>JAGVSL010000001.1:10000000-12400000 GCA_022494535.1 Himalopsyche phryganea | reverse complement strand
ATATGGATTATTAATTACTGTAAAAGTCGTGTCTGTGGTGCAGTGATCAGCGTCGTTGGCTACTTTACGGGTTTAAGTCACGGTACGGACAGTTTATGACATCTCTAAAATTGAGTCCCACCCTACGATCTTAAAACGGGGCGGAGCAAGAGCGATTAGCAACCCACTATTCCTGTCTTAGTCCTATTCCTACTTTCTTAAAAATAAGAGGTTGCGCAACTGAGTAATAAGTAATTCTCGTAGGAAAACTTCTGCGGGCATACCTCCATTAGGAAGCCATTTGCTCCACATTGGGAGCGGACATGGTAAAAAAATAAATATTAATTGCAATCCCGAATTCCGCTTTTTTTATCATACCGTTAATTACGGTATTAAACCCGTATAATTCCGGAATATTCGGCATTAGAGTTCGTATAAAAATACCTTTAGAATTCAAACCTAGAATACAAAAAAATTTGCATAATTTTATTTATGGAACTTCTTCTACACTTGAATTGGGAATCTGTGGAAAACTTTTAGAATTCAGAAGTGTTTCTTTCTTTATTCTTTGCATATTTCGATTTCAATGTTTTATTTAACTCTTATCCAAAATAAAGTAAATCCTTATTCAGAAGTAGTAAATGCGCTTCATGTTTAATAATTGGAAACCAAACTAAAATAATTCGTTATTCTTTTACGCCCTTAATCACTGTATATTTTACGCGACTAGTGTTGTGAAATTGAAATCTGGCCCTGAAGCCTAACACATGTTTAAATTGTAACGTCAATTATACAAAATGTAACATATAGTATTCAAAGTACGTGATGTTATTTATGTATTTAGATCCAGCGTGTAGTAAGAGCAATAATTATATTATTTGTATTAAAATAATACATCTAGATAATATTCTATACCTCTACGCTGCTACGGTTTGCTTCTACGCATGCCCATATCGAACCGTTTATTCAAAATGTTGCTCACAAGTAGTTTATAGTGTCAACGTTTTAATGGATTGTTTTAAAAATTAAGGCCCGCTATAAACATTGATTATTGAGGTCAGTGAAACATCACAATTATCACAGTAGTGTGTGTTTGTATGATTACATGCCAACGATGGTACGATTCACGAGTGCTGATTGCAGTCTCGACATATATTAATTTATAAATATGAAAAATATTTATAAAATCACTCGAGTTTCATTTAGTACTGTAGTCATATTCTCAAATTCATTGGTGTCCTGACATTAACAGTTCCAGTAAGGCTCAGCAACTTTACCCCGAACGTAACTATTTTGATTTTGATCGACTAATTACAAGTGTGTTAAATAAATTATATGTATTTTTTGCTAAAAAAATGCTTTTTCTAATTTAGCTCTAGTGATGAAAATCCATCCAGATGGGTTCCCAGCAAGGTCAATATCAAAGTTAGATTTTTTCAATTTAAATTAAAATCTTGACATGAGTGATTTATACAAATTCTTATCCAATTTTAAAAATATTTGGCACATGTTTTTTTTTAATTAAAAGCAAATGTGACCACTGATATCATTCCTGAATTACGATATTCGCTTTGTTTAGTACCAACCTAATAAACATGTATAGAGCAAATACAACAATTATTACGTACGACGTTAACTGGAAATTTTTAGTGTCTGTAAATGAATCTGAGAATAGGACCGATAGTGTTATCCTAAAATTAGAAGAATTATAAAAATAAGTTGTTGAATATTTTTAGACAATACATTCGGCCTTCTCACACTTGGTACCTATCTCACGATAACGTACTGGGCTTATCACCTGAATTAAACCGTATGTATCAATATATTTTCTAATAAAATATGCCTACTTGCCTAGTCCATTTACCAGTCATTCTATCTCCGATTTCAATAGGCGACCTTAAACGAATTAAATAAATTGCTAAAAGGCCAATTGCAACAGAAATCCAAATCACTAGCCTCTATGCACCGGATACAAGTTAACATTTTTTTTGGAATCGTTTATTCGTCTTGTGTAATTACAGATATTTTCACATTTTGGAATAGATATGCCGCCAACCTTACGGTAGACGGCTAGTAAGACATTATTGTCGCCTGTTTCAAATTGTGAGATAGTCCGGCTTCTATGACATTCGATCGCGTTCTGTTGGTGTCTCTGCTTTCGTTAAGTGTTGGCAACTCGTCCATGTTGTTTCCGCACATATTTATTGGAAATCAACGATTTATTATTTACGATAATATCTCTATCGGAATAATGTAAATACGTAATCATTTACAATGAATGATAATAGTGCGTTGAACGAACTGTGCCAATCATTACTTACCTTTAGAAAATTCTTCCATAGCGAGTGTGTGAATACTGTAAATAGCTAGGCGATCGAAAAAACTTTACGTGCCAAAGAAAACTTGCTCACTTACACACTCTTATATATAAAATAAACACACTGTCACGTCGTCTACTTATATAGAACACTTCAACATTGCAGGAGTACTTATATCTAAACAGATTTTCTATTGATCTTATAAATATTTTTATGGTGTTAACTGTCAATTCTTGGTGGAAAGACACTGATCATTATAAATATGTGGAAGTAGTACAAATGAATTGTGTTTTATTTTTTTTTAAATTATAAATATTTTTTTTATCTACACACTAGTGAGTAACTGGCATGCGTTGCAATGCCTCTCAAAGAAAGAAAGGGTTTGTGTTTTAATTCTGTTTATTGAAGTTCTTTTGGATTAGAGGTCTGCACGGGCGGAAATTTCATAAAATTACCCGGTCCGCGTCCGTCATCACCGAAGCCCAGATTTATTTTTCTCAGCCCGAAAAAAGCCCGATTTTTTTTAATATAGTAATTTATTTATACTTTTCAAACAATATATGTTATTGTTTCCATATTTCCAACGATATACATAGCACATATGAAATAAATTATATAAGTTATGAATATTATTGCCTTATGACTGACTCATGACCCGAACATAACACGAAATATTTTTCTTCACGGGTGTGCGCAACTCACCAAAGTTTCATTGAAATCGGATGAATGGTAAAGAAACGCATATATGACAAACAAACATTCATTTATATATATTCATTTCTTTATTATACATCCTCATTTTCATTGCAAAATTGTACATCTGTATATGCGTTTTCGACTTTTTGTGTTATTAATACTGTAGAACTCGCTCGTCAGTGCATGTAAAATAACACAATTGATAAAAATTATGCTTAAGAATACACATAAATATATATTTTTACCATGTCCGCTGCCAGTGTGGAGAATATGGTGTCCTAATGGAGGTATCTCATCAAAAGCTTTCTTCGAGAACTGCTTGTTACTCAGTTGCTCAACCTTTCTTTTTTGAAAAGAGTAGAGATAGAAAGATATGGTTAGGACAGAACTAGTGGCTAGCTAACCGCTCTCGCTACGAATTTTAGACATCGCAAACATCCATGTCTACGAACAGAAATTCATAAATCGATTGAAAAATCAATTTTTGAAACTCTCTATACCGAGACTTGAAACAGGGACATTCGTAACCGTAGCCAACGTCGTTGACCACTGCACCACGAACCCGACAAGAAAACATATTCAATATTAATTAGGTGTTATTTTGTAAACTGTTTTTATGTTCCCTTAAAAAATTAAGATTTTTGTAGATATGCAATTTTGCAATGGAAACGACGATTTTTTAACTATTATTTAGTACCATCTATCAATCTTCGTAGCTTCTCAAAGGAAAATAAATTTGATTCTAAAATTCTAATTGCAATATTATTACCTCAACGGAATCTTGTCCTGTTGAACCGTGCAGTGTTATGTCAAGGAAACATTTATATTGTTAATCAACCACCACATTACTCGTATTTAACATACGTTTTTAACCATTTTGATGAAGAGATGTAAATAGCTTGTAGATGACAATATTTCTTTGCAGGATTGACTTTTCGTTTATATCAAACGAGGTAAATGTTTGCCGTCATCCAGCAAGCGTTCAGCAATCAATTTAATATCAATAGTCACTACATAATTTATTCAATTGAAAGACGAAATGTTCTACAACAACTTACTATTCTTACCTATTGAGTATTTTTAAAGTATATACATTCTTTCAACCATCTTTTATACACATAAAAAAAAATATTTATTGGTATATAGCATAACAAAAATTACTATAGAAAATATAGTTTCACTCTATTGAAACTGAAAGATCGTTTTCGATTCTAAAGCATTTTTCTCTTCTTCCACGGGGACGATTATATAATCCTGAAAGTATTAACTTACATACATCCAATTATTATCTATGTGGCCGAAACCATAACCAAACAATTTGTATTCTTAAAACCTGTTCTTCGCATCGGTATTGTTTTCTAAATATTTGTTTCTTGTATGTTAAAAAGATTTCTTGTTCTTTTTTTCTGTTTTCTAAATTTTCAAAATGTTTGTATGATTATTACTGTTAAATACATGACGCATTGGCGTCAACTGTAATGCAATGTATATTAATTGTTTATTTACAAATAAATAAACGAAAACTAAAATTAATCATGTTTATCACAGTTATCATCTTTTAGTTTTAAGATTTTTTGAAAAACGCCTCCTTGCCTATGTTTGCTACAATAATACTGTATACTAAATACTTGATACTTAAAGATGATAATATATAATTATTGAATTATTTTCTCCCGTCTTTTTAAACTATATCCGCTACCAATACGAATCACACTGAGTCCTTATGGAGAAGGATATCAGTATGAGGTTACGTAGCGGACAAGTTATTAATCAATTACTCTATCTACGTGCCATCAAGATTGTATAAGGAGTGGATGGAAAGATCACATACATCGATGTCCATGCATGGGTTCTAGGAAAAAACCGTACAGGAAAAAAGCGGACACAGAGTAGAAAAAGTTTCACATTTAAAATACTTCCTATCGTTTCATGAGTTTTTCAGCTTGAAAAAATGTTAAAATCAGATTTTTTATTTTAAATAACGTCAAATAATAATTTTCAGAAACTCAGAACGTCCGACAACGAAAGATTCATTTGTTGCGTTCTATCTTTGTTTGAAAGTGTTGAGTTGTTGATAAATTGTATCGAGATATTCATACATGTTATGAGAAGACCCCGGATCGAAGAGAGGCGAGCGGCTGGTTATCCGGAGTCCTGGAAGGGCTGATCTCAGACAAACACCATTTCAGATCCGGTTAAAAAAACTTATTTATTATCCATTAAAGATGCAGTGGTTTAACATTACACAAATATATAAATCTTAACACATAAAATAGATTCTACATTTACATTTACTTAGCAACTGAATTTACTTTAAGTTTTAATACAAATGACACAACGAATTTAAATTAAATCCAACGCAAATCAAAACACAAAAACAAACAAACAGTTCACATCGTCACATCACTTTCGTCGCGACGAGACCTCGTTCGTCCGACTCGGCAGCTCGTCATCCACTGTCTCCAAAAATTCAAAAAAACTCCGTGCAAAGTTGGAGCTACCCTTTTCCGTAAAAATGGACTCGTCCAGCGGCCGAAGCCCGGGGCTTCTTAAATGCCTGACAACAAGAAAGAGCGTATTCTGCGAATTATTGCTGTTTGCCGCAGGCCGATTTCAGTTCGGGACACTAATGACACTTATACTTAAGAAAAACCAGGGTGTGTCAAACCCCCATACTTCTAGTGTCCATGAACTGAGTTCGGACAGCGTAGCAATAATCACACAAAAACAAGATACAATATACAATAAAGAACACAAAAAAATCAAGTCTTAAAAACACACGCGTGGCAGCGCGTCGGTCGTCACACACGAGGCCACAACACAGGTCATGTCGCGATCGGCATCACAACGGGCGGTGGTGCAAATTTTCCTACGCCAACAGGCGTCCTGTTCCTATCCCAGGAAGGCATCCGCAGCGTCCTCACTCGGTGGGGCAGGTGTGTCGGCAGCATCTCCTCTTCACAGGCAGACGGCCTCATCTTCTCCCGAGAAGGCATCCGCAGCGTTCTCGCTCGGCGGGGCAGGTGTGTCGGCAGCATCTCCTCTTCACAGGCAGACGGCCTCATCTTCTCCCGAGAAGGCATCCGCAGCGTCCTCGCTCGGCAGGGCAGGTTTATTAGCGTCTTCTCGTCTTTACAGGCAGCATGGCAGGCAAAACGGCCTCCCGGGTCGCAAATCTACCAGCCACAGTAGGCCTCACTCGTTGAAGACAAAACAGGCACAGCAGGCCTCACAGGTTGCAAATATAACAGGCACAGCGGGCCTCACGGATTGCAAACAAACAGCCACAGTAGGCGTCACTCGTTGACAACAAAACAGACACAGCAGGCCTCACAGGTTGCAACTCTAACAGGCACAGCGGGCCTCGCGGATTGCAAACAAACAGCCACTGTAGGCCTCACTGGTTGAAAACACAACAGGCCCAGCAGGCCTCCTAGGTCAGCGCGAACGACTTCAAGAGCGGCTAGTCGAGAAGTAGGGCTTCGTGAAAAGTAACAGAGGCCAGGCACCTTTCACCGACGACTCCCGCCAGTTTCGCCTTTGAAGCTGGGGTTTCATAGTAAGACGCCGGGAAGCTGACTGGTTGTCTGGTCCCGATCTTGAAGTCCACCTTCAGGGCAGGGTCCGGATTCTTAGTGTGCGTTCGGCGATTTGAAATTCTTGAAGTTACGTTAAAATTCGGTTGGGCGCCATGAACCACAGTTCAAAGCCACTGCATCTTCAGAGCATGAGTCCTCAGGGGGTGAATCCTGAGGTGTCACAAACCATCAATGGCCACTAAGTTGGGCGACAAAATGAGAAGACCCCGGATCGAAGAGAGGCGAGCGGCTGGTTATCCGGAGTCCTGGAAGGGCTGATCTCAGACAAACACCATTTCAGATCCGGTTAAAAAACTTATTTATTATCCATTAAAGATGCAGTGGTTTAACATTACACAAATATATAAATCTTAACACATAAAATAGATTCTACATTTACATTTACTTAGCAACTGAATTTACTTTAAGTTTTAATACAAATGACACAACGAATTTAAATTAAATCCAACGCAAATCAAAACACAAAAACAAACAAACAGTTCACATCGTCACATCACTTTCGTCGCGACGAGACCTCGTTCGTCCGACTCGGCAGCTCGTCATCCACTGTCTCCAAAAATTCAAAAAACTCAACAAGAAAGAGCGTATTCTGCGAATTATTGCTGTTTGCCGCAGGCCGATTTCAGTTCGGGACACTAATGACACTTATACTTAAGAAAAACCAGGGTGTGTCAGTTATTATTAGTACGCGGTAAGATATGACTGTGTCATGAAGTGGTAGGATAGGAAAGAGGTATGTTTGTTATCATTTGGCCGAGTTCTGCTGTGTTGTCTTTAAAATGAAATCCAATTAATTCATTTTCGTATTTTTTGATTGTTTAATCAATTGGCCAAAACATCATCGTTATAGACAATCGTAAACCCCTCAAAATGTTTTATGTCCATATAAGAAAAATATACAGAACGATGTAAATCTGTTAGGCCTAAAATAAAATAAAATTTAGAGATTTTAAAGTATTTTTTTAATAGTTTCTGAACAAATGTATATTTCTAAATGCTTCATTTAAATTTTGATCGATGTCGACACAAATACGAATTGTATGGAATTAATGCCTTGTGTGTCTTCCGTTTATTCATAATGAGGCGGCAATACTGTCCGCCCGCACTCAATAGGTTCATTTGCGAATTGTACATTTTAAATTCAATTAGCATATATAAATTATTCGAGTCAGCAGCCTTTCGCACGACACGTACTTACCTATTATTTATATTTAAACTTAGCCACCCGGAGTTCGAACACCTTACAGAATGATTTTATATACAATCATAAGTAGTCATCGCTCGCTCGTAGAGTAAGAACTATTTAAATGAAATAATGATATTCATCAATGAATTAAATTTGCCATATTATCAAATTATTTTTACATGCTTTTATAAGAGTATTGAAATATTTATTAATCCTTTTTCCGTATCAGCACATTTTACATCGACATACTTTTATTAATCGTCATTGTTCTGGCTAAAAAAAGTCAAGTTCGAATTACTTCATTTGAGTAAATCAATGTTGAGTATTTGTGTGCTCCGTGGCAAGTAATTAAATCAGCGATTAATTATTAATTCTTTATTGCTTCGAATATCAAATATGTGACAAACTGAAACCATTATTCTTTATGTTTGCTCCCAAAGTGGAGCAAATGGATTCCTAATCTAGGTATCTCAACCGTTGTTTTTCTACGAGAACTACTTATTACTCAGTTGCTCAACGTCTCATTTTCGAAGACAGTAGGGATAGAAGGTAAGGGCTAGGACAGAACTAGTGGTTAGATAATCTCTCTTGCTACGCCTCGTTTTTAGGATCGAATGGGTCGGAGGGATTTCTAGATATCTCAAAAATCCATACCTACGAACAGAAACTGTCCGTAACGAGACTTGAACTCGATACGTCCGTAGCCGACGTCAACGACTTTTGCCACTGCACCACGGACACGACAAACCATTTTTACCCATCTAAAGTGTGCAAAAATAGTGACGGTCAAGCAGGAAATGGCTGTGAATCAAGTTAACAAAGTTTTACAAGACGAAAGCTTGAAAAATGGAACGTTTTGGTATCAATTTCTCAAAACGTGACTTATTCGATATAGGTATCGGTTTTATTTTATATTGAGAATATTCAACATAAGAATCAATTCAAATAGTGATTTAGATAAGGCACACTTGAATCCGTCAAAATGATATAAGGATTCATTTGCGATTTGGAATTTGTTTCTTGGTCAAGTTTCTAACCCCCTTAACCTTAACCAAACTCTTGGACATTGTACCCACAGCCAAAGGATTATAACCACTGCACATGTCATTTTAAAAGTGACATTGGAAACATTGTTTTTAATTGAACTTAGTGTTTTCGATACGCTTTCATAAGTTCCTGGAATTATTACAAAAAGTCCCTATTTATGTTTATCGTTCACATCTTACACCCTTTGAAAATGGAACTTGAGCAATTGAAACATTGAGTGTTTTCGTATTGTATTAAATTAATGATTTATACAGTAACATTGGTACATATATTTATTCACTTCTAAATAACATCCTAACAATTGTTCAAATATAGTTTCACATCTATTGTAGATTCCACTAAATAATTTTATATTTAACGAGTTCTTACAACGTATTATTAAACAAATAAACATTAATGTTAAATTCGATCAGAACAATCACTTGTTTTTGTCAAAGCACCTGGGTCCTTGAATTTTAGTATAAAATATTCTGATGAAATATTTTAAAAATATTATGTTAACTTTGCCGCTGTGGTAAATGGGATGTTAATGACGTAAACAAAAACAAAATATCGGTCATTGGTGCAGAAAGCCGCGTCAAGTTTTGTTATCGTAAAATTGGGTTACCCGCGTGGCAAACAGATGCAATGACGACATTGTTCGACACACGATGTTCGATTTTTTAAGGGATGCAATTACACCAAGCCATTTCACGATCTATGTTAACAATGTAGAACATAATATACGTATTTCTAATGAAATGTTTTCAAGATTTATGTTCTTGATCATTTTTTGAGGAATAGCGGTCATTCGTTCTTCTAACGTGTAAAACCAACCTGCAAATGAGGATGCCACTGGAAAGAGCTTTAACAGTGTTCAACGGTATTGCTTCGGATGTCGACATATTCCACGTAGACGTGAGTAGGTTCAGACGTGCACTGTTTTTTTAATGAATTAAAGTAGATTTTGTCTGAACTTACTAACCTGACTTCCTTGTCAATTTCCAAGGTAGTAAACATTATTATTTTTCTTTACTTTTTTTAAACGTTTATTACATTGCAAAATAAATAGATGTGTAATAAATAAATAATTGAAACATGGTTTAAAAAATATATTACATAGTTGTTGTTTTTATTTAAAAAAGGTGAGTCAGTACGGTAATGTAAGTAACATATTATTTTACAACGAAATTAAGTGTTTCTTTTATCGCTCACTTTTTCAACCTGGAATACGGGAATATTTTATGCCCGGAAATTCTTTAACTGGAGGGATGTTTTGAATCCTGGAAGCTACTTTTGGAGTGGAACGTGTTTATCGTTCACCGGAGACTAATAGAGTATGAACCTTACTTTCTTCATTTTTTACACTCGCAATAAAAGAATTCCATAAACAGTTTTTTTTTACATTAAACAAATTAAGATGTATAAACAGTGCAACAAAATAAGCGTGTATTACTAATGCAAAATGACCAATGTTTTACGATATTTTCGTTCCATATAATGCCGAAAAGACTCTTTAAAAACTTTAATCTCGATTGAGATTAAAGTTTATTTTATTTCAAATCATGTCCAATTAATTGTAAAATTGTGTTTGTGTATAAAAATATAAATATTTACAAACCAAAGTATTACACGTAGTGTTGCAAAAAAACTCGGGAATTTTGAAATGGTGGGAAAAAACCTGGATGAAACCTGGAAAAAAACTCGGAAAGTTAGGAATTACCTGTTAATAATGATATTTGTCACTTTTTTTTTGATATTTTGACTCCACGTGGACACATAAATATGTGCATCTCGCCGAGCTTAACTTAATACATAAAAACAGAAGATTTCATTACTTTTACCTATATCATCGATCGAATGACTCATCGTTACCTCAAATTTGTGGATAGAATGTTGGCATAAGAAAAAAACACCACGTTTCTAAAATAAGTGTTACCAAACGCTAAAAGTGATATACAGTTATCATAAATATTATAATGGTTTTATCATATTTTTCCCAATTTTCCCATGCGAGTTTATTCCCGGATTTTTACCAGGGCAAAATCCCAGCTTTTTCCGGCCTCGCATCACTAATTATACGTAAAACATACATATACTTCTATTATAGATAATAATATAAGCAGCGTCTATCTAATAATGAGTAAATGGTAATGGCCTTGTACCCACTAATCCATAGTATTTTCACGTATATCGTTTGATAAATTCTCTGACCATACTATTAATTCTGAATCACGTGACTTTGAATTCACGGACTCTGAATTTTTATCGTATTTTGGAGCGTGTTTGAGGTGACTTAATCACTGTTTACTTGGACGTTTTTTGTGAGCGAAATTTACATGAATTAGCATGTGGCATTCGATAACCGCTCGCCAACCCGATCCGACTGCTGGTGTTAATTCCGATGTCTTTAAGTCTCAAACAATTCTACTCTTATTTATCGTTTTGGTCCCTATTATTTATAACTAACGCATATTTTTTGTTGATAACAAAATGCGTTTCGCACCCCACGCCTATGATCTATATCAGGGGTGTCCAAACGTTTTATCATTAGGACCACACTGACTCCTTCACTAAGTCACAAGAGCCAACATACTATAGGTTTGAATTAGAATTTTAAAGAAGTTGAAAATGCTATTCAGAAAATTTTTCAAAATCCTTTTAACGCTGATGTAGAAACCCTTCCCCCAGAACTTCAAATGGAAATGATTGATTTGCAGTGTAGCTATATTTTTAAAGAAAAATCTCAAAGTCATCATTGCTGGAATTTTCTAAGAGTATTCCGCTCACACAGGTTGATCAGTTGCATTAATTTGTTCGTTGCTTTTTTTCCGCTTTCGGCACTATTTGTCTGTGTAAAAAGACATTCCTTTAAATGAGATATACAAAAAATATTTTCTATAGATTCAGTGGTAACTTTATGGAATTTCATTTTTAATATAAAATGTTTATAGATCCAAATTAACTGATGGGCATTTGAAGTCGCTGCTTCAAATATCCACTACTAGACGTGATCTACAACTGCAAAAAATTGTCAGTTAAAAGCTACATAAATCTCAATAATCGTAATTATAATGTTTGATTTCATTATGTGAATTACTTATGTATGGCAGATATTTTAAGTAATAGGATAAAATAACAATAAGTATTTGCTTCTACAAAATTTTTGTTAGGTAGTTGATAGCTATTTCGGCTTTACGCCATCGTCAGAACTATACCTAAACTTATTTTTGCTTGGCTATATATACTGTTTAGAAGAGGTAGACAATAGCATGTCATCGTTAAAATTAAATCATTCAAGGTACTAATTGTGTTTTTAGAAAAGGAGCTTACGTGGTGTTATTAATTAGACGTTAAAATAAATGCATTGAAATTTTACTTTTATATTATAAGTTTTTGTGATAAATCTCATATCATTAATTATAGTTAAAACGTTCATTTTCATTACGTTCTAAATTTAGACCGATTGGTCGTTAAATAAAAAACATATGATTATTATTTTGTATTGTCGTAGTTTGGAGAACCCCTGATCTATATAATTGTGATATACAAAATATGGTATATACTATCAGTTCAGTTACCCTTTTATTGTATTCATGTTTTCATTTAAGTATAATAATATGTATTCCAGGAATAAATTGTATTACGGCACATTTAAAAATACTGTATTATAGATATTCATAGTTAAATAAGTGTTAAAAATAGCAACTATTAAATGGAACTTTATTAAACTTAAAATTTAATGTTACGGCTTACTTGAAATGGTCCTTTTTATATAAAAATAATATGATTCACTGTTAAAGAATCCCAGGTCCCATATTAAAGCAAATAGTTAACGGTACCTAAGTGGAATAGTATGCAAAGACATTATCAGCCGAGACAATTCCGAGAATGCAGTTATGTAGAAAGCTGACAGTCGACGAACACCACCAATATAGATATAAGCACTTAGGTATTCGGTAAGGTTATTTCAATCTACACATTTTATATACTAAGATATTTTTGCTAAATCACATGATTCTACGGTCCTTACAAGGTTAACACAACATTTATGTGGTCGCTTTCTGCAAACCAAAGGTAGCGTGTTCGTGGATCTGTGAGATGTTCGTAACATTTTTATAGATCACTAGTAAGTACCCGGCAAGCGTTACAATGCCACTCAAAGAAAGAAAGGGTTTGTGTTTTAATTCTGTTTATTGAAGTACCTTTTTTACACAGTATTTTTTGTTTTGCCGTCTGGTGCGTACACGAATAAATCAGAAGGTTTTTCGTATTTGTACGTATTTGATTCTTTTTTTAGATTTTTTTTTTTTAGAAACCTTTACGAGTGTGCGCACAACTCACCAAAGTTTCATCGAAATCGGATGGCTGGTAAAGGAACGCATAGAGGACAAACAAACACAAACATTAATTTTTATATATATAGATTTATGCTAGAGATATCTTCTTCCATATTCACCCCCTATGTGGAGCATATGGCTACCACGCGGTGTCTCCATGGTCAAAAGACATCACTAACGTGAAAAATTGTGTCGAACACAATTACTTGTTAACATATGAAGTGACTGCTATCTGCGTGATTAAGTTTAATTATAGTACGCTATATTTTATCAATTTGTAAATTCAGAATTTGAAGGATTTCGCTCACCCTTCAAACATACTTACTCCCACATATTCGCTTCCGTAAGCTTTGTCTTTTACAAACTTTTCTTTCCCTTCATACATTCCTTACATAATTTCGATATCAAACAATTTTGTTTTATTTATGTTATTCCACTGCAAATCTATCGTAAATTTGAGTCGTATTATATTTACATTGTATTAAATACCAATAGAAAGAATTAAATTAACGGAGATTAATATTAGTATGCGTTCGTTCGTTCGCTCATGATTTATTACAATATATGGTAATTCAATTGAAAGTTGCTCTTTTCCTCGGTTAAAAGTAGCGTGCTGAAAGCAATTTTTGTGAAAGTGTAATTAAATATTTAAAAATTGCTGATCCGTCATACGTTCCGAGGAAAGTTAAAAATTTCAATCATACTAATCGCTTAGATGGACATTTAACGCGTTTTTCGTCAAATATTATTTATTATCCATCATGGACTGTTATTAAAATTCATAGGGACACACCAAGAGATCAGTAATGGAAATTGCCACTTGTGTAAGTCACAGGTCTCCAAACTTTTTAGCCTAAGTGCCACACTGACTCCTCCATTAAGTCCCAAGAGGCAATACCTAGATAGCTCATCACTCAGAATTACGCGGAAATTTTGCATTGGAATTAGCCGGCGAGTTAGATATATATGGCGAATGATGCGGGGCGGGGGTGGACTCCGCTCCATTTCACTGTTAATTTTCATTATGTTTTTCAGTTAATGTGTTTCTTAATTGGTAGTTAAATAAATACATGTGACTATTATTTTGTATAATTTACTTTTTTTAATCAAAATAAACTATGGCGGGCCGGATTGGTGGTGCTCGGGGGTCGAAGTTTGGAGACCCCTGGTGTAAGTTATCAGCTATTAAAATATCTACCTAGATTAAGGCAGGATTCGACTTGTATAGTATTTAAGAAGGAGAATTTACTTACTTTTTTTATCTACATCTAAACTATCACCCTGCTATATCAATATATTTTATAGGACGACAGTATTAGTAAATAAATCTACTATTCGTAATAGTGGTTGGTGAAAGAGAGACTGTTTTATCTGTCTGAACTTGTTTTAAATCGTTAAAATCGGAGTCGGAGCCCAGCAGTGGTTTTTGAAACGACTCTACAGCTCTGGTTGAAATTGTGAAGGTAACATCTAACATTCGGGTCCGTGGTGCAGTGGTCAACGGAAAAAAAAGTTTCACAAATTGATTTCTCAATAGATTTTCAGTATTCTTTTCGTAGGTATGAATAATGGTGATGTCTGAAAATTTCCTTGGACTCATCAGATCCTAAAAACGGAGCGTAGCGAAAGCGATTAGCTAACTATTATTTCTGTCCTAGCCTTATCCTTCTATCCATACTTCCAAAAAGAGAGGTTGAGCAGCTGAGTTACAAGCAGCTCTCGCAGACAATTTGTGTTAAGATGCCTCCATTAAGAGGCCATATGATCTACATTGAGAGCGGACATGGTAAAATATAAATAAAATATAACTTCGACTAAATATTTTGTTTAATTTACTGTATAATTAAATGTTATTTAAGTTCCTTGAATGCTGCCATATTAGATTACAGTACAGGGAAGGTGGTCTTTCAACGTGATTAGTTTCCCCACCTAAAAATCATGTTTTTATTTTTTGTGGTAGTGCAAGTGATGATCTTTTCAAAAAACTTATTAAAGATATCAGAATCCAACGGTTTCATATAGATTTTTGAGTTTAAAGTTCGTAAATAGTTTCAAAAGCGGACACTAAACATCCATTTCTACGAAAGCAGTGGACATATGTTCACTTATTTCGATCCACACATTGACCAATCACTTGTGTCATGGCTGCCGGGCTTGATGAAGTGTGGAATATATATGAAATGAAAAATCACCTCTGTTGTACATTTTCATAGATGGTTTATGTCCGTTTTTGATACTAATGTACTCAAATATATCTCACATTTGATGAAATTTAACGTAGCTAATACATTTTTTGATTGTATTCGTATTCTAATATTCCAAGAAAAACATTATGTACATCAGTGGCGGCCGGTGACAGGAATATTAGGGAGTGCAAAAAAAGATTCACATATTTATGTAAGAAATCCATCCTCCACATATTGGATTTTGAAAGTACTATTAGACATATACGAAAATATAAATCTGATATTGGCGATATCAACTGTTTCTCTTCACCAGGGTTTCCCAAACCTTCCCTGCGGATTAATTTCGACGGAGCACCTTTCTTCTTTTTTTTTGGTAGGTAATATCAATATGAATTTGAGTACGTCTAAATTTGTTGCAGCCCTAGCAGCATATACAACCATTCCAGGTTGTCGCGGATGATAGTTTGGGAAACCTTGTCTGTCTTTAGCCGTGGTATTTCTCAAAATGAATTGATCATTTTTAAATTTTAGAAGTAACACTCACTTTCGACGGAAGTCATCGATATTGTATAAATTATTTGTAATGGCTTAACGATTTAGCTAAATACTATATGTATTTTTTATTCGCGAAGAGTTGAAGTATAGACAGACTCCAACGACATCGTAAAAATCTTCTCTGCTGTATAAACCAGTTAGTTCAATTTAAGTTTAAATTCCTCCATAAAATCGTATGTTAAGGTTACCATATTAATGTCTGCAATTGGAATAATTCAGTATTAAACCGGAAATTGTTCGCATAAGTATTTTTTGGGGAAAGTAATTTGTAGAATTCAATATAGAAGAATATAAAAATATTAGAGGAAGGTGTATTACGAAACTGAACCAGATACACAGTTGAATATTATGGAATAGGTAAGGCCAGCCAGGTAAAAAACTCGAAACTATCCTATTTTAAATATTCAATTATATCTACTCGGTATTATACACGATCATAGTTATAATTTTATAAATTGTATTCATCACTCCAAAAGTTATAATTGTAGGTAAATATTATTCTTATTGAAGAGCGTGTAGTTAAAGAATCATATCGAAATTAGATGGCTTACTAAGCTTGTTCCACTGCTCTTTTACATTCTTACAAATGACTGTTACAGGTTTGTAAACTCAAACGTCAAATCGCTTTCGGGTACATTCGGGAATTTCCGCCAGGGGATCAATGCTCAAAAACAGTCCATACAAAATGCAACTGAAGCGTACTTCATACTAGTGCAACGTCACAAATATGTCAAAATACATAGAACATTTCTGACGTCTAAGGAGTGCAAAAGAATTTATGCTCCTACCGCGTCGTCGACTGACTTTCATGCGTATTCTGAATCGACGCAGAATACGTTTGCTAGTCGTGTTTATTGATCATCGTTTCCTGCAATATTTTCCTATGGGAAACACGAGGAAAATTTAAAATTAGTGAATTGGTATAATTATTATATTTGAATATCGTTTATTAATGGAATATTTTGATGGGACTTATTGGAGTGCATTGCACCCTTTGCTCCTTTACAAGAGCCGTCCCTGATGTACATACAGTCAATTTGATCGATTTGCTTTTCCCTCCAAAACGTTTCTGTCAAAGGGATATATTTATGTACGTATTTTGTAAATTTAACTTGTGTTAGTGTTTGTAAATATGTATGTATTTAGCGTTTTTCTGTGATGGTGTTGCGGGTGTGTACTTTAATTTACAATTTATCATTGTAAATAAATAAAAATACTCTCATTCCGGCATCGGCATCGCTTTTGGAATGGCTTTTTATATAAAGTAAATTTTCCAAATACGCACCGTTAATTACTGTAGCATAATTTTAAAATTATCGAACACCAGATTACTTTGTACCACTGATGTACAATAAAGCCACAATTATACCACTTGGAAAATGCTGAAAAACCTTCACACGCACAATTTCGTGTTAGTGTTTTTCCTCCGCTCGCTTTCGATTATGTGTTAGGTATTTATTTACCCAGCAAAACTATTAAAGTTACCCAATCGATCGATCTCTTTTTTGAAAGCGTTTCTTTTTACTATTTCACAGTAAGGGCTCTTTTCATTCGATATATTGTCCCCTGCAATGGCTCCCCTAATTCACGATTTGATCGAGTATGAAGTTGCCGACTACTCAAATAGATTGAATTTATTTTTATTTTAGTTCTAAGGGTTAATAAACTTCTTTTATGACCCACATTCGCACAACTTTTAGCTGTAAGGGGTTATAGGGGCTCCTTTTAAATGCATGCCAAATTTTGACACACTTCTTCTCAATTTTGATTTCTGATGATTACTTTGCATTTAAATAAAACAGGTTTCTACTTTTGCATGTTTCATTTCGATTATAGAATATGTTTTTTTCAGTAACTATTTTGGATAAAAGATTAAATTGATTCAAAAGTTTCTTTGTGAATAATCATCCTCAGAATAAATGTGAAATAAAACATATCCATAACATAGGTATAAATTCTGATTATGATTGTGGGAGCACCATTCGCATGAATAATAATTTGTAAGGAAGACGAGAAGAAAAAGAAATTTTGCTTTACTTTAATACGTGGATATTTCTTTAACAGTGTAAATGACAACTGCACCATATTTAATACCGCCATCAAAAATATTTCATTTTCTAAATCAGTGATCGCCAAACGGTCGCTCGCGAGCTACCGGTAGCTCGCGGTGGCATTTTCGTTAGCTCGCATGAGATACTTTATCATGTACCATCGAAAATTTTCAAGAAGATGTCCCTTCATTAGAATTGTTGATTAAGAGTGTTGCTTCAACTGTAGAATATGTTTGGTCTTTCGTCCCAACAGAAAAGGATCGAATTTTAGTTCGAATTGCGCTCAAAATGAAGGCATTGTTTTGTTCTACCTTCTTATGTGAACCAACATTTTCCACTAGGAAAGTGGTTAAACGTAAATATAGAAACAGTCTCACAGATGTGCATCTTGATAATTGCATTCAGACGGGAGTGACAAGGTACTCACAGAGAATTGGAAAAATTGTGGAGGAAAGTGAATCACTAATTATTTTTACTTTTATTCACACTTATTTCAAGATATTATTATTTTGTTTATAAATAAATAATTAAAGTACGCATTTTATGTTTTATTGAAAATACGATTTCCTGATTTATCTTAGGTAATATAATAATATTATGTTTGGTAAGATTAAGTACGATGATACAAAATAATAAAGAAGAAACATGTATAAGTAGCTCATCAGACAATTGAGCTTAGAGACCACTGGTCTAAATGTTAATCTTTCGTAACTGACTGGATTCGAAAAGATCTTGATAATACTCGAGGTGAGCGAAACCATGATCATGATCATTATTAAAATGTAAAATTGGTACAAAACGAATTGTGTTTAATTTTGAAAATACAATGCATTTCCACAAAAAATTGGCACTTAACGGCTATTCAATATTTTTGCATGAATTATATTATATTACATATTGGCGTTTCTGTTCTAGTTAGTGTATTGATTAAATAGTTTTGTTATAAATTTAATTAGATATTTTTCATCGTGTACGACACATTGATGCGTAAGTATCCGGTCAAACATAATAATAATTGATTATCCATTGCAAACTAAATCCGTAAATGTTCGTACAGTAAATGAATATAGTTCAGCGAACAATTTTTCGTTTCAGGACTGTTTCGACTTTCATCGTGACATTGTCGCACTCTCCCAATGCTATAGCTATAGTTGTTGTGCTGTAAATGTCCAGACGGGGATCCTAGACAAACAGAGCCCGCCGGAGCTCGATTCAATTTATTGCACGTGCGTAAATATTTTTATTGCACCAATACAGTAGTACTGAGTATGTACTGAGTCTCCACTCTCCACCCCTTTTCTCTATGCATGAAACTGCCTTCGAAAACCTTTTTTTTTGTAATTTCAAAGAAAAAATATTGATAAACACATACTATCCTTGGCCACTTGCTATTTATTAGTACCGAAATAATAAAATTATAAATACACATACAATATTTATTATAATATCGACAGTGTTTTGGCCAATTGATATAACCCTCAAATAATACGAAAACGAGTTAATGATTGGATCTCATTTTAAAGACGACAAAGCAGGTCTCGGTCAAATGATGTAAATTACAAAAATAAATTGACTACTGGAAACATTATTTTACATTGGTTTTAGGTTTAAAAATTCTGACCCGGCTACTAGATGTAAGCCACTATTATATCGACACTCCTTTCGTACAACCCCGTATCTGCAAACATGAGAATTTACAGGAGTGCATTTCAAAGATTCATAACGTAACTCATCCTATGATATTTTCAATAAAAACAGTTTTTACTCTCTCCTGAACAATTTCAATTCTGAAGGTTTCATCAGTTGCCCAAAACAACGTCGATATAATTATCATAAAAATATGGCTACATTTATTTTCTATTACAAATACATGTGCTGATATTGTTAGAGGTTTTTGGATTCGAATTACAACGCATGTAGCATATTCACATTAACATGTACTTAAACAATTTTTTCTATTGCATTGCTTTAATATTCCTTAAGTCTTGCGCGCCGCAAGTTTTCCATCCCCTCCTGATGGGATGCAATGACCAACGTGGTGGTCCGGGACATTTACCAAAAGGACACGTGTACAAGTACCCTAGTGTCACAGAGCGTAACGTAGATGGTGATTCTGGTTTCGCTCCAACCCTCGCGCCTTCTATCGGACACCATTTTGAAACCACTCCACATTATTTGGATATAAAAATTTAATGAATTTTATTTCTTCTGTATGTAATATGTTCCCTCACTGCTCGATGAGTGCTAGATTTTTGACTATTTAAAAAACAATATTTTAATAAAATCATATACGTAAAAATCGTACTAGGTAACTTTATTATGACTGTGTAAACGATTCAGAATTTACAATTTTAGTATGAAAATGTATTATTTGTCATATTTACATTTACACATACTTTATGTCGGGTTGCTATGCCAACGACCAACAACAATATGACTTCAAAATAGTTTGCGTTGCTATGATCACAACATTTGCGTTGATATCACATGAAGTGTACTGTGCTAAGGCTATGGTTAATAGAAATTTAATATTGTTGTCATGTGATGCCGTAGTAAGGTGAAACTGGCAGCTGGTAAGTATATTATATCTGAATGAGTATAATACTAAGCCATAGATAAGATAAGTCGTAAAAATCCTCTTTTTGATTACCCCATTTTTAATTACTAACGATAACTAACAATAGTGTATGCGTTGTATAATTAATGAATTTGTATGGTTCCTGCGTCGTTGGAGAAAATGAATGACTGATCTGATAGAAAAGTATTTCTATCCGTCTTTTTCTCGTTTTTTTGGTGAAATTCCTTACACTGTACGTGTTTTATTTTTATTTAAGCCTATCAATACAAACTTTTTGATGTCAGTAAATATCGTCGTCGTTCTGGAAGAAGACACCAACTGAAAGGTATAAGTTTTGAGTGCCTTTGAAGTTTTTCAAATGTTTGAAATGCTACACCATTTTCATTTAATTTGTTTGTACAAAACCTTTTTTAAGTAAAAGTATCTTATCTATAGATATAAAAATTAATGTTGTTAAATTCCAATTGACGGCCTTAAATGCAAAATTTAATGGGGAAGACATACTGATGGCACATATCCCAATGATTTCGACAGCTATGCCAGTCGAATTCAAACGTCTACAGTTTCCTGTGAGACTTGCATTTGCAATGACCATCAACATAGCACAGGGACAATCGCTACAAATGGACTAAATTTGGTAAATCCATGCTTCTCACATGGATCACACGTGGGAAAATTCTCTGATTTCTTCGTGTACGCACCAAACGGAAGAACAAAAAATATTGTGTACTCAAAAGCACTTTAATAAACAGATTTAAAACGCAAACACTTTCTTTTATTGAGTGGTATTGAAACGCATGCCGGGTACTCTCGAGTAAATCTCTAAAAATAAGGGTTTTCTTCCATGCGGTAGAGTTCGAAATAAGTAATATTTGGGTATAACTAACTCAATATGTCATTTTTTCCATTTAGTGTTTTCTTACAGAAGAGCGGCGAGATATTATATTGGTACATTGTATATTTTAAAAACTGGAATTATTGTAGGAAATTGTTCTACTCTACAGAATGACGCACACACGTAAATAATATTAGGAACTTCTTAATATAATCTATGATAAAGTGATGTTAAAAAAATGATGTTAAAGAACATATCAGATGTCTCAAAAGTAATAATTTTTCAGAGTTTGTGAATCACTTAATTGAAAATGATCAGAATTTTAATAAAAATAATAACGTAGAAGTACTCCATCGTGTAAATAAAAAAGGTATTAAAATGAATATCTTAGAATTTTTAGAAATTAAAACCATTAACAGTAATGGAGGATTAGTAAATAACATTTTAAACAAAACAGGCGGCTCGCCATTATTAAATTTATTCCCTTTGGGTTTTTCACATCCAGGTGCCAGTAATTGATTTGTTTATAGTGTAACAATGTTTATTCGTAGCTTACCCCCTTCCACACGTCCAGTAGAATGTAATAAACCCACCCCCACCCTTTTAAGAATAAAATCATCGTTTACCTTAGAAGTAAATAACCTTACGATACGGTTAGTCTGACGATGCTTCTTAAAGAGGCGAAACGCGTCACGTTAGTGATAAACCAAATGGAATAACTAAGTTGTCAATTTTTAATTTAATGTTATATTAAAAATGAACTTCCACAAAGTTACCGCCGAATCCATAGAAAATATCTATGATTGTTATGGTTATTATAAATGATAGAAAAATACTCGGATAATGAAATTTTAGTTTTAGATAGATAGATATATTTTTATAATTCTACACTTTTAAAGAATGTGTTTATAATACTGTCCATGCACAGCCAATGACACTTAAATGATATTGTCGGTATTTACGATACTCCGTTGATAATATATAAAAAAAAGTATGCATGATAATTGAGCAGAGGTATATTTGGAAATTTTAATCTCAGCGCTCATATCATTAGACAGTAGATTAATACAATCATACACATCGCTTATCACGAAATCTGACATACATTCTCTTATCTATGCACACTTGAAATATAAATATAGGGTCGTTTCACCAGTGCTCAGCCAGTTAAGCGACAGTTATACTTTCAAAAGAGATTTTGAGTCAATGAATCATAAAAACATATTTTTTTCGATCTTATTCAATTACACAGGGATAAAACAATGTAACCAACTTGAAATAAAATAGTTAATATTGTACAAAGCATAAAATAATAGAAGTTTACAAAAATAATGCCAATTGTCCCAGTGGTCGGCCCCCAAAATCCAATGGTCGGCCTTTCGTTTCCCAGTGTTCGGCCATCACTATGAAACTTCATGAATATAGCGAAATAATCTACTGATAGTAGACAGAACAATAAAAAACATAATGATGCAAAGCATGACAATATAAAGTATATTTTGTTAGCGATCCCCATACAACATGAATTTGTCGAAACTTGTGAAGTAAAAATGTGCTTTTTTTTTAAATTGCGTATTGCATCATATAGTTCAGCATAGTGCAGATATACATTGGCAAGTGGCAAGAATACCTACACGAATTAAAAAAATCTGTTTTTTTAAATATATCCACTATTATTTAAGTTTTGAGCTCAAAGGGCCGACTACTGGCGACCGCCGACATTAGGAACAAGCAGCCTACTACATTACCACTTAGTTGTAAGTAAAATAGTCACTGGCTGGCACAGAAGCTGGCGGACGATCAGTTGAAATTGTAATAATATTGTCAGACGTTTGTCTATGCGTCTGTCGAACACCCGAAGAAAAACGAAATTATTGCGAATATTTTACAACCAGTATGCAAATTATCTACTTACAGGGTGATACAGGGTGCGAATAAATTTAATGTAATGCGGGAGCGGGGTTTTCAATTTAAACCGAAAGTCTGTCTACAGAATAATGTAAGATTTTTAATAATAAATTTATATACAAGGCCAATAAAGTTTTTATTTATATAAAAACATTGTGTAATAAAACAATGAAAACGTATACGACTTGGTGTAGCTAAATGCACGTTAAATCATCGGTCTACGCACTTTAAAACTTTTGAAGCTGTGTGATAAAAGTCATGATTAAACATTGATGACGAATGGGTTTTATCATGACTAATTAAATTCTTTTCATGTTTGATTAAAAATGTTGTATGTTTTTTTACCTTGTCCGCTCCCTATGTGAAGCATATGGATTCCTAATGAAAGTATTTCAACAGAAGCTTTGTTACTACGAGAACTTCTTTTCATTCAGTAAATTAACCTCTCTGTTTTTGAAGAGAGTAGGGATACAAGGATAAGGCCAGGACAAGACTTGTAGTCATCTAATTGCTCTCAATACGCATCGTTTTTAGGATGGAATGGGTGAATGGGAATTTTAGACATCACAAACATCCGTGTCAACGAATAGAAATCAATTTATGAAACTGTCTGTACCGGGATTTGAACCCGAGACATCCATAGCCGAAGCCAACAACGTTGAACATTGCAACATGAACCAGACTTCGCGGTTTTACCGTATCGAGAAAATATTTTTATCGAATCGTTTGGATACAATAAAGTAAGAGTTTTTGACGACTTAAAACTTTCCGTCTTTGTGTATAATTTATTCTAATAGTTTTAATTAAAGACAACGGACTCATTTTATTTTATTTGTATGTACGGGTACGTTAAAAAATACTAATGCACCTCCATCTTAGGGTATCTAGCAACGCGGAACACTATTTGGAAAAGCAACGATGCGTTCATGGTTTGGCTCTCTACTCACACTGTCATGCGTCTGCCGCCTAACATTTTTTTTTCTATTCATAGTACAGGACGCAGTAAAACGCATTCATTCTTTTATTAGTTTAGGGTGGTAGGTCACACCACAGTATGGTGATCCAGTCACTTTCAACTCATTCCATTTTATTTATGATGACTCGTTACATAACAACAAAGTTAAAAATAGCAATGGACATGGTTCTTTCTATAAAGTTGTGAAATTGAATATTGTCAATAGCTATTTTGGTATCATAATATATGAGGAGGTTGGGATCAAACATGCTCAATTCCAATTTTGTGAAAAAACGAGATTCACTTAGCTGTAGTATTAAAGGACCAATTCAAAAGAACAGAATTGCATTTTCATTGTCGCTCAAATTCTCGTAGTTTCTATGCAAATATAAAATCAAAATATGAGTTTTTGTATAATAATTGACCAAATCCTAAATCAGCCAATAGTGTGCTCGCATTTGCTTGTATTTCCTTGTCCGCTCCCAATGTGGAACATTAACAGAATTTTTTCTATGAGAACTGCTTATTATTCAGTTGCTCAACCTCTCTTTTTTTCGAAGAGAGTAAGGATAGAAGGATAGAGCTAGGACAGGACTAGTGGTTAGCTAATTGCTCTCGCTACGTCCCGTGAGGATCCGATGGGTGGGAGGGGGTTCTATAGACATCACAAACACTCAGACTACGAACAGAAATCCATAAATCGATTTAATGATCTCTTTATGAAAACCGTCCATCCAAAGTGCAAGCTATCGAAGTAAAATTCAAAGTGTACCAAGTGAACTATCCAACACAAAGTGCAATTATTTATAAACCTTTAAAAACTATTCTCATCCCATAATGTGGAGTTCTCATAGTGGGATATTTCAATAGAAGGTTAAAAGTTATCATGACGCTCAATGGGGTAAAAGATCTTCACTGTTTGGATGAAAATCATTAAATCATATGAAAAGAAACAATTTATTAAGTGTCGTTTCAGGGATTGTTATCACCGACCTAGAAACAAAGTAACAAAATAAGCGAACGACGTTTGTACTGCATTAGAATTAAAATTAAAACATTTATTTTGGACCGCGACTCGTAGATGAGTTTGTTCTGTAATAGGGGACCATAGAAGGAAAACGTTATTAATAGAGTGCAACAGTTTTTTTGATGGGAGATAACGATGCATAATTCGTAGATAACAGAAATTAATTTTGTAACGGTCGCATGCAACAGACAGCTCCATGAGTATTATTATGTTTTGTCCACACAGTTAATTTTTATTTTAGTAATATTGTGGTTTTAAATGTTGGTAAATATGTTGTTGCTTCCAAGACGATACGACTATCGGTCATATCTGCTGGTCTCCCCGATTAGGTTCCACCTAAGCTAAATAAAAAAAATGTAGAGTGAGTAAATATCAACTCGTAAAAGTCTAGATATGCGAACGTACGAATCCAAAGAATCTAACATTTTAAGTGAACAAGCGTAACTCGTTTGTCTCGACGTAAATATAAGGAGCATCGTTAATGATTTTCTTTCCCAATTTAACAACAGGGAGATGGAAAAAATTGAATCATGGAGAATTCGGTTAAAAGTGAAATCCTGAACATTTTTTTAATATTAAGCAGTAATACGAATTGAATGAACGAATCGGTTTGAAGAAAGTGTTCGATTGGTACCTAAATAAATCATTTTTTTAATAATTAGTAGAATCCCTTTCTTTATTTATAGTACTCCTGGCAACTGGAGAATGGCCACTAAGAATCCTCCTTCTTTTCAGTTTTGTCTTATTTGGTGTTGGCTGTTTTCTCCTTTTAACTCTCAAACAATTAAATGGTTTTTTGTTGCTTACATGTAAACTATTTAGTGGGTCTTATCCAAGTCATTCACTTTTATCAAAAATTGAAAGAAAATGACTGTGCTGAACAACCAAATATTTCAAAATAAATCATTTATTTTAAAACTATGTTCATTTCTCACTTACCTACGTATTTATTATTAGCATTTTAAACTATTTTAAGCTTCATTCAACAACATAATTTCGAAACCAATTTCACTTCATTTGGCACTAGCAACGAAATATCTTCGATCAGAAATTCAATATTTATAACCGAATGCCGACCACTTTTCGCTTCGAGTAAAAAAATAAAAACACTTTCTATCGAGCGTCAAATCGGGTTACCTACAACATTTCATAATAATAGTACCATGCAGGGATTGCAAATTGATCACCGAAGTTAAGTTAACCGATTAACCGGTATTTTCTCAGCTAAGACTACGAAAGAAACATCTATATGCATTTAAAAAATAAATATCATTTTCAAGTCAATAAGACTATCGTTTCTTTGCAAGGGAATTATTAAATGTAATAATGAAAAAGATGCTCTCTTTCGGTATATTATATTCCTACGCGACGTCAGTTTTCTGTACTACAACACTTTCACGTCATATTTATTCTACTAACTCTACCGGTTCTTAAGGTAATATTGGATAATACTAAGATGCTCAAACTTGTTTTTAAACTACAAAATTCATTGTAGACTACGAAAAAAGTATGTTATTAAATGCCCTCAAGTAACAAGAAAAATATATTGTGTGCTTACATACTCGGTTTATTAGCGGGAACTGTAAATTGAAATTAATTTATTATATTCTGAATGGATGCTTGCTTCCATGCCAACTTTTAATAATTGTATGTTAGATTTAATAATATATAATTACTGTCTTGAGACGATTTTGTGAAATTTCCTTAATATGTTAATAGAACTTTTTGGTATTCTTTTAATAACATATCCACAAAAAATTAACGTATTATTTATTACCTTTCGTTTGTATTTGGTTTCTGGATAAGACTTTTAAGCGATTTTTCGTCATTTTTCGAACGATCACGATACCGTTTTGCCGGTATTGCGATCCCTTACCCTACGCTTGTGAAATACTGGTTGCCATTCATTGAAACATTTCTAGCATGCGGAAGTATCGATTCTCACACTCGGATAACCCTGCTATTCGTCAAATTTCTGCGGGTACAAATCAAATGCCCAAAATATCAGGCCAGAATGCGACGACTGTGGCGTTTCCATGCAAACCGTTCTCTTTGATCTCTCCAATTTCCATTGCCTAGGTTATTTGGATATCGTGCTTAAATCAGATATACAACGGTTGAGAAGAATTATGGAATCTGAACGAGGCCGGCTGCCTACAAATTGAAATAAATAATAATTTCCATAGAATACTTAGAATTCACTTCCTTTTGCTTTGTAACATTTGGGGAACCGTTTTTGTGCCTCTCCGAAACTCAAGGTCGGTGTGGCCTTTGTTGGCAGGTTTCGTTTTAAAATTCATTTCCCATCAACCAGCATACGAACAGCATAACGACATAATTTGGGTACACATTAATATAAAATGTGATCGTTTAACAAAAATGAACCTTTTATACGTAATTCAAAATGACCAATAAATTTCACGATAAGGCTCATTTTTTATACATTTATTTGTATACATCAATCATAACCAATGCCACTTGACAAATTACTCGTCCTTTGAACTTTTCTTTTGTTATATTTACGTTATTTATTTAATCGGTACGTTTTTAACCTGATCTAATAGTACACCAAAATTTACATGCTAAAAATATGTATAAAATCATAATAACGGAATTAAATGCGTGATTAGAGATATGACAGACAAATTATTTGATTTTTTTTGTAATGAAACGGTGAAAGGCTTAATTTACATTTTTCTACAACTGTATTTGATACGACATGCTATTTTGTCTTGCGGTGTTTCACTTGTTTTAAAGAAAACATAAGGCAAGTGTGAATATTTTCAAATGATACACTTCGATTGACGCCATAAAATTTAAAAAAAGTAAAAATTGCTATTATTTATTCTCCAGGCTTAAGACATTATTTGCACAATATTACTAATCAAAATCAATTTTCACAACAGCTATTAAATATATTTTAAACATCTATCTACCGGGGCCACTGCAGCTTACCTTAAGAAGTAACTTTAAATGGTATAGATTTTAATTAGCACCATGCACAAGTTATTTATCAAGCTTAATTTATATCGACGGTGTTTTGGCCAATTGATGTGACCCTAAAAATTGAAATTGTTCAGGAGAGAGAAATCTGCTTTTATCGAAAACATTATATGGTGAGTGGCGTTGTGAATCTTTGTAATGCACTTCTTTAGATTTACATGTTTGTAGATACGTGATCATACCTAGGGATTGTCTATATAATTAGTGGCTTACATCAAGTTCCGGGTCAGAATTTTTAAACCTAAAACAAATGTAAAATGATGTTCTCCTTCCAAAAAGTGGTCAATTTATTTTTATAATTTGCATCATTTGGCCGAAACCTGCTCTGATCTTCTTTAAAATACGATCCAATCGTTAACTCACATACATCAATTTGCCAAAACACATAGGATATAGAGCAATGTGTTGCCTGTAAGCTGTCAATTTAAAATTTAATACTAAATTAAATATATATTAATCCTATTCAGTTATCTTATAGTCATGCTTCCTTTTATAGATCTAATATTACTCTACCAAAATATAACGAACATCTATTTAAGTGACGATTCCACGCGAAATGTATTTTTGAATAGGGGGGCGTGCCGCTACGTTTAACATGATGTAAAGTATATATAGTAATATAAACACTTATTCGCCCTATTTTTATGTTCTAGCAGGAAAACAAAATGTTTTTGGAGCACTAAGATGATATTTTCGTCCATGATGTAAGGCCGTGAATGGATTCTAATCGGGCTTATAAAATAAAAGCATTGAATTTCTTATTCTTGATAATATATATAGAATATTTAAAAATATTTTTTAACAATAATATCTTTGTACAAATGATGTTGTTGTTTTCACAATGGATCGTTTGATATTGTAAGTCGTTGGGAAATAGCAAGCATAATTCAATGTACGTAACATCTGGTAAAGAAAATATGATATTATTTATATATTTTTACAACAGGCTTGCTTATTTTTTTATGATATTTACGTCCATTTCACTTTAAGGTATTCAATAAATTTGCGGCATCAAATATATTATGGGAAACGGGATATCGAAGATCGTGAAGTGGTCTAAAACTTGTTGTAAACACTGGATACTTAATATTACCTTAACGTAACTAGATGAGCAAGCCATTAAACAGTTTTGCTTTTATTGTTTAACTTTTTAAGAGCAACGGTTAAGATGTCAGTCACATGCAGCTCTACATCGGACCAAGAGAATCGTGTTTGGGAATAAATCCTTAACGTTATAAGACAAAGAACGCCTTCATACAAATATTTAATGAGTGATGGTGGAATAGCAAACTTGTATCCGTTTTTCTATCAGTTTGTGTATATCCGTAAGATTATTCACAACGTCGTCCATGGCTTCGGTCCGTATTTATTATTAGCACTAAGGAAACGTATTACCGAAACTTATATAGTCGATGTCAATTACGAAATAAAATCATTTTAAATTCATCATCACACGATGATGTATTTGAAAATACGAGATATGTCTTTCGTCGTGTCTAGATGTTTTCTTGAACACCGACGTTCAATTTCTTCCCTTGCGAAAATTGAAGCATGCAAGCGAGTATGTACCTTCTTATATCCAAAGGCGTGCACAGTTTTCAATTCATATATTTATATGAAATTTAAATATATGTCAAACTACCTAGGCTTAAATTTCCATTCTCTTAACGGTTTCTCCGTTTCTACTGCTACAGTTTGTGTATATTTCAGTTAATTATTATTAGGTTTCACACGTTTAACTAATGTATTGACAACTAACACGCCTTCGTTACGTTCGGACAAACATATATGTCGTTCACGTTCAAACTCAGTATCTCAGTTTTGTCTCGACATTCGTCTTGTATGGAGCGTTCACACTGGGCTTCTGACGCTGGCCAAACGGCCCACCGACTAGCAGCTCTCGCAATCAGATCACCCTGGGTTCATGTCCCGGCAAAGTCAGTATCAAATTTAGGTTTTATATCTAGGCCATGGGTGTTTGTGATGTGTCTTCTCCCCGAGTTAATCTCGGATGACTCATTTATCTCACTGTACAAATTTTTAAAAAAATATTTCATTTCGGTATAAAAAAACTTTACTACTGATTATATTAAATTTGAATTGTTGAGATTTTGTACATTTCCGTGTATTTAATATTTTAATATTGAAATTCCATCAAGCGCCTTCAGTCGATATCTTCAATTATACTCATTCTATATTCGTCTTTTCGTGTAATCACGCTTGCGCATCTCCTTTCGTAGTATGTTCACATACATTAATCCGTAATCTTTATACCCAACACTGGTATTTGTATAGGTATGCTATGAAATTGTAAGTAATAAAAATTCACAACAGTTTTTTGATGAATTGTCTGCTTTCAATTTTCTACAATAAATTTTCCATTAACATCTATCCCCAGTCCGCTACTGCCTATACCATGTTGCTAAGGACTGCTTCTAGACATGCGTATTTCGGTGCAGCACGCTTTGTCTCTAGGGACATTCCCCTATTCTACCCTAAGAAAAATCTCCCCAGGCATCTTTTGAAGGGAAGAAGTTTTCTTGTAGAGGCGTGCGAAATAAATTATCCGAAATACGGAAATTTTCCTCAATCAATAACTGTTCACTATGTCATATTTCATGTGCGAAGTCCATTGTAGGCAACCATCAATATGATGAAGGAAGTTCGACGAACGATGTGAATTGTTTATTCTTAATAAAACCTTATCGGAACTATAGGCACTTTTGAAGTAATGGTCTCTATCTTGGTATCCGGGAAGAGCTAAAACAATATTTGACAGTTCGTGGGTCGAGTACTTAATTGTTCTATTAAAAATTTTGTAACTTTTCACTAGATCACTTTTAAGTTTCGCAAGTTGGTAGTTTTATGAGCATTCTTGTAAACTCTAATTTTAAGGTCATTTTTGGTCTATCAACAATTGCCATATTCTGTTCTATTATGTATTAGAACGATTAAGTAATACGACATGGCTTTGTTTTTGATTTTTTTAATGTAATAAAAAATGTATTTGAGTTTACATTTAAAAATTGCCAATCCGTCAAATATTTAAAAATTTAGAAAAAACGAAATTGCTTGAGTCACTAGGGATCAACTCGAGGAGAAAAGACACCACCCAAATTATTGCCGAGGATCTCAGATGTTAAATTAAAAATATCTGAATCCTTGCTGGTACTTGAACGCGACACTTTCTGATTTCTAGGGTAGAGCTCCTTCCACTGGACCACAGTAACCGATTAGAATACGGCTGGATATAGTTAGCATAACATAAAATTGGCTGTTGTTTATCGTTCTCCATAGCGATCTCAAAAATTATGAATGGAGGTCCATATCGATAGCCCAGTTTCATAGGACGATAAGTCAAAAATTTGATGTTTTGAGATAAGTTAGATTACATTCGAACACAGCTCTTCTACAGTTCCACAAAAGTACAACTTGTAAAATGTACAGGTTTTCTCTCAAAAGGTAGATATTTGCATATGGAAATCAACAAAATTAAATAATTTCTCAGTTCCAATATACATACATATCGAAATGGCGTATTGTGGAGAAATATTTTTGTGATCTGTGGTATTCTATAAAGAAACAACCTTTAATCCTAAAACTATTGAACACATATATGAATATAAAAGTGTACAAATAATAAGCCATCGCTTTTTTACGAGTCAGTTTAGATGAGTCAAAACTTTGAACAGCCATATCTCAAAACTACCATTTTCTAGTTGTATCGTTATGGAGCAGGTCATCGATATATTATAGGTACATTTTTAAATTCATTAATATTTATGGTAAACAAGGGAAATGAAGCAGTAATTATACAATACATAATAATATAAGTACTAATAAGCCTTGGGAACAATGTAGACTCGAGTATAAGTTTTCCGGTATAATTGTCTAATCATTGATGGTGTAAATTAATGACATATACTCTGAACATACGATTAATAGTTATTACGATAGCTGATGAGAAATGGTATTGCTTTATGTGTATAAATATAGTCTTTTCAGTTAGTGAGTATTAAGTGCTTAGATTAGATTAATTATGCATAATTAATATAATTGATTGAGGTAATAAATTATATTCCTGAAACTAACGCCTAGTCTATGTTACTGTATGACTCAATTAGCTCACTATGTTTACTTCCATAGGCCTTCGACAGAATAAAGAGTGGAACGTGGAACCATTTCGCAGATCCCTACTTACGAAGCTGTTTCGTCACATTTTGGCGTCTGCATGTATATCACCAATATGTTCAATATTCGGCTCAAAACTGAGTCGGATTGTCCAATGATTCTTCGTGCTTCTTCGTTTGTAAATCGAAGGTCGAAAGCGTTTTCCTTTAATGTAGAAAATGAACTTTCTTTGCTTCGACAACGGAGCAGGGGAAACAGCGTTCTATCACAATTATGTTTCATAGCATCACCTCCCTCAATTGTCTAGAGAAGCCGTCGTCACGGACAACTACCCTCACATTCTAGAATCCCGCGGGCCACTAACATGTTTTTTTAAGCGGTGCAAACATACATAAAATAATGATCACAAAAGTGATATTTATTTTTATAATGAAATGTTATTGCACTTGTGATTATAAAACAATAATACATTAAGTTTTTGTTTCCTTGGCTCCAATGACGTTACTGAAACAATTCCGCGGGCCGCCGGTTGGCGACCGCTGATCTGCAACACATATGGGCGATGTTACCGTAGACAATAATTACTGAATGACAGGGATGCTAAGATTGACCGTTTAAAAACTAAATGATTAAATGTTTTTTGCCCGTTCTATGTCGTGACAAATCATGAGATAATAATAAAAAAGCGTTACTGTACATAGATAGAATCAAAGTTATTTTCTAACCAAAAAACAACTATAGTTTGTTTTCAAATCACTAAAATGGTAATTAATATGCCTTGTGGAATGTCAAAATACACTTAAAAATGAAACAGTTAATTTAAGACATCGACTGAGGGTGCTTGATGGAATTTCAATGTCAAATTTGAATTATTGAAATTTTGTACACTTCCATGTATTTTGTCACTAACGACCCGGGTTTCAGTTGGAGTCCATTCGTGCGCTCGAATGCCTGAAGATGCCGAACTGACGAGTTCTCGGGTCGTTAGTGACAAAATACATGGAAGTGTACAAAATCTCAATAATTCAAATTTGATAAAACAGTTATTTTGAATATGCCAATTTTATTCTATTTAAGACGAATATATATCGACAGTCCATATGTATAATTACGTAATTGTAAAATATGTGATTATATGTATCTTACAATTTCGTTGTTTACGCAATCAGTTCTATGGGTAGGCATCAAACAACAGGCAAATTTAGATTTAAAATGGTAGCACTGACCCAATTTGGAAGAATATACATGCTTTCGTTAATTTGCAATTGCGTAATGGATCTTTGAAAAGTTCTCCTGTAAAATATCGTGTTTGTAGATACGGGATTATACGTAGGGAGTGTCGATATATAAGAGTTTACTGAATGAACTAGCTCAGGGTTTCCCAAACTTTTCTTGCGATGGAGCACTTTGCACACCCTAAAATTTTAACGGAACTCCCGGTTATTTTGTTGGGTATATAATATGAATTTGAAGTCAAACATGTATGAATTGTTGCAGCTGCAACAGCATATAAAACCATTATCGTTATCGCGGAGCACCTTTTGCCGTTCAGCGGAACTCCAGTGTTCATAGCTTGGGAAACCCCGAACTAGCTTGTATCATTTCTCAACATCTTTTTGTACAAAGAGAAATGGGGCGGAATTTAATTTTGATTTATATTTGAAATACGCATTCTCTTAATAAATATTTTACGTATGTTTTTTTTTATTTGAAGATATGCCAATAGCTTCCATCCTCGACGTTATAAAATCCAAGGTCGTAAAACTTAATTGCAAGAATGAATAATAATTTAAAAATTCCGCTGTCTTAAAAAAAATTGACCGCTTTATCTCTCCTATCGTATTTGCATATTTAATGTCACAAGTCAAGTTGAAGGACTTGTAAATAATGATTACCTAATTAATTATTTTTGTTATTTTATGTTCATTATAAACACTCAGATAATCTTTTAAAAATATATCGACGGCCATTATCTAATATTAGAATATTGTGTATATTATAAATACAGGGTCATCTCAAGGAAGAAAAAAAACACGAATTAAATTTTCGTTCTAGTAGCAGAGTAGATAGCCCTTCTATTATGAATAATGAATAGTGAAGATTTTGTTTAGTTTGAAACATGAACCAATTTAGTGTTACAGTATATTCACGCCGAGTAAAAAAATGGAATATTTGAAAAATTGCTCTATTGACCGCGTACCAATTGTTAATTATATAATTATATTTTAAATATAATACCCCAGACCGGTCTATAGGCGTAGATGTAGACATTTTATTATTATCACATACACAAGCGTCCGCGGTGTATATAAAAAATACAGACAGTTCCAACGTGGCGCAAATTCCGAGTCAAACAAACAGCAATCAGTCCGTCAGTATGGAAACTAAAAAAAACAGCTACTTTAGACATTCAGTATTTCAATTTCAATACTTTCATCTATGACGGGCGTTTTCACTGGTTATGAAATATAATACATTTGTACAACAATGATAGTCTAAGAGAATTTTACAGCAAACTGTCATGGAATATTATTTCAGTGCTTTTACGAAATTTTTGATAAACATTTGTCATAAAAATAGTGCTTTAATGTCGTCATCCTTTCTATTCTACCCCACAACCCACAACAATCCCAAAGCCATATTTTTTATTTTACCTTGACTCGAAAAGAAGTGCAAGTCAATAACCCACAATTTGTTCTTTTTAAAAAAGTAAATATATAATACATTTCCTTAAGACTATGTTCATCTACTCAAGCTAAATGTTTAAAAGAATCAAATTAACAAAACCACCTCCTAAAACGTGCCGCCTGGGTGTAAACAGTAAAATTTATAACTGGCATGCCGCACTGTGCAAATTGTGTATCATGAAATTTCACCATTTATCTCAAATTTAATATGTCTCACGCTTCTCAAAAAAAACATCCGTGCTATGAAAGTGTAAGTGAACAATTCTATTAGGTTAACAGGATTATAAATTTTGTTTCTTTTGCAATTCAGATGCAGCCATCCGAGATAGAAAAAAAAACTATGCAATCTATTATTGGCTAATTCTAAGCAACATTGTCAACGATTATTTTAACCCTATGGCTGCGAGTGTATTTACCATTTACATATTATATAATAAAAAAATATAATTTGTTCTTTTTAGAAATAATGAATATCAAATTGAACAATTCTTTTCTGTTTGCCCATAATTCAAATGTATGATTACGATGATATATTTACGTGTATTGAACATATTAAATAAACACGGCTGGGAATGGCTTAGCGCATGTCTTATCATCGGCCGGCACTCTTTAAAACTGTTACAGCTGTTTGATCGATCATATAAGTTAATCATGAGCATGGCATTGCTAGTGAGCGGTGATTTTTTTTATTAAAACATGTATATAATTTACAGGCTCTTTTAAGAAAAATCAAATGTGATTTGTTTTCATATTTCGATGTCCTATTTTGTAGTGCCTATTGAAAAAGAAAATAATCAAGTATCTGCGAGGCAACTGTACTGTCCTTCAAATAGTGGCGATACTAAAATAATAAATGCGAATCAAAAACTTTCGTTAAAATGGAGTTTCGTAACACTTTTTAAATCATTGAAAGTGTATACATACAATTACTGGATTTATTTTTTTCATTCCTTTATTGGCTGAGTAAAAGGTAACTTTCAAGTTTAGCTAAAGATGCCGTTGTGCGATTAAGGGTTGGAATCCGTGAATGCATGTTTACTTCTGCATGTTCTGAAAGAAAACACAAAGTCGAAAAAATGACATATTGAGTTATTTATACCAAACGATCCTTATTTCAAACTTTACCGTATGAAATAACACACTTATTTTTATAAATTATACTTTTTCTTAAAAAACAGTCCAATTACTTACTCAAAACTAGAATTTTTCATTTACTGTCGTCTTCCAAAACAACAACGATTCGAAATTATCTATAATATGTATATTTATATATGAAGAAACGATTTATTTTATCAATAACTGCACCATATAATTTTTTGACCTGGAATGTGGTTAAGGTATGTATGTACATATAAATACGTAATTATTTCATATTACTGTCCGTTTTTTGCATATCACTCTCATTTTTAATCTATTGCATTATTAAAATGTGTTTTTTTATGTTAACGCCAAGGTCATTATCGGGTATTAAAAATGTAGATTGTAATTATAATATCTTACCTCGCACAAGTATTAAATTTAGTTAGTTATTAAACAAGACTCAGATGTTTTCATGACAATATAATGTGTTGTTCTAATAATAGCCTACCGGTCCAAAAGGGTCAAATACAAAACAATGTTGTCGCAACAGCGAGTTAGAAGAAAAAACCCACCGTCCCTAATCATTCGATTATCTGTGCCTTGTACTTATTTTATTGACCAATATTGCATCTATGCCCGTCACCGAAGCGATCTATTCAATGTCTCCCCTCTCTTTCCCTTCGGCCTACCTCTCACTTCCTCTCTCGCGCTTTCTCTCTGGCCATTATGCATTTCTATGAATTGGTGATTGGAGAAACCTTGTGTTCTACGGCCACTTTATAAATAAGCGCATTTATTACTAAAAATACTTGCAAAAAAATTATGACTGAATGATATTTTTTAAATTTATATTGTTGATGTTTCTTCAATGCAGTATTCAACTATGTGTAATATTATATCAAAATTCTATTTTCCACATGGGATTTTAAAGATGAAATCTAAATGTTTAAGTCGAGATATATTTATTCATAAATATTAATTTCTATTTTTAAATAGCGAATGTAACACTACAATATTTTCTAGATGTTATCGTATTTATTTGGATTTGCATTAAACCTAAAATTCTAAGCTCTTCTTCTAACCAAAAATAGAATTTTCGAATGATATAGATTTAATTTGTTTATTCCACACATCTATCAATCGTATTTTCACTGTGTTGTAACGATGATTTTAAGTTTATTTTGAACCCAGCTTCAGTAATTAGCATCCATCCCGTACAATAATATTGTATCGAAATTTATTCGTGTGAAAAAATGTATATACAGGATCCAATGTTATTTTTTAAGAATCATTTTCGGTGCTATACATACTAAATCTTTAAATTTATAAAATCCTTAACACACCTGTTCCCCCGTTATTAGGTTCATTATTATTATAACAATAGTTTTAAGATAACTGATCGAGATCCATTCGCTATTAAACGAGTGTATAGGATAACGAGGCAATGAGAAGCAGTGAAAAAATCACATACAACCAGTTTGACATTCACAAAAAGTACATTTATGATGCCCAAACTTGGCCTTGAACTAATCGAATTACCATTTTACACGATTTGAAGATGTGCAATGGTTGGCAGTGTACAATGCATACCAAATAATATGTAACGAGATTCGTCTACTAGATAAAATTATCTTTGATGTAACTATTTTGCAATCATTCACGATATGCAATTTTATTCAATTAAAATATGTGCACTAAAAATGGTTTCTGCCACAAGAAAACGGATAGTATTATAATATTTAAATTAAAATGGTCATAGAACACTTTCAAGTCCATCTAACCGGAAAATAAAAGTGCGGATGCGGAATGCATCTAGTCGTCAATATCATTATCTATCCCTCTCCAACTTTATACAAACCGACTGTCTGGTGCTACGAGTGCGTGTCTGAGTGACAGTCTGATATTGTCAGCGTGCAATGGCGCTCTGCGTGTTTTGAATTTAGAATGGCAGGGGATGTGTAGCTAACTAAAAATATTGGCTTCTCAATAATTTAAACGAATGATTTACAATCAAAAAAATACTAATATTTCTATAGTTTTTTGATAAAATATATTGTATTAGTCTTGATTTATCTGTCTGTCCGTCTGTACCGCACATCACTCTAAGACACTCTTTCTGTCTCTGCATCGTGGGCATCAATCGAATTAAGTGAATTTTGACAGTGGTATAATTTATGGAACATGTCCAGTTTTGTTTGTTGACTATTGAAATGTGAAATTTGAGACTTTATACGCAAGTATTTTTGAACAAAATTGAATTTAAATTTTGTTTGCTCATCCAGTATATCGAAAAGAGAATTTTAAATCCCAAAGCAATTTTCTTTGCAAAAAAATTTGTTTTAACTTCTATTGTTCAGTGATTTTGAGGCTATTTGCATATGAGATTGTATTACTTTTGAAGCTAATTTTGGAGCACTGATATATATCGACGGTGTTTTGGCCAATTGACCCAAACAAACCCTCAAAAAATATTTAAATGAATTAATGATTGGATCTCATTTTAAAGACGACAGAGCAGATCTCGCCCAAATGATGAAAATTAGAAAAATAAATTGACCACTTTTTGGAATGGAAACATCATTTTACATTGGTTTTAGGTTTACAAATTCTGACCCGGCTACTTGATGTAAGCCACTATTATATTGACATTTCTTACGTATAATCCCGTATCTGCAAACATTAGAATTTAAAAGGAGTGTATTTCAAAGACACTTCCATGTATAGTTCAGTCAATCTTGCTGTACTAGCAATATTGATATAATTTAAGACATCGACTGAGGGTGCTTGATGAAATTTCAATATCAAATTTGGATCAATATCAATAATCCAAATTTGATATATAAATTCCATCAAGCACCCTCAGTCGATGTCTTAAATTTTATCACCATACAATGTTTTCGATAAGAACAGTTTTTACTCTCTCCTGAACAATTTCATTTTTGAGAGTTACATCAATTGATCAAAATATCGTCGATATTATATTTTCTTTACTTTCCGGCCAACAGTAATAATGTGTCACGTCGCCTATTCTTTATTGAAAATTCCACTTTTATTGTATTCACAAGTAAATAATTGATCTTATAAAATGAACTGCCTTGATATAAAATAAAGTTAATAACTGTGATGATTTTAACGAGAATGGTAAAAACTAGGAAGACAGGTAAACGTTAAGAATGAACAGTTTTTACTCTCCAGAACAATTTCAATTTTGAGGGTTTCATCAGTTGGTCAAAATACCGTCGATATTATATAAACACACAGACTATATTATCTGCCTAAATGTCACGCATGAGACATTTTATAATACGTTTTTTTTTTATTTTTTGCAGGTAAGTGAGGATCAATTTGGAATAAGTCTACTTTGATTCTACTAATTTAGGTCCTCCCCCCTTCTAATACTACGGTAAGCTTTTTCTATCCCTCTCTTTATCTTTGCATTGAGTTGACATACCACATAAAATAGATACTATTTATTCATATCACATAATAATTCTCATAAAACTGACCGACTGTATTGTCCGAGCATAACAACACACGTCGAGATCGTAGCATTTTAAATTTCGTGAATGAATTCGGATAGCATGTTCGCATTGAAATGTCTCATATTTTTGTATACATATCCTTTGGGATTGACTGAGGCTTTGTAACCACACGCTTCGTTCTAAAATTTTGTAACTGGATTTATTTATATTGAATTAATTGCCGCCCCTTGAAGATCGGTTGGGTGGGAGGGAGTTTTTAGACTACGAACAGAAATCGATTGAAAGATCAATTTATGAAAACCGTCCGCACCGTGAATTTAACCAGAGACATTCGCAATCGTAGCCAACGACGCTACCAACTGCGCCACGGACGCCGACAAATAATTTTCCGAATCTTAATGTTTGAACGTCTGTGGAGACACCATTTTAAATAACAAGTTAAGAAAAGTTCAATTTTTAATTTTGTAGTTGAGATTATTAAAACTGCTTATAAATTTAAAAAAATAAAACACAATTCATTTGTATTACTTCCACATATTTATAATGATCAGGACCGGTTTCGCTCATCACGAGCATTATCAACTGATCCTGATCCTGAAACCGGTCCTGATCATTATAAATATGTGGAAGTAGTACAAATGAATTGTGTTTTATTTTTTAAAATATGATGTCTTTCCACCAAGAATCGACAGTTAACACCTTAAAACTGCTTATAAATTTTCATCGGTGATGCTATATCGTGGAGTTTTTTTAACGAGATTTACGATAGAGAATGATTATTCGCATAATATATGTAAGTTGAGCTAAATTTCAAAAATTCAATTTTAGGTCGCGGCTCAAACAAACATACCGTCACCTTGGGTAAACAAGTTCTATCTGCAAAAACTAAAACTGTTCAGGAGAAGCAATTTAAGATTTCAGAAAATGTAACTTTCCGAATGAAATACACTTGTGCATCCACATAATATATGTGAATAAAAAAGACAACCAATTTAGAGACTGTGATTTCCTTCACACGGTATATCTAATTATGTATGCAGATGGAATCTCGATGCACTGTAAAATTTGTATGTTTTTCAGATAGAACATTTTTCTTATTTGAATTTTGATGGATTTACAGACAATTGTAAAGTTTTTTTAAATGCAGATAGAACCGTATTTTGACTGCGAATAAAACTGCATCAAAAAGTGATTGTGTGAAAAAACAGCAGATGAACCATATTTACCCAAGACGACGACGATACATGTCGGGCCGAAGTTTACCCAGCCCTGATATGGGTGGGATATCACATCCATGCACAGCACAGACATCCATGCCTTTGGATACAAAAACATAGATCGATTGTAAATTCAATGCATACAAGTAATAACCTCAAAAGAACTAAAGCTCAACAGCGTTGTCATTCTACGTATCTAAACATGTTGTCATCCAGATATCAGGGTAGGTTCGCATATGGTGGCGAGGATTTCCGGAAGTCTTCATACAGCAGAAGAACCACGTCTGCTGATGATGGTATACGTGTTCATTGCCATGTGTCGTTGAATGGTATCTAGATATTATGCTGCGTTTTCTCGTGGCAGAATCAGGGCCGCTGTGTCACGTCCTATTATGCAACTGGCTGGCTTGTTTACGGCCAGCAGTCTAGTGTTATTTATCGCTGTTTTATTGGGACTGCATTCTGCTCACGGCGTTTAAATTTAGTTTTCCTATCTTCATTGTTAACGTGGCATCTCTAGTTTTACACAGACCCAGCCCAGCAGTGTCAGTCGCTCCACGTACGACCACTCTACACCGGGTTGTGAGTTGTGAGCTTGGCTGACTGTTTTCACCGAAATTTAAATAATATGGTAGACGAGGACTGGTTCTCACATCGTGAAGACATTATGGAAGAGGCAAAATCAACCCAACTCAAAGTTACATTGTTTTTTTTTAAATAGTTTGCCAGTAATATCGTAAACTCACCATAAACCACTAAATCAAAAATTATAGTATTTAGTGACACGTCTTTGTAAAGTTTTTAACAATATGTATCGACTGTGTTTTGGCTAATTGATGTAACCTTCGAAAAATAAGAAAATGAGTTAATGATTGGATCTCATTTTAAAGACAACAGAGCAGGTCTCGGCCAAATGATGCAAATTAGAAAGATAAATTGGCCGCTTTTTGGAAGGGAAACAACATTTTACATTGGTTTTAGATTTCAAAATTGTGACCCGGCTACTTGATGTAAGCCAGTCTTATATATAAGAATTTACAGGAGTGCATTTCAAAGATTCATAGCAGATAAAAACAGTTTTTACTCTCTCCTGAACAATTTCAATTGGTCAAAACACCGTCAATGTAATATATTTAAGTATAATCGGACCAGCAGTTTAAATATATAAAATTTAAAATGGAATTTTTTAACAGTATTAATTATCTCACCACTCTACATTAAATCAAAACGAAAAACTGATTGCACTTTTCATTTCTATTGTCACAGAATATTCATTGATTGTCCACAATGCGCAGACAGAGATAGCATATGTGTGTACTGTTTTGTGATGCGCATACCTTAGTCGTAACAAACAGACAGATAAATCAAGACTATTATTGTAATTATTTCCTTTATTAGAAATATCATCTATCATGATAGGCCCACATCTGTTTTTAGATTTTTTTACGTATGACAGACAAATCTTCGTGCGAATAAATATTGGTTTTTGTATTTACCACGAGTAAAAGAGAATCATATAGACTGAATATAAGGTTAAAAACAGATAATAAAATTGATTTTGACACTAAATGCTGTCGTAACTATCGTCACTTAAAATTATATCGAATATTTACTGGATTAAACATATCGTTCGTATAATTCCTTGGTTATCGAACGACACAATGATTTTCTAAAAAAATCATTTGGTATTGAGGTCTTATTCGTCAGTTAGTGCAGTTCTTCACAACCGGTGTGCCGCGGCACATCTGTGCGCCGTGAGACGATCCTAGGTGTACGTCAAAAATGAAAGATGAAATTAGAACCAGTCGATTGCTCAGATATCTGTTAATATTATTCTCGTTAAAAGGCATATTCTATTGATTTGACTTTACAATTTAATAATTGTATTAGTGTTTGTATGGATGGTGCAACGGCGTTGATGGGGAATACAAAAGGATTTGTCTTGTGTGTAAAACAAAAAATCTTACCGTATAAATTACAAATTGCTGTATGCATTAGGAAGCATTAATGGTTACCAACTTGCTAGAGAAATTGTTACAAACAATGGTCGCAGGTATTAAATAAACACATCATAAATTCGCAAATATTTGGATTAACAAGTCTGTTATAATTGAAAACAGATTATTTGGATCAAACAACACTTAGCATTACTGCGAAAAGCTCAACTTAGGTAATTTTTAGTAGCTTATCTTAGTGAATTGGCTTTAGTTATAACGAAAACTTTTTTTTTAAATTTAAAATTTTCAAAAATACGCATACCTAATGCATGTTTTTATTTTTCCGATATAGAAAATCAAATCAAAAGTTTTCCATCATTTTGAAAAGGATAAGAATCACTTAGCAGACTTAACTAAATATAAATGTTAATTGGTTACAATGAAAAAAATATGTAGGTCACCATTTTTAATTCATCAAATAAAAAACAAATTAATAAATGTAAGTTTTGCTAATGTAAAACTTACATTTAAATGCTAATGAAATTTCCGTATTTTTGCTTGTGGTGTGCCGTGGATGAGAAAAGTTTTCGGAGCACTGAGTTAGTGAACCCGACGTTTTATTCGCTATTGACCTCAATGCTCTAACTATGTAACTTGTAACGCGATTTGAGTAACTAAGTATCAACCCAATTATATTGCGTAAAACATCCTGTCTGGTCCTTCATGCTACAACGAGACCTTTATCTTGTGCCGTTCTGTGAATAATAATACAAGGGTTTGTTTGTTTCACAGTTTTTTTTTATGTTCTATAGTCTTTAATTCAATAACTATGTATTATTTTCGACTCCAATATCTTTGTCTAGGAACCTAATCGGATGGTTTTAATTAATACGCTTAAAAAGTCGTGCAACTATTGCCACATGGAATGGTTACCCAAATGAAGAATTTGTAGTAGAACTTTTGTAATGTAGAACTTTTCAACATTCAACCCACAAAATTAAAATTTTTCAAGAGAGTAAAAACTGTTTTTATCGAAAACATTATATGGTGAGTTGCGTTATGAATCTTTAAAAATGCACTCCTTTAAGTTCTCATGTTTGCAGATACGGTATTATACGTAGGGATTTTCGATATAATTGTGGTTTAGTGGCCGGGTCAGAATTTTTAAACCTTAATGTTTTCCTTCCAAAAATTGGTCAATTTATTTTTATAATTTACATCATTTGGCCGAGACCTGCCCTGTCGTCTTTAAAATGAGATCCAATCATTAACTCACTTTTGTATTTTTTTAGGATTACTTCAATTGACTAAAAAACCGTCTAAATACAATATGATCATAAATTTTATCATGTATAATTTAAGTACTCAGTTCGAGTCCATCCGTGTGCTCGAATGCCTGAAGATGCCGAAAGGCGAAACCCGGGTCGTTAGTGACAAAATACATGGAAGTGTACAAAATCTCAATAATCCAAATTTTATCATGTATGTTCAAAACATAAAAGACTTTCTTTCGATACTGTATTATATATACGTTACTGAATCTTTTTGGTCTTTCTTTAATTTAATTTTGACCGAACTGCGTAATGACGTTTATACGATGTGATTGAAGTAATATTATATGAATTAATGACTAGCAGTGAATGCCAAATAAAACATCGTGAATCGAAGAATTGTGTCATAAATAAAGTGATGGCAATCAAGTGAAATTACTGAGCTGACAGCTGGGAATTAGGTTTATGGTCCAATAAAACCATTATGTATGATGTATATTCAATTTCAAAGTGTTTTATGAAAGTGGGAATAAAGCCGTCACGTCTTTGGTAGCGCGAGACATTTTTGAATTAGACGCTATTTCAGTTTTTCTGGTGTAATAAAATGTTTATAACAGCTGCTTCCGTTGAATTTTTCACTGAAAAATTTATTATTTTGATTATATTGTTTAAAAACGCGATCCTTTTTTACAACTACTTATATTAATACAAACAAGAAATAATATAAGTCATCATTGTTAACCGATATATTAACAGATATACTCTTAATGTTTTATCGTATTCTTTATCATACATAGGGAAAGACAAAATAACGTATGACTGACGATATTTTTTCTTTTATTCAACCCGTCCTAAAATTATGGGAAAAATTAATTACTTTTGTGGTGCTACCTGTCAATTCTTAGTGGAAGGGCATTACATATATAAAACATGCATTTTAACTACATATTTCTACACAAAGAACTTTCAACTAATTCTCGAATTTGTAGTTACGTTATTGAATATTCTAAATACATAGTAAACCTCACGTCGTATGTTAAATAATATTTTTACAGTGCGAATGTACGAATATATTTAACATGTTTTTATACATTTTTACTAAATTGTTATTTTACATGTTACAAGATATCGTCGTTGTTCTGGAAGAAAACGCTAAATCGAAAAAATGAAATATTGAGTTAGTTATACCAAAATGTTCCTTATTTCAAATTCTGCTGTATTTGTGAACACACTTATTTTTATAAATTATGTACATTTTTACTTAAAAGCAGTTTAGTGCAAACAAACTAAATGAAAAAGGTTATAGTATTTCAAACATTTGAAAAACTTTCAAGTCAAATTACTCAAAATTAGTATTTTTCAGTTAGTGTCTTCTTGCAGAACAACGCCGATATATATTTTTTTTCCATGTCCGCTCCCAACGTGGAGCATATGGCCTCCTAATGGAGGTATCCCAACAGAATTTTTCTATGTGAACTGTTTGTTTCTCAGTTGCTCAACTTCCTTTTTTTGAAGAGAGTGGGGATAGAAGGATAGGGCTAGGACAGGACTAGTGGTTAGTTAATCGCTCTCGCTACGCCCCGTGAGAATTTAATAGGTGGGTGAGGAGGGAGTTTTATACAACACAAACACTCAGACTACGAACAGAAATCGATAAATCGATTAAATTATCAATTTATGTAAACTGTCCGCACCGGGAATTGAAATCGAGACATCCGTAGCCGTAGCCCACGACGTTGCCAACTGCGCCATCGACAGCGCCGATATATAATTTTGTGTAATATTTTTTCAGATTGAAACGTCAATTTTTCTTAGCTTGCTTAGACACAACAAAATTAGTTCTTCAAGAGAAAAATAATTCAAGTTAATTAGCTAATAATTAACATTTATTTTATTGTTGGTATCATGATGAACAAGTTGAGCGATGTCTTCTGGGTACAAAAAAAATATATTATCATTTTATAATGATTACGACTCTATCAAACTTATGACTTTTGTAAGTCTTAAATTCGCATGCTCAGAAATTTTCGAACCCCCTAAACTGTCATAAAAAGTTACACTTTCAAAAATCCTCCCAAACTCTTCCGAAGTTCTTATCTAATCTATTTAATTCACCAACCGTAAGTTGCAAAGAAACACTTCCAGGCTTGTACAATCAAAACTCGCAAAATCAACACAATTGCTTTGACGTACTTTACTAACTTCGATTTTGACACCAAACTTTATATAATTCTCAGAATTTTTACGCCCCAGTGCACCATTTCAATTCTTCTTTGCTATTTCCCTTTTTTGATACTGTTGTGCAGTGTTCAGACGCGGCAAGATATAAAATATATCTAATATATAAAAATCAATGTGGGTTTGTTCGTATCATATGCACTGCCATACCGTTCATCGGATTCCGATAAAACTTTGTTCAGTTATTGCTTGCACTTGCGCGAAGGATATAAGCATTGTACAATCAGGCCCAACTCGGCCCGAGTGCGGCTCTCAACTTTTTAATTTTTAACTTAAAAAATCTAAAAAAAAGAATCAAGACATTTCAGTTTGTGTGTGACATAACAAGGGGTTTTAATTGTTAAACTCCAATTGCCGGTCTTCAATGGAAAATTTAAAGGAGACGATGTACTGTTGCCGCGCATCCTAATCATTCCGACATATATGCCAGTTGAATTCAAACGTATGCAGTTTCCGTAGGTCTTATTATATATAAAAATCAATCTCACAATCCATATATATATCTAAAATATAATAAAAAATCTAAAAAAAGAATCAAATTCGTACAAATAGCGACATCTCGGAAAACCTTCTGATTTATTCGTGTATGCACCAGACGGAAAGAAAAAAATATTGTGTATGCAAAAGCACTCCAATAAACAGAATTCAAACACAAACACTTTCTTTCTTTAAGTGGCATTGCAACGCGTGCCGAGTACTCTCTAGATAGTAAATAATAAACACGCATGTATTTAAAGTTTGAAAATCACTATTACCATTGTTGTGAGTTCGCACTGGTTCTACTGCATGTATTATATTATTTTTCTATAAATGATACAAATACATCTTTCGCTAGCGCTGACAACATCATTATATTAAAATAATACGTCATGAATTTAGCAAATGAAATATTTCACAATGTTTTAATAAAGAAATACATAGTAAGAAAGTGAAAGACATTGCAGAATATTTACATGCCATATTTTTGACGCATTGTAGGGCCCAAACCTGCAAAAGGGCTGACGGTCACAATGCTCCTCAGATCTTCAGCGCTTCGTGCCCTACATTCTGTTTATTGATTTGTTCAGCAACGCAACGGAGCGACCGCACAATAAATTTTACTCGTGACTAACTGTCCTAATTGACGACATCATAGTCTGTTAATTACTTAAAGTCTTTATGCAGAGAACGTCAAATTATTGTATTAAATCTGTGAGCATCTTTGTCATATACTATTTGAATATCTGAGATTATGTACGATATTTTATGTGAAAGCTAAATTATTTCATAGTCTGATTTGATAGCTTGAAATTTTGTCAACTTAGGTATATTTTTTAACTATATCTGCTCCCTATTCGGAGTACATGGCCATCACACGGTTCCTCCAATATTCTCTGTCCCCCACCAGTCTTCTTCCTTTCTCCCAGGTCATGCCAGCGTCCCGTAGCTACGCCGAGTACATCATATGGATCGCCATTAGCTGCTTTCCAGGGTGACGGAATCCATACGGTTGGTAGAAGAACCTGCCAGGGTTCAGGCTCCTCTAGGGCATCCGCAGCACGTGTCCAAGCCAGGTCCATCGTCGCTTTTTTATTTTGGACGTAAGATTCGGTATATCTTACCAAAATGAGAGTGTCATGTTATGTACCTAATGATCCATCTTTGCTCTGAAATTATTAATTACACTCGTGGTCGTATTTATCGGGTGTATTCCGCAAAAGCGAGCATGTTTAATTAGTTTTTTTTTTTAAATAACATGTACTTATTATGTATAATTTAAAAAAAATAAAAATGGTTTGTCACTGAAGAATTTATTCACTGTTCAACTTGTTATCTGAGTAATCATGGTATTGTGCTTCCACTCAATATTTAAATCTCTAAAGGCTTTAAAGCCAGCCTACCAACCATAATGGTCATGCCATGGTGAAGAGTTTGGTATTATTATATATATATAAAAATTTAAGAGAGACTAATGGAATCGCAATATCAAATTTGATTTGTTGAGACTTTGTACGTTTCCATGTATTCACTTCGAGTTCATTCGTGTACTCGAATACCTCATGAAACCGAAATGCGAAACCCGGATCGTTAGTGACGAAATACATTGAAATGTACAAAATCTCAACAATTTTTTTTTTTTTTATAATAATTTGGTGGATGCTCCTAGCAGCTCTGTGTTCTCCACTTACGATGGCTGTTTATTGTTAATATTAATTACATATTTAATATTTCATTGTTTTTAAATGGTTCACTAATTTCTTTTTAAAATTTTACCAACCGGCTATTCGCTTAATGCATCAGTAATGTCATTAAAATTTTTTGCTCAGTTAATGGACTTTTAATGTAGTTATATTTGTTATTTCTGAATATTATTTATTGATTTGTAAGAGATCCTTAAAATTTTAATTTTATTTGGTTTTTGTATAATTTGTTTGATAATCAGTAATTTCTTGTCCTAGTTCATGAACCAACTGTTTTATATACCTTAATTTTTAACATTTAATTTTATATAAATAGCCCTGTTATGTTTGTATTTTTATCAGTTGATAATGCTCGTGATGAGAGAAAATATAATGTCTTTCCACCAAGAATTGCCAGTTAACACATTAAAAGGAATTCAAATTTTCAAACATTTTTTAAAATTGAATTTTTTGTAATACGTTTCTTTCATACATATAAGCCCAATGTGAAACTTTTAAAAGGCACTTCGCTTAAGAAAATTTCAACACTATAAAAATATGCTTTCGAAGTGAAATGTAAATAATTTATTTCGCAATCCTAGCAAGAAGCCTAATTATGCACCATTTTATATTACCTAATCTGCCTAATTTTACTTCTCACGCCAATCGTATAAATTACGAAATATAGCACATTCCTAAAAATGATAAAAGGGCAGTTTCAAACGACGTAGTTATTTAGTAATTTCATTTGGCTATATGCCAAATATTCTCGCGATTTTCTTTTAATCGATGTCTTAACTCGGTCCTGGCCGTGATTACTCGTAACAGTAGCTCGGTCGATATGGTCTTGCTAAGAATCTATTATGCCACTTGCATATTGAAATGTTTACTGCTGGTTTCTTTAATACTGTTAATTCGTATAAGAACTCCAATGCTTAATTTCTTAATCATTAATGAATCTGATATTAATATCAAATTTAAAGTGATTACGTGGCACCACCTTTTCCTTAGTTTTTACTGTATTTATACATTATAATAATAAAACAATGATTATATGTAACGGTCTAAAATGAGATTTTGTATTTTGTGGACGAAATTATTATAATAACACCGCTAGAGACAAAATTCTTTTTCATTAGTACAAAATTTATTGTGAGACTATCACGATCCAAGTTTTTTTTGTGCAGCTAGCCTCTGTGGCACAGCGGTAAGAGCTCGGTAAGCATTAAGAAGGTTCCGTAATCATATACTGACAAGGATAGTATCAGATGTTTTTTTGTTTAACATTTGAGATCATAGGCAAGGGTGTTTGTGATGTCTTTACTACGTATCTCAAGTGACAACAAGATGAAATTCATTTGAGTTTATCTCGAATGATAAAAAAATAAATTAACTGGCACGTTGGCAATACGTTACAATGCCAAATATTAATTTATGCTAAATACAAAGCTCAAACCGTAAGAGTGTGAGGCAAACTAAAATTATCTTTGCATTTCATCGTTCATTCAGCGATTTCAACTGAAATCCATTCCATTCGGATCTATTGTTATTACACTCGCATCTCTATTAAGAACATGGAGATTTTATTGGTAATATCATGCAAGAGTAAAAGAGACACACTGCATTCACGCGAGCACGTCCTTGCTCGTTCAAAGACGTCACTGTTGCTAAGTTCACACCGATTTGCACATACTAAATACTGTTCCTATCGACTCGCCCAACATGCTTAATTTATAAAGTACAATGACTCCCATTTTTTAACTTCCTTGCTACCAAATATTTTTTTATTTTTTGTTTTCTTTTGTTTCTCTTTCTAGTTCTATTTAATTTATGTTTGCCTCCAGGATGTCGGCACAAACTGTAATTTATGAAGTTATTTCCTTAAACGTTTTCTAAGAAACCATCTACGAAGAAAAGAATATTCATTCCCTGAATTCATAACTCATTCCTTATTTTCTGTCATCTTTGTGACTGGTATTGATGGATTAATATAGATGCAAGTAATTTGTTCACTTTTGTACTTACCTCGTAAATAATATTTGTCGTATTTGTATCTTCTATATAAACGTTAGACACTGTTTACTGTCTGTCAGTTCGAGTCCATTCGTGTGCTCGAATGCCTGAAGATGCCGAAAGGCGAAACCCGGGTCGTTAGTGACAAAATACATGGAAGTGTACAAAATCTCAATAATCCAAATTTGAATAAATGACAGTTTACGCCACCTGAAACGCTGCACTCGTCCCTAATATGTGTATTTATTTTACCCCGAGGGCTCTCAATCCTTATTCCAACTAGGCTATATTTGTTTCATTCATATTTATTATACTTCGCTTTTACTAAAAAGGTTTTTTGTTTTTGTTTGATCATTTAGAGAATGACGGTTTGTACCATATTCTGAATTGAGATTCTGTTTCATTTTAAGGGCCGGCCGGCAGTCTGAAACCAACCGCCGTGAAATTGATAAATATTTCTTTGGAATTTTATTATTAACAAACAGAAGTTGAATTCACGGTTATTGACTTCAAAGACACGCCTATTCTGTCTGAAGACCTCCATGAATTTATTATCCGTTAGTCGTGGTGCAAAAAATATTCATTTCGTAAATTTTGACGGGGTTAATAGTGTTTCGATATACTTTCACATAATCTGATCTTCCGCATGGATCACGAAATGACACATTTCGTCATACTTTTGATTATTTATTTCGCTATATAACGAATTCACTCACGTATTTTCAAATTTTCATATATCAGTCACCTTGGTCTACCAGTGCATTGTTTTATTATACAAGTTCTTGAAAGGCATCAGGTTCTTGGAAAATAAAGTCAGGTTCCTTGTATGTAAGCTTCATTTTTATTTCTGTAGTTAAGTAATTTTATCTTTTTTTAGTTTACCTAGGTATCTAGTTTTTCTTTCGAATTTTCGAATGACTGACGTTTTCTGATATAAAATTAAAATTACATAGTTATTCCACTTGGTTTATTACTAACGTGACGCGTTTCGCCTCTTTAAGAAGCATCTTCAGACTAACCATATCGCAAGGTTATTTATTTCTAAGGTAAACAATGACTCTAATTCTTACATTAAAAATAAACCTTGGGGGGGGGGCTTTATTTCATTCTAATGAACGTGGGGGGTAAGACTTAAACACTGTTAGACTGTTTACAAATCAATTACTGGTACTTGGAGGTGAAAAACTCGAGGGAAATAAATTTAATAATTGTGAGCCGCCTGTTCTATTTAAAATATTTTTTTAATTACTATTAATAACTAAAAACTCTTAAGACATTACTATTGAAATAATCGCCAGTTACTGAAAGTTCTAAATGGGTATTTCGGGATCCACAGACTAGGTTCTTTATTTATCAGTTGTTAATGTTCGTGATGAGCTAGTCCTGATCATCCTAAACATGTGGAAGTAGTAAAAACAAATCGTGTTTTATCTTTAAAATCTAATGATGCCTTTCCACGAAGAATTGACTGTTAGCACCTTAAAAATGACTAGGTTCTTGTTTAACACAGATGATTAAAGGTCAAATATTTTGGAGTATTTAGTTTTACTACATTTAGTGACATTCTCTTTTCAGAGTCAATGGTCATATAAACAGAGGTCGTACGATTATAATGTGTATTATATAAGCTATAAGCTTCATCTCGACTTTCAACCAGGAGGATTACGGTGGCACTTATCGTGCATAAGTTGATGCAGCATCAGTGGGCGCAACTCGCCTGTGCATGTAATGTTTAACGCTGGATGCATCTCGTTAATGACCCAGTCCCACACAACCTCTCTTATATATCAGAGTTTCTCAAAGTAATGATCACATGATGCACTACGTATATGTGGATTACACGATGTCTTAATAATTTACATGACTAATCATTTCCTCTTCAGTACAGTGAAATTCAGAAGAAAATGATACAATATGTCTTTCAAAGCTTTGTAGCCTAGTGATTAAATTTGTACCCTAGTCAACTGGTATTACTGTGTTTTAAGTTTCAAGCCCCGACAAGGTGAATATCAAATTAAAAATGTTCTATTTTAATTTGTGATTTATGGGTATTTGTGTCTTTTGAACTAGAGTTTATTTCTTGTGCTTTACAAGTTTAAAAATATCCGGCTTCTCGACTATTAGTTGTAATGCCAGATCATTATATAAAAAAAAATACAATTTGCTCAGTTTAAAAGCAACACAGAAATTACATAAAGCGTGGAACGGTATCTTAGTGTGTCACGATAATATCGTGTAATTCGTCCGTTTCTGACACAAGTATTAATTCTGCACTTTTCTACAAAGTTTGGGAATTCTATCCGAACGGAATGAATGAACGTGCATAATAATGCACTAGATGTGCGCATCCATTATTACACGTATAAAATGCAGCCGTTATATCGTTTAAAGCTAAATGCAACTGCATTCTTTTTTTAGACCAATGCCAAGGATTTTTAACCACACTGATGCACCGTGCCCTACATAGTATCAATACTAGAAATGAAACAGGATATAAGAAGGGTAATGAAATACAATATCCCAAATGTCGATATATAAACCGTCTTAGCGTATTGGTAAATGTTCCATTATTAATCATTCGACTTCAGGTTTTATTAATGTCTGATAACTCGAAACTTCTTTGTCTTATCAACGGAGTAAACTTGATGAGACGTCAATATCACATTTGAATCATAGAAATTTTTCACCACTCCGGATTTCACCTTTACGTATCTTCATGTCGTAAAAAGCGTGAATGATTCAAGCTCACAAAAATTTCAATGCCGAGACGTGAAACCCCGGAACGTTAGCGACTAGATAATAATATAATTTGAAAGCGTGTTACACTTACACGAATTAAATAGGACCTTTTTTTATTTCATCCAAACCTTTATTACTAAGAATAGTAGTGAACTGTTCTCATTGTTTCAAAGAGGTAGGAATGTAAAATGGAAGTGTTGGCAGTATTTAAAATTAATTATACGATATATGTAAGATAACCCAGTTTTTATTCGAACAAAACGAAAGCTCGCGAAAATGTTAAAGCAGTCCTATTTGAATCCATGAACAGGTTTACGTTCTCATGCTGATTCTAGGCCTGAAGGATAGATCTAAGTCCATGATGAGTAAAGTGACTAATTCATTCACGCATAATTTTATTCTTAAATGATTTTCTTGGAATATATGATTTTAGATTTAAGTTAAGGTTCTTTATTCACTGAAATTTAATATCTGATATATTTAAAACTATGATCTTTAATAATAAATTCACTCTGTGCCACTGTTTAGGCCACTAAACCTTTCATATAACCACTTGATGAGGTCGTTTCAATCTGGTAGTCGTGATACCTGCTGTTACCACGGTAAAAGTACCAGACTTTCTATCAGTATTTCAGAATATTCTCACATTATGAGGTCGCTTAGAAATGCAACGGCCCGTGTTTTATTATTAAAATTGTTCGATGATGCATTGCTATATATCTGGCCTGGCCTTCAATTTGATAAAAGAGGATTAAAGTGTAGGGTGACCAACAAAATATCTCATGCGAAGTTTTATTCAGATTCTGTCTAAATTTTTTTTTTTTTTAAATCGTAGATATAGTATGTATAAGCACGCGCTGCAAAATTAACAATTTTACAGACAGTATACGTATGCACTGTCCGCGTTAATTAGACCCGTGTTTTATTCGACATATTTTATGAATTGAAAGTTGGATTGGTATAGTGGAACTCATTTTTACGTATTTATGTAGCTGTTTTAGGGCTTATCGATTTTTTTTACAATTATTAACACATTCGCAACGGGGGAAATATGACCAAAATACACGCTGCGGCGGAGCTGATTCGCAGGAAATTGACAATAGGTCATGGAAAGAATATGATGAAACTGACCAATCGACAATTACGTGAAAAACTGATCAAATTCTTTCAATAATATTATGAATCAAACATGAATTATTAGTTTTATGAGCGATTAATGTCGCCTATATCGAATGACGTGAAAATCGCGTTCCCCGCCGCAATATAAAAAACTTTGCGACGCGGAAAACGCGTCCCCCGGAGCTAACGTGTTAAAACCCACTGACTGCTAATGTCTCCACTGTTGAGACGCCTGATTGCAGTGCGATGATAGTTGATACTCAGCAATAAAGTGTTAACAGTGTAAAAAATTCGTGTATGAGCTTATTTTTGTATTAAAATATAGCCTGTTTTGTCCTAATAATCTCTATAAGTTTGCCTAACACCAACACTACTAAATTAATTTTTGAAATATTCGATATTATAATATCATTAACGCGCCTCAGATTGAATAGTTTTGTCGATTTGATGAAATACAAAATAAACATTTAGTACCTTTTCATTTCGACTTATTATTTTGGCTCAGATAATTCAGTTTTCGTTTTAATTAGTTGTGTTTCTACCAGAATTATCAGGAAGTTTGCCCTGTAATATAATGAAAATAATCGTGCATAGATATTTATGCTATTATGACAAAACTTTACAATCATATAACTAATAATATATCGTCACTGTTCTTGAAGAAAACACTAAATCGAAAAAAAACTACATATTGAGTTAGTTATACCAAAATCCTTACATCAAACTCCACCGTATGAAAGAACACAATTATTTTTATAAATTGCCACTCAAAGTGCTTTGCAAAGTGAAGTGCTTTAGGACACACAATATTTGTTTTCTGTCTGGTGCGTACACGAATAAATCAGAAGGTTTTCCGATATGTCGCTATTTGTGCGAATTTGATTCTTTATTTAAGTGGAAGCAATAACTTTATCTAAATCGGGATGAACGATGTGGCAGTGCATACGATAAGAACAAACCCACATTGATTTTTATATATTAGATACTTAAAAACAGTTTTGTACTAACAAAATTAATGAAAAACGTTTAGCATCTAGAACATTTGATAAACTTTAAAGTACAATTACTCAAAACTAGTATTTTTCAGTTAGCGTCTTCTTCCAAAACAACGACGATATCTTGTAAATAAAGTACCATACAAAGTTGTATTTTTTGCAATTGTCATACTTTTACATTTTTATGATTTTTCTTCCATTGAATAAATGGTCACCCTAAAATCACGTTGTATTATAAGTACTTGTCTGACTACAACAGCTAAAATTATAAAACAGGGACGTCTAATAAAATTATTTTAAATAAAAAGAACTGCCCGTAATAATTCTTTTGTCCATTTTTGTGAATGGGATTTTTCATCAGCTTATTTATTGTTCCGTTAAAAAGTAGGGCCTTTTAAATCATGTCATGTGGTGTATTTATAGTCAGAGGGGTGAGTAGCCGCTGTTGTTAGGTCAGATTTCTAATGTCGAATTAAATATTTATCCAAGCGAATTGTCAGCAAGTCAGCCGATAACCATGTCTCAATAAAATATTATTTAAAATAAGGCGAGTGTTGCTAAAGTCAGCCGTCGTCAGTGTTCGGCCTTTTAAGCTTAAAACTTAAATAAAGTGAATACATTTACAAAAAACAGATTTTTTTAATTCGTGTAGGTAGTTTTACCACTTTCCAATGTATATCTGACCTATATGATGCAATACGCAATTTAAAAAAAGCACATTTTTACTTCGCAAGTTTCGACAAATTCACGTTGTATGGGGATCGCTAAAAAAATATACTTTATATTTTCATGCTTTGCATCATTATGTTTTTTATTGTTCTGTCTACTCTCAGTAAATTCGTTCTCGATATTTATGAAGTTTCATAGTGATGGCCGAACACTGGGCAACGAAAGGCCGACCATTGGATTTTGGGGGCCAACCACTGGGAGAATTGGCATTTTGGAATAACAGCGAAAAAATATGTATTTATCATTCATTGACTCAAAATCTCCTTTGACAGTACACGAAATATATACATTTTTTAAGCACTTGCCTACCAAGATTTTAACAGATTTTATAGAAATCTTAAGATACTTTTATTTGGCGATAGCAATGATTTCGTTTTTTAAAGATTTTTTACCATGTTCGCTCCCAATGTGTGGCTTATCTCGATAAAAAGTGAGGATAGAAAGATAGGGGTTGAACTACTGGTTAGCTTATCGCTTACGCTACACCCCGTTTTTAAGATCGGATAGGTGAGAGGTAATTTTAGGCATCACAGATATCCATGCCTTCGAACACAAATTCATAAATTAATTTATGAAACTCTCCGTATTTTGGGGCTCGAACCCACCAAAGACGTCGACCACCCATCTAAAGATTGTCAAGTAAAATTAGTACGTAGAATGACTTTAATTCAATGCTGGTCGTTATTTAAAACAACCAGCTGTCGTTAAATAACTTCATTTTGGAATTTGAAATTTGAAAAAGTTGAAATAACTCGAAAGATTGTTTCATTCTGACGGAGAATGATGATTTTTATATATAAAAAAAAAAAACAGTAGTCTTCTTTTACGTGGTATTTGATTTTAATCTTAGAATTACATCAATAATCATTTATTTTCCCTAGGGGAGACATCGCTCTGCTGATGGGGTATGTCGGTTGGTCAGCTGCTACTCACTTACAATGAGTTGACCCTTTCGACTGCGCTGAACCGGGGTCGCTACCCCATCAGACATTGGGCCAATGTTCAGACAAAATTGTAACTCAAATCGTCTATGGAATTATTAACCGGTATATTACTAATAAATACGAACCGCTTTTTTGCATTATGAATAATTGTAAATGGGCTTAAAAAATGTTCTTTACTTGTTAGTTGGGATAAGTTTCATTGTAAACTACTCCCTAGTAATGATAAGCTGTGAGATAATGCTAATAAGTTCTGATATAGTTTTTTAAAAAGCGGAAATCAGTTAATTACATATATGAGGTGCAAAAGTCGTTCTTTTTTAATAATATCGTATGTAATTGATTTAATTTTATAACGCTCTGTGATCATAATTGTACACAATTGTTTTCTGAAACACCAATATTAAATTTATCCTTTGTGTGCTGTCTATGAATGTCACAGAATCACATATTTAACTTAAGGCTGCCCGCGCACAAGGCAGTCAGGCTGCGACAGCCAATTTGTATTAAAATTTATTCAAGCGAACGCACTAGGCAGCCAAATATCGTCGGCTGCGGGAGCCAGTCGAAACACGCCTATTACACAGGCAGCCACGGCTGCGCGCAGTCAATACGACAAGGTAAAATGTATGTGGCTGCCTCGGTCTACGCGCTCTTGTCACGACAGCCAGGCGTTTCTTGTGTTCAGCGTTCAGTGCGAACTTGTGACATTGGCTATTGGCTAAGCATTAGTGTGGCTGCCTAGTGCGCGGCCAGCCTACGAGTTTAAAATCATCCTCGAGAAATACTTCTCTCGAGGGTTTTCTTGATTGCTTTGCCCGCACGTTGCCTTCAGATGACTGAATCTTAAGATAGATTTTACTGTGATAGAATACATGCGGGAAAGAATTATAACGTTATAATCTGTACCTAGCGTATCATATTTTTTCATGATACCGAGAATCCGCTTTGCAGGCTAGTTTGAGCAGGGGAAAAAAGCGAAAAGCTTTATACGAAATAGCTATGAATTTAAACCACATCGAGCTCAATATAACTTGTATTTATATCACAATTTTGTCAATCCAATGCTGGATAAAGATCGCCCTAATATCCGCATCACCTTCAGTCGTGTATCTTTTGCACCATTGCCTCATACAATTTACTTACTTCTTTATTTCGTCCATCCATGTCAGGTCTTGCTGTCTCACAATATTTCTAGTATTTCTACTAGAGGTCTGCACAGGCCCAGGATTGGCCCGTTGTCCGGGTTCTGGCAGGTAGAGACAATTGATATTCGGACTCGAGCCGGGTCCGGGTAAGAAATTTGTTCTTCAGAAAAATATTTCGGACTATGTTCGGATCATGAGTACTCTTGATAACCAAATACTGCTGATAACAGTACGGCAATAACTAAAATAATTTATTAAGTTTTGAATATCATTGGACACAACAGTGTTTATTTGATAAGTATGGAGACATCATTTTATATTTTGGTGAACTGAAACTGAGCTCATAAAATTGATCCGTGAAATAATGCTTTGTTTATTTAGTCATCAACGATAGTAAGCTTAAATAGTTCTTAAATGATAGAGTGTGATATTATTCAATATCTGCTTTCCATTCGTGTGCCGAAAAATTCGTTATAAAAAATACAATAGGTTCGTTAAAAATGAGTTTCAACGATATAAAGAAAATGTTAAAAAGTGACTGTGGTGATGTGTGGAAATCATTTCGTGAAATAATAGATTTTTCTACATGTGAAAATGTTGGGTAGGTACGTTAAGTGTTTTAAATTTCAATCAATTTTATGCTACTGTATTTTTTTTAAATCGGGTTTTTTCGGGTCGAGACATAAATTTAAGCTTCGGGTCGGGCTCGGGTAATAAGTGTGGTATTAAAACTCGGGCTCAGGCCGTGTCGGGCCTGAAGTGAACGGGATTGGGCCGGGTAATTTCATCAAATTTCGGCCCGAGCAGACCTCTAATCTCTACAATACCACTGAATAATTTAATTCTGGGGATGGGATCAAGATTTCTTTAGGCCGACGTTCTTCTCTCTCATTGTTCTGTGTGTGTGTAATAAATTTCGAATTGGCAAATTAATACAATTGTCGTTTTGAATTAGCGGCATGTTCTGATGAGCCGAGTGAGGTATGTATGTCGCTTTAATTGGGCTATTAGTGGGCGTCATATGATTCGCGCTCTAAGAAACAGGCATGCTGAAGACAACTGTCAAAGGCTGACATTTTGAATTTAATGAATTAGGGCACATGTGTCGTGTTAACGGGAACAATCCATCAAACGCAGCGTTTGCTCTACATTTCGAGAGCTACAAAGATTCACACGAATCTAATTAGTATACCAATAATATTTGCGAGACAGTACTTATTTTAAATTCAAGACTAATTACCAACAAATGCCTGGAGCTAAAGATGATTTTAACAAACTTATTTATGTCGGTTACTAAGTGTCTCATAAACCAACGACGGGAAAGCAGATTGTTGTTTTTTATGAATCGTAAGATAAAAATAAATAAATAAAAAATTTGCCGAGTAATTTCATTCCTAATTTATTATTTTCTTGAACTGTAATCCAATGTTCTAGCAGAATGTCCATGCCGTCACGTAATTCTCGTAAGTCGGCTTGGGATTGAGCATGTTAAGGGAGAATCTTAAATGTCACAAGACGAACAGTTGGTTTATGAAAAACAATCAGTAACCAACAATCAGTATTCGTAAGGGGGTTGTTGTTTTGGTTTTCATAATTTAATACCCTTAGCAATACAGTAATTAGCTAGTATACCTGCAGAAGAAAGTAATGTATGGACTTAGTCTGTACTGTGCTGTACACCCTTTTCCGATCTCGGGATTTGAGATCCTGGTATTGAACATAAGCCAAGTTTTCATGTTAGAAATTGTCAAAAAAAATTTTTTTGCTCCTGCGACAACCGGGCGTTCACGCGTCCGTTATTAAATTGTCAAAAAAAAATTTTGCTCTCGCTACAACCGAGCGTTCACGAGTCCGTTATTGGTTCGAGAAAAGTCAGGTTTTCGTGTATGAAATTGTCAAAAAAATAATGATTATTAACACGGCAGGCCGGGTAAGGAATTCAATTTTCAGAAAAAAAAATCGGACCTATGTTCGGGTCAACTTCTTGCGAATCTTGAAATCCCGGGATTACGGGATTGACTTATTGCTAGGGATTCCTGATCCCGGGATTGGAAACCCTAGTCTATACCCACCCTAGAAATAAAAATATCTTCAAAATTGAGAGCCCGCTTCGCAGGCTCCACATAGTTTCAGTATGTAAATGTTGATACTAACAACATTTTATTTTATATATACACCGGGTACGCTTAGATCATGAGAAAATTTCATACCTACATGTGATATGTGATAATAATAAAACGTCTACAGAGCGGTCTGGGCTATTATATGTAAGATTTGACACACTAAAATAAAACAAAATGAATGAAGGATAGGCATTAATTTGGTAATAGTTTCATGATGCTATGAGATTAGTTCGCGATCGAAAATAAATGGCTCCACTGTCAGTCGGTAGACCAAGGTCGACGTTCTGCCTATTTCTCATATACATAGTGCGCTCAGTTAAGAAAGACATAACTTTACGATTCTTCAATTTGAACTCGTGGATAACTATTGAAGTGTTCTATATTGAAAAATGTTCTGTCATTATACTAACTGTCATTTTTCTATCGCCCGCCTACCTTTCAGGAAGTAATATCTTCTTAAATATCCCAAATTCTTTACACACATTACGTTTTATTGGTTAATTAATTACCATGGGGTATTTTTACAACAGTGGTTGTAGCAGATAAGATCTTTTATTAGCTTAAAATTTAATTACGCTAGCGTACAAATCTCGCTCCTATATATTGTCCACAACAGCCAATGTAATAAATTACTTTTATTGCGGTCCGGGCTCAAACTATAAAATCCATTCCGGGCACTTTTTGTAATTAGAGCATTTTTTGCCATTTCCACGCCATTGTGGACTAATAAAAAGATTGACAAGATACATATTTTTAAATGACGTATGAGTTTTTATATAGTATGTAAAGACGGGTTTTTTTTAATTGCATAAGTAATTAGCATATTTTTTTAACATCATAAGTGCCATCAAAATTATAAAAATATGTCCTGGTGAGCTGTTGTAATGCTTGAATTAAATAAACGTTGAATATATTATCAGTTATTAGTGTGTTCCTTTAAAAAAAACCCTTTTTAAATCAAAGCTATTTTTCCGTTTTATTAGACCGTTTTATTTTATAACAATGTTAAACCGTACCACAGTATTTAGATATGTGATGGTACACTCGTCTTGAATAGTATATTGTGCACTTGCATGTTGCTAATTTTTTATATTATCTTCTTCTTGACTGTGAATTTGTTATCAACTATAAATCGCTAGTTGTCAGAGTGTTAGATTTATATTTTATTTTCAGGGAAACGGTTCTCGAATAAATAATTATGTACAGAATACGACACAGAACAAAACGTGCACGTCTAGCCGGGGTTCGAGCCGGATAAACATCGAATGCGTTGATCACTGTGCGACAACGGTAGTCTGAAGATAAATACATATCCTTATGGAAATCGGGATAAAGGGAAATAAAAAATGACGTAGACACAAATCTCTTTTACCATTTAATAAATAAACTACTGCAAATTTATTGCGTTCTTTTTAGGTATGTGTATACCTATCTGTATAATGATTGTAGGTACATATATGTATTTGTTGTCAGTATTACAGCACCAGTCTGTCTGCTTATCTATGCGAATCCCCGATCATATGTCTGCACTACTCCATGGCTACCGCTGAATTGTAGAAAAACATTTTTCCCTCTTTCCCTCCCGTGACATTGGATATCATCTCTCTCATTCGCTCACTCCGGCTGTGTCCTTGAACTTGATACTGGATACGCAATGTGCTCAGTACTCAACGCCGAAAGATTACGGGCGGACTGTATTTGCGGATGTATGGGTGTGCCATTTTTTCGTATACTGCATATGAATAGTCACTGACACTTACGTAATGGTCAGAGTCGGGCTAAATCTGGATAACCAATTAATATTCATGATTTTCCATTTGAAAACTTCATACTTTAACCGCCCATGTTCGCGTCCATCAAATTTATCTTTAATATGTTTAATGCAAATCCACTGAACAATGTGAATAATTGTTAAGTCCATAGCACGTTTTTAATTTAATTTCTTAAGGTTGATGGTATAACTTGAAGTCGCCCCACCCCTCCCCCTGCAAACGTTCTGTCGAAATATGTCGTGATAGACTTATAACAAGTGGTGGGTGATGACATGTTTTTATATATAAAATTTGATGTGTAGCCTCAGCTTAAAATTCATTGTCATGTAGCTTGAAGATAACAATTTACTTGTGAATGAATCAAGACGAAAAGAAAAACTATAATGTTTTTTTGTGTGTGTATGACCCTAAGCTTTGGAGTCGCGCTCACTACATAGTTCGACCACTGCTCAGAATTTTCACATTGCATAATTTTAAGTTGTAACTATATTATTTGTGTTATTAACATTTAATGACAATAATTCATAACGAAATAAAAAGGCAGTAGTGCAAGCGAATTGCAAGGGCATGCAGCGCATGCTCTTGTTTCTTTCTTGTTAATACCCAAATTAGGTTGTGCGATAGAGATAGTGATGAGTCCACTGCACGCCGATCGTACCTACCTACCTACTCCACGAAATGAAACATGCCTGTAGTTATATCATATTAGCTTTCTTTTGTGTTTCTGCTTCTGACAAATTTTTGGTAATGCCGTTTCCATGTCCAAAACTTGCCTTGAAATTCCTTACGTGCTATTTAATTACTATTTTTCTGTTTAAACTAACCTACGCAAAATATACTACATAATCATATTTCGTCTATTAAACTTCAAAAGTAGGTAATAATGGCTTGTTGTAACTTCCTATCCTATCATTATAGTATCACTGAAATATTTCCATAGTAGGAGATTTAATTATCTGTTGGTTATGGAAAACCACGTCATCTAGATTCTAGAATGACTTAACATCTATAATACAATATTAAGTCGACTAGTGACTATGTTTACTACTTTGCGAAAGATTCTGAAAATTTAATATTTAAAATCATCACGAGAAGATTTTTTAATATTTTTTTAATTGACAATTTTTAAGTTATGTAGAGAACGAAGAAACGATAAAATTCAGATCGTACAATTGAAATATTCTACACCTCTGTCGCCATGCAATTATTCAGATTGTGTATTTGCCTTTCACGAATAAAATTGAATTAATCTCATCCGCACAAAAATTACTAGAACCATGTTGTAAAAACACCAATTAAATTTTATTTTATTGATTAATTCGATTCTGTTCAATTCGTATGTATTCGAAATCCATCGAGGTAAATGAATGTACCGTACGCATGTGCATGCTATTTGAATTTTGTTCTTTCACCGCTATCATTTTTAAGTGTGTAAGTGAATTTATTTTCTTCCTGAATCAGTGTGCGTGTAAGCGTGTTCATGATTGCATCAGACGTGCGATTCTAAATTTAAATTTTCTTTATCCAATTCTGTGTTCAATTTGGGCGCGAAAGGATTTTTTAATGCTTTTGCAGTTGCATTCCATACATAATCGATGTGTTTGAATTGATTTTTCTCTACGATCAACGTCTGTTAAATATGCGGTACTTATTATAATACAGTATAATTCCTACTGATTTGGGTTCAATGGATACGACCCAAAATTGCGTGATACAAAAATTAAATTGCACCTATTTACTGTACGTTTGGATTTAGAAGCTATTTTCTGTAGTAAATAATCATGTAAGCCATAATTCCTATCGATTTTTAAATTAGAGTTTTACTGTAACTTCTGGGGTGTAATTGTGTACAGCCATGACGTAGTATGGAATAATTATAACGAAAATAAAATACCATCAGTCACGCGCTATCCAGATTACGTCACATTGTTAAACAAACGATTTTTGCTTGTGTCACACTAATGATTTTTAATCCTCTTTTACTGCTGATTTATTTATGGCAAAAAAATATAAATCGGTACCACTATTCTAAACTGTAAAAACTCATAATACATAGTTCTGAGTTAATTAGGAGACAAGATATTGGGCAGGCTGAATCTTTTACTGTACATCCATTTTTGTATATTTTATTTTAAAAAATCTAGAATTATCTAAAAAATATAAACATAATTTTATTTTTTTCTAATATTAATAATATGAGTTTTCAGTGGTTTTCACAGGATTTTCATAGTTGTTACAGTTTGGATCTAAAGAAATAATAACCACAGATGGCCATTTGCTACATTTTGCAATGGTAGATAACGATATTCTAAGCTTTTCTTCATACCTCAAAACTGCAAATATTTCACTTGTTACACTTTGGAACTGAGGTATCGCAGTGTACATTATTTTCACAAACTAGAAAATATGATCTAAAATGCTATTAATTACCACCCCTTTTTGGATAGTTTGGAGAAACTTGCATAGTTTTTATCTTTTGCTTAGACGATGAATTCTGTGGTTTGTAGAAAACAAGGCAGGCCAAAAATTCGCTCTCTGAATAAAGCTGTTGATGTCTGTCGTGTGCTTGGAATAACTAATCGTGGTTGTCACAGGATGCCTAAACCCACCCAGGTTGTAGCTTCTACAACGAGAGTTTGTACATTCTTCTATCCATTCTAAATATACTGTCAACTAGGGCAACCAATGCCGGACCCTTTCTACGATCCCGGGATTTCGGCATTCAGAATTTCTCAATCCTGCGATGCCGGGATTTGTTATTAAGTGTAATTTCATGTGTTAAATTGAACATTTAAAATTTAATTTGAGTCCATTATTGCTTCAATTGGTATGTATATATGATTAAATATTTATCTAGCCATTGGAGTTATTTTTTTTATTGATTTTAAATCAGACAGTTATTTAGAAAAAAAGAGAAAAATATAAAAAAAAAACAATGATCAAAATAATTTTATATTTTATTTTATTTACTGCATCATTATGGCTACTTTTTCCTAATGATATCCAAAAAGAGGACATGTCCTTCAATTTGACTGTAAAATATTGTCCTCTATTCAATTAAGAAGCGGTCCTACTTTGTCCATTTCAAATTGGTTAGGAACGGCTGTTACGAAATATGAGAAAGACGGAGATTACAATAGATTTATACTAATTTTATAGGTACACTATTTACATGAACAAACCGAGGTACACGTTGTAGTTAATCAGGAAGTTTTAATTTGAATTTAACATTGAATCTCGAAATTCCGGGATTACGGGATTGAATAATTGACCGGGATCCCAGGATTTCAAGCCCTGCTGTCAACGTGTATTTAAGATTTAAGGCACACAACGTTTGATTCGTTCTGTTATAACATTCTAATTGATTTTATGCAAATGACAGGTATTTACATTATTTTCCGCTTACCACACCGTATTCTTTCTTTTGTTTGTTCTACATTGTAAGTAGTTGTTGAACGATCCAAATTGTTTGAATAATTCGACCGTGTATGGCGCATAAAAACAATGTAGCATTCACTTCACCATATTCATGATTTAACCTACTTTTTTTTAGATAATGACGAATCGTTGATCGATAAACTTTCTCTTAAAGCATTATTCTTATTGTGAATAGACTAACTAGAGAGTAACTAGAGAACGGTTTTTTAGTATTGTTGTCAACGTCAGAGAACTTGGCGGCAGAGAAGAAAAACATACATACATTTTAGTATGGAAAGAAAGAGATCGCTTCGTGTGAGTAGCTTATGAAATTTCAAGTAGGCAAAAGATTGCCTTAAAAAGTGTTCTATTATCATACAAAAGTACTATTCTTTACGCAAATCCATTTTTAACCATTGCTACTCCCAATGTGATGTTACCCAACATATACTGTGCATATTCACAAAACAATTGTTATTATGATATAACTTACTAGGTAAGTGGTGTGAGTTTGTAAACTTCTCACAGAAGCCAATATTCTCAATATCATAGTTATATCGTCGTTGTTCTGGAAGAAAACACTAAATCGAAAAAATTACATATTGACTTGGTAATACCAAAATTTTTCTTATTTCGAAATTTTCTCTACCGTATGAAAGAACACGCTTATTTTTATAAATTAAACCTTTACTCAAAAACAGTTTTATACAAACAAACTAAATCAAATAGGTATAGCATTTCAAACATTTGAAAAACTTCAAAGTTCAATTACTCAAAAACTAGTATTTCTCAGTTGGTGTATTCTTCTAGAACAACGACGATATGGTCGATACTAATGGAAGTATCTCAACAAATGTTTTTTCTATGAAAACTGCTTGTTACTCAGTTACCCAACCTCTTTTTTTCGAAGTGAGTAGGGATAGAAGCAAATGTTGGTACAGAATTAACGGTCAGATAATAGATCTCGCTACGCCACAAATTAGGATAGGGGGGGTGGGAGGTAATATTAGAAATCACAAACGTCCACGCCATCGATTAGAAATCCATAAATCAATTTATGAAACATAACCGAAACCAACGACGTTGACCATTACACCACGGACCCAGCGTCCTTTTTTAGATGGGTTGTATAAATCTTTTTAACTATGTCCGCTCGCAGTGTAACACATATGAACTTTAAGTGTAGAATCTCAATAGAAGATTTTTTACAGGATCTGCATGTTATTCATCTACCACACTTTAGCTTTATTGAGTAGGTAAGGATATAAGTATTGGGCTTGGAAAGAATTTATAGTTAGCTAATCGCTGTTCTTTCGCCTCGTTCTCAGGATTGCATTGGTGGGAGAAAATGGAAGTATCACAGACAATCCATTCATGCTTATTAAAATTTATAAATCGACTGAAAAACGACCGAGAAACAATGTATGAAAGATTTTTTTCGGATATTCGAGCACGAAGACGATGAAAGCCCTAGATTACCCGACTATACGCCCGCAAGTATTCTACAACTAAAAATAAAAATACTGAAAAGATATAACTACTGTTTAGTAAGTAAAGCCATTCGGTTCAAAACTGGATAAGTTTTCCGTGCACCGGAATGACGACCCACTTTTGAATTTTCTGTGGATACATTTTTTCTGTGAATTGTGTTCATGTTCTCCATGTTGTTTGTTACTCGTGAAAAATAGAATTCTGTCAAAACACACTTCGGCCGCCGCCGGTTCGCCATATCTGTCACATAGACAAATGGAGTGATAAAATCGCAATAGCCGCTGTTGTCAGACATGAAGCAAAAACGCTTTCGTTAAGTTGTTCTCAAAGTGTTTTTCGCTGAAACTAAAGTGATTCTATTTTTTTCTCATCGCCTGCGGATGCAAAGAATCTTTCAGCTATAATAACATTATTTGTCATCTATTATTTTTTTCTTAGTAATGTCAATAACTCGAATAATACTAAGTGGTTCATATTTTTCTGTTACGAGTCGATAGGTAATTTATGTTTATTTTAGCTCTGTAAATACAAGATGATTTTCTAATGGAACCAATAATACAAAATCATATTTCATTTTTTACGGATCATTGGTGGTATTATTAATTAATAAATTAAGAAGGTATCAAAGAAAAATAATATAAGACAACTAGATTTACTTAACAAATAGCCTGTATTTCTTCGATGTATAAATTCATCATGTTGATGACTCATCAAACTTTGCAGGTTTCACCCTCAAGCATTTTTAAATCTACCAAAAAGTATTTGCTATGATATCGGCAGTTTCACTGTGGTAATTAATTTATAATTGATTACTTTGTAAATAACGTGCTTCGTTCCATTGAGTAGCATCTATTATAAACCGAATCTTTACTATTATTTAGTTTTATATTATATATACGAACGCATGAAGATGCCGAAAGGCGAAACCCGGGTCGTTAGTGACAAAATACATGGAAGTGTACAAAATCTCAATAATCCAAATTCGATATTGAAATTCCATCAAGCACCCTCAGTCGATGTCTTAAATTATAAAAAATATATACATTGGTTTTAATTACTTAATTTGCTCACGCCGTTCCAACGTAATATCTGTACCTGAGAGACTAATAGTCCTATGTCCATTTTATCAACTTTACAGGAGCAAAAACGTGTTTCTATAGAGCGTTTTTTTTAGAGATTTGTTTTTTAAACGTGCAATCCTTTTTCCAGTGACCGCCAATTTGACAGCTGATTTGTGCTCAGCTTTGTTTGCCATTTCACCATGAATAAATCGTTTGACCATCGTGTGGATCGCAACTTCAGTGAAACAAAAATTGCATCTGATCCTAACTAACCGAAAAATTTTGTTCAGCGATGAAGCTCATTTCTGCTTGAATGGCTTCATCAATAAACAAAATTGCCGGATTCGGAGCGACGAAAATCCACAAGCCATTTTTGAAACGCCCACACGAAACATCCACAAAAAATTACAGTTTGGTGTGCTTTATAGGCTGGTGGAATCATTGGTCCATATTTTTTCAAAGACGATGCCGGCCAGAACGTTACTGTCAATGGAGAGCGCTATAGATCTATGGTTGCTAATTTTTTGTTCCAAAATTGAATGACCATAATTTAAACGAGCTTTGGATTCAACAAGACGGTGCCATGCAGCGCACGCCACAATCAATTTGCTTAAGGAAACTTTCAATGAGAGCATAATTTCGAGGAATGCACCTGTGGATTGTCATGTGATTGAACTCATTTGAATTTCTTTATGTTATGTGAAGTCGCAAGTCTAAGTCAATAAACCAGCATCGCTTAATGAACTTGCAACATTCGCCGCGTTATCGCCGATATACGGCCGCAGCTGCTTCAGAAAGTGCTTGAAATTTTACTTCGAGATTGCGCTTTCTTCAAGCCAGCCTACATGCTGAAAATCATGTTTAAAAACGTATGGCATTTAATAAACTTTTCAATAAATCCAATATAATGTGCATAACCACGATTATTAAATTTAATGTTTTATTTCATTTTGAAGTTTTATACCTCTAAAAAAACACCTTTACTCGGTTTTTATTTTATATTAATTAGCGTAATTGTTCCCTTACAGTTTTCATTCTTTTGCAGTAGGATAGATAAGGGGCATTGAGAGTTTCATTTAAATTGGAATCATGTTTTTTTAGGATTTAATGAACATAGGATTGTTTACCCTGTAAATGCATTGTGACATGGGACTGATTTTGGATATGGTTATTCGGCAACCAGCCCACATACACCAAATTTTTATTTACCCACTTATAAATGTTAACGTTCTAAACAATGTAACATTTATAACTCAATTTCGCTATTTTTGGACATAAGATATTAGCCTCTGTGGTACAGATATATAGACCAGTATCATCGACGCAACGACACAGTTTTAGAATATTTTTAAGCAGTAGAAATTGAACCCCCCTATGAATTTAGACATTGAATAGTGCTAAATTTAAAAAGTAGTAAAAATATTGATATCAGTAGAACCATTCAATTCTCACATTGTTTTTATTTAAATTTACAATCTACGTTAACCGGTAATTTGTATTTATTGCACTCAGCTTCTTCTGTTTTCATCTTCTCTTTTCTTAAATCTCAATTTAAATACATTAATCACGTTGTTAAGTGTCACTTCTTGGTGAAAAGGCAATACTCGTATATTCAAAAAGATAAAACTCAATTTGTTTTGTACTACTTCCAATTTTTTTTTATAATAATCAGGACCGCTTTACCTCATCAGTTGAGTATGCTCGCGATGGGCGAAAAAATGTGCAATTAATACAGATTAAAGTTTCTTTTATTCTTTGGAATATTGGGCCTATTACTTGTGGTTCGTTAAATAATCTGCGCACATACTTTATCAAACGCTTTTAATTATGATGATCTAACTCAAACAAAATGCAATAATTAATTTTGAATTCAACCTCAAAGATGTTTTCTAATCGATTTCAAACTCATGTCGTCGGCGGATGGTTTATAGATGTAAGTCTACCACATTGTGTTTTGTAATTACAATTTAAATCAGTTTTTATCCCCAGAGGGTGTACTTGTTGACTTTCTCAACTTTTTTCACTTACTTATTCGTTATAATGAAAGTTAAAAATTTGATAGACTCATTCAATCAGTTATTCTAAATTTATAACTCATCAATACAAAATTTTAAAGTACTCTTGGTACAGTTTCCGAATAATAATAATACAGACAAAAGCCCCACATTGAACCTTCTCGAACTTAAAGGTTCAGACGTGAGACTAGAGTGAGCGTAATTAAATTTGGTAATTGCCAAATGTCTTCCTGTGTATCTATGTGCCCAGTGAAAGAGTGATACGTGAACTTAAAAGGACCACGGCTGTTTTATGAACTTCTTTGTAATAATCAGTTAATTTGAGAATAATACATTCAAAATTTGTAGATGTATTACAAATCAGAAAATTTATGTCCGTCCTTTCTTAATATGAATGCTACAGAAAATATTTGTGCATTCAATGTTTGGTCAATTTTTTATTTTGGTATCCTTCAATATCTTGCGTAGCACAATACATCTATATTTATTTTGCCTAATATCCAAAGGTTCTCGATCTCAAATTCCCCGCCGTACGTATGTTTGGTTATAGCGTAATACTTTTGTACGAATGGTCAGTAATTAATGAATAATCATTCCTTACTAAGTTTAAAGACTTAGATCAGAATGCCGATATCGAGATTTGGATCACGACCAACATGTCCATCTGAAAATCATTATTCATAATCGCCTGTAAAAATCGCTCGTCTTTTGTTACAGCACGCACGATTTTCTTTTGTTTCCGGACATGACAATAGACCGACACATTTGTCATATTTTTTATGCCATGTTTCTAGTGTTAGTTGATTCCATGTATACAGTCTTAAAGCTTAATACGTCCCGCACGATATTATCGTTTATTAAAGTGGTGATGTGCTGACCATGAAAATGTCCTGAATATACTGATTGCAATACATACTCGATCTTAAATAGCATTTCAATATTCGTTAGTAGCAAGTACTGCATTAACACACATCAGGAACGACTAGATTCATGCTTGAATATATAATATATTTGGTGTATAATATGATCAGCGCACCGTCGAATTTTAATGTATACATTGGAACATTTTAAAGATTCCATGAAAACTTATTTTTTTGGAGTAATTCGACGGTTTTAATTGAAAAATTGTTCGCCTCTTTGAGAATCATTTTTCGACTAGCATTTCTAGTTTTGCTATTGGCATAAGTCGTGAAATACTATGTTATGAAATACATATTTTATATACATAGCACTGTCATAAAAATGTTACTATCAAAATATGAAGCAAGCAAAACAGTGTATGATGTTAAACAAAAATATCACTACACAATAATTAAATTAAATCAGTCCCCCTGTGGTTAATTTTGACGTAGTGTAATTTGTTGCCTTTGTCGTCAGATATAATATCAACGGTGTTTTGGCCAATTAATGACTCAAAATTGAAATTGTTCAGGAGAGACTAAAAACTGTTTTTATCGAAAACATTCTATGGTGAGTGGCGTTGTGAATCTTTGTAATGCACTCCTTTAGACTTACATGTTTGTAGATACGTGATCGTCGTAGGGATTGTCGATATAATTAGTGGCTTACATCAAGTTCCGGGTCAGAATTTTTAAAACTAAAACCAATGTAAAATGATGTTCCCCACCCAAAAAGTGGTCAATTTATTTTTCTAATTTGAATCATTTGGTCGAGACCTGCTCTGTCGTCCTCAAAATGAGATCCAATCATTACCTCAGTTTCGTGTTTTTTGAGGATTACATCAATTGGCCAATACACTATCTATATGGTAGAATGAGATTGAATTTTAATGATGCAATTAGCTACTTTTTCAATCATTTCTAACTAAAATAATTATTCAAGCTTAAAAAACTTGTCCAATATAACTTGAAACTAATCGGCGTACTAGAATATGCTTCGTTATTTATTATATGGGACACATTTTGATACCGATCAATTTATCTTTGTCGCAGTGTCAATCTAATTTCGCGTCAATGCCTTTTTTCTTCCGACAGTTTTTGACAAGATTTGTGATGTCATTAAAATTGCTGACATAACTCCCACGTGAACAAACTGTAGTGTGAGGCGTGTATATTTTTTTCGTCAATTTTATATTTATTTTTATAAAATTATTTTTTAATGCTCGGTTATAAAGTAGATATGAAAATAAAATAACTAACTTGCATTAATTTGTATCTAGAAATTGTTCTTTCTATCGATTTCATAATTATCGTTCTAATCCTCGATGAAAACTACCCCTATCTTTCTGACGCCATAGGTAATGTGCATTTATTTTCGTAGTTTCCTGTTTTCGGTGGTTCATAAAACTACCTTTCATTAAAATATCCCTAGGTTACCACTCGTCTAAGAATAATTTGACACTTAAGCCACATGGTCTGGTCATCTCCTGGTTTTTATGACAAGATAGTCTTGTCATATTTTTTTTTTCAAAAGTAGACATACTAAATAGAGTAAATTGTATAGATAATATTCTTTAGTATATCTTTGATTACATACGAGCATTTAATCAACGAAAAAAATATATTGTATTACCCAATTATCTTTAAAAAATACATTTTTATTTGTATTATATTTCAACTATCGACAATAAGATATAGTAGTGAATCACATTTGTATGACACATTTCACAAAGCTAATCAGTAGGTAATTTAAAGTACAGTAATTTAAATAAAGTTGACGTTTTTAGATGCTCTTTTGAAGTGAAATCAAATATTACTATGTAGCACAGGTGTGAGGAATCTTTTCGTGATGAAAGGCCGCAATCATTTATCTGTAATATAAACAGGCCGCATTTAGAGAAACTTAAATAAAATAATAAGTAAAAATGCATGTTTACATTACTTTGTAAATTAATAAAAAATGAATTCAGTCAAAAGACCAAACTTGAGGACGTTTAAGATCATATGTTCCCCACCCCAGATCTCGTAGGAGTTCAATCAAATTATGTTGTATCGTATTTTATAAAAAAATGTGCAGGCGTACATTGCATATGTTTCACACGAATTGTCTTGCAATAAACCATCATGAAGCATCTTGAAGTTGGTATTAAAGAAATTAAAATGCTATTGAGATTTTGTACACTTCCATGTATTTTGTCACTAACGACCCCGGGTTTCGCCTTTCGGCATCTTCAGGCATTCGAGCGCACGAAATCTCAATAATTGAAATTTGATATTTAAATTCCATCAAGCACCCTCAGTCGATGTCTTAAATTATATTAAAATGTTATTACGTCATTGCTTTACCTTTTCTGTATCTCTTTTACGTTATTGTGAATATGGTGTGGTCTATTGACTTACAAACCGTCTAATCATAGTGACGACAACTAAAAAAGCCAATTTTGAACCCAACATTTCATTCCGTCAACAAAGCATACATTTTAAAAGTTTATTTACTTGAATATTGAATCCCCCAGTTTAATTTTTTACAAAGAATATTATAATACATTTCTTTTTATACTATGTGAACAAACATATTTTTTGAACTTCACTTTAAGTCAGAGATATCTTTGAAAAGTTTTGAAAATTGAATAATTTTTTATATCATTCGAAAAAAACAAAATTTTAAGGAGCTTTACAAAGTTTCTCAACCTTGTTTTAAATAAGTATTTTCAATGAAATGTTCTCTCTCATGCCTTAGACCAGTGTTTCGCAACTGATGTGCCGCGGCACACTGGTGCAACGCGAGATAATCCAAGGTAGGCCGCGGTGCAGTGCGACCAAAAAAATCGAGTATTTTTGTACTAGAGAAAAATTAAAGCGATTCGGTTGCTAAGATCTTCGTTTAAATTATTTTCGATGAAAGAAACATGGATAGTGCAACTGCATTTATGGTGGATAAAATAGGGCTTGTCTTGTGTGTAAAATGAAAACATCCTACCGTAGAAATTGTACATTGCTGCATATTTTGGGAAGCATTGATGGCGTGAAATTTCCCACTGGTATTTTTAATTTACGAATGTATCAAAATAATACACATTATCAAATCAAGTTTAAAATACCGCATATAAAAAAAAATACCTACCACTACTATACTAATTCAAATTCACCAAATAAAAACAAATCAACAAATTGTAAATTTTGTTTATGAAAGTTACATATTTTGGCTTGTGGTGTGCCGCGAAATATGAATGAGTGTTCGGTGTGCCGTAAGTGAGAAAAGCTTGCGGAGCACTGCCTTAGACCTCGGAGATTGAAAAATCAGTATTTGATACTAACCTTGCCACGGATTACACCCGAAACCTCCCTCTCGCTAAGCAAAGCTCTTACAGATAAAGTTCGTTAAATCACCATTACATAAATGATGTTCCCGACTTTTTTCCAATGTATAATACATTTTTATACGAGTTCGTGCATATTGTGTTCAATAATAACGTTGTCATAATGAATGAATGTAACACAAATCAAAATAAAAAATAAATAAAAAACCTGTAAGTCGTAATGTATTATTAATATTTTGCTCAGAATATAAAATTTTATAATATATAATACTTTTGTAACGGTCGCGGTACGGTATCATTCCAGAATTGTAAGTGAAATATATCTCAACAAACAGAAATCTCATAAGTCGTAACACACCTTAGACAATTGGTGGGTTACGACATATTGCTGTTTGTCGAACGGTTTACTCTTTTAATGAAGGAGTATATAAATTAATGATTTTAATTATCGCTTTAATGAATAGTAAACAAATACAACTATATTCTTTTACATATATTTATAGGTATACGCTAGTATAAATACTCTTTTTTATAACGTAACTGTACATGTCTATAGTATTACCAACATTACTTGGCCGCCGCCGAATATGGAACTAGAAATATCAGTCTAGAATAAATTTCTCCAATTGCCATTTTATTCAAAATAAATATCTTGTTTACTTTTAATAACCGTTGCTAAAATTTCCGTTGTGAAATTTATTGAAATTTCACTCCTGGTTGAGTATGGCAATGTTCCTAGCATGACGGTGGCACCCTCACTAGCGGCCAAGTTAAATTGGTTCATCTATACATATAATTTAGTTTTATTTATTTACAGCTGACACGTATTAAAATATTACAGAGGGTCTATTACATACTGCAGAATAATAGTAAAGCATTGAATAGTCTTTGTGAAAACCAACTTTTATACATAACCAGTTATGCTATTGCTTCTTCTACATGGTATGGATAAGTTTTTTATAGCAAAGTCGCTACCTTATAATTAAATCCAGTTTTTATGTCGTCTATAAATTCTTCAATGGTTAAAAGTGTATATTATAAGGCATTAAGTCCAGAAATATATTACGATCGTAAACGATTAGATTAATAATTCGCATATAAACTATGTTCTGGTAAATACTGTAATTCTATACTACACTTTGGTGGACTCAGGATTTTTTTAGTCATACCCGAATTTGGAGTTATGAGCCTTCTTATGAACTTCTTGTTACTCAGTTGCTTAATCTCTCTTTTTCGAAAAGAGTAGGGATATAACGATAAGGATAGAATACAGGTTTTTTTGGATCGGATGGGTGCGAGAGAATTTGAGACATAACTTGCTTTCAAACAGAAATCCATAAATCGAATGAAAAGACGTTTACCACTGCTCTACGTACCCATCCGCCCAGCCATGGTAAAAAATGTGGTTCCCATACCATTCATCCGATTTCGATGAAACTTTGGTGAATTGTTGTGCGGCACACTCGTGAAGGTTTCTGAAAAACACATCGAAAAAGTTAATCAAATTCGTACGAACAGCGACATCTCGGAAAATCTTCTGATTTATTCGTGTACGCACCAGACGGAAACTAAAAATATTTTGTTTCCAAAAGCACTTCAGTAAACAGAATTAAATTCCAAAAACTTTCTTAGAGTGGCATTGCAACGCATGCCGGGTACTCGCTTGTTTAAAATAAAATAAAAAAATTGAGTTGATTGAAAAAGTTTCAATAATAATTATAAATATAATGGCATTAACACAGTATCTTGCTTAAGGCGTTATGTTCGAACAGCATATCATAAATTTGTTGGGTTAATTGGATAAAGACTAGATTTCCAAAAAAATAATATTGTAAACGAGCCCACACTATTAAAAACTTGTTCGGAGAACGACTGACGTCTCCATTATCTAAGTCGTTATTTTATAATTATTATACAATTTATATTAATTACAGAACTTTGCTTAGCTGCTTTTTTATCCCCTAACCCCCTTTTTTCAACCTAACAAATTTTACAAACATGAGTGTTACATGAACGTAAATAAAATTCAGTCCCCAAGATTTAAAAAAATATTTTCAAATTACTCTATATATGTCAGCGTATACTACAAAAACATACTAAAACTAATTCATATATCTTCATGAATTTCCATTTGTGTCTATAATTTTATTAATAACTTCAGAGTACCTGACATGCGTTGCAATACCACTCAAAAAAAAAAAGTGTTTGTGTTTTAATTTTGCTTATTGAAGTGCTTTTGGATACAAAATATTTTTTGTTTCCTTCTGGTGCGCACACAAATCAATCGGAAGGGTTCAGGGACGTCACTGTTTGTACGTATTTATTCGATTCTTCTTTTTTTTTAGGTTTTTTTTCAGAAACCTTCACGGCTTTGCGCACAACCACTCACCAAAGTTTCATCGAACCCGCATGAATGGTAAAAGAACGCATACGGGACAAACACACTAACATTCATTTATTTATATATAGATAACCAACAGAATTTTCTATGTTAAAACTACACTTAAGTCATCAAACTCATTGATAATGAATTCATTTCTAGGCTGAAGCATCGAGGGCATTTTTATAAATAGCTAGCTTTAAGGGTACGTGTCGTGTTATTCTTAGCTTGCGATGCAGGGGTTGTTTTGCCCGCATAATGTACTAGATAACACCCTCTTTTGGTATGGGGTATAAAACGCAATAACCTTTTCCACGTCTACCCTTACCCTTTTCTGTGCCATGGCGATTTATTCGGTAAAATTTTACATCAGCTCGTCGCTAATTCGTCGCCGAATTATAATGTTGCGTGATTTTGTATTGTTTTGATACCGACTTTTTTATACTTGATGTTGCTAATAATTGATTTCCTTTTTATTTATGTTGGTGCCAATTACTTTGAATAATGGAGTTACCTTTATTGTGTATATAATTTTCAATTCTATTTTTTCTAAATTTCCTTAAATTTTGCTGTATGGATGTAGACTCTTAAAGAGAAAAAAACAAAATCTTATTTTACTCTTAACATTGGTCAAAGGATTAAAAACCTTGGCAAGCTTAACAGCAAACTCTATTGTTGACGATCCGCAGGTCTCAATATTCTCTTCCAGATACCGACACAATGATCCATTATCTATATATATATAATGAAACTTTAGTGAGTTGTTGTGCGCACACCCGCGAAGGTTTCTGAATAGTAAAAAAAATAATCAAAAAAAAAACAGCTACATTTCAGTTCGTGAGTGACATAACAAGTGGTGTTAATTGTTAAATTCCAATTGCCGGTCTTAAATGGAACATTTAAAGGAGAAGATGTACCGTTGCCACGCACTCCAATGATTCCGACAGATGTGCCAGTCGAATTCAAACATCTGCAGTTTCCGGTGCGACTCGCATTTGCAATGACCATCAAAAGAAAAATTGCCACGAGTGTGTGAACTAAATTTGGAAAATCCATACTTCTCACATGGACAGTTGTATGTGGCCTGCTCGCGCGTCGTAAAACCTTCTCATTTATTCGTGTACGCACCGGACGGGAAACAAGAAATATAGTGTATCCAAAAGCACTTCATTAAACAGAATGAAAGAACAGACATATTCATTCTTTAACTAGAATTGCACGCATGCCGGGTGGGTATTCGCTAGTACTTACTCAGTCCACCGATGTACGTCCAAATATTCTATGTTCTGTTTGGTTTTGAGTGATCAACTTTTATCACTTATTATTATCAATTTTTTCGATCGTCTTTCGTTTCTATAATGAATGCAATAAAATAATAAAAAATATTTGTTTTTTCTTCCAACGATTTGTTGCCATACGAATATTGTGTTCCAAATTTTGTCGAAGACTGAACTTTATGACTACAGCCTACTGTAGTTGTATATGGGCTACATCTGAATATATATTATAAATTTATGCATAATTTACGATGCTATCAAAATTCTGAAACGTTTTGGTTAATGTCACTGGTTCAGAGTGCAAGGGTTCAGCGAATGTTTCTAATGAGCACCAGGCCCTATGGTTTTTATTTATCGACTAAGATTATTTTTAACAGAATAAGTACATCAAAACCAACAAATACTAACAGTCTTATTTTATACCTTGCATATAATATGTGTGCTTACACAGATCATACATATATAAATTAAGAAACGTTGCTTTTATTGCAATGTTAAAATGTATTGACATCAAGAGTAAGCGAGACTTACTTCATTCTTGCTAGTACGCGATTTTTTGTGTAATGTAAAAATATGTATGAAAGACAAGCAACATTCAGTATGTTGTCAGTCTTTCGTATTTATTTTCAATTGTAGCGTATTGAAATTTCACGGAACCTATCTGGTTCATCGTAGTGAAATCGAACTATAAATTAATAAATTATGCATAATTGGTACTTAATGTCTCTATAGTTAAATGATACTAGACGTTTTTTACGCAGTATCAAATGATTCACGACAAAAAATCCTCTAGCTTTACATTAATCCATATCTGACTTATTTTAATGTCAAAATAATAAAATATTATAAATATGTTTACTGCTATGTAATTCGAATCCAAAAACCTTAAACAATATCAGCAAATGTATTTATAATAGAAAATACATGTGGCCATGTTTTTATAATAATTATATTGACGATGTTTTCGGCAATTGATGTAAATAACTCGCCCAATTATGTGTACGCTACTTCAGTATGGGTTTATGCTCACCACAAGCATCTGAAGACTCTTCAGATTATTCAAAATAAATCATTGCGACAAATATGTAACGCCCTGTGGTACGTACGTAACTCACTACTACACGGAGACTTAAAAGTATCTACAATTCGAGAGTTCGTTCGCGATATGTCTCACAATGATGTAGCCAAACATTATAACCCAACGATCTCTTACCTACAAAATTACGATGAGACAATACTTAAGAACTCGTTTAGACCGAGAGCAGTTCTGCTCAACGACCCCCCATAGATGTAAACAGGGATTTTCTTTGTTTCAATTGAATAAAGACGACCCCTTGTAATAGAAAATGACTTTCCTCTGTATGCTTCCTTGCGTATTGTATGTGCATATGTGTATGCGTTTGTATATATATGTATATCTGTGTGGGTGCGGTATGTGGGGAGGTGTAGAGATGAAAGAGACTCAAAGACCTATGACGCTAACGCGCCTTAGGACTTAACGCTACATCAAATTGATATCCAAAAAATCTTTCAAAATTGAAATTATTCAGGAGAGAGTAAAAACTGTTTTTATCGAAAACATTATATGGTGAGTTACTTTATGAATTTTTGCAATGCACTTCTGTAAATTGTACGTAGTGAGTGTCGATATAGTAGTGGCTTACATCAAGTGGCCGAGTCAGAATTTTAAAACCTAAAACCAATGTAAAATGATGTTCCCTTCGAAAAAGTAGTCAATTTATTTTTCTAATTTACATCATTTGGCCGAGACCTGCTCTGTTGTCTTTAAAATTTCTCAATTTCGTATTTATTTATGGTTACATCAATTGGTCACACACCGTCGATATGTACGTTTAAAATCTCCAAAGCGTGCTTTAGTTTAGATTTTGACATATGTTTAGTGTAGCTATGGACTAATAAGTAACTTTGAGAATTTGGAACTAGAATTTTCAGTCAATTACCATTTTATGCAAAATAAATATCTTGTATACTCTTAATAACCGTCGCTAAAATATCAATTTTAGAATTTATTGAAATTTCAGTTCTGGTTGAGTGTTGCAACATTCCTAACGTGACCTCACTCGCGGCCAAGTTAAATTGGTACATCTATAATAATTTACAATTCATCAATACGTATAAAATGGGACGGAGGATTGGATTACATTTAATGTACTTAAAATTTCTGTACCGGACAGATTTTTCAACATTTACAATTTATTGTAATATTCCGATGCTGAGTTGCACACCTTTAATCATTTACACATTCACTATTGGGCTTAAAAAATGTAGGTAAACATTCTACTTTAAAAAACCGCTTACATAATATGTAAATTAACATTTATTTTTTAATTTTTACAGGTAAGTGTAATCGTCAAAAATTACAGTCAGATTGGAGCCATGTTGAATTACGTTTATGGTAAGAGTTATACTTTGACCTTTTCGCCATCTGGTTGGTTACCTTCATGCCTTAGAAGAAAGTAGGCCTTCCCCATCGTATGAAGATAATATCGCCATGGGTCAGTACGCTCATAAAAAAAATATAAAATCTAACTTGTGCCTCGATTTGCGTATACATATTATACTAATGGTGATATTTTCTGCTCCATTGATTTGTTGCAAGTGAGTATATTTTAGAATTTTTCTTTTCTCAATTTAACTTTGAAGTTACGAAAAATTCTTAGATATTTACAATATTCTGTGAGAAAGGTGTGAAGCCGAAAAAGCTTTCAACAAAAATTAAATTCTTGTAGAATTAAATATTTTGATATAGTTACCTTATTAAAAGGTATCATGTTACTTGATTTCCGATAATTCCTACGTTTTGTTTAATCTTATTGGATGGATTGTTTCATCTCTAAGCATTATACTTCTAATAAAAACATATTTTAATTACCAAAAACTCATTTAATACACACGTATAATTTGTCGTATTTTTACTTAACAAATCTTCGCGGTAATTTTAATATAACATAAACCCAGTGCTCGGATTACAAAGCGTAACCATGCCAAATAGTGGGTATACATTCTTGCATTGAAATATGCATGTGTACTATCTATTATCGTTTAACTGTACTGGATTGCAGCTGCAATGCAGTAAATGCATCGAGCGAACTTGCACCGAGGAAACGAGACCAACGGAACAAGTTTTGCACTGTTAACCGTGTGACATTGAAAACCAAAACCTATTACTGCATACATCGTAATATTGTTTACAATAGATGGATGCTTATATTATGCACGTCACAATGCATTCATTTGCATTCTGTATTAGCATGCATATTCCTTGCACTATTTGATGAATGAAACATGATTTTTTGTTCGTGCGAATTTTAATTTTTGTGAGAGCAACCTATATAAAGAACGGTTTATAAGAAATTATCGTGGTGGACACAATGGTATCGTGGATCTTAATTTGAAAATGTAAAATATTTAATGTTATTTTTTCATTGAAACAGTACTTAAATAAAGTAATATCATGTCATTATCATTGTGCGTAAGATGAAGTTTGTAACGCGACTTTACATCTTATATCAAGAACTATAGCTTGATAATTCTTTTTTTTTTAATATTTACCTATAATACTGAGTAACAATCAGTTCTAATAGAAAACTTCTGTTGAGATACGTCATTAGGAGGTCATATGCTCCACGTTGGTAGCGGAAATGGAAAATAATAATAATAATACTAACCTGAAGAATACAATGCTGAGGTCTACGAATTGTACGACGATGCAAGCGCATTTTAATCAGTCAAGTTGGTGGAGACTGCGTTAGCTGGGTCAAGTACACTCTATGCTTATGACAATGAACCAGTTAAGAAGATGATATCCAGCAATCCTTTAGGTATTAGGTGGTGTCGATGACGCATGGTCAGAGTACCAAACTGCAAAATAGTCACACTGAATTGGGAATTGTTGCTGGACGCCAGGCGTGTACCGTGGATTTTTCTCTTTCTCACTCAATCACATGTAAAGTAAACGGTGCAACCGAGATGCAAGGACATACGTGCATGCTCTTGTATTCTACTTGCTCATACACAAGTGATGTTGTGCGATAGAGATAAGTCCACCGCATGACGATACTGGACGCCAAGATACTCCCCGGCTTGTCCTGAGCTTGATCTGGCTAATACCCAATACATAATGTTTTCAGCTTCTTGTAATATTCACTTATATTTATATCAGTTGTACCAAAACGTTCGATCATTAATGGCGTCAGATTAGTCATTAAGACTAGAAAGTGGTAGTCCTTCACGTCAATTTTTTTTGTATTTTCTTATTGTTAATGTTTTGACAATCTTATCTGTCTGTGAAATAACAATGGCTAGTCCATTTCCGCTCGGTTCTTGACTTCTTCTATTCTTATATCTTTGAGTTAATTAATTTGGGTTTCATACTTCAATTTCAGTGACCGAACATTTGCATTAGACTTAATATATAAACTAGACGATGTTTCACGAGGCCTATTTTGTCAATGATTATAAGTAGTTTTATATCGATTGCGTTTTGGCCAATTGACGTAACCCTCAAAATTGAAATCGTCCAGGAGAGAGCAAAAACTGTTTTTATCGAAAACATTATATCAGTGCTCTTCAACCTTTTCTCGCTCACGGCACACCTAAGCACTCATTAATATTTCGCGGCACACCGTAAGCTGAAATATGTAAATTTCATAAATAAAACTTACCATTTTTTAATAAAACCCAATTAAAACATTTTACTTTTTCAAAGTGATGAAATCTTACCACGCAAAGAAAAAAATTGCATATTTAAGGCTCTTATTTTGGTAATTTGCATAAAGACATTCGTTCATTGTTTGTAATAATATCTCGGGAAAATTTCACCATCAATAATTCTTCCAATTAATAGAGCAATGTGTAATTTCTATCGTAAGATTTTTGTGTTTTACACCCGAGACAAGCCGCATTTCATTTCTCATCATTGCAGTTCCACTATCGGTGCAAACACTAATACAGTTATTATTCCATTGAATATCGAAAAAATACAATATTTGTTTCGACGAGATTAATTTAAGCGGAAGTCTTAGCCACCGAATGTCTTTAATTTGTTTCTAGTATAAAATGCTCGATTTTTTCTCATGTTCGCATTGCGCCGCTTCACACTGGTTGCGGAGCACTGCATTATATGGTGAGTTCCGTTATGAATCTTTGGATTTTCGATATAATTACTTCTTTCTATATCAAGTGGCCGGGTCAAAATTTTTAAATCTAAAACCAATGTAAAATGACGTTTTCCATACAAAAGGCGGTCATTTTTCATTTGACCGAAACCTGCTCTGACACCTTTAAAATGAGATTCAATCTTTAACACATTTTTTTTGAGGGTTACATCATTTGGCCAAAACACAGTCGATGTAATTTTTAATCTTTTATTGTTGATACTTCAGCGCCAAACAGCAGGTTGATCCGTATGAACAGCCGTGAATGTTAGACTCATATTTGTGTACAAACTTTCTGGAAAAAAAAATGTGTTTTATTCAAGTCGGTGTGAACGGCAAAATCAATTATCCGATGTTAACTGTTTGTCTACTTTTTAGGAAACCTGTTTTCAAGTGTCACTTGTGTCAATGATAAAATATAGTTTGATTGGTATTCTTATATTATATTATATAACTAGCATTGTGCGTCTTCGACTTCGTGGTGCAGTGGGCAACGTCGTTGGCTACGGTTACGGATGTTTCGGGTTCAAGTCCCGATTCGGACAGTTTAATAAATTGTTTTTTTCAATCGATTTATGGATTTCTAATTTGAATTGTTGAGATTATGTACATTTCCATGCATTTTGTCACTAACGACCCGGGTTTCGCCTTTCGGAATCTTCAGGCATTTGAGCACACGAATGGCTTCTTATGGATGGATGGAAAATTATGGATTTCTGTTCGTAGGCATGAATGTTTGTGATGTCTAAAATACCCTCCCACCCTTAGGATCGGATCGTAAAAACGAGCGGCAGCGAGAGCGATTAGCTAACCACTAGTCTTGTCCTACCGCTATCCTTCCTTTCCTACTCTTTTCTAAATAGATAGGTTGAGCAACTAAGTAACATGTAGTTCTCGACGAAAACTTCTGTTGAGATACCTCCATCATGAACATGGAAAAAAAGCATTGTAAGTTAAAATATAAGACGGTTTTTTCGAAAAGTTACTAAGTCAATTGCCACTGTTACTTTTAATATAATAACATACCGATGCTTCTAAAACAATCGAAACAAATCGACTGGAAAAGAAAAAAGACGTAACCCACACCAAAAATATTGTGTATAACTCAAAACGTGCTAATACACTATATTTAGATATAAATATATAATACATCGACTGCAGAAAGGACTTATTCCTCCGTCTTTTCAAAATATTTTTTTTTGATAATCACAATGTATACAATTTAATACACGTTTTGTTTGGGGTATACACAATATTTTTGTATGTTTTTTTTCATTCCACAGTCTATATGATTTTTAAGATTTTTATTTGATTTTAAATATAGTTACTTTGGATTCATTTTATTTTAAGGATAATTAATTATAGTGTCATTTGAAATAGCTATTACGCGACCGGAACGTAACATCTAAATATCTATCTATCACTTGAAAAACCACGAAGACAAAAGAAATACTCAGAAGTGCAATCTAGTTACACGTTATCGAACATCGGATAGTTTTTACGATATTTTTCATTGTGTCTGTACGATTGTTTTCTTTTTATTGTGCACCTCTTCCTCTCTCATCTCCAGCTGCGGTGAAATAAATTGCGTGTTCGGTTTTGCAATAGACGATTTTGTGGTCGTTTTGAAACCCGCCAACATCTAAAGCAGACAGTTTCCCACCTGGCGTAACAATTTGTCGCCGAAAGAAACAGTGACGAAACATGGACAAGATTCGCAAAAATTTTCTAACGCCGCAATCTTCCGTATATGTATTATTCTTCGTTATACTATTTCGAGTTATTGGTAAATTTGAATGCCCCCTGCGATTGACCTCTATTATTTTTCGATCAACGGCCTTCTTAATGGTACTAATGGTCCCGTAATCTCTTAAGATTCGTTCGCCCAACTAGCTCGTTTCGATCGAACAACATTATTATAATTTTCAAAGCTTATCATGTTTCTTTGCGTTTATATTTCCATCATTCATTCATTTTGGTGTTTCTTGTAAGATACTATTACAAATCAATTGTGCCATTTTTCGAAAGTGACGTCATGATTAACTTCAAAAAAAGGTCCAATACATCAAGACTTATAATTTTCCCAAGCTAACTTGATTTATATTTGCGATGCCATAACTTTCTATTTCTGTGTGGTTTATTTTAAGATTATGATTAACGATGTTCTAAAATGCTCTTGATATTTCAAAACAAGCGTTTTCCAATAGTATTAGCTGGATAACTAGGTGGAGCCTCTCAAATATTTTAAATTTATTATATCAATACACACATCATAAATGGTAAAACCACTAAAATAGTTTTTGTATTTTTTAGCGCCATCACTGCATACATCGCCCAATGTTATCCCATTTATACTGTATGTATGTATTCATAAAACCATTGTTATTATGTTCTACCTTCCTAAGTAAGTGGCTTCTCACAGAGGCCAATCTTCCTCAATATTATATTTCGTCGTTGTTCTGGAAGAAAACACTACATCGAAAAAATGACATATTGACTTAGTTATACGAAAATGTTATAATTATTTCGAGCTCTACTGTGTAAAGAACACACTTATTTTTAAAAATTATACATTTTACTTAAAAACAGTTTTATACAAATTAACTAAATGAAAAAGGTATAACGTTTCAAACACTTGAAAAACTGCCAATTAAGACCAATTACTGAAAACTATTATTTTTCAGTTAATGTTTTCTTTCATAACAAGGTCGATATTATCTTTCTCGTTTCTAAATATATTTCCACCTACAATATTTGAAACTTTAATCGGCATTTTTTTTAAATTTGAACCCATTTTTATATCGTATAATTCCATTTAGGAAGCGCGTTTTTGAATAGCCTACCATATTATTCTATTTTGTTTCCCATATAATATCCAAACTCCCTACTCCACCTAGTTGAAGATTTATATAGGTTTATAATAATTGATTAATTAAGTAGCCTTCATTCACTAACAAATTTATTATTCTATTTAAAGATATACGACTCCAGTTCACTTATTTATTAACATCTTGTTCATTGTTAGAAAAATAAAATATTAAATGGAAAAATCTACCCGTTTATTTTCGTCTTGCACTTATTTTGTTCAGCTTTCAAATTTTGACCTACTTTGTAAGATCTACGGATGACGTAAAATTTACGACCTGATATATTTCTTCATTCCCATGACAATTTCTCGTGGACTGAAGAGAGGTAAAAAGTTGAAAAATATTTTTGGTTTTTACATGATAAGCAAATGAAGCCATTGAAGAATCCAGCCTAAAATATTACGTATCTCCCTCAGGGCCCCGGAATTAAATTATATAAAAAAATAAATGATTAGTAAAATTATTTTCAACAAGCACGAACATAATATTTATGGTGTTTTGACCAATTGATGTAACCTTCAAAATTGAAATTTTTCAGAGAGTAAAAACAGTTTTTATCGAAAACATTATATGGTGAATTGCGTTATGGATATTTGACATCCACTCCTGTAAATTCTCATGTTTGCAGATACATAATTATATGTAGGGATTGTCGATATAATAAGTGGTTTACATCAAGTTGCCGAGTCAGAATTTTTAAACCTAAAACCAATGTAAAGTGATGTTTCCATTCCAAAAAGTGGTCAATTTATTTTTCTAATTTATATCATTTGGCCGAAACCTTGTCTGTCGTCCTTAAAATAAAATCCAATCATTTTTGTATTTTTTAAGGGTTACATCAATTCGCCAAAACACCGTCTATATAAATATATGAAAAAATCAATGGATGTTGGCCGATCGATACTTCTTTTACATTTGCAAAGGAAGAGTTATACAAAAGAAAGGTTGTCACAAATGAAAAAAAGTAAAATTGAAAATACTTGATTGTGTTCATTGAAATTTATGAAATCAACATGGCGTAAGTCGTACGTCACAGACGTGTGATTATCGAACATCCATGACACATTATACCAAAAGAGAAAAATTTATTTACGACTGTTCCCTTGCCCAAATACAAACACTATGGCCGCTCCGCCGTGTGGAATTTTAATATTTTTTTTGTTCTTTACACCCCGTGATTCAAAATCGGATATGGCGTTCGTGCCTAGATAACTGGCAATGTCCGCCGCCATTGGCCAAAAAGCGCATTACGTCATCATATCGGATATCGTGGCGTTCGTGCTAGACCAGCGTATCCGGTGGCACTTTTCAAAACTATGTGCATTGCCTTTTGGATAGGTGATTAATTTTATTCGCTGCGGGGTTCCGGATTTCGCTATTCTTATTGGCGTATGCTCTATTGTTTTTATTTGTCTATGGTTTCATTTATATGCACTCGAAAATTGAATTTGGGCACGAGGATAAGAGTATTGCTGCTGGCGTATCCAATGTAGTTTTGATACTTACGAAACGTTGATTGTTATAGTATACTATTGCATATCGTTATGATTACTTTCTATTGGTGATGTATTTTTTAAATCTTATCTATAGCCTTTAAGGAGACAATTCGATCCATATAGTATTTCAAAGGTTATACTAGATTAAAACTTACATTTATTGATAAAAAGACATTTTCTTTGTAAAACAAAAACACTCTTTTTAAATAAACTGGCAAAAACTTTGAATTTACAAGATAACTAAACTTACCTCATAGTTAATGATGATTATATTAAACATCCAAATCCCGTTATTTGGAATGCGTGAAATTTATACCGGATAATTAACAAGTACCGCTCATTTAAATGTCTGAATTATGCGTATAATTTACTAATATATCAGTGCATATTTCTTAACGTTAGGTACATTTATGTTTATCCAACAGCATAATATCCAACTCAAAGTTCGAGGTTACTGTAAATTACAACTAATAAACAATAAACCCTTACAGCGTGAGCCGTTTTCGCACGAATTTATTTTCAGTCAAATATCTGTTAAAACGCTCACTATGGCTAAAAGTAGATCTATTTCAATAGTAAAACATGGAGAATTATATGAAATATATATTAGTTATCTCAAATACATCGAGAAGTAAACTGAACTCGTTGTATTCTCGCTAAAATAAACCGAAGAAAATAAAGAAGCTGAAAAATATTCAATCTACGACTTAACAAGCGAAGTGGCTGCGGCCAGTCTTCATATACATCGCCAACACGCACACAAGCCAGCGCTTAGCCGCATAAGTATGTGCAATACATAGAACTGACGATTAATGCTGCGCATCAGCAGTTCAAAGCTGAAATTTGAAAGACTGAATATCGAGAGCTCAAAAATATATTTCTTTGTGTTCTACTTGACATTTTATCTGCTGCCTAATTTCTTTACCTGAAGGTTTGAACTATTTTTTACAACATATATCTACAAGTGTTTCTTTCTAGTTTGGCCTGAAATACAAGATAAATTTTTGGACATATAAACATGTCCAGCGCGTTCATCAGGTTAATATTTATAATTATTTAGTACCGTAGTATATTTACATAGAAATTTCCCTTCTTTCTGCTCCTCGTTGTCTTTGGATAATGAAGAAACACGAAAAAATCAATACCTATATAATATAAATATTTTCGACTGTGTTTATGTTTTATTAAGAAACGGAATACAAATAAAAAAATCATGCTCTTTCCAGTTGTTTTCTGATGATACAATTATTATACAGATACAGAATTATGTCAGCATAACAGATTTTATCATCGCTGATTGCATTGGCGCGTAGGCTAGGTGCTGAATGGCGTTGCTAGGGGAATTTGGTCGGTTACCTAGGCGAGGTAGACTCGCACATGGCAGCGGGATCTATCTATCCTATCTAGGCGTGTTTACGTTTATTCGCGTTACAGTCGACTATTGATCGAATTTTTCCACCCCTCATTCATGATTCGCCCCTGCGTCCCGGTCCTCGCGACCCCTCCTTTACAACACATCTGCGACCACCACTGGATTTATAGGACGATCTGCATTGATGGAAAATATCTTGAAAATATAATGCACGTGACATATCATACCGACAATCATCCCATATCATTCCTACTTATGATCCCGTATCTGCAAACATGATATTTTACAGGAGAGCATTTCAAAGATTCATAACGCAATTGCAAAGTAACGACACCATGCATATTCTTCAAAATTGGGACTTTCCTACTATTTTTAATCTAATTGTCCCTTTTTTATGCCTACCTATAGAACTGAATGCGTATACAACGAAAATACATATTTGGCACTTACGTGATTATACGTAGTGAGTGTCGATATTATAAATTAACGCAGTAAGAAGTGTTTCTTGGTATACAATTATATAATGAAACGTTACGCTTGTTTTTTTTATTGTTTTTCTGTCACTGTCATAACATTTTGCACCGTGTTATTTCAAAATTGTGTAATAAAGGAACGTGCAAAACAAGAATTAACTGTACGCAAAATTCTTAAAACCGCACACAACATTGACAAATTTCATATTGATTTCTAATTAAGAAACCGTAGTTTCTAGTTGATAATTGAATATAATATTTTAGATGGATTCGGCGATATTAATATTGTGAAATTTCGTTTATAATATAAAATTGATAACTTCGTTATTCCCCTGGGTTTGTAACACAGCCAGTATGTATATCAAATAATTAATCAATTTTATATTGAATGCTTAAATTTCTTCAAAAATGAGTAAATCTAAAGCCCCATATAGCTAGCTACAAGCCATGCTGTACGGCCTGTCAGTAGGTATTTTAGCAGGCGAGTGGTCCGTTACATTTAGTTTTTAGTCATGAAATCGACATGAGACAATCTATATCTGTTATCATGTACGATTATCAGTTTTTTTTTTGGTTAATTATGATGAATTCTAGCATATTGTAATAATATGATATATCAGGTAAATATATGTAATATGTTGAATTTTGACACCAATAAAGATGTCTACTTACTTTAAAAGAGTATAATTATGACGCCTAGTGGTAATCAATGATTGTAATTTATCAACAATTCAAAATGTGCTCTTGCGATAAATTACGATTCTAATAAATCTAACCTGCCACTCATCGCACTTCGTGCCATTCACTAGATTTATTATCAAATACTCTACGATATAATTTATTGTGACGATTTAGATATTACTTAACTAGAATATATGGTGGTTTTCGAATTAAATCGTGAATTATAAATAATGATAATGCTAAAGAATCACAGAAAAAACTCGCAAGAAATCTTTTCAAATACATGTTATATTCGACGAAAAACAGAGTCGAAACTCAATCTACGTACAACAACACAATCTGTAAGTAAAGACTGGGCACTAGGACTACACCTAAATTGCGAGCTTTCTTGTAGCACTGCTTGTATCTTAAGATTGATTTGTCAAATCACTTTATTATAGAAGATATTGAATTAATTTTGTTTCTTATACTTATAAATCTTTATCAACCTTTTGTCGAATACATAAATAAATTCATCATGTAAAGCTAAACACCAAATGAAACTTCAAGAAAACATTTACTATTCTTTAACTATTTTATAAATCATAGATTATTACCGTCATAAATCACGTTCTTTTATACTCATGCTATTTCTTAAATCTTATCGTTTTTAAGCAATGTTATTATTCCGCTTTCATTAATGTTTATTGAAGTAAAAATATACTCCTATAACATGACAGTTTAAGGTCGCCCGAACGTCTGTTTATATCGATTGCGAAAACTTTTTGACACAGCCTTAGAAGTTGATCGCTGTGTCGTTCATCATTTTGGCACCTTACTTCTTTTCGGTCTTTATGTTTTGATTATTTTCACCGGCCTTCAGCGATACAACAAAATAGTGACGGCCTGAAATTATACGTCCAGGTTACACCCTTTCAAGAGACATATTCTTATGTAATCTTTCACAATATAAATGACGATATACTGAACACTAATCTATTTCAAGAAATAGTCAGAACTCTTTCTGCCATGCTTAATGCACTAAGATGGATATTAATTACATTATCATATTTCGTTCATCAAAGATCTCACGGAACTATGATGTTAAGTCAATAGCTTCCTCATATTTGTCGTATATAATGTCGCTTAAATTACGTACGTTAATTGAAAAAATCAACGGAAAACATAATATTATCGGTATACAAATGAAGCACAAGTACGTATCCGTACAAGTATGTGTAATAGATAGGGCTGACGATCTGTAAATCTAAAATTCGAAAGACTGAATAACGAGAGCTCTTTTCAAAAATATATTTCCTTGTTTTCTACTTGACATTTTCATGATATGTTGCCTAATTTCTCTACCACAAAGGCTTCAGCTATTTTTTAAAGCATGTATTCACAAGTGTTCTTTCTAGTTTGGCCAGAAATACGAGATAAAATCTTGGACATATAAACATTTCCAGCGCGTTCATCGGGTTAAATATTTCTAACAAACAAATGGTTTGCAATTATGACGTTATAACACCGGGGTAGCGATATGATAGACACATATTTTGTATATACATTAGAGGTCTGCACCGGCCAAAATTTCATAAAATTACTCGGCCCCAGCCCGTCATCTTCGAGCCCGAGTCTCAATATAACACTAGTTACCCGAACCCGACTCGAAGCCCAGATTTAATTTTCGCAGCCCGAAGAAGCCCGATTTTTTTAAAATATGGTAATTTATTTATACTTTTTAAACAACATATGTTTCTATATTTCCAACGATATTCATAGCACATGTGAAATAAATTATTTACGTTATGAATAACTATTGCCTTATGGCTGACTCATTACCCGAACATAGTACGAAATATTTTTTCTTAGATTTGAATTCCTTACCCGGGCCCGACCCAAGCCCGAATCTGAATTGTCTGTACCCGCCCAAAAAGAGAAAACTGAATTGTTTACCCGCCCGGTTAAAAGCCCGTGGGTCAAGCCCGGTCCCGTGCAAACCTCTAATGTATATATATATATAAAATAACCATTTCCACCAATGCCTGAATGTGAACCATTCTGAACATTTATTTCTTTACCTGCCAGTGAAATATTTTTTATCGGAAAAGTGCTTTTTCTTTGAATTTGGCTTATAATACGTGAATGCACGTGTTGAAACAATTTTCAAACAATCATGCCCCGAGTTGCTTTTACTTTTTGTGGGCTGTGACATATTATATTTGTCGTGAGTTTTCGAGTGGGCGTTTTCTGTCTTTCACGAGAAAATACATTCTCGCACGAGAACAAGAAAAAGCTAACGACGACTGAGGTGCTTTTCAAAACAGACAGTATTTTTCTGTGCTCAACACATCGCCACTAATTTGACTTCAACTGAACGAATGTAATTTTAATACGTATATTAATTACCTCAATGACGGAGGCGTATTTTTTGACTGAACATTTTTTCTTTCGTCGTGGCCGAATGTAATTTTTATTGAAGTTTTAATATTTATTTATTTGTAAATTAAAATACATGGCATTACAGCTGACGCCAATGCGCCATTCATTCACACAAAAATAATATTGATAAAAAACATAAGTGGAGCATATAGTCTCCTAATGGAGGTATCTTAACAGAATTTTTCTACGAGAACTGCTTGTTACTCAGTTGCTCAAGCTCTCTTTTTTCGAAGAGAGTAGGGACAGAAGGATAGGTCTATGACAGTACTAGTGGTTAGCTAATCGCTCTCGCTACGTCCCGTGAGGATGGGATGGGTGGGAGGGAGGACTCAGACTACGAACAGAAATCCATAAATCGATTGAAAGATCAATCTATGAAAACCGTCCGCACCGGGAATTGAATCCGAGACATCCGTAACTGTAGCCAGCGACGCTACCAACTGCGCCACGGACGCCGAAAATATAATGAAAATAAAAACATTTTTAAAATTATAAAATATATAAAGAACAAGACAAAAATATTTAGCGAATAATACCCTGAGTTTTATGCTGAAAATATCCAACTCTCTAGGCAATGCATTGACCAGCCGAACGGGTCTTGCAACTGGTGACTCAGATGACCGCTTTAAAGCAAAAACAGGATTGACCCATAAGTGTTCTTAGACCGTTTTATTTGAAAGCTGAACAAAAAGATAATCTGGTATACCTACAATGGTTTTTGTGTGTACCTACTGTGTTGTTTTTCAATCACAATGTATTTATATTTGTATATCTTTAACATAGCACACACACAAACTCTTCTATCATCACATGTGCAGATAAAGAGTGAGTGTGCAAGCGTAAGTCTTGAGTAAATTTGTATCGCGCAACACAAACCCACTCTGCCTGCGTATCTTTCCGCATCAAGCGTATTGAGCGAACGCCGACAGGTAGCGCTGCCAACTTGTAATAATAACTGGTCAATAAATACATATAAATAAGTATGTTAACAAATAATAAACATAACATGTTAACATACCGTGAAAATCTTATCTCAATTATATTTTTTTAGCATTTCCGCTCCTAACGTGGAGCATATGACCTTCCAATAGAGGTATCTCAACAGAAATTTTCTACGAGAACTGCTTGTTACTCAGTTGCGCAACCTCTCTTTTTTGCGAAGAGAGTATGGTAGAAGGATAGAGCTAGAACAGGACTAGTGGTTAGCTATCGCCCTCGCTACGCCCCGTTTTTTTAGGATTGTATAGGTGGGAGGGAGTTTAAGACATCACAAACATTCATGACGACGAACAGAAATCCATAAATCGATTGTAAAATTAATTATCCTTAACCGTAGTCAACGGTGTTGACCACTGCACCACTAAATGTAAATTAACTAAGCCTAAAAACGCACTAGTTTTAACCACAGATAACTTAGAACGCATACATAAATCGAAAAAAGAAGTATTTTTCATATAATATAGATAGATACTATACATATGATGAATAAGATGGAGATATAGTATAAGTGTTTTATATGGTATAATAAATCTACCCATAATATTTGGCCCCGGTAACTTACCTGCTTCGTGGAACTGTTACAGTCAGCCTAATGTCGGTTTTACGATCTGTGTCGCACGAAACCGGTTTCCCGTCCAAAATGTCGGCGCTGGTATCATTTTTTGACGCAATTTCCCGCGCTCTGACTGATTAACGCCACATTTGTTTACCGGATCACCGAACGAACGAACTTTCCCAAGGTCTCGTGGCACACATCAGGTTGGTATGCGGCAAAATACTACTAATTCCATCGTGATTCAGAGCCTCTCAAAGAATTATGCAACGAAAGAAAACCTATTCAATTTAAAAATGGATCGGCTACGATTTCTAATTGTTTTTAAGGTATATCTAGTACAATCGATTCTCTTTTTGCGCTGTCTAAGAAAACAGACCTATTATTTTGTTGTCTTTACTAGGTTACAAAGCACGAAAAGTATCATAAATATATATTTAAAAACACTGGCCCTTTGTGAATTGTCATTTTTTCCTTTTGGGGAATTTTAAGATGCAGGTTTTCATGACTTGGTATTGTTTTGACTCATTTATCTTTCGATTTTATTCACCCAACACTGAATGAATATATTTTCTCATATTAAATTAAATTTACATCTCAAATCATGCCAACTTATTATGAAGATATCTAATGAAACTATTTTATATATAAATAAAAAAATAATTATAATTGTTTTTGGTAACTAATTATTTGGTCAGTATCTAATTCAATTAACGGTCAGTAAATATTAAAGAATCGGTCAGTAATAAATGCATAAACCGGTCAGTAGAAAAATAAAAATGGTACGTAAATATTAAAGATACGGTCAGTAAATATTAAAGGAAGGTTAGGTTAAGTTAACTAAGTAAAAAAGATAAAATAATAAATTAGGTTTAATTTAATAATTGACCATTTTATATAAATTACTGACCGTTTATTTTATTAACTGACCATGTGTATACTGACGATTCATTGAATTAATTACTGACCTTTTTGATTACTTACTGACCCGATAAATACAAGCCATTATTTTTGAGTTCGAGAATTTTATATATTTTGGTTACTTTAGGTAATGGAACTTCAATTTTTATGTGTTCACCTTATCTTTTTTACACGGTTTTTTACGGTAGTGGCTTGGACGTATGTATTCCTTGTGCAAAAAGAAAATTGGAGTGAATTTACTTCTACATGAACAATGATGTGATATAGTTTATCGCTATTTCTAACAGTTCTGCATATCCCGTGATTACATAGCAAAGCTTGACGAAAAATCACTTTTATAAATCTTGTAGTGTGGTGGAAGTGCTGTAAATATTCTTCATTATTGAAACATTAAATACAGCTCAAGTGCATTTTTAAGCGGATGTTTATTACGTAAAAATACCATACAAAGTGAGGCGTTTTGTTTCCTGTTCATATGTCGTTTTTTCGAGCAGATTTGTTCGTATTTGACGATAATGTAAACAAAGAAATTTAAATTTGGAACAATCAGATTTTGTGGAAGCGATTAAGAAATTGACACAAGTACAGTTTGGAACGTTAAGAACAGGTGAAGTTACACTGCCGAATGAAAATATTGAAATGGTTAAGTAGGTGTTCCATTTTCGAACATCAGCGTACAATATTTATAGCGCTAATTTGACATTCAAATCACAGATTGACATTCGATACGATTTGCAAATGGCGGCTCTTACGCAACCCATCTATGCCGGTGTATTTCGCGATCGGAAGCGCCTTTCGTAATTTAGATTTACTATTTTGTTTACATACCTGCCAGTGCTAGCGCGATGATTAACTCGAATATAACGACAACGATGATAACGACGTTTAAATAAGCTTACATAATCGTAATTAGATTATTCCTTTCCGGATTAATTACTGTTTCAGATCTGGTCGTATTCCCCCGATACTATTTTTGTTTGTTTGAAACTATTTACAGTGCTTTGAGTGCCGGAATGATAATTTATTACAGCGCCGTGAAAGTTCGAGGGAAATGAGTTAGTTATTGCTTTTCTAACACTAGGAATTAAATATTTCATTAACAGTTAATACATCTATATCACTGTCTCTTAAGCGGTGGTCCGTGAAGATTTGCTTAAATCCCCAAAAAAATCTTAAATTTCATGTAATAAAATATCAAGCATGCGGTGTTGCAAAATTAATTGTTTTGAATAAAATATTTATTATTTTATTCCTAAATGATTCGCAAAACATATTTTGATTTTTTGGTGGTCCGCGAATGTAAAAAGGTTAAGGAACACTAATGTTTCTTAACCTTATTGAAGCCATCAATAAAATTATTCAATGCCCTCATCCCCAAAGTAAAAAATTACACTATTATCTATATTATTCTCTAAATTAATGTATTTATTGAAAAGAGGAGATTTAATATTAAACTGATTTCAATGCAGAAGCACTCGGATACTTATCGTAAAACAAATGGAAGTGCCCGTCTTCACAAGAATTGTGATAGAGATGACTGATTTCATCATTAGCAATGACGCACTCTGATTTCAACATCATTCCGAAATGCTAAAAATATCATCAAAATAAATAAAATTCATCAACTTTTGTTTTCGTTAATACCCAATGAAGGTATTTAGTTTTTTTAATATATAGATAATTTTACCTATAAGTAAAACTTTTTATAAATATTGGGTTCTTTAAGTATAATACTATAATCAGGGGAAGGACCGCTTTTTTGTCAAGAGTATAAAAGGGAGCGAGATCTGGTTGTCAGCCACTCGCTCGGCGCCTGATTTTTAATTTCTTTTTACGGTACACAGCACGTTCAATATTCTCAGTTTTCCAAATTGTGACGAATGACTTTTTCATTTGAACTAACAAAAAAAACGTTTTTCTTTCATCGTAGTGTTCAAAGCGCTTTTAAACCATTGCCGTGCTAAGAATGTTTTCGGAGAGGGAGCACATGTGTTGCACCCACATCACGCCTTCACTCTTCGATTGAGTTAGAAGTGTACTTTTTACCGCTCCTTCCAATAGACTGCACATTTTACATCACGCAGCGTGTCTACATGTAACCCGTCGCTTTTTTGACAAATCCAATTTCTGAAGACGCTGCAAAACCCGTAGCTCGCCGGGCTTAGCAATTCCGTTTGTCTTATTTATTGCACCGGCGTTGTGCTCTGCTTACTCAAACGATTTATTTGTACGCCACTTGCATCCGGTAATTCATTGGATTTTTTTGCATGTAACTTGTCAATAAAGGTCGACTATCGTCTTTCGCACCGTATAAATGAACTATACATACAGCATCTTGAATAGATTTGTGTTTTTATATTTTTTCGCCTACTAGTAAGTATTGAAAAAAAAAAAGTGAACTGCCTTTCGATTTTGACATATTTTAACGCAAAATAACAAAAAATTCAGTTAAAGCCTTATGGCAGTATCTTGACGATATGATTTATTGTCTATGTTTTCATAACAATAAGTAGGTAATTGCCATAAACTTTAAATCACTCAAGATCAGCTCATGGAGAACATAACGATGGCCCAGTTCCATAGGATGATAAGTCAAAAATTTGATATATTCGACCACCGCTCTACTACAGTTCCACAAAAGTACAGCTTGTAAAATGTATAGGCTTTCTCTCAAAAGGTAGATATTTACATATGGAAATCAGCAAAATTACTCTTAAAACTAATCTCAGTTCCATATACTTACATATCAAAATATATATATGGCGAGACCTGACGCTGCAGATTTCGAAATATGAATACTCGCCTTCATCGAAACATTATGTTTATCAGTAAGCATTATTTATTGGCAAATAATATACCTATTACAAAACACGACGTTGCAGATTACGGAATGCTTGCAATAATATTTGACTGATATCCGTCATTCTGCTGACACCGTATGAGAGGTCAACGACCGCTAATGTGTGTCGAAACTGGATCACAAAACACAGTATAAATAGACAAGCAAATGACAACTAAAAAGGATTCTGTATCGACCGTCGAACGTTACACAATAACCGTCCAATCGTGATACCTGTCGTCAACCTGCCGACTGAACTGTGGACAGCATCAACCGTCATCATCACCAGCATCCGTCTCTACCGCTTAATCACCTCAAACAACAGCTTTGGAATCGTATTCCTACATATTTTTGTGAATCGTGGCGTTTTGTAAAGAAACAATCTTTAATGATAAAACTATAAACTATTAACCACATATTTGAATAAAAAATTAATACAAATAATAAGCCATCACTTTTTACGAGTGAGTTTATATAATTCAAAACTTTGATCGGCCATATCTCAAAACTACCAATTTCTAGTTGGAACTAGGCAATCGTTATATTAAAAATACCATATCCAAAATATCATGTATATAAGTAACTTTAATATTGATCTTGTTTCTACTTGAATCTGAATCATAGCAATTAACAATGCTCTTATCTAGCTGATAATAGATTATATAATATTGTTTTTTTGATAATACAATGCTGGTAAATTTATCTCACATAAATTACCTATATATCACGGCTTGCACAAAATAAATCTTCCACTGTCTGGAGTGGACAAAGCATGTGCCGTGGACCACAGAAATCGGCGTTCATTTTTCACTCGGCGTCCTTTTGGGAAACTCAACACCGACTGGTTTGGGGCCCCTCCTCGACTACTTGTCTAGACGCAAAAAATGCGTCACAACTCACAACCCGTATACACGGGCGCATCCAGCGCAGCCTGCGTCAGCTTGGACTCATTTTTGATTGTCTACGCACCGTAGCGGGACAGCCGACGGTGGGGATGGGTCAGTCGTAGCTTTTTGCCCGATAACGCTGCGCATGGGATGCATACTAATGGGGTATTACCGAACGAGTAGAAGTCTAACATAATATACATTCATAGCAATCAAATCTTACACATGTATGCCTTGCTTAACATTGTTTATGAATACTATCATCTTATTGTTTCAAAGAAAAAAAAGATCAAATGTTGTTCATATAATTTAAGATATCGACTGAGGGTGCTTGATGGAATTTTAATATCAAATTTTGATTGTTAAGATTTTGTACATTTCCATGTATTTTGTCACTAACGACCTGGGTTTCGCCTTTCGGCATCTTCAGACATTCGAGTACACGAATGGAAAAAATTATATTCATTGAAAAATTCGTAGCGCAATTCGTGAGTTGATAATTTTGAAATAATACTGTAGAGATACCTACTTTCGTGTTAAATGTAATAAATAACGTACTCGAACAGTATGAACTTCAACCTTTCAAAAATGTTAGGTGGTGAATGTAATAGGTTTTTTCTTGTGAAGGAAACTATTTCGACACTACTCCAACAACTTTTCTAAGAAAATATGGTTAACCAATTTACAAAGGCGAGCTTTCAAAATATATATTTTTTTTTTACCAGCTGAATGAGACTTGGGAGGCCAACGCCGTTTTACCTTGTATGTTCAAAATACTAAACGTCTTATTTATATATATAAATCAGATTTTTGTTTATATAATATACAGATTGTACTAAAAAAATGAACCCACACATCAGTGTTGATTAATGCAGTTAATTTTCATTTTACTGAATCTGAATCTGGATGAAACGTTTTTTTTGTCAAAACGCGTTTTCAAATTGATGCTCGTTCTGGTCAAGGTAATGCTGGTATCGCCAACCAATGACCATAAACATCATGAATTATTTCGCCCGGTATTTCTGCGCATGCTTCATCAGTTCGTCAACTGTTGCCGTTGATGTACTGCAAACTTAACTTTTAACCAGGGCTGTAGAGTCAGAATTGTGAAGTCGCGTTGGTTTAGCCGGAGTTGGAGTTGTAAAAAATTATCCACTCCGACTGCTTTATCTATCAGGTAGATTTTTACTTTTCTGCGTTTCTCAATGTACTTGTTTCATTTTTATTTATGCCCATACCATCTATACATATATATCATCGTCGTACAGTTGACTTATCACTATCTTTATCGCACAACATAATTTGGATATGAGCAAGAAGGATACAAGAGCATGCATCTCTCTTGCACCTTCACTTTTCATGTAATTGGGCGAGAAAGAGATAATGCCACAGCACGCGCCTGATATATATATATATTTATGAAAAATTTGGCTATTTACCGGATTGGTTGGTTGTTGTTTAATTTGAAGACCAATCACAGATAAATAAGAAAGGCATGAAATAATCTTATAAAATTAGTCTTTTGTTTAGTCGCATTCAATGTCGGAGTTGACGTCGCGCTTTGTTTTTAGACGATTCAACACCCCTGCTATTAACATATGCTCGTAAATAAAGTTTACTGTCATAATATTTGGTAAATACGCCAATTGTGAAACACTTCTTGCTCAAGTAAAAAATGCAAAACTGGCTTTCCCGGTCAGGATAATCGTTAAGAGAATGGATGCATCCTCGATTTTGGTTGCCAGCGCTCAAAATGCAATGTTCTCTAGATTTTTTTTATTGTATATTCGTATAGTTTATTTTATCTTTTTGAAAGCCACCTTCAATCAAATTGAAATTTAATAAAACAGCACACAATGTCACACCTACGTTTTTGCAGGTAGGAAAAATATTCGAAATTTGATATATATGTATTTGTTATCTTTACAATAATGGCAATTCATTTAATTTTTTGTAAATGCCCATTTAATTTATAGTTATCTTTTTTATTAATTTACAGATGTCATATTTTGACGCGGAAGTAATAAATGTTTTGCTATTTGGCATACATCAATTTTGGTTATATTAGCATAATAAACAATGTAATAAATACAAAAAGTATTTTAAATTCGTTATTAATCATTGGAATTATGGAATAATTCGTTATTAATGGATGGATGTATTGTGCTAATGACCCATGAAATCATAACTTCCTAATTTAAATTATTTCGTACGTCGTTGTTGTAATTTCTGAAGTAACATAAGTATATTGTTGCCTTGTATCTACATTAATTTTAAATCGAAACTCGTTTGCAGAGTCGAGTTCATTGGGTCAAGGTAGCATTTATTACATTAACTGAACAAGAATAACATATCATAAATCTAGCAATATAAGACAGTGTATTAATAAATACGTATTGTCATATGCAATAAATATTATTTCTGTTACGTCTTCTCAATTTTTATTATTTATTACGTAAGGTTTGTTTCATTTTGTCAAACTTTTTAATGGCGCTCAGATGTCGTTATAATAAACCATCTTATAAAAGATAATCGTATGTCGTCATACAAGAGGAAATTAAATATTTGTCGCATTACGAACAAAATTGTAGTTTGGAAAAAACGTCGCATAAAACCATATAACCACTAATTAAATGCCAAAAAAACTAAATCAGAAATGTTAATAGAATATGACAGGCTTGAAGAATAATTATTACAGATTTTCAAACGGTTGTTTTGAACATTTGTCGGCCTCTGTTGTCTAAAGGTAAGAGCTTTGCCCAAGCGGTCTGGTGGTTCTTGGCTCATGTCCCGGCAAGGTTAATATCAAATTCACATTTTTATATGTGATCTTGGACACCAGTGACTAATAAAAATTCTCATCTAGTTAATCTCGTAAGATTTTCCAATTTTCAAAATGTTTTACTCTCAGCCAGATATATTATTTTTTTAATTATGAATATAATTTTTTTTTATGTATACTTTCTCTTGTATAACGAATATATACTTTCTTCATATCAATCTCTCAGGTGTGTTTTCAATTTGATGTTCTATTCGCTTCTAGTGTCACTCTAAATGCAAGTAGTTAATCAATCACTGTCATTGGCTTAGCAACAACACCTTCAGTCCCTCCTCCCTTCCATGCCATATCTTCTATCAATTCAACACAACATATTGTCGAATAATTTTATATATGCCTTTCCTTCTGTTTCCAATAAACCACTACTAAAACAAGTAACCTATATTAATTTATAACAACGAGTATACTCTTTAACATACATAACTAAGATTTTTATTCAAATTAGTATATACATTATATTAAGAGCGGTTACATTTAGTAAAAACATATTATAATAATGTGATATCCTTTGAATTCTGTTGTATAAGTTTGACCCCGTTTAAAAAAATCAACAGTGCATTACAATCATCCTATACCTACAATTATTTTTTCTGGGAATTAATAATGACGAGAATCTACTAAAATAATTTACCTTACATTAATAAGTTAAAAAAATTTTTTCACAGTTTTGTAGGTAAAAGATTGTTCATAATGAAGTAGCCATTATACTTTTTATTATCGTAACACAACATCTCAATTATTTTGGTTCTTTGCAGATTCCAAACAATTTTTCCAACGCACGAATTTTATTCATTATTAATGTTTATGAAATCTCACTTAACGCCATGAAAATTAATATATGAATAAAGTTGTTTGTATTACGTGAAAATCGTCGTTGTTATAGAAGAAGACACTAACTTAAAAATACTTGTTTTGAGTAATTGAATATTAAAGTTTTTCAAATGTTTGAAATGCCATACCTTTCGTTATTTAGTTTGTTTTTACAAAACTGTTTTTAAGGAAAAGCATAATTTATAAAAATAAGTATTTTCACTGTCATGCGGTAAAGTTCGAAATGCGGTACATTTTGGTATAACTAATAATATGTTATTTTTTCGATGTAATATTTTCTTCCAGAAGAATCTTAAAGAATATCCCAAATCTCGATGCCACTTTGACACGGATTGTTTGTTGCATCGGATCTCAACACGTTGACTGTGTTTAACCTTTGCACAAGTTATTGGGTCGTAAATTTCTCATTCTCGCTTCAGTGTTGATTGATAAATCAATTATTGCAGCGCGCGTCTGACATCCAAATCGTGAATCTGACTACATTTATTATTCTGAATCAATTGTCTTAAGGTTTCTATTGTAATTTTTCCATCGCCAATTTCGATTTTTAATTAAAGTCTAGACTCCGCGCTAGACGAGGCGTCGTTTGACCTGGATTTCAGGTTGATTTGTTTAGGTAATTGAAAATTCTCGGTCTAACATTAATTTCTCATTAAAACCATAGTGTTTATACACAATGAAGAATCAATGTTCTAGAAATATAGCATACAGCATTTTGTATGGATAAATTATTAACTGACTTTGATTCATTTAAAACGTGATGTCTTAAAAATTGTTCTCGCGTTTCTATGTATGAAAGTTTTGAACACATAATATATATGATAACTTTTCAAAAAAAAAAAAATTATAAGCAGCTAGCCTATCAGTAAAAAAAACATTAAAAAAAACACAATTTATTTGTACTACTTCCACATGTGATCAGAACATTACCAACTGATAAAAATACAAATAAAACATTCTATAAAATTGAATGTTAAAAATTAAGATATATAAAACAGTTGTTCATGAACTAAGACAAGAAATTAATGATCACCAAACAAATTATACATAAATCAAATAAAATATTCTACATTTAAAATGTTAAGGAACTCTGACAAACTCAATAAATACTAAACTGAAATCATAAATATAGTTCCTTAACATTTTAATTGTAGACTATTTTATTTGGTTTGTGTATAATTTGTTTGATGATCAGTAATTTCTTGTCTTGGTTCATGAACCAACTGTTTTATGTATCTTAATTTTTAACATTAAATTTTATAGAAATAGGCCTATTATGTTTGTAGACAGACAACACCTTAAAAGTGACAAAATACATTATCAAATATTCTCAAAAAATATAAAGTAATCTATAGAATTACTTACGTTTACTGTGAACTCATGGTTGGAAAGAGATTATATTTATTAAAATAATTACAAATTACAGTACTTACCTACTCATTACACAGTTTTATAATTTTATCTTTACCTGCTTCGCACAACGATGGGACATTCATCAGTTGAAGTTGGAAAAACCAAACAGATTTTGATTTCATTATAAAATTGTATATTCATTATAAGTTAATACGTAGAAATGTGCTTTATTTTTTATAAAAAGTAACTTTTTCTATTCAAACTATAGAATGTGGCGAAATTTTCAATAAAATAAAATATTAATCAAAAGTTTGGACGCGATCAACCGAATGATGAAAACATTTCAAGGTTAATTATTTATCAATTTTTAAAACCTATTCTTCATGTAAGCTTCTAAGTTAAATGTTATCGCGCTGTTCTTGTTTCGCCACTACATAAATTCTGTTTTATTTATAGTTAGCTTTGAACCAACGCATCTGCATTAATTCCACGCGATACCTATGGTATTACGCACTCCCTCTGCAGTTACGGAAATAGATGCAACTTCACTTGCATGCGTAATGCAGCTTCTAGCCATGCTTCAAAACATGCATAATATTTAGCTTCTCGTTATTTCTATTAGTGAGTAAGCTCCGTGGCATAATTCTGTCTATCGTTCCCAGTAACCGCTGAATTACGATTGAAAATAGTTAGTAACACCATATTAAATTTGTATTACGATCATTCCACATAAATACAAATTGAAAATATTGTTCATATTATTCCTTAATACAATACGGCCGACCTCGTAGCAAAGTAATCAACACTGTTTATGCTTTTGTTCACTCGGTGTTGGGGTCGGAATGGAAACACAAGTATTGATTTTTAAATCAATCTATTACTATGTATTTAAATGCATTCTCTTTTCACCAATTCAATACTAAAAACGTGACGTAGTAAGTGCAATTCGCTAACTTCTATTCCGTTCTATCCCCACCCTTCTATCCTTACTATACTTTTTTAATGCCCTAGGCTACTCAACGTTGTACCCACCATCACCAGCTACGGCTTCACACTCACATTACAGCGTGTATTCCGCAGCGTAACAACGTCCGAACAAGGAATGTCCGAAGAGAAATTCTTCAAGACTTGGTTGCATGCAATCTAGTGTGCAGGAAAGAAGGAACCAGATTGCATTCCAATCGCTTTCCATCGTGAACACTTTGAGTGCCTTGAAATTTGTCAGAAATGCAACCAAGTCGGCATGACCTATGGGGAAAACAGATCCGACTGATTGTCATATGTCTGGACTCTGGATATTCCACATGGGTGTGATCAGTATCTTGAATCAAATTGCCACATTTACATAGTGGACTATCTACCAACCATCCTTACCATCTGCGAAAAACTGGATTTGAGCGACTGAATAATAACCAGTTGTCTTAAAAATAACTTCTGTTGAGTCTATATATTACACATTGCGCATATGTTGTTCGGTTACTGATTTCTAATTAATAAAGAGGTTATGCTAATGATGAATATTTCCTATTTTTTTTATAGATTTGTAAATTAATTTTTCATTTTATATTAGGGTTAGTAAGTATGTATCAATACATTTAACATTCAAGTGTAGAAGTATTATACATATATTTAAATACTAAATTTTCAGCTATGCATTCCGTAAAAAACTCATTTTAATATTTATTGTTTTCCACGGAATGTAAAAAAATCTATATTGTTTATATCAAAGATTGTGATTATTATCACGTATTCCATATACTATCCTCGCAATTCGCGTTGAAGCTCATAACTTTAAATTGAAAATTTTCGTGCAATAAAATGCTCCGCTGCACATTCTTTTTGCTCTCTTTCTGTACTTACGTTCCGGATTACCGCTATTAACTTGTCTATAAACCCATCTCCTTTCTTCAGATGCCATTTGCAAAATTCTTGTTTCGCGCCTTTGTACTATTTCTATTATATCTATCATTATTTACTAAGAAATATTTTTTTATTTATTTACATATTCAGCTGCCTCTCCTATTTATTCGGCTGAACAATTGTAGCATGGAAATTTATAGGTTCAACTGAACTGGAATAGTAATCACAGCTAAGTGACATTATTTTTAATCTAAAGTAACTCATTATTGTACTATACAAATAATATTAAAAGCAAACCAATGGTCAGTTTGGTCAAGATGGTTGGTGCTATAAACAAGACGGTTTTTAATCTAATGTATAAAAAATCAATGTGGGTTTGTTCGTATCTTATGCACTGCCATACCGGTCATCCGATCCCGATAAAACTTTGTTATCGCTTGCACTTGCGCGAAGAATATAGCCTTCGTACAATTAGGCCCGGCCCGGGTTCGACTTTCAACGTTTTAATATTTAACTTACAGTAGGTCTTATTACATATATAAAAATCAATCTGACAATCCAGATATATCTAAAATCTAAAATGAAGGATCAAATTCGTATAAATAACGACATCTCAGAAAATCTTCTGATTTATTCGTGTACGCACCAGACTGAAAACAAAAAATATTGTGCGTCCAAAAGCACTTTAATAAACAGAATTAAAACACAAACACTTTCTTTCTTTGAGTGGCATTACAACGCATGCTGGGTACTCACTAGTTAAATATACAATTTAAACATAATAGTCCTTCAGTTTATTAACGTAAATATCGTTTCCCTATCAGTGCCCTACATATAGGGTGAATGCTTCCGGAATTTAGAGAAACCTCAATAATATGACCGCTGAATGTATTTTTTTTGTGACTGCGTTTGTTAAATTTTGTGTATTATAAAATTTGTCCACAAAAAAAAATTAGTTTAATATTTTTCAATTAAAGATCGAGGTCTGCTGGAAAGTTTTGGGTCTCACATTGTTGGAAAACTCTATTATTCATATCGGCTTTGGAAAGGCGTAAAAGGGCGTAACCAACACACAATACATATTGTGTATAACCCACGCAAAACGTGTATTAAAATATTTACATTGTGATTATCGAAAAAAAGTATTTCGAAAAAATGGAGGGATACGTCCTTTTGCCTTTCTAGAGTTTATATATACTATATTTATATACATCTATGTATATAAAAATGAAGATTTGTTTGTGTGTTTGTCCTCTAGCAGTCCTTTACCATTCATCCGATTTCGATCAAAATTTATTAAATTGGTGTGCGAACACCAGTGAAGGTTTCTGAGGAAAAAAAAATTAAAATCTAAAAGAAAAAAGAATCAAATACGTACAACTAGCAACATCTCGAAAAAACCTTCTGATTTAAGAAAAATATTTTGTAGTATGTTCGGGTTATGAATCAGCCATAAGGCAATAGTACTCATAGCTTATATAATTTATGTCACATGTGCTATGAATATCGTTGGAAAATATTAAAAAAAATCGGGCTTTTTTCTGGATGAGAAAAATAAATCTGGGCTTCGGGTCGGGTTCGGGTAAGAAGTGTGATATTGAGGCTCGGGCTCGGACCGAGCCGGGCCAGAAGATGTCGGGCTAAGATGGGTAATTAATGAATTTTCAGCTCGTGCAGTGAATTAAAACACAAACCCTTTCTTTCTTTGAGTGGCATTGCAACGCATGCCGGTGACTTACTAGTTATATATAAATATCGTATATTAATACGTTTTGTGTGAGTTATACCCAATATTGTTTGGTGTGGGTTACGTCCTTATACCTTTCTATAGTCTTTATGTATAAAGGGTAGTGACAATTTATAACTATATTTTTTTTTGTTATTAACTTCGTTGATGCTTTTATGAATAAATGAATGCTCCGGCATTATGAATTCGTAGCCACTCCGTCTGTTAACGAGCCCGTGTCGGAAAATGACCCATATCGTGGAACTAGTTGTTTTCATATCCCTTGCATTCATTTCAGTATGCGCATGATAATAATGCATATTGTGCGACCTAATGTGCATCTTGAGTCGCGCGAAGGAATGATGATTGCAATAACAACGGCTTCGGAATCTTCTCACTTAACTTAATAACTGAAAGAGATATGTAGGATAACAATTTTGCTCTGCCGTCAATGAAAAACTTTAACACCCGACCGATGAATTTTATGGGATCATCACAATTTAAGTGATGGTGAAGTAAATCAGATTTATAAAAAAAAGTCTTGTAGCTAAGAAGTCAACGTTTTTGGACGGCCCGAACTCCATAAATTGATGGTTTTCTAATATTTTTATATTCCCTTCTACCCATCCGATCCTAAAAATGCGATATATCCAAAGCGATAAGCGAATTGCTTGTCCATTCCTAATTACTACCCCCGTCCTTCTTTCCTTTACCTCTCCGTGAAAGGAAATCGTCGGGTCCGTGGTGCAGTAGTCAACGTCGTTGGCTACGGCTACGGATGTCTCGGGTTCAAGTCCCGGTACAGACAATTACATAAATTGATTTTTCAATCGATTCTATCTTTCTATCTCTACTCTCTTCGAAGAGGGTAGGTTGAGCAACTGAGTAACAAGTAGTTCTAGTAGAAAAAAATATGTTAAGCTATCTCCATTAGGAGTTCATATGCTCCACATTGGGAGCGGATATGGTTAAAAAAAACTCGAAGAGAAAAGCCATCACCAATACACCCACCCGATTGCCGTTCTTACCACTAGACCACAACGTTCGTTTTATTATTAGTGCTCAGGATAATATAAAGAATAATCTTGTGTTTTTAAATTAATCGAAAATTTACTATTTGATTTTAATTTTGCTTAATTTTGTTTCAGTGCCGTGCAATTGTGATGCGCAGTCCCGCCGAGCCATGTTCGGTCAACCATCAAGTGTGCGGTGAAGTAAGAGCAGGCTTTCGTTCTTCCACCCCTGACTGGAGATCACCCCCTCGTCTATAATCGTTTTCCAATAACACCCCAGGGGGAGTCCGTTACACAAACAATTCGCAACCACTTAAAACGAATAATCCTGATATTTTTGTGCTGCCGATATTAAAACAACACGCAATCATGTAAAAAGATCTCATAACCGTACTATTATTTTTAAAACTTTTTATGTTTTAATACTAAGTAACATATATATACCATTTAAAATAAATTTATAAATTTTTATCGTACTAATAATAATATACATAATAATAAACCAAACGTACTGAATATTTAAATTTATTAGTTTTATAAATATCTTACACATAAGTTGTACGACTTTGTATTGATTAAAAAAAAAGTATACATAAATTAATTTTAACATTATAAAACTAAAACATTAATTGACTTAAAAATATCGAAGTATTATAATAAAGGCACATGTTAAGTTTTATTTTTGTTTGTTAAGTGCAATGGCTATTGAGTGATCTGTAAAAGAATTTCCCATATCAGATTTTTCCAGACAGGCTAAATTTTAGTAAACTTTAAGTGTTGATTCGTTTTATATTTGAACATAGAACTCGGATAACTTTTAAGTGCCGGTGTTTATATGTAAGAATTTTTGTGCTTATTTTGGGTCGCTGCAATTATTGTCAAACTCGCAGAAGAAATAAGTTTGATAATTCCGGTGTTTCGTGTGGTCATAGAGCTCGGCAAAGTAATTTGTGCGGGCGCGTTGAAGTGAAAAGGCCATTATTTTTTTGTGTTTTGTGAAGTGATACTGTTGTTGAGTGACTGACTGCTCGTCAAATAATAATATTGGATTTTGGCCTGCTTTCGGATTTACTTCACGATAAAAAGGTAAGTGCCTCTTACTCTGTCTTCGTTATATCTATTTTGTCAGTTGTTTTCCGTCGTTTTGGACACGACTGGAAGAGTTTGATATCGCTTTGTTGTTTCTTATCAAAGTCATTTATTGGAGGTGAAACACTCCAACATTTGTACATATAACTTATAACTGTGGCAAAACTGGCAAGATTATCCACTCAACGACTGTTTATTTCATATCGACGTCTGTGGTATATTGGCAAAGAGCATCGCTCTAACAATCTACAGTCCCAGCAAGGTCAATAAAAAACATAACTTTTTCAATTTAAATTTGAGATCTTGGTGTATGTGATGTCATTTCTCCTTGGGCTGATGTCGAGTGCCGTAAGTTTATCTCGTACGATTTTACAGTTTCGAAATATTTGGTGCATTGACTGTAATGTAATTTAAAAGATTTAAAAGATAGTGTGTAACTTAGAAGACAATAATTATCTCTGGGCATGGGTAGTAAAAACAATTAATAGTTAAAACAACATAAGTCAAATTAACAAAACGGCTGAAATACTACGATGATAAAAGGCAACAGGAAACGATTTTCATTAACCAATATGTACCACAATCCAGAGACGAACTATGATTTGTTCGCTACACTATGTTAGCAGACGTTATCAATATAAGAACATGAATTTGATATTTGTGACATTGTTGCACATTTGTATATGCACCATTAAATGCAATATAAATATTTACAGTTGAATAGCTTACTTACTAGTGGTTTGTATGAGATTATTGTAAAATTATTGTAGCAGAAAATTCTGCGAAATATTAATCAACAAGAATTCTCTTAAGCTACCAAAAATTCTATAAAAACAGTGCTATAGTATAATTGATTGTATTAGCCTTAGTCTCACATTTATCAAACAACAAGATATTTAATATATCAACATTATACCAGCAAAATGTTATTCATCCATTGCCTTCGATTCTGAAATATTAATAAGAGGTAAAGCGGGAATCTCTTAACGTATTGCAGTAGAAGACATCTTATCAAAATTAAAATTATTGTTAAGGCAAATCATTTGATCAATTTCCAATTTAAACCGATAGTACATCCGTTACACGCTCCACCGCGTAATAATTAAAGTTTTATATCATCAATTGGCAAACTTGTAGAGATAAAATTTTGTAATCAGACGTAGTAATGCCTCTTGCGTTGATTTTATGTGTTGGACAGTCGATACTGTGATGAGTGCATTTATTTTATTATTCACAGTATCCTAAAAGAACCACACGCGTTGCAATCGATAGATAGGGAACTATAGATGGACGTGATTAGAAAGCGTCATTTCGGTAGCGATTGCTGATTACCTATCTGTGCAGTGAACATTCCAACATTTCTACTATGACTTAATCAGTCAGAGAGCATTGACTTCAAGAAACTACCACACTAATAATCAGATAGTTTTTTTTTAAAATAAAAAACATTTTTTTTGTACTACTTCTGATGAAAATAAAATCGTAACAGGGCTATTATAAAATTAAATGTTAACAATTAAAAGGTATATAAAAGAGTTGGTTCACGAACTTTGACACGAAGTTACAGGTAATCAAACAAATGTATGTAAACGTATTAAATAATAGTCAAGGGGAATGAATATCGGTCAGGAGCATTCAAAAGAAATCTGAAAAACAAATTTAAAAAAACTAGACAATCCTTACAAGTTAAATTATAAAAATAAAATTATTGGTATAATACATGTTCATAGATTAATGCGTCAGATATAAAAGTGGGGAAAAACGAAAACAGTTTGTTCGTTCAATAAATTTGAATAAGGCAAGATTTATCTATTGATTTCTAATATTTCTTGTTTATCTAATTTTAGCAAATTTATTGAATAATTTAATTTATTTTCTGTTCTTATGTATTAAATCCTATTTGATATTAAAATGTGTGTTGATGTTGAATGAGTCACCGTTCAGTCTAACCTATTTAGTTACGTGTCATAATGGTACACTGATCAAATACATGTATAACTATTTTAATTACATAGTTATTTTTATTTGGGTTTGTTCTGCACTAAATCACATACCTGCGAACAAATTTGTACCAAGTAAAAGTTTGTGTTTCTAAAATCAGTTTCAAGCAAATTATGTGTAAAAAAACCGAATTCTTTCCATGTATGTATTGTATTTTGCGTAACTCCTAATTTTGTTTATAATTTATATCGTACAAATTTGTCAAAATATCTTTAAATTAAGTATATCTCAATTAGCATATTTATACCGTGTAATACTACTCTAAGAGGCAAGAGGGGTTTGAGAGGCAAAGCAGTTACACTCCATATTCCTCTAACACACACACACGGCCGTTCCACAATAAACGACTACAGGTTGGACTCACTTGAAGGCACAATAATAAAACCCCTCGCTCAACATCTATATTTTACTTTATTGCAGTTTAGCGCTTGATGAAAATGTTTTCTCAGGTTAACAGAAAAAAAAATTATACAGATTATTTCAAATTATTACACTCTAAAGTTTCGACAAAATCCCTCGCAGGTCCACCCAATAAGTGTTACATGTTTTCCACAGATGGACAATTTTTTATATTCCTTATGTCAATTTAAGCATACATCATTGTGTCATTATATATTTACTTGTTAGTAATATAAGTATAAATTTAATCTTTATTGTTAATCCCACGTTGTAACTTGTTCCATATTATTAAATTATTGATTTCTCATTATATATATCTTAAACCAAAGGTCGCTGGATTCCAGTGTATGCGTTTATTTGTTTACCTCACGGATCAAGGTTTCAAATGTAATTATACTATTATATTACTTCAGTATATAATACAAAGCTGAACCAATAAATAGCCAGATATACCACAACTGCATTGTTGTTCTGATTACCCTATCATGTGATATAATTATAAATTTATGTCATCCATTATGACTGTCGTATTGTTCATAAAACAAGGCCACAGATGTCTAGTTGGAACATCAGACATCGTCAAAAACATAACGTAGATCTGAACAATGTTTGCAACTAATTATTAAGACTCGAGTTTGTTTAAATAAAGCGGGCATACCCAGGACGTTATTTTTACTTACATTCTGTGGTACTTTCCCGAGTTGTACGTACATAGTTACAAACGAGCAGAATTCTGTTCTGCGGTACGTCCTTACACGGACCCAGTTTTCCTAGTTAACACTGAAGACAATAGAAACATCCCAGAGGATGAATGAAGCAATAAATGAGACATAAGCATATATTTATTATTTTTAACATTGTATTGACAAATTTAACGTTTTAAGTTTAAGTGAATTGTCGGGTTTAATACTATAATGACAATTGGTAACATATACATACACATTTGGATTATTGAGATTTTGTACACTTCCATGTATTTTGTCACTAACGACCCGGGTTTCGCCTTTCGGAATCTTCAGGCATTCGAGCACACGAATGGACTCGAACTGACAGTCAGTTCGAGTCCATTCGTGTGCTCGAATGCCTGAAGATTCCGAAAGGCGAAACCCGGGTCGTTAGTGACAAAATACATGGAAGTGTACAAAATCTCAATAATCCAAATTTGATATTGAAATTCCATCAAGCACCCTCAGTCGATGTCTTAAATTATATACATACACACTTGCTGTATTTCTATATGGTTTTATAAGATCAGACTTGTCTAATACCATTCGCAATTTTCACATTATTGGATTATATTTCTACTTACTTGTACGCAAGAGAATTAAGGGGGCACAAGCTAACCAACTTATGAATGTTACGAAAAAGCCCTTGTTATAAAATGTCGGAATAACGTCGATATAATTTAGCACTGAGAAAACAACTTCAACAATATTAGCTACACAACTCACTTGACAGACTATCCCGTAAGAGCATTTTTACACGGTATCTAACAACCTGGCAATACCAGTCCTCTGTTACCGGGAATCTTTAGATAGTTCTTCCCAACCCAACATATTAATTCACAAGAACATCATAAAAGTTTTCTCGGTCTAAGTTTCTGGACAATATTAATATTGTCTTGTATTAGAGAATTTCTCACGTCAGTTTCAGGCTACGTTAGTTTCTTTTTTGTGGATATTTGTTGGTACATTCAACAACTCAGTAACATGGTATTTATATGTAGGTGTTAACAAACTCATTTACTACAAATGATCGTAGAGCACCCCTTATCAAGTAGATCGGCATTTAATCGATTAACCAAAATAACATACCACCCACAAACCAATCATGGTATAAATTAGCGTATTTTTTGCGGGCTCGAGATCACATACCTGATGAAAATAGTTTGTTTTTTAATTTAAATAAATAATCGCTAAAATTAGCAAAGTATTTATTTAATATTTCTGGATCTTCTGAACCAGCTTTTTCCAAATGATGGGTCGCGACGCGGTACCGGGTCGATGAAATCAAAATGCCGGGTCGCCAATTTCCTAAAATAAATCTCTATATTTACTTTATAATTTTTAATAAGGAATATTTCCCCACAATCAACAGTAACAAAGCATGGATAAGCAATCTTTTTACAGTGAACGTATAATCCAAGACAGAATTGCAGAATTCAGATATTAATTCAATAATTGAACTCTCGTGTGATACGATACTCAAAGACATCTTCGACAGAATACCACTGATGCATATATTTATAATTGAAAGTGTGACATGAAACCACATCTAATAATTCTTGTACAACAAAATCTTCTATTTTTACTATACTATTACAACGTTGTGTTCTACCAAGTAAATTCCGGACACAGAGACCATTGTAAAATAGGAGATAATGAAGTCATTTATGTTCAGTACATATTCCAAATTTGACATCAGGAAATTTTTAGTTAAGCTGGTAAACATTTTCAACATAAATAAAAATTGCGATACGTACTCGACTTGTCTCTTGATTATATCTAATCATTTAACAATGATAAATTTCTCAAAACGAAACATTTAAATATTTATTTGGAATTATCAACACATTTCTAGAGTATAGTGTGCGAGGTTTTCAGTCTATGACACTTTACCAACTTCTTGAAAATGTCACGTGGATTGATTTACTGCCAGTCAGTTCTTGTATTTGTCAATCGATTTATAGAGTTGTGTTCAAAGCCACCAACGTCTGTCATATTTAGATTCCACCCCCACATGATTCGATAACTTCTAGTCTATTCCTAGGTATATCTTTAAATCCTTACCTTTTCCAAAAACAGCGGTTGAGTTACATAGTAACAAGCAATTTTTGTAAAACAAGTTCTATTGACATGCCGCATTAGGGGTCTATATGATTCACATTAGACTAATATAATACCGTCCATCATTACGATTTCGATACCGCAAATTTCTCCTCTCGTGATGAATATTGTAGGTACTTAAATCTATGTTTTCCATAAGTAGCTTTGAAAGTTGTATGGTGTATAGTGCGCAAATATCATGCACACTAATTCGCGACTAATGAAGCGCTCCTCTCTCGCGCAGATTGTGTGAAAAATTCGGTCTGCTGCACAATTTTCGCGTCTATTGGAGCCGCCGGCTTGCCCTCCCGGCGCTTCCCCGTTTTGCAGGGGGGCGCCCAAACGCCGGTGGCATTGCTAATTTTTTACCACTTTGAACGTAATACCTAATCAATTTATCGATTTAATTATGTTATGGTAATAAGTTTTTATGAAAGGCGCCGAGAATAATATAAATATACATATTTGTTTACTTACTTACTTTAACAGAGTCAGAATCATAAATATTTTTGATTTTAGTTTATCTGCTAGAAATCTAATTGCCGATATTTGAAATAAAATTTTAACATACATTAAAAAACGTTTTTGCATCCGATTTTGCAAAAAATAGAACTTTCATTCTTCTTAGGTTTCTCGAAAAGATATTTTTAAGTATTTATTTTTAACCAACCTATGGATCTTTGTGATAATTTCATCCCTTCTCACCAGCTTTTTATCATCATCCGCTCTCAGAACGCAGGTTGAGCGACTGATTTACATCAAGTTCTAGTTAGCCCGCTGATTGCTAACGTTTCAACTGTTGAGACGGCAGATTTCAGTGTGTTGATAGCTGATACTCAAAAACATAAAAGTGTTAAAATTGTTGTGTCCAAGCTAATTAAGATACCGCCTGATTTGTCGTGATAATCTCCATAAGTTTGGTTACCACCAACACTACTAAATTAATTTTTGAAATATTTACTATTGGAATATCCTTAAAACGGCCCAACAGGGAACAGGTTAAACACAATATTCTTCGAGTAGGTTAAATGAGTATTTGTACACATTTTAGAATATTTCTTAAATGTACATCAGTAATTAAATAGGTAACTTCATTTATTATAAAAGCCCATTGTATATTGTTATATTCACTGATTAGTCATTGTTATTGTTGCTGTGTTATTTTGTTATCAGTATTTGCTTTTCACATTAAACTGCGTGTTTCTCAGAAATGGCGGCAAACCGAAAATTACCATCAAAATGCCATTTTACGTTTGCCTCGTAGTATTATTGCAAACGTTGCGGGCTGTTGACGCATGCGCATACAGTGCCAATGAACTTGCATTTTTACTAATACTACCTGCTTTTCCTCCAGTTTAAATATTATGAGTGTATGTAAATTTCAATACGTAACTAATAATTATATATAAGATTACTTAACGCATTAAAAATGTTAACTTGCTTTTCTCAAATATTATTTAAAACTGTAATTTTTATTTTATTTTTAACAAATTTTCGTAATAGTTTTATCAGAAAATACTTATATGCGATATATCGCACATTCCAAAGAAAAGTGTAGTAAGGTAAACGTACCAGTGGTTGACCGTTTAAGAGGAAAATTCAACAAAAATGACGATTAACGTTTAGCATTAGACCGAACGATGACAAAGTAAGTGTATTCATAATGGATCAAATGTCTTAATTAATATGGTAAAACAAAAATTAAAAAAGAGTCTGTTACAAATAAATTGTGTTCAATTTTATACAACCATGTTTTTGCGTCAGTAGTTGACCATCTAAAAAATTTAAAGTTCCAGTAGCTGACCACTTTCTTTTCAGTAGATGACCATGCCTAATCAGACAGTTTCATGACAACCTTTCGACAGAGTTTCTTGTAAGACCACTCTTGGTTGAATCAAGTAGCGTATACGTACATTCACTGATATCTTCAACAATTCTCTTAAGCAATTCAAAATAAAATACTTACTCCAATGACAAATATGGTGATGTGTTAGTTCCTCAATCTGACGAAAGATGGTTTCACTTGTCTGAACTCTAAAATTTAGAGCTATCCCGCGTATTCGTTTCTTATTGTGGGCACTTTTATTGAAAAATGTCAACTACCAGCACATTTACCTTTAATCAATAAAAGTAAATTTTACAGGAAAGCGAAAAAAAAATGTGACTAGTGGCTCCTCGCGGTGAATTAGTGAACTGACCATTAGACGGTTTCCATGGGGTGTAGATTATCATGTTTACTATACTATTCCGATATAAAACATAAATCAGAAATTTTTGATTTACTACACTTTTCTTCGAGATGTGCGATATTACATATATCTAGATTTTTTAAAAATAATTCAATAGCTACCTTGTTTTATCATCCCAATATTTGCTTCATGAGTTTGGCCAGTAAAAAAGTGTTATTTTATGTTTGCAATACTTACCTTATTAGAAGTTACTTTTGTGCCTTGAGACAATTAGTTGAATTGTCACTTTCTAGATTTCTAGAACTCCGTGATAATAGGTATGGAAGCGTTTAGTACGAAACATATAAACAAAGTTCTGAGTTTTGAGTATCACTTAATATGTGTCCTGGTTTGTTTATTTACTAAACTTAATGTCATTTTATTAATAAAAAACACATTTTTTGTTCTGAATCCATAATTTTAACAATTAATTGAAACTGTTAGCGATGAGCAAAACTGGTCTTAATCATTTAATAAAAACTACAAAAATGTGTTATCGTCATATATGACGGTATTGAAATTGGACTACTGAATTTCTATAGTAGCTAGTACGTCGAAACTGTGTGTGCATTGCATAACATTTTATTTTATATCACCCCGAACGCTTAAGTCATGAGAAAATGTCATACATACATGTGATATGTGATAATAATAAAACTTCTACAGAGCGATCTGGTATATTATGTATTAGATAAATCAAAGCCTTCTCTTGACTCACTATATCGTATTCAGACCTGATCACTCAGTTTTTAATTAAAATTAACTCATTCAAGAATGCGTGCTTTCTAGCTGGAATTTATTCGATCCGTTGTTATTATTTTGTTTTCTTTACTTGTTGTTGGCAAATGTTTCTGCCATATTTAATTACAAACCCATTTTCAACATGAACCGAACCGCCCAGCGGGAGTTTTCATTTCATTCTCTGACATACTCTCCCACACTCCCATGGCTCTGTATCCACATAACAACGCACACATTCGCGTATTAGTGTGTATTTTTCAAATAATTAAGTTACAGCCATATTCAAATGTGTGGGTCGCGTCTCTCAAAAGTAATTCACTCCATGAATACATTGCTACAATAATTAATTAATATGAAAATCAATACCTCTAATATATATTGGTCAAAAGTAAAGTTCTAAGTTACATCCCTAGGTAGTAGGTATACAAATAATTCCAAATTCGATTGTAAGGGTCGGTGTCCAAAATGTTGACATAAATGTCGAGCTATGATAAGGCATGCTCACAGGTGGTTATTCTAATAAAAATTTCAGTTGACATTTCAATGAGTGATTTTGTTTGAACAATGTATTTGTTTTTTGTGTTAGTCTTCTGTTATTCTATTCTTTATACACTTTTCATTAACTACTAATTCTATGTATCATGTTCTATTGTGCTGCTTATCTACGCTGTCAATATTATAGTAGAAACAGTGTACGTCCGTTCGATTACGAACCATTTTTAGAGTGGTGATGCTCGACGTCCATTTTATCTAGCAAAATGTCGACATGTTTGTAATTTTCCATATACATCAGATAATAAGCTATAACCTAGTTAAATACATGGAAGTGTACAAAATCTCAATAATCCAAATTTTATAACCTAGTGTTAAAAATGCATTTCTTTGTAACTTACCGTCTTGACTAAACCTTCTACACATAAAAACCGGTATGGATTGAACTAGAAAAGACGTATACACATTGTATAAAATAAGATACAACGACTTGCCTGAGAATTGTAAACCATAACTCGTTCACACAGTCCTATCATAGCCAAAGCCAGTCTGTCTGGCCCACATACAAGAAACGAGTTGACAGGCAAGTAACTGACGAGTTTCCAGTCGGTCGGGTCGACCCAGAGGCCGCGAGCTCGACTCGTCGCTCGCTGCTCGCAAGAAAGCAAAAGTAGTTTTTCTAGCTGGGTCAGTTTGTATCGTCCATGTTTCGCGCGCTCTCTGCGTGTTGCTGGCTCGACTCCATTTTTAATAACCTACACACGATTAAAAGTACATTTCTGGTCGTAATTTCAGTAATCTGTAAGCAAAATTATCAAATGTTATTATTTACTAGTCAGTCAAAAGTCTAATCATAAATATTATATCGGTTGTATACGAGAAACATACTTCGAACAATGTTGTACTATCAAATTTGAATTGTTGAGATTTTGTACATATATTTGTCACTAACGACTCGGGTTTCGCATTTCGGCATCCTCAGCCATTCGAGCACACGAATGGATTCGAATTGACCCATCAAGTACCCTCAGTCGATGTCTTAAATTATATAATGTTTTAATACACTTTATCATGCATATTACAATCTCATTAATATGCAACATGTATATAGATGAAATAATTAAGAAATTTATAGATATATTTTTGACAATCATGTCGGCGGTTAGTGTGAAACATACGTATAAAACAGTAAATCACGTTTGGTAATTTTGCATGGGAGCAAAATTAAAGCTTTAAAAATCTTTTTCTTTTTGTTTGCTATGCAAAATGACCAAAAGCGAGTCCCTAGGGAAAGAATAACATACAAAAATATTAAAACGAAAACAGTTAAATAAGGTAACTATACTTAGATCACCTTTACTCGGGCAAAGAACGAACAAATCAAAGTATTATGTATTGGCGTAAAATCATCTATTTTCGAATCACATCATCAAAATGTCAAAATTTTTGCCAGAAAAAGTTACCAGAATTATTTTTATACCATTAATAATTTAGGTAAAATCTTATTAAATAATAAAGGTCAAGTAAAATAAATGCTTCAGAGCAGTATATACCGACCCCCGTGTGAAGACTGTCAAGCTTTTTAGGCAGGGCAGACAGGAAGAAACGATTTAATTTAGTTTCGGATTGGATGGATGGAAAGGAATGTAAACATCATAGAATTTTTTGAATAGAAACCAAAATATCAATGCCATTCCTTTCGGAGGTTCGAACCCGTGGGCCCCACAACCTATTATTTAAAGAGTAGACACTTCAAAATGAATGGTTGCAAGAATCGATAATCTTTATAATGAATTGATCTACGTCTCTTTCGGAAAAGGTGAATACAGGAATACGATCAGGCGTGGATATCGGTTCTTTTTCGTTTACTTTTCAAGCACATGCATTGTAGGAAGGGTTAAATGACGCTCATGGCCATCGATTCAAATTTATGTTTCGAGTAGAGAGTTCGAACACGGCGATTATACAAAAAAAAACAGGAAATGAAGACTCACTATGACTTAGCGTCGTTGGCTACGGTTACGAATGTCTCGGATTCATTTCCCGGTGCGAACGGTTTTCATAAATCACTCTTTCAATCGATTTAAGGATTTCTGTTCGTAGTCTGAGTGTTTGTGTTGTCTAAAACTCCCTTCCACCCTTCCGATCCTCACGGGGGGTAGCGAGAGCGACTAGCTAACCACTTGTCCTGTCCTAACATTATACTTCAATCCCTACTCTCTTCGAAAAAAAGAGAGGTTGAGCAACTGAGTAACAAGCGGTTTTCATAGAAAAATTCATTTAAGATACCTCCATTAGGAGACCATATGCTCCAGATTGGGAGCGGACATGGTTTTTTTTTTTTTTGAGACCGTACTGAATGAATTCTTTTCAATTTTTTTTTAATGGCCAGCCAAATTTTGAGACTGCTTGCTATAGGTACGTTTTAAATTTTCGTTGTCCAGTCATCGCGGTTGAAAGTATTTTTTGAAGCTGAGATTTTTTCCCTATTATAGTCACGCCAACAAGTCGTGAAAATATATGAATTACACGATCAGTGTAATAACCCGCTAAGACGTTTGCTAGGCGGTCTGAGGTGCGTGTTGGTTTTATGCCTGTACTCGGAGTATGTCGTTCGCCTTGAACCGTGTCGACTTGTATTTTTTTTATTCTCATTTACTTTGTATCTTGAATCGTCGGAGAAGAATTTCACATAACCCAGACGTCTTAGTCTAATAAAGCCTCATTATTGCATTCCGGATTCGTAAATATATATAAGTACATACACCCAGTCATCTTTTTACTAGTTATATAGTTTTTATTACATGCGTGTTGAAAATCATGCGAATTTTTGAATCTCCATAACTTTGTTAAACATCAAAAACTATTAACAATCGTAGACTAGTTTATTTCTTCACTTTCCCAAAACACGTATCGTTGGCGACGTATCCTAACCAGATGACGTGGCTTCAGCAGTTATCTAAATCAGTGCGTCGCAACCTTTTTTCTCCATTAATATTTCGCGACACATCACAAGACAGAATATGTAAATTTCATAAACAAAACTTACAATTTACTAATTATTTCTGTTCGGTGAACTTTAAATAGTAGCTTATACATTTTTTAACAAACGACGATTAATGCCCCTAAAACACTTTAAAAGTGATCGAACACAAAAATTGCATATTTAAAGCCTCTTGATTTGATAATGTAAATTATTTTGTGAGAAGACCCCGGATCGAAGAGAGGCGAGCAGCTGGTTATCCGGAGTCCTGGAAGGGCTGATCTCAGACAAACACCATTTCAAATCCGGTTCAAAACTTATTTATTATCCATTCAAGATGCAGTGGTTTAATATTACACAAATGTATAAATCCTAACACATAAAATTGATTCTACATTTACATTTACTTAGCAACTGAATTTACTTTAAGTTATAATACAAATGACACAACGAATTTAAATTAAATCTAATGCAAATCAAAAAAAAACAAAAAACACTTCACATCGTCACGTCACCTCCGCCACGAGAGCGCAGCTCGTCCCGCTCGGCAGATCGTAATCGACTGTCTACAAAAATTAAAAAAAACTCCGTGCAAAGTTGGAGCTACCCTTTTCCGTAAAAATGGACTCGTCCAGCGGCCAAAGCCGGGGGCTATTTGAACGCCTGACAACAAGAAAGAGCGTATTCTGCGAATATTGCTGTTTGCCGCAGGCCGATTTCAGTTCAGGACACTAATGACACTTATACTTAAGAAAAACCAGGGTGTGTCATTTGATATATTCATTCACTGTTTGTAATAATTTCACTCGGATATTTTTATTTCTGGAGCCAACCTAATTATAGTGGAAGACCTTTTACGCAAATATGTCAATGTTATCGAACTCCTAATTGAGCTGAGACTAAATTCACATCATAGTGTTACATTTCAAGAATTAATGGTTGATTGATTGCTTTGTGTACGTTGCCAGAAGAGTTACGATAGCATAAAGGATAATTATATAAAAGTTAAACTATTTTTTTATTTATCTTCAATATTTTAATGGTAAAACACAATTTTTTTAACTACTTCCACTTCCTTATAATAAAGACCGATTTAACTTATCACAAGCACTATCAACTGATAAAAATATAATCATAACAGGGCTATTCATATCAAATTAAATAAAAAAACAGCCCTGTTATGATTGTATTTTTATCAGTTGATAATTCTCGTGATGAGTGAAAACTGTCCTGGTCATTATAAACATGTGGAAGTAGTACAAACAAATTGCGTTTTATTTTTAAAATACAATGCCTTTCCTCCAAGAATTGACAGTTAACACCTTAAAAGTGATCTTCAATATTCTTATACTTTTTAATCATTTTTAATCATGTCACTGGTTCGTCATTACTGCTTTATTAGAACTTTGTTAATACAAAAATGATTCAAGTAATTTAAAGTAGATTTTTAATATCATTATATCTATTAGTAAAATATTCTAATTCTGCTGGTATAATCTTTGAAAAAAAAAACAGAAAAACGGTGGTATTCTTGGCATAATTTTATCTCATCGCTTTTATATAGAAAGTCTTCAGTTTTGGAGGACTTGGAGCTTCAAGTGACTTAAAAACTACCTACATATTTCTCAGTATTTATAAGCTTTGTAAGCTAGATTTCAAACGGAATTCTAAGGAATTTTCTTCAAATTCATTCAAAACATAGTATATATTAGAGGTCTGCCCGGGCCCATGCTCGGGCGGGTAAAGACAATTCAGATTCAGGCTCGGGCCGGGCCCGGGTAAGGAATTCAAGTTTAAGAAAAATATTTCGTACTATGTTCGGGTCATGAGTCAGCCATAAGGCAATAGTATTCATCACTTAAATAATTTATTTCACATGTATTATAAATATCGTTGGTAATATGGAAACAATAACATATATTGTTTGAAAAGTATTAATGAATTAAAATTAATTCGGGTTCGTGTAACACGTGTGATATTGAAACTCGGATCGGGTAATTTTATGAAATTTCGACCCGTGCAGCCCGCTAGTATATATACATATAAGTTTCTAAAGAATATTTTATTTTTTGTTAAGTTTTTAATTATTTTTCAAGTATAGATAGCTGTACCGTAAAAATAACATTATTAAAATATGATTTGAAATTAACGATGGTAAATTTACTTAGAGACCGTTGTAGCAAACGTACTTACTAGATATATTATATAGTAAGTATTCCAATATTAGATATTATTTATTTAAATAATTACAAACGGTCTTATTACTTGATTGAATTAAAACTAAAGCTTTCGATAAAGAGATATTAATATTTGATCCCGCAGTGCCGGAATATGCCTAAACAAAATTTTCCCAACGGCTTAGATATAATCTTCTTTTGGGCCCGTTTTCTAATCGCCTTCCCAATATTCTCTTTGGTTCTCTCAGTATTCTCACATATAAACGTGGCTTTGACTAACTAATATTTTCCATTTAACTTTTGACATGTTATCTTAAATAACGGACCTTCATATTCTTTAAAATACTTTCTATTAAACCATTATCTTTTTCAAAATGACCTACATTATGAACATTGTCTATCGACTCCGGCCAAAATCAGGTAAAACCAACTCCTGTCCCCGCCCCATTTTTGAAGAAATATCATTTTTGTTAAGCGTTTACTAAAAGTGTTATAACTATAGAAATGGTGGATGAAATCAAATGAAACTTTTTGGAATTGTTTAAAACATTTTATTATTTATTTTGAGATGGCAAAATTGACAAAATTTTCATTTGTGAAAAGTCACACGACAATGTTTACACATGTACCAAATCTCACTCCTTTTCTTGTGCTTTGCACACACCTTGCATGTTCTACAGAGCTTATTTTTTTCTATTGACGGTATTGGTATCAATATGTAGTTAGACATATCCCCCGACAACCTGTCTTGTAGATCTTGGAAAAATCTAGCTCGGAGTGGACTCGGTGACACCGCAATATCGTCTCCAGAAGAGGGAGTATTATAGAACTAAAGTTCGATTGATATTTTAAGTCGATGAAATCAAAAACTATTTGGTAATAACACAAAATAAATGACTGTTTTGTAAAGTTTTATGTCTTGACTATAATTGAAACCAGGATTACGTTGCAATACTTATAGTTTAATGACTCAAATATGACTGTTTTTGATAGGCTGGTCTATCACGTGAAAACACGGTTCCGGGACTCCAGCGATGGTTGTTGTATCACGTGAAAACACTGCTCCAGGACTCAGTGTATTAAGACAAAATCTAAAGCATCGCTCACAATATTAATTTTTGATTCAAGTTTATTCATATATGTTTAAACATTTTGGATTAATGCATATTATATTGTTTTTTTTATTCTCTTATATTTCTTTACAAGAAAGGCTTTAGAACAGTTTAACACAAACTGTCGTAGTGTGCGGACCAGTATACATTTCTTAGGATATGACCCAGGGGCCGATGTAATTTCGTAAAATTTTGTATATAAAACATTTTATTGAAGATAATGCGATACGTAATAGAAAAGAATTTAACTTATGCGTAAGAGTACCGTCTCACCTAGGTAGATAAATCTATCTTAAGCGGTTTAACCACTGGTCGTCAGCCTGGTCCGTACCGCCCCCTAGTGGGCAGTAAACGTTTCCACGGTAGGTGGTGGGTAACTTAGTTTTTTTTGTCTGTTTTCATCGAAACAATCGGTCAAACTCGACTCTCGGCTAAGTTTACTTTACTCTACCTTTATCTCTTATACCTATCCGAATAAAACAACATATTTGTCCTGTTCTGGCCAAGCGGTTGACTTTCGACTTGTTTGTTTGTAAACACAGTACCTACTTAGATTTGAGAGTAAATGACACTCATGAAATTGAATTTTTAAAATAATAATAATTAAGTTCTTTTTTTTCAGTTTCACAATAATTTTATGTTAATATAATTACTCTTTCTACATTTAAAATAAAAAGATAGATTTATAAAGTTCTTTTTTCAAATCTTCCCGAAAATATTGCATTCTTACACTGGACTGCGATGTTGGTGGGCGGTAAGGAAATTTTATTACAAAAACATATGCAAAAATGAACGGTAAGTATGTTTTATCAATGTTTTATCGTGTTTTATTGCAAAGATTGGATGAAATAGATGAACCAACATGGATAGTAACCATTCTTCCTATTTTATATTATATGTTTAATTACAACGGACCGGCTACCGTTCACCCATATTCCAGTAGAAGCACAGATTTATAATATAAAATCGTCGCATGGTTTGATATAAACGAAGATGTAACAATGCGCCTATCAACGATTTTTACTGCCACCTATGGCGATCGTAGCTCAGTATATTATTTCCAAAGTTCTCTATCTTGCTTGTCCAGTTTCTTGTGTATTATTTTAAATTGGGCAACTTTTCGTCTTGTCATTGTTGTAGAGTGCACGCATCTTAAGAATAAATTACTGTCAATACATATGCCACATAAGTGCAGTCATTCAATTATAATCTGATAATGGACTCGGAGATAAGACGTCTGTCATTCGACTTGAAAATAAATTACATAAGCTAAACTAGTGCTTTGTTGATAATTTCTTTGGTTTGGTATGCCGGCCGATAATATTACAATATCTTCGTTCCTATGAAAGTTGTATGTAATGAAATTGCTTCTTTCTCAACGTTACGTGAAAGTTGACAAAGAGCTACTATTAATAATATTTGTTTGCTGTCTCATTGTCGAGTCACGTCGTCCTCAAAACATTTGATTTGTGTACCGCCATTTATGTCATGTCATGTGTGTTCTTTGAATTTTTTAAAGCGACAAATTTGCGAAAACATTATAGGTATATACAACATACAAGTAAAAATATTGCCCACGGGCAATATTTACGAGAAAGGCCTGTAATACGAACATTAATCAATAAAGTTCAGTTGTCTTGTATAAATAATATTAATGTAACCCTCAAAATTGAAATTGTTCAGGAGAGAGTAAAAACTGTTTTCATCGAAAACATTATATGTTGAGTTACTTTATGAATCTCTGCAATGCACTTTTGTAAAGTGTACGTAGGGAGTGTCGATATAATAGTGGCTTACGTCAAGTGGCCGAGTCAGAATTTTTAAACCTAAAACCAATGTAAAATGATGTTTCCCTTCGAAAAAGTAGTCAATTTATTTTTCTAATTTACATCATTTGGCCGATGTCTGCTCTGTCGTCTTTATAATAACATCCAATCATTAACTCATTTTCGTATTTTTTGAGGGTTACATCGGCCAAAACAGATAAATTTTTTTAGTAAAATGAAACTTTAGTTTAATAAAACAGATTTAGATAAATTTAATACTTCTATTGAGCGTCAATACATCAGTGAAAAAAATTTGCATTAAATCGGCAGATAAGTATTTATAATTTAAAATTCTGTGGAAAATTGTTTTTGAGCTTAGATAAATTCAAATAGGTTAACATTTATTGATTGGGTCAGTAACTATTTCAATTTTTGTTTAGTAAGAAATAATAAATGCCCAGTAAATAATTTGTATACCCGTTGTCAGTTAATAAAATGAACGGTCAGTAATTTATATAAAATGATCAGCTATTAAATTAAGCCTGACCTAAACTTTACTTGTTTGGCAATTATTTACTGACCATTTATTATTCGTCAATCCGGTCGTATTTATTATCCGTCGGTTTATCTTCCATTTGTTTAGTTTTGGCTACGGTTACGGATGTCTCTGTTGCAAGTCCCGGTGCGGACAGTTTCATAAATTGATATTTTAATCGATTTATGGATTACAGTTGGTAGTCATGAATGTTTCTGATGTCTGAAACTCCCTCTCACCCATCCGATCCTCAAAAACGTGGCGTAGCGAGAGCGATCAGCTTAGTCTTGTACTAGCACTATCCTTCTAGCCCTACTCTCTTTGTGAAGAGAGAAGTTGAGTAATTGAGTAACAAGCAGTTCTCATAGAAAACTTCTGTTGAGATACTTCCATCAGGAGGCCATATGCTCCACTTTGGGAGCGGACATGGTAAACAAAACTATATAAAGTGTTCAGTTATTAAATTAAACTGTCATATATGTATATAAAACGATCAGTTATTAATTAAGTCTAATCTAAACTTTATTATATGACAATTATTTACTGACCAAATAATAAGGTGTCATTCATCTTCACATAACATTGGTTTAAATATATCTGTGTGTATGTATTTCTTATTGCCATTATTATCAAGGCTTATGATTGACGTGCTATTTCAAAACATCTAGAAAGACCTTTGAATTATGGGCATGCAGAGAAAAAGTTTGAATCCAATGAGCTTACGACGCTCAGCGAGAATATTCTATTGTAATATATAATGAAGAAACGCCTCTTTGCAACACGCGGTGAGTTAATTCTGTAATACTTTCAACACATCACTTAATATGTAAGTATGGACCTATACATATTTGAAGAGCTGATTTTCACTTTGATTGTGGAAAGATGCCTAGTAATATAATCAATTGGAAGCGCTGATAGGACTAAACACTGCATTATAGATTATCTCAGATTGATATTAGTGGAGACATACCCGGAATGGATTAAAGAAAAGTATCTTTCCCTTAACTTACATAAAAACAATATTGATTCTAACTAGATATGAAAAAATGATGTAGCCTTTGCAGAAAACGAATGTTACTCTTGCGTCTCTTATCGACCTATATGAATCGACTCGAATCACTTGCTTTCTCACTCTTACACTGTTTCGTTAAGAGTGTGAAAGCATGAGAGAATCCGATACGAATTATTGAACTGCAAGTCATTTGCTTTCGTTACCCAGTGATGCGACTCAACCGAAATGTGTTTTATTTAAAATATCAAACATAAAAACACATAAACCTTTTTTGATTAATTAGATTACATTCAGAAATAATTAACCGAGATCAATTACTGAATACACTTGATTGATATGTTTGTTTGTAACGCACAACAGTTGCGCATATAGATAAAATAGGTGAGAGTGTGTGTGGACGTGAGTATAACACTGTCATCTGGCGTATAATATAACTCGATATTTGATGTAATATATCGTTGTCATAGTGGTAGAAGGCGATAAGTCGAAAGTTAATTGTTTTGAGTTCTGAATGCAGTACGGTGGATTTTAGGACGGTCTATCGTCTGAAAAAACAAGCCCAGCCATATTCCATGTATTTTTTACATAATTTGATGAAATCAATATGAATTTAGTAGATTTCAATTTCGTTCATAGTTATTAGTGTCAAAAAACTGTAATTAATATTACTATAAAAAGAATTACTAATACTTAAAACGAATTCCTTAATGATTAACGAATTTCATAAAGTGGTTAGCTTAATAAATAATGTTTAAGCTATGTAAAAAGAAACACTTACATTTTATGATTTTATTAAAAATCGATTATCTCAAAAGAAGGTTTTTTTTTTATTTAACGCCTTCTGCCACTGTACTGAAGATATATTCCAGTAGCATGTGAGAAGACCCCGGATCGAAGAGAGGCGAACGGCTGGTTATCCAGGGTCCTGGAAGGGCTGTGATCTCAGACAAACACCATTTCAAATCCGGTTCAAAACTTATTTATTTTCCATCAAAGATGCAGTGGTTTACATTACACAAATATATAAATCCTAACACATAAAATTGATTCTACATTTACATTTACTTAGCAACTGAATTTACTTAAAGTTATTATACAATGGCACGACAAACGATTTTAAATTAAGTCCAACGCAAATCAAAACATAAACAACTCGCATCGTCACCTCCGCCGCAACTCTCCCGGCTCGACGGATCGTAATCGACTGTCTACAAATACAATTAAAAAAAACTCCCTGCATCGTCGGAGCTACCCCTTTCCGTCAAAATGGACTCGTCCAGCGGACGTACCCGGCGGCTATTGAACGCTTGGTAACAAGAAAGGGCCGATTCTGCGAATTATTGCTGTTGCCGCTGGGTGATTTCAGTTCTGGACACTAATGACACTTAAACTTAACAAAAACCAGGGTGTGTCACATGAAGACCACTTAAAGATGTAATATGACCACTGAAAAATGGTTTTCAGTCGTTTCTGTTTTAACATTTAACAACACCGTACTCAAATGGCATTAGTGGCTCCTTGTCGATATAAATTATAAAACGAATATTCCATTTTAATTATTTTCTGATATATAAACCTGACCCCGTTTTGATGTAATATCTTTCCAGGTAAGTGGGTTCACCTTATACTGACTTAATTTCCTGGTCACAATATGTTAGGAGGCGTTTATTATCATATAAATTACTACAGCCATTATCTTGTTATGCTGAGGACCGTGATCAAAAAAATAAAAACGAACGTAATTTTGATACTTTTTGTGAAGATACACATGATAATAAGGTAAAAATACATAATTATTACATCAGTCTTACTGAAAGAAGTATTGTTTTGTTCAACTTTTATGGAAAAATTTCATATTAGTAACAGATTTCTTATTGTTTGTATGCAAATGTGTATTTTTTTAACATAAATATCTTTTATTACTACGTGCATGGTCAGATATCGTCTTAATATGTTTATAATGTTAATTTACTCTCAATCATCTGGCGGATCGCATGCGGCTGTGAACTTATAACATTTTTTTGCGAATAATAAACCGAATTTAACGCAGTGTTCTTTTAATTTAATTTAAGATATCGACTGAGGGTGGTTGATGGAATTTCAATATCAAATTAGAATTGTTGAGATTTTGTACATTTTTATTTATTTCGTCACTGAAGACCCAGATTTCGCCTTTCAGCATCTTCAGGCATTCGAGCACACGAAGTCAGTTCGAGTTCATTCGTGTGCTGCGAATGGCTGACGATACCGAAATGCGAAACTTGGGTCTTCAGTGAGGAAATACATGGAAATGTATAAAATCTCAAAAATTCTAATTTACGGTGTTTTTTACCTAACAACTTTTTTTGTAAAAATAATTCGCGTTTCTATTGAAAAAATATATTATAAGTAGCATTGTAAGTATCAAATGTATGTACCGTATTTTTGTCGTATTCTATTTATAGCAAGACTTGTCTGGCGTGTTTGTGTAAAGTGTCTTATGTTGGCTTTATTGTGTTTCTGGATGAATTGCAATTATAGCAATATGAATTACGTGCGTGGTAAAAAATATTTATCACTTGTAAAATAAAGGATCCGTTTGTCGGCGTCCGTGGCGCAGTTGGTTACGATTACAGTTTACGTAAATTGATCTTTCGATCGATTTATGGATTTCTGTTCGTAGTCTGAGTGTTTGTGTTGTCTAAAACTCTCTCCTCACCCAACCATCTGACCATCACGGGGCGTAGAGAGAGCGATTAGCTAACCACTAGTCCTGTCCTAGCCTTATCCTTCTATCCCTACTCTCTTCGGAAAAGAGAGGTTGAGCAACTGAGTAACCAGCAGTTATCGTAGAAAAATCTAGTTGAGATACCTCCATTAGGAGGTGATATGCTCCACGTTGGGAGCAGACATGGAAAAAATAATTAAAATAAAGGAGCGGCTTATACTCAAATCAAGAAAAAGGAATTCGAGGAAGATATCATATGATATATTCTTTTAAGTGACAGTTTTTAGAGAAACTGAAATAATAATTTTATCTTGTATTTGAATTATCCTTTAAATTCTGCATAGAATAAACAATTTGCGTTGTACTCAGGCTAATATGGTACACGTGATAGATAAAGCAACGAGTTGATTCAACAATTGTGTTAGGTTTTTTTCACTTGTCGGCTCGGCATAATGCATAATGTCTTCATCATCTATTTTACTTCAACTATCAACCTAAAACAAATACCATCGTCCTTAAGGACACACCCTTCCAGTAAGGCCAGCGTATCAACAGTACATGATTATCTTCCAACGATGTGCTCGAAGTCACATAGTGTTCTTCGATTACTTTTCGAAGAAAAGTAATAATTCAGTAATTTTGTGACTTATAACTTTCGCTCTTTTACATCCGTGTCTCCATGCTATCGAAAATGCGTGAATGTCAAGAATTCGCATGTCAAACACGTACAAAAATTAATTGTTTGATTTAAAAAAAGACATGTTATTTCAGGTTGAATTAATACTACCAACCAAATATGTTTACAAGCGTAGTAATTCGTTTGTTTGTTACTGTTGTATTGTTTTCCGTTCAATTGCATTACATAATGATAACGATTTCCATAAAACAGAAATATATTCCCTTTTCCGTCGTCGGATAAAAATAAGATATACGATGATTATTATATTCTACTTCTTTCAGCTTCTTCACTGTTTTTAACTTTTTTTATTTAGCTGAAAAAATCTACGTTCTGTCCGCTTCATTTATGCCTGCCTTAACAAAGAAAAAAGAGGCAGTAAATCTTTTTTAAAAACTTTTCCGTATTTTTTTCCTTCTCATATATTTTGTTTGGAATATGTTAAGTTGAATTTTTGCTTATCATATATTATATAAGGGACGAACTAAGTTGTAAGTGCTCCTATTTTTATATTTTCACGTGATGCTAGACTGGCAAATTTTAGGTTTAATATTTCTTTCTGGACTAATCTGGATGTAATTAATTTTAGTTACCGTCAGTTCACTCCAGGATTACAGTATCACATTAATCATGTTCAGAAATGCAAAAAATATGTTTTCCGGGAAACGCAAAATAAACATTTTTATAAATTCGCCTGATATTTTTTTTTATAATGTTATTTTACATCGTTATTTGATCTCAAATAAAAATATTCTATTCGATTTTACTGGCAAAGAGAAATCAACGAAGAAACAATTTAGTATGCAGTGATAACATTTTTATTACAATTATTGAATTGCCTGCTTTTGTAGATATTATTCATACCATTAAATTGTACCATTGTAAAATATTTAATAGTAGCCCAGACCGGTCTGTAGACGTTTTATTATTATCACATATCACATATAGGTATGAAATTTTCTCACGACCTAAGCGTTCGCTGTATATATATCAAATAAAATATTACGCAATACGCACATAGTTCCGACGTACTACCTACTTTAGACATTCAGTATTTCAATACCCGTCATCTATGACGGGTAAGATTATACTAGAAAGATTTAAAATAAATGGCCTCTAACTTTTTTTATTAAAACATCAGAAGATAACATTTGTATTGACAAGATTTGAAAAACTCTTGTTCTTCTCATCGCGTCGCAAGTACAGATAATTGTTTGCAGACAATTCATCGAGCGTACAATTGATCGTGCTGTAAATTCATCACAAGAGAATATGTTGCAACGTCAATGAAGAACGAGAGCAATTATCGCGAATATAACCATATAAATTAATGAAACACTGACTTTTCGCGGTCATTGATGTCTTGACGAATCGTGAGTACGATCAGTAGTTCGTGTGATGATCAATTGTCCACGGGCATCCAACTTTCCCATAACTGTCTTATAACTTTCATTGTTCAGCACGCATTTCTGGCAGCGGGATCTCTGGATATTGGGTTTTTCAACATTTGATCAAACACGGTGAAATAAAGAGAAGATCGTTTATTGACATTTACTCCTTACTGTCCTCGTTTTAGTGTTCAGCACTGCTACTGAGCCAATTTTCTGGCAGCGGGAAGGGAACTCATGATTTTTCATTCAATATTTGGGCAAAAATGGTGAAAGATTGTGATTACTGACATTTACATAGTTGATATTCAGTTGTGTGAATGTGTATATATTGTTAATTTTTCAGTTATACTTTATTTTACACTAAAAAAACCCGCATAATTAATTAACTAATGGTAATTTAATGTAAATATAAATAGGACTAATTACAAAAAACACTATAACTCCACTGTACAAACACGTTTGAATCATACTTTTTATACACCCACATCGTTGACAACTTTGCACCTGTTGTATTATATTTATACTTAATATGTTATTATTGTCACAAGAAAAGTAAATTTTGCAGCAAACTAATACAATTGTCTTTCACACGTGTAATTACAATTTATGTATTTATAATATTGGAAGAATAAAAGCTTTCTTTCCGTCAAGTTTTGCCAAAAGCAAGATTCATCTTTGTGCATAATGAACGAAATTATTATTTTTTCACTGAAACCTTTCGGCATAGGTAAAGCAACAAATGATTCATTTTTTAAACGAAACATTGTATAGAATGATAATATAATTTAAATAAAATTCATAGATTGAATTGTCATTAGCTATTTATTTAATCGAAATGAATCAAATCGAATTGGATTTGTCATTAATTCAACTTGCGTTGAATTCATTTAATATCATGATTGAATAAATAGGATTAACAATATTATAATATCGACGGTGTTTTGGTCAATCGATGTAACCCTCAAAATTAAAATTGTTCTGTAGATAGTAAAAACTGTTTTTATCGAAAACATTATATGGTGGGTTGCGTTATGAATTTTTGAAATGTACTCCTTTAGATTATAATGTTTGCAGATACGGGATTATACGTAGGGAGTGTCGATATAATAATGGCTTACATCAAGTCGCCGGGTCAGAATTTGTAAACCTAAAATCAATGTAAAATTATGTTCCCCTTCCAAAAAGTGGTCAATTCATTATTCATATTTACATCATTTGGTAGAGACCTGTCGGCGATCTGTCTCGTATTTTTTGAGAGCTATATCAATTGGGCAAAACACGTTCGATATTCAACAACATGGTACATAAATAATCTTATATTATCGTCAGTGGTATATGTTCGCATCGTTAATAACAAATAAACCATTAATTATTTTGATTAATAAATATTTAAGGATATTTGAATACAGCTTGTGCATTATGCTAATGCATTAATATCATTGTTTAAATGACTTAATTTGTATCCGTCTCTTGAAGGTGATGCTACTAATTATGATTTATCTATGATGATTTCATATATCTATATCTAACCGCAAGTTACGTCTGGGTCATTATTAACACCATTACATTTCGCGGTTACTTTGTGTAAATTCCTTCTCAATATAAAATCAGATAGGTACCATATTTAATTATCAATATCGAACTTAATTAGTATTTATCTTGTTATGGATATCCCGGGAACGAAAACTGAAATTTCGGCAATATGGGATTCCAATCGTAATGAAATTGACGTCGTAGAAAAAGTTCATGTGTCAAACGAATGGAATTTATTCTTGGAGTTCAATGGAGTTCTTGACTAGATATTGGATGGAAATACTTCTCACATTAAAAAGACATAAATAAACATCATGCATTTAATAAAACCATAAATACGATAAGGATATTGGAGATTTTAGTTTCATGACTGCAATTAAAAAACGATTTTACCAAAAAGAATGTCTAAAAAAGTAACATAAAAATTGATTAAATCAAATCACACCATGTGATTCTCAATCTTCTTTTTCTAATATATATTTTTAAATCATATGCGTTCCGAATGTGGAGGATATGTACACATGTAGTGATTACATGACGTTATATACGAAACATTATACTTTTCATTATTGTCGAGGTTAATTGGCAAATAATATTTTATTTGATCGATATACGACACGGATTCTGTATATGCTGCGATACAGTTAAACGCTCTGAAAAGGAAAGTCATTGTTACTAAAGTAAGACACAGACAATCCACGACAGTATATATACGAACAAAGAAGGAAGGACCAGATTCATTCTGTAATCGCCCGCCGAACGTGATTATGTTGCCACCCGTTGAACGGGAAATATTTACTCTGAACTGCATAAACGTCATCATCATCATCCGTTCTACTGTTTAATCGCTCCAAGCATTCAACATTGTAATCATATTTCTAAGCATCTTATGAAACACATCACCAGAAGTTTTTCAGTCGCTTGACTTAATTGTATTGTGAGAGCGAAATGCTACAAGGATGTGCTAGGAAAGAACTATCTTGCTAATTGTTTTGGCTACTGTGAGGGCAATACCAACATCACAGCATCCATGCACTTAAACATAAATCAGTTTATGACATCGATCGTTCGGGAGCTCGAACCCGCAGATACCGCGACCGACTGGAAGAATGCACTAGAGTGTCAACACACTACTACAGGACTGTATATTCTCGAAATTAATATAAAACTGTTTATCATATGCATACTCTTATTTAAATTATGCATTTATATATCTGTCTTGGTATCTTAGATTGAACTTGTAAAAGTTCGTCGAATAAAACGGAACAATTTCGAAAGACCAGTTCAAATTTAACTGACTGAAGATGAAAGAAGTCAACACTCAGATTGTTAGTGACAAAACTTGAAAGTATACAAAATTTTAACGATTCAAAATTGATTTTGAAATTCTACCCTCAGTCGATATCCTAAATTTAAAGAAGCGTTGTAAATTTCATTTCAATTCAATCAAAGTTTAAGTCTCATTAAAAGATCGTTGTAACCTATAATGTTGTATCAATTAATTACATTCATCATAGAATATTAAATTCTCAGTTCAAATCGTGCCCTGACGTCGTGGTGTATGAAGTATTATAGGTGAACTGGATAAAAAATGTCGGTCGCCAATTTAGCATTTGTCTTCGTCATTCTGTGCTTATTGAACTACAAGCTAATTTGTTTACAACAGTGTTTGATGACAATAAAAATTTAGACATACATATTTTACAAAAACAACAATCCAGCTCACCTATACTTCTTACACCATGCCCTGACACGTCCTGGATAGCAATAGAGCAATAAATTAAAATAATACGTATCTACGTGAATTGTGCATCCATTGTCTCGGCCGTCGGTTATTAAAGCCGCCGTGATGTGTTATTGGTCTCGCCTTGACCCGCGTAGCAAGGTTCGCTTCCCGCCCGGTTGATCTTTTTGCCCACGCCTAGTTGCAAATGCAATTGCAAGTTGCAGTCTGTCACACCCACGGCATCGACTGCAACACCGTTCAACATACTGCAATCAATATTGTATATTTAGCTCGTTCCAGCTTACTGAATATCACGTTACACTGTGGGTGAGATTGTCTATCTCTATACTATTATGGTATTAGAAAATGTAGGTTGTGTATATTTTGGTCCTGTAACTGAGTAGTCAGCGGTCTTAGGTATAGGTATTAGGCACTATGGTGTAATGGTATTAGGTACGTTCTATTCGGTTCCGGTGGACACATTTTTAGATTTGTCTTCGAAGGCATGGATGCTAAAATTCCATAACGATTATCTAACAAGCGTAATCTTTCTATATTAATGTATTCGAAAAAGAGAGTATGCCCTACATACAAAAGTAAAAGTAATTGTTGTAACACAATTTCTGTTGGGATGCTCCATAGACGCCTATAACCTCCACACTTGTAGTAACCATGGTTGAAAAATGTATATTATGTATTCACAATTGGTGCGAGAGCGTGAGACATGATCCGGGTTGCGATATATGACGTCATAACATCTTATGTTGGCCACCTTCCATATTGTGATGGTGCTTTATGTATCTTCTTTACAGTTGGTATTTTAATGGTTAAAAACAACATTGAAATAAAGATTTATTGGCTAATACTATTTTTATTTGAACAATCACCTCAATATGGTATAAAAATGTCAGTTTTAAAAAGCATATAATATTCCAATTTTTACGTTTACGCGGTTGTTGCAATTTACTTTACTATCATTTGTCGTGAAAAATATTCCACTTACATAATGCTACCCTTTTTGAGTTCAGCAAAAAATGAATCATCTTACAATTATCTTAATGCATTAAACGGTATTGTCGAGCGCTTTGTATACTTTTTACCTAGTTAATAAGAAGTATTGCTTATTTTTAAACCTCAATTTATTGTTACAGCAAGGGTTAAAGCGCAAAATAGTATCAATTGTTTGCCTGCTAATCATATATTTGTATCAATCAGTCACTACAGGTTGTCCTCGACTGTCCTCGACAACCGAGATACGTTCCTGAACTGTTTTTGTTAGTCGTTAGTCGAATTCCATACAAAATATTGAAATTAAATATTATTCACTTCTAAAGGCTCACAAAGCAGCTGTAACCAAAAATGGTACGAATACATATTAACACGTCAGAGCGCACCCTGTCAAACGACAACCACAATATTATCGCTTGTAAGTTGACTAAGTTGACCCGCCGATCATCTGTTTTTAGTAAATTGAACACATAATAAAACCTTGTAAACACAATTTTATTATTTGCCTTGCAAAACATGTGATTGGAATAAGGTTTAGTTGCAAAAATTGCGTTGAAAATTAAAATATGCTTTATAATGCAAGTAGATGAAATAATGTTATGCCTGCAAGAATTACTTTCACTTGCATTCATTTAAAAAAATAATCGTACGTCAGACGTCTGCCTTCGATTTCTGTTTTTCTTACTCAATCATGTAAAGCGAAGGGTGCGAGCGAGATACACAAGTTAGGTTGTGTGATAGAGATAAAGATAAGCCTACCGCACGCCGACGGTACATGTCGTCGTTGTTCTGGAAGAAGACACTAACTGGAAAATATTAATTTTGAATTGGACTACGTTTTTCATTTTGTTTGTACAAAACTGTTTTTAAGAAAAAGTATAATTTATAAATGTCGGCGTCCGTGGCGCAGTTGGTAGCGTCCCTTGCTATGGTTAGAGATGTCTCGGGTTCAATTCCCGGTCCGGACAGTTTTCATAGATTGACCTTTCAATCGATTTAAGGATTTCTACTCGTAGTCTGAGTCCTCCCTCCCACCCATCCCATCCCAACGGGGCGTAGCGAGGGCGATTAGCTAACCACTAGTCCTGTCCTAGCCCTATCCTTCTATCCCTACTCTCTTCGAAAAAAGAGAGCTTGAGCAACTGAGTAACAAGCAGTTCTCGTAGAAAAACTCTGTTAAGATACCTCCATTAGGAGACCATATGCTCCATATTGGGAGCGGACATGGATCTTTTTCTTTATAAAAAAACTGTGTTCTGTCATACGGTAGAATTTGAAATAAGGAACATTTTGGTATAACTAAATCAACGTGTCATTTTTTCGATTTTCGGGTTTTATTCCATAACAGCGACGATATATATATTTATATAAAAAATATCCATATTTGAAAATGCTGTAACTAATCTTTCTTTCCGTATGCATGAACCGTATGAATAAAAGAAATCTTTTTTTTTTAATTTGGTCGTAATTGTGAACCGTCGTAAGTCGAGGACTGTCTCTATTATTACGAGTGATCATTTCATCGACAAAAGCAATTATGCCAATGCGTACTTTTTAAATTCAAGATTAAATTTTCACGGATATAGGAAGTCCAAACTAACAATTAATTACAACTAGGCATCACAATGCAAATTACTTCACCACGTATTATTATTTACCTTTATTGATGCAATTCAGATTCATCTGAAGCCATACTGTGTATGATAGTGATTATGGGTGTGATTATGGAAAATGAGGAACAATGCGAGGGCAGGAAGGTCAACGAATAAGTGATACGTGTGTTTGGAGGTAGCTAGCTAACCATTGGTTTCAGGTGATGTTTGCGAAGCTATTTTCCTTATTAAGCTGCCTTATGATTGAATCTGAAGAGTAACGGCTTCCGCAAAATAACATCTGTTGAATGAAGATTTTTGTTCAAGAAACCTGAAATCTTAAAATAAACACATATTATATAATAAAAATCACAGGCTTTTCTACATACATCACATTTTTTTATATAGAAATAATGACTAGTTACTGTCAATATTTAAGTATTTTTTGTATAATACATATACTGCCTTGATGTTTTGCAAAACGGTGACTCATAAAACGGATATTTGAAATTTTCATCTAGTTCTTTGAATACTTTAGAAGATTGAATTGGAGTGTTATTTAAATTATCTTTTTTATGTTGTTGTTAACACAACATATGCAATTAAAAATTGGGACAGTGTTACTATTTTAAATCTAATTTTCATTGTTGTTTTATGTCTACGCATAGAACTGAGTGCGTAGACAACGACAATGCAAAAGACATATAGGGTTATTTCGCAAATGGTCGGCCAGTTAAGCGAAATGCGTACTTTAAAAAGGAATTTTGAGTCAATGAGTGATAAATACATATTTTTTCGCTTTCATTCCATTAAACAGGGATTAAGTAATGTAACCAACTAAAAATAAAATAGTTAATATTGTACCAAGCATAAAACAATAGATGTTTACAAAAAAATGCCAAATTCTCCTGGTGGTTGGCCCCCAAATCCAATGGTCAACCTTTCGTTGCCCAGTGTTCGGCCACCACTGTGAAACTTACTGAGAGTATATTTTTTTAGCGATACCCATTCAACATGAATTTGTCGAAACTAGCGAAGTAAAAATATGCTTTTTTTAAATTGCGTATTGCATCATATATGTTAGTATAGTGCAGATATACATTGGTAAGTGGGAAGACTACCTACACGAATTAAAAAAATCTGTTTTTTTTAAATGTATCCACTATTATTTATGTTTTAAGCTCAAATAGCCGACCACTGGAGACGGCTGACTTTAGGAACACTCGCTCTAATCACATATTTTATTTCTGAGTATAAATATTTATAGTGTGTTTTAGAATGAAAACAAATATTCTGCAATTTTCCTTACTATATTTATTATAAGTCGCGTTAGTCGTTCAGTCCTTGATATTTTTTTCCGAAGTGAAAAATAATCTATTTTAATGTTTTTTTTTCTGATGACACGTACATCCTAATTGAAATAAAATACTACAATAAACAAAATTAGCGATAAAACGACTATTCATAATATTTGCGCGCGGGCACTAAATCCGGCGTGTTTACAAGGCGTTAATGCGAGATTCCTGTTTTTTTTAAAGGTGATTGATTACTCTCTTAGGATATTCGCCCACGATGTGAATACATAAAAATATGATAAAGCTGATGAGAAAATTTTGCATATTTTTTTCATTATTTATCGTGTAAATATTGCGTTACTTTGACACGGTTGATGCCCTAAAGATTTTTTTGTAAACACATTGACTATTTTTAGTTCCAATACCTTAGCTTCCTGTTCGGAGCCCACGGATGTCTACACGTGGTGCCTCCAAGACTTTCTGTCGTGGATATTTCGTGAAACGTAATTAACAGTCTTCCATATTAACGGAATCCATCCAGTAGAAAGAAGAGACAAACATGACTCAGGCCCACAAGGCGATCGTCTTCAGCCTGATTCCAACCTATTTCAGATTGTATCATATATATTTTTCTTAAAACCACATTCGCTGCCAATGTGGGGTATATGGACTAATGTTGGAGGTATCTCAACAAAAGTTTTTTCCACGAGAACTTTTCATTACTCAGTTGCTCAACATCTCTTTTTTTAAGAGTGGGGATAGAAAGATAATATTACAAGACTAGTGGTCAGCTAATCGCTCTTGCTGCGCTCCATTTTTAGGATCGGATTGGTTGTAGGGAATTGTAGATATCACAAACATCCAACCAACCATTCGAACAGAAATCAATTGATAAATTTATTTATGAAACTGGAATTCGAACCCACGAGCAACGCAACCGAAGCCAACGACATTGACCAGTTGACTACGGACCCGCCTAATACATATATATTATTTTCACTTTTTTTATGAAACCATTTTTACCACAAACCTCCTCCTCCTCTTTGAACTCTCGTGGGATAATAATTAAGTGTATGACCATCATGTTAAAACGTTTAGGGTCGTAATCCAAATTATGGGGAACACCACATAAGGTCGCATAATTAAAACATGAATATACTATGTAGTCAATATCTATTTATATACTGTTCACAATGTATTCAAGTGTTTGAATTTTAATCAAAGCCCCCCACTTACTTAACAGCGGTTCATCAAAGCCTGGGATCGTGAAGGATACTCTCTTATCACGAAACATAATCGGAGAATATTTGTAGGTAAGCGAGTAATTCACACGCATTTATTTTTTAATCTATGACGTTAATCGATTCTCATTCGATGGGTTTTAACCTTTAAAAGTAGAACAACTTACAGAATAATATTTTTATTAAAATAACACGTGAATATTTTACACGACCCGATATGTTTATTTTTCAACTGTAAGTAAAGGAATTCAATAGCGAAAAATACCCCTGTCGTTCCAGATCAATAACGTTTATTGCATTTGTTTGTATAAAGTTGAATACATTTATCGAAGCTAGTAACAGTTAGTAACAAAAAACAAGTTGATTTTCACGACCGTCACTTACATAAAAGTTGGAATTCCATCCCTCAAACAATAAGTGCTCCACTCGGCTTCGAAGCCGTGATACAATAGGTGAATTTTGGGTAAAAACGCTGCTTTTTATCGTTAAAGGATTCCACCGGTAACGGGAAAGCGAAACAAGAAACGGATTTATACCGAGGGTTTGTGTTGGATTGTTATTACAATGAGTTTTTGTGAAAGGTAAACATGACTATTTGATGTTAATTATTTACAATAATTAATAAATATGAATTTACTTAGTGAATGAATCCTTGCTTTGTCTCAGTCTGATTTTCCCACTAATTGTGTCGTGAAAGGTGAATCGAGCAGAATTCTGGACACATTCGCGCAACATGGAGGTGTTAAATTATATACATATTTGAGTTTCTTTTTACTGTCGTTAAAAATCGACTGCTGGCTATTATTTATGGAAACTCAACACTGAACGATAAAAAGATTAACTAATTATGCATTTGATGTATAGATGCAAAGTATTGAACTGGTTTGTTGATTGTAATCTCAATTTGTGACCCACATTGAGTTTCTTGACACCGTTATCCACGTTTCTGATCGAAACAAAACCACTTGTTGCTTCAGTTAAGTGAAAAATTGTGTTTCGTGATTAATGCGAAATTCGGCGGATTTAGGGTTATCTCGCTTCATATCAAAGTATTTCAGCGCTTATATTTTAATGTTTTCACATAAAGGTGATAGTTAACTTTAAGTCATTGACCTTTTCGCAGCTTATCCGATTTAAATAATTTCGTTTATCACGATAACTGCAAGATTTATATGTTTGTTAAGCTTACTTTGAATTTATTTGTATAAATTTAGAGTAAAGGTAACTAGACTTTCAAAATCGTGTTCTTAATATACAGTGGGTTATTCAGAAGGGTAACACTAATGTGGTATGTTGATTTTTATATTTAATAATTGTGATGGTTTATTGGAAAATATGAATACAATTTAGGGACGGCATTCGAGCGCACGAATGTCTGAAGATGCCGAAAGGCGAAACCCGGGTCGTTAGTGACAAAATACATGGAAGTGTACAAAATCTCAATAATCCAAATTCGATATATTGTATATTTATATATAAATATTGTGTATTAACACGTTTTGTGAGAGTTATACTCAATATTTTTTAGTGTGGGTTACGTCCTTTTTCCTTTCCACAGTCGACATTAATTACCGGGACCGCCAATTGGCATCATACAGCACATATTTGCATACCAAAAAAGTATGATTCTGATACCGGGTTCCAAATTTGTTAACCGATAGTAGTGTATATATATGAAATACTATATTCGTAATTTTAAATCAAACGTTTCCGGTGAATTTCACAGATATCGATCATTTTGTAATTTTGATTTTTTTGTTCTTTCGATGTTAATGTGCTTTTATAATATTTATATCAGGTAAACTTTTAAGCATTAAAAGTATGAAAGTGTGTTAATTTAATGCCTTACAATATTTTTATGATTACTCATTACTATAGAATTATGAATAAATTTTGCCATAAATGTACAATTTTTTCATTTTATAAGTATTGTAAAAGGAATCTTAACAATTTTAAAACTCAAATACTCGAAATTTCCGAATTGAAAATTAATTAAGGAAGTCTAATTTTATTAAGAAGAACTTTAAAAAAGAAACAATGCTAACGAAGTTAGCGAAAGGTATCACAGAGTGAAAAAAGTTATCTTAGTAGAAGAATGCAAAAGTAGTTGTATATATTTCCTTGAGCTGAAATTATGATGATTCATCAAAACTCGAGACAATAATTTTTTTTTTAGGAAAGCTTAGCGAGATTATATTGTATATTCAGATCCGTCAGCTGCTGTTGTACCCATGTTGTCTGGAATTTAAATTGGTTTACAGATCTAACTGTCTAAAATTTGAATTATAACCTGGATCATTCGGGAAACTATCATATCGTTGAGATAAGCATGTCTGTGGTGTGCGATGGGAAAAAGGTTTACTTTTCAGGAGAGCGAAAACAAGATTAGCGTTATTGAGAACTTCCTAAAACAAATCCTAATTCAGATGTGTTGATTCGACTGGTATCTTTTGTCCCTTACGTATATTTAAATGCATAGTAGTTATTTTGGTATATGCAACTAATATGTTTTTATTTTTTAGAGTTAACTACTTATCCTTTTGCACACAGACATATTCAAACATGCTATATTATCTAAGTTCTATTTTTATAAAAATACGTATAAAACGGTAAATAGTATCATTATATTTCGCTCTAAGAATTTTCTAATATTAAAAGCTTTCACAACAGCTATTTCAGGACTATGCTGCGGACTTTTATTCGCTTATTTATACAATGGCATTGAAAAAATATTAAAATAATCTCAAAGGAAAAAATAATATGCACAAGACACTTAACATTACTTGACGTCTAATAATTATGTATAATTGAATAAGCTTGTTTAATGGCATAAGAAATGGTTTCTATTTATGTTTTGAACTACATACATTCATGTGTTTAACCTTTTATAAAATACCGGGGAAATATTTTACCTACTAATAATTTTCAAAGGATTTTTTTGATTAATTGTTTAGGAATATATTAACAATGTTGGAATGCTTGACGCGATCAGACAGTAGGCCAGATGATGATTATGAATATTACGCAGTTCGCAGGAGATATTTCCCGTTCGGCGAGTGGCGACAGAATGCAGTTCAGTGGGCAATTACAGAATAAATGCGGTCCTTCCTTCTTTGTTCACATATTGTATACTGTCGTTGACTGTCTGTGTCCTACTTTAATCATCATGGCTTGTCTTTTCAGAGCTTTTGCCATTATCGCAATGTATGCAGAATCCGTGTAGTATATCGATCACTGCTTTTTTTAAGTGCATTAAAAAATATGAATAATGACATACATGATGTTTCGTAAATTTGCAGCGTTATGTATCACTACAGTTGTTTTGTTTTTATTTCTCTCTTATTTTATTCAATTTATGTGCTTCCATTGTTAAAGGACCTCTAACCGTAAAATAATCTGCTTGACTGAAAGCAAGACAAAAATTTGTATTTTAATCTAGTTTTATTTGGCAACAACAAAACAAAAAGTAATCAAGGTAGCGTCTCCTTAAAAAGTATCGATAAACAAGGAAACAAAAAGAAAACTTTGAAGTAGCACATAAAATGATTGACGAGCTATTGTTGACTTTGTATATTTCATAATATTTGTTCGTGCCACCTTTTTTCGTCTACTGTTGACATTTTGTATAAATTATTTGTTTCAATTTTTATCGCCTGTATTCTATACATATTAATTATCCGATAATTTTATTCATAATCGACTTCCAAAAATCGAAGAAGACTAAATCCATCTAAATACATAGAATATGGCTGACCTTGTTTTTCAAAACATAGAGCGTCCTAAATCTATCGTATTGCATTAACCCGATGAACGCCCTGGACATGTTTACATGTCCAAGACTTTATCTCGTATTTCCGGCCAAACTAGAAAGAAATACTTGTGGATATATGCTTTAAAAAATACTTTAGGTAGAGAAATTAGGCAACAGATCATGAAAATGTCAAGTAAATTTGAGTAAACCAGATTTGAACTGCCGATACGCAGCATTAATCGTCACCCCTATGTATTACACATACTTATACGGCTTCGCGCTTGCTTGTGTGCGTGTTGGTGGTGTATATGAAGACGTAGCTTAAATATTTTTCAGCTTCTTCATTTTCTTCAATTTATTTTAGCGAGAATGTGACGAGTTTAGTTTACTTCTTGATGTATTTGGGATAACTGATATTTATTTTACATAATTTTCCATTTTTACTATTGAAATTGATCTATTTGTAGCCATAGTGACCGTTTTAACAGATTAATTGACGGCTCAAACAGATCGCGCTGTAAAGGTTAATATTTCAAAACAGTCGATTTCTGACTTATCGCGTTCTGCCACTATGCCGACGATATAATATAGAATGCAACTTTGTTGACCTTTGGTTTTTTACAATAAATATTGACAGCAATTTCTTTGATATAAAAGAATGATCTGAGATATGACATATCCGCATTTATATTATAAATATTACTTGCTTCTACAAAATTCTGGGTCTGATTTTAAATCCAATTATCGTCAAAAACATTTTGTTTTATCACAATATAAGATCCTTAGTTTTGATATCGATGTAACCCAACAAGTAAATTAGTTAAGTCAGTACTTAATATAAGTTTTAAACTGTGTTTGATAATGTACTTCAAAGTTTTGATTTCGATTGACTTTCAGATTAAATTATTTGTTTAAAATTCATGTTTTCGTCGCTATAAACCGATCCGATAGCATCGTGAAATTCAATTGTATTACTTAAATCAATAACTGATTATTAGTAAGTGTAATACCATCCATGAAATAAGTATTTTAATATAAATCTTTAATAAATATTAATATTATTAATCTACAAGAATAATGTATTCCATAATCATATTTAAAACTGTTCCATCGGTGTATAAAAGCGAAGAATAAACTACATTAAGAAATTTGTTTCGATTTTAATAATTCATTATACACTTAGCTTTGTAAAAAAAAACATATTGCTTACATTTAATGAATTTTTTATAACCAAACCACCGTTTTTGTATATTTTCCACGATTTTTAATTATAAGATTTTATCAATAACTGAGAATTTTTAATCGTGCTCTGTAAAAATATTGAACACCTGTTTTGTTATATCCATTCAGTATTAAACATTTTTATTTTAATTTATTCAAACATTTCTATTATCAAATATTTTCTTTTTTGAGGCATTGCGATGATTGATGATTTGGTTGCAGTAACAATTTAACGTTTATATTATATATATAATATATTGTATCCAATTCTAAACTATACTAAGCGCCAAACCATAAAATATGCAGGAGAGCGATGTGAAGAAATTACGAACCTAAATACAATTCGATTTTAGTTCTATTATATCGAACACAGACGCCGACCGTCCGTGGCGCAGTTGGTAGCGTCGTTCGTTACGGTTACTGATGTCTCGGGTTCGGTGCGGAGGGTTTTTATAAATTAATATTTCAATCGATTTATGGATTTCTCTTCGTACTCTGAGTGATCTTAGTGATGTCTAAAACTCCCTCCCACCCATCTGATCCTCACGGGGCGTAGCGAGAGTGATAAGCTTACCACTAGTCCTGTTCTAGCCCTATCCTTCTATCCCTTCTCTCTTCGAAAAGAAGAGAGGTTGTGCAACTAAGTAACAAGCAGTTCTAATAGAAAAATTTCTTTGATATACCTCCATTAGGAGACCATATTCTCCACGTTGGGAGCAAACATGGAAAAAAATATCGAACAATCCTCGGTATTTAAGGTTTTTAAGAAGTTAAGAATTGAAACTTTTATTACGTTTCAAGACTATCTCAGAGGCTCAGGATATTTTTGAAGTAGGAATTTTTACTGTCAGGCGTTTAGGATAAAAAATAATTACCAAATAAGTACTGCAAATTTTGCATTTACAGGTATACAGAAATGTAGAAATTATTATAGAGAATCTCGGCTTTTGGAATAGCTTAGAATTGAATAGACGATATGATTAATTTTGACAAAAGAGTATAAATACTTTAGAACACTGGTCATCAACTTGGTCAACCGTTTTGATAGTGGGTAATTTATTTTGTATGTTTTCATCGAAGCCAAACTGTCAAACTCGACTCGCGGCTAAGTTTACTTGAAGATATTTCTCTACGCAAACCCGACGGTCGAGGGTAGGGGTTCGTAGAGATTGGGTCTTTTAGTCCTTTTCTCTACCTTTCGCGCTTATGCCTATCCGAATAAAACAAAATGTTTGTCTTGTTCTGACCAAGCGGTTGACTTTTGACTTGTTTGTTTGTAAACACAGTACCTACTTCGATTTGTAAAACTAAACGTCACTCGTGAAATTGAATTTTCAAAATGATAATAATTTAATTCAAAATATTTCTTTAACATGTAAATATAATCTTTCCACAATAAAAATAAAAAAGTAGAATTTAAAACATTGTTTTTTAAAATCTTTCATCTTCTTAAAATTATTGCATTATTACACTGGATTGAATTACTGTGATGTTGGTGGGCGGTAAGGAAATTTTATTATAAAGAATATTCAAAAATAGGCGGTTGGTGTAAAAAGGTTGACGACCACTATTTTAGAAGTTAAGATTTCCATGTTTCAAGTACTGTGAAAAGAAAAATAGGGCTTATCTTACACACCATCATCACTCCCTTCTTTTGGACAGAATACTTTACTTTTGATATAGAATACTATTTCAGAAAAATGTTATGAAAACAGGTCTATTATTAAAATACTAAATTAGTATTCTAAATTATCACTACTAGAGAGTATAAACGATGATGAGAAAATCCTAACAATTCTATCTGTTCAATTGACGTCGCTTGAATTTACAAGCTTCGTTTTTCTTGCCTTTAACATAAGTACCGTATTAGCCCTGCTATAAGACGAGGGTTACTTACAGAAAGCAACACGAAAAAGAGGAGTCGCCTTATATTCGGGTCTCAAACAAATGAACAATATATTCACTGCCTAGCGATGTGCGAGGTGACTATATTACTTCCATCACAATATATTTTAATGAGTGCGTTCAACAGATGGCATTGTTTACAAATTACATGCCCATTGCAGTTTCTGGCATTTTTTGACCTTCACTTCTTTTTTACTAAATAAATTACCTAAGTTTTTTGAGTTACAAATATCAAAATTAATTAGTGTTATTCTCAAAATTGTAAATATCTACTTAATGTATAGTCCTTTATAAACATAATTATTAAAATAAAATTGGGGTCGCCCTAGAGTCGGGTCAATACGATAATTCGGAATTAATTTCAAAACATTTGAAATATTTCTTCTGAGACTATTGTTGTGATAAAAGATAAGGAAATGTCACATTATTAATTTGATCGTTGTTACTTACCTAGTGATTGTTTCGTGTCATGTTATTGTATACTCAAGTGATTAAAATTATTATAGATTACATAAATCTTCTCGTTAAGGTTAGGTTAGCGCTTCCGCTAGACCTTTGTCAAAAACATCTTTGTAGCGCTGTCAATTAAAGGGGTTCCCGAGAGAGGTCTACCGCTGCTTCTATCGCCCTCCTCCGACCCCTCCATCTTTACTTATATACCCTCAAATCGCTTAATCATCGTATACCTTCACTCGGCACCAGTGCCGTACAATGTACATTATCGTGGAACGTGAATCACAAATACAATATGTTCTTTTATTAACCATTTCGTTGCACAACACGTTAAAACTGCGAGTATGGATATTATAATATGATTCGAAAAAAACAGATTATCTATGTAGTAATGAAAAGAGGCATCTAGTTTGAAAAATTTGTATATTAATGTAGAGCTTCGTGTAAATATAATATATTTATCTATGGACTATTCATTTTTCTTAATAGTAACTGTAATTTTCTAAAACATAAATATTTCGTTTTCAATTGCACAGGGATAAATAAATACAAGACATGCTTTCAAGATTTTGGAAAAAAAAATATTTATCAATTATCGTATTTAAAATTGATGTAACCCTCAAAAATGCGAAAATGAGTTAAAGATTGCATTTCATTTTTAAGACGACAAAACAGGTCTCGGCCAAATTATGTAAATTAGAAAAATAAATTGACCACTTTTTGGAAGGGAAACATCATTTTACATTGGTTTTAGGTTTAAAACTTCTGACACGTCCACTTGATATAAGCCTCTATTATATCGACACTCGCTATGTATAACACCGTATCTGCAAACATGAGAATTAAAAGATGCATTTCAAAGATTCATAACGCAACTCACCATATAATATTTTTGATAAAAACAGTTTTTACTCCCACCTGAACAATTTCAATTTTGAGGGCTACATCAATAATTGACCAAAACACCGTCTATGTGTTTTTAATGAGTCGTCGTTCCAATTTATTATTACAAACCTTATTGCAATCATATTTAAATAGGGGTCGGTAAAATATCTAAATTTTGCATTTAACGATTTGACAAAAAAACTAGATCCATTTGATGAGTTTTTAATTCACCAAATTCCGGCAAGTAGTTTTTCACTCGCAGATATGAGTAAATTTAACTTATAAAATTTACACGTCACTGCTCCTTACGCAAGCTTATTACTGCCCTACACATGCGACACATTCGATCAATAACAGATTTAACATATTGATACGCATAATATGTTTCAGCAGAACTCCTCGGCGAGTGTAATGTATACCAAATCAACTGTGTAATCGAATCTCTAATCTGTCAAGTGTTAGTAAGCTTCTACAAGGCGCGTTCAATTGAAATCTGCATACTTAACAAACTCACGGCACGACAGTGACAATTGATCTAAATCCAAATATTGACAGATTCTAGAAGTAATTCTATACCTAAACCATTCTATTATTTATCCACCATTTAATGTCAATAGACTCATGAATGAAGGAAGGACTCGGGGTAAATTATCATTCATTCAAAGATTTCATTTTGTATCAGCCATACATAGCATGTTCTATGGAATTTTAATATCAAATTTAAATTGTTGAAATTTGGTACATTATCATGTATTTCGTCACTCGGAATTTGATTACAAGAATAAACTTGATCTGACAGTTAGTAAATAAGTAAATAGAACGAACAACTTAACCCCCCTAACTCTCCTTTATTTGTATCCTTTGCGTGATATGAGTTAAAAATAAATTACTTAGCAATCAAAACAATGAAATTACCATAATAATACATCATCTGATATTCACACTAAAAAGTATAGCATAGAAATACCGACCAAATTCTAAATAAGTATGCTTTACTTTTTAAACTTTGAATTTAACTTTAATTGATTCTTGCTCGCCTGCAAATGCTAAGTCCTTTGAGTTTCTCATTGTTTATGCGATTGTTTTCGCAATTAAGATTAAAAGTCATTATTATCAAATCAGTAGTAAAATTAATTCAAATATCAATGTAGTTCCTAGATTTAGTGATAATACTTGTTCTTAATCTGTCTTATATATAAACTGTTTATTGTCAGTCAGTTCGAGTTCATTCGTGTACTCGAATGCCTTAAGATAAGTGACGAAATACATGGAAACGTACAAAGTTTCAACTATTCAAATTGTAAATCAAATGTTCTATTATCTATTATTCTTCGTCCCAGCACGTCTCTTCCACATTTGTCCTCTTTATTTCTTTTTCATCTGTAATCTTTCGGCAGTCCTCTTAATGCTATACTTTCACCACACTCGAGTTCAACAGGATTTGCTTCCCCTTTTGTAGTCTCTTCTGATGTCGCCGACATACTGATTTTTGATGTTTTTAATACAACGTGCAATGTCTGCATTCCGAGTTTTCATTCATAATTTCTAAAACCAGTAAAAAAAAATGTTTTTTTATGTCCTACTTTTCATATATTTAGTAAATAAAATCTGATTTGCTTTCTATATACGTCACACAATAATTTAAATGTCCTCTTATTTTGGTAATTGCGGTTTTTACGTTCTCTGGACTTTCGTAACATGGTCAATCAACTATATATTATCAATTACCTGATACCGAAATAAATATTATGACATTTACTAAAGTAGCAATTTTAACAGTTTTATCGTAAGCGATGTTCTAATAGTTAATAATGGTAACTAATTCTTTTTTCACTGCAAGGCTCAAAGTCATTTCTGGGAAATATAAGGAATCCAGCTTATCGGAAAGAAAATAATTATTATTCTGATTTTACCTGGCATACGCACGAAAGTGCTAAGTGTTTTTAAATCCTGATTTTAAATATTTTGAAATGTGCGAGTTCTCTTGGCAGTCAGTGGGCGATTTATCAATATTATTATTAGATGATAGCCATGTTTTTAATATTAATTTTTTTTTTAATTTTCAGGTGAATATGCAAATCTACACAGAAAATTAAAAACAAGATATTTCCAGTGAATTGTCGATAAGGTATTTGTAGCCTAGATATATGTATTTCTCATTTTGTATTGTAAACATTAAATGTTATCTGATATGCTACCGAAAATATTTGCACGCTTCATTTGATAAGTTATGCGTAAACGAATGAGCGAGTCGACGTCTTGGTGATGATTCTCGCACTCTTAATAATTTCGAACAACGATTAACGACGCTTGAAAGCAGTGCTTCTAAGGAAACCATCACACGCTATCTCAATATATATTAACATACACAACTTCTTTTTAGCTTTGAATAAGTCAGGTGAGAAATACTGCTGTTAAACCCAATTGATTATCACACTTATACATGGATTAAAATCAACCCATGAGAATACAATAGTATAAAATATGATTAGCTTGAAACTGAACAGGCGTGCTGATGATGATTCTTCCACAGATTTTTAGCTTTCAGGGCGATTTAAACACGCCAGATCGGTCCAATTTATCTTTATTGCAGTTAATTATTGTTTAGTTTAAGTATTTACAATTACAAAAAAATGATTACAAATTACGCGAAGCACTAATTAAAGAGAGTAACAGAGCGAGAGGCGCGTGGCAAATAAATGGTTACCTTCGGTCAGTCAACATACCCTCGGGCAATATAACACTGGCTGATTTGAAACCAATTTTGCTAAATGGAACATTTATTATTAATTAATTTAAATGAACGACTATAAAAAATTAAACTATGTTCCCATATCACTGCTCTATCTACCTAGCTAATTACCTTTGTGAGAGGTGATTTGAACAATATATGATGAGCTTCCTTGTTGTCGAATAAACTATAAAATCAGTGTCTGAAATGATTTTTACTGGAAGTATAACATGTGTAACTATGCAAGAAGTTAAGAAATGTAACTATGCAACCTCACGTTCGCCACGAACTAATAATCCAGTCGTAAGCGATAAAGACATCTCAGTCAGCTTTCTATAAATAGTCTGCAAGTTGTTTTATATTATTATATCATAGCGCGTTGCATTCGCTGCATAAAAATGCATTTCCCATGCTTGGTATCGTCTCACCTTGCTCGTTGCACTACAAAACGTACTGAAGTTAATAACGGTGCAGCGTTTCACAAATTTTTTATCCGATGTCACCGCCTGTGTATTAATAAATTAAAAGATTCACATTTAAACTTGTTTGGATAGATTCATTACATATTCTTGTCTTATATATTATATTTTAACGCATTTTTACTAGTCACCATATTTATTATACACTTAATATGGCTTTTCAATCCTAGCTAGAACATTTGACACATCTATCTATGGTGAATTATTATCGTTATATGTATATATAGATATATGAAATGCCATGACAGACGATGGATAATAATTATTTTTTTTTCCCGTTTAATCTAATACATATTATGGGCTACAATTATTTAGCGACTATTAGAAAAATCATATTTGTTTTATATCGATGTTATCTTACACATTATTTAATACAGGCAACATAAAAATAAACTCTTACTTACCCACTCTCAATAGAATCAAATGTAGGAATACATGTTTGTCCACACGCACGCTCAGACAATTTACTATCAGAATGAAAATCCGTACTACAATTCTGCATACATTCAATGGGGCACATATTTTAAATAAACTCATTCGTACATGCGATTCCCCAGCCGTTTATTATCAAAATCCTTCAAATCCCAACTCTTAATCTTCCTATTTGCAATGTATTGAGATATAATAATAATGTGCCACATTCCAATTTTGCAGCGTGCCCAAAACCATGCCTTCAGTCGCCTTTAATTATGGCAATCCATTTTTTTACTGCTTTGGCAAGCAAATATTATTTTATTTAACTTCATTTATTGAAATCGGCGTAGTAAAAATAAAATCATTCTAAGTGACCGTTTGAAATATTTCTATCGCCCCGGGCAAAACGCTCATATTTCTAGATCAGTGAGAACTGTTAAATTATAATAAAGTCAACATTTTGAATCTCTTGGCAGTAACTGCGCATCTATCGTATTGTGCCATCCTTTACTCTCTCCGCCCGTTCGGGTGGGTGATATTTATTTTTGCCATAGCCGACGTTGCCTTTTGTTTTTTGTAAGGTATAATGTATTTTAACTTGTAACTGTAAATAATGTTAACTCTTTTTGTATTTGTAAATTAACAAACTGCTGAGAAAAGTTCTACTCGACGGGGAGGTGGAGCGTCAACACACTTTTACTGCCCCAGGTCTGGCGTGGTGATAAGGATGATTGACAGGTTCCTTCGTCCTCTATAAAAACCCGCCCGTCAGCTTACTTTCTCTTTAATTGCAGTTAGTTTATACTAATAAATTCCTCGAAGGTAGTAAGTAACAGATACAAAAACAGAAATTAAAATAAACGATTTGAATTTAAAAACGCAACAAGTGGTTTTACGATAGGGTCGCACTTTCGACCAAAGCTTCGGTGGCAGTCCTCGGATCCGCCGAGTGTCAAATGACTGTTTTTCTAAGCGTCGCACGCTTTTTGTTTACTGCTAACGGTAAACAAACAAATATGACAAATTATTTTTGAACGCCTTAGCAGACACATTACATTAATAAAAGAAATTAGCCTCGGAACAGGTGTTTTTCTTGATGGTTATTCTGGAATGTGGGATTTTGTCATCCTCGAGCGACTCCGCCAGTAAAGCTCGTTTCAAATGATATACAAGAAACAGTTCGGTATGAAAATAAAGTTTGTATCGAGTTCCTAAAATCTTGAAAATCTCGAACAATATAACTATAATAAGCTCTAATCAATCTATGCATTATTAATAATTAACTAATGTATATTATTTCATCCTACTCGTAAGTATAGCCACAATCGATGCAGCTGTATGCAGCGAGCCATTGGTTGAAAACCGTTGCACCAAAGTGCATTGAATCGCATTGTGTTGCAGATTGCTATTCAGAGCGCAGCGGCGTAACCCACTTTTGTTATGTGATTCTGTTTAGTTTTGTAATGCTTAACCGATACATGAACATAATACCACGTCCTTGGCTCTGATGCGTTATTTTATCACAGCTATTTAAAAACTTGTTTGTTTTTTAATCGTATATTTAAACTATAATTTAAGACATCGACTGAGGGTGCTTGATGGAATTTCAATATTAAATTTGGATTATTGAGATTTTGTACACTTCCATGTATTTTGTCACTAACGACCCGGGTTTCGCCTTTCGGCATCTTCAGGCATTCGAGCACACGAGTGTGCTCGAATGCCTGAAGATGCCGAAAGGCGAAACCCGGGTCGTTAGTGACAAAATACATGGAAGTGTACAAAATCTCAATAATCCAAATTGTATATTTAAACTGTATTAATTACGTATTTATCAGTGTATGTGTATTTTATCGATGAAAAATTAAAAAATAATTACTTCTTTATGTAAATAACCAAAATAAATTTGGAAGCAAATCTGTATTATGTTTACTACGTAATTATCAAATTCTCAGACTAATGTTTTAGAAGGAGCTGATACTAAACAAGATAAAAATGAATATTCAATAAGACGTTTTTATCTATGGATAGCCATGCTATTTCGATGAGGCAGTAAACCAGAAAAATATACACATACGCTTAGCACATCATTCATTAATTAAAACAAAAATTACATCACAAATAACTTAAAATATCGACACTCCCCACGTATAATCTCATATCTGAAAACGCATGACTTTACAGGAGAGAATTTCAAAGATTCATAACGCAATTGCAAAGTAACGACTGCATGTATATTTTTCAAAATTGGGTCAGTGCTACTATTTTAAATATAATTTTCCTTGTTGTTTCATGCGTACATATAGAACTGAGTGCGTGCGTAGACAGAGAAAATGCAAAAGACATATAAGTCTCATATTCTGCACATACGTGATTATTCGTAGGGAGTGTCGATCTTATAAAGTATTTTTATTTCTAAGTTATTCAAACAGACTATAGATACAGTGTGTTGTAGAATGAAAACATAGAAATTCCATCAAGCACCCTCAGTCGATGTCTTAAATTAAACATAGACCTGATTGTCGTTGTGTTACTTTTTCATCGCCCTTTTTTCAGAGAATTTTGTTGGAAATACTCAGTACGCCAATCTTTTTATCTACCTCCTGTTTTCAGGATCGAATACGTTTAAAGGAATGGGATTACAATATAAACAGTGAAACCCGGATCTATCATTCTTGCCTTCATTGTTTTTTTGTTGGGCCTTAAAAAACAGTGGTTAGGTGTTACTCTAAATATCCAAGTCTTTGTACGAATTTCTATATTTCAATTTAAAAAAAGACAATCTATGAAAGTGTCGAATCAAACGCACGATGACCTTACTGATTACGATGAAAGCTCACTCGGCTACAGCAATCTTTTATTATATAGCAATACGAATCAATTAATTCATACAATAATAATCATTGGAACGAAGGTAAAGGATTCAGAAAATAGCGCGACGGACGACCCTTTCATGTCCATAACTTTTTGTCATTAATTTCAATTATTATGAGCTGTATCGATGTTTTTAATAACTAAACTTTTAAATAAAAATTTAATAATACACCACATGAAACAAATACTCACCCTCTTAAAGGCGTTCTCGAGGATTAGAACTTTAGCCGTTTTGTGCTAGTTAGCGTGTACTTGCTTGTAACCCTGGTCATTTGTGTAAATTTACTTATATAGGCAGTGTGCGTATGTAAAAGATTTAGTTTTCTTTTACTTTTATTTAATACAGATTTTTAAAAGTTCATTTGTTTATCTAATGTTTTACTAACATTCCTACAACTACACTACGATAACGTCGCGTATTGTTTAGGTCAGTGCTTTCCAAACTGGGGTCCGCAGGTCCGCGAAAATTTTCCGTAGAAAGTACAAATATTTATTTACCATAATTTTTTCTTTATGTCAAAAAAGAGCTCTCTTCTTTCTTTCGTGATCATAAATGGATGTGTTTTGCATCTTTTAATAAAAATAAGCACAGATCATGCCTTTCCACGGATACTTTGGAAGAATTCTTGCGCGTTAGCATTTTTGACATTGATCTAGAACCATTGATTGTTGTGTAAAAACATGCAACCGTATCCATCTCAATAAATTGTTTTGTAAGCTTGATATTATGTATAGTTTTTCTTGTTTTATTTGAAAAAAAAATTTTAAAGTAAATTACTACTTTTTTTGATAAAATATAAACATATGAGAAGACCCGAATCGAACAGGGGCGAATGGTCAGTTATCGGCGTCCTGGAAGGTCTGGGATCTCAAACAAACACCATTTCAAATCCGGTTCAACACTTATTTATTTTAATCGAAGATGCAGTGGCTTAACATACACAAAAAAATATTTATAACACATAAAATTGAGTCTACATTTACATTTACTTAACACATGCATTTACTTTAAGTTATAATGCAAGTGACACGACAAACGATTTTAAATTAAGTCCAATTTCAAAACAACACAAACAATCCACAACGTCACCGGTGCTGGCCACGGCCGGCGGCTCGCCCGGTTCGAAAGCTGGCAAACGACTCTTAATACATAAAATCAAAAAGGACTCCCGCACCGTCGGAGCCACCCCTTTCCGTCAAAAATGGACTCGTCCAGCGAACGTGTCCGCTGGCAATTTGTCGAGCGCCCTTCACGACAAGAGTCGGGCTGATTTCTAGGAATCATTGTCATTAACGCTGTGCGTTTTCAGCTATGAACCCTAATACAACTTAACAAAAAAACCAGGTTGTGTCATATAATAGTAATAATTAATTTCAAATAAAAAGTTTGACCACTAAAATATGTTTTTTTCGGGGAGGGGGTCCGCGGATTATTTTTTCAGATTTAGGAGGCCGTGGTATGACAAAATTTCTGAAGCACTGGTTTAGGTACCAAGTGACAGAATTATCAGCGTTTATGTTAGCTTAAATCACTCCTAGCGTTTTCTATGCCAACGTATTCATTTTATCCACGCTGAACACTCATCCCAACATCCGTAGACGAGCATGCGTATAATTATGTTAAAAAAACGCCGATTTCATTTCGTGACGAATTCAATTTATATTCACGTATTATATTGGGGTCATCAACCAAAACACGTTGTGTGTTTGTTATACAAAATAAATAAATATACATGTAGGCATAGATATACCTAGTCGTTTCGTATTTTACGTATACGTGCTGCCAGTTGCGTGCTACTCATAGGGGTAAAAGAAACTCCTAGCCTATTTTTGTATATATCGCTGTACCACTGAGTAAACGTACTTACTTTCGAATGGAATATATACTAAATCACAGTATATCTCCACTTACATATTTACAGTAATAAAAACAGGTAGAAACATAGATATTCAAAATTTTCAAAAGGCTTACTTTTACGCCAGAAAAAGCTTTGAAGTAGACATTCATTTTTTTAGCTTTCAGGTTCGTGCACTGATTTATTTGTAGCCCTAAACACGTTCTGTAAACTAAGCATACGACACCCCACCCCTAAAAGGAAAATTAAATTTATATTGTAAAGATTATTTGAAAGAACATATTTATGTATAATAAATGGTTTAAGAAGCTGTGTAGTCGCTAAAAATCCGATACTTATTTTAAAAATCTCAAATTTATCTTTTTTCTACATTTTTTTATATTTCCTGATTTTGACATCCATTGCGTGATTACTAATATAATATGTATCGACAGATGAAAAACTAAGTATATATAATGTTTTTGATTTGGTAGAAAGTGATTTTGTTAAATTTGTACATCTTGATGTGCATCTGGAATCATCTGGCCAATCTACCAAACACGACAATCGTGACATTGACAGTATTCTTCCAGCTCTGCAAAAAAGAACCTTACGAATACATATATATATATATATAATAACTTTTTTAAAATAAATGGTGTAAAATGCCATTATTACAAAACGTAGCAACGCTCTTTCCCGTGGCTATACTGTGGACTCCAGAAACTTTAATTGTTGTTACATACGACTTTTGTTGCACAAATTCAAAGGTCCAACAAGTTTCAAAGATCTTCGAACCGTCGATGGAATTAAATGTGTCATGTATCGTGAAGCATTGGGACTACTCGAGAATGACAATCAACGCTCATTGGGACGCAACATTAAAGGGAGCTGCACACTCGGATTCAGAATTTTTGCAATAATTTTCTCATTTTGTGAACCTTCCAACCTTAAAGCGTTTTTGCGAGAACAATAATGAAGATTATTTTGAATAGCTTGTGTTGACAAAATCGTCACGTTGCCTTGAACTATACCGATGTGCATCTACAATGAGGTACTCGTCAAGCTTGAACACATGATCGGAAAATCTTACGATCGAAAATCGAAAATTTAAAAGATAAGTCCTTCGCTACAGCTTGCACGTAACGTGAGTTGGAAAATGCTGCGATAATTAGCGTATGACTATGATCTACAACTTTATTGTCAAATGCAGTTCAACAAACTATCTAACAAGAAGCTCTACAGCACGATAACAAGAGTGAAGGTGAGGTGATTTTTTATCTTTTACTAGTGAGTACCCGGCATGCGTTGCAATGCCACTCAAAGAAAGAAAGGGTTTGTGCTTTAATTCTGTTTATTGAAGTGCTTTTGGATTAGAGGCCTGCACGGGCTGAAATTTCATAAAATTACCCATTCCGAGCCCGTCATCTTCAGGCCTGGCCCGGCCCGAGCTTCAACACTTGTTACCCGAAACCAACCCGAAGCCCAGATTTACTTTTCTCAGCCCGAAAAATACCCGATTTTTAATATAGTAATTCATTTATACTTTTCAAACAATATATGTTATTGTTTCCATATTTTCAACGATATTTATAAAACATGTGAAATAAATTAAGATTATGAATGTTGCCCTATGGCTGACTCATGAACCGAACATAGTACAAAATGTTTGTCTTAAATTTGTATTACTTATCCAGGCCTGTTTCGAGCCCGGGCCCATGCAGACCTCCATTTTATACAATATTTTTATTTTCCGTCTGGTTAAGAAATGTCGCTATTAGTACTATTTGATTTTTTTTTTTATATTTAATTTTTTTATTCAGAAACCTTCACGGGTGAGCGCGCAACAACTCACCAAAGTTTGATCACAATCGGATCAATAGTAAAGGAATGCATAGAAGACAAACAAACAAACAAATATAGATTATTGCTATTTTCAAAATTTAAAAACTTAATTGATTGAATTTATTTTGAGGATGTTCCAAGAGGTGTGGTCTAGGGTGATATTTTCAACTGTCAACCAAATTTGAACATTAGCTATCCAGCGTTCTAATATAAACGTCATCTATCTTGGTATATATATTAAAAAATACTTGTTTTTTTTATAAAATGCACACAAATATTGTTTTCATTTTTTCTAAGTACATATTTAAAAAAACGGGATATAAATAGTGTTGTTCGGATCGCTTCCAAAAACACCACGACTCCAACTTCGATTCCACAGCCCTGGTGTATATGCACTTATTTATATTAAAATGCATGTATTATTTGCCCTATTTTAGAATCCTAACACGCTACTGCATACCGCGTGTTTTGTGTATTTTTAAACATTTTGTGTGTATATTGCGCGTGCTGCCGCTGTGTTAGGCATGCGAGAATGTTAGTGACAAAGTGTGTGACCATGTTTTACTGTGGAAGAATTTCTGACGGCTCGGAAGAGATTTTTTGACGTAAATCTGTCCGCGGATTTACATATATCTTAACGTTTTTTAAGAACAAGAAAAATGGCCGCATACAATATATAAATATATATATATTCCGGTTTCACAGAATATACGGAAGGTGGTGGTCCGTACGTGATTAAATCCGAAGTCAGTTTGACAGTTTTCCTTATAAGTTGCGACTAGTATTTTTACAACTTTATTAAGTACGGCGAATTTAATCCGAGAGCAACTCTTGCTTGTATTTAAGTATCAGTGAATATTTTGAAGTTTTAGTTTTACTTATGGGCTGTGCATTCTGCACATCGACTTGAAATCTTGAAGAAGATGCCCATAGGTTATTTAAGCGTTATGAAGTCATGCCATATTTGACCATGTAAAGTGAGCTCCAAAAGGGTTAAACAAGCGTGTTATATCCATTCATTTCAGCCGCTATGACACTGCATCTCGAAGCGAAAGCAAAACTCGAAGAAGTACCAAGTAGTACCAGAACGAAAAGTAATTGATCAGATAGAGATTTGTTACCATTATAATTATTCACTCATGCACTTATTACTTACATATTAATATCGTACTGATTGCCTTACAGTTGCTAATTGCCGACCGCGCACTTCTCGCGGGCTCGGCGCTGGATGAGATAAGCATATGACACACCCTGGTTTTTGTTAAGTATAAGTGTCATTAATGTCCAGAACTGAAATCACCCAGCGGCAACAGCAATATTTCGCTCTTTCTTGTTGCCAGGCGTTTAATTGCCGTCTGGTACGTCCGCTGGACGAGTCCATTTTTACGGAAAAAAGGTAGCTCTGAAGGTGCAGGGAGTTTTTTTTTAAGTATTTGTAGGCAGTCGATTACGGAGGTGACGTGACGATGTTAATTGTTTTTTTTGATTTGCGTTGGACTTTATTTAAATTCGTTGTGTCATTTGTATTATAGCTTAAAGTAAATTCAGTTGCTAAGTAAATGTAAATGTAGAATCAATTTTGTGTGCTAAGATTTATATATTTGTGTAATGTTAAACCACTGCATCTTGAATGGAAAATAAATAAGTTTTGAACCGGATTTGAAATGGTGTTTGTCTGAGATCAGCCCTTTCAGGACTCCGGATAACCAGCCGCTCGCCTCTCTTCGATCCGGGGTCTTCTCACATAACTTTTGGTTTTTCAGCTGTTTTATCGGAAAATAATCGTCGAATCCGAATTAAGTGTAGAATATAGGTAAACCGAAAATACATTTGGAACGAATGTATACCTAGCTTTTTTCGTCTCATAATATTTTAGTTCAATGCATATTATTTGTTTCTCACTGAATGGAGAGACTTCCAACCAGCGATGTTTTGACTAGAACGTATATTAATTCTTAAACTAGGCTATCAATTAATGAAACTTACTCTATTTATTTGTACTTTGTAACCAGTCTTTTCAATCGATTATCGTTAACATATGAAACCTATTTCAATTTATTTTACAAGTCATAATTCAGTTGAAGAGTGACATTCCAAAGCGACACATACATGATATCGTCGTTGTTGTGGAAGAAGACACTAACTGAAAAATACTAGTTTTGAGTAATTGCACTTTGAAGTTTGTCAAATATTTGAAATACATTTACATTGAATACATCGAAATATCTTTATCATTTTGTTTGTTTGTAGAAAACTGTTATTAAGTAAAATTATAATTTATAAAATAAGTGTGTTGTTTCATACGGTAGAGTTTGAAATAAAAAAACATTTTGGTATAATAAATATGTCATTTTCGATTTAGTGTTTTCTTCCAGAGCAACGACGATATATTGGTTCAAAAAATAAAAATCGCAGAAAAAAGTATCAAGAGTGTATGGAAAACTAAAATTAGTTCTTTAAATTCGTGTAAAAAAGGACTTTTATTTACACATAAACCTTTAATTTCCTTAAAATGAAACAAAAAAAAGTAAGAATTTTTTATTTAAAATATAATATATAATGTACAGAAATGCAAAATAAGAATGTGATTTGAACGAAGCGCCTTTAGTTCGCTCCGTCGGAGATAACTGCTCAAGTTACGTCATCTGATTAGGATACGTCACCAGAAACACGTGTTTTGGGGAAATGAAGAAATAAACTAGTGATTAAATTATTAATAGTTTTTATTTTTAACAAAGTAATAGAGGTTCAAAAAATTCGCAAGGTTTTTTACAAGGGTAGCACTTCTTGTAATAACATTTTTAAAAGAAATAATCGCATACAAAGAGGACTGGGTGTAATTCATGTGATTGTTTTTATTGGTAACACTTTCTCAACAGCATTTGATGTATGTGATTAGATTACACAGAAATGTGTTAAATTAAGCCTGCTAAAAAATTGCATAAAAATATTGTTATTCACCCGGGCACAGAATTGTTTTCAAAAGTAGGTAAATTTGTAGGGGACGACTTATTGGTACAATCATCCCTATCTTAACTTGGATTGGAGTGAGTGGAGTGAGGACGTATGAGTGGTGTTAATACGTCATGACGTAAAATATGTCAAAGATACTAACGGCATATATTCCAACTTCTGTATATAGGCAATACATACTGCGTGTTTCTGGCATTAGGAAAATAAAATAGATGTCAATATTTTTTTTTAGTAGAAGCCGAGATTGCAAACGGTGACTGACTGACTACTCGTTAAAAATAGTAATAATTTATCTAAAAATATTCATGTATTGCACGCCGACATGTCAGTCAGTCGGTCTCTTGGGCAGACATCTTGGCAACAATTCATATTTTCTTGTCCGTATCTCTTTATATCCGTAAACTTCAATCCAACTCCTTCAAACTGTAGACGGATATTATTTATGTATGATTTAAAAAAACATGTTGGAATCGAACTAAACGTAACATTACGATATTGTTTTCAAAAAAATGGAATTTTTTGGCGTTAGATATTTTAAATTGAATTTGAAATTATTGGTGAATAAAAATACACTCTCTTGATCGCGTCGTTTCTTTTTGAAGTATCTGCACGCTTAATAAGTCACACATTTTACTATCTGATATATCTCCGTTTTAAAATTTTAACATGAAAATGTCGTATTAACGTTTGATAAAATATTTATAGAAATGAAATTTGCTATTGTCGGGTCCGCGGCGCTTTGGCCAACGTCGTTGATTACGGCTACAGATGTCTCGAGTTCAAGTCCAGGTACGGACAGTTTCATAATTGATTTATGGATTTCTGTTCGTAAGCATGGCGATTTGTGATGTCCGAAATTCCCTCCCAAACATCCGATTCTAAAATCAGGGTCTAGCGTGAGCGATTAGCTAACCACTTGCCCTGTCCTAGCGCTATCCCTCTATCCCTACTCTCTTCAAAAAAGTGAGGTTGAGCATTTGAGTATCAAGCAGTTCTCGTAGAAAAAAAATGTTGAAATACCTCCGTTAGGAGTTCATGTACTCCACATTGGGAGCGGACATGGTAAAAAAACACAAATTTTTTTAAGGTTAAATAAATAAATGAATACATAAAAATATGGAGATGATTTAAGAACATTGAAATTTTTGTCCTGGAAGAATAGTAAAACACTTAGTGTTAATAGTCTCTTAGGAATACACAAAATGTGTTCTAGAAGAAAATACTAACTACTCTTACAGAAATGAAGAAATTCTCTCAAAAAGGTATAATAAAACTTTATTTTTCATTTCAACCTTATTATTAAATAAATGTTCTTTATTTTAATGTTGTATGTTTTAAAATTGTTTATTAAACTCACATAATATACAATTTCAAACATCAAAGTTCAATTACTCAAAACTAGTATTATTCAGTTAGTGTTTTCATTCGCAAATCATGGCTTGTTTTCCTGATAGTTTGATTACCCTAAAAAGCTTCGTGAAACATAAACTATTGAACCTAAGAAATAATCAGACATAATTGCGTTGGCCGAATTACAATACGTTTAATGAAAAAAATACTAACTTCTTTGCAGCTTTATCATATTTATTGGCCGTCATATCAGTTGCTGAATAAATGTATATATGTCGGGTGTTGGATGATCTGCCAAATATTTGGAATCCTTGGCTTAATACTTTGACACCATTTCGTTATACAATAAATTCCTACACTTTTCAATGAATTAAGTTCAATTTGAAAAGTTTTAGCACTCCTGATACTCTCAGACATCAGACGCTATGTTGCCATGCGAAGATAGATCACGTGTTGCGTCTATCCGACGTCGTGTTTGTTTTCAGCTTTATTCGTTTTACCCCTAGACAATTTTACCCCGTGATCCCCACGCGTGCCTGGTTCTCTTACCCCAAAGGCCAGTTTTGTTTCCTGGCGGGTACAATTTTTTAGGTTGTTTTCCTATGTTCAGGGAAGGTCTGGTGAAATTAGCTATTTACATACTGTCGGTTCATAAGATATCTTATCATTTTCTTTATTTTTGCTTAGAAAAAAAATTTAAATAAACGCTGTAATTTCAAACTTACACTTGATATAACTTCAACGTCGTTCAATTAGTTGGCCATCCACCATATGCCAAGTATATGATGCTGTTAATATAATCAACATATCATAAAAAACAAATATGAATCAAGAAACATTTAACGCCCCATAGTAAACGATCCTTTGATTATCTGTATGGGACTTCTTTTTAAAAATTGTCCTCTTTACTCATTTATAGTAATAAATAAGGGTATAAGCGTTATCATAAAACATTCGTGATTGCGGATTTGATGTACGGAAATATTCTGTTTGAAATATTTGTGTTGTTTTTAAAATACGGAGCTTTATTCATTATAGAAATTACTTTTCACACTACTTGTTGATAATTGAGATTACTGTTTAGCACATAATTCGACGGTGATTAGATTTATATTTAAACAACACTACTCATCCCATTAAATATGAAAATAAGAAAAAAATGCTTCTTGCAAGATTGAACTGTCCTTCCAGCGTATTTAAGTCTGGCACCTGGACTATTTCTCTGTATTAAATATTTTTAAAACTATATCCGCTCCCTATTTGGAGCATATGGCCATCACGCGGTTCCTCCAAGCTTCTCTGTCCCCCGCCAGTCTCCTCGCTTCTTCCCAGGTCATCCCAGCGTCCCGTAGTTCCACAATACATCATATGGATGGTCATCAGCGGCCTTCCAGCGCGACGGAATCCATCTGGTTGGTAGAAGAGAGAGGCAGGATTTAGGCTCCCCAAGGGCATCCGCAGCACGTGTCCAAGCCAGGTCCATCGTCGCTTTTTATTTTGTACGTAATAATAGGCTGGTCCGTCCGCTCTCTTACCTCCGAGTTCCTGACAAAATCAAACCACCGTACCCTTAGTATTCCCTGCAAACATCTGTTTTCAAAACATAGTATACGGTTATCCTGTGCCTTGGTGATGTTCCATGACTCGCAACTGTAAAGCAACACCGTCAGGATGCATGCGTTGAATAAGTAGCACTTGGTTCTGACCGAGTACAATCATGAGTACCAGACTTTCCGCATTGAGTTAAAGTATTAAATATACCACCCATTACTAAGTGTGTAAGTACTTTAATATAGTATAGCTTGTGTACTCATTTTCTTTTTGTATTGTTTTTCATTAAACACCTTCCGTATTACATATTTATTTTTTTCATACTGTGATAAAATTTTCAGTATACCTTGTCAAATGAGAGTTTTTATTTACTTGAGTATTCTTGAAAATATATCATAGACCGTTACGCCTGTTTGTCTTGTCCTGTTCAACCTACTCTTTCGGTGGGATAACTCTACGAAGTAATTCCCTGGAGTTTACTGTCAAGAAAGCAGATAGATATATTATTGTGTATATAGGAACGAAATTATTTTTATCGAATTTGCCTAAGAAAACATTTACCCTATCACTACGCACTCTGCATTTTGATATTCACACCTCGCTTTATGGCGAAATATTTTTTCATCGTTTTTGTCGTAGACTTTTCATAATTTTACGAGTGGTATTCTTTTCTTGAGGGATTAAAATCTTTATTCAAGAAATAAACTTTACTTATTAACGTGCTGTGTTTATACAGAATCTTCTTGCTTATATATTAATGAGTATACATTACGGCTAAGCCTAATTACTCCCCTTGAACCGTTATTGTGTACATTAGGTTCTTTTTAGCAATTTAATTCATTCTTATACAAGGTTAATGGTTTATATAATATACTAGTGAGTACCCAGCATGCGTTGCAATTCCACTCAAAGAATTAAAGGGTTTGTGTTTTAATTTTGTTTATTGAAGTGCCTTTGGATACGCAATATTTTTTGTTTTCCGTCTTGTGCATACACGAATAAATCAGAAGGTTTTTCCGAGGTGTCGAGATGTTTGTACGTATTTTTTTTTTTTTTTTTTAGATTTGTTTTCAGAAACCTTGACGAGTGTGCGCATAACAACTCACTAAAGTTTCAATCAAACAAACATTCATTCATTTATATATATATAGACGATTTAATTTAGTTTACATGCCTTGCACGGCTTGTTCACGGTTGTTCTTCGAAATTATGCGAATTCTTGGAAGGAATAGAGGAAATCTTTCGGTATAATTTTTTCATCTGGTTAGGTAGTCCATCTAACTGAAATTCGTCATCATCATAGACTGAATTAAATCTCATCACACTTTTGGCATTTAATCAGACCATTTATGATTTAAAGTGAAATAATAATGCATGCATGGTTTCCAGTAGAATACTATTTGTTAGAGATATTTCGCGTTTTATATTTTTGCGTAACATTTTATGTAACACATTTTTTTTTGAATTCTCTCTGAATGGCCTAGTTCATTTTCCATACTTTTTTAAAATGCAAATCGTAGAAAACAATCGTGGTCATCTTGGGAACCACGACAAATAGTAGTTTATGCAATATGGCGGAAAAAATTCAAAAAAAACTTAAAACAAATGAATGTCGATTATGATGTTTAAATATATATTCTTTTCGATGTTACTATTCGACTATCTACGATTTACAAATCGCCGACAGATGTACAAAAAGTCAATGATTAAAAATATTTTTCGTAATAAAAAAGTTTCCAGAATTTATTTCCTCTATTTAATATCTATTTAAAATCTAAATAGAATCATTGTCACAGTATGGAATATACCGCCTCTCTTGTGAAGACTGTCAAGCTTCCTATGTAGGACAGACAGGTAGAAGCTTTACTATTAGACTTAAAGAAAATATAAGAAACGATCATAATTTTAATAAAAATAATGACGTAGAAGTTCTCCATCGAGTAAATAAAAAATGTATTAAAATGAATATTTTTTAGAAATTGATAAAACCATTAACAGTAACGGAGGATTAGTAAATAACATTTTAAATAGAACAGGCGGCTCACCATTATTAAATTTTTTTCCCATGGGTTTTTCACCGCCAAGTATCAGTAATTGATCCGTAAATAGTCTACCAGTATTTATGTCTTCAACGTCTAGTAGAATGCAATAAAGCCCACCCCACCCTTTATTTTTAATGTAAAAATTAGAATCATTGTTTACCTTAGAAATAAATAACCTTGCGATATGGTTAGTCTGAAGATGCTACTTAAAAAGGCGAAATGCGTCACGTTAGTGATAAACCAAGTGGAATAACGAAGTTATCAATTTTAATTTTATATTAAAAATGAACCTCCACAAAGTTACTGCCGAATCCTTAGAAAATATTGCTCTATTTATTCACCATCATTTTTGAGTTCCTTCATTTTATTGTTCTAACCAAATATTTGTTATTATTTTTAAACTATCTAAAGCTATATATATAACAAAAGCAATTCATAAGAAAGTATTAGTAAATTGTATTGAATTTATAAATAAAATTTCCAGTTATTATAAATACTTTTAACTCTTGAGCTGTGTGTTATCTTTAGAAAGTTTGAATTTACCATCAATGTTTTCCAATGTAGATACTTCGTTAAACTCCCACCTTTAAGAAAAAAATTTAATTTAAAAATTTTCTCTCCTGAATGTTGTGCTTAAATTTCGTCACCTAAGTCGGAATTATTTTTATGGTACTAACTTTTTTTATAATTCTGTTTTCAAAAGCTACCAAAATTTTCATTTCTTTGTTCTGTATATTTTGTAATAAGACGATTAAAGATCTCATTGGAAATGTGGAGACAAGCGTTATCTTTTAGAACAGCAACATATATTATATAAAAATTAAACTGCATAAAAACTTGTAGAACCTTTGAACCATGTCCTTTTTTTAATAGTAAATTTCTATAAAAAATCACGCCAGTTGGGTGCAGAATTAGTTTACCTATCATTAAAAAAAACGGTATTTTGGTTTATTTTTAAGATTAGCCGGTAATTAATAATGTGTCAAAAGGTTTTCACTATAATTTTAATATTTCCGTTGATTTTCACTATTGAACCAAAGTATTCCTAATTGGGAAATATAGATAAAAAATACGAATTGTCAGTTAACCTAGTTCTGCATTAGCTGACGATCGACAGTGTGCTCAATAATTAGTATCAATAACTTTGGTTAACTTTGATATAAAAAGTTCATTTTGTTTTTATTAATATGCAAATTAATTTATTAAGATACCGAGTTATTGGCCATGTGAATTTGAAGGATATGGTAAAGTTTTATTACATCCATTTGTTTGATTGGCAACAGCAGTCATTCCATCCCTTGTCTCCGAAAGGGATTAGCTAATAACGCTATATCTTAAAATAAATTCTAAATAATTGATACGACGAATAAAGGGCCAACGAGCGACATAACATCTGATGAAGCGAGTAATTATTCTCACCTAGATACAAAACACTCCACCAAAATTAAACTATGTGAACTTGGCCTGTTCATTGGCTGCACGGAACAATTTAAACAATAGTTCTGTATCATCGGCGTGCGGTGGACTTGTCACTATCTCTATCGCACAACCTTATATGATTATAAGCAAGAAGCTCTTGCATCTCGCTTGCACATTCAATTTTTATGTGATTGAGCGAGAAAAAGATAAAGCAACCGCACGCGCCTGATCAGTATAGTTTTGCATAATAGCAGTAACTTTTGCTTCGTCTGGAATTGTGACTAAAAAAACTTATTATAAATCACCTGTGCTTTTCTAGAAGTATATTCATTGAATCAGACTATGAGAATTGGCTGTCAAGTTGTGAGTGTTATTTCTTAGAGGTATTCAAATAGACGCGGTTTTTTTTCATAAGTTATCTTACAATGAAACGTTTAAAATAGACTGTTCCACTTTTTACTTCCCGTCTACGCTCGCGAACACCCAGTCCGATGACAGAACGCTCATCACACAATGAACAATAATCTATTATAATTTCTATCGTGAGAATTTGGATACTCATTCGGTCGACAAGCTCGCCCAGAAGAGTGATCCGAGAGACACGCCTCGATTGGTCACCGCCCACGATTTTTTTTTTGTCTTTTGGCACTTGTTTATTTTTCGCAGTCAGGGTACACGTCAGACTGAGGAAACTTCATTTGATTTTCTTATGTTTATTTATCGACAACACGTCACTTAAATTATTTAGATTGATCGATTTCTTTATAAGGTTGGATTCTACTAGTTTCTTCTATGGTATTTTATTGTCACATGTGTAAAGATCAGTCGCGTGCTTTTTTTTATTAAATCTGGGGATAAATTATTTTTTTTAATCGTTTTCGCACTATAGAATGTTCACGAGAATGGCGACTGAATGTTGCAACCTTTGTGCGAAAGATTCAATCAATGCAGTCGCATCAAACCGGTACATTATCAACCTATTGGTTACCAAACACTTTATATGCATATTATTCACATACATAACACAAATGTCTTGATCAAATGCAGCATATGACCTCTTGGTACCTACAAGAATCTCTATAATTTATTTACCACTAGCGTCATAGATAACGGTATTGAAATTAAAATACTGGATGTCTAAAGTAGCTAGTATTAAATAAATGTATTGTTGTGTGTTGTATGACATACAAACATGTGATATATGATAATAATAAAACGCCTACAGACCGATCTGGGCTATTATATACTTAATTACCTGTACATCTTGCAAGGTTATGTAAGTATAAGTTAAAACAGTGTTACAGCTAAAAACAACACAGTTAACCTTTTCCTTGGATAAAAGTTCACTATATAATTCGACAACCAGCAAAATCTCGTATCCCACACATTGTAATTAGTTGGTTACGACGCGTATATTGTTTGTCAAGCTATATTTTTTATAAACCGCTTAGTATTAGAGCACAAAAGCATCAACTTTATGGAACTATTTCTTAAAAAATATAAATTTGTGACTTTTGAGTTGAAAATTGGGCACTTAAAATTTTAGTTTGCAAAACCCATATATTTACTTTGTACCTACAGCCTTTTCTAGATAGTCAGAAAATTGCAAAGGAATCGGCTGTCCTTGTGTGGATTTTTTTTTACTACAGTAAGTATTTTATCCGTGACTATTATAACAGAATAAAGTAATATCGATTTTTTCATGAGCAAGAAATGGTAAAATTATCTCAACAAAGGCCTCATAATGTCTTGCACGCATATTTTTTTGTAATAACTTACACATAATGAGCGCTTGGTCATTGTTAACGGGAGTGCCCCCAACGCAGAGCTTTACAAATATTGAGCTTTTCCATACGTGCGAGAGCTTTTATGGCATATGACAAAATAAAAAAAACATTTACGTTTCGCTGAAAATACGTAAGGACGTCAGAAAATAAATGTGTACTACATAGCACTTAGATATCTATTTCATACTCTGTCGAAGAATATATTTAGTTTGTAGGAAAACGTTTTCATTTTCATATTACTGACAGACGAGTAGTAAGGTAAAGCTTCTAAAAGCTTTTTTGTATAAAAGTGTTATAGCGTATTGAATTTTACATATTTTTTCATACTGTTTGGCAGGGACGGCTCTTGCGAAAGAGCAAAGTGTGCACTGCACTCCCATAAGTCCCATGTACATATTCCATTAACAAATGATATTCAAACATGATAATTATACCAATTCACTTATTTCACCCGCGTGTTCCCCAATAGGAAAATTCTGAAGCAACGATGATCAATAAACACGATTAGCGAACGTATTCCGCGCCAATTCATAATACACATGAAACTCGGTCGATGACGCGTAAGGAGAGCACAACACGTTATGCACTTCTCAACCGAGACGCAGACGGTCAAATTTAGTATGGTGTTTGCCATATTTGTGACGTCACGCCACTATGAACAATGTGACACCTACTTTTTTTATGCAAAATTTTGTCGACGCGTAAGCATTGCACCGAATTGAAGGAAACGAGCGATGCGACGAGTTATCGACAAGTTTGCAATAGCTAGTTGTACAGATTTTTACAATTGGTTTCAATATAATACTTTAACTATACGTTCTACAATAATAATAATATTTACCTACAATGATAACTTTTTGATTGATCAATAATATTTATAACATTATAGCTGTTTGTGATTGACGGTTAAGGAGTTTTTTTTTCAATATTTAAGATAAGACAGCTTAGAATTTGTTTCAGGGCTGGCACAGGTGTTTCATAATGTTCAACTGTGTATCCGGTCAGGTCTTATAATATACATTCTTCTAATACGTCTATTCTTCAATAATGAATTCTAAAAACTATTTACCCCTTTATATTATATAATGTGTAAAATAGCATGCGATACTATAGTGAATTAAACGAAAAACCATTTCACATGCCCTGGTCATTTAATAACAGTTTAATTAATTTTCAGTGAAGAATTTTCTAATTGCAGACTTTAATATGTCAACCTAAAAATACGATTTCATTGAAGAATTAAACTTTTAACGAATAAAATCGAACAATCCAATAACGGATTTTAACTTAACAAAATCCAAGATGCGGAGGATGAATTTAATACACAAATAGGTGAATCTTTTTTTTCACCCCCTAATATTCTTGTCACCGGCCACCACTGCTGTTTGGTAATATAATTTTTTTTAAATATGATGTAAATATGTAACATTTTTTTTTACTTACTCAATTAATTTTACTTATCTTTATAGATTCGGGATATCTGTACGTGGAGTATTGGTTTTCGAACATTTAACTATATTTTAACCATTTACATTTGATTTGACAACACGATATAAGCGTACAATAGTTAACTTTGTTATTTAAAATAAATGTGTAGTTAACAATTTAAACCTCTTTCCAAGAGAGTTAATACAAAAATTATTAATATACATTATATTCAATTTATTTGCTGCAATAACACAACGGCTTTCGTATTAATAAGTAAAAAATTCACTTATACAGAGAGGCATTCGAGTGAAAAGGCTTAAAATTTCTACGTGCTTGTTACTACATATTTTGGTTTTGTAAAAATCACAAAAAAATACCCTTCACAGTTTAATATCAATTTAATAAAATGAATATTATGTGAAAATTTTTTGTGTTGAAATAACAGATTCAATATAAAGTGGGTGATCGGTTAACGAACAATTCGGATAGCGATCATTGGAACAGATTATGTTCGTTAACCGATCACCCACTGTATTACAATAAGATTAATCTTAAAGCGAAAGATTTTTTAAACAACTAACTGTTGTAGTATAATTCTAAAACCCTTGATGTAAAAAATCACACTTTCAAACGAATTCGATGAAAAATTACTGCTTCTAACAATAGAAACTAGTTTTTCAATTCAAAAAAAAAATTCACCGCTTGGTGATCAGACTAAGCGACGGTAATATTTTAGCTGTGCATTAAATAAATTAAATGGCCGCGAAAATTAAATAAATTAATAATTTGCCGCGCGTTATTTTCCTTTGTATTCCGTAAAAGATAAAGAAAATTTTTTGGCTAAGTGCGAAATAAAAAATTGTAATTAACAGCATGGCCGAGTATTTTTTTGGCCCGCCATTAGTTTGGGTGACACAGTTACGCTGTGTGATATATTTTTTAATCTTTTAGTTTCATTTTAGTAATTGCTTTGTTTTATGCCACGCATTACCATAATCTCATACACTGTCATAATTATTAATTATTTTATAAAGCTAGTGTTAGAATTGGTGTAGTGAAAATATACATAGTTGGTGAATAATATTCAGGTCACCGTTTAATTTTCATAATTCATGTAGAAAATTTATCCTTTTAAACATCAAATTACCATAATGCTTGTAATTGAATTCTAGTCAAGACTACAAAAAAATTTATAACAATTTAAAGTTTATCTTCTTCCATAGAAAAAAAAAAGTTAACCGTTAGAACTGTTTTGTCGAGCTGGACTGACATTTTATAGCACACTTTAAAAATGAATTTACGATTATTGTATTTCCTTTTTTTCCTTTCAATTACCGTTTATTGGTATTGCACAGGATGTGTTTTGTCCGATTGCGATATTAGGTATAAGAAAAATTATTATTATAATAGTAATAAATAAGCAAATCATGGAGCATTATATACCTAATCGACTTTCTACAGGTGACACTGACCAACGCTTGAATGGACACATCCATTTCATACTTTCGCAAAAAAAAACATAAGGAATGTATGGTATGTTCCAACAGGAAGGTTCCAGGAGGAAGAAAAGAGATTCTTGTAAGAGGAAACCTGGCCTTGACCCAAGGGAATGTTTTGAAAAAATCACACTTTGAAATTCTACATTTTTTTATTTGATACCTTACAACTTAGCAATTATGAAATAATTACAAAATATGTTGTTAATTAATTATTGGATGTATATCGCCCATTTGACTCCATAACGTTCGAATATTTTTTAAATCTTTAAATTAATCAAGAAGTGCAAAAAGTTAAGGTACTGCACCGACTATGATTTCAAAATAAATATCGAGGTATATTGACAAAGGTCATAAAAATAAGTTCTAAGATAATCGCGTTCTAAGCATTCATTATTTTTTCAAAGTACTTTCTCTCCTAAGTACTATTGTTTGTGATTTAAAAAGATTTTTTTTAAATTACAAAAAATATTCTTTTTGACATAAAAATTAAGAAATGAAAATCTTTTGTGGGCCTTAGTTTGGTTACCGCTGCTCTATATTATTCATTGCCAATTTTATTATATCATGAATCAAAAGATTTAATTTTTTATATTGTTTTATAAATATGTATTTGGCGAATGGTTTATGTTCCAATTTTCAAATTAAGACTGCGGACTAAACTAATTAATAAGAAAGCTTTTGCTTTCATCATAAATTATAAAATGTAAGAACTTTTGAGTGAAGCCAGTCTCATTGAAATTAAAATTTTGTCAGCTGCTTCTTTATATCATTTTATATCTTGTCTCTCTTATTGTTGATGTCCGTCCATTCCTCTTCATCTACCGTTGTGGTGCCTTCTCAGCTCTTCGTTTTTCTGGTTTTTTTTTATTTAATTTTTCATTATAAATTAGCTGACGGGTTATGTGATCAAAGAATCGAAAAAACATGTCGTACACCATGGCGGATAGTGCCCGCTGCTGCTGGTATGTTAGGAGATACGATATATATGAAATTGAATTTCTAGCTGTCCACAGGATCCACAAATGCTACAATTTTGACTGTCAAAGATTCAACAAGAGCTTTGTTTATTTTTTTCTTTTATAGATTCGGCGGTAATTTTTTGGAAATTCATTTTTAATAAATAATCAAAATTGATAAATTTGTTATTCCACTGGTTTTATCACTAACATGACGCTCACCACTATTAAATTTATTTCCCTTGGAATTTTCACCTACAAACACTAGTTATTGATTTGTAATTAGTCTATCAGTGTTAATGTTTTACCACCCTCCCCACGTCCAGTATAATGAAATAAAACCCACACTACCTTTAATTTTAATATAAGAATTATAATCATTGTTTACCATTGAAATAAATAACCTTTCGATATGGTTAGTTTGAGGATGCTTCTTATAGAGGCGATAAAACTAGTGGAATAACAAAGTTATCAATTTTAATTTAATTTTAGCTTTGCTTCATTAACTCCGCAGTTTCTCATATCATTATGTCACAAAACAATAACAATATTTGAATGATGACTATAAAATATCACATTAATAAAAAAAAAGGTACAGTAATTTAGTACAGGGAAACTTTTATATACCAGCGAGTTTATTGAGATTTCTTAGGCCCTGTGTTTTTAACCCTCTTTCAGTTTTCATTATTATCCATTACGGGCTTGGCAGTAGAAACTCTGATTTAAAGCAACTTTTGACGCCAATGTGCTTCTGAACATTTGTGGTCGTGTATAACACAGCATCACACGTTACTATTGCCGCAAAATGCCCGACTGGTTCGATACTACTACTGTATGCTGCCTATACTTACCGGCAGCATGATGATTGGATTGCCAGGAAAAATATATTTCCTTCTCGCTATACTCGATATGTGTGTCTCTGATCGAAATCTGTAAAATTATCTACCCACGTCGACAGACGTCAGATATATTCTCCATGACAAGTCTTGTTGTTATTACTATATTTTATTACATCTTCAATCACTTTATGATGAATTTATCAAGTATGAACATAAAACTCATGTATGAGTAGTGTATTGTAGTAACTGGTTAACGACAAATGGAATGTTCCGTTATATTGAAGAAGTTCAATAATTTCACTCTGCTAGGCAATTTGTAGTAAAATATTATCAATGTATGTACAAATCTATTGTGTTGGCGGAGATAGTTTCGTATTATGAAATTTTTAGATATCGTTATCGGAATTTTATAGTGATGTATTCGATGCGGAATTGAATTTCCCTGCGAAGTTTTCACGTATTCAGTAGACCGCGACTCGTAATTGAAAAGTTTTTCACACTGATGATACGCCGCGGGGTAATATAAATATTGAATGGTAATGTCAAGTTAAGAATAAACGTACGCTCAATATAGACCATTTTTTTCTATACATGAAGTGAGGCTACGAAAGATTCTGATTAAGTGACCGCACCGCTATAGTCAAGCTTCAAAGCTCCACTTACCTATCAGAATGTTAGACGTTTCGGTATGGTTAAAATGATTAAGCACAGGCACGAAAAGTATAAGCAATCCTTTTTGAATATTGAAAAAAATATGGTTTTTAAATATGTAAGTAACTGCTTTAAGTAAATATTAAGTTCGTGCTTCTAAGGTGCCAACTACCGACTTAACCCTCCAGATAAACAACCTAAAACCGAACACTCAACAACCTGGTGAAAACGTGCATCAAAACTTTTATCTTGTCTATGTAAATATGCCTGAGTACAAAATATTGAATTTATATGAATTAAAAAGTGCCAACGATAAGTGCAGTGAGAAACCCATTTTTATAATATATCAGTGGAGTAGGGTTTTGAAAAAACCGAAACATGGTTTATTTCAAAACCGAGCGGTTAACCGAGTTTTTTTTTATTATGTATTCTTTTACTTCTTTTATTCATATTATTTTTAAAATTCAACGCGTTTTAGAATGGAAAATGTACATATTGTTGACCTCTGTCACAAAGTTGTCGAAATTATGGACAAAAATGATTTTATAAGATAAGCAATTACAAGACAAGATCAAAAAAAGCAGAGATTCTTAATCTATATAAATAATGCACATGTTACACAATAGCTATTACTGTTAATGTGAGAAATCGTCCTTAGAAATCTTGAGGAAATCATTGACTAGGACTATATTATTTGCAATATTACAAAAGTAAGCAATTTAAGAGATATATAACAAAATATTCGTTAAATATTTTCATGTCTTTGTGTGCTTGTTATTTTATGGATATTTCCTTTACTCGCTTGTTGGAATAATATTCTATTCTTCAACGAAAAATCAACAATGCAATGAGTCGCTTTGTTCAAGGGATAATTTAAAAGATGTATTGTTTTAATATAAATATAAATTATATTATTATAAATTTTAAAACTTTTAATGGATTTTTTTGAAAATAAGGTACATATTTCGGTTTAAACCGGTTAGCCGGTTTGTTTGTCAAAAAATCACCGAAAACCGGTTAGTAATTATCTCCGGTTCTTTGGATACCCTACTGGTGAGTACCTGGCATGCGTTGCAATGCCACTCAAAAGGTTTGTGTTTTAATTCTGTTTATTGAAGTGCTTTTGGATACACAATATTTTTATTGTTTTGAATCTGGTACGTTCACGAATAAATCAGAAGATTTTTCCGGTGTACGCACAACAATCACCAAAGATTCATCGAAATGGGATGAATGATAAAGGAACGCATAAAGGAAAAACAAACATTCATTTATATATATATTGATGTGTCCTTTTTGGCTATGTATGGTTATGGATATTTAAGGTGGATGCAATTTCCTGATCGGCTGATCAACAATAGGATTTTGCGCAAATTTCATTTAAAAAATGATTTCTGTAGCTCACGTAGGATATTTTATCATGTATCGTCGAAAATCTGCAAGAAGATGGCCCTTCACCAGAAATGGAATTGATAGAGTTTCAATGTGATTTGTCGCTTAAGATTGTTGCATCAACTGTAGAAACTGTATGGCCTTTCGTCCAAGCAGAAAAGTATCCAATTTTAGTTCTAATTACGCTAAAAATGAATGCATTGTTTTGTTCTACCTACTTACGTGAATCAACATTTTCCATTATGAAAGTCGTTAAAAGTAAATATAGAAACCTACTAATAGATCACAGATGTAGATCTTGATAATTGCATTCGGATGGGTGTAACAAGGTACTCACCGTGAATGGAAAAAGCGGAGGAAAGTGAATGTCACTCTTTTCATTCATAATTTTTATTCTTATTCACACTTATTTCAAGATATTATTATTTAGTTAATTAATGAATAATAAAAGTACACATTTCATGTTTTGTTGAAAGTCCGATGTCCTAATTTATTTTAGGTAATATGATAATATTATGTATGGTACGATAAAGGACGATGAGAAAAAAATTATAAAGAAGGAAAATGTACAAGTAGCTCACCAGACAATATAAATTTCTTAACGTAGCTCACATCCTTATTGAGATTGGCGACCACTGGTTTAAACCTATCGTGTTATGAAAACTGACAACTCGCTTATCGCTCAATTACCAATATTAAATATGTATTTATGTTTTAAATATCCTTTTTAAATCGGTAACGGCTTGTGTCTTAAAATACGTGATTTCGAAATATTTATGGCATCAAATTTATATGAAGAACAGCATTATTTAATTAAATCTAAGAAATTTCCCAAATAAATAAATGCGAAAAAGAAACATCTTCTATTACGCGAGGAAAGAAAATAAATAATCATTAATTTGTTTACAATCAAATGAATGTTTATCAACAAGATTACTACAGTCCGTAATATCAGATAACAGGTGACGTTATTCTTATCAAAATTAGATTTCTGTTATCAGTGAAATAAGGAAATTTTCTAAGCATTATCTCATTGATAGGGCTGTAATTATCAAACTTTTAATGCTTTTATCAGCCTTATTAATATACGCTATTAAACCAAACAATTTCATTAACGTGAACAAATAAAAGCCATTCGTCTTTCATTACATAAGTAGTAATTTTTCTATAGTGCACAAAACCCTTCGAGTCTTTCGATTTAAAACCGAATAAATCTAAAATAGACGCTGTACTAATCCTATTCGTCTAAGACATCGACTGAGGGTGCTTGATGGAATTTCAACATCAAACTTCGATTATTGAGATTTTGTACACTTCCATGTATTTTGTCACTAACGACCCGGGTTTCACCTTTCACGAATGCCTGAAGATGCCGAAAGGCGAAACCCGGGTCGTTAGTGACAAAATACATGGAAGTGTACAAAATTTCAATAATCCAAGTTTAATCCTATTATATAATTTAAGACATCGACTGAGGGTGCTTGATGGAATTTCACTATCAAATTTGGATTATTGAGATTTTCAGTAACCACTGGAGAGATATAGTCAGATAGTCAGTTCTGAGAGATAGTCAGTTCGAGTCCATTCGTGTGCTCGAATGCCTGAAGATGCCGAAAGTCGAAACCCGGGTCGTTAGTGACAAAATACATGGAAGTGTACAAAATCTCAATAATCCAAGTTTAATCCTATTAGTTTTAAAATAAATAAATTTAACAGTTTTTCATATTATTTATTTGTACTATTGAGAAACGTCAATTTGTTATCCTTTCAAAAACTATTCGAGAAAATAATATCCTTAATTTCGCGGCAGCTTGTCTCACGATAGTCAATCGGCAAAAATGAAATTACACCCGTACGATTAGGCCTGGTGCAGAACTGCATCAAGTAGAAACCAATTATTACAGTTGTGCTCAAATAGATAAAATAATAGAACATTAAATTGAAGATAAAATAGTATAAATAAAAATTGATAACTTATATATTTCACTGGCTGTTTTACTAAATGTAGCGCGATTCGTTTTTTTACAAAGCGTCTTCGGACTATATCGCAAATCGCAGTATTTCTAAGGTAAACAATGATTCTAATTCTTCAATTGAAAATGAAGCGTAGGGTGGGTTTTTTTCCTTCCACTGCACGTGAGGAGGGGGTAAGACAAGCGATAGTAGGTACTAATTACCATAACACTACTAATTACAAAATTAATTTCTTGATTTGAAGGTGAAAATCCCAAAGGAAATAAATTTAATACCTGTCTTATTTAAAATGTTATTTTATATTATAAATGAATTTCCACAATGCTACCGCCGAATCCTTCGAAAAAAAAGAAAGCATATATTAGTTGTATAGGCTTATATTGAATGTGTAATCTTCAAGAGTGTCGAGTGGAATTGTACGTTATTAGCTGTATGTGATTTTTATTCCTTTTTTTAGTGTATTGGGATTAATTCCTGGTCATAAATCCCACAGGTACCAAAATAAATACCCATTACCGTATTCAGTATCTAAGATAAAGCCTGCTCGTTCGTAATTGCCTGGTGGAATGGCCATATCCATTTGTTTCCATTCCTCTCAATTACCGTTTCGTGTTTTTAGGCCTATTTCGAATTGAAGGTGCAATTAAGGGGCATTTGTCGTCACGCGACCCCGTCATCCTCCTCCCTTCCTAGCATGGGGACTACCACGTCTTATACTGTAACAATACATATGATTATTGATTCTATAAATAAGTATTATAATAGTTTTTATTATTACAAATGTGTTTGAAATCAATATATAATTGATCGTAAGTTACCGTTAGACTTTTGACCTCCTGGCATCCAAATGGCCTGCTTGGACTGTATTTAATAATGTAATGTTTTTTTTGGAAAAAATATTTCGTTCCAGTATAACCGTACCTGTCATAGATGACAGTATTGAAATTGTAATACTGAATGTCTAAAAGTAACTAGTACGTCGGAACTGTGTTTGCATTGCACAACATTTTATTTTATATATACACCGCGAACGCTTCGGTAATGAGAGAATTTCGTACTTACATGTGATATGTGATAACAATAAAACGTCCACATAGCGGTCTGGGTTTATTATATTATTAAAAAAAAATATTTTTACGAGAATTTTTAAGTGAATATCATCTAAAGAAAAGTGAATTTAATTTTAAGCCAGTTATAAACAATACACTGTTATAATATTGTATACCATTACTTCTTATTATTTATATTTTTAAAATAACTTACATTCATAATATTAATTGTTTATCTTTTCCTTTCATTAATACTTTGTTGTATCGACCCTTTTTAAATTAGACAATACATTTTAATCTCAATATCTTTTGTATTCTGAAAAGTTTAAATCATCTCTGTTTTTGCGTTTGAAACATTATCGGGATTTCTTTTATAAAACCGTATTTTCATAAAATAAATTAAATATCTTTTCCCTTTGAAGACCGAACAAATTGACCCAGCTATTGGAGGATATCGAGAACACGATTCGGTTGTTATTCTTCCAGGAAATGTTTCCGCTTGCGCTGACTTTACAGCATGTAATCGCGTGGCATTAAGACGAGATTTCCGGAAATAGACGGTAAGACTGTGCATTAAATTCTAATCGATAAAATGGAGAAACTGATACGCCATTTTGCTTAAGCCATAGACAATTAACAATTTTTATCAATAAGACATTTCATCATTTTTATATGAATCACAATCAATTGTGTCACTTAGAATAGTAATGGTGTTACGAAGAATGAGTTTATACCTCAAACACGTTCAAAAGATGTTTCTATTAGTTTAATAATGTTGCACATCCATATATACTCTTAATTTTTTAAAAAACTTCTTTTTGTTTTTATATTCCCTTATTCCCATATTTATCGATATTTTTCAGAATAATAAAGAAGTATTTCCAATACCCGAATAAGAGTGAAGTGTCTGGACAGACTTCACTACTACACTAACGTTTAAGTTCGTCAGTTGATTGACAAACAGTTATTAATAGTTGTTATTTGATCCTAAGAACATTTTACAAAACCTTGATTTTCTCAAAACTTCTAAACTGGAGTTACACCATTACTATTCTAAGTGACACAATTGTTGGCGAAAAAGAATTGCGTTTATAAAACACATTTAATTCTACTAATTTCACAATTTCTCCATGAAATGATCAGCACCTGTTTCGCTCAAACCGATAATTTTCAACTGAATCCAATTTGTATTCATAAAAAGTGTGTTTTACTTTTTTGAATTGAAGAAAATGGAATACGATACTATCATTCTAAAGATATTAATTTGGAATCGTTCATTATGTAACTGTGTTTTCCAAAGATTTAATTAAAAAATATATCAGCTGAGACCTGTACGGCCGACGGCCATTGAAGTGGTATTATCCGTGTTGTCTGACGGTATGGTGTCTCTGCTTTACCAGTGTTGGCAGCTCGTCTGTATTGCCATTCGTATTTATTCTTCCCCCACAGATATATTGCTACCAATTATTTGGTCAGCAACTGATTCGATAAATGTGCAGTAAGAAATAATAAAAGGTCAGTTAATAATTATATTTGTTCAGTAAATAATTGCTAAATAAATAAAGGTTAAGTTAGGTTTAATTTAATAACGAATGATTTGATATAAATTACTGGTCATTTATTTTATTGACTGATCACGTGTATACTGACCATTTATCGAATTACTTTCTAACCAAAAATTGAAATAGTTACTGATTCTATAAATACAGACCAAGATATATTTAAGAATATTTTTCTATACAGTTATAGGTATTTGATTAAAAATGTAGGTTCTATAGATGCACAAAAATAACCAATACTCTCTCTACTTACACGACGCAAATGTATTGAATATTATCAACTGTTAAACATTTGTCGATAATACAGTTTGTTTCATTCCTCTGTATTGTTTTGAGTTGTTGATTTTGTACAGTTTACATGCTGCATTCATTTGTTTGAATAAATTCTTTGGATAGGAATAAAATGACTGGCTAATGATCATTATTATTCATTGATATTGTATAACGATTGGGCACTTCGGTTTAATAGGGCGATCTACGAAAGGTGAACGAGGAAGACATTTGCAGAATAAATCTGAACCTTTTTTGTACTCAGTTGACATTTCACTTGCATCGGAAATATTATGTACCTATACTGCGAAATATTGGTTTAATATTTTGTGTGTTATCGTTCACAGTGACGTTAGTCCTTTTACTCCCTGAATATTTAGGGATGCATCTGCGAAAACTCACAAGAAAACTCTCATTTTCCATAACAGAATCAAAATGGCGATAGAACGACGGGATGCGAAAACAGAAAATGAACGAGATATACAAAAAATCGTATTTTTTTTGCAATTTGTAGGTATACGACCTTTTTGCCCGCGGCAGTAGAACTATTTCGAATTGTCACTTCAAAAAAATGAAGTTAAATTAAGTAATATTTGTTTGCCAAAACGGTAATAAACTGAGTTGCCACAATTAAAGGCGATTCACGGCACGGTTTTATGCACGCTGCAAAACTGGTCTGTATCACATTTTAATTTTCTTTGGAATGATTGTTTTAGTGAGTAGGGATGCGTGGATTTTATGTTACTGGAGTAAAGCAAAGTATGCTAAGCACCCCTGATCTATCGATGGCTTTGATATCGTATGCCGAGTTATATCTACAGGAGCCTCCTTACCAATCTCCCGAAGTAGTATTAGAATCGGTCCCAAGTGTTTGTCGGTCTCGCTATGAATGTTTGTTCGTTGAAAGTGGGTCACTTAGATTTCTAATCTGCGCCAGCTGACGGCGCATGCGTGAGCCGCACATAGAATTCAACCGGACCATTATCAAACTTCGAAATCGAATAATGAATTTACTACAGACATTGACGGCTTTGATGCTGTAACAACGCTCGTCTGATTAATTTCTAACAAGCACTTATTACGTTTGTATTATCATTATTATCAATAAATTGCTGTTGTGACGTACATAGCAACTAAATCTTCTTAAAAATTAATTTAAAAGTATAGAAAAATTGTATGAAAGATATCATGAAAAATCGTGAAAAAGATATCATGAGCAACATTATTAAAAGTTTTTTTTACCATGTCCACTCCCAATGTGAAGCATATTGCCTTCTAATGGAGGTATCCTCAACAAAAGTTTTCTATGAAGAACCGCTTGCTACTCAGTTTCTCAACCTCTCTTTTTTCGAAGAGAGTAGGGGTAGATGGATAGGGTTAGGACACGACTAGTGGTTAGCTAATCGCTCTTCGTTTTTGAGGATTGGAGGGTGGGAGGGAGTTTTAGACATCACAAAAATTTATGAATACGATCAGAAATCCATAGATCGTTTGAAAGATCAACTTATGAAAATGTCCGCACCGAGACTTGAACCCGAGACATCCGTAACCATAGCCAACGACGTTTCCAACTGCGCCACGGAGCGAAAGTTGGTATGTGAAATTTCCAAAATAAAACGTACAACTCAAGCGGAAATAAGAATATTAGTTACAGGCAGCTTCATCATTAACGCGAAGATATTACAGTTTGACGTCTACCATGATCGACTTAAAGCAAGATTTTCCGTCTTGATCTATTGCTGCCGCAGTTCAGGAAACTCAGTCACTACTAGGGATTCAGACTTAAACTGAGTTTCTGATGTATCAAAATACTGTTCCAATACCGTTCCATTGTATCACAAAATTTAAAATTTGCAGCTGTGTCAGATTAATACAACAGTATTTCTTTTATTACTGAAATGTTTAAAGGATTTTTTAGCCCAAAGTCATTTGTTAAACTCAAGATATTGAAACTGTCGGAGTTGGGGGTGAAGGCAAAAATAACGACTACCATTCGTTGTTGTTGAAATCTGTAGAAATTGTAATGTGATCTTTCGTTTCACATTGCAATTTCGTGATTTTATAAAATATTTCACTAAAAATTATCACGATTACTATTCGAATAATTAAGTAAGGGTCGAATATTTTCCAATATCGAATATTTGAGTTGGCATCCCTACCCCAGTGCGCAGTGCTCGTCATGGTATTGTTTACTCCACCGCGGCTGTAAAAAAGTGTACTTTTAATGCCAGTGTTTGTCTCTGTTAACACATATTTACACTCAGGTTGAGGAATATGCCTAATTAATAAGTCAGTGTTACGTTTGTAACAATTTTGAATGCCGTTACCTTTTACAATGATCAAACATGGTTTACATCAATCAAAACATCCCTCAAACGCGCCAGTTCTATTTCCGGCCTCCCATGTGGTATCAAAACAAACACCAAAGTTGTTAGCAGGTCTCGCCTTCAGTGGGCGAGGGCGGTGGGCTGGGCGGGAACGGCGGGGCCTGGAAACGTGCTCACGCTGAATGCTCTTCACTCCACGTGGTCGATAAGGAGGAATTCTTGGGGAGGGAATACTTCACGGGCTTCAGGGTTGTCAATTTATTTTTAAATATCAATTTTAGTTATTCATTTCAGAGAACGAAAAAATATGTCTATGCAATGTTATCATTTTAATTAAAATTAAATAAAAATATTCTTAGAATTAAAAAAAATCTCCTCCCATGTGGAGCTTGTGGGCTCCTAATGGAGTTTATTTCAATCTAAGTTATTCTTCTAGAACATTTTCGAAGATGGTTAGATAAGAAAGATAGGGCTGACTAATTGATCTCGCTACACCCCGTTTTTTCGATAGGATAAGTGGGTGGGAATTTACAGACCTGATTTTGAACATAAAGCGATTTAAAAATTAATTTATGAGACTCGAACACGAGAGCAACGCTACCGAAGCCATTGACGTTGACTACTCGGCCACAGAGATATTTATAAATAATATTAAAAATAAATTTAAAAAATACAAAAGTTATGTTTGTATTAGAGTATCAGAGTGATTAGCCACGATTGTTGTTTATCCATACGATTATAATTGGCATCTAGAACTGAACTTGTCAAGTTGTTTTGGATTTATTACAAGACTGTCCAAACTTAGGTTTTAATAGGACCAAGGGCCGCATCTAGAATAATAAATACAATACATAAATAAAATTACTCGTAAAGCATTACTATGAGTTAGTAATTAAGAAAAAAGTCGTAAATCTTTTTTTTTTGTTATAACAGACAAGAAACAGGTTTTAAATTTCATGAGAAATTTCATTTCATTTACAAAAATAGTGATGGAATTCATATTTTGGTAAAAACAGTAACAAACAAGTGAATTATAGTTGTAAAGAGACAAAGATGCAAGAGCAGGTTTCGTATTAGTTTGTTGAAAAAAACTCAACATTGTTTTTGTTAATTTTTAATTTTATCAAACTGCTATGTTTATATGTGTTAGTTATAGGTATGCCCATCTGTCACAATATAGGATTTGGCTAATATTACATAAAAAACCATTTTTATTTCAGTATTAGTTGTCCGCGAAAATTTTTCCTTTTTTTACCGTTCTGCAGTTTTAAAAAGGTTGGGGAACACTGCTCTAGATTATTACATTCACGTATCCCACCAACCCGTGGCAATAAAGTATAATATTATATTATTTAAGACGAATACTCATTATATTCGGATCATTATTGTAAAACAGTCGTAACACTGATTTGATGTAAGCAGCTTATACCTTATTTGACGTTGACTTAGAAAACAAAAGCTATGCATGAAAATGGCGTGTAGGCAGTAACTATATAAAAAGTCCAAACTATCATTGCTATATTTATACTACATACTATGCTTGTGAAGTTTCCGAAATTCATCAATTTGGAATGATTTACCAAATACACCCAAGCACCTACCGCGTCTATTATTATTTCAAAATAAATACGGCGAATAAACATTGATGAAAAATTATGTCTTATTTGCAACCAGAAACTTTGTCTAAACGTCATACATTATATTTTTATGTAATTGATATAAAATGGATTTGTTGCAGTGAAAAACCCAGCACAGTCATTGAACTTTGTCCACACCAAAAATGTCATGCATCATAATACTGCACATAAGTCATATTATTGATATTATTAAAAATTATCTCACGTAGAAATCACAACTGGCAAGATGTTGCTTGCTTACTCATGTTTCAAGAGAAGTTGCTTATTCAACAACTTACATGGTAACACTATGTTGTAAAATTGAAAAACTGGTATTTTGATTCATTTAAACGAAATATTCTTATTTATGTTTCGTTTACCACTAGATATGTTAATTAACCGGTTAAATCTTATTTTAAGAATTCGTTTAATTTGAACAAGTGTTTTTTTATAATATAAGTGCCAAATATGTGATTATGTCTTTTGCATTTTTGTTGTCTACGCACTCAGATGTTTGGGTAGGCATCTTAATGCTCTCTCATATACAAATGTTCAAATTAAGTGAATATATATAAGGATCAGGCGCATGCTCTTGTTTCCTTCTTGCTCATACCCAAATTTGGTTGTGCGATAGAGATAGTGATAAGTCCACCGCACGCCGATGATAAAGATATGTTAGATTTACTAAAATATAATAAAATGCTCCTCTACATATATTACTGAGTTACGTAGGGGAATTAATTACCATTATTTATCGTTTTCTTTTATACATGTTTGGTTAAATAAATCGAATATTCACTAATAAATATCAAAATTAAGTTAAAAAAAACAACTGTCGCGGACGAAATCATTAATGGAATAAATTATTTTCCAGTTTTTGTGGTCGTTATTTAATTAAAAAGTATATTAGTAAGCCAGTAGGTATCTCACAATGACAGAAAATAGTCTTCCACCTTATCCGCTCCCTATAGTATATTGCTACTATGCCATATAGTTCCCTGTCGTCAGCCTATCGCTTTGGTCCCTTCCATCTCCGATGACATTTGCCTACTTTATACACAGGTGCTCCCACGCGCGATCGAATGGTTTGTATGCTTTAAAACGAGAATGAGTTTGTGTGGATGGAAGCGCCTGTGTATGCAACCGGCTATTTAGTATGAATAGTACCTGAAGGTCGTTCAGGAGCCAGGATACCACATCTCACCTCTCTGAAGAAAAGGCATACAGAGTTGAGAAAATCCTAAAAATTAATCAGTTTTTCAGCATCTTGAAACTGTGCTTCTTTCGCTCAGTCTAATTATTCGAATAGAAAGCTACATTTCTCTCCAGTTAGAATATTCTGCTTATATACAAGGTGTTAATATTAATTGAGAATTAAACTATTTTGATTAAAATTTATTAAAACAGACGCACTAGCCTAAAAATTATAATTCATCAGGCGCCTACATAATATTTTCAACAAAAAGTTTTTAATATCGCTTATTTACTTTGTCAAACCCTATCCATCATATCATTGTAATTTAATAATAATATTCTATTATGCGTGTAGTGGCAATCCTGCCGCTGCGAAACTGGGTCACCGTCCCCTTCCCTGCACAACCGCCCGCGCCTACTTCAAGATATTCATCCGCCCATAAAACCTTTTCTGGAATCCCGTTTACCACAGTCCGCCGCCATTCACGATAAAACTTTCCATGATCAGAATCAAGTTCGTGCTGTAACACGGTTTTTCTGTGTATATGCCAGTTATACCAGATTTATTTGTATTGATAATGTCAATTTGACATTCACCAACTTTCATATATGCCATATTTATTTTTTACATTGTTCTTTTTTAGTTCTAAAAACATATTTTCAGCCAATCACACGAAGCGATTATTTTACAGTAAAATAGCAATTAATTTTAACAGCACGCTTACTGTCTTACTAAGTGTGATTAGGTTTTGTCATTTTAATTAAGTGGATGACATAGACCGATTGCGATGAGGATGACGATGAATAAAAAATTGTAATCCTTGTTGATATAACAACATAATAAACCACGGCCCGCGAGCCAAGACCGGCTCGCAAGCACCACCAATCCGTCCCACCATAAGTTAATTTGATTGCATTGTCAAGTTCACAATGTAATAAATCACATAAAATAATAATCAGACGTTTTTATTTAACGACTAATCAAGAAACACAATAACCGAAGAACATAATGAAAGTTAACATTTTAACTGCCATTAATTGATAAGAGATTTATCCTAAAAATGTACAATAAGTGACATACATAGTTATTTCACAAAATGAAATCAAATATTAAAATTATGATTAATGAGATTTATGTCGCTGTACATTCCACAGTTATGGATCAAGTTTACTAGTGGAAATTATGCTCCATATATTTTTGTGTATATTTCGTTCTGGAGAATGTTTTTTCACACATAAGCTAGCTAGGTCTTCTGTCACTGTGGCCCTTAGGCTAAAAAGCTTGGAGAACTCTGTAATAAACGATAAAAACACAATGTCATCTTCAATCGACGAATCTTCAATATGGAAATAATAAATTTGTATTATTGAGAGTTTGTACACTTCCATGTATTTTGTCACTAACGACCCGGGTTTCGCTTTTCGGCATCTTCAGGCATTCGAGCACACGAATGGACTTGAACTGACTTCGAGGTCGTGTGCTCGAATGCCTGAAGATACCGAAAGGCGAAACCCGGGTCGTTAGTGACAAAATACATGGAAGTGTACAAAATCTCAATAATCCAAATTTGATATTCAAATTCCATCAAGCACCCTCAGTCGATGTCTTAAATTATGGAAATAATAATTTTGAAATGCTCCTCGCAAATTTTTCAAAGAATTATACGGTAGTAAATAAATTAAATGGTCGCAATTTCAATAGATTCCACGCGTCCATTTGATGGCTTTTCAACTTGACCCATCTGAACATTTTTCAAATGGCGTATTATTATATTCCGTGTGAATATGCTGTTGGAAAACATTATCTAAATGTCATTATTTCCTTTCTCTTCTGCCAAAGGTGATGTTTTTAGCTCGCTTTTTTTATAATGTCACGACTTCACACATTCAGCGTTTCACAATGCAATAATGGTGAGCCTAGCCCTGTTCCCGATCACCTTTCACCTCGTTATATGAAGCTTATCTAAGTTTTTTTTAAACTTCTATGATCACACACATTCTACCATATGAAGGTTTCTTCATACTTGCAATACATGTAATGAAGACACGTTTTTGATGTATTTGTTTTTGTACGTTATTTAATTTCATATCTGATTATGTAATAATTGTATGTCAGTGCGAGCGTTCGCGTTTCACTGATTGTTCGAAGATCTTAACCCTTTAACTCCCAGACGATATGGCATAACTTTTTTGTGTGTTTTTTCAATGATATGTTAGTTACAGTAAGTAAATTTATTTTGACGTTTCACCAACAAACTAAGAGAAAATATTGTAAATTCGACTTTAAAATTGTTGGATTGAAATTTTACCCATAGGAGTTTTAAAATTGGTTGGATGGGCCTATATTTCAGCCCTGTGGGAGTTAAAACGTTAGACATCAATAGGTTTATCATAGGTTTATCATGCTTTTCGAAGCTCCGCTGGGGGTTGCCGGTCACACGCTGGCCTTTTGCGTATTCACATATTGAACATAATATTTTAACCCTTACAGCGCGAGCCGTTTTTGCATGAATTTATTTTCATTCAATTGATCTGTTTAAACGCCCACTATAGCTAAAAATAGATCAATTTTAGAAAAAAATGAACAAATATGCGAACTATAAATTAGTTATCCCAAAGACATCAAGAAGTAAACTAAACTCGTCGAATTCTCGCTAAAAGAAGTCGAAGAAAATGAAGAAGCTAAAGAATATTTAATCTACGACTTTGCAAGCAAAATGACTATCGCTAGTTTTCATATACACCGCCAACACGCACACAATCAAGCGTGTAGCCGCATAAGTATGTATAATACGTATGGGTTTAGATAAATGCTGCCTATCAGCAGGTCAAAGCTGAAATTCGAAAGATTGAATATCGAGAGATCTTTTCAAAAATATATTTCCTTGTGTTCTACTTGACATTTTCATAATCTGTTGCCTAATTTCTCTAAAAGTTTGAACTATTTTTTAAAGTATATATCCACAAGTATTTTCTTCCAGTTTGGTCGGAAATACGAGATAAATCTTGGGCATGTATACATGTCCAGCGCGTTCATTGGGTTAAAGTAGAATTCAACAATGTTTATAGTATTTTGATTTCATTGTTCATCGATAGGTACTTTCTAGATTTACTTAGAAAATTATATAAAGACAATTTATTTTTAACATTGTCCAAAAAATCAAAATTATAAAAACTATGTTTAAAATTTGTAATCGAGTCGAAACCGTATTATACTGAGTGTTGTTTAAATAATCTAACTTATTTTATATTGATATCAATTACAAATTATGATAAAAATAAACACGTTCAGTGTTTATTTTAAGTATTTAATTGTAGATTATTTCATAAATAGGTGCTCGTTAAATTATCAATTAATATTTTGGATTCACGAAAATTCAAGGTTGAAACGAATCTCATCAACAATTTTTAATTAATGGCGATATCACTTCAAAAGTGTTCCAATTTCCTATCAATTATAAGCTGCCTTTTAATTATTTTTGCTGCCCAATCATTGGTTTATTGGCATGGAGTATTTTCCGGGAAATTCGTGTATTTACTAATAAAACAAATCAAATCTGTTTCTGGTTGTTATTACATATTGGAAATTATGATTTCAGTGGTTTGCTTCATTCATACTGTATCATGTTTTCAATGAAACTTAACTAAAATCGTTTGATGAAATAACGTCAGAAATAGTCTATGCTTGGTTTTAGGCACTAACCGCCAGTTCAATTATTGTCAATAGCTGTGTTATACAAAATATAGTTGCTGTTGCATTGTGTATACTAACATGACGAATCGGTATGCTTAGATATTTGCATAAATCATACATATAATATAAAATTGTAATTATTAACAAAACCAATGGAATAACAAAGTGATAAATTTTATGTTAAAATGAATTTCCACAAAGTTATCGCCCCATTAGCCAATTAAGATTAGACGCCATAATCTTTTTTTCTTATTTGTCAAAACGACGACAAGATGTTGAGTCAACATATTCTGGGGTACCACAGGGATCGAATCTCTGTCCAATTTTATTTCGTATTTTTATTAATGATATTGTGGAAAGTGTGGAATAAAGTATCTGCTCTTTGCTGATAATCTAAAACTGTGTTTAACTAACAAGAAGGAATCTGATTGTGTTATTCTGCAACATAGTATAGACTCGATTTTGAATTGGTCTAAAATAAACAAACTTGATTTCAACATTTCTTTCTCCCGCTCAAGATTTCTTATTAAATATAACTATGTGATATCGAATAATACTTTACAACGTTTGTCTGAAATCGTTGATCACGGTATAAAGTTTGGTTCTTCTTTAACATATTAATTCCATTGCTATGCGTGCTAGCAAACTTCTTGGGTTTATAGTTGGGCAAAGTAAACCATTCGAAAACACAACTGTGTTTCGCACTCTATACACTTCCTTGGTTCTCAGTACGCTTGAATATGGATCTATTATCTGAAGTCCATATGAAAAAATCCCTTCAAGTTGAAATTGGAGTGAATTCATAAGAAATTTCTACGATATTTCTATATCAAAAAATTTAAATATTGCCCCTTTAATAGTTCCCTAAAAGAGTACTACCCAACCAAATTTCTTTTAGGAATGTTATCTTTTCACTCTCTTGAAGCACGAAGATCGTTTTCGATTCTAAAGCATTTCTTCTTCTTCGGGGACGAGTTTTATAATCCTGAAATTCTCATGACTATTAACTTATATGCTCCCAATTGTTATCTACGTGTCCGAAACCATATCCAAGCAATTTTTATTTTTAAAACTTCTTCTTCCCATCGGTCATTCGAGTCACCAGTTGCAAGAGCCGTTCGGATGATCAATGCACTGCCTAGAGAGCTGGATATTTTCAGCACTAAACTCTGGGTATTGTCCACCAAATATTTGTTCCTTGTAAATTAATAACGTCTTGTTTTTTTGTTAGTATTATTGTTTGCAATAATTATTATTATTGTTACTGTTGTTATGTTTGTGTAATGCATGCATTTCAATGTTTTAAATTTACAGTAAATAAATAATAAAAATAAATCACACTATTCTTAAATCTTTCTTACACATTTTTTTTACCATCTCGGCTCCCAGTGTCGAGCATATGGCCTAGTAATGAAGGTATCTCAACAGAAGTTTTCTACGAAAAATGTTTGTTACTCAATTGCTCAACATTTATTTTACAAAGAGAGTAGGGATAGAGGGATGGGCTAAGACAGGACTAGTGGTTAGCTAATCGCTCTCGTTATTCCTCGTTTTTAGGATCGGATGGGTGGGACGGAATTTTAGACATCACAAACATTCATGACTAAGAACAGAAATCCATAAGTCGATTGAAAGGTCAATATACGATAATAATTATTTACTGTCATTTCGAGTTAATCCGTGCACTCGAATGTCCGAAAATGCTGAATAATGCGTGTCATGTGTAGAAAAGTAAAAAAAATACCGAAGTGTAGAGAATTTATACCTTATTGAAGCTGGTCAATTCATATCATTAATATTTTACCTCTAAATAATAAAATCTCTAAATATAAGATAACATTATTGTTTTACCTCTAAATAATAATACATAACATCACAATTTACTTGAACCCTCCATCATTATCGTTATCGTTGTTATGTAATACAATAAAATAAACTGATCTAAGATGAATGAAACAAAACATAATTTGTACTTATAAATTTTGTTTGATTTGTTTCAGGTATGCCTTCAAACGAAATCATCAAAGATTTGTTGTACGACTCCAAAAGGAACCGTAAGTTCCCGTTTTAATTGCCGTTTCGCCGGTTTTACTTCCGTAATCATGGTACTTTTGTTTTGTCACCTGTATTGAAACTTCATTAAGAAATATAATGAAAATCTAAATTTAGAACCTATATCTTTAACGCGCTATGTATAAAAATAAAAAAAATATATTACCAACTTCTATTGCCTACTTGAGAGAAGATATTTTGCAACATAAATACTTATGATTGCTTACGCTATTTTACGATTATTAGCGTTACTAAAAACTACAATCGTTTTTTTCCTTGAAAAGGTATCGTCAAACTGTGAAAGCATTAAGCTACCACTTAAAACAAATTACCAGCCGTTACAAGTTGGTAGCCTTACCTCCACGCGTTATGTGTGTGCAGCTCCTGTTTCACGGCCGCCTTCCATGACGCAACATCGATCAAGAAATGAAACGAATTTACTCATCATATTCTTGGCCCGATGCAGAGCTGCACGGGACCGATCTTTTAACCGCGCACTATTCTGCTAAGAAAAGAAACGATAGAAAAAAAAGAAAATGTGACTTGCTCAGCCACTTAGTTTAAGCGATGTAAGTATACTGAGAATCTGAATTAGCGCTAGAGTTTAATCCAATAGCGGCCGCTGACAAAAATATTGTAAGAATGAGTGCATGAAAAGACTAATCTATTAATGCAAGAAATCCATCCGCCGATTCTTAAATTTTGAAAAAAATACAATAACACAAACATTAACACCTGATATTAACGATACCAATCGTTTCTCTACACTTAACATCGGAAGAGCATTTAGTCTGCCTTAAGTCATAGTATTTCTCAAAAATAACTTAATCCTTTTTAATGTTGAGAAAGTGTTTTTTCTACACTTCTATATTAAATTTCCGATTAAACACTTTATTAATAACCGTACACTTCTGAAATAAATTTATACTTGACATAGGACGACCTGCTGCTTTAATTTCCGGCCTTTTCGAAAAATCCCGACGATTTTTTTTAATTTATGAGACGGAATATGCACTATTCATTATTGAAGCTCGTAAATATTAGACATACCTATGTAATTAGAAAGCAAATAAATTTTTTGGTATGCGTTTCTTTGTGGACAGGCTCAATATACTACAGGCACTTTCCATATAAATACTAAACATATGGGACAAGTATGTGATAGTTTGTCAATACTTTCGGGAACGGTCGTCATAATTCGGCATTTGGCGATATACTCGTATACAAATCGAATGTGCGATTCAAGTGACGTCACAAAAAACTAAACGTCCGTACGAAATCCCTTTTACTCAGGGGGAGCTATACGGAAATCGCACCTCTTCGCCGTAGGCAGACTTACACGGTTTTGGCGCGAAATACGTTCGCTTAATCGCTTCGTGCAATATTTCTTGATGGAGAACACGCGGGCAAATTTTAAATTAGTGAATTAATATGTTTGTACAATATCGCTTATTACTTTAATAAATATGTATATGGGATTACACTCCACCCTTTGCTTCTTTACAAAAGTCGTCCCTGGTTTAATCTACTCCGCGTTAGCAAATTTACTTTATATAAAGGGATTATATTATTTTATACATTCATTAAAAAGTAATTTCTAGTACGGCTTTGCTTATATGTGAAACCAAACGATTTAGCATGGTTTTTGTTTGTCAATAATCATCGTGTGTATTTTACTTGGGCTTTCTTTCATATAGTTTACTTGATAACTACTAAATAGTGTTGGTGAACTATTTTCATAAATTTATTTCATTAGCCAATCGGTGTTTATAGTTTTTGTTTATTCTTAAATAATTTGTGTTTTGCTTAGTTCTCAGAAGAGTAATTTGCAATTAGTTATAAACATAGCATTATAGCAATGGGGGTGGCATTTTGACATTCGCACACGGGCGGTCGACTCCCTCATGGTATACTTGATTATAATCACATACGACACATACACACTGGTTGTATGTAGCTTTTATTCTACAGATAGATATAGCCACTGGTTTTCCTTGTATGTAGGCCTTCACAGCATTAAAGTTGATCGATCATGACAATATTACCCGATACCGTTTAATTATATTTCGTAGCAAACTTTAGGGGGTTCGGAGTGGTGGGAAAGTCCCTTTGTTCGTTGACATTTGATTCGACACAAAGGACGCTAATAGAAGGCTACAAAGAGTGGTATTGTCTCCGCAGAATCTTTTTATTACATCTACAAAATTTAATAACGCCATGATGTTTTCAATAAGGCTCTGGCCGCATTTCTTTTTATTTTGTTTCGACTGGCTTCACAGTAAAATGAAAACGGCAATTTCAAACAATTATTATTTACACAACTCTGACGTTATTGCCGATTATGAACATTGCTTGTTTCGTTTTCTTGAAATAAGATGAATAGGGAAGATAGGGCGCCATTATGACGCCATGCGTTGATTAAAAAGTCCAATCAATCAAGTGTGAATTGAACTACACTTGATAATTGCGACGAACTCGGTATTAATCCTTTTAACTGCTATAAATAGAATATACTTCCCTACTAAGTAAAAACAAAGAAATTACAAAGAGTGTCGAAATTAAAGTAAGTATGGATATGATAAAGTGGAAAATTTGGAATATTTCACGCATGAAAAACCAAGGAAAACATTATATTTTGTACTAAAAAAGGTCAAAATGTCATTAACTTGACTGTGACTAAAAACACAGTCCTTTTTGTGAAAGCACTGTGTTTTTACTTACAATTATAAACATAATACCTTTATACATGGGTTATAAATAATTGCACTTTGTATTAGATAGTATTCACTTGGTACACTTGAACTTTTATTTCGATAGTTTGCACGTTGGATTAGATAACATTAACTTAGTTTAATAGTTTCCACTTAGTCACGGATTCTTTTAACAAAGTGAGTTAAGTTGTAGTGGATTATGTTAGGTTTGGTCTGGATTGGTTTGTGTAATGTATTATAATGCGTGGAGCAAAGTAATATAGGTTAGAAGATTAAGTGACATTTACTATCGATTTCAAAGTGTGAGTATTTATATTGAGTGAAAACTATTTTATCTATGAGTAATAATGTATTATTCCTTCAATGTTAAAATATATTTTATTATGTGGGATCACTTTATTTTTAGTGAAAGTGAATATGATCTAAACAAAAGTGCATTTAATTGTAAATCTTTGTATATTATCCCAATAAATCACTATCCAGATATATATTATAAATATTACTATACTTAAGAGTAAATTAAAATAGAAGGTTTGATTCTGACGAATCGTTGAACATGTAATTACTGTGTTCTTACTTACCACGACATAATTATAGAGGGTACGCTACTTGATGCTATTCATTACAAAGTTCTCTTACCACTTGTAAATGATGGTAGACGTTCGCGAATAAGTGTCATTGGAGTACTTTGCTATCATTTTTCGTGCTAATTAATTAAAACTCTACAACGAATTCAAGTAAGTACATTACAGTGAAGAAACTAACAGAAGATCTTGAGTTCCCACACTTTTTTATATGTTTTCAATATCCTTAAAATTTGGTCCATAGGTTATAGTTATCTTTTTTTTATGCTTCGCTTATTTTGCTTCAGTTTTTTTATCCCATGTAAACAAAAACTACTTGTTGCTTTATTAATTAGTGTGACACTGAAAGACATTATATTACGGAGCCTTTCGGAAAGCCACCGTTGAATAGCCCTTGGGTTTCGTATAACATATATTAATACAAAATCAGGGTATAAGTTTGTTTATATCCTTTATTTTTTTAATATACAATCAAAAAAATATGCATTTACGTATCTATTGAAAAAAACTTTAATAAATCATTCATTCATCGTCGCTATCACTTACAATTATATATATTCAGCTCTTTTTCGGTTCGGTTCGAGATCAATTGTGAGTTTTCATTATCGAAGGACTCTGGAGTGAAAATTCTGTAATAATCGATTGTTTACTTTAAGCGTATAAACCTTTACGTATTTCGTGATAAGGTGTCAAGATCTGTTGTAATTTCCTCTTGAACTGCAAACATCTTTCCACTATATAATCATTTTCTATAAAAATGCTGAAATCGTGTTATATAAAGCGTGTTGTACAAAAATACGTCGCGATTCATTAACCGTGCTATATCAAAACCGGGTTATAAGAGGCCCAAATATATTTGCTTAAAATAATTGTTGATAAAACTTTCATTCATTGCGTTACCACCAGCGTGTTGGTGAATGGTTCGATGAGTTCACTCATTCACACTCTGATAGTTTTCTCCGCGTTCCACATTGGAGGAAGTGTTGGCTAGGAAATGCGCGGGCTCGAATGCAGGCCGCAGGAAGTCGTAGCATTCGTTCTTTCCGCTACACCGGTGACAAAACACGTCATTAGCGATGATCCGCTACGATATACTGGCTCGTAGGCCGTGTGACGTCAACGGATATCTTTGGCTTGGCGTTATGATGCTCTGATTGCGCCATAATGTTTTCATCTCAACTGGCACACTTAAATATTTCAGAATAATATATGAATTAAGGAATAATATTTCATAGAACGCCCATATTATTGTTATGTCACGCGTTACAATAATTCAAAATAGAGAAAATCAATGTCAGATTGTTTTTCAAAGCATTTGATGATTATGCGTACTATTATAGTTGCGCTGGTATTTCGGCTTTATTGCAGATACTTACTTACAAGGGACCTGAATCGCTTGTGTTTTCCCCAAACCGGATTGAATGGATTCACTCACCTTAGTAGTCTACTGGTGATTATCGATAAAATGACTACGGGGCACTGCGATGACGTGACACAAGATACGTCTAAGGACGCTAAATCAATAGCTCAATATCAGTCTCATTTCAAGTATATGCACGGATACACTGTGAAATTAACGCATGTTGATAATTAGCGATTAACGCAGAGCTTAAACTAGGTGACCCCTCCCCCCGCTTAGGTGTGAATTTTAGTGTTCCAGGGAAGGGGATTGCTGCCGTTTAATAACGACCGATTTTACAATTATGCTTATGTTTGGAAAAGACCTTTTGAGTTGAGAGTAAGATTATCACGAAGAATTATGTTTTAAACATTGGCGAAAGATGGAAAGGATCAGAAAAGGTTGGGAACCCCTGGTGGCTTAACAATTTAAATCTGTGAATACAAAGAAAATTATTTACCGAAAAAAATCGTTTTAGTTTCGTATCACATGCTGTTTTCTCAGTGGTAAAGGATATCCTTGATAACTGCTAAATATCAAGCCATATTTCAAAAAAATAATTAATATTTTAATTTTAAATCCGTCACCTGTTGTATAGTATTTCATTACATATATATCAGTTGTGATTGTATACATTCCAGTATGCCAATCTCTACGCATACAAACTAACTGTATGTACTAAATGATTTTTACTAGTCAGTAGTGTTGCTGACAATTTCCTATCTATTCGACGGCCTACTAATAATAATTATTATTGCACTCGCTGGGTCGTTCAACTCTTTCTCTTACATACGTCTGTTGCATAAATGCACAAGGCTACACCAGTACCAGTGGGTACGCCACTGGCTCTGAAACGGTCGATTTGTATTTAATTATATGTTAGAAAGTAATATTCAATCTAAATTATAAACTAACATTTAGTTATTACTCACTATTTTTTAGTTTAGAATTAGTATGTAACATTTTATTGAATACAGGCTATCAATGTTTTATTTGATAACTTTATTTTTTCTATATGTTATTCACTTAACGATGATTTGATCAACTCACGATGAAAATGACCTTGATTTTTATCTACCATAGATTGTAAATTCAACCAGTCCATCATAAATACTACTCTTATCCTAATATCAAATAGAAAAACTTGTTCTCTCGTTCTTATCTGGATTACAATCGTGTTGAGAATGATTTTTCCGAAATCGATTTCTGGTATGTTATAGTATTAATTTGTATGTTGATATTTCAAATCAAATCGGATTCTTTCTTGTATTTTTTAAATATATATATTTATATTTACATTAGTGATTTGCACGGGCTGAAATTTTGTAAAATTTTCCCCAGTCGGAGACTCAATATCACTCTTGTTACCCGAACCCGACCCGAAACCCAGGTTTATTTTTCTCAACCCGAAAAAACCCGATTTCTTCTCAATATAGAAATTCATTTATACTTTTCAAGCAATATATCTTATTGTTACCATATTTCCACCGAAATTCATAACATATGTGAAATAAATTATTTCAGATATAAATAGTATTGCCTTATGGCTGATTTATGACCCGAACATAGTCCGAAATATTGTATAAGTCTGCACGGACAAAGTCCAGGCCCGTGTAGACCTCTATGCTGGATACACAATAATTTTCCGTGTGCGTACACGAATAAATCAGAAGGTTTTTCCGAGATGTCGCTGTATTTGAATCTTTTTTTTAGATTCCAGATTTTTTTTCAGAAACCTTGTGCCTTCAACAACTCCCCAAAGTTTCATCGAAATCGGATGAATGTTAAAGGACCGCATAGAGAACAAACAAACAAACATATATTCTTTTTTATATAAATATCTCCACATACTATTTTTTGTTTTGGCCTTCTTGGTCTTCAATTTGACTTCTCATACTTTCATGACGTCTTGTCTATGGCGCAGTTGAACAATGTAAAGGTATGTAGGGAAAAATCTTCGAAGCAGTTTCATAATTATGTCGGTCAATATATTTCATTATCTTAGTATTTTTAATAAAAATATATCCATCTTTTTATAGCTCGGGGCTGCACACAATTTGCGGTCTATTTAAGTTTTTTCTCGTTTGTTTTCGCGTATTCAAGTATCATAAGTCGGAAGCGCAAATCAGCACGCCTCACAGGTTGACATCATAGAAATGAACCGATGTTTTCTATGTGTCACGCTTGCATAAGCAACCATTGCTTTCTTTGGAATTTGTGTCGCAATCGCTCACGGACAAGCTGCCTTTGCTGACGCTGACATATTGCTCGGGAACAAATTCACATTATTTTAGTGTAAAATCCCACACCGCAATTCCTTATTAAAATATTAGCAATCACTCTTCGTCCGCTCATTTGCAGTTATAAGAGTCTTTGTTTGCATGCTTTATTTATTTATTTACTTGTGAATAAAAGATTACAATACATTGCATTACATCTAACTCCAATTCGCCATGCATTTATAGATTACTTAATATGTAATAGTAAGGTGTTGTGGCCAATTAATGTTACCCTTAAAATTGAAATTGTTCAGGAGAGTAAAAACTGTTTTTATCGAAAACATTACATGGTGAGTTTCGTTATGAACTTCTGTAAAGTCTCATGCATGCAGATACGGGATTATACGTAGGGAGTGTCAATACAATAGTGGCTTAGATTAAGTGGCCGGATCAAAATTTTCAAACCGAAAACCGATGTAAAATGATGATTCAAGTAAACAAAACACCATCGCTATATATGACAAAATTAATAATACAAATAAATGTGTTCTTACAGTGATTAGGAGTATATTTCAAGCTTTTTTACTAAATAAAACTATATTCATTCAAATATTATTTAAATGAAATTTAAAAAGCTTTTCCTATGCCACGAAGCGCACAAAATTTTTTTTTATAGATTTTTTTTTTATTTTAGTCATGTTATATCTAATGTTAAAGAAACAATCAAATACATTGTATTTGAAATATACAACTAAGATTAAATTTAAAATAAAATTGTAAATACATACATAACGTATGTATTTACAATTTTTGTTTTGTTGTTACAATTTGAAAAAATGTTTGCTGTTATTACTTTTTTGATATTATAATGATTTAAAAAAAATGTTTTCAGTCTCCTTTTTTTCGGCTTCAGAAATAATTTTTAACGCTGCTTTGTGTTTTTTTTTTGAAGTAACTGCAATTCTAGCTTCTTCTCTTTTCCAGAATAAGTAATTTGATTCTTGGCCCATTCTTTTGAAATTTTCATTCCCATCGTCGTTTCAGTTCCAAGAGTTTAAACTTCCAACGTTTCTGAAAACTGTGTAGCTAAGTTTCATTTTGTGTATGTTCAACCATTCGTTTTTTGAGCAAAAATCGTTTTTTTGATCTAATGACCAGCAGTCCGGCCAATCGTTTTCAGTTTGACCTTGCTCCTCAAGATCAGCTTGAGATGATTCAGGAACATCAACTCATACCGATACCGTTCGCACCGATATTTCCATATTTTCTTTCGTCGTTTCTGTTATTGTTTTGTACTTTTTATTAACGGAATCGGCGGTTGAGAAGTAACAGGATTTTTTTTCATTTTTAAACTTGAGGTTAAACTTTTGCACTAAAAAATAAGGGAAATGAAAATATTGAATTAAGATCTACGGCGGAATCGGAAGTAAAAGCTTGTTGAAATATTTTTTGCAAGTAATAATGAATTTTATTTACATTTTTAAAATTCTACAAAAATGTTCACTTCTTGAAATAATAAGTATTCTTCCCAGATAAACCCATAACAAAAGGAATGTTTTTATATTTTTGGATGTAGTAATAGTAAAAACACAAAACATCGATTTATGGATTTCTGTTCGTAATCATGAATGTTTGTGATGTCTAAAACTTCTTCCCACACATTCTATTATCTAACCACTAGTCTTCTCCTAAATTAAGAGGGCTTGAGCAACTGAGTAACAAGGAATTTTACGTAGAATGTGTTTGTCGAGACCCTCATTGAGAGCGGACCTAATTTAATACAAAATAACTCGCTAATCAATGGGTTAATCATTGTTAGTTTGCGTACATATTTAACTTATTGAAACCATGTAGCTGTGGCATGTAACCCTTTATTTAGATTTATTCGCCCAATAAATCATCGTATACGTGAAATAATTTGCAACCAATTAATTCTGTGTAAATATTTGTACTTAATTTGTTGTTTATTTGCGACAGAACAGTTATTCAAACAAAGCGTGTTTCATCCTCAAAACATTCGATAACATGGATATTATAAGTCACCATAAATATGCAGCTGCTATCAATCCATTACTACAAGAATATACCTCCTATGTGCATGTTATATGTTTTTTGATTTTTCTCACGCGCGGTAAAGTACACGTCATATAACTTTGCACTCCGGCTCTAGGATTTAGGATCATGAATCCATACTGATACATACACGGGATCCATATATACTAATACACTGACAAGCTCTGTGTAGTATACAGAAAGCGTATTAGTTTAGTAAAAAGTGTAAAGTTGTACAGCGTATAAGTCTTATTGACAACTGAGACAAAACATCAGAATGATACACTCTTCTGTCCATAACCGATTTTAGTCTGTTGGATTTTTTTTTAATTTGTGTCTAATATACAAAACAAAAACTTAATTAGGTACATAAAAACTTGATAACTTAATAAATGCGATAATTTAGAGGTCTTATTATGAAATATTACAAGTTTTTTTTTTTTTATACTTCTATGACATTCAAAAACGCATAAATATTCAATGTATATAATTTTAAGAATATAATAACAAATTGATTGATGCGTGATGGATTTTCCTCACGATTAAATATCCATTGCCGTTCTGTAAACCTATTAACGTATTTTTATTCTTATCCCTATATAACTAACCTAACCCTCAAAAAATACGAAAGTGAGTTAATAATTCGATCTCATTTTAAAGACGACAGACCAGATCTCAGCCAAATGGTGTAAATTAGAAAAATAAATTGACCACCTTTTGGAAGGGAAACATTATTTTACATTGGTTTCAGATTTAAAAATTCTGACCTGGCCACTTGATATAAGCCACTATTATATCGACACTCCCTACGTTTAATCCCGTATCTGCAAAAATGAGAACTTACAGCAGTACTTTTCAAAGATTCATAACGCAACTCACCACAATGTTTTCGATAAAAAATGTTTTTACTCTCTCCCAAACTGTTTCAATTTTGAGGGTTATATCAATTGACCAAAACACCATCGATATATTGTATAATTTGGATTATTGAGATTTTGTACACTTCCATGTATTTTGTCACTAACGACCCGGGTTTCGCCTTTCGGCATCTTAAGGCATTCGAGCACACGAATGGACTCGAACTGACTGTCAGTTCGAGTCCATTCGTGTGCTCGAATGCCTTAAGATGCCGAAAGGCGAAACCCGGGTCGTTAGTGACAAAATACATGGAAGTGTACAAAATCTCAATAATCCAAATTTGATATTGAAATTCCATCAAGCACCCTCAGTCGATGTCTTAAATTATATTGTATAATTGTTGAATACTCCTTATATTGTGACGTAATTAAAGTGCAACAAAATCACGAGGTTGAAGTATGTGGGTTACAGTGAAGTGAAGAGAAGTAGTTTGCAGTTATCTATTGACTGACGGAAATGCGTTCAACAAACTTTAACTTCGTGCAATTCACCTGCAGTTTTCATCGTGGCATTCTGCAATGTACTCATGACACTATTTTGAACTTTATTGGTCGGGTCAAGGCCAATGTCTGCGTAACATGTATAATATATTCTTACATTCTATCCTATGTATATTCCACGATAAATTTTTTGAGTAAAGTCACCGGAGTCAAGAATCCTTAAACTTACTTCAAACATACATAAACAGATATCACACTTATTAATTTGTCAAAATAAAAAAAATCTTCACTTGTATGATCATTATAATAAATATATTATACATATTTATTTGTAAATTTAAAAAAATAAAATATATGGCATTGCAGCTGACGTCAATGTGCCATACATTTACACAATAATAATAATAAAACAATAATGATAATAAAAACACTTTAAAATACAAAGAACGAGACATTATTAAGATACAAGGAAAAAATAATTATCTAGCAATACCAAGAGTTTTATACTTAAAATATCCAACTCATATCCAATATATATTTGACAAAAATTAAAATCATGGTCCGCGTGATTTAAAATTGTGAGTTAACTGCTCTGTTATGTTCGAATGGTCGGCGACCGCCGATATAGCTTACATCTGCCATTAGGCATTTTATCCTTATTTTACTAGATACTGAAATTGGTAGGTTAATCTACAAAGTTATCACAACTCACTCAAATCAATTCAATACCACACAATCTGTATTTATTTTCAAACTTGAGCAGTCAAAAAAAGAAACATAAATATATATGCTACTGATAATAAGTCGTAACTTAAACATGGTACTAAATTGACTGAAAGCCCTGGCGAGACCACGGTTCTATATAATGTGGACTTTCCATTATGGTGTAAATCAACTATAGAAGATCATGGAAGATCATTTCCAAATAAAAAAATTACATCTTTGTATTATGCATAATAATATTAATCCTTAAATAAATGTCAGTATACAAACATATTTTTGTGATAACTGTATTTTAAAAATAAATTCGAAAAATTTGTTTGTAGATTGTTTTTCTTCCATCACTTATGTTCCTCTCAAAATAAATTTGTTTGTATATTAATCTCACCCCTACCATAGAAATACCCACTCTTAATTTCTTTTCTGTAAGTAAAAATACGAATCACGGTTTACGGTTTAAATAAAAATCTAACAAAAGATCAATGAAGATTCTTCGCAAGAAGGCGAAATACGTGTAGCACTAATTTACAGAGATTTAATAAATATATATATACTTTTGATGTTTTGATATAGTTAACTGATTATTTAATATTTAGTTTTTAATTTTTACTTAGTTTCATAATGGGAAAGTACTAGTTTTGAGTAGTTTAAATTATCTCATTGTTCTGCATGATGCTTCTTGAAAATTTTCTCCGTGCAAAAAGACGGTCGGGTGAATGTTAATCGTAAAATCGAAATTAGTTTCTCTAATAGAGTTGTCGGAAACGCCCAGAAACAAATCATGCAAATTTATTCGCAAACAAAAAAAGAACAGCGGCCGGATGTGAATGCGCTGTGCGCGCACGTCCTCGCGGCGGCGCGCATCGCACGTGTGCAACATCCGCCCTCACGTGATCCAAATGCATCTCGACTTCGCTATAAATTATACCTAACGAAATAGATTTCAAACGTACGATTCCTCGAATAGCGCTGCGATGCTATTCTTGCACCTACGGATATTTGCGTTACAACATCAGTCAAAGTAAATTACATTCTATGCCAAATTCAAATTATTATTTTATATTTATGTACATTGCAATTCATCAGATATGGCTGGATGTCTTTCGCAGATTAGCGGTTTTAAGACTAGCAAATAATACAGGATGTTTTATAGCGACTATCAAACGGAAGTATCCTTGATGAGGCCTTAGATGACACGCGAAGTAAATAAAATTATACAACCATATTGGATTCTTATGACGCTTAATATCACTTAAAATAAGTGACAGGCTGAACAAGTCTCGAGACTTTTTCTAGGTATTGTTTAAAGTTCTTGCGAGTGTGGTTCTGCATCTGGGCAAGAGCATGATGTGAAAATCCAGGTGATGGTGGAACAGCCAACTTTTATCAAAGCCGCATACTTCGGTCACATTTTCCGCAACGAGGATTGCGAATGCAAGAAAAAAAAGAATGCAGCAAAGACATACAAAGAAACGGATTCTTTTGGCTACTCAACCTCCGCAATTCATTCAATGCTGAAAGGGTTTTTGATCTTATAAGACTGGGCTAGGACAATAGACACGTTCTTCCATTTTTTTCACAGACAACTTTCGATAGTCAAGTTAATTAATTATTAATTATTTTTGGAATGAAAATGAATTGGGTGATTAAAAGCACTGTTATCTTTCGACACCATATGATTGACGAGCACTATCAACTCATCAGTTGATAATGCTCGTGATGAGCTAAACCGATCCTGATCATTAAAAACATGTGGAAATAGTACAAATGAATTGTGTTTTATTTTTTAAAATATAATGTCTTTCCACCAAGAATTGACAGTTAACACCTTAAAAGTAAACAATGCATTATTTATTGTTTTCACATTTAGGTGTTCAATATTCTTGATTGGGAACACTATAAGTGTTTTGAACTTGTGACTTGAATAAATGCTTCATTCGTCAAATCGGCAGGATTATAATTTATGTTATTTAGTAAAAACCAACTCGATATCGTAGATCAGTGCCTGCCAAACACTGTGCCACGTCACACTAATGTGCCGTAAGAAATCTCAGGTGTGCCGCGACAAATGAAGACAAATTAGAACTATGAACAATACAAGTTAAAAACTCACAGCTTAGACACTTTGGTTGTTGAGAAAAGTTTTTGAAAATGAAATGAAAAAAACTAGAGCGGCTAAAGATGGTAGATAAGAAGTAACGTGTTTGTTTTATAAAATTTACAGAAGCGTGTTGACATAATTCTTTCTGAAATTCAATTGCATCGTTCTCACTACATGTTTATAAAACAATATTGTGTATTGTTACCTTCACTAAGATTTTTTTTATTCATATGTTTTAATAAAGAACATTACATTTTTAAGTCATTTTTATTTGGTGTGCCGTGGTACAAATCCTCCTTCCCCAGTGTGCCGTGAGGTAAAATAGTTTGACAGACACTGTCGTAGACTGCAAAGAATATAAATATATTCATTGGCTTCAATCTTCGATGTTTTTTTAAATATGAATTTTCCGCTGCATAACATGTTTCAGGGGTAGAGCGAATTGTGGCTACACCATTGGGTACATGACAAAATAAACACAACTAATGTAAGTTGTTTGATAACGTGCCATATCCTACCAAGGATACCGTAAATAAATTTAACTTCCCGTAAACTTATTATACTTAAGTTTGGTCCATCTGTCAAAGATAGTAGCTTAATGTGTTGCCATTTGGTCAAAACTACCAATGAGATGAGAATTTTTCGTTAGCATAAAACAGGTGCAGAATTTGGCACATTGACTTCAAAGCCTACGTATAAATGACGCAATATTTGGCATGAATATCGAATTCTTTTCATCAAGACATATTATATGTGACATATCACATTAGTATACCCTACTTTATACAACGCTACAAAGTCGTGTTCATATTGCGTAATGGCTGCGTTTTCAGTTGACCGTTTTTTTATAAATTGTATACAAAGATCCTATCAGTGAATAATCCTCAACGCGGGCTGACGCATTGCCAACATATTTTGAATGTTTACAAACAACGCTGCATGCATATATATTATGTAAACTCTTACATCACACCACTTTTGAACTGCCTCATTGAGGTGAAACTATTGTTCGATTTAAAAAATATATTATTATAGAAATTGTTTGTATTCATCATTTGAGCTACGGAATATAGTAATTCGATGCCGTTATGCCAGAGTAAAATGCAAGGGAAAACAAGTGGATTCTGTTAGTAATGTCTTCTCCCAGGTAGTATATCGCACATCCAGTTCTAAACGTCGTATGTAAGAAGCAGTATCAGATTCTGAAGAGGGTAGAATTACATTGTTTCATGATTGCTATAAGACGCAAACTAGAAAATCTATACTTATGAAATTTACGCACCAAATGTGGGGAGACCTATTTAAGCGTGTTTTGACACATAAATCTCAAATTTGGATTATAGAGATTTTGTACACTTCAGTGTACAAAATCTAAATAATCCAAATTTGATATTGAAATTCCATCAAGCACCCTCAGTCGATGTCTTAAATTACATAAATCTCAGTTTTAATTTTCTAGCAATTGTAATATTGTAATTATACCAATTGTCACTTTTAAGGTGTTGACTATCAATTCTTGGTGGAAAGACATTATATTTAAAAAAATAAAACACAATTCATTTGTAATACTTCCACTTATTTATAATGATCAGGACCGATTTCGCTCATCACGAGCATTATCAACTGATAAAAATACAAACATAACAGGCTTATTTATATAAAATTGAGTGTAAAAATGAAGGTATATAAAACTGATGGTTCATGAACTGAGACAAGAAAATACTGATTAGCAAACAAATTATACATAAATCAAATAAAATAGTCTAAAATTAAAATGTTATGGACCTCTTACAAATCAATAAATACTAATCTGAAATCACAAATATAGCTACATTAAAAGTCTATTAGCTGAGCAAAAATTTTTAATGACATCTCTAATGCATTTAGCAATAGTGGATTGGGAATATTATAAGAAAAAGTTTTTAAATGGTTCGCTAATTTTTTCTTATAATTTTCCCAGCTCAGCTAATGGGCTTTTAATGTAACTATATTTGAGATTTCAGATTAGTATTTATTGATTTGTAAGAGGTCCATAACATTTTAATTTTAGACTATTTTATTTGATTTATGTATGCCTGTTATGTTTGTATCTTTATCAGTTGATAATGCTCTTGATGAGCGCAACCGGTCCTGATCATTATAAATATGTAGAAGTAGTACAATTGAATTGTGTTTTATTTTTTAAAATATACCAATTGTATCACCTATAAAAGGAATGTGTTTTTTTGTATAGATTTTTTCAGTTTATGGATGGCACAGTATCGAGTATAGCAACTTAATAAAATAGTCTTATTTTTAAAATATAATGCCTTCCCAAAACAGTGATAAATAAAATAGTATGTACTTGATATAAGTTTTCCGAATGATAAGCTTTTAATTTAAGTGCTATTTTTTTAAGCTAATTTAAATTGCATTTACATGTCAAGTTGCTGAACGTGTTTGTACATACACACATAATATTCAAAAGATATCATTCATTGCGTATAAATACTCCTTGTATAGTCTTCTCAAAGTAATGGCGGATAGTTACATGTACGGAATTACACACAGAAACAAAAAAAAAATAATCATATGGACTAGAAACAGAAATCAAACGTTATAAGACGATATCAATTCTCTGCACATTGGTCGATATGATTCTTTTTTATGGAATACTTTATTAAATCGTAATAATGAAGATAACGATTTTTCTGTATTATCTAAGTATAGTTTTATATGTGGACGTTAATTTTTATAAAATCATATCTATTCTTATTGCTGAGTATGGTAATATTAAAAATAAATTGTAGTGTTATAGAAAAGTGATATAATACCGAAGAATTGTAGATTTATTTTTTTTACTCTGCAGTATATATTTTTGCAAGAATTTAATGTTCGGTTTATCAAGAATGTTGAGTAAGTGACCGAAAACCGCGAACCGCAATTTTTAATACTGCTGCATTATTTTTAACAGTGTTTTTCAAAGTGTGTGGATTGATAGGCTTTGTTGTTTTTTTAAGAATTCCATATATTTTTTATTTTTTTCCATGTCCGCTCTCAATGTGGAGCATATGGTCTCCTAATGGAGCTATCTTAACAGACTTTTCCTACGAGAACTGTTTGTTACTCAGTTGCTCAACCTCTCCTTTTTTTCAAAGAAAGTAGATAGAAGGATAGGGCTATGAGAGAACTAGTGGTTAGCTGATCGCTCTCGCTACACCCCGTGAGGATGAGATGGGTGGGAGGGAGAACTCAGACTACGAACAGAAATCCATAAATCGATTGAAAGATCAATCTATGAAAACCGTCCGCACCGGGAATCGAACCCGAGACATCCGTAACCGTAGCCAGCGACGCTACCAACTGCGCCACGTACGCCGCCATATTTAAGTATAAATAATAAAATGTAGTAAAGCTCGGCGAAATAGATTCAAATGTCGAAGATATGAGTCGGAACTTATGTTTGTTCCCGTAAATAATAACTACACATTGAGGGAAATGTTCCTTGATGTTCATAAAAGCGAAACTGAACAGTTTCGATACGTCAATATTTAAAAAAAGAATTATTTTTAAACGTAAACATAGTGATGAAATCTGTATTGTTGATTGAATTGTTTTACTCCGAAGAACTATATTGTAATAAGGTAAAAAAAAGTGAATAAATGAAACTGGTCGTGATCTTTCTATAAATGTTTGGAATTAGTTCAAAAAAATTGTGTTTTATTTTTATAAATATAACGAGGTTCCACCAATAATTGACAGTTATCACCTTAAAAATGATAATGTAATTAAGAACTTTTTTTTCCATGTCCGCTCCCAATGTTGAGCATATGGTCTCCTAATGGAGGTATCTTAACAGAAGTTTGATGTTTGTTTACCTTGTATAAAATAATAAAAATAAATATTTCATAAATTCCAATATAAAAATCCATTGAGTCGACTGCTCCTATTGGCTGATCATACTCTTTAATAATTGATTGATTTAGCATATACTTGATAGAAATCCATTATGAAGAAGTGAAAATAGCAATATATTTATTTACATTTTTTTTTTTACCATGTCTGCTCCCAACGTGGAGCATATGTCTTCCTAATGGAGGTATCTCAACAGATTTTTTCTACGAGAACTGCTTGTTACTCAGTTGCTCAACCTCTCTTTGTTTTTTTTTTTAAGTGATTAGGGATAGAAGGATAGGGCTATGACAGGACTAGTGGTTAGCTAATCGCTTCTCGCTATGCCCCGTGAGGATGGGGTGGGTGGGAGGAAGAAATCAGACTACGAACAGAAATCCATAAATCGATTGAAAGATCAATCTATGAAAACCGTCCGCACCGGGAATTGAACCCGAGACATCCGTAACCAGCGACACTACCAACTGCGCCACGGACGCCGACAATTTAGAACTAGTTCTGTAAATATTTTGCTTTTTTTACCTTGTTTTTTTTGTAATTTATTGTGGTTTCGTCGGCGAAAAGTTTGAGAACCACTTCTTTACAATGTTGACCTACTTAAGATTCAGTGATAGTTTTTTTCTACCAATAAACTTCTGAAAGTTTGTTTATTCGAATGAATAGAATTTTTAAATTTCGCGTGTTTATACGGCCGCTTCTGCATACATCATATTGTTTGCTTTTTAGTGGGTTGCATTTTACTCGTAATTTTTTATTTTTATCACTTTGACCCATTTCGCGATGTCGATAAGGCCGCAGTTATGCCGCTATCATGAGCAATTATGTTGGCATTATCAAAATAAACATTTTTATAGAGAAATCATGTCAGGTCGTAGGGTCACAAGGGCCTAACTACAAAAAAAATCAAGACGACCGATTTAAAAAAAATTGTTTGTTATTATAATTGTCATAAATATTGAGAAATGTATCTTGGAAAAAATGAGAAATAAGTGTTATGCAGCTGAATCACAATCACTAATGCCATACTTTTTTTTGTATTCCTGATATGTACTAGATGCGATATTATATTATTCAGTTCACACTTAATGAGAAAATGTAGTTTATTATGCAGTATTTCAACTGTAGATACCTTAACATGGGCTAGTTGATTTTTAAAATGACTGTCGTACACATCATCTTTAACGCAATGTTTTGTGACAAGTTCTTTGGTCTTTACTAAATTATTCGTGGAAATTCACTACCAAGTATTTCCGCCGAATTTTTATGTTTCATCAGTCCAGTGGCTGTTGTATCCCACTCCAGCCACACTCGATTCCCAGAAATTGTCCACTTTTAATGATTTGTATTTATTTGAGCATTTTGTTCACATTTTAGTAAATTCACGCACAAAATAGTCAGATGAATACCGACCATTACGATATACCTAAGCATGCATTTGCTACTTCAATATCACTATATAGATATTAAATGAGCATTAATAAAATAGATATTAATTTATCCGAATTTACCCGAATCTTGTCGTGAAGGGTAATCGGCCAATCGCCGGCGGACACTATCGTTGGACGAATCCATTTTTGACGGAAAGGGGTGGCTCCGACGTTGCGGGAGTCTGATTTTTGATTTTTGCGGACAGTCGATTGCCAGCCTTCGAGCGGGGGAGAGCCGCCGGCCCCCGTGGCCGGCACCGTTGACGTTGTGGATTGTTTGTGTTTGTTTTGAAATTGGAATTAATTTAAAATCGTTTGTCGTGTCACTTGCATTATAACTTAAAAGTAAATTCATTTGTTAAGTAAATGTAAATGTAGACTCATTTTTGTCTATTTTAAACTACTGCATCTTCGTTTAAAATAAATAAGAGTTGAACCGGATTTGAAATTGTGTTTGTTTGAGATCCCAGACCTTCCAGGACGTCGATAACCGACCATTCGCCTCTCTTCGATTCGGGTCTTCTCACTTTTTTATCAACAAGTTTTCAGCAACACAATTAAAACTATCCTTCATAGAAATGTTAACCGTGAAATATATTCATGATAATAATAATTCTATCTCTATTATGGTCAATTAGTATTACGTTGATTAGGGTTGATATTTTACGTACAGGGTGCGGGTGATATCAGCATTATACATATACGGATAAGCCAGTTTATTTTGCTCGTATGTATTATAATTAATCTTTATTATTCTACTAAAATGTTCTTCAACCAAATTGTCGTTTTTTAAAACATTTTATTCATTAAAAATTCGTCAAACTAAACATCCCTTTAATGCAAATTCCAAACATAAAATTTACAAAGATTAATTTCAATTTCACTAAACGACTTATACTACTAGATACTATTAAAACTGGTGATAAATAATAATGTATTGTAAGAGGGTAGTATAAATGCATTTAATATACATACATATATATTGAAAACCTCTCAATAATAGAAATTATTTGAGTTGCCGTTTGCATTCATTTAGATTACATTTTTTAATCCAACGATTGTGGAATCACTGAAGTCCCTCGATCAAAAATATCCCACATGCAATGTAATAAAATATGTTGCATCTCGAATTATCTATTTGAATTTATTAAGTCTTTAAGTGATTTGTTTTGATTCCAAAATGCACTCATTGCACTGAAAAATTGTTGAATATTCTCAAAACGTTACCTACAAATGGTGTTAAATGAATTCCTTTGAACATGTCACAATGACCTCAGTCTTTATTTATTACCAGTGAGTACCCGGCATGCGTTGCAATGCCACTCAATGAAATATAAGGTTTGCGTTTTAATTCTGTTTATTGAAGTGCTTTTGGGTTAGAGGTTTGCACGGGCCGAAAATTATCCGGTCCGAGCTCGTCATCTTCAGGCCAGGCCCGACCTCAGCCCGAGTCTCAATATTTCAATAACCAGATGTATTTTTCTCACAAAAAAAAGCCCGATTTTTTTTAACATAATTTATTTATACTTTTCTAATCTAAATTATCTTTACCCATCCGAGCACTCGGGCATCCGGGCCGGGTAAGGGTCTGCGGGCCAAGCCCGCGCTCGTACAGACCTATATTTTGGATACACAATATTATTTTTCCCGCTGGTGCGTACACGAATAAATCAGAAGGTTTTACATTTAAAAAAAAAAATCGTCAGAAACCTTCACGGGTGTGCGCACAACAACTCACCTAAGTTTCATCGAAATCGGATGAATGGTAAATTTGCGAACAAAAAAACTTTATTTTAAAATGTATGAAAACTCCTTAACGAAACGAAATTCAAGGTTCAGCGGTTAACTAACTGAACAGATTACGTTTATAAAATTAAAATAAAATAGTATATTTAAATTTTCATTCAGGTATTACGTCATCGACTCACGGAGAAATGAAAGCTCTTATATCCATAACCAAGATCTCCATTGTTAACTTCAGAAATTCATTATTTAGCAATAAGGAGACCTACAAATCGCTACTATATTTACCGCTTCGATACAGAGGGCGCGTTCTTAAGTCTAAGTTTAATATTAAAAGTATTTTATGTTGAGTTACCAAGTTCGTAGTACGTAATGTAATCCGGATCAAGTATTATGAATAAATAAATTTTGTTCTGCACTTTCCAATCAGCTTTTGTTTCAAAGCGAAGCTGAACCGGGCCTCATGAGATCACGCTCCCTTATCCGCGCGTTTGTGTTACATAATTGAACGATCATAAGAGAACACTGGAAATTTTAAATGCTGCAAGGGTAGGCGCCGTCACTTTCCGCCTGCAGCATCAGCTGTATTACTCCGGCACCACCTTAGCCGCATTTGGTCGGATGCAATTATAAAGCGCGGGAAATTACAACCGCTGGCAATTAATCTTGTTTGTCTACGATAGTGATCGTCAACACATCATATTCATATAGACGAATATTTCCATTCTAGTACGATCGCCAAAGTCAAACTGTAATATTCTAACGTAGAAAGTAGGGAACCTCCGGACTTTTGAATAAATTCATTTACAACATTTGCAAAGAGTTTGCAAAGTTTATTGAATACGGTCTTAATGGACGTTTACATTGATTCATAAATCACCAAAATCCATACTTCCACTTTTTATTTAATGTAACTCATATTTTTAACGTTAAGTGTAGCTGTTCAAAAATACTATAGATATAACAATACTCTAGTAGTATACAAAAATCCAAAGATGGGCGAAGAAAAAGAAGAAGAAAGATATATTTATATCTCATAGTATTTATCGTATCATATATTTGTGTTATTCGCTTAGGTTGCTACTTAAATAGGCTATTGCTAGCTTTTCATTCATTATTTTAACTATCATTTTTTGATGTCGATGACCACACTAATTTTATTAGTTTCATTAAAATGTCTATATGACTCATCAGTCGCTGACGATCCATCACTGCTCAGTGATATTTCATCCGTCTAACCACATGAATATTATACGCCATTACACTGTTGGTGGCATTTTCTGACTCTCCTTTACTCTGAGCTTTATTAACTTACAGCCACGTTATCTCAAAATTAACGGCGGCAACGTCTTCCCTAAAATTAAATAAATATTCAAAGACTGGATATACTGGCGTTAATATTGTCAAAATTATCTCATTGTCATAAATATTTCTCGGTTTTTGCATCTGTTTCAGCATTGTTGTATGGAATATAAATGTCATTATGTCACCATAGCTATTCGTCCCCATTCATGATCTTGTGTTTTAGTTATCCGTTGCGTGGTCAAGAAATCGAATTCCAGAATGAATACTTTCATTTATTACGAAACTTTGAGAAAGCCAGGTCGAAGGGGGCGAAATACTGGCTATCGATATCCAGGATATGCGGGAAGATCTCAATACAAACGCCACTTCGGACCGGTTAACCTCTTTTATTAAAATGCAGTGGTTTCAAGAAATTGAAACATTGAGATTTCATTTAAAATTAAACACAATTATTACTTAAACAATTTCAAAGCAACAAAAAAGAAAAAAGAGTTTAAAAAGCGGTCGCCCGGCTGTCGCCTGCGCCGCTCGCCAAAGGGGCTTGAAAACGAATGACAAATTATAAAACCAATTTCAATATTCAAAAATATCTTACGTAGCCACTTCTCTTTGTCATGGGATTTAGGAATGTGGCCGCCCCTGGGATAATTATCTCCTGGCTAGCTAGCAGCCGCTTTCTCTTAATTTCCTAGAAAAAATCTGTTCAATGTGTCGCGTGAGAGATGAACTACATCATATTAAAGACTGCCTCGCAAAAGATGACCGATGACTGTTTTGGATCCTTCAAAAGGCTAGGCTTCGGCCGAAAAGGTCGGGGCGTGTTAACTTGTTAATCGATTTCTGGATTCATATCTAAAAGGCATGGAAGATTTCCTTATTTTCCATAATGTGCTGTTTCTAATTTTTATAATGTATTGTTCTACTGAACATAAAATTGTCAATATAATGGATGTAGTATATAATTCACCAAAGAACGAATAAAACCGACACTATTAACTTCTTTTGAACTGATGAAGTACTTAGAGTCTGTACCGTTAGAGATTTAAGTATTAACAATTTAGAGACCGTGCCATCGACTTTTATTTTGCTCCTAAATATTTTAGTAGATATATTAAAACCGACGATATGTTAGAATATTTTCATGGATTTCCAGAGCTATGCTATGGGCTTAAATGGTTTTTGCGATTGATAATGACCGTTAAATTTTTAATGAAGTTATTTAATATTTTCCTACCGACCGTCATAGTATTAATAAACAAAACAGTTTTGTCTATATCTTTTACTGTTCTGTGCTTTATGTTTATAATGCAATGCATTTCCACCGAGAACGAAAACATTACTAAATTATGTCCGTTCGTATGAGTTTTGTCACGAAACTTTCGTAATATTACATTTTAACATTTCAGTCAAATCATACTTCCGCTCCGTGACTTCCATCAAATCAATTATTCTTGGCGAAGTTTCCATTGTCCACGTGAAGTTTGTAATACGTCCTGTGAGACGGGCAGTCTTTTCTAGCGGCAGCGTTGGATAGTTTCCATCCATTACGTCTAGAAAGTGCAAGCGGAGTTTTCCACAATAATGCGCCGTTACTTGGGATTTCCCCGCGGACCAGTTTGCTGCCCAAACCATCGCCACTTACTCTCCAGTTGGACAATCACTTGGAATATATGTATCCATTCGCTTTTTCCTTCCGGGTAATACACTTAAAATCTGGGCGCTTTACAAAGATAAAGTAGTTTGTAAAACACTACTACATCTGTGTTTAGATAAGTGACAATTTCCCGTGACCTAAAACGTTTTCTATGCTAGTTGAATACAATTTATAAGTTGGTTGTTTTTATAAGTTACCAAAATAAATATTCGCCACGACAAGCACGACACGACAGCAAAGAAGAAGAAAGATTTTCATAAAATAATATTTTATCTAGTTTTTATTCTTTTTTATAAATTAAGCTGTATATACTTGATAACGTATTATCATGATAAATAGGGTGACCCAACTTTTTTAAGAAAATATTATTTCACAAGTTAGATAAAACTAGTTGACTATTTCATCTATAAGTAATTTTCCAATGGCTGATGATGACCAAAACAATAATTAAAATTCATTAAATCAAACACTAAATATACAATTAGGAAATATTGTTATTCCACTAGGTGCGACACGTGTTTCGCTTCTTTGAATAAATCGTCGATGTAGTGGCAGAAGGCTTGAAAATTATTCAATAAAATTTATCTCTTTCTATTTAAATACCTTAACCATTATTTATTGCTAGTATAACCGTACCCGTCATAGATAACGGCATTGAAATTGAAATGTGAATGTCTAAAGTAGCTAGTACGTCGGAACTGTGTATGAGGTCACTTAGGTCATGAGAAAATTTCATACTTTCATGTGATATGTGATAATAATAAAACGTCTACAGAGCGATCTGGGCCATTATATTATTAATACTAACCACGTCATGAGTTTCTTTAATAATTTAACTATTAATAATTCTTTTTTTATACTAATTTTAATTATAGTTTTTTTGCCAGTATTCATAAGTCAAAACCGACGATTTTCGATTTATCACTTTCTGTCACTATGCATAACGTCTGTGTTGGCTTTTATATGATGCGTAAATGTTTCCGCCGATAGATCGGCCCTCTGAGACTTAATCGGTTAATCTTAACTATTTAATATGCTTAAGGGAAAAAACGAAATCAAACCATGTTAGCGTAACAATGTTGAAATTGTTACATCTCCAGACTATCGATAATATTTAAATTATGAATAAATAGACAGACACCAGTGGCGATTAATTTAACTCAATGCCATCATTGGAATAATTAAAATGGCCGCCTATTTAAGGTGCGTCCATTTAATCGAGCTGATTCTATGCAGCTGTCAATCAACGGCGTGTTTTATGGCTTCGCGTCTGATTGCGCATACAGATCTTATTTATTGTTGTAGATGCGCAGAAAATGCGGAAGTAATTCTCTATTCTGGAATACTCGCTCTTCTCGGAAACACATCTGACCAGAATGGCAAATTAATAGATAATATCAAATTAAATTTATTGCTTAAAATTTAAATAATAACTACGAATCAATTGACCTCAGTTGTTTATTGCACGACTATGCGGTATTATTGTATTTTCCAGATATATGTCTTGTTTTTTTCCAAATGTCATATGGCTTCATTTTAATAATAAATAGCTTAAACATTTCACATTTTTAGATGAAACGGTGTTACAACTTCCCAAAATGTTTGAGATAAGTGGTGTCGTTATATCTCAACGTAGTAAGAACAAGTACACAATAAAAATTAGGATTATTCTCTTTATTGGTTTAGAAATTTAATAGAATCAATAATAATTCTAAAAAATGTATCAAATTAAACGGCGAATGTATCGAAAAATACAAAAATAAAATTGAACCTATAAGGTCTCTAATACCCTTAAGCTGGAAATTTTTGGACCTTACTTGTATGTATAATATATAACATAAATATCTTTATCAGGCACTGGTTAAACAATGCAATACCAGCTTTAAATAGTAATAAAGTAATGAAAATTATGTATTTTTTCCATGTCCGCTCCCAATGTGGAGCATATGGTCTCCTAATGGAGATATCTTAACAGATTTTTTCTATGAGAACTGCTTGTTACTCAGTTGTTCAACCTCTCTTTTTTGGAAGAGAGTAGGGATAGAAGGATAGGGCTAGGACAGGACTAGTGGTTAGCTAATCGCTCTCGCTACGCCCCGTGAGGATCGGATTGGTGGGAGGGAGGACTCAGACTACGAATATAAATCGATTGAAAGATCAATTTATGAAAACCGTCCGCACCGGGAATCGAACCCAGAACATCCTTAACCGTAGCGCAGTCCGCTGTCGGCGTCCGTGGCGCAGTTGGTAGCGTCTTTGGCTTCGGAATTATGTATTAATTTGTTTTTAAATTATAAATGTGTATATCAATGTGTAGATTAAAATAATACTGAAATCGATTTTATATTTTCCTAATTTTTCTAAACACGAATTTGAATTTTCGAGCTATTGTACATTTCCATGTATCTCTTCACTATCTAACTCGAATGCCTGAAGATGCCGAAAGGCGTAATTCGGGTCGTTAGTGAGGAAATACATGGAAATGTACAAAATCTCAACAATTCAAAATCAAATTTGATATGGAAATTCCACCAAGCACCCTCAGTCGATATTTTAAATTTTATAAATGTGTTTTTCTTCGATTTTCTTTATTTCGCGAGAGGCGCTAATAATCATTACAACGCTTATTTTATCAGCGGGTATAAACTGACTCACTCCGTTACAAAAACAGTACCTTTCATCCACATAGATGTGTAAATTGTTTTTTCGTATTAGATCATTTGGATTTATCAAAAATATTTAATATAACTACTAATAATATTTTGCTTTCTTTCTTCATGCAAAACCATTTCATATAATTAATGTATATACATACTTTATTGTACTATATATCGTATGGAGGATTTTCAGAATATTTCACACAATTTTAGTCTAGGAACAACGGGTATCATTTATTTCTGGGAACTGGCGTGGTATGTAGCGCAGCGCTCCGACGCGAGCGACACCTTTTATATCCGGTGCCTCAGGTAGACATCGCAGTACAGCCTTCGCACTTGTGAAGGGATAACTCAACCACCTTTAAAGGCGGAAATCACTTTGCGGTTCTCGTCCAGCTTCCGGCGATACCACGCGCCTTTCGATTCGAAGCTTTCGCGGAAAAACTCCAATCGGATTTTTTTACACTTATTTCAGTATAAATGAGAAGCTTTCCCAGAAAATAAACTCTTATTTTATTTTTCAAGTGAGTTATGATATTATTCATTATGAATTTCGTTTTTCGAACGTATCTTAAAATATCATATACATATAATAATTGTTCAACGATTCATAAAAAAACAGTTTTTCTTCAATTAAATGTACTACCTACACGAATATTATCAACTGATGAGCGATGAGCCAAACTTATCCTTATAAACATGTGGAAGTAGTGAAAAACAAATTATATTTTATTTAAAAAATATAATGCCTTTCCACCAAGAATTTACAGTTAACTCCTTAAAAGTGATTTATGTAGCATCTTGAACTGAATTTGGATGAGTCGCTCAACACAGGTCAACAATTATTATATTGATATGATATATTAAGATACATCATTATAAAATATATGCTGTATAGAATACAGTTTTATGAAGGATCTATCGTATATAAGGTGCTAAATTATGCATAAAATATCATTTAATTATGTCAATATTGCTAGTACAGCAATATTGACTGAGCTCTACTGTAAATTAGTGTTAAAATATCGTGTTTTTGTCAAAATCTATGGTTTAAAATATCATTGTCCATCAAGCGTTATGAAGCGCCACTGGATCTTTTTTCATGGTTTACAATTTTCACAAACAAACAAGTTACTGTCTATTAATTTAGGTTTTCAAATGAATATCTTATTGTCGCAATGTTTAACTTATTTGGATGAATATAATAAAAACAAAATATCTATAAAAGTGTCATTCATCATTTTAAATAAGATAACTTGTTAGAAAATAAATGAATTTATACATTTTTTGACTTTCCGTAAAGGGCTGACGTAAAATAGACAATTTTACAATATTTAATGGTTGAATTCTCTTCAATAGTAAAGTAATTATTTTTCCCGTCAGTTGAAAAATATGTAATAGATAATACAACATTCTAAAAATATCAACAATTCTTGTCGTTTCATTTTTTTAAACATTGTTAGATGTGTAAATAATATAATGTAATTTACATTGTAAAATTAAGATTAGTCTATTCCTAATTGTCTTTTATTAAATGGCATTGTTTTGTTGGATAGGAATCACTGTTTGTTTTTTTACATCAACTAATTAATTACAATGAATTGGATTGTATTTTAAAATAATGCAATGGTGCTTAAAAATAATGCAACTATGAAATAAACATCCTTATTAAATAAAATGTAATACCTATTATCAATTTAAGCGTCGGTAATAATTTTATCTCCACAATGAACAACCGACAATTAATGTCTCGTTTCGATAATAAATAATAATAAAGTAAAGATAGACTGGCGAGTAATGATTTCTTTTATATTGTAAATTACTATTATCTGCAGGACTGACATTCATTATTTATTTGCTCAATTATCTTGTCTCAGTATCTTTTGCTCTCGTTTGCAATTTGCAGACTAGTTTTTCAATTATCTTCTTTTTTGACGCTATTTTAATAGAACACATTCGTGTCTTAAAAATTTATGAGATTTTCGCGAATAGTAATTTAAATTATACAAATAGTAGTTTATTATTTTACTTCTTTCATATTGTGATGTTTTAAACTTACGTTGATATTTTTCTTAGTAGTGTTATTAATAAAAATTCGGAGCACGCGATAAGAGTTTACAATTTAATGTGTTTCTTAAATAAGTAACCTTTTTGTCAAAGATGAATTACCATGAGCTATGTTCCGAATCCATACATAATTAGTTATTATTGTAATCTTTTAAATGTATTCTTATAAAAATGTGTCTTCGTTTATATTAATTAAACCTAGAAACCGATTTGAAAAGTTAAAAGGACTCGGTTTTTTTATAGCTTTAATAATAATGTGAGTGGGATTGTTTCAGACAATGTAGAATGCTAACTATCGTTCTTAAATATGTGTTAATTAATTTTAAATTGCAATGAAATGCCTTATAAATTTTAAAAGTATTTTGAATTAAGTAATCTCGATATGTTCTGAGTTGATTCTTATATTCCCCTTTCATGATTGATTTATTTAAAAATCAAATTTAATACTTATGTCTAGAGCAGTGGTTCCCAAACGTATTATTCTCATGGACCCCTTCGTAAAGCAAAAACCTGGCCATGAACCCTCTACGTAACTGTATAATAAAAAAAATATTAACATAATTTTGATATCTTGAATGGTAATTGGTGATGTAAAAATAAAATGTAAATAAGCAATCAACAGCCTCTCTACAATTGAACCATAATGCAGGATATAAACTTGATATCTCTTTTTTGTAACCAAAATTTGTGGTATTGTTTTCAAACATTGGTTTCTGCTCTTCATTTGTCGATTGTATGGATTCATCTGATTTTGTGGGTCTGTTTGCAAAATCGTCCAACACCAAACAAATCACTACCAATTTATGTATTGCTATTTATTTTAGCTTTCATAATAATGAAAATGTGCTACATATATTTTTTTATAATAAACCTTTCGCGGACCCCCGACGTTGTCCACGCACTCCTAAATTATTTTTAATTCGCCACAGACCCCTTCAGCTGTCACAAGGACCCCTGGGGGTCCGTAGGAACCATTTTGGGAATCAATGGTCTAGAGTCTAGACCGATACAGTATTTAAATCTTTTTTATTGTAATTAAATAAAAGAATTACAGAATAATAATAATTTTTCTTTTTTACAGGTGGGTGGAGCGTTTTGCTGGATTCTGTGAAGATAGATCATCGTCGTATCCATGAGTATAAATCATAGACGCGGCCTCTCTTCGGTATTGTTGAAAGTTTTTTTTAATTGTTATTCCTTTACAATTATTGTCGAAGAAAAATATTGGAGAAATAATAATACATTTCCACTTTCGACTTAATGTAATATTTATAATAATTCATAGTCGAGTAGAATAATTGGAGTGCCTTTTCTCATCGTTGTATGATATAAGCAAACATTAGATATCATAATTACAATTAATCTTCTTTTCTAAAACTATTTATTTGAAGAAGAAAAATTAAGTCTATAATCATATAATTTTGCTAAAATATAACCCAAAGTCAGCCGCCTAACCAACACAAAAGAAACGTTAATTCGTTATTTTATACATACATCGTATTCACAAAATGTAAGACACCACATTAGTAGCTTTTCATTTTCAAGCAATTTAAAAATTTAACAATTCAGTAAAGAATTTTTTTCATATTTCTCCAAATTATAAGTGAGTAGTTTTAATAGAATAAATATCAAAGTCTTTAGTTCTACAAAATTTCATTATGTAGTTTACAGCTATTTCGGCTTCTGACGTTCTAGTTGATAGTTCTGACGATGGCGTTAAGCCTATATAGTTATCAACTACCTAATAAAGTTTTGTAGAACTAAATACTTTGTTATTTTATCCTATTATAATGGAGTTCTACCAAGTAAATACCAATTTAATCAAGGAGTAGTTTTATTTTGTTTTATTAATGTTTCAACAAAAAAATCAATGTATTTTTGTCCTTTACGAATTATTTTACAAACACATAGAATTGCTATTCATAAATGTTAAATGTTATCTGAGTCTAACCAACATTAAGTTCTCTATCTATTCTCTAGTTTGTTATTACTAAAAATATTTAGCATTTCAGCTAATTGCCAATGCGCAATATATATTTGAATCACTCGAAAAAACTCTAGTGGAAAGAAGCAAATAAGAAACAGTCTATTCTTACATTTCGTATTGTTCATGTCACGACTGAATCCCGGAAACTTCACGACCGACACATATATTTTCAGAGAAGTCTTTCATTTAATCTTTTGATTGTATAATAATTCAAAAATTATACTCAATTGTGACGCAATTATCTGGCAACTCATTTGATACAAAGTAGATAAAAAACGTAAATATTTACTATCCGTAAATATTATTCACATTAATGTTGGTTAAATAGAATATTGTATTCATATATTTGTGGAGTTTCAAATGATTAACTCAATTTGGCCCCTATTTTCTGGAATAATTTATTGTATTCTCGATAATTATTATGGCAAATTCTTGGTTCTGAATTATTGATTGTGGCACGCAGTCAATCAGTACAAAATAAATGTATCGCATTATTTATAATTAAAATTCTTTGTCCATTTTAGTTTTCTTTTCTACAAAATTTATGTCATAATTAAGTGTACCATTTTTGAAATACTTTTATTTTTAGAAAAATTATATCATTGTTGGAGTAGCTTTAAGTGTACTTAACGGTGATTCGAAGTCGTCAGTTCTTGTAACAGTGACGTATTTCAATGAGAAAAATTCATATACCCCTCTATCTTCAAATTTGTCAATTAAATTCTCTCGTTAATATATGTCACTTCCATAAAAACTGAATCATTCTTAAGTGCACCTGTGCTCCCGTCTCTTTTCCATTCTGTTAGCGCATCATTCACGATAAATTTAGCTCATTCCATTTATAATATTGTAAATATGCTAAAATATCTTTCGTAGTTAGCTATGCACTTATAAACATTGAAAATAAAATTACAGCTGTAGTATTAACAAGCTTTTATTTAAATGGCATATAACAGATCAAGCAAAAAAAAATAACATCATACATCAATTCTGTATGAACATTATGAAAACGCTTATTTTATAACGAAAGAATGCTCAGAAAGGGTTATTTAAGTACAGATTTCATAAATAATATTAATCAACATCACTCAGTAGTTGTTGATTACGTTATAATTAATTTGAAAACCGGTGACTCTCAAAGTGCATGTTACCTTGTAATTATTAAAAAGATGCGCTGTTGTTGCTTGTGAGTAATTATACGAAGTGACAACTTTTTAAGTTGACAACTTTTAAAAATAATGAAGTTGTAAAGGTGTTGCGTTTTCCCACTTTAGTAGGGACACCATAAATTAATAAACCATACACGGGTCACCTTTAAAATAAACACTCGTTACAATCATTGTTTTTTCACATATATCTTTATTCGACAAATTCATACCTTATTGATGTTGACACCGACACAAATATTTACAGGACAAATTTCAAAATAATTAAAAAGCAATAAAAACATTCATTTAAAATTGCTTACCCCGTATATTTTATTCAAACATTATATTTTGAGATCGAGAGTATTGAAAATTTATGTACTCTTTTGAAATATCCATTTTTAAGTGTAGCGTAAAATAAGTATTGTATTTTAATTGTGTAACTTATGAGACTTCATATTTTCAACTATATTTTTTAGATAATATGAGGAAGGAATACTAACGTGGGCTAGCTTTTAACTAAATGAATCGAAAATAGAGAAAACGGCGATCGGTGAAAAGTATGAGAATTAAGTAGTAAGAAAAAATATTTATTTTTTTCGCTCGTGTAGATTTCATTCCTATAATGCTGATACTCCATTATTTCAGTAATTAGAAAGTTTTAGGTGAGAAGCAAAAGTTAAAAAATTTGATACAAATCACAAATGTTGATATAATCGAACGATAGGGCTATTATATTAAATATTATTAGTTAGTCACCGAAATTTTCTTTTATAATTTGCAGACCAAATTTAAAATGTCATTATCATTCTTTTTTTCCCCTTGAAATTGGACCATGCTTTCCATGGAACTGCGTTGTCACCCTACCAATAAATTACCAAGTACAACCCCCTTGAAGTTTGAAGGATACGCGCTAAAATATGAATAACGTCCATGAAAAGTTTCGCGAATAGTGTTGCATTGCATTATTATTTTCTTCTCAGGGGTGACTTTCACACCAGCTGACATGTCAGCCATTTTTTTTGCTTACGTTCTTTTGTTTTACAACTTTCAAACAACCGTAAACAACAACTGCCGTTTTGAAAAGATGGAGTCCATTTGTTTCTGACGCTTTTAAAATAAGTCAGCGATTAGAATTTTGTGATTTTGCTTGAATAATAAATTAATCTGATATATATGTTTAAACATTATATTATACTTCGTCCTCTTACATCCCTATGTTTAACCAAAGCAACTCATTTACTTACTTGGTCCTCAACATTTGAACTGCAGACTATTTTATTTGGTTTATGTATAATTTGTTTCATAATCAGTAATTTCTTGTCTTAGTTCATGAACCATTTGTATACCTTCATTTTTACACTCAATTTTATATAAATAAGCTTGTTATGTTTGTATTTTTATCAGTTGATAATGCTCGTGATGAGCGAAACCGGTCCTGATCATTGAAACATGTGGAAGTAGACAAATGAATTGTGTTTTATTTAAAAATAATTATGAATCAAAAAAAATGATTCTATTAAGTTTTATTCCAACATCAAACATTTTTAATAGTCAATTATTTCTTTTCAGTTATTGATTATTGTCGGTTGACCATTCCTTTTAAATGCCGACCTGTGTTTTGCAATTTTTGTTGCCGAATTTATAATTAGGTTTCAAAATTATTATACCATTCTGTATTATAAATGTATTTTCACACCGAGTTTTCTTATCAAAACTTGAATATTACCTTCGGTCCTAAGGGTATTCGCTTCCAAATTAATCGTCCGTTTCTCAACTATCTCCCCGCTAGCGCCAAAACTCAATTCGACATTTGCTTCAGTTTTCCCAGATGCGTTCGACGAGAAAATTACATATTACGCCCCAAAAGTTGAACGGTAAACTTTTCTCCTTAAACGTATCCTCAAGCTTTCCAATAAATGATGACAATGTATACGGAATAATTATTTAAAGAAGACATAGAGAAAAATATATTTAGGTATGTACTTTGGACTTTGTCTAGCTAGTAGGATTATTTAGAAAATCACTTAAAAAAACTCGCTCAAATGTTTGAATTACTCTTATTTTACTATTATTACTCTTTGGTCTAGTGATAAGACTTTACCTTAGCGATCATATCGGTTTTTGTTCCAGGAATGTCAATATTAAATTTGAAATCTTGGAGTGAGTGTTTGTGTTTTTTTCTCCTCAAGATTTCGAGTGACTTCTCTTTATCATGTGATACAAATAATTGACACATTGGCGTTTATTAGCCGTAATGCTAAATGTTTTTTGTAATTTCAAAAAATAAAATAAATGATTACTGGAAATGACTTTTGACTAACAATCTTTTACCGATATGTGCTGATATGTATGACATATTTTCAGGTATCCATTAATTATTTACGTTTCAACAAAAATCTACTATCAGTTTTTCATGTGTAATAATAAATTATATTAATTTTCAATAAATCCTGAAAAATAAAAAATAAATTTGAAAGTTTTTCAAAATCATACGATTTCTATTCATTGTTATATAAAAATATGTATTTATTTTAAAACCCACTTTAATCAGTTAATTGATTGAATAGGTATTTACTCGATAGAACTCCATTATAATAAGATAAAATATCAAAGTATTTAGCTCTACAAAATTTTATTTGGTAGTTGATAGCTATTTTGGCTTAACGCCATCGTCAGAACTATACTTATACTTATTTTTATTTTTTCTAAGCAGGATATATAGCCAAGCTAAAAATAAGTTTAAGTATAGTTCTGGTGATGGCGTTAAGCCGAAATAGCTATCAAATACCTTATGAAATTTTGTGGAACTTAATACTTTCATATTTTATCCTATTAATCAGTTTATACTATACATGCAAATAATAAAGTTGGATAATAATGATAAGAATTTTAATGTTTTTTGCACACTATACAGCCATCGCTCCATTATTGTATAATTGTTCATGTTATTTTAGTTCGTGGAAAATTCGCCATATTGGGAATACCCAGAGCGATGCACTTTCCGAACAGGTTTCTTAACGTAAGCTACGCCACGGATGGTTAGTTGCACTCTTGTCTTTTCTCCTAATCAAATTTAAAGTTTGGACCCCGAGCTACAGGTGCTGTTTACCCGGTCGTAACCTTTAGGATATTTCCAGTCCTGCTAAATGTTAGCTGTCCATTTTGGCGACGGCTGTTACCTAGCATGAATCATTGACACACCGGATTGTATATCATGCAACTATTCTTAATGAAATTATACATAATTTTTACTGAAGATATTGCTGTAGATAGGCATCCGTGGCGCAGTTGGTTACGGTTTCGGATATCTCGGGCTCAATTCCCGGTGCGGACGGTTTTCATAGATTGACCTTTTAATCGATTTATTGATTTCTTTCTGTAGTCTGAGTCCTCCCTCCCACCCATCCCATCCTCACGGGGCATAACGAGAGCGATTGGGTAACCACTAGTCCTGTACTAGCCCTATCCTTCTATCCCTACTCTCTTCGAAAAAAGAGAGGTTGAGCAACTGAGTAACAAGCAGTTCTCGGAGAAAAATTCTGTTAAGATACCTCCATTAGGAGACCATATGATCCACATTGGGAGCGGACATGGAAAAAAAAACATATTTTAATTTCAAAACTTTTGAACATATCGATTGTAATTCTACGACTCTTTAAGACGGTCTAGTAAGCAGTTCTCAATAAATTACTTTACAGCAACGTAACCAAAATTAACAAAAACATTTCCATTTACCTACATTAGTGAGTAGGTATCTAAACTGACTACGCTAGTATTAATATATTTTACTTATTTTCCAGTATTTAAGAAAATACTGCTTAATTACTTATAAAATACACGTTAATAGTTTAAATTTCGATAGATGAAAAAATGTTGTTTGCAAACGCTGAGGCTTTCAACCAATATTATGGCGACTGTTTCTTACCGTTATTACATTCGTATTTCGTGAACATTATTGACTTTCGTTATTCCCATGTATAATAAAATGGCATTTTTCTTATTTGTAATTAAATTTCCTACAGAACTGCATTGTTTTTAACGGCATTTAGTTACTTTTACGGTAGAAAAAAGAAGCAAAGCATACAAATATAAAAAATGTTGTAAAGCTTACTAACCATAACTATTGTTGTGCACTGAATAGAATTAAAGCATAATAAATACACACAGGTCGACTTTCTTTTTATTAATCGATTGATCTCGTCTTATAATTAAATCACTTTTAAGGCGTTAGCTGTAAATCCACTAATTTCTTAATACAATCCACTATTTTCTTAATGCAATGCAATTACTAATGTCATTAAAAATTTTTGCTCAGCTAATAGCCTTTTAATGTAGCTATATTGGTGATTTCAGATTAGTATTTATTGATTTGTAAGAGGTCCATAACATTTTAATTGTTGACTATTTTATTTGAAATATGGATAAATTGTTTGTTAATCAGTAATTTCTTGTCTTCAGTAAGTTCATGAACCATCAGTTTTATATACCTTCATTTTTACACTCAATTCTATATAAGTAGGCCTGTTATGTTTGTATTTCTATCAGTTGATAATACTCGTGATGAGCGAAACCGGTCATGATAATTATAAACATATGGACGTAGTAAAAAAAAAATGTGTTTTATTTTTATAATTATAATTAAATCTAGAATGCCTACTCTTTATAATGAACTCCAAAACTATGTGCATTATATCCATGCAAATATTTTGAAAATACCTGCAATGTATTCTGAATAAACAAGTTGTAAATTTACAACGCAACATCATATTTTAAGACATAACAACACTAGCTTGATAGAGTATCTCAACCTTTACTTCGGTACTCTTAAGGGATTCAAGTTGTTCCAAGTATCTAACATGATTACATACTCCTATAGATCCTGGGTTCTGCTGCTTCTTCCATTGTATTGATTAATTTATATATATATATTATATCTATATATATATATATTATATTATGTGTAGAACTAAATCGAAATCTTGATTGACTGATAGCAAAACTGTGTAACTTTTGAATTTTTCGTACTTCAAAACATTAATAGTCTGGAGTAGGAATTTATGGTATTGAAGCTATATTGTGTGTAATATATCAACGGTGTTTTGGCCAATTGATGTAACCCTAAAAAAATACGGAAATGAGTCAATGATTGGATCTCATTGTAAAGACGACAGAGCAGGTCTCGGCTAAATTATGTAAATTAGAAAAATAAATTGACCGCATTTTGGAAGGGAAACATCATTTTACATTGGTTTGAGATTTAAAAATTCTGACCCAGCCATTTGATGTAAGCCACTATTTACGTATAATCCCGTATCAGCATTCATGAGAATTTACAGGAGTGTATTTCATAGATTCGTAAACCCATCTTATAATGTTTTCTATAAAAACGGTTTTTACTCTCTCTTGAACAATTTCAATTTTGAGGGTTACATCAATTGGCCAAAATACCGTCGATATCATACCATGCTCAGGTCACGTTTTGGTCAGAGATGTAATAAAATTTATCTGATTTTTACATAAACAGAATCGTTACGCCAAAAATTTAATTTAAGTACGTTAGCATATTAGTATCGATTGAATAAATTGTTGAAAGTTTGTTATTTAAAACCCTTATTGCTGAAAATAATATGGTAGGCATTAAAAAAAACTATTTTTCTCTTCATTGTTTTGTTCGGGTAAATTTTTATGTTGGCATTAAAACTTAACATTCTCGCGTGTTGTCAGTTTTGCTAAAGCGTGATAACACGTATATCTTGGATTGAATATGAAGCAGCTCACGAAACGGCCGCTCTGATGGAGCCATCTTCTCGAGAAAAACAAACATCTCAAACGTCCAACTGTTTCGTGAGAATATAAATTGCATCGATACCACTTGCATTGCGCATTATTCATGTACATGGTGATTTAAAATCAGAAAGAGATGATCCTGGGACGCTTCACGGATTCTCGGTATTAGCGTGCCTAGATCAACAATGAACTATTTTGAAATATTATTTTAAAGTCATGGTTCAACCTTGTTACTCCTGGAAAATTTCGTTTATTTTTGTACAAAAACATCACCGATTTTAATCTTTTTTAAAATGATTTAATACATCACTTGTGACTTATATTGACGGCTGTCAATTATTGGTGGAAAGATGTTATATTTATTTTAATAAAACATTATTTGTTTCGTTTATAAGATCAACACTGATCAATGTCGTGTATCTATAATGAAATTTAAAAAAACTTATTTTCTTCCTGTATATTATACAAATATATATTAGATTTACAAAATAGTATTTGTCGATTATAAAGCTAGAGTGTTTGCTTGTCTACTATAACGCAAATCCAGATCTATCGTTCTTCATTACGTTGTTTTCAAGCAAAAATACTCAAGCAAAATTATCAAAACCAAATAAACATCGTTACTCTAATCATCGTTTTTCACACTGGTCGAATTTGTGCAGAATTAACTTAAAAAGCGTTGCCTGTGAAGTGTTATGAAAATAACAATATTATTGTTATAGTATTATAACATTCGGAACTTGGGAAATATGACCAAAATACGCGCTGCGGCGGGGCTGATTCGCAGGAACTGGAGGTCTGCACGGGCCCGGGCTTGGCCCGTGGGCCGGGTTCGGGCGGTTAGAGACAATTGATATTCGGGCTCGGGCCGGGCTCGGGTCAGGGATTTGTTCTTCAGAAAAATATTTCGGACGCCTATGCTCGGATCATGAGTACTCTTGATAACTAAATACTGTTGATAACAAAAAGGCAATAAATAAAATAATTAATTACGTTTCGGATAGCATTGGACACAATAGAGTCTTTTATTTGATAAGTATGGAGATATCATTTTATATTTTGGTAACCTGAAACTGAGCTCATAAAATTGTTATTGATCCGTGAAACAATGCTTTGTTCATTTAATCATCACCGATAGTAAGTTTAAATAGTTCGTAAATGAATAAAGTGTGAAATTCAGTATCTGCTTTCTATTTTTTTTAGATAGTCGACTGTTCCTTATGCCGAAAAATTGATTATAAAAAAATTCGAAAGATTCATTAAAAATGAGTTTCAACGATATAAATAAAATGTTGAAAAGTGGTGATTGTGGTAATGTGTGGAAATCATTCCGTGAAATAATAGACTTTTCTACATGTGAAAAATTTGGATAGGTACAATTTAAGACATCGACTGAGGGTGGAATTTCAATATGAAATTTGGATTATTGAGATTTTGTACAATTCCATGTATTTTGTCACTAACGACCCGGGTTTCGCCTTTCGGCATCTTCAGGCATTCGAGCTCACGAATCACGTCAGTTCGAGTCCATTCGTGAGTTCGAATGCCTGAAGATGCCGAAAGGCGAAACCCGGGTCGTTAGTGACAAAATGCATGGAAGTGTACAAAATCTCAATAATCCAAATTGGATAGATACGTTAATCAATTTTACACTACTGTATTTTTTTTTAAATCGGGTTTTTTTCGGGCTGAGATATATGAATTTAGGTTTCGGGTCGGGCTCGGCTAATAAGTGTGGTATTAAGATTCGGGCTCGGGCCGGGTCGGGCCTGAGTTGAATGGACTTGGCCGGGTAATTTCATCAAATTTCGGCCCGTGCAGACTTTTAGCAGGAATTGACAATTGGTCATGGAAAGAATAGTATGAAACTGACCAATCGATGGTCTCCTAAGGTGTTTCGTAATAAACTGATCAAATTCTTTCACTAATATTATGAATCAAACATGTATTTTTAGTTATATTCGATTAATGTCGCCTATATCGAATGACGCGAAAAACACGTTCCCCGCCGCAATACAAAAAACTTTGCGACGCGATAAACACGTCCCCGGAGCTAACATGTTTACCGCGTAAATAAAAAAAGCTTTTAAGGAATTATCATTTTGCCTTTATAACGCATTTCTCATTTGGTTCATCTGATCCCATCAAAAACGATGGATCGACAATCTACTGTATTACAGAATTCACGATGATGAGAGTACCTGGCGCACAGAGAATGTGTGATCTTGAATGAGTTCATTTTGAATCATTGCGCGACCGACTCGTCTTATACAAAGCAAAATCACGATCGCTCGAAATCACCGATACGGTTTCTGGAAAATAGAAAAAAAATGTCGAGGGAAATCCAATCTTGTGGAAGTTACACGATTTAATATCTCTTATATCATCATCACGACTCGTGATGTCGAGCTCATAAATACCCTGTCAAATGACGCTAGAAGTTTACTAAAAATTTTCTTGTTGTCTAAGAAGAATCCAGAACAAAAAGTAACTTTATTAAAAAAAAAACCTAATTTACAATACAGTATCAGGAATTCATTGTTTTCTTATTTCGACAGATGTCAGGTGTCTTTTAGGTGCTCACTATTATTTTTATGTGACCAATTTTTTAAACGGAATTTTTGTTGTAATAAACCTTTTGAATACGCAATGCTCAAAGCTCTAACATAAAACTACTAACAAAAATTGCTCATAATTTTTTTAAGTCAGATAATAGAGGCATAAAAAATTTACATCTCTTTTAATTTGTGTCTCAATATTGATTTCTTTCGTTAAAATAATGCCAATAATATCAGCAAACTTCACTTGGCGACTATGTTTATACGATTTTAGTAGTTATTTTTTTAATGTACCGGGGTATCTTTAACTGATTATTGAGACTATTGCTTTTACGAAATTCGTCATTTAAATAAAATCACTATTAAGTATTAACTTTCAATTAAAATGTAATTCTGCATAAACTACTCAAGAAATAGTTACCCATCGGTCTAAGATTGGCCCACTACATGGAAAAGGGTGCTGTTGTAATGCCATATGCATATTTTTTAGTTAAGCAAACGTATTACGTAACCTGAATTAATATGCAACGTAATTTGTGTTATTGTTGAATTTGTAAGCCTTCAGCTTGAAATGATAAAACACAATTTAAAAACTTATCTTGAAATAAATTGGATTATATTTTCAATTTGTATTTCTAATCTGTAAACCAAATGCTGTATATTTTTTCACATCTCAGTTAAGACATCACAGAAAGCATAAAGAAAAGTTGCCAAGGCTTTAAAATCACTGAATTTATAGTAATTACAGTGATTATTTGTATCGTGGGTCAAATTTACCCGATTTAGATGCAAACTTTGGCCCATATTGTTTTATTTATATTTCTATATCAATTATAACAAAAAATCTATGTATATAAATTAAATTTCGTCTGAATTATATGTAGAATACTGCACATAAATGCAATGGCGAACCATAAAAATACAAAAAACCGTATGAACTTGGCCAAAGTTACACAGATTGACCGTACTAACTTTCAATTAAGATATAATGCTGCATAAACATTACTCAAGAAATACTTAAGTTACTTTATTTAAATATCGATGCAACTGAAGTTACAAATTTTATCGATAGATATCTCACGGATACCGTTGATGTATTGTATTCTAAATTTAAATAATTATTGCGCGTTTGTTTTCATGTTATTGTATTTTTACAAGACGAAATGAAATAATGTTATCGTAGAACTGTTGAGCAATTGAATACATTTGGTTTTATAACAATAATTTCCTATTTTTGACAAATACTTGAATACTCACTTTAACTGCCAAGATAATTATACAATGTAATGTCATTATTGTATCAGAAATTACTAATTTAACATTAATGACCTACTGCTTCTATTATTGCATAGTTATCACTACTTCAGTTCATTGACCGGGTTGTCATAATTAATATTTGTATTGATTATTTATCAACCGACCGTAAATTCATTGTATGTAGATATTTTATTTCATTATTTTTAAAATTGCGCCGTCGCCCATTCGATGGAGCGTTAAACGGTTATAACATCGCACATAACTAATTCGGTGTTGTACACCTGCGATACAAAACTGAGCTTGGTGTATCAATCAACCTGTCGCACACTGATTTCCGGGTCGAATACTGATTTAACCAAATTATTAGACTATAAATTTATTGTTAGTGCCATACTGCCATTATTAATACTGATAGCAATCAATACAAAACACCAGACCACCAACTGTGGTATCGTATTTATTAAAACTTTTTCGTAAAATAACTTATTAACTCGCTATTCTATTGAGACAGCTTAAATTGGAAATAGTTAATACAAAAAATTCCATAAATGTATAATTTCCTATGCGAGGCATTTCATTGGCGTTTTTGAAACACAATAATAATTGGCTGCTTCTGTGGTCTAGGGGTAAGAACTGAACCCTAGCGATCAGATGGGTATTGGTTCAATTCCCGACCAGGGAAATATACAATTTAAAAAAATCTAATATGTATGAGATCTTGGGTAGGGTGTTTGTGATGTCTTTTCTTCTCCAGTTGATCACAATTGAAATATGATTTAAAAGAATTCGCACAATTTATTGTTAGTCAATTGATTTGTTAAAACGTTCAGTATAGCTTAAAATAGATCAATTTCAACAGAAAAAATGGAGAATTACGTGAAATATATATTAGTTATCCCAAATACATAAAAAAAATATACTAAACTCTTCGCATTTTCGGTAAAATATATCGAAGAAAATGACGAAACTAAAATATATTTAATCTTAAATGACTGCGGTCATTCTTTATATATACCGCCAACATGCGCACAATAAAGTGCGTAGCCGCATAAGTATTTGTTATACATAGAGCTGACGATTAATACTGCGTATCGGCTGTTCAAAGCTGAAATTCGATATACTGAATATCGTGAGCTCTTCTCAAAAATATATTTTCTTGTGTTTTACTGTACATTTTCATGATCTGTTGCCTAATTTGACTTCCTAAAGGTTTGAACTATTTTTCAAAGCGTATATCCATAAGTGTTCTTTCTAGTTTGGCCGGAAATACGAGATAAAGTCTCGGACATGTAAACATGTCCAGCGCGTTCATCGGGTTAAAAATACCTGGTGCCCCTGCTATAATGCCAAATATTTTGTATTACTGTTAACTTAAAAAATAAATGAATTCTCATAAGAAATTTTCAATTATATTTGGCAAAAAACGTGCCGTTTTGAACTGTCGTTGAATTGTATCAAAAGTTTTAAAATCTTATTCCTGGAATAGAGAAATTACTGTGTGAAAAAAGAATTTATTAAAAATCATACTAAACCAAAACATTGACAAGACTATTTGTCAGTGTAAAACCGAAGTAGTAAATTTATATAGATAAAAAAATCTACTATTCAAAACTTTTCAAAATTCAAAAAGTTATCAACTTTTTAAGTGTGAATACATATTTTTGGACTCTCTGTATTTTTTAAATTGTTCGTAAAAATACTCTTGTTCTAGATAGGAAAAGCCTGTGACCTAGTGTCAGAAATAATTGGCATTATTGTGTGAACTCGGCAATGTCAAAAAAATAAGTATACATAATCATGCGGCTAATTGATTGCGCGTCATACACTTTACGAGCGCCTACTTAGTTCATACATATTTTTCAGTCACTATCACTATAATTCTCTCAACGCCATTAGTGCATTTAACATAATTATGTATTCTGATCAAAAATACCGTCCATTATATTCAATTCGGGCAACTTTGCCATCGCTTGTTTTCTTCTTCTTCAATGTGAATTACGTGCTTAATATTTCATTCTTTTTAAATGGTTTACTTTTTTTTTTTAATTCCCAGTCTGCTGTTTTGTTTAATGAATATTTACGCATTAGTTAAACTCAGTTTTAAATTTTGTATCTAATGAATTTTTAATGTATGTTTATTTTTTATTTCAGATTAATATTTATTGATTTGTAAGAGGTCCTTAAAAATTTAATGGTAGACTATTTAATTTCGTTGATATATAATTTGTTTGATTACTTGTAAATTCTTGTCTTAGTTCATGAACCAACTGTTTTATATACCTTGTAATTGTAAATATTCAATTTTATATATTTATATATATCTGTGATAATTTTATTTTAATCAGTTGATAATACTCGGTTCTTTCCATTATAATCATGTGCAAATAATACAAAAAAAATTGTTTTATTTTTAAAATATAGTGCCTTTTCACCAAGAATTTACAGTTAACACCTTAACCCTTCCGTATTCACGGTGTAACAATGAGCTACTTCGGCCTTTAAACGTTTAAATTATCTGTGGAATATGTCGTACAAAAATTTTGCTGTTTGTAAATAAAATAGTTCTACATATAATTGAAAATTAAAATACATTATAGTTTACGTCTTCTTTGCATAATTAGTCATAATTTGAAAACTACATACTATCATAATTAGTATATTATAGTAACAATCCGAGATTCATGACGTATGTATGCAACCGTTTTGTTTCAAAAGGCACAAAGACACGTGTCGAGCTTGTTCTGCTATGAAGAATTTCGATTCTTGCTTCTTTCGATAATTTCGCATAGTTTGATGCATGTATTTTCGCATGTATTTCAGGTTTTGCACAAAAAATATGACGTAATATTATTACTTAATACTACATAAAACCATATTTCACTTTTTGAAATTGTCATTTCGCATTACAACTGCGTTTATATGACAAAACCCACACGGTAAAGAAATGTGACTGCATGAGATCGGAAGGGATTTTTTTAGTATGAAAGCGGGAAGGTTAAAAGTGATCTTCTGGTACTATTTTGTCTGAGGTGAACCTGGGCCGCTTCAATAAGTCACCTTCAATCCATTCGGCCAATCGTCTTCGTACGCCAATCACTGACTTCCAGTCCGTCTCGTCCTGTGACATCCGTCCATCCAGCGAAGTCGCGGTCCTCCAACGCTCCGTTGCCCATCGCTACACCGATGCTTTTTTTTGCACCGTGAATACGTCGCACTCTCCGCGCTAAAAGGTGTACATGAAAAAAAAATGGATAGTTTATATTACTTATTCAATTACGATTTCTAAGAATAAAGTTTTTTTTGTTAATATTTATGCAAAGATACATATATTTTTTAAAGTAACATATATACGTGATAAATTTATACATATTTTTTAATTACCATTTATTTTATTACAAAACATAGTTTTATTCAGTGTTCAAACTTTTTCTCAGAATAGATCCTTTCCAAGTAAAACAATTGAATGAAATGATAATTATTTCGTTTTGTTACACCATTAGTTCCCAACCTGTTTTGCTCCATTCCCCCTTTCACCGATGTTCAAAATATAATTCCTCCATTCCTAAGATAATCGTACCTAACCTAACCTAACCTAACCCAAAAGTTGCCTTCCAAATATGCATCTATGATATCGTCGTTGTTCTGGAAGAAGACACTAACTAAATATTAGTTTTGAGTAATTGGACTTTGAAGTTTGTCAAATGTTTGGAAATGCCATACCTTTTTCATTTTGTTTGTTTGTACAAAACTGTTTTTAAGTGAAAGTATTATTTATAAAAATAAATGTGTTTTTCATTCGATAGAATTTGAAATAAGGAACATTTTGGTATAACTAACCCATTAGTGTTTTCTTCCAGGACAACGACGAAATGTATAATATTGAAAAAATCTTTAATAAACGGTAGCAATTCCTCACTGGAACTCTAAAACTCACCCTTAGGGGGAAATTTACACTGGTTGAAAACCCTTGTATTAAACTGTGTTATTTCGGATACGTTTAAAAATCCGTGCAAAAAGAGAATCAGGTTAAATTCAATTAAAACTTTTGGTTTCTATCATCATCAACGCTATAGTATAGATCCGACCGAAAAAATAATACATTCAACACAATTCTAATTATACTTGAAATTTGTATTTTCGCACCGCAATTTGGAATAATATTATTTCTCCATTTAATTTACCTTCCTTTTCTATTAAAAAACAGTTCTGAAGAAATTAAACCTAACAGTCTATATAAATAAATTATTCAACTAAAATAAATGTCCAAATATTGGTTTGTACCTTAATACTCGTACTTTAATACCGCAGTTTTTCTAGGAAATGTAAATTAATTAATTAATAGGTCGCATTTATTTTTCTCGAACAGGACAGCGTGATTATTCCAAATGTTTATATAGATTCCCACTCAATTTTATCAATCATTTGGCTGCGCTATATAGTTTTAATGTGTACATTATAAAATCATATTTTAATTTTTTTAGTATGTTGCTCTATACGTACTCGAAGTCAACTTTATCATTCTTAAGCTTTCTTCAGTTTTCTAATTTTACACATGGGTAATAAATTGTATTTCAATGATTTTATTGAATCTCGAATTTAGGGGAAAAAAACGTATTTTAATTTTTGGCATAGAAAAAGTGTAGTTGCCCGATATTGTATAAATATACTGTATAAGCTTGACAATATTATTGTCGTTAGAATAGTGAAGGTCAAGGCTGACGTCATCACACGCATACTTGTACATCATATTTACAATCATAAGTAGTGTTACTTAGTATGAGTTTATTGCTCGATTTATGTACAAGTGATGTGTCCAAAATAATGAACAAACAGTTCCCTATTTCTATTGAAATAAAAAAAAAACCCAGCATGTGTCCAAATTATATCGGGCGCTACTAGAAGTTTGTTATGCATAATGTTATCACATCATTATAAAAGTAATGCCAAACACAACATTTGAATTTAAAATATTTACTATAATATTACCAACGTTACTTGGCCGCTGCCGAATTTGGAACTATAATTGTGTCACTTAGAATAGTAATGTTGTAACTCCAGTTTTGAAGTTTTGAGAAAATCAAGGTTTTGTAAAATGTTCATAGGATCAAATAACAACCATTAATAACTGTGTGTCAATCAACTGAAGAACTTAAACGTTAGTATAGTAGTGAAGTCTGTCCGGACACTTCACCTTATTCTGATATTGCAGTTACTTCACTATTATTCTCAAAAATATCGTTACATATGGGAATATAAAAACAAAAAAAAGTTTTTAAAGAAATTAGGAGTATATATGGAGGTGCACCATTATTAAACTAATAAAATAACATCTTCTGAACATGTTTGAGGTTTAAACTCATATTTCATAATTTTGGAGTTACACCATTACTATTCTAAGTGACACAATTCTGAGTCAAGAATAAATTTCTTCAATTGCTATTTTATGCAAAATAAAAATATATGTCTACTTTTGATAACCGTCGCTAAAATATCTGTTTTGGAATTTATTGAAATTTCAGCTCTGGTTGAGTACGGCAACATTCCTAATGCGTCACTAGCGGCCAAGTTAAATTGGTACATCTATAGTTCCTAACACATTGCTGTGTATAATATATTGTGACCCACAATTATTAATGACACGTGGGAACTATAGTCCGTTCATCGAAACCTGTAACCATTCCTCGACTAAATCAAAATCTCTGATCCTCTCCATTTTCTTCTTTGTCGCTGTCGTTTGATAAACCTAGCCTTTTAGCATCTTAGTTGATCTTCTTCCAGTTTTATAGATACCATTATCGAAGGTTATTTATTGGTTGAAATTTTAATATAGTGTAGTCAGTACAACTTCCTTATGTCTTTACCTTATCCTGTATTAATTGGATTTAGTTACATTGTATTTCCCACACACAGTACTACTATGTCCAGTTTTCATGTGTTTACACACTTGATATTACACATCGTGCCACGTTTCGGTCTTTCAAAATTTTAGTATTTTCCTGATACAAATATCAAGTCACGAAATAATTATAATGGTAATGCTTATTGCTAGGCAAACTCTTCACATTAATCATTTCAGTTCTAAGCTGTAATTATGTTTCTAGTATTTCTGTCTAATTTTTTACAACCCTAGTTTAAATTCAGTTTTCAACAACATCTTTCCGTTAAAATCGCTGTATTTTTTAATATGTGCTTCATACTGTGTTATTTTCTTTATAGCAAATAGCATTAGCGATTTTAACTACATTACTCTCGTTATTGTTTTACCTTTGGAAATTAGATTAAAGAATTCTGTTTATGGTATTGCTTTGACAGCCCTGCCGAAAATTGATAATGCATCAATTATCGTAGTATGTGTCAATGTCGACTGACACTTTAGAGTGTATAGATAAGTAGGTACATTTATTACTAAATGTGTGGGTGTATGTTTAGTGTGTTAATCCCGGCGTGGTCAACGTACCTATTTTTAAAAAGCGGTGCAATGTCAGTGTCAAGGGCAAATATATGAAGTGATGTCATTTTTTTGCAATTTATTTTAATAATGCTCTTTTGCGGCTCCGATGCCTCACCCAGATGATAAAAATAATTTAACTGCGTCAGTTTAATGCACACAGTTATATGGAAAATAATTAAGTACGTTAATTACTAGATAAGAAAGATTCTGGTATTATTATAAACGTAATTCGAATACTAGTTATGCTTTATTGAAATCTAAGTACTTTTTTAACTAAATCTATATATATAAAAATGAATGTATGTTTGTTTGTCCAGTATGCGTTCCTTTACCATTCATCCGAATTCGATGAAACTTTGGTGAATTGTTAATTGAATTTCAGTACACCCGTGAAGGTTTCTGAAAAAAAAATCTGAAATCTAAAAAAAGAATCAAATACATACAAACAGCGACATCTTGGAAAACCTTCTGATTTATTCGTGTACGTCCCAGACGAAACAAAAAATATTATGTGTCCAAAAGGACTTCAATAAACAGATTTAAAACACACTTTCTTTCTTTGAGCGGTATTGCAACGCATGCCGGGTACTCGCATGCGTTTCTTTATAAAGAAAGCTTACTTCAATTACGAAACCTGATAATTTTATTTTATTTTAACTTAAAATAACGTTATTAATTTATTTGATCATATTCTTTTACCGCTCTTTGAAAATATTGGTATAAAGCAATTGGCTGATAAGTGAACAACATATAGGTATACTCAAAGTAAGTGCACAAAACACGCTATGTTTTTTTTTAAACTTTATTATGTAAGACCGGTATCGAAAATGATCCCTCACTAATAGAATAAGAACAACACTTTTTAATCTTACATGATTACTTTATCATAATTCAATTGAAAAGTGATTTAGAACATTTTTGGTGTCATTTTTAGTTGGGTAATTACTGAATCAAGTAGAGCGCAAAATTTTACACATGCATGCATATTTATCTCTAAATTTGTCTGACTAACTTCACAATCGATTTACATAAGAGCTTCTTTCAAACGCCATGTTGTTTATGACCGTCCTTGCAGAAATAGTTTGGCTGGCGTTGACGTCGCGTTAGTGCTGGAAACAGAATTGATTGTTTTCATTTTTTATTTTTACCACTCGCCGCTTGATTTGTCACGACACACATTTTGCATTAGTAGTTTTTATTTCGGTATTATAAACCAGGCGTGGCCAATTATTGTATTTTTATCCAACATTTTCACCGAAGCACAGGACCATTTGTCAAATAAAACTACCCTTAACATAAGATAATAAATGTTTTTTGTTAGTTTATTTCATAGCAACCCTGGACATACTTTTGGCTGACGGGCCGCATGATAATCAATGTACTAGAATTGCCCGCCGTATAAAATACTTTTCTTTTCTCCTAAATTGCAAACGTTTGCAGTTTATTTATATAAAAATTTATTTTGAATGAAAAATGGGATTCCACTAAGAATTTGTTTGTGGTTTGACAACATTGTTCCTTACCTAATTGGATAATTTTAACAAAATCGTAAAGTGTTGATTGAAAATATTCATTGAACGATATCAATGACATATTTGTGTTTATTAAAAATTTACCAATTCATTTGAAGTAATATTGGCGCTAAGCTGTGATGCGTCTAAGGCCACAGAATCGCAATACTGGCCATAGCCTACATTTTCAATAAAACAGTGTCATTGGCCTGTTCATTTGTAAATAAGGTCTTTAAGAAAAAATATTCAAGCGTTTATGGTAATTATGTCAAAAATGGCGTAAATTCTATTTATATGACAACATTATCTATGTACAGTAATTTTATGAAATTGCTTTGTTAACACTTACGAAAAAAAAATTACGATACAAATCAACTGAATGAAAACATCTGTTTTACGTTTTCGTATTATACATTGGTAAGGTGTAACTAAAAACACAGTTACAAGATTTATTTATTTCACTTATTATCAGTATTTGAATGTTTATGTTTTTAGAACATGCAAAATAAAAATATTAGGGAAAAGAGGAAATTACGTATCTGTTACAATGTATTTGAAAATAAATTAAGTTTTCTATTTGTGTTTCTGCGTTAAATCTTTTATCCATAATATAAACAAATAACGCTCATACAACAGCTTGCAAAGCACGTTGCCTTCAGCTTGTGTTGCTTGCACCGCCTACATTTACGAAAATACATTCGTATCGGAAAATATATCTCCAACGTTGGCTGCAAACTTTCCATGCGTTTTTAAATCGACTAAGGTTTCGGTAAAACAAATTAATTAAGAATTTGACAGTGTTTTGTTTGTGGAATTGTAACCTTTGCGATCTCGAGTTTTTGATGCCATTTTAGAGATCTTACTCAAAAGTCATTATTTAAAAGATGTTGGACAATGCGCAAATAGAAATTTTGGGCGCATATAGAAACCTTTATTTGTCCGAGATTAAATGAAAGCTATAGAGTAATCAGGGTAGACTAGAGGTACGGATCTTGCGGTCTTTTGAATACAAATTTTCAAAATAATTTCCAGATAAATCAATGCCACTTTTCAATAAGGAAAGACTATTCATCACTGATGTAGGTGATGAATTACTGTTTTAAGAATTTCAACAACGGTTTTTTTCATTACAGACTTTCATTTGGCATCAATTTGGAGAGCAGTTGTCAAATGACCGATGCAAATATTTGTCGCGTGGTGCAGGAAAACCCAATTTGGCGAGAGAATGATGAAAATATATTTATTATAGTATTTTCGCAAGCTATTTGTGTTAAAATAACATTGCATCTGCCGTGGATGTAAGTGGGCGGATAAGTTCACTCACGAAGGGCGGAAGAGTTTTTTTTGTTTGAAGTCACGTTGTTTCAGCTCAACCAGATATGGCGGTTGTATTTAGCGCCTGAAAGGGGGCAAGCTGAATGTCGTTGGGAAAGGTCCGGGATTTGCCCGCCTACCGGCAACGATGAGCCTTGGGTCGATATGAGAAGTATATATTTTTATCTTGTTATGATTTCTATTAATAAGTGAATTTATTTATCTTCACAGTTCATGATTTCTTTTTTGTGGTATTACAATTGACTATGTGAATCATTTTATTCTGTTTATTTTTATCTGTATTTTGCATGTGTCCTATCTGTATCGGATCAAGTATTTAAAGGCGTATGGCAACATAATACTACATTTAGTAAAATTGCATTTTATTTGTTTTATTGAGATTTTGTACACTTCCATGTATTTTGTCACTAACGACCCGTTGTCACAACGACTCAGTTCGAGTCCATTCGTGTGCTCAATGCCTATTTAAAGGCGTATGGCAACATAATACTACATTTAGTAAAATTGCATTTATTATGTTTACTGGTCAAATATTCAATTAATCATGGGAATCATTCATTAAAGTGTACGGGTTGTGGAAAGAATTGCATTACTCTATGCTACACATACGAAGAGGGGAACGCTAGAATTATATTTTATTCATCTTCACAAACGACATGTGGCGAAAAAAACCTTTGTATATTTTTAAGTACATATTATTTTAATATTGTAAAAAATAGCAAACAGTTTGGTTACACAAGAGTTATTGTAATATATTACATTTTTTATACAATTGCCGTGCTATAATTCTGTCGATATAACATACAATTCTTAACCCTTCCGTATCCATGGTGTAACAATGAGTTACTTCGGCCTTTAAACGCTTAAATTATCTGTGAAATGGGTCATACAAAAAATTGAAAATTTTGCGATTTGTAAATAAGAGAGTTCTACATATACTTAAAAATTAATAATACATTAAAGTTTATGTCTTCTTTTTATAATTTGAATACCTCGTAAATTTTACCATTGAAAAATATTATATTATCGTATAATAACAATCCAAGATGCATGACGTACCGTATGCAACCGTTTTGTTTCAAACGACACCGAGATACGTCTCGAGCTTGTTCTACTATGAAGAATTTCGATTCTTGCATTTTTCGATAATTTCACATAGTTTGATATGTATTTCAGGTTTTACACACGAAATATGACGTAAACTAATTACCTAATATTACATAAAACCATATTTCACTTTTTGAAATTGTCGTTTTGCTTTATAAATGCGTTTATACGACAAAACCCACTCAGTAACGAAATGTGACTGTATAAGATCCGAAGGGATTTTTTTAGCATGAAAACGGGAACGTTAATATAAATGAAGTGCTATTTTATTGCGTATTAGAATGCAGTGAATATATTATTATTGTATTCTCGAAAAAGAAGAACTAGTGTTGTATTTACGATTGCAATTTAAATGTAAAAATGACCTAAATATTTATAAAAATCTTAATCGTTTGGATTAATCAGTGTCCATTTACATGGCTATTGGTCGAGTTTACATCATTTATACCGATTATGACCAATGCATTATCCTGTCACCATAATTGAGCATGATAAAGCATTTCTATGTACGTACTAATAAATTATAACGGCCACCGTGTTCGGTGGGACATATTTATTCGTGACCGGACGTGCTTGGGAGACGCCGCGACGTCTCTTTGCATCGACTTGCATACCGTGTATCCCGAGCTTTATGTTCAGAAGTCGCCAATATGTACAGTGATCAGTGAAAAATTGAATTTAAAATTGTCATCGTACTTTTATCTAACGATTTCTCATTAATTTTTAAATTGTTCTTTATAGTCGTTAAACCTGCTTTAGCGTCAAACGTGGAACAATCCACAATCCGCAATTCAACATTACGGAATTAATACACCAAATTTTCTCTTCACACGGCGTTCGTGGCGCAGTTGCTAGCGTCGCTGGCTACGGTTTTACGGACGTCTCGGGTTCAATTCCCGGTGCGGATGGTTTTCATATATTGATCTGTCAATCGATTTATGGATTTCTGTTCGTAGTCTGAGTCCCCCTCCCACCCATCCCATCCTCACGGGGCGTAGCGAGAGCGATTAGCTAACCACTAGTCCTGTCCTAGCCCAATCCTTCTATCCCTACTCTCTTCGAAAAAAAAGAGAGGTTGAGCAACTGAGTAACAAGCAGTTCTCGTAGAAAAATTCTGTTGAGATATCTCCATTAGGAGACCATATGCTCCACATTGGGAGCGGACATGGAATTTTTTTTTTTATACGATTTCAAAATTCCACAGCCCAATGTAATGGAACTTATTCACTCCATATTTTTCACACGGTTTTTTTTGCACTGTTATTTTGCACGTAACGTAGCCCCTCGTTTAAGAAGAGTATCAAGTGGATTATATATTATTAACACTAGATAACGGTTGTACATGTTTTTAGATATAAATTATTCTCAATATAAAATATTTGTGTCACGTAAACGAGTTGTTGATTTATGTATGCAAAAAATTTTATATCGGCGTCCGTGGCGCAGTTGGTAGCGTCGTGGGCTACGGCTACGGATGTCTCGGGTTCAATTCCCGGTGCTGACAGTTTTTATAAATTGATATTTTAACCGATTTATGGATTTCTGTTCGTAGTCTGAGTGTTTGTGTTGTCTAAAACTCCCTCTTCACCACCCACCCATCCCATCCTCACGGGGCGTAGCGAGAGCGATTAGCTAACCACTAGTCCTGTCTTAGCCCTATCCCTCTATCCCTACTCTCTTCGATAAAGAGAGGTTGAGTCACTGAGTAACAAACAGTTCTCATAGAAAAAAATCTGTTGAGATACCTCCATTAGGGAGACCATATGTTCCACATTGGGAGCGGACATGGAAACAAATGTAATCTACTAATAAATTTTAATACTTTTCCTACATAATGGAACTTCATTTCAAGATAATTTTAAAGATCCAGAGTCCAACTACACTTTTTTTATATCTATACTTGTAAGTATCCGGTATACGTTGCAATGCCACTCAAATACAGAAAGTGTTTGTGTGTTAATTCTGTTTATTGAAGTGCTTTTGTATGCACTATATTTTTTGTTTCCTTCCGGTGCGCACACGAATAAATCAGAAGGTTTTCAGAGATGTCGTTTTTTGTACGCATCTGTTTCTTTTTTTAGATTTGAGAATTTTTTTCAGAAACCTCGTGTGAGCGCACAACAGCTCACCAAAGTTTCATCGAAATCGGATGAATTCTAAAGGAACACATACGGGATTAACAAACAAACATTCATTTATATTTATGTAGATGTATCTGTGAAATAGTCAAAAGTTTTCTACTCCTGAAATGCAATACATATTCTTAGATTCTATTTTGGTCCTATATTCGCTAAGTGGATGTGACTCAGTGAGCAATGTCACGTGTGAAAACTGACGCCCCCAGTTCTCGACGCCTGCTGCAGTGATTTTTACTTCTGCTGTAAAGCAGTCTATTTCCGAAACCTTCGCACCGGATGCGGTTCTCTATTCCTCAACAGCAGCTGCTTCACAAATGCATTTGCAACATTGTATCACGAATTATTATACATAAAAAAAGTAAAGATAGAATAGTAATAAACGAGATAATAGCGACGCGGCGTCTACAAAATTTCATAGGGATTGTGACATTCATTATATATAGAACTGACAGAAACGCGTACTTTATCACAGAAGGTATCATGTAACATTAAAAAAACAGACCTAAAAATTGCAAATCACCTCATATAAGACTCACATAAAATACACTCTGAAGTACCCGTGTGACTGTCTATATTATTTTAACATAATACCAAAATGAAATTCCCTGGAGCAAAGCAACCTTAAGTTACAAGCAGTGCTATAAGAAAATTTGCAATTTACGAGTAGTCCTAGGAGTCCCAGTCTCTACGAAGATCGTCTCTGAACTCCGTTTTTCGTCGAATATAACATATATTTGAAAAGATTTCTTGTGAGTTTATTCAGTGTTTCTTTACTATAATCATTTTATAATTTATGATTCATCGAAAACCAACATATATGCATGTTAAGTAATAATTAAGTAGTCACAATAAATTGTATAGTACAGTCGTCATAATATATGTAGTGAATGGCACGAAGTGCGATGTGTGGCTGAGTAGATTTATTAGAATCGTAATTTATCGCAAAATACACACTTTGAATTGTTGATTAATAACAATCATTGATAACGACTAGGGTTTATAATTATACTCTTTCAAAGTAACTAAACAACATTATTCCTAATATAAAATTAAAATTGATTATTAAGTTATTCCACTGGCTGTGTATCTAGATGTAACGCGTTTCGCTTCTTTAAAGAGCATCTTCGGACTAACTATATCGAACCAGAACTAACTAAATCTCTTCAAACACTAGTAATTAATTTTATAATTAGTACTATCATCGTTTTGGTCTTACCCCCTCCCCACGTCCATTAGAAGGAAACAAATCCACTCTACTCTTCATTTTTAATTAAGATGCTTCTTAAAGAAGCGAAGAGGGTTACATTTAGTAACACAGCCAGTGGAATAACTAAGTTATCAACTTTAATTTAATATCAAAACACTAAAGTTACCGCCGAATCCTTTTTATTCCTATTATTATTAAAGATATTACATTTAATTACCCACTTTTAATGATCAGCGTTTGTTGATTTTTTATTCCACATCGTAAATGTCAAAAATATCCCGTTTTCAGTTTTAGGTTAAAAGTTAAATGTTGAAAATAGCGTAGTTGAGCTAACAATTGCAGTCAAAATGACGTGTGAAAATTTCACGTAGCTGGGGTACGCCATTTGGGAGGAGTTGTTGTGAGCGACAGGCATACAAACATACAGCTTTCTACCTGTATTTTGTGCTATATAGTAGAGATTATATATCCGAAAACCATATTTTTTGCACAAACACAAAAAATCGCACACTTATGCATAACTTTCAATTAATTTTAAATTACAACATAACGGAAAGCATAAAGCTTCTTATTCGAAATTACATTATAGGAAGATATTTGACCTTTCTTTAATATATATATCTTTTACCTGGATTTTTTTCCTTTTTGTCTCTTACCAAGATATTGAAAATTACATTTACGTTTATATATAATAATAACAATCTTCAGCTACACTGTATAGCGTTATTTTTTTAAAAAAAATCTAGAGTAAATAAATAAATAACTCGAGACTGCGTGCTCTTCATAGTGAAGTGAAGCGATGACCTTTTATCGATAAAAGGTTTTCTGGAAAATTGATAATGCTGCATTATTGTTTTACAAGAGCCAGCACGACATCTTGAGTAAGTAACAGCAGAATTTCTATTTTAATATTTTCACAAACTATTATTAAATTTGCCTAACTTGTTGAAAAGATCTTGCAATCTGTTTTGTTTGTTTGGATATTCTTTCGGATGGATTATTATTCAATGGAGAATAGTACAAAATAATGATATTTCTTTATGATATTTTGTAAAGAAGACAAAATAACCACACAATTATTTCAACTTCGGTTAAAATATTATTTTACGAGTGATTCTACAGTATTTTATTAAGTCATTTCTATAATATGATCTGTATTTTCAGTAAATAATTTTTCAAAAATATTTGTCGGTTTTTATAATCACTATTTATATTTGTCTTGATTTTATTTTATTTTTGGACGGTACAGTAGACCCCCCCCCCGATAACACGATTGCCAACAACTCTTTTTTTATTAAAATTTACGACTGCTCTTTGATTACCCGTTAAAAAAAATCCTGCGTCGCATGCGTTTCCTCTAATTTTTATTCAGTATATTTTTCCCGATAGCCTGCTCCCAGATAGCTCCCCCTTTATCTACGACGTTATCGGGGAGTTTACTTTATAAATATTATTGCTGGAATACATTCTGTCGTTGATAGTTGTAATATGTTTTAGTAAACCAATGCACAGTCATGGCAAAACAAACACAACAGCTACAGTTTTAATATTAAATTAAAACCACGTATGAAAGCACTAAAAAATATAAATGCCATTTAAAGTAGCATATTAATAAATAATACTATCATGTAAAACAACGTCCGATTAAAATAAAGTTATATATATGTATATATATTCTTTTAACCAGGTTGTGTACCTTGCATGTATGAAAATTTAAATGATTTTTAAATTCTTCTAAAAGTTTTGAATGACAAAAATGAGCAATTTTTGCTCATTTTTTTTATTCAAAACTTCTACTGTAATCTTAATACCTTATAGCTCTAACTTTTCTGCGAGTGGATAAGTATAGTATTAAATTGATAACTTTAATTCTTAAATCGTGCAGTTATATAAATATATTTAATGTATATTTCGACCCAGACCAAGTCGACATTGTCCCATAGCTCTTCTGAGACGAGTCGCCCTACACTTTCATTGGTTGATTGTTATTCTGTGCCTCTTGAAATAACCATTATTACCGAGGAATACTTGCATTGTTAAGTCTCCGGGGAACGGTATTAGGATGGAACATCCTCATTGTGAACCGAAGTGGAATTTCCTCCCCTTATGGTGATGGTCAATTACGTGGAGCGAAGCAATCGGAAAACCATTTCAATCTGCAATGAGCCACTTTGTTGCGCTTAAGCATTGATTTTCCAAATTATAAAGCTCTGTTTTCGCTCCAAAGCTCAGTCTACCATGGCGCCTACTAATCAAAGCTTTCGCAGTCATTGTTAGAAGTATACTGTTATGTTGAGTGCAGTAATAGGATTTAACGTTAACACAAGACTTTGGTTTGCGTTTGATAAAAAAATAAGCTATCATATTCCTGTATATAATGGGCTTAACTATTTACTAATAATATATCGATTGCACAGTTCCATGGAACGTTGAGTCAAAAATATGATGTTTTGAGTTAATTTTTAATGCCAATTATTATTAGATAAGCATTTGCTTACAAAATAATTAAATTATAGTATTCTTCTCAAAAGGCAGATATTTGCATGCATATAAAATATTGTTTTATATTTGTGAATCGTGTCGTTCCATAAATACGCCAACCTTTAATCCTAAAACTATAAACTTTTGACCAGCTATTTGAATAAAAAGTAATACAAATAATAAGCCATCACTTATTACGAGTCAGTTTAAATGAGTCAAAACTGATAGGCCATATCTCAAAATTACCAATTATTATAAGTCAAATAACGCTTTTTGCTTGAGAGCTACTTTTCAATTTAAAATTTTCTCGGGATCGACCTCTAACATCATAACTGGACGAGTCCATAATTCACCATTTCGTGATAAATGAAGTTTTCTGAATAACGGCTTGCTCGTAATACTAATTCAAAATCGTCTGAATAATCTACACATTAACTAAAGGTGTGCAAGTTATGTAAAGTTTAGTTTTGATTGATGAAGACTGATTAATCTCTATTGTTAATTTATAAAATATATTTTTTTTTTCAATAGCACGGTATTTCCATAAATAGTAAGCGTTCATATTCGGTTGCGGTGTTCATGAGTTCGAATTGTTTGTACATACTTGCATAAATTGATGTATGCGTATATGTGTCACTTATAATAGTAATGGTGTAACTCCAAAATTACGAAAAATGAGTTTATACCTCAAACACGTTCAAAAGATGTTATTCTATTAGTTTAATATTGGTGCATCTCCATATATCCTCATAATTTCTTTAAAAAACTGTTTTTTGTTTTTATATTCCCACATTTAACGATATTTTTCAACATAATAGTGAAGTATCAGGACAGACTTCACTACTACGCTAACGTTTAAGTTCTTCAGTTGATGGACACACAGTTATTAATGGTTGTTATTTGATCCTAAGAACATTTAACAAAGCCTTGATTTTCTCAAATCTTCAAAACTGGAGTTACACCATTACTATTCTAAGTGACACATATAGTATGTTCGAAAGCATGGATGTATGTATGTATTATGATTTTTATATTTCTTACCACCTACCCGATTATAAAAACGGGGTGTGTAGTGACACCGATTAGCTGACTATAAACCTTTTCTGAATCCCATCGTTACATACTTAGCGATTGAATAACAACCAGTTGTCGTAAAAACAACTTATGTTAAATGCTCCATTAGAATTCCGTACGCTACACATTGAGAGTGGACATGGTTTAAATAGAAACAAGATAATTATAGTATTTAATGCTATAAAATTTGATGAAATATTTTTTTGTTTTAGGTAACTTATATTTGATTTTAAATTTTAATTATGACAATCATATAGATGGTACTATAAATTACAATTAAGTCAATATATCCCATTTCATAATAAATATAGGGCAATCAATATTCTTCCTTTAGACGCAATTTCTGCTCGGCCGAGATGTTTGATTGTTATATCATTATTTCTGTTGCCCCCTGAACTATCTCATCAACAGCCCACCCTGCCCAGAGCCTCGCCGATGCGAACCGCAGATACCCGCTTAGCAGATCGTAAACTTTACTGTTCAACCTACGGGAAAATCAATCATTGCGGTTACGTCGCGTTTATTTCACTTATAGTATATGTTTTAAAATATCGTGTAGCTAGGCATGTCGATTGAACTTTCGTATTAGAACATATTTATTATATCTAATTAATTAACAAAATATATTGATTTCGTACATTTTATTTTTCTCTGTTAACTTTACTATATTGAACAAATAAGTCTATATATATATATATATATATATATATTCTTTATTACCGCAACAAGATGACATATATTTCTCGACTTACGTACATTTTTTAAACAATTTGTATAATTAAATCTGATAATTTTCTCACTCCTAAAAGTGCATCTCAGATAGTGATTGTATAATTGTGAATTATCGTTATAATAATCTCTGTACCCAAATAATAAATCACTTAGGCAGCCCAATAGGTTAAACACGTTCGAATATTTACATTGCAAGTCTGATCAAAGTAATATATTGTCACTATTTTGGAAGAAAACACTAAATCGAAAAAAATGTTCCTTATTTCAAACTCCTATAAATTATACTTTTACTTAAAAACAGTTTTATGCAAACAAAATGAAATAGGTATAAGCATTTCGAATATTTTTGACAAATTTCAAAGTCCAATTACCCAAAACTAGTATTTTTCAGTTAGTGTCTTCTTCCAGAAACAACAACGATCTATTTACAATGGTATTCAACGCTAGAGATGAGGAACCTGAGTGCTGCCCTTTGGCTGCATCCAAAATTTTCATTTCATTGTTTTCATTCATTCACAAAATAATATTCAAACAATTTTTAGTATATAAAATTAAAGTTTTATCAATGCGGTTTTATTATATTACAAATAATATGAAATCGTCGTTAAAACATGCTAAGGTTTCCTACGCCATGATTTTTTTTATTTATTTTTTCCATGTCCGCTCCCAATGTGGAGCATATGGTCTCCTAATGGAGGTATCTTAATAAAATTTTTCTACAACTGCTTGTTACTCAGTTGCTCAACCTTTTTTTTTTCGAAGAGAGTAGGGATAGGTGGATAGGGCTATGACAGGACTCGTGGTTAGCTAATCGCTCTCGCTAGGCCCCGTGAATATGGGATGGGTGGAAGGGAGGACTCAGACTACGAATAGAAATCCATAAATCGATTTAAAGATCAATCTATGAAAACCGATTCGCACCGGGAATTGAACCCGAGACATCCGTAACCGTAGCCAGCGACGTTACCAACTGCGCCACGGACGCCGACAATTTATACATTAACAGTAATATTAGGTAATTATAATAAAAATATTCTTTTCTTCTAAAAATAAGTACTTATATCGTAAGGAATAGATTTTTAAAATACATTTGCACCTTGATCTAGCGCTTAACAAAGTGTACAGCCAGCGTTATATCATATCATTGTTTTATTTTTATTGATAGTTAGCCTTGTTTAGTAATGATTTTTGCGGTCAATAGACACAGCGTTCCACTGCGAGAAACAAGAATGCAAGTCAACAACTTTTAGCCTTGCATTTGGTGATATCGCTGACTATTCATTGATACACTTGTTTAGTCCACTGCCTATTTCGCAATCGCTTGCGAAGGCTGTGTCGAAATGATTATAGATAATCATCATTATGTCTGTTTATAAGGCCAAAATGCTGCTATATACTTGCACTTTAAAAATCCTCAGTTGTAAACAATCTATCGGCTTTGGCTCCTTTTATATATCTCATTTTTTTTAATATTATTTAGTTTAAATAAAGAAAGTTTGTTTGCATTTTTTTTACCATGTTACTCAACCTCTCTTTTTTCGAATAGAGTATGGATAGAAGGATAGGGCTAGGACAGGACTAGTGGTCACCTAATCGCTCTAGCTCGGATGGGTACGAGGGAGTTTTTTTATTCATCACAAACATTCAGGACTACGGACAGTTCTGTCTGCAACTGGACTTTAACCCGAGACATCCGTAACCGTGGTCAATGACGCTACCAACTGCGCCACGGAGCCGACATGTGTGCATTGTATTATATAAATAATAATGAATCTGTGGACTCTGTCGACGGTGAAAATTAATGGTGAAATTCCTCGTAATCGAATTGTTTCATTATAATCAATACCAGTTTTCAAAATGTCGGGCCCGTGGTACAGTTGTCAACATCGTTAGCTTCGGTTAGGATCTCACGGATTCACAGGCTTAATGTTTTGCAGTTTTTTTTTAAATTTATAATAAAACTACTTTTTCTTTTATAACTTAAATGGTCGTACCATCCTACCTTCTTCATAACTATCGATTCTATATTTTGTTACCTTTTTCCTTATGGTACTCGGCGATTGATTACAAATAATGTGTCTCCTGGAATTTTATGCTTTCATTGTATTTAATATATCAAGGAATAATTTAAGATATGTAACTATTAAAAATTTATTTATGTCTATCTTCTGGGTGATCGATTCATTTTACAATTATAGTTATTTTAATGACTGAAGTAAGTGTGCTTTAAAGCTGGCTAGCTATATTCAATGCTACTCTGCTGGATCTTTTGATATCGCATTACAACAGTCGCGAGTCATGCTCTGCAAAATATTTCACAATGAAGACAAGTATGCAGCAGGTCACCGCCTGGTCTACAACTCGTTTATATGAAGAAATACCAACCGACATTATGTATTAATAATAACTATTATAAACCAAGCATACCCCTTGTATTCAACCCAGTGCAGCGCCAAGCTATTGGGTTTTTTATTTAAACGGAAGGATTCATTTTATTTATAATATTATTTTCAATCCTTTTCACAGCCTCGAGTCTACAACCATCGCGTTAGTCTTCAAACTGAGCTTAAAGTCATTTAACCTTTCCGTTTTCATGCAAAAAAATCTATTCGGATCTCATGCAGTCACGTTTTGTTGCCGTGTTGGTTTTGTCATATGAACGCATTTATAAAGCGAAATGACATATTCAAAAAGTGAAATATGGTTTTATGTAGTATTAAGTAATTATTTTACGCCATAATTTGTGTAGAAAACCTGAAATACATATCAAACTATGTGAAAAACGCAAGAATCGAATTTGTTCATAGTAGAACAAGCTCGTGACATGTCTTGATGTCGTTTGAAACAAAACGCTTGCATACGATACCTCATGCATCTCGGATTGTTACGATACTATAATAATTGTTACTATACTATATTTTTGTATTTTTAGATGGTAAATTTGACGAGGTTTTCAAATTATGATTAATTACATAAAGAAAATTGTAAACTATAATGTATTTTGAATTTTCAATTATATGTAGAACTATTTTATTTATAAATAGCAAAATTTTCATTTTTTTATAAAACATATTTCACTGATAATTTAACCTTGCGATATAGTTAGTCTAAAGATGCTTGATTATTTTAGTAACAAGTTTAACTAAGTTATCAATTTTATATTAAAAATAAATTTCCACAAAGTTACACTTCCATGTATTTTGTCACTAACGACGACGACGACGACGAACTGAGTCAGTTCGAGTCCATTCGTGTGCTCGAATGCCTGAAGATGCCGAAAGGCGGAACCCGGGTCGTTAGTGACAAAATAAATGGAAGTGTACAAAATCTCAATAATCCAAATTTGATAATGAAATTCCATCAAGCACCCTCAGTCGATGCCTTAAATTATTCACATATATGTAATAATAATCTAAAAAATATTTAAAAATCATCAGTGATTCATTAAAAAAAAATTGTCTCAACCTTTTCAGATAATGTATAAAAAGCGTCTAACCTAATGTATGTTTATAGGTTCTTACTTTTATACAAAGTCAAATGTAAAATTTTGATCGATATGTCGTGAATTATTTGCATTTGACAATATTTTATGATTTTGGATTACGAAATTGCTACCTCCGTTTTTCATGGACGCCAATGTTAGGAGCTTGGACAACGCCGTCCTAGTCACGACTTGAACCCGTCCACTTAATTTCAGCTTCATTATTTCACCGTTGAACCTCTCGTCCACTCATCATCATCACCATCATCTTCCGACATTATTACCTGACATCTAGTAGTGATAGGGCCAATCTTGGATCTTTTCTCGAAGGGCAAGGTTCGGCCGCTTGGCCGTGTAATAATTTTTCAATTGCGCAACACATAATGAGGCGAGACGCTCGTTGTTTTGTGAGAAATTATTGCTCTCAGAGCAAATCGTTACAGAGACGTCTTATGGCAGAAAAATGCCAGCAATATGCGCTTTGTTTCACTCCAAAAAGATAATATCAACAAACGATTCCAGCTTTAATAACTAAACGATCAATTTACTAGGCTATTTGATTTAATAATGCATATTACTCCGATGGCTCACTTAGCAGCTTTGTAAAATTAGCACATACAGGACATAACAGAATTTTAAAATTTTAACCGCAACATGTTTCTTGTACAGGTTTTTCCCAGTCAAATAATATGATTCGTTAGTTAAAAAAATCCTTTTTAGATTCATCATGCGTATTCTTATTTACTGTTGGTGGTTTCTTTCGACGATTTACAACTTTTGAAATATTGTTGTGAAGTAGGGATTCTATGTATTCTTCATTATCAACTATTTGAATATATTCAAATAGTTTCTGAATATACTATTACAAATTCGATTTGAATAATTAATAACACAACATTCTATAAATACACATTTGATTACCGTTCCATTGTATTAAAATATTTAAAATTTGCAGCTATGTCGGATTACTACAACGGTATTTCTTCAATTACTGAAATTACGCCATGTTTTTAAAGGGTTTTTTTTAGCCCCGAGTCATTCGTCAAACTCAAGTATTATGATAAGATATCGAAAGCGCCCGAGTTGGGCGAAGGCAAAACTAACCATTACCTGGGGTATTACCGGTATTCTTAACTGTTATTCAAATATGGAGAAATTGTGATGTTATCTTTCGTCGATTTTAGTGAAATATTTCATTCAAAATTGTTACGTATAGTATTCGAATAATTAAAAAAGGGCCGAGTATATTCGGATATTGAATATTCGAGCTGGAATCTCTATTGTTTAGTCATTGAAAAAAATAACAGCTCAATCTCTACATTCTGAATACGAACGTTTCCAACTAAAGTAATTTAAAAAAGTTCGATTTCTTTTCTTCCTATGCGTAATCCCATCAACAGGTAAGTATTATGCAAACAGTTATTAATAATAATTAATAATTAAAAATTAAAATAATTCCTCTATTCGCATACCCATCGTCCTTTCAATGTGTTTCTCACAAAATCTGTCGACGTTTAATTAAAATTTAATCCTTAGATCGTTTGTGTTCATTTATTCATGAATAAAAACATTTTTTTCTATTTGCATCGTTAGACATTCCTAGAGTTGACGCAGCTTGAAGCACGTGCTGACATAAAATATTGCCTGCAACTTTTGTTTTTACTATCTTATTTCAATCGTCGACACAACTATGCGTAGAGTTAGTTATACAACAGGAATATTTTTATCCATTTGTTAATCTAAATTTCTTTGCGAACCCTCGAAATTATTTTGTGTTGCTGGAAAAGTGGGAACCGCGGAACACACTTTGGACACATCTGTTTTACACTATACCGTTGGTGCACTTTTTTGTTTAATGTATTAATCTAACAAATATTTTCTGTTTTTTTCAGGTATGTACATCAATTTTTTTGAATACCTCTTTTGAAAACGACAGAACCGAAGACGGATGTAAGTTTTTTTTATATATTTCAAAACAGGCTTTACATCATAAAATTATTTATCTCATTGACATGAAAATATCAAATAAAGATATATCTATCTGAGAAAACAAACATTAATTTTTTGTCGTGTTTTATATCAGGGGTCTCTAAACTACGGCACGCTAGCACCACGCTAGGACATGCCCGGTATCCGGCCCGCCATAGTTTTTTCACACCGATAAGTAGTACCGAAAGCGAATAAAAAGCCATGAGCAAATTTATGCAACTGATCAACCAAATTTTTTGTCGAAAGGACTTAATTTAAGTGTATAAATAAACAGAAGCTGGTTTTCTCCTTGTCGGTTATTCGCTATCTCCGCCGCAATGAAATGTCCTTGACACATGCCCGTAAGTATCAATCGAAATGTGCGTGTAATTGAAAACTACAGTATATGTATTGGTATGATGAGTTAGCTAGGTCTTGGCCCTTGGGACTTAGTGAAGGAGTCAGTGTGGACCTTTTGGCTAAAAAGTTCGGACACCCCTACTTTATATAATTGATAGCATGTCAAAATGGTATATGTAGTATATTAGTAGCAGCAATGTATTTGTTTTTCATCGCTATTCCTAGTGGATATTTATCTCTCAATAAAAATTTCAATAACATTATTTACGGCTGTGCTCAAAATGTTTTGCCTACTCTCGCGTCTTAAATTATTACTAGTTGTATTGTTTTTATGGACGTCGTAAAAGGTGTTTTCCTGAAGAATTTTACGGCACCAATGTTCTATAGTTGAGAAGTTTTCAACATCCTTTGCCTATAACGTTGATTGCAGTAATCGGAGCGCATTGTATTATATTTTGCTAATTCTATGACAACCGCACGGGGCCGGCATACAACATTTTAACGCCCTGAAAAAAAGTGATGTCAAAATTTAATAATGCTCCGATGAAGGCTTAATAATTCTTGCAATTTTATTTGTAAATTGAATGCTTCATTGTTATAACAAATATGAAAGAAATGTGCGGTATTGTTAGTTAAGGCTACTTAGGAGAAAAATCGTATTATTGTTTCTTATCTATTGAGAGCGAAATACCATTTTTATTTAACAATTTTGCCTTTTTCAGGAATAGTAAACCGTTCCTTATTTATTTAACAAGTACTTGCATTCTCGGCCATGACAGTTCAGTGAGCTTTCTCTCAGCGTACCCAAGTGAAGTCTTGCGCTGTTAATATGTGGTTTTAAGTGTTTTTTTTTTAATATTGCATATTTAGAGCACTAATAAATAGGAAGAAACATCAAATTCAACAGTTACATGACTATTTTGTGAAAAGGATATTTTTTATAATTTAAGACATCGACTGAAAGTGCTTGATGGAATTTCAAAATTAAATTTGAATTGTTGGGGTTTTGTACATTTCCATGTATTTCGTTTATGATCCTCGTTTACTCTTTCGGCATCTTTAGGCATTCGAGCACACGAATGAACTCGAACTGAAAGCGAAACCCCGGTCGTTAGTGAAGAAATACCTGAAATTGTACAAAATCTTAACAATTCAAACTTGGATATTTTTTATTCGAAAAGTGTATTTATCTCTGTTAAGGAGAAAGTGTATTTGGTCATTTTATATCCCAAACTCCTCGTATATACGCCACAGGTAACTTTGGCCTGCTTTTATCATTTTTGTTATAAAGCGATACGTTAGAGATAAACATCTTTCAATGTCATCAGTCTGTAGTTGCTTATTTAAGACGAAACATATGTCATTTCCACGACGGAAGCCTAGCTAAGGAAGAAAAGTGTAAAGTTACACTCAAAATAAATACAGGTTGTCCTCGACTTACGACCGAGATACATTCCTGAACTTTGGTCGTGAGTCGAATCGGTCGTAAGTCGAATTCCATATAAAATATTTAAGTGAAGTATTGTTCAGTTCAGTTCATTTTAGCGGCGTCACTTTCATTTATGGTAATAAAGTAGCTGCAACCAAAAATTTTAACATGTCCGAGAGCGCTGTCAAACGACAATCACAATTTTATTTGCATATCGGCCCGCCGATTCTCTGTTTTTAATAAATAAAACATAGAATAAAAGGTTGTGAATACAACTTTATTATTTGGTTTGTAAAGTTTGCTTTACAATGCACGTAGGTGAAATAATTTTAGGCCTACAAGAATTGCGTTGAAATGCCTTTCTGATTACAATATTGCTTTACTTTAGGAATAAATAAATTCAAAATAGAGATAAACCACCGCAGACCGATATTACATATGTATATTTATATATATAAATATCTAAGTTTGAAAATGCTGTTAATGATCTCTTTTTCCTTATGCATCCACCGTTGGCAATGATGCTTCGTGATGCAATAACAAAAAAAATGTTTTTTTACAAATTTTGGTGTAAGTGCGAACTATCGACGACCCGTATACACATAGTAACCACCGAATGCATGGAAAAAATCCCAGACATGACGAACTAATATTTCTTACTGCTTTTTAGTGATCGTTATTTTTTATTTCAACGATGCATGCATTTCTTTAGTACTTATCGATTACTTGTGATGTAGTTCGGAGGTTACAAAGCGCAACTAGACGAAATATGCACTTTAGAGGTTGAAATGATTTCTATTGCTGAGTGCAGCAGACTTGATTAATATCCGGCGAGCAGACATGACGCGTGAGATGTTGTTATGGTCGTTGATCTTTATCGAATTGTCCTGCCAAGAACCATCACGTGAATAAATGCATCCATATTGCAAATATAGATCTCTTTGATATTTATCGTATCTTTGACAGGTAAATGTATCAGGAATGCAGAAAATCATACGGCGAACTGTGTTCATTTATTTTGTTTGTATGAAATGATGTTTTACGATCAAATAAACAATAATGTAATTATCATTCTAATTTATTAGCAATGATTCCGATGAACACACTTTTTTTCTAATAATATTTATTTATTAGGATTTGAAGACGTTAGCACCGTTATCGAAGCCATCCACGCTGACCAGTCGATCACAGGCCCCGGCACCCATCGAATTGTTCGTTTCATAAATTGATTTTTTCAATCGATTTTTGAAATCTCTAAAATTCCCTTCCACTCATCTGATATTAAAATCGTAACCAGAGCGATTAGCTAACTACATGTTTTTACCTACCAAAAGAGAGGTTGAGCAACAAATTTGCATTACGAATCTTTGAAACGCTTTTTTATAAATTCTCATGTTTACAGATACGGGATTATACGTTTCGATATAATAGCGGCTTATCAAGTGGCCGGGTCAGAATTTTTAAAACTGAAACCATTTTTAAATGATGTTTCCTTTCCAAAAAGTAGTCAATTTATTTTTCTAATTTACATCATTTGATCGAGACTGTCGTGTTTAAAATGAGATCCAACCATTAACTAATTTTCGTATTTTTAAGGGTAATACCAATTGGCCAAAACACCATCGATATGATCCAAATTACGAGCGGATATGATTAAAAATGAAAATGGTATTGATACCAATACCGGTTGAGATGATTTGTTTTACGAGAAAATGAAAGATGAATTAGTTTTCAAAGACATTGCGAGGAAATCATAAAAATTAAAATAATAAATATTCATTTACAATAATTATTTAACATGGTGTTTGCTTAACTTTGTTTTAGATAATATAACTCGGCGATGATTTATTATCTGCCGAAACACCTTTTAGTCCTATCTACACGTCTTGATTTATGAAGCTATCACAAACTTAGAATTTCCATCCGTTATAATTCCACGATTTGTTCAAGAAGAAATTGTACTTTCCGTCCAAAAAATTAAATTATTATCGAATAGGCATTATTTTGTTTGTGATGTTTCATTCCATTTGCTCTCAATGTTAACTTCACAGTGCTAATTGGCAGCCCACTTGAATGTATCGCTGGGTTTTGCCTTGCAAAATCATTTCAGTTGGTTTTTTCGCTTTGCTAACGCGGGCATGTCGTGCGCAATATGGTCCTGCCGTCCGATAGGTCAACCACGTCTCTTTGCACGCTTACTGTAATCATTGTACCATTTTTTGACACATCTAGTAACAAAGATGCGTAGATTAAAAGGTCGACTACGATATTTTAATGTTAGTTTAAATAATAGGGTAAAGTTTAAGTATAATTTAAGATATCGACTGAGGGTGCTTGGTGGAATTTCAATATCAAATTTGGATTAAATACATGAAAGCGTACAAAATCTCAGTAATCCAAAAAAAAAAAATAGGGTAAAATATCAAAGTATTTAGTTTTACAAAATTCTATTAGGTAGTTGATAGCTATTTCGGCTTAACATGGTGTTAAAACTATATGAAAATAGATTCTCAATTCGCGAACCACTTCTTTAAAGAATAACTTCTAATTCTTGCCCCCCGGTATGCGTACATTTGTGTAATGTTGTCTATCTCTTCTAAACAGTATTTATAGCTAAGCTAAAATAAGTTTAAGTATAGTTCTGACTATGGCGTTAAGCCGAAACAGCTATCAACTGTATAATAAAATGTTGTTGAACTAAATACTTTGATAATCTTTGACTTCATCCTGAGGAAGTCAATTCCACCCGACCGAGGTGTAGCCGTTGCCTCCAATCTGAGGCTATGCGAACTCGAGTATGCTGACGACGCTGTCATATTTGACAAATATGTCGAGGGTATTCAGGAAACAATGGACAAGCTGCAGAGCAACTCGTATCGCATTGGCCTCAAAGTCAATGCGAGTAAAACCAATGTGCTCTGCAACAGTTTCTGACCACCGTATACTGTGCTTTGAAAACAGATGTTTGCGGCGAATACTAGGGGTACGGTGGTTTGATTTTGTCAGGAACTCGGAGGTAAGAGAGCGGACGGACCAGCCTCTTATTACGTCCAAAATAAAAAGCGACGATGGACCTGGCTTTTACACGTGCTGAGGATGCCCCAGGAGAGCCTGAATCCTGCCTGTCTCTTCTACCAACCAGATGGATTCCGTCGCCCTGGAAGGCCGCTGATGACCATCCATATGATGTATTCGGCGGAATTACGGGACGCTGGGATGACCTGGGAGGAAGCGAGGAGACTGGCGGGGGACAGAGAAGCTTGGAGGAACCGCGTGGTGGCCATATGCTCCGAATAGGGAGCGGATATGGTTTAAAAAAAAATTTGATATTGTACTATATTATAAAAAGTAAATTCCAAATCAATCAATTAGTTTAAATAACTGCCAAATGATTGATCGTGCAACATTAATCGGATTGGCATTGTTTTACAGTTGTGCCACAGAAAAGTTTGAAATACAAAAAGAGGCCACTGGTAAAATGAAGCTAAGAAACTATTTATTTTCCGTGCCAACGTTTGGGGAACTTTTTCGTATTAGAAAGCAGCATTGAAAAAACTGCAATCAGATATAAATTAATAAATGTATGTAAATTAAATAAAACAGTGAAGAAATAAAAGCCTGCAAACTCTCCACAACTTGACCTATACATACGATAGTTCTTATTCTTGTATATAGGTACAAATAACACATTTGCCTCCTGTCCTTTTATCGGCTTGTAATACAAACACAACTATGCTACAACTGAAGAAATAATTTAATGAAAACATTGTTACTTTAATAGATAAGATAAGGCTTGTAGAATATAAATCACATACATTTTAAATAAGTGGATATTTTAGTATTCTCATCTCATATTCAGCTTACCTTCCCGTGTGGAAGTTACATAATTTTATTATTTAAGCCATGTGGATAGATCCACCTATGATTTATCGCCGTGTATTATTTATTGTTTCCAGCCAGCCAGTCTGGCTAGCCACATCATGTTGACATGCGATGTTGATACCCGTGCTATTTTTTCCTAGTATCGCGATACTGTTAGCCCGAATTCGTCATTCTTTTGCATCTACTTTCACGTCCCGGTGTCCTTAGTAGAGGACTTTGGCAGTCTGCTAACGTGACTATCTTTAATCCGGCTAATGTATTTATTGTCTAGGTCATTTGGGATATTAAGTATTTATGTAACGTGAGCAATGAATTAATCAATTTGATTATTTACCCTAATACATGTATCAAATTGTTTAAAACATTTTATGTGAAAACTAATACTGTTTTAAAATACATTCCTATGTACAATGAAAAAAGTTATCAGTTCAACTGACGGTACAGAACATGCCAATTACGAAAACTACTCGATAACCTTACACATTATGAAGATATTGCTTTTAATCATTTACCAGTTACCTTAGAGAAAATTAACTTTTATTTAAAATTATAGACCATATGATTCCTTTTTTCGTGTAATTAGCTTATTTAACCTTTCCCTTGCTATGTAAATAAATCTGCGCGCTATGGTGTAGTGTATTCATTACACTTAATGCATTTATGACTGATTATAAGTGATTGATAGCCGAAAAAATAAGAATATTCACAGACATCGCTTAAATTTATTAAAGTTGAAGACGTCAAAGTCGACATGAAGTAATAATTAAAATTGTATCCCTGAAAACATGAAAAAACATCGGCCGACGACAAACGGCTTAGCAGACTACCTCAAACGTAGGCTCGAAAGCTACTGGCTTGCAGTCGACACTTTTCGTCTTGCGCAATCTTGAAAGAAACGACGCGACTATGCCCCTCTGTCTCGCGCGTTGTCATTCATATCTGAGCTAATGTGAAAAATGTTCGGTGTTCCCTGCTGACTGCTGTATTCACTTGCACAACTCAGAATGTGTACATAACAGACTCGCACACTTATGATTGTATTGGTAAATTTATCCCGGATTTTCGAAAAAATGTCTCCGCTGCGCCCAATGGCATGTTATTCTTATTACTATTATTCTGCTATTGAATGCGAAAATGTACAACGGAGGAATACCTAAAATCTAAACGCAGTATTTATTATATGTACAGAGATATTTTTATTATTTGAAGCTATGTGCTTTAAATACACATCACAGAAAAGGAAAGGTTCAAGAAAAACATTTAAATGTTTAATTATTAGCATGGATTGCTGTCAACATAGAGTTGAACAGGATTTTATTGAATACTTAAATTAAACTGTGGTTTTTCTTTCATTGTGTCATACCACTTCTCAACTACAACTAGGTATATATTTATATAAAGTGTCATATTTCATTTCAAAAGATTATAAACATTTAAACACGCTCCCGAAAGGTTTTTAGAGTTTTGAGTTTTGACAGGAGCGCGTCGACCGTGTAAAACGATGATCGAGATTGTGTAAAACAACAACATTTTTAAGTATGAAGTTTTTTGTCAAATTTAAATAGGTGACGAAATAAGAAGGCATTTTAGACTTGCAGCTGAAAAAATGATAGAGCACATACGTATTTACATCAAGAATTCATTCATTGAAAAATCTACAGAATCGTGCTTAGCGACTCCATATACCATAATTCCGTCATTTTGTTTTCTGTTGCTTTCAATGGACATTCCTAGCTAAATAAGAAGCTTGAGTGCTAGTTATTAAATTAATTCACCGACTTTTTCCCACTCGCACTGCAACATTTGTATAGACGGCGTGTAAATTCAGTCTGCGGTCTGTATAAATTATTTGCATTTGAAATATGACAAACAGACATATTTATGTGCGGAACACAATGATGTGTTTTGTTTAAATGTATGGATGTATAGTACAGCGATTTGCATTGGATGAGTTTTCAATGTCAAGTGTACTGATACCTTTTTTTACGACTGTTAAGTGCACAGAACACAGTTTCGCGTCATATAATACCCACGTAGACTATTTTATTTGTAAAATTCAACCAAAATCAGATACGATGAATAAATACGAAGTCACGTATTTCTACAGAAAACGGTTAGATATAAAAATGTATTTAGGGTATTACGGCATCTTTTTAAATCCCTTTTTCCTATTGGAAAATACAGGTAGTCTTAGAATACGTAGATACGGGAAGAAAGATCAGTAGGTAACAGCATTTACAAATTTGGATATTTATTTATATAAATATACTAATTGCACGCTTAATTTTTGAAGTGAATAATTAATAAATATAATAAACTAAATTTATATATTTTACGGAATACACGTGATAAAAAAAGTGCACTGGACTTATAAGAATGGTAAAAGAAGTGAAATGAAAATCTAAACTCATTCAACGATATCTATAATTTTGAAGAATAAAATAAAAATTAGTGAAACAGTTAAAGGATCAACATCTATAAAACGAAAAAACTGTTAGTGATTTGGATGTAAGATTTGATGAAAAACGAATCTCTAAAGATCGTGACCACAAAAACAAAAGGAGGATCGGTGCACCGATTTTCGATAATATTGTGATTGTCGTTTTAAAACTACAGTAATATGATTTTAAAAGTGCGCTGTGATGTGTTAAAATGTAGCCGTACCTTGTTTGGCTCCAGTTTGGTATTTCCACAAATGAAATTGACGCCGCTAAAACTGACCTGAACCGAACAATATTTAATTTTAATATTTTGTACGGAATTCCACTTACGAACAAAGTTCAGGAACGTATCTTGGTCGTAAGTCGAGGACAACCTGTACTTCAGTCGTTGGTTGTTGGTATTTAACAACTACTGACAATTACGCCACCCCTTTTTTGTAATGAACAGATATAACACAATTAGTTTAAAGCTTTCTTTTTTTAATGAGTTCCATTGTCTAATTTTATTTTGATAAGGTCATTACATTTTAAGGGAAAATAAAGGTCTACTGTAAAACATTTATTTAGACTCGTTTGAGTAGCACTATAATAAATAGTATGAAGTAACAGAAACATGACCAAGAAGTTGCGCAGAATAAAAACATATTGGTTGATTTTGCAAAAGATCTCCGATAAAGTTAACAGACGTGAGACCTGTCAGTCATGATCTTGTTTCGATAAATATTAAATTATCTGCAATCCTTTATTTCTATACAGGCATCCAGCTCTAGCCCAGTAAGATCATCTCGAAAAACACAGTTTTGTAATCATCGTAATGTTGCAATCAACATTCTACGTATCGAAGTACAAATTAAATACGAGAGATTTGTGTCAGATAATGTTTATTATTTTTACAACTATCCATCATTAAACGTAATAGATGTAAGATAGTTGTAGATGTCTAAAGTAGCTAGTAATTAATATATGTATTGTTGTGTGTATGCATTGCATAACTCACCTACATGTGATAGGTGATAATAATAAAACGCTTACAGACCGGTCTGGGCTATTCTATATATGATCGTCTATGTGGGAGAGAGCTTTCTTTACCACCATGTATATTTTCATATGTATCCTTTACTTTACTATTTAAAAAAAAAGCATGCATTATATGTTCCGTTTATATGTTCAATATTTAAATAGAAACATTTCGCTTTTCAATATTTTAAGTGCAACATATGAAGCATTCATTGAATTGTGTGAAATACTTCTTTGCATATTTTGTGTGCATTATATAAATATAAATAACAATAAACGTCGGTGATTTTGAACGCTGAGAACTAGAATTAATCTTTATTTGGCAAGTTTATCTATGGACAACTATTTTTTACCAAGTTTAATTTCCTACAGCTAATTGGAAACGTATTTTATAGTCTTCTCATTTGTACGAAGCAGTGCTTAGTAATGAAATGGTGTATGTAAATGTCATCCTTAAGTCTTCTAATAGATACATTTCGGTATAAATAAAGCAGTTTCCACGTCCATCAACATCTGTTAGTGTCTCGGTCAATCACTAAATTTTATTATTATGTCATTTTTTCTTGAAAAATGCTAAAATTTACATCTTTAGTAGTGAATTGTTGATAACTGTGAACTATTGATATTCATTTCGTCTTCCTACGCAGTACAGAATCTTCAGCTCAGATTCGTGGTGTTACGCTAATGCCGTATGCAAATCGTTGTCCGTCTGCATCTGCGTATAAACATATACCAAACGGCGTGTCTGGCCTTGAATCCGACTTTTATTAGGCATGCGGAGTGAAATAAATTGAAGACAATCGCTTTATTTTCTTCAGGAACATTTAAATAGCTTCTAACTCACGGAACACCCATCACTCTTTTGAATACTGTTCTATTTCTGTTATCTAGAACTTTCTCGCCTCCGAGACCATCGAAAGTTAATAATTTAAAACATTAAAAATCCACATTAAATGGCGCTGAACTACTGCACAAAAAAACTTAAGATATGTACTACGTAATCAAAACTTTTTAAATAAATAAAGTTTTACTATTTTTTATAATTTTTTTAATACATTTAAAAAAAAATAGTTTGTGGGTTAAAATGACTCAAAGCAGCATTGTTTAAATATCTTTTTTATACATTTATACCGTCGTAAACAAAATATGAATATTCTTTAAATTCTGTTTACGTAAGATAAAAGAATAAAAAAAAAATTCTGAGAATCCTATGCCAAACAATTCTACTCGCCTGCATACTGTTTAGTTGACTTATCTATTCATTACACCGATACACACATGTGAACCAATGCAACTCTTTAGTTGCAAATGTATGTCATCATACTATGCCCCACTAACACACTCAATGATAACTTTTTTTAGTTTTAACGCGTTGAAACCGAAGCAGGATGGAAATAAAAACGTTACGAAAAATCTACCGTAATATTATTCAAAATGAATTCTCTCAGAAAATTCTACTTTTAACATAGTTTTATTCATCAATAATTTAAGTGATTATAAAATGTCAAATCTGTCGAGGAAACAATGGACAGGCTGCAGAGCAACTCGTATCGTATTCCTCGTATTCCTGTACCGTTTACAGAAAACTGACACCTATCCTAACCTAACCTTATTCAGATCCACCATAAACAATCTGAATAGGTAAGGTATAGCTATAAAAATGTTGCCTATAAATTTGCAGATTAAATAGAATAACGACTAATATAATATATGCCTTTCTGTATTATTATTTTTATTGCTCTATTCATCAATTTTATTGCATCACAAAACAATGTACTTAAATTATCCTTACGTGGTATAATTCTTTTTTACAAACTAAGCAACTTTTCGACTAAAGGAGTCAACACGCTAAACATTACTACCACATAAAAACAAAATCGAATTATCATCTAAACACACACACCGAAATGGATAGCTTCTGTTGACTCTATGTCTACTCACACACACTTATGCATGATGCCTGCATTATTATTCCCTCTAAAGTTTGTTGTGTTTGTTTCTCACGCTATACCCCTTTGGTAGCATGTTCCAGCGACCCGTAACATATGGAATTCGTAGATGAAGCTTTTTTTATTTTACTTTTTTGAACTGTAGTTATGTTTTACATTATCCTAAATATACGTTACATGATTTAAGTTCCAAATTTTATTCCTGTATCGTTGTATATATGTACTAAATACTGTTAGATGAAACCACTGAACATTTAATTCATCGAATTGTAGTACATACAATAAAACAAACCTTTGCCCAATTTGTAGATATTCGTATGTATACCTAAAATAGGCTAGCTTGTTTCAGTATTAAGTGCTAATTATTACGAACAACATAAACTTGAATGCAATTCAATTAATTAAAAGCCATTTTTAACATAACTATATCCGCCTTTCTTAACATGAACAGCAAGCGTACCGATTCGCTCGATATGTCAACCCTACTAAAATTTTATTACAATTGATATTGTAAAGCAAACCATAAACAATTGAATCAACAACAAAAACATGTAGCAATCAAATAACTTGTTGCCATTTTGTTACAATTTCTTTCAGGAATTCCAATTATTTTAAGTGTCAGTTATACCTATATTTCAGTTGGGTAATTGAAAAATACTTGCAGCTATTAACACCAAAACCTACATATTTTTAATATGATTATTTAGCATGCTTATGTTTTTTGTGATTAAAAGAAATGTTTATTGAGGTCGACGTACTGAAAAAAATGATTAACATAATATTATTTTGTGAGACTTTTCCGTTAGTATGTACATACTTATTGAAAATATGCATTACTTGTATGCTATTTTTTGCCATAAAATCCTTTTCCTAATATCTCATGCGGAATTTTCACTTACAATTTTATTTTTGGGTTATAATTTTCTGCTAATGTTCAAATGTTAAATGTTTCAGACATTTCAGATAAGTGGTATATTATGAAAACAAATATATTATGTATTCTTTTATGTAAAAAATAGACGCTGTCGCTATTAGAATTGCCCACTATCTGAGAGAAATCGGTCGTGTGATTTTAAATAAAATTGTGGACTATATAAAGACGTAGTTTTTTTTTCTTTATTTTTTAAAATGTATTCCTTAACTTCGACCAAGAATTATTAGTAAACGATATTAAATAATTTTTTTTCGATGTGTACAGAAGAAATTCATTTGAAATTATAACATGTTTATTCCACTGATTGGTTAGTAACCGTGACACAACCGGTAGAATAACAAAGTTATCAATTTTAATTTAATATGAACACAAAATTTATTATCTATTGATAGTAAGATGTAATTAGCTCAATAATTATTATTGTAAAAGGTTTTCAATGCCTGTTAAATTCAATCTTTTAAATCACACACACACATAAATATACGGAATGCATTGCATTAACATTTTTTGTAACACTGTCGAATCATTAGTATTGAATTTGGAACAATTAAATAAATTTAATCGAATCATGTTTCCAAATTCAAATATGATTGATAGTTAAATTTCAATAAATTGAAACCGCCACATTATTTGTGACTCTTATTATTTTTGATTTAATAATGGCATAATTAATAATTCTAATGAATCCGTTATATCAAAATAACAAACCATTTTAGAGTAGTTTTCTGGTCTCAGTGTGACTTAAAAAATGGTTGAAGCATCATTTTTTTTATCAAATTGGAAATCAATATTGGAAGATTACAAATTCTACAAGTAAATAATCTTCACGGTTATTAGAACGGCTGAAACCAGACGCGCAATGATGTATATATCAAGAAAATTAAGTTATCTTTGCATTTTTTGTCACAAGTTTTGGTGGTTGGGTAGAAGTTCTCCGGAGTGTTGGTGTCTAGATGCCACATCCTTATCTGCTTACGCTATTAAATCCATATACAAATCCCTTAATTCATTTTTTGTGTACATGTTAAATGTAGTGTTTCACACTATAAGTACACATTTCTTATCGAGACAAATAAGTTTAACAGACACTAGATAACGTATAAAAAAGCAGCTTTGATTGCCGGAAAATATGCGCATAAATCGTTTGATGTTACACCATCACTTCAGCTGTTTTGGTTTTGGTAATGCAGTGCTGTTGCATCTGTGTGACTGGTCCGATGCACACAGGCCCATACTGTTGCTACTTTCCGGCCCACTAACACACTTAAGTAGCACGCCTCGTACACACGCATCGCCAATACAAATGTGTGTCAAATAAGAATAGTACCAGGGCTGGCGACATTTCTTAGTTATAAAAAAATATAACATAATGTCTTTCCACCAAGAATTGACAGTTAACACCTTAAAAGTGATTTCTTAGTTATTCGAAAATAATTTTTATTCAGCTACGTTGTATTATTTATACTGTAATATTATTTTCAAATAGTATAACAATTAAAGGAAAATTATAAATAGAGTAGAATTTGAAATAATTATTAAACTTTTATTAATTTCTGAGTGTTCTTGATGGAATTTCAATATCAAATTTGAATTGTTGATATTTTGTACATTTCCAAGTATTTCGTTACTAACGACCTGGGTTTCGCCATTCGGCATCTTCATACCGGCATGGTCGACATGAAGATGCCGAAATGTGACACCCAGGTTGTTAGTGACGAAATACATGGAAATGTACAAAATATTAACGATTCAAATTTAAGAAGCTTTTATTTATTTTAATAAATACAAATGGATTCTGTGTTGTATCACTACGAATTACACAATACACAATATATTAATTACCACAATTTAGATTGTCAAATCGACCTTTCATTGTGTAACTATTTTCATACAAGTCGATTTCTAATAATCAATTTTTCTAGACCAATATCCCTTATTCAAACACTAAACTTGTTAAAAGGGTAATGAGACAGGCAATGAAAATATCAGGTGAATGATATCACTGTCAAACAACAAGTATGTGCTTGTAAGCTGACAGAAGTTTATGTGAACTAGAGACATGATTTTGCTATGTGACGTTTTACAAATAATCTAAAAACCTCAGTCACAAAAGAGTGTCTGTACTATCGTGCATATCCCCAGGCACCAGAACACGAAATGATCGTTGCGTTTCAGTCATCCATTATATAACATATGACACGTCACATAACTCACAAAAACTATAGCTGCAAACGTGCATCCATGTGTACAGTTGTGTTTGCTCCCGCTCCCCGCTTCCATGCCCCACTCCAATGCTACCAACGTTCGTCAATCAATTTTGACGCTCTATAAACCCAAAATTCGACAACATCTTCTAATATGACAGTAAATGCATCCCGACTGCCCAACTTTGTCCTCCACATAAAGTTTCATTAAGTGTCCATTATTATATTGTGACTTACGACTAGATAAATATCGCTCATTTGAAGGTTTAACTGAGTATTCGAGTACGCATGAATATTGATAGGTAATATTTTTAAATAAATGTACATTTACGTGAAAATGACGTTCCAAGCGCTTGCCGTGTATTTCTCTTTCTCGTTCAATCACTTGTACAGTGAAGGGTCCGAGTGAGATACAAGGGCATGCGGGCGCATACTCTTGTACTACAACCTACTTGCTTATACGCAATATAGGTTTTGTGATTGAGATAGAGATAAATCCAACGCACGGCGATGGTAGGTATGAATGTTGTGTTTATATTTTAAATCGGTCGAGTAACACTACGCATGGATGGTGATGTGCAGCAATGATCGTTCGGTCATTTCGTGTATTGTCCTTTATACCCCATAAAGGAAGTACCAAAGGTTCCACGAATACATATTTTGCTTCGCGGTACAAGTTAAGTCCTCCGCTTGCTGTTAATTTAATTTAAAAGATCTTGCATTTAACCTTGAAGTATCAGCCCTGATCCCTGAATGCGTTCCTTACTTTATATGTGTCAGTCGGCTCGTGAGGTACTTTGACTCTTGCCAGCGCACGGGAATTTGTATGTGTGTGAGCTTAATAACCTATCACTCTTGTGTGCGGACAGTGGTGCAATACGTACTTGATTGTGTATGATAATGCGGTTGTATGGGTTGTGGGCTAGTTTTAATACGGCTTATCGGGCAGTTTCAATTTAAATATGTGTTTTATTTATTTTCGTTATAACATTAAATATATTTAAAATGCAATTGCATGTACGGTCACTTTCCATTTGATCACTGTGCTTAGTTGGTTTGATATTACAGCTTATTTTATATTTCCGTGAATGCAAACTGTTTACTTTTATTGTGCGCTATGTAAGGTACTAATCGCCAAATTGTGATTGTATTAATTACCACATGCATTAACCGGCTACCATATTATGTACATTTTGGGATAAACATTCCAACATCACATTTATGGACAATAATTAAAAATTGTATATTGTGTCTTGATTAAAAAATCCACAATATATAAGTTTAGCCTTCGTATAATAGCTCTCAACCCTAGTGCATCATCTCCCATAGTCCTCTTTTTCATTCAACACATTTTTTTTAAATGGAGATCAGTAAGATATACCATATTTTTTTTGTTTCCATAATTCTCTATGGATAATTCAAATAGCAATAAACGCAGCAATAATTTTCGCTATAGCTGACCAATTATTTATAAAAATCTATCCGTAAAAGTAATTGCAAAAAATATTTTAATTATAAATATAATGAATCTACGCTAGCATCGTTATAGACGTCAATGAGTTATGACATTCAAATTTCTATACTCGGCCGAGCATACTGCCATTGTACGAAATGCACCACAGCTGACTCGCGCCAGTAGCTACACTCGGCGGGGCAATGCATCCGCACAAGGCTATCGCGGGGTACTCCTCGCGGTGTGCAGGGGGGCATTTCACTCACTCACGGGAGGGCTGGAGGGCGGCGCGGGGCGAGACAGAGCGCTATGCAGCGCGGTCGCTCGACGCATGCCGCGCGATCCACAACAGAGGCCCGCGAACTCCAATGCAAGCGATATCATTGCTTCTTCACTTTCGTTTCGCGGAGGAGTCGCGTATTTCTAAAACCCGAACCCGTATGTGACATTTGTGTCGGCGTACAGCCTACCGCGCGTCTATGGAAACTGAAGTTTAGTGACACATAATTTCAACGTTCCAAATTCAAAATAAAATATAAAAGTGCCATTTGTTTATTTTTACGTAACGAAGTTAGGTGATACTAAGTAGCTAAGTGGAACACAACAATATCCGATGCGGTTTGTTAAAAAAAATATTACAACATTGTTTATTTTTTGTAATGCAATAATGTATTGTAAAACATCACGTGTGAAGTAGTGGTATCATCTATAAACTATGTCAGCGGACTTTGTATAGGTAACTTTTTTGTGCTTTTTACGTAGTACCTAATTATTCTAAAACAAGTTTTTTTTCGCCGATGATACTGAGAATACCTCAAACGACGCAAACGATTTTTTCGCGCGTTTATTTCTGGTGTCAAAAAAATATTTTTACTAATAGTTTGCCGCGTTTGAAGTGGGATTTTCTTAATTAAATATAAAATAATAATTATCATGTTTATTTATTTTAAAAATATTTTTTTAAATTAGTCTTTCCATTTATAAATAAATGTTTTAATAATCTCTTCGACATCACATGGTACCTATATAAAGCTTCAATGTTTTATAAATAAACATCTTTATCATAAAAGTGTTACGTAATAAACTATTTCAAGTGCACTTTTCACTTTTGTTTAGAATTATCCACATATATTTATTCACTGATTGAATATATATACACTAATTTCACTTTCATCTTTTATAGAATTTATTTGCTCAGCATAAAAAACACGATTACATTATTACATTACAAAATAAATGTTTAATGACGTTTCGGATCGTTTATTTAAATTTTAAATTCTGATAAATGTTCTATGATATTATATCTTATATGTTTGCTTAAATGTTACACTGAACGAATATGTAATTACAGTGATGAATTATTTCTCAGTACTTACATCCTGTTAGAAAAAAAGCAAATTAAGAGCATATAAAAAAATGTTGTGTTATTAGTAACCAGCTGTTGCAATTCAGAATTTTATTTTTCAAGGATAGACGCTTGAGATTCGCACGGACTTACGAGCCGGTATATCGCTGACAGATGAATTGAGATGTGCCCGGTTCAGCATCGCGATTGACCTACAGACTCGAATTTGTGTCGAAATCAGCGGATCGTAGTGTTGACCTACAAACTAAGAATATTTCTCTTCGCCTATCTGTATCGCCATCTAGCGATTGGTGCAGTGAACTCATTCTATACGAAAAGCAAACACGTAAACAAATTATTGTGTAACAAGTGAGCGAAATGTAAATGTGAATTTAGATAGATGCTGGTGACCTATTTTTTGGTGATTTTTTAATGTTTGATCGGCCGCTCTGGTTTTTTTTTTGTTATGTGGAACACGTGGAAAAGTTCGCATTTGAAAACACTTGGATTATTGGATTTGTCCTAAGCCGGTTACGTCTGGATTTATGTAAGTTTGTTTACCAATATTTTCCTACTTATTATTATCTGGGTTCTTTTATAATGCTCACGAAGTTCTTTTAATGTATTTATTTTTGACAACGCAATATATTATAAGTTATTCATTTTACATACGTTTACGGAAATTGAAAACGTATTTTTCATATTTAATTAAATATCTAGGTAGGAGCTATTAGTATTAAATTCAATTTAAAAGGTAATTAAAAATACTGCGTCCACAAGTACAACCTAAGTGCAAGTCAAAAAAATAAAAGTCTAAAATGTAAATCCCACAGAAGATAGCCGATTTATTAAGTTTTATTTTATGTTATTTAACTTAAACTTTTGTTACCTCTAGGATTATATTTAATATTTTAACAGAATTTGTATCATAGAAGATTCTCCGAATTAGCATTTTAATCTCCGTTTCGTTACTATATATCGTAATCCTCAACATTGAAATTGTGCAGGAGTAAAAACGGTTTTTAACGAAAATATTATATGGTGAGTTGCGAATCTTTGAAATGATCTCCTGTAAATTCTCATGTTTGCAGATACGGGATTATACGTAGGGAGTGTCGATATAACAGTGGTTTACATCAAAGGGCCTGGTCAGAACTTTTAAACCTAAAACCAATATAAAATGATGTTTCCTTTCCAATAAGTGGTCAATTTATTTTTCTAATTTACATCATTTGGCTGAGACCTGCTCTGTAGTCTTTAAAATGAAATCCAATCGTTAACTCATTTTCGTATTTTTTTAGGGTTACATATATTGGCCAACGCACTGTCGATATATAATTACATAATTTAGCAGTGGATTGAATAATCGCAGCGCTCTTTCAATATGCATCTCATATGTACCAAAAAGTAAAAATTATAAAAATAAAATTCTCTCGTATCTCATATTATGGTTATATGTATTGTCGTTTTGTACTTTTTTTTGTCTAAGTCAGATGAATAAGGCATGCAATTATTTTCCTGCAATTTCACATAAGTGCAAGCCAGTGTTCGTCATCGCGTTAAAAATAATTTCCTATATTGCATACGTTCGTATTTAGATTCGTTAGTATGACCGACCGAACGTGAGGACAAAAATAGGACGATGCATTCATAGACGAATCGTCAATCAACGGACAAGGCAATAAATAAATCATTTCCATGAATTTAACTGAGGCCGCGTTTCGCAGCATTCGATAAAAAAATATTTCGGAATAAGTATAATCAAAATAATTTTGTATAAATCGACACAAAAGAAAAAGAAATGAGAATAATTGCCTTATAATTATATCCATTATTATCATTAATTATCTCCGTGAAACGAAAATCATATTTAGCGAGCTCGAGAAGGTTTGGTGGGCGTTATTCAAAACTTTATTTTTGATGAAAAAAAAATAGAATTTTATTAAAATATAATGAATTAATACAAAAATTAAAATAAATATGTTCATAATACATTCATTTAAAGAGTAGAAGAGTTGAAAAGTAGGTGTAGCTTGCAAGCGATCAATTTGTTGATAGAGTAGATCATTGGACAATGTTTTTACTTAGTCAGGCACCTCAAATGGTATCCTTATGACATATAGCACTTATTTTAATTTTGCTGGTCAACGTAGTTAGCAGTAAGGCAAAATAAAGTAATCTTGTTTAGAAGTTGTAAGTTTATTAAATATTTAAATGTTTATATTATATGCTCGGGCTGTAGTAGAGAAAAGAGAATTGTACTACAATGTTTGAAATCGGTTACATTCCAAGTCACATGCGAAAACTTTGCTATTTTCCGTGACTGCATAATCATACAATTAATATACATAGACAATTATAATATAACCGAGTGTCGTTAGGAATAGCGAACCGCCTAATCAAGTAACTGACCAGAACTAGAACTAACTAATTTCCATCGATTATAAAATGAACCGATACTGCAAAATCTCAACAACTCAAAACATGTGAGAAGACCCCGGATCGAAGAGAGGCGAGCGGCTGGTTATCCGGAGTCCTGGAAGGGCTGATCTCAGACAAACACCATTTCAGATCCGGTTTAGAAACTTATTTATTTTCCATTCAAGATGCAGTGGTTTAATATTTCACAAATATATAAATCTTAACACATAAAATTGATTCTACATTTACATTTACTTAGCAACTGAATTTACTTTAAGTTATAATACAAATAACACAACGAATTTAAATTAAATCCAACGCAAATCAAAACCCAAAACAAACAGTTCACATGTCACCTCCGCTGCCACGAGACCGCAGCTCGTCCCTCTCGGCGGATCGTAATCAACTGTCTACAAAAATTCAAAAAAACTCCGTGCAAAGTTGGAGCTACCCTTTTCCGTAAAAATGGACTCGTCCAGCGGCCGAAGCCTAGGGGCTCTTTTTTAACGCCTGGCAACATGAAAGAGCGTTTTCTGCGAATTATTGCTGTTTTGCCGCAGGCCGATTTCAGTTCAGGACACTAATGACACTTATACTTAAGAAAAACCAGGGTGTGTCAAACCCCATACTTCTATGTCCATGAACTGAGTTCGGACAGCAATAATCACAGAAAAACAAGATACAATATACAATAAAGAACACAAAAAAATCAAGTCTTAAAAACACACGCGTGGCAGCGCGTCGGTCGTCACACACGAGGCCACAACACAGGTCATGTCGCGATCGGCATCACAACGGGCGGTGGTACAAATTTTCCTACGCCAACAGGCGTCCTGTTCCTATCCCAGGAAGGCATCCGCAGCGTTCTCGCTCGGCGGGGCAGGTGTGTCGGCAGCATCTCCTCTTCACAGGCAGACGGCCTCATCTTCTCCCGAGAAGGCATCCGCAGCGTCCTCGCTCGGCGGGGCAGGTGTGTCGGCAGCATCTCCTCTTCACAGGCAGACGGCCTCATCTTCTCCCGAGAAGGCATCCGCAGCGTCCTCGCTCGGCGGGGCAGGTGTATCGGCAGCATCTCCTCTTCACAGGCAGACGGCCTCATCTTCTCCCGAGAAGGCATCCGCAGCATCCTCGCTCTGCAGGGCAGGTGTGTCGGCGGCATCTCCTCTTCACAGGCTGACGGCCTCATCTTCTCCCGAGAAGGCATCCGCAGCGTCCTCGCTCGGCGGGGCAGGTGTGTCGGCAGCATCTCCTCTTCACAGGCAGACGGCCTCATCTTCTCCCGAGAAGGCATCCGCAACCAGGGTGTGTCACATGTTTGTATTATAGTATACCTTTCGTTCAATATTCCACATTTTCGGCTTAATTTTGTGTTTGTCACCTTAAAGTTCTTAAAAATCGGTCAATATATACATGTACGCTAGAATATAACAGCACAGTTTGTCAGAACACAAGATTAATTTAATAAGTAAGTGCTGCGAAGCGAAATCATGAAATATAAGCCATGTTTGGAAGCTATATTTTTTTTCCTTTTTTAAAACTATACTTAGTCAAGTAATTCAAAGGAAAGAATTATTTTTAAAAGTATTCATGATTACTAATCATGCTTCAGCGCTTAAAATATCTTCACCGTTTGTAGTACATACATTATTTTGCAGTATAATATTATAATTTTAGTTCTAGGCATGTTACTTATAAGGTCAGAAATATGTCACGTGATGTTATATTACATTTACATCAATACCCCTATGATGGGATATGATGTGATGACGTGTCAAGGCTCCTCGCACACTTCACTTAATTACGAAGGCGATAAAATGACGACCCGCATGCATGCATTATTATGTTTGTAGGGATCGTTCCAGAATTCGAGCGTTCAATGTCAATTTTGTAGGAAAATGTATAGGCACTTGAGTTTAGGCAATAAATAATGTAAATGTGTTGATATACTGATCTTGTAATAAATGTCTTAATTGCCACAAATATTCTATTAAAGAAGTCATATTATTGGATACTGTACCACGATACACGTAATTTCATTTAAATTATAATTTTTTATTTTCCAGCTGTTATTCTTTGCCAGTGTGTGGCTTAGATATAATTCGTCGAACGATATAACAAACGTTTGAACAATCAATTATTATGTATAATAGCAGAATACAGGTGTTTTTGTAAATAGCAATGGTGTAACCATTCATTCGTAATTGAGTTTAATAGTATTGTTAATTTAAAAATAATACAAACTTTATTTTGAATTACAGTAGACTCCTTGATAACACGGTCGATAGGGGCGAGCGAGAAAACGAGTTTTCCGCAATCGTGTTATCGGAGGGGTCTACTGTAATCTGGAATTGAAGACTTCGATTAATAAACTCCTACGTATTGTTTTGCAAAACGTTTTGCCGTGTAAACCAGTTTAAATGCAATATAGTATATTTTGACTAAGTAGATATGAATCTTTTGATGAAAACGTCCAGCCTGGAGCTTACAGATCGTCTTATTCTGCACATTTAAATCTAAACCAAACTGTGATATTGCTGCCACATTTTTTATCCATTTAAAATTGTAATGTAATCATTGAGAACAAAGTGTTTCATACCTGCAATGCTAATAGTTTTTTTTTTCATGTAAATATGTATCGGAATCGTTGCGTTGGTATCTGAATTATTTGTGTCTACATAAAGTTTCATTATTAAGTAAAACCGGCCCTCGTCTCAACAATTAAATAAATATAAATTATAATCATACCATCATTGTTTTTATACATTCTTCCTTGCAAAAGCAAAATAGCAATGTTTTATTGTGACAATTAGAAGTAACAATATGTTCAAAATTTTATTTAAAATATGGATTTTCAACAATTGTATCGCAACCAGCGTTTGACTAAACCATACTTAGGTTAGTTAAAGTGAGTAATAATTAAGGGAGTATTAAATATGAAGTTTATTTATTTTTTAGCTACAGAGAAATAGGAACCGCTATACATCTATTTATTCTGTAGAATTCGATATTTGATTAATTTTAAAAATCAGAATATATAAATATGATTCACTGACACCTTTACGCGGGGACAAATATTATAATATGGCAAGAATTTTATTTACTTCCCAGCTGTATTGGAATCCTAATGTATATATTAGTTTCAGTAAGTTCATTGTTCAACTTGTTCTTTAAAATCATTATTTCATATGACGTTATTCTCCACAACGCGTATTCTTCTCATCATTAAGCTGTCCTTCCGGAATTCTTGTTTAATTAAAATCTCTAATGCTATGCTTTATGGATAAGAGTCCTGTCATCAATAATACATGTTTTATATATAATATAATCCTGAAGATACACGTCAAACTAATAAATTTGGAATGCAAATGGTATTAGCAGATTTTTCAAAATATTAATTTTTGTTTCTGGCACCGGACTGGCCAAAAACGAGCTTTTTGACTCGATTTTTAAAGTTTATCGAACGCTGACGATATTCTTATTGTATTGATTAATAACAGCCGTGTTGTGTATTGTTAAATAAATAAATGCGCATTATATTAGCAATATTCAAAATAAGTTTTTTCTCAGTCCAATTGTTACATTATTTCACTGAGAACGTTGAACCAAGAAGCGTTGAAAACGACTGTTCGTGCATTCGCTTCGGTCGTCCAAATAAAAACATTCAGCATGCTGCGATTATAACAAATGCATATGTCTGCAATCAGCATTGACAGTCAGTCGTTCGCGTTGATTGCAACAAAAGTCGTTAACACGATGCCCCGCGAAAGGTCAATCCTATTTCGAAGCAGGCTTCTTCATACAGCCAAATGCAAATCCGAGCGATCATAACTGGCGATGGTCAATAGACTGATATCAAAACATTTACGAACGCTTATGTTTACGTGAAATGAATAAATTTATTCAAATGAATGCAACACTCAAATTACAACGTTGCATTCGATTGATATTATTTGTTCTACACAACGAATAAAATTATTCTATGTCTACGTGCAATTATATTGACACAGCTGTTTTCAACAACGTTATTATGCTATAATATAATCGGTTTCATTTTTTTTTCTATTTTCCGGAAGAATATTTCTAATAAACGCATTTCAAGTCACAATAATTCATTCATTTATACATTATTAAGGACATTTAAATTAACGAACGTCTTATGGCCATCTTGTTGACTGGATTATGTTTAGGATGAATACTGCTGTCGTGTATCGCCGTTGCCTTTCATAACACTCAATTCATATCTTAAAATGCATCTTTAACACTTTGTATTCAGGAAGTCAGTTAGACATTAACATTACCCGAAAACTATTGGCAATGTGCGTATTTTTTATTAATTTTGGATTTCGGCTGACGTGCTAAGACGTGTTTGCTATAAAGACGTTTATCTCGCTTACTCTTTAAGACACGTACATACTGCGGTATTCGTCTTGAAGAAAAAATCTGCCATTTATATATATCTATTGCAATATATACAGATGCAGTTTAATTTTAAACAAGATATGGTTCATATTTTACCGGCTCTTTTAGTTCAAGTTCTAATGAAGAAATATTAAATTGATTTACAAAATACACTCAATCCTTATTTTACGCGATGCATTGGTTCAAGAAATTGACGGGTAAAACAAAATCGAGTAAAAAGTACATACTTCTATTTAATACATCGGTTCCAAAAAAAATCGTGTTATACGGTATCAGGAACGTATGTTAAACTACAATTGGTTCTCTAAATTCGTGTAAAAAAAGTCACTCGCTGCTTATGCGAATGATTACGTTACTCCGAATGTGTTTCGTCACTGTTGGTTGTTAGCACGAAAAACATCGGTTTTCGATTTTTTGAACGAACTCGTTGAACGCGAAATAATTGCTTAAAAGTGAATATATCGTGTAAAAAAAGGAACGGTGGCATCCAAAAATTACGTTGATTTGAAATCGCACAAATAAAATTCGCGTAAAAAGAGGACTGGGTGTATAGTGTTGTACTATGTATATCAATTAATTTCAGCCAAAATGTTTACAAAGCTTTTCTTTCAGCGCATTTACTTGTTTAAGTTTGACACTTGTATTTATGTATCACCAATCACCACCTGCTGGTCGAAGGAACTTAAAGAGTTCTAGGTTGCGGTGATAATGGGGTGTGACGTAGGATGTGTGCGCTATTGGGGTTGATGACAGCAGACCGTTGTAGCATTCATTAATATATCATATTTACTTCATAGATATTTTTTATCTTCAATGCCAAACCGCATCCTAGTGATAATCTGTGGGCATAAAATAATCAAACTTAAATGCAATTTTTCAATGAAGATTATTTTTTACATGAAAAGTTGGCATGTGACCATGATAATTTGATCACTCACATGTCGTAGCATTGTTGTAAGCTGTAACTAGTATGCAATTGGGTCAGTGATATTATTTCTGATAACAAACAATAAAATTATATAAGTAATAGTATAGCATTTTTTATTTATTGCATCGATTTATTGCATATATTGTGAAAGATTTAGAATGTTTCTATGAATATTTTTTTTTCCCCATCAAAATCCGGACTCGAGCATTTCGTTTTTTTTTTTATAACTGAAAACCAATATTAATTATTACAATGAAGCGCAAATGTAACTTGTGGCGAATGAATTAATAATTTAACAAGACAATTTAAAGTATGTCTTATATATTTCTTTCTACGTCCTGATTAGGGATACATCCAATCCCGGGCCCTTTTTATAATCCCGGTATTTCAGGATTCAGAGTTTCTCAATCCTGGGATCCCGGGATTTGTTATTTAAAATTTAATTTGTCTCCATTATTGTTTCAATTGGAATGCAAATATGATATAATATTTTTTTGGGTATTGCAATGGTTTTTTTGGTTGTTATAAAATCAGACAGCCATTTACAGAAAAGAAGAAAAAATAATAATAAAACAATGATAATTTTATTTTATTGCATCCATTTAAGAAGCGGTACTAATTTTTCCTCCACTTCAAATTGGTTAAGAACGGCTGTTATGAAATATGTGAAGGAGGTAGACCACAATACATTTATATTAGTATTGTTAAAAAATACGTAAATCCATGAACAAAACGAGGTACACGTTAGCCTGGAAGTTTTAATTTGAAATATGAATTGTTTTTTTAGCATTTACAGTAAATCCCGAAATCTCTGGATTGCATAAATATCAATCCCATGATTACGGGATTGAATAATTGACCAGGATTACGGGAACCTGATCCTGGGATTGGAAGCTCTAGTTCTGATGTAATTAATACCAATTAAATAATAGTCAGTTCGAGTCCATTCGTGAGCTCGGATGCCTGAAGATGCCGAAAGGCGAAACCCGGGTCGTCAGTGACAAAATACATGGAAGTGTACAACATCTCAGTAATCCAAATTGGATATTGAAATTCCATGAAGCGCCCTCAGTCGATGTCTTAAATTATAAATTAAATAATAGTTACGAATAAAGATTTTATAGTTATGTTCATGTTTCTGAGAGGTATTGTTTATATATAATGCGGTTTTTATAACATGATGTATGTACAAGCTTATCGTGTTATATAGGAGTGTAATAAATACTAACCGACTGAAGATATGTTAAATGCAGCTTGATATACTTGCATTCACTTGGAATTTTTTTAACGCGCATATTTTTCAGCTGCACTGCATTGTTTTATTTCGGGAGTAGTTAGTTGCAGAGAACGAAATTGCTTTCCTAACCCGAATCGAGACTGTCGAGTGTAAACCTAAGTTTGACTTGCATCTCTCCTGGGTTGACTCGGTAACCTGTTTTTGCGCCGTCACATTCTTAAGGCGTCCCTCGCGGTTCAATTTGGGACCACTTTTATTTTCTTTTTAGTGCGCTCTTTTTGGATCTCGCTGTTACGAGGTGAAGACGGTACCTGCGTCTTTAAAGTAACTTCACTGAATTTTGAGAATGGACTTTTTCTCCCGTGACCACTTGAAATAGAGATATTCCTTTGGACCCTTTCAACTACTATCGCCTACACTGCGCCAGAATTTTTTTCCATATCTAAATTGAAGTACGAATTTGTTTTATCTGCAGCCTTACCATACAGTACCGCCATATCAGGAAAAGTTATCATATAATTCTTTTTGCAAGTGGTATGGTATCAATTCTGAGATATTATTCATTCGGGGTGAATTATATCCGGGGATAATCCCAGACATTTTTTTACGGTCAATCTGGGTAACTTTGGCCCAGTTCTGAGGTTTTTATGGTATTATGGTTCGCCATTGCATTTATGTGTGGTACTGTTCGACATAGAAATGTACTAATGTCTTAAGATTAAATTAATATAAATTTTGCATTAAAATCGGGTTACTTTGGCTCACGATACAAATAATCACTGTAATTACTATAAATTCAGTGATTTTAAAGTCGTGGTAACTTTTATTTATGCTTTCATATTATATTCTGTACATAATTGAGATAGGAAAAAATATGCTGCATTTGGTTTACAGATTGAAAATATAGCTAATCCAACATATTTTAAGTATTAAATTTGTACTATAATTTTGTCATTCAGTGATTTTAAAGTGGACTCGCTGAACTCAGTTTCCATTTATGCTTTCATATTATATTCTGTACAAAATTGGAAGGTAAAAAATATGCTGCAAATTTAATTTGAGATTGAATCAAGCACCCTCAGTCGATGTCTTAAATTATATTTTAAGTATATTTTGTGTATTTAAATATTATAAGTTTTTAAATTGTGTTTTATCATTTTAAACTGACAGCTTACAAATTCAACCATAAAACCAATTATGTTGCATATTTATTCATATTTTTACCACCTTTTTTACTACAATACCTTTGGTTAACTGAAAAATATTCAAATGGCATTAGTATTATCATGTTATTATAAAAGCACACTGTCAAAGCTTTTTTCATGTAGTGGGCCAATCTTTGACCGATGAGCAAAACTTACCCGACAGTATACATGTTATAATACTTATTTTATCAGTGGCCAAATAAAGCATTGTTGATTGCATTTTCTTGTTATAGGTAAATATAATATCAGATATATCAAACTTCAGTATCATCAGTATTTTTATTGAAATATTTTCCTGATTCATTTATTTCTAAACATTCAACGGCTTTATTAGTGTAATATCTCAACGGTGTATACTTAGCATAATATTAAGTAGTACTACATGCATAAAGCACTGTAGCTTTTAGATGCCTTTATTAAATTTATACCAAGCTCTTAAATAAGTATGTGGGCGTGCTACTCCAACCCCTCCTTTAATTGATTGTACCCGCCACTGCTATTATACTGCCTAGAATACTTTCACCCAATGACGATACTACTTATCTTTGACCGCTAACGCATTTGAAAGTTAAAGACCTCGCCATGTTTCTTTCTCCTCTTACACCTGTACTGTCACACTTGTACGATATTCCAAATAACTTTGTATCGTAATCGCGATGTTAGTGAGATAGATAAGGAGAATTTATTTATAGACAATAGGTGCAATGTCCCTGTTGACATTTTGTCCACACTCACACATTTCCAGTTAATAATGCACTTTTCATACGGAATCATGTGTATGTAGGTCACCCACCTATTTCATTGCTTTTGTTTGAGAAATCGCACCTGTTTGTATTCGACTTGTGATAAGCTATACAATACGATAAGCAGCTAACTCCTGATAACAGCAAGACAGGTTAAAATATCGTTATCTGGACAACGCAGATGGTTTTGAATTTTTCACTGCACTCAGACATCCACTGTATTATTAGGTCAAATGCGTATTTACGAAAATAACAATATTCTGTTAAATTATTCTTACACATGGTAAAATGGTATTATTGAAAACATGAATAAATTCAGATTCTAAAATAAAATACTGTTTTAATTTATGATGTTCTAATATTGTATTCATTTTGAGAAATCTCGTTTTTCTTTAAATTGTGTTTGATTATTGTTACACTTCATAGATAATGGTTACTGGTACATTATTAGACTTATGTAATATGTCGGTTACGTGGTGCAGTGCAGTCAACGTCATTGGCTACGGTCAAGGATGTCTCGGTACTGACAGTTTCATAAATTGATTTTTCAATCGATTTGTGGATTTCTCTTTGTAGACATGGATGTTTGTGATGTCTAAAATTGTGTTTGTAATGCCTAAAAACGAGGTGTAGCGAGAGCTATTAGCTAATCATTAGTCCTGTTATAGCTCGTTCCTTCTATCCATACTCTCTTAAAAAAGAGAGGCTGAGCAACTGAGTAACAAAAAATTATCGTAGAAAACTTCTGTTGAGATACCTCCATCAGAAAGCCATATACTCAACATTGGAAGCGGACATCGTAAAAAATATTAAAATAAATTTTACGCTAATTAATTAGTATTTAGTTATGTATTTTTAATCTGGATTGTGTTAGCGAGATAGTTATATGAATGCATAATTATAATAATTTAAAAAAAATACCGGATGAACATGTTTTTATTATACTTATATTGTAATGAATGTTGCTTACATAAATATAAGCATATTGGATTTTTTTTTTTAATTACACTGATTGTCATTTCTGATAATAATTTATATAGATATATCGTACAAGCTAAAAATTAAATCTTTGGCCATATTTTTTCATATGAGAATATTATATTGAACACCCTACTTAAAAATCAGGCGTCTGGACAATTGATCGACTTCGATTACGACTCCGATTTCGATTGCGACTCCGACCCAGATTACGATTAAAAAAATCTAATTTTGTCAGGTTTTTTCCTACCTTTCCTATTTATATTTGATTGGTCTTCAAATTAAACACCAACCAACCAATCCGGCAAATAGCAAAATTTTTCATATTATACATATATATGTATATTACGGGACAAGAAGACGTTATAGGCATAAATTAAAATGAAATAAATACATTAATATACGCAAAAATGTACTTTATAGAAAGAGTAGTTGGAACAACCCTGTTTTGCAAATTGATAGTAGCTTTTTTTCCTAATTTGCTCACCTAAAAAAGATTATTCGTGATGATATTGTAACAAGTGTTCAGATATTTGAAGAAGTTATGCAATCATTACATGACAACTTAAAAATATTCTAGTTTTAAATATTGTAAATTTTATTATTAGTACGTATATTTTATCGGTCCTTTGAAGAGTTAACTGTGCTCGCTTGACAACAACTTGCATGTTTAGATTCAGATAGGTGGGCATAACATGCAGCTCCTGAAATCAGTGCTCCCAGGCCGACATACATCGCTTTCGAGAGGAAACGAGACCACTGGGTACTACGCGCTGCTGCAGCGAGGAGTGGAGTGCGGGGAGAGTCGGCATACCAGCAGGAGGATGAGAGGGAGAGGGGTTCCCACGTGACCGGGTCGCTCTGCCAAGGTCGAGCAGCTTGCACTCTCGATATTAGATAGAGACCGCCTGTGGTAGTGAACCGTTTTAATTCGATCGTTTATCATTTTTATTTTAAATACGGTTTTTCCATAAAATTATGACAACAATTAAAACCTACGCAGTAAGTAAAAGTGTGATCTTCTAAAAACAAAAAAAAAAAAACACGGGAATACTAATACAATAGAATAATTTGTAGTTTTTTCTATTTGTAATATTATGAAACGATTATTATATAAAAACTGCTATAACCGTACCCGTCATAGATGACGGTATTAAAATTGAAATGCTGAATGTCTTAAAGTATTAAGCTAGTACGTCGAAACTGTGTGTGCATTGCATAACATTTTATTTTATATATACACCGCGATGGTCATGACAAAATTTCATACCTACATGTGATATGTAATAATAGTAAAACGTTTACAGAGCTGTCTGGGCTATTATATATAAGATATTTTTAGATGATCTTTAAACTCTGCAGTTTCCCCATTTCCACTTGTTCCTATAAGTATATTCTTTATTATTTTATAGAATAATTGATCATGGTCACTCCTAGTGTGAAATGTGTAGTAGAGAGTAATGACCACAATATTAATTTTGTGTAACATTCAGGTCTAAGCTGTAAAGTTTTAATTTTCGTTTTCTATAGTATTTCATAGATAGGCATTCCTTTTAATATTATCAAAGAAATCAAAGATGTGTCTATCCGAAATTCTTTATCCACGTAACCGATTGTTGAGCGTCGCTGAAGCAGACGCTGCATTGAATATGCCGCGAGAGGGCGACCGCGACGTTGCTTTGCATCACTGCGAGATGCAAGGAGATTTTTTTACGACCGTCAGATGCGTTTTCGTTTAACTCTTTAATAATGTCTCAACGGTGCAGTCTGTGCTGTTTAGAATCACGCTGCGAAAACAACCAGAGACTAACAAATTATTTTTATTGAACATATTTTATTGCGCCACGTCTACATAGGACCACTCAACAAGATGGGAATACGATTTTTAATGCATTTAAATTGTACTTCACAATTTAATATTCATGCTTAGCAATTGTTACATCTCAAATAACAGTCTCCAAAACGTTGCTAGCAGTAGTTAGTTGGCGACATTTTCAAATGCTAGAATAAGATTTACTCATTCTTTCAAGCAATTTTCCGTCGACATTTAAAGCTTTCCAAATGTATCTTAAATTTAAATACGACATTATGAAAAATCCTGTCTCATAATAAACATGATACGGGCCAGAATGAAAAAATGTTCTGAATAAATTTACATATTGAACCAAATTTGTATTTTAACGAGCAGCTCGGATCTTTACCAAAAATTTATATTGATAAAATAAGTGCATCATTGTGTTTTCAGACCGTCTATTGCAAGATTTTTTACTTTTAAAATCACTTCAGATATATACGAAAATTTGTAGTAAACTATATACATTATGATGTTATGTTCTAATGTAATACGGTTTATTTTATGGTATTTAATACTTAATAATTAAATTTCTATATACCTTAACTATTTTCGTGTATAAACATACTATATTTTTTGTATGTACAATATCTAACTTAAATTGCTACAACACATAAGATGATGGTCAATTCCTTGTTTGCCAATTTATATTTTTTGCATGCAGATTTTTGATTAAATAAATACAATAACGAATTAAAATTACAATAACGATGTTCTTAATTTATAATAAGATCTGCAATTTTCGCCTTGAGTATAATGAAATTTATTTCATAGAATCAACAAAAGGAAATATAATTAAATAAAAAAATATGTTATGAGAGAGATATTATACAATTATTTTGTGCATATATTTAAATACTAAGAATAACTCAATGCCTCTTTATATCCTAAACTGCGATGGCATCGACTCGGCCGGTCCGTGGTCCATCCCAAGCACTCCGGGCTCGATGTTTTATTGCAAATTGTTAAATAAAACCTCTCAGAACCGGTTGTTTAATGTACCCATAAACATGTACAAGATATAAACAGCCCGTGGATTTGTGCTACAGATCGTTTTGGGATTGTTTCTAAGAGGACCAATTGACGATACCCACATAGCTTTATCCGCAGGCCTTTTATTCAGTTTGTTAATTTGTAAAATGTAATAAATTATAACATCATAAATTCATTTAATTGAATTGTTGAATAATTTCATTATTTCTTAAAACATTTATTTTGAGATTAATATGTATGTAATTTGTTCACCACATGTGGGACGTGGTTGTGTTATCGAAAATTATTGTATCCTAATAATATCATTGAGTGGCTATATATTATATCAACATGCCCTACGTATAATTACGCAACTGCCACAATCACGTCTTTTGCATTTTCGTTGTCTACGCACTCAGTCCTATAGGTATGCATAAAAACATTGGAAAAGTACCTACTTCACCGTTTTTAGGTAAAGTATAAACAGCCAATTATACGAAAGTCTCAAAGTTCAATCTCGTATCTGTAATACTTCAAGCGAGGCTGATTCGCAGGAAATCGACAATACGTAATGGAAAGAATAACATGAAACTGACCAATCGACAATTACGCGAAAACAAGTTTGGATGTTATCCTAAAGAAGTTTCGTAATAAATTGATCAAATTCTTTCAAAAATATTATGGATCAAACATGAATTATTAGTTATGAACGATTAATGTCGCCTATATCGAATCACGCGACAAACGCGTTCCCCACCGCAATACAAAAACCTTTTTATTTACCCACAGATCTTCAAATTCCAAATAATGTGATAAATATAACTCAATTTCACTATTTTTGCACATAAGACTATTTATTATATTAGCCTCTGAGGTAAATACAGAATTTAAATTTGAAATTATTATTTACTGCAAGATTTTAAGATTTTTGAGTGGAATTAAGTTTTCTCATATCAATGTATAAGGTTAATTATAATAGAGCATTATTTAAATGTTACAGTTTTAAATGAAGATTTTTCATACATTCATGGTAGAAGTATAGTTTAGATCAGCAAGGTCACTTCTCTTAATTATTTATTTCATTAAAACTATTTCATTAACACTATAGTTGTATTTTTTTTTAAATACGTCCCACTCTATTGTGAAAACTCTCATCTTGGACGCTCTCTCTCAAATAATATGTTAAACTAATAAATAGGTAGCATTTCGAAATCGTCTAAATTTGTTTTCGTAGCTTTTGGTAATTGGATTTGTGAGCAAAGCGAATTGCCAGCTAATGGATTACGTTTCTGATTAAACTGATTATTTGTTCTGTTTGGAATCGCTTTTGAAAGTGAGATTTATTGAGTTTCAGCGATGTGTTAAGTCCACACGAACTGGGAAAAGAATTCAGTGAATTGTGTTTCTTAGATACAAATCAGAAATGAGATAACTAGGCTGCTTTATTACTTTCCGTATAAGGTAATATAAATTACAAGAAATTATCCTGAATTGTCATTAATTTTCGTCTCCAACTCTACAATAATGATACTTAAGAACAAAAACATAATCTAAAATTAAAGTTCTGTATTTGAGTTGGTTTTGAAGACGCTTCTTTTAAATAAGCGAAACACGTGTCACATTTAATGCCACAGTCAGTAGAATAACAAATTTATTAACTTTAATTTTATATTAACACTATCAGCTCCGGCCAAAATCAGGTAAAACAACCCCTGTGCCGGGCCCATTTTTGATGAAATACCATTTTTCTTAAGCGTTTACTAAAAGTGTTATAACTATGAAAATAGTGGATGAAAACAAATGAAACTTTTTGGAATTGTTTGAAACATTTTAATATTTAATTTTTGTATGGTAAAATTGCCAACATTTCCCTTTGCGAAGAACCACACGACAATGTTTACACATGTGCCGAGTCTCACTTGCATGTTCTACAGGGCGTATTTTTTGTGCTTAGACATATCCCCGACAACCTGTCTTGTAGATCTTGCAAAACTCTAGCTCGGAGTGGACTCGGTGTCACCGTAATAACGTCTTCAGAAGGGGGAATATTAAAGAACCAAAGTTCGATTGAGATTTTAAGTCGATAAAATCAAAACCTATTTTGGCAAAAACACAAATTAGAAGTATTAAGTCATGACTATAATTAAAACCAGGATCCCGTTGTAATACGTATCGCTTGATGATTCAAATATGACAATTTTTGATTGGCTGGTCTATCACGTGTAAACACGGTTTCGAGACTCGAGCGATGGTTGTTGTATCACGTGAAAACACGGCTCCGGGACTCAATGTGTTACGAAACATGTAATTTACCTAGCTCTCTTCAAATAAAACGACATATTTTTTAGATTGTACAATATTTATTTAAAGTTCAGACGAATTTAAGAGTGTTTCGAATATATCTGAGTAGTAATATTTTTTGTAACTTAGGGTGCTTGTTCCTAAAGTCAGTAGTCGCCAGTAGTCGGCCTTTTGAGCTTAAAACTCAAATAGTAGTGGATACATCTAAAAGATTTTTTAAAATTCGTGTAGGTAGTGTTGCCACTTGCCAATGTATATCTGCACTATACTGACCTATATGATGCAATACGCAATTAAAAAAGCACAGTTTTACTTAGGGATCGCTAACAAAATATACAAATTGTATAGGGATCATTATGCTTTTTAACTAAAATATAGATTATATTGTCATGCTTTGCATCATTATGTTTTTTATTGTTCTGTCTACTGGGACAGTAGAAATTTCGACCATTGGAAGTTTGGGGGCCGACCACTGGGACAATTGGCATTTTTTTTGTAAACTTCTATTATTTTATGCTTGGTACAATATCAACTATTTTATTTTAAGTTGGTTACATTGCTTAATCCCTGTTTAATGGAATAACAGCAAAAAAATATTTATTTATCATTCACTGACTCAAAGTCCCTTTTGAAAGTACACCTGTCGCTTAAATGGCTGAGCACTGGCGAAACGACCCTGTGTACACATTTTTAAAATTTAACGTTTGTAGAACACGAGTACTATATTTACGCAGTTATTTTTTCAGAAAATAATCTAAGGTTCTTTTAATATATCCTTGGATTTTAAATTCGGTTGAAAGTAGACATGTGGGAAACACATTACACATTATTACTGAATAAAAAGTTTGAACTTAACCTTGACACCAGAGTTAGTAGGTATTTTAATGAATACATTTTTTTTTATCGAGATCCATTTACCACCACATGACGAATGGTCTTGAATACCAATTTAATTCTCCGTCTAGCTATTTTTTGACTATGGATATAGGACGAGACATGATTTTACAATGTGATAGGAGAGGAAATATTTCATTATGCTGTAATCTTGGTAATAATGTCATCATTGTTATTTTAAAGCCACTGAATGAATCGTAGTGTTATTTTAAATATAATAGCTTAACAATAAAAAAATATTTTCCATAAAACTTTCTTACATTCATCAAAATCAAATGAAAAATGATTGGTTGATTAAATCACTTTTTTGCTGATGGAAAATGAGAATAAGAATCCTTTACCAACTGAGTTTGGCTTAATTCACTCATTGCCGATTACATCTACGTATTGAAAAAAAACTGTTTTGTAACCGTTTGTAAAAAATTAAAAGTGTGACCAAATAATAATTAACTTTCATATTTCTTTAATGAAATCTAGCTGTTAAATATCCGATCGAATTTAACATTTTTGAATGACATTAAAAAAGGAACGTGATATCAAATATTAAGTAATATATATTTATAACCGTATCCTTCATAGATGTCGGTATTAAAATTGAAATACTGAATGTCTAAAGTAGTTAGTACACTGGAACTGTGTGTGCATTGCGTAACATTTCATTGTATATATTCACGCGAACGCTTACGTAATGAGAAAATTTCATACCTACATGTGATATATGATAATAATAAAACGTCTGCAGAGCGGTCTGAGCTATTATAAATTTCATAAATGTTAATTGATTAGTTCTGTGCAAGAACCACCCAATGAGTCCCATTTTTTTATATTGAATTAAATATAAATTGTATCGTTTTGTGTTACACGTCATACAATATACAAATTAATGTCAAAAATGTTTTCTTTGATTTCAATAAGTACGATAGAGGAATTGGGAAGATGTAACAAACTGCATTATTTTCGATCCTTAATTATTATTCAGTTTGTTTAATATTACGGATTTACGCCTAGACAAAGTTTCATTAGTTATTCATTCCGACTTTAAAATGTTTTGATTGCAGAGGCATTATCAGCAGACAAATTTGAATTGATTGCTGGTAATTGTTTATTGCACACATCATAGTTTGATATTGTTGATTTAGTTGTAACGGGCCAACTTGCAATGTTTTGTTGCGTCTGACGGATGTATGCATCCGTTTGAAGTGCATTTCGGGTGATAATTCAATATCCGCTTCATAGGACTGAGCTGAGTATAGTTTTGTCTGGCTTAATCAAATACATACCTACAACAATCACTATTGAAAAACTGATAATCTAAGCATAAGCATTATGTAGATTTACGGAGTAATATATAATTCACATAACTAAAGTAAGTCATGCGACACTCTGAATAAAATCTGAATTATTTCTTTAATTTTAATTTCTATCTAATTTATTATGCAATAAAGAAAGACTGTAACCATTGTGTCATAACAATATTTAATGATGAACTATATTAGTAGAATATTTTTTTAATCATGAGCCATTAATGCTGTTTTCATTCCAGAAATTATAAATATAGTTGGCATTAATTTTCCACCTGTTTCTGACACGTAAAAAAATAATTTTGCCGTGGAAAAAATGGGGGAATTAGTAAATGTATTGTTTTCATGTCCGCTCCTAACGTGGAGCATATGCTCAACCTCTCGTTTTCGAAGAGATTGGGGATAAAAGGACAGGAAACATATATTTTCACTCTGTCAATAAAACGAACGTTTATTTTTTGAGGAAGCAATTATGAATTCTTCCAGCTCATATAACATGGGACGATACCGGTCTGATGTCAGAAAAAAGCTTTAGTTTTTATTCACCCCCGAGTGACCAAAATTAATCCATTGATATTTTATGTAAACGGAGTTTTTAAGGCAAAATAAATGTGTTGGCAACCATAATTATTTCCTATACTAGATTCTCAATTCTTTCCTTCATACAAATATGAAACATAAATAAAATTTATTTTTATACAATAATTTTTTTTTTCTCATCTTAAATTATAATAAATAGATTTGGTTATTTTTTTACTCAGATAACATATTTTCGTGATTTATACTACTATAAAAGTATGATTGAACCTTTCTAGTAAATAACATGACGTATTAGGTACTGTCATAATTTTGATAGATAATGCGAACGATTGTTTTAACTTTTCGTAGGAAAAAAAGTTCTTAATTTATAAACTTATACTTTTTTAAGAATAATATACGAATATTTTGTTTTATTGTTTTAATTTTAGATGTCCTGCAGTGTCTGTTTTGCCGGCATGAAAAAGAGAGCAAAATCCAGTTTGTTTAATGCGGTTACGTTTTTTGTTTTGTTGGTTATGTTCGTATTTTATTCGCGTGGGCTTATGCAAAACGGTGCCATACTGGGGTGCCATACAATGGACAACGAACGTACCACTTAGGTTTCTGCTACAGGAGAGGACGCACAATGACATTATGTTGACATTTGGGTATTGTATAAGAGTAATAAATCATGATCCACGCCATTTTGAATTCAATCGCGATATATTTAAGTTTCAAGACATTTCCCTTAGCAGGTGATAAATTTACTCTAGTTATACAAATAATAATGCACAAATCTGAAATGAGTAACCTTCTCAGCAATCGCAATATGGAGTTGCGAATAGAATATATCATGAAAGTCCTTCAGTTTTTTTTTCAAATAAAGTGTAAAGTCAGTTTAAACTAATTATTAAAAGTGTCGAATAATCTATATGATTGTGTTTTGTTGTGTGTGTTTTCATTTATTTTATTGTTTTAAATAAATTTACAGTCAGTCAAATGCTGGAGTTTGACTCAAAAATAACCCGTATCAAAAAAGTACAAACATTCACTTTGTTCAAACCAAATTTGTCATGATCGCCATCGCTGTTCGTTTTCGTATAAAAAGTACTCTGTTTACGTCGCGTTTGGTCTCCGCTATGTAGTGGCTAAAAACATTAATTATTAAAATTGAATATTGAATGGTTTTGCTTACCATCGCAGTCTGCGGCAAATGAATCCAACTTGCATTTAAAACAAAATATCTTGGCAAGTTGACCAGATGCATTTTTATCTGTAACTGGACTTGGCATAGTTATATGGACGCGATTATACCTGTCATTTGTCATTTGCAACAACTTTCACAGACTGAATGACTGATCCCAAAATATTATCATTCCACGAATTCTAAATTTATTCACTGGGATGTAAGCGGGTTTCAAAATGTCTAGCGGTATTTATAGATTCTCAAGAATTTTAGCTTTTAAATAAGATATTTTTATTATTATTCAAAGGAATCCGAAACGTTGGAAAATGGTGCTCTTATTTATTTTTTTCCCTTCAAACGTTTGATAGAAAAAATCTCAGTACTCGATAATGTAAAACAATTTTCTGTATAAAACAACAGGGCTATTAATACAAATAGTCCACTTCCTTCTTAGTAAAACAAACGTTTTCCTCTTATATAAAAATGAAATCAAAAGGATTTTTCCTCTTCGGTCTTCGATAAATACTTTGTAAAAAAGTAGTCGAGAAGATTTAGCCAATATATTTGAAATAATTCGAAATGTAATCTTCTTAAATTAATAGAAAATATAGGGCTTTTGGACACGCACCCACCCATAACTTACGTATAAAAATTTAGTCACACTGTGCATTAATAGTGCAAGATTGGCATTATTAATGCACCAGACAGTTGCATTTGAATTTATTTAAAATGGCAGCGAGACGAAATAAATCGAAAGATCGTCGCCTGAATTGGTGTTTGTTCTTTTGTCCCCGAGGACGATTGCAATCATTGCAGCGAGGTTGTTTTTTTGCCCTTCATTTTCCATAATGCATTGGATAAATAAAACCTAAGCAAGTGTCTCGCCGGTTCAGATTTCGCGAGAAATATTACCCTATTGGTGAATTGTTTGCTCATCGGAGATTTAATTTAAAACCATAAGATTCGCAACATATCTTGTTCGTTTATTTTACATTTCGAATCCATGTTTGATGACAGTGATATTTGCAGTCCGTACCCCATTGCCACACCCCGTAAGCTTTCATGAAATGGAGTATTTTAGAAAAGAGGGTTAGTCTGCCATCATCCAATATGTATATGCTGCCATTAATTTCCCGTTCACTTTCCATAAGATAAAAGCGATCGAATAAAATATATTATTAAGATATGTAAAGGATTCGTATTCGACCAAACACTATTTCACAAAGAAAAAGAGAATCTTAAGTAGAATAAAATTTATGGAATTGACGTGAAATCTTATCTATATACTTTAAGACATCGACTGAGGGTGCTTGATGGAATTTCAATATCAAATTTGGATTATTGAGATTTTGTACACTTCTTTATATTAGAGTCTTTACACAAGACTTTAATATTAGAGGTAAAGAACATATAAGATGTCTCGTAGAAATACTGCGTCAATTCACATGTCAACAATGGCGAACCTTCCAATATATCGTATACTACTGAAGTTTATCATGTTTAATATCTAGGTAGCTTCGTCATTTCGGTACGTGTGAGGGCTAAAGATAGTTAGCAAATGAGTAAAATTGCGTGTGGCATATACCGCCTCTCTTGTGAACACTGCCAAGAAGACTTTAATATTAGAGCTAAAGAACATATAAGATGTCTCAAAACTAATAATTTTTCAGAGTTTGCGAAGCATTTAATAGAAAATAATCATAATTTTAATAAAAACAATAACGTAGAAATACTGCATCGAGTAAATAAAAAAGATATTAAAATGAATAGTCTGGAGTTTTTAAAAGTTAATAAAACCATTAACAGTAATCGAGTATTAGTAAATAATGTTTAAATACAACAGGCAGTTCACCACTCTTAAATTTATTTCCTTTGGAATTTTCACCTCCAAGCACTAGTAATTGCTATGTAATTAGAAGTGTTATGGTAATTAATCTATCAGTGTTTTGTCTTACTCCCCTCCACACGTCTAGTAGAATGGAATAAAACCCACCCTACCCTTTATTTTTAATGTAAGAATTAGAATCATTGTCTACATTTGAAAGAAATAACCTTGCGATATGGTTAGTCTGGAGATGCTCAAAGAGGCGAAACAATTGCAATTTTATAGTGTTATAATCCTATATCGGGCGATTTATGTTGTGTACATTTTCGACATTTCAGTCGACATCCTCCGCTCAAAAATGTTGTCTTATGACTGGTTATACCGTCTTGAATTACTTGACTTTCACCGTTGGTTAACACTGTCATTCTGCTATCTATTTGTCTAGTTATTTCATTAACGTGTGTCTTAAAATGGTTTATAAATTAAAACGTTCCTTTAGGTAATGTCCAGAGGTAATAATGTTGGTATCCTAATTAAAAAAATAATGAAATACGTAAACGTTGTCTCTGGCACTGCGCACGAAGCGTGGGTTTACGGGACCGTGTTATTTTTTAGCCATCTTTATTCCTCGATTTCTTTTATTGTGAATCTGTTAAGAGCCGTGTTGTGATTGATATTTAGTTACTTAGGATGAATAATATCTCGCAATCTTACGCTGACTGCAATAGCTTAGACTTTTAAATTAATAACAAAGGTTTGCTTTCTGCACCATCACGATTTTTTCATCAACATCTGGCCTGTTGTTCTTCTACTTATATATTCTTCAAAAGGCGTTCGGGGAAGGGTTACATAGTGTGACCGCTGTCATTTGACTGAGCGTTACAAATGACAGCATGATTCAAGGTATAGACATCCATAATTTATCTGTCTCTCTTGTGAATAGTGAGTGTCATTTGTCTAGGTCTTTATTCGTGTGTCAAATGTTTTTTAGAAGACAAAACACTTACTGATAAATCTTTGATGTATTAAAAATAAACGATCTCTTCCCTACTAAACCATAGCATATCGATACCAAAGTGTAACAAGTAAAAGAAACAGTTTTGTGTTAAGTATGACGAAATGCTTAGAATACCGACATCTACCGGTCCAAATATGTAACAAATGGTAATTTTAGAATGGCAGCAGTTATTATTAGATTACATCTAAACTGTATCTACTACAAAAATCCTGTGAATACTTCTGAAAACTTCTATTATGAATATTAGTGAAAAATAAAGTAAAAAAATATGTATTTTTAGATAATCCCTATAACTTCATTAAAGTCGACAAAGATTAGATGTACATTAGAAGATTAAACCTGCCCAAAATCTTGTTTACATGTAATCTCATTACACTTTGGAGCTGGGGCATCGATATTATATTGAAAAAAATCCTGTGCATCAATTCAATAAGTGGTGTGAATTATATTTTGTTGATTTAATTTCAAAGTGAAAAGGTAAAACCTTTTATATAAATATTTATAATATTGTTCATCAATCATTATTATTTTTTTATGAATTCCTGTTAAATACTATTTGTTTTAAGGGCCGACATTATTTTAACCTGATGACTGCTAACGTCTTACCTGTTAAGACGGCAGATTTCAGTGTATTGATAGCTGATACTAGAAGAGATACTTAAGAGTGTTAAAACTTTTGTGTGCAAGCTAATTATTGTGTTAAGGTATAGCCTGATTTCTCCTGATAATCTCTGTAAGTTTAGTTAACACCACCGAATTAATTTTTGAAATATTTGTTAGTGGATAAAAACGATTCATTTGTACTACTTCCACATGTTTATAATGATCAGGACCGGTTTCACTCATCACGAGCATTATCAACTGATAACAATACAAACATAACAGGGCTATTTATATAAAATTGAGTGTTAAAAATGAAGATATACAAAACTGTCGATTCATGAACTTTAGACAAGAAATTACTGATCATCAAACAAATTATACATAAACCAAATAAAATAGTCTGCAATTAAAATGTTAAGGACCTCTTAGAAATCAATAAATACCGATCCGAAATCGCAAAAATCCATTACCTGAGCAAAAATTTTTAATGACATTACTGATGCATTAAGCAAATAGTTAATTGGGAAACTTTTAAGAAGAAATTAGTGAACCATTTAAAAACAATGAATTATTAAATATGTAATTAATATTAACAATAAACAGCCATGGTAAGTGGAAAACGCAGAGCAGCCAAGAGCATCCAACAAAATTTTATATTTGTTTTATTTTTCAAAATATAATGCCTTTCCACCAAGAATTGACAGTTAACACCTTAAAAGTGATTTGTTATTGGAATATACTTTAAACGGCTCAGCAGAGAACGGTTTAGATAAATTAGATAGATTTCCATCCATAAAAAATACTCATTTGGATACCATTGAAACATCGACTTTAAATCAATTGAAATTCCGTGTCTGGTTCTGCTTAGTAATTATTCTCTTCTATAATACCTCATCAATTTAATTTACTTGATCTCATAATTTATTCGTGTTTTTAATGGATCGCCTGCCACTATTTTGCGAATAAATTTTCGGTTTTCGTTTGCAACTCGACCCCCGTCACACCTTTTTCGTGTCACAACTCGATGACTAACATAACCCGTGGTCGCTGGATGCAATTTTTCCATGTTCATTGCATTTTGTATTCTGTCATATCTCATACATACCCTTACTCTTTACGCCCACATTTGTACGTTGTGATTTCATAACTGCAATAAAAAGGTGACTTCAGAATTTATTACAGCCTTTATCAGTATAATTTATTTTCTCCATACAATTCGTAACATTTTTATTGGCTGACAATTAAATACACTTTTTTGTAGATCATATTCACTTTCATGAAAAAAAATAGTTTTCACTAAAAACAAATACATTCCACAACAAAGAAATTCTTTCACTAAAAATAAAGTGATAAAATATATTATTGACACATAGATAAAATAGTTTTTACTCAATATAAATACTCACACTTTGAGATCGATAATATCGATGGAATTTCAATATCAAATTTGGATTATTGAGATTTTGTACACTTCCATGTATTTTGTCACTAACGACCCGGGTTTCGCTTTTCGGCATTTTCAGGCATTCGAGTACACGAATGGTCAGTTCGAGTCCATTCGTGTGCTCGAATGCCTGAAGATGCCGAAAGGCGAAACCCGGGTCGTTAGTGACAAAATACATGGAAGTGTACAAAATCTCAATAATCCAAATTTGATATTGAAATTCCATCAAGCACCCTCAGTCGATCTCTTAAATTATAATCCATCTTTGTTTAAAATGTTATTTATTTGAATATCAATGTACTTTAAAGTATGTATTTAACTGAAAATTCAATTTTATTTTGTGTGCTTTAAAATAATTTGTATGTTCAACAGCACTGAATAATTCGTAAAAAATCTTCCATTTTTGTGGTCGATTTTTGGCAGCAGACCGCAATCGATCAACATTAAATTGACACTTGTATGGCTATACAATATTTTGATACGATACATGTGTCAAAATAAAATAATTCATGGCATTTCTGTTGTGGAGGGCTTTATACATATTAGTGAAGCCTCCGCCGATCAATTCCCTTCAACCACCTACGCTCCATCGATCACGTGACAGACTTTCCCGCCCACTCGCTGCCAATTAGTGCGCTTTTATGATGTTTTGCGGTTTTGCCATCGCCATTTTGTCTGTTTGCGTTAAAAATTTGACGTATGTAATGGGCTGACTGTGGCAGGCGCCGGCTCGTTATTGTCATTCGTCCGCAAAATACGAACGTCCTCGAAAACGATATTATATTGTTCAATTATAGCTTTACTTTTTGATGAAAATTTAAGTAAACATAAAACAAAAAATACTATTAAACAGTGACTATATAAACAACAACCCTGAGAATACGTATAATAGCTTTGTTTAATCACCATTAATAAAACGTGACAAAAGTAAGTTCAGCATTATTCGATGGTGTTTTGGTCAATTGATTTTACCCTCAAAATTGAAAGTGTTCAGGAGAGAGTAACAACTGGTTTATCGAAAACATTATTTAGTGAGTTTCATTATGAATGTTTAAAATGCACTCCTGTAAATTCGCGTATTTGCAAATACGGGAATATACGTAGGGATTGTCGATATAATAGTAGCTTACATCAAGTGGCCGGGTTAGAATTTGTAAACCTAAAACCAATGCAAAATGATGTTTACCTTCCGAAAAGTGGTCAACTTATTTTTATAATTTACGTCATTTGGCCGAGACCTGCTCTGTCGTCTTTAAAATGAGATCCAATCATTAATTCATTTCCGTGTTTTTGACGGTTACATCAATCAGCCAAAACACAGTCGATATACGATATTATTCAAAATACTAATTATCATTGATGCAGAGTTGGTATAGTCCTGTATTTACTGTAGTACGATAATTTATCACATGAAAACAAAGCACTACGGTTTTATTAGTATTTTATTCGTAAAATGAATATAATAAAAAATCGGGTTAATGGTAACATACTTAAAATAATAAATTAATTAGAGTTCTCCTGCGTTCATTAAAATATTTTTTTACTGTAGTTTTTTAATGTCTTTATAAATTGTTAGATAATCCTACAATAAAATACATTTTGTCAATAATTATTGATGAGACACTTAATGAAATCAGGGAGTTACTCAAATGGATTCAACTGAATCAAAGAAATATGGAATCTATATACGCCTACTTTTTTTTACAAAATTCGGTTTTGCCATATTTTAGAGTCTGAAGTCTGAATCCATCCCAAACCGTCAACAACAGTGGATTTCTTTGTTAATTTGTTCCACAATTGAGTGTATGAGTTTACTATCCCCATTTGGCAGCTTCAAAGTACAACTGAGTACTTTAAGTTTCAATAATTGTCGATTAAAGTTGTCCTTGTCTGTCCCTCACTGTTCGAGTCGCTAAATTATGCGATTATTACAAATCGTTACCTTACTTTGAAAAGTTTCTAATTGCACTTGACCATATTTTGAGATACGAACGTTTGAAGTTTTCATCCAATTAGAGAGTTGGCATATATATATATATATTTCCATGTCCGCTCCCAATGTTGAGCATATGGTCTCCTAATGGAGGTATCTTGACAGACTTTTTCTACGAGAACTGCTTGTTACTCAGTTGCTCAAGCTCTCTTTTTTCGAAGAGAGTAGGGATAGAAGGATAGGGCTGTAAGAGGACTTGTGGTTAGCTAATCGCTCTCGCTTCGCCCCGTGAGGATGGGATGGGTGGGAGAGAGGACTCAGACTACGAACAGAAATCTATAAATCGATTGAAAGATCAATCTATGAAAACCGTCCGACTGGGAATTGAACTCGAGACATCCGTAACCGTCGCCAGCGACGCTACCAACTGCGCCACGGACGCCGACAATATATATATATATAAATAGTTTACTTTTTTTTATATAATTTATTTACTTTTAGTTTAAACTAAAATCATCATATTAGAAAATAGTGAGTATCTAAAGCTTTAATTAGAACTGACAACAATAGTTTGTTTGAAAAAGATATTTCAATTTTATCCAACATAATGTTTTGATTTTTGAGTTATTTATTAATATAGTATTATATGTTATCATGACTTTCTGAACCATACAATCTAACAATAATATTAAAGTACAACAGAATAATAATACAAATATACTTTGAATGTTTGAAGGAACTCAGCTAAGTTTCGTCAATGACCGCATCGATAAAACAATAGAAGTAAAAGGTAAAAGACACACCAACCATCGAGCGATCTCAAAAAAACTGTGATTTGTATATTTTTTCTGTGAGATGAAAATAATTAGTTATATCGACTCGTGGAACCGTATAAAACAAATTTATAGAAAAAATGTGTCGATAGAACTCCGAAATACTGCTAGCTCCCTCCTCATTGAAGAATATATGGCTCTGAAATCAACATATATCGTATAATGTGGCTAATATAACATTTTCCAATCAAAAGATCAAATAGGCCAAAATGTCAGTTAGAACCTTTTCAAAGTAAGGTAACGAATTGTCAAAATAATGACAGAACTATTTTATCGTGACATTAATAATAATATTTTTGGTCGAAAATAATGCTTGAGCTCTCTTAATGATTCCGTGTTCAGCGACAGAGGGCATTAATACGGATTATTTTTAATACGTGCGGCTGTTGGATGCTCTCAGCGAAATAATCTTCTCGTGATTATTTTGATGGTCTTTGTTCCCTAATTGTAAGTACACTGCCTGAAAATTTTTAGCCGAAAACAAAAATATTTTCATGTTTGCATTAATCATCTCACACCAAAGTTGACAGACATATTCATCAGTTCTTTCACTTGTTTGATATTATATTTATGGCATCAACTTACAAAAGGCGATTCATCATAAAAAGTAAATGCGATACATTTTGTCGAAAAAGTGTACATATAAGATTTGTATACGAAGCGTTATAACTTTACTTAGCTTGATCTTGGCAGTTTTAAATTTCGACTGTATGAGCCGAGGTTTGGGTAAATGTTGTTAATACAACTGGTGTAAAAAAATAAGCTGCTCTTTAGCAATCCTGAAAGGGTAAACAATCTACATATAAGACTTACAATAGAGTCAATTGTCACCCACACACTCATATCAAGGTTATGCCGACAGAACTTATTATGTCAGTTTTTGATAATTTTCTGTTTAATGTCAAAATGTCCGCAAATTAACGCGTTACTGAAAAAACTCTTGAAATAATAGGATACAAAACTGTTACTCATCGATACCAAATCTTATGATTTATTCGCCAAACAGATTATTCTTTATAATGTACAAAAAATCTTTTTAAAAAACAAAAAATGTTACTTGGGAAAGAGAAAAGAGTACGTTTGTTTGAAGTGCGATTATTTCAAAAGATCATTGTATGACTCAGTGTCTTCTGTCATATGAGTCGCTGAGTCGCCAACAACGCTCCTGTCGATTTTACACAAAATAAGTTGTTAATGTACGTATGTGCTCTATCGATAAATCTATCAATTTTTCCAGCTGCAAGTCTAAAATTTCTCCATATTTCGTCCCCTGTTTGAATTCGAAAAATTTTCCAAACATAAAAATGTCGTTTTTAACACGATCTCGATCGTTAGTGTACACGGTTGAAGCTCGCCGAAAAAATGACAGTGTAAAAGAATATTTTACCTTTCGTTATACATCGGTCGACACAAAACAACTTAATTATACTTCAAACTGTCATAAAGCCCATAACAGTTTTTCGTGATTTACTCAAAGCTCTAAAAACTCATCTATTATATAGGTATATCTTAAAAATACGTAAATGTTAACACACAACATGGATACCATTGAATATAGTATTTAATATTATAGCGTTGGTGTTATTGATTGGTTGTGATGTTAAATTTACAATTTTCAAATTTGGCTTCATCATCCTAAGTTTTCAAAACACTCTCATGTCTGTCTCAACTTAATTAAGCTGGTAAAACTGTCACTATTAAACAATAAGCCGTATGTTTCAAGTTATATTGTAACTAAAATATCCATAAGGAATATGTTTATTAAAATAATACATTAATAAATCAGATTGCCTGTCGTAATTCATCAGCAAGTAATTTATCACGGGAAATATTAATCATTTTCATTACAGCACGTTATATTATCAAGAGATGTTGTCAAGAACCAAGGAAAACAAAATATTCCACTAATAGCTCGTAATTCCGATTTTACACAATATATTATCTTCTTAGCCAAGTATTTTGTTGCATTAAATCTCCATTAAACAATGAAATTGTGATGGAAGTCTGTTTTACCGTTTCTTTATAGCTATAACAGTATAATATGAGCCCTCGAGAAGTGAAGTGAGCCAAGTGATAAAATGGTGAAACTTGTTTATTCAATGTTTTAGTTAAATGAACTTCTTACTGAATAAAATCCTTTAGCAGCCTGTATTTACTTTTATTATACTTTATGACATGTAGAATACCAAAACGCACCTAATTCATTTTTTCAAGGTTCATTGAAGGTCTTGATTTATCGGTCGGTTCCGTGGTGCAGTGGTCAACGTCGTTGGCTACGCTTACGGATGTCTCGGGTTCAAGTCCCGGTACGGACAGTGTCATAAATTGATTTTTCAACCGATTTGTGAATTTCTGTTTGTAGTCATGAATGTTTCTGGTGTCTAAAAATCCCTCCCACCCATTCGATCCTAAAGAATGAGGCGTAGCGACAGCGATTAGTTGACCACTAGTCATATCCTAGCCCTATCCTTCTATCTATACTCTTTTCGAGAAAGAGAGGTTGAGCAACTGATTAACAAGAAATTCTTGTAGAAAACTTCTGTTGAGATACCTACATTAGGAGGTCATATACTCCACATTTTAAGCGGACATGAAAAAAAAGACGAATTTATGGAAGACACGCACACTCATATACACTGTTCTCTAACTACGCATCGTGCGCTACAGTTTCATTGGGTGAATGTTGAAAGATGGCTCTACTACCACCAGTTAATTTTATACTCGTAGTCTTATATATATAATAGCCCAGACCAATCTGTAGACGTAGACGTTGTATTATTAGCACTATCACGTGTAGGTATGAAATTTTCTCATGACATAAGCGTCCGAGGTGAATATAAACAATACACACAGTTCCAACGACACCCAAATACCGAGGCAAACAAACAACAATCAGTCCGTCAGTATTTAAATTAAAGAACAGCTACATTCAGTATCGACATTCAGTATTTCAATTTCAATACCGTTACCTACGACGGGCGTAGTAAGATAACGTCGTGATATACCGAGTACTGATAGAGCAATACTTTTTATTTCTTCTATGTACCTTTTTTTGTGTTTCACCATCGGTGCTGAATGAAACTTTGAATGTTTTGTAGTAGATTGACATCATAAACTTCAGTTGCAAGTCACCATATAAGCCTTGAACTATTGCGATCCTAATAAATATATATGTAAATGGTTGTAAAATTTACGTTGTATTTATATATTTTGGGCAGTTAGTAGAAGTATTCTAAATTAGTTTTTTAGATTTCAATTCAGTCGTAAGCATTTAATATTCGTGTTCACAAGATCAACGGTAGCTTAGAAGTGATTCACAACTCGTACACATTATATCGCTGTACATATAAAGCATTCATAGACAAGCCGCAGGACGGAAGCCTACATAGGCGAAGCCTCACAAGTGCCCTTCACTCTTCACTTCAACCATGCGCTGCTCGTGCACATCATTGTCTTCCTAAGACTTTGCTGAGATCGTCAGAAAAAAATATTATGCACCGATTGATGCAGTACACTCTTACTAAATACTTGTACATATTTTCACCCTTATTATTACACCGATAATATTTCTCCAACGTACTTTGCTGAGGTAAAGAGGTGAGTCTGTAATGGCAAGTAACGTTAAGTCCCCACAGTTTTTTTCGGTTATCGAGTTTTAAATGAAATTGTATCCTGTGATGATTGTTGAAAACTAATAAATACTTATACCCAATAATAAACGACATTTATACAGTCGTTAATAAATTAAATGTAAGATTAACACATTACATAGACGAGAAGTCTGTGTTGATATGAAATTTTAAAGACCTGTCAGTATATTATAGAAGAATATGCCTAAGCTACAATAGATTTTCGGCATCTCGGTATTACAATTACTATTTTGTACAAAAATTATAAATGCCTAGCTAAAATATGTTTTTTTAATGGCTGTATTGAAAAAATTAGTTGGTGTTAATACTGCAAACGGGCATTGCATTAAATTAAATTTAAAATATTGACGGTGCTTTTGGTCAATTGATGTAACTCGGAACAAAATTGAAATTGTACAGGAGAGAGTAAAAACTGTTTTTATCAAAAGACTTAAATGCTGAATTTCGTTAGGAATCTTTGAAATGCATTCCCGTAAATTCTCATGTTTGCAGATACGGGATTATACGTAGGGAGTGTCGATATAATAGTGGATTACATCAAATGGCTGAGTCAGAATTTCTACATCTAAAACTAGTATAAAATGATGTTTCCCTTCCAAAAATTGGTCAATGTATTTTTCTAATATATATCATTTAGCCGATACATCATCTGTCGTCTTTAAAATGAGATCCAATCATTAACTCGTTTTAGTATTTATTGAGAATTACATCAATTGGCCAAAACGTCATCGATATTATTCATTTCATATACAAGATATCAATAAAATTGCAATTTTTCTCACTCTTATTTTTAATCTGTTCACGAAACGTCTGACTAATTGTTTCATACGGGTACATAAGGTTTGAAGTATTTTTAATTTTTTAACAGTTAGATATACAATATATGTTGACATTCGCATTGGTAAATTAATTGCATTGGTATTAACATCGTTTACTCTCATCAAAGTGAGGTAAACGCACAAGAAGATCATTTCATGAAGAATCGCTCTGGCCCAATAGTAAAAAAGATGCTATAATGATTTCGTATACTTTTCAACGTATAACTTACTTTATCTGAAGTTTAAAAGATACATAATGGCGTCATCGTCATGAAATATTATCACAACAGTGTGTGTTTTTACATAACTATCGAAAGAATAATTTTCATTTATAAAATAACCGCAGAATTAAATATCTCATCCAATGAAACCCAATCCAAAATCGCACATTACACGAAGCGTCCTTACGACTCCCCCCTCCTCCCCGCCACTGAATCTATTGACGTTTCGCTTCCGCCAGACGGCTCAACCGCCCTGAAGTTGCGCGTGGTCATGGACGATCCGAAACACACTAGTGCCCCCCTCCTGCCACTAAGCACGCACTGCACTGTGTTGCAATTTCAATGCAATGCTTTGCATACATACCTCTGGAGCAGCGCTTCGGAGGTACTTGCCGTTCAAATTGCATGCACAATCCCAGCGGTCGTCAGGCAACATCGCATCGCAGAATAATTCAAATACTATTTATCTATACATTTTTCAAAGTCGGCCATCCATTGAATTACCAAATTTTAACGCAGATAAATCACATATTAATCGAATAATTAAATTTCTATATATCTAATATAAAATTAAAATTGATAACTTAGATATTCTACTTGGTTTATCACTAGCGTGACGCGTTTCGCCTATTTAAATAGCATCTTCAGACAAACCATATCGCAAGGTTATTTATTTCTAAGGTAAACAATGATTCTAAAAAATAAAGGGTAGGGTGGCTTTTATTCCATTCTACTTAATTTTAATAAAAAAAAATTAATCTGGGTAACTTTGAGCCAGTTCTGAGGGTTTTTGTATTTTTATGGTTCGCCATTGCATTTATGCGTGCTATTGTTCTACATAGAAACGAACAAATTTTTTAAGAAATGAAATTTAATCATCATAAATAGATTTATTGTTACAATTGATGTATAAATATAGATAAGCAAGATAGGAAATTTTTTTATCCAATTCGGAGTAACTTTGGCCCACGATACAAATAATCACTGTACTTACTATAAATTCAGTGAGTTTTTAAATTGTGTTTTATCATTTCAAGCTGACAGCTTACGAATCCATCAATAAAACAAATAGTGTTGAACAATGATTCATAATTTTACTACCAGGGACTACTCAATATCTTTGCTTAACTAAAAAATATTCATATGGCATTAGTACTATCATGGTATTATAACAGCACCTTTATCCATGTAGTGGACCAATCTTAGACCGATGGGCAAACTTACCCAAAATTGATGGTAAGGAACGGGGGATTCGTCAGGTGGGTTTACGTTACTTGTACATGCATTGACACAAAGAAATTTATGAAATTAATGCAAGAGTGATTGAAAATGGTTCTTATATTAAAAGTAATATTTGCGAAATTCAGAATTCATGACTCGAATACTTACGACCCCGTATGATGAACTGAAATGTAAAACCGCGATGTAGTCAAAGCGCCCTGCTGAATTTACGATGTGTAGAGTTATGCAAACAGACGTATACTTGTATTTACTTGGGAAAATCCAAACGCATATTGCGCTGATGTTTAATTCGCGTTTCGCATAATATGGTAAAATGATATTCATTCGACATTTGATATGTTTATAATTAAAAATTTCTACAGGTGAAAACACGAAAGAAAATATATCACACCGATGGCCTTGATACCAAAGTGTATATATATTATAAAAGTTTCAACGTCGAGACTAGAACCATGTGTTAGTACGACATCGTAGAGTTCAACGAATTGACCACGATGACAGCGTATACTTGCACTGTCAAAACATTTAATCCTAATTACCATACAACAGAACGAAGAAGAAACTCATCTTTTAGAGGATATCAAGGATAAAATAAGGACAACTGGTCGTTTTCGTCTTATTTTCGATATATAAAATTTGACACTACCCAATCGCGTTTGGTACGGCCCAGCTGTGAATTGTGTCCAGAACTTTCTTCGAATCACATCTCAACAAATCAATTAGTATGAAAGATGGGCAGTGATATTATAGCAAGATAGCTTCATAGCATTTCGAAAGCGGCCAGTATTATATAGGCCGAGGATACAGAGACCGACACCAGATTTTAGAAAAAAAACCTACCCTTTTGAAATTGTAAGTCTCCGTCAGCGAAAACGGTCGGGTGTCTGCCACGCCGACACCTACACTAAAGTTAACCATTTACTTGTCGCGCGCTATTTTATTCTCTTTAATTTGTGCTTCGTGTAATTTGTAATCATTTTTTTTAAATTGTAAATTCTTATACTGTTTGTTGAACAAACTAACTGTAATATAGATAACTTGGACTAAACTGGTATACTTGACTGTCTCACATTGAATGATAAAAATCTGAGAAAAAATCATAAAATTTCGTGGAAAGAATTGAAAATTTATCAAAAAAAAAAATCTTATCTAATTACTGTCAATTGTCGTTGGGAACATGCTTATAACAAACCAAAGCACAATTGCTTAGCGTGATCAGGACTGTCATCGAATAATTATTTACCCCCATTTAGCGAAATCGTCTTGAGCACACTACAAATTGTCTTTTATTTTATATCAATACAATCTCCAAACCGCAGTTTTGAAACCCGTTAAACTTGTCCATTAATAAAAAGGATATAGGAAAGGTTTTATGAGAATTTTATTTTTACAATATAACACTAATTGTGAATATGTATCTACACGCTATCTTAACCTGCAGATTTTAATACATTATATATTTAATGTAATTAAACTAAACAAATCATGTAGTGTTGTGTGCAATTCTCTTAACAAGCTGACCCCTCCCTTCGAGTAATATCAGAAGTGCATTTGAAATTCTAATGCAGCTCTCAGACATTCATCTATGCTGTCATACACTTTCACGCACTTATCTGCACACTGCCATAATATTCGTGCCAGCGTGACAAGTACAGATGAGTTACAGCGGGCATTATGGTGATTACGAGATAGATGTTATAGATTATTATTATTTTAAACATAAGAGCGTTATTAATTTATAGTTCCCCAGCGAATTGTATTGTCATGGCTTACATTAAAATAATAATTCGTAGGTCGAGACTAGCTATTGACATATTTTTTTAGTAAAAATAAAGTGCTTTGAAAATTGCATACTTGATTATGTGCATAAAACATGTACACACGCATATCAGAAACACCGGCGCCGCGCTGTTGGGAAGTTATTTTTCTGTATGTCGTGTGTATGTCGTTTTCTTTCATACATACTTTTATCGTATTTAATAAATTATCAATTCTTCTTACTTAATGTTGATGCGATGCTTACTTAAGACTTAACATTGAAAATAATCTTACTTATTCAGATTACTTGTGTATGGGTTAAAAACAAACCTTGGCCTTAATGCAAATCGTGCTCTGTAAATCCGTTCCCATGCTTTTTTATTTCTTCTTACACTACTTTCTCATTGCGCGTTAATATTTTAATGTCGAGAGTTAATGTTGTGTGAATCCGTAGTGAAATCTTTGTGTTCAGATTCAATTACTTAACACAATAATAAACATATTCTGCTCGCGAGAATTATGTTGTTGTTTATAAACAATTTATCTGATACTGTTCTCTGTATTGCAAACGAATTCTTAAATTTACAATAATGCTTAGTTGTATGCTGGTTGAATTACCGATGGCTCGTTCAATAATATTTTCCTTCTGTCTCCGTCGTGCGTCAGTGGTCTCCTATTAATTGCACTGGTCGCCCTGTTGCCTCTTGTTGATAAAAAACTGCCACCGAAGTCTTAACTTTGTTAAACAATTATATATTTTACTAACTGTCTATATTAAATTTAGAGAAGAGAAGTCCTAAAAGTGGGTTGACGAGTAAAAAGATTCAGTGATGATATAATATTTCTTTATGCCATGCTCTGCCCTCAACATTGAGCCTTTTTAAGTATTGATAAGATGTTTGTCGCTCAACCACCGTTTTCGTAAATAGAGAGGAGATAATTTTGAGGTGAGGAGAATGCTAGTTAGCGAGTCGTTTCTGTTCACCCAATTTTTGAAGGTTGGATTTGGAATTAAAGTTACCCATGCCTCAAATCGTTTGAAAATTAATTGAGTGCGAATATCCACTGGATTTGAATCTTCCATCGTTAAGTGGCACTCGGCCACAGCGATCGGACTAAGATTTATTAATATGACAGTGTAAATTTATTGGTGGAAATAAAATATCCATTGTGAGCCGAAATATATATTAACAATATAATATGATGATGATATTAATTTAATGTATATATAGATAAATATCTTCATTGTATGTACTGAAATTTAACCAAATGTTTGGAGAGAACTCTATACTAGACGAAAAAAATAAGCTGCTTTATAAATATGCTTGTGTTGTATATTCAAATAACAATTTTAATCGTATTCATCTATCTGGGATTAAGCAAACAAATGAAATATTTTTTCCATTTATTTTAGTAGCAGTCGTAGAATTTGTATTTACGTCACGTAAACAATAAATAAATCAAGCCAAACTTAGAGCAAAGCTCACTTACGTGAAGAGCTTTATTAAGTGACATTTTAGCAAAAATTTGTTTGTATTGCGTAAATCAGCGTTTAAAAGTAAACAATTGATACCAACTTTATTCGAGACAGTCGATACTAGGGCTTCCAATCCCGGGATCCCCGTCAATTACTCAATCCCGTAATCAAGATTCACTGTAAATGTTAAAAAAACAATTCATATGTAAAATTAAAACTTCCTGATTAACTACAACAAATACCTCGGTTTATTCATGTATATGGCATTTTTATAATACCTGTAAAATTAATATAAATTTATTATAGTCTTCCTACTTCTCATATTTCGTAACATCCTTTCTGAGCTATTTTGAAATGTGGGACAAATTAGGAACGCTTTTTAAATGAATGAAGGACAATATTTTAAAGTCAAATTAAAGGACATGTCCTCTTTTCAGATACCATTTGGTAAAACCTACCATAATGCAATTGATAAAATAAAACATCAAATTATTTTTTTTGCAAATGTTTGTCTGATTTTAAATCAACAAACAAAACCTTTCCGATGTCCAAAAAAAGTTTTAATCAAATATACATTCCAATTGAAGCAATAATGGACACAAATTAAATTTTAACCATCTGTTTCACTATGATTGGTTTTTTAATATATAAAAGCATCGTTGTTCTGGAAGAAAACATTAAATCGAAAAAATGACATATTGAGCTAGTTATAATAAAATGTTCCTCATTTCAAACTCTGCCGTATGAAAGAACACATTTATTTTTATAAATTACACTTTTACGTGAAAACAGTTTTGTACAAACAAACAAAATGAAAAAGGAATAGCATTTCAAACATTTGACAAACTTTAAAGTCCAATTACTCAAAACTGGTATTTTTTAGTTAGTGTCTTCTTTCAGGACAATGACGATGTGTCAACTTATTGTCATCAAGACAAAAATTTAAACAAAATGAATACTAACACGCTATAACATTGAGGAAGCAATAAAAACACTATCTTATTGCCGTTTACCTAAATTCTTACGTTTACATTATGTGCTATGTGCTCAAAACCACTTAATTATTACAAAATAAAATTTATAACACCGGATTGAATGTGAATTGTCTATTTACATAATATTATACAACCCAGTATGAAAATAAACTATGTTAGTTTTAGGCATCACAATTACTTATACACAATTACTATAGACAAGACATAGAGCAGTGAGCTGTGGTCGGCTAGTAGAGGTTCAATCAAAACATGTATTGGTCTTTACTCTCAAGCTACCAACTCCCACATACAGCAAAATTTAAATATTTAGACATTGCCCTTTTGTCATGTGTAAGAATGTAAGCCATTCAGGTTTCCTGTCTTAATAAAATGGTCGACCTTTGTTTTATATTATTGCTTTTTTTGTTTAATAATAATTTATAAATAATATGCTTAATTGTAAATTATTATATAGCTAACTATCCACACTTCAGGAAAACGTTAAGAATTTAAATAAATATCGATAAAATTAACACTTCTCATGTTGACTTTAATTAAATGCATTAGTAGTATTAATTAAATTTAAATGAGTTTTAAACTATCATAATTGGAATTACCTTATACAGAAGTGGATAAAAAAATATTTTTGGAAATAAAAAGATAGTACAAAACAAATTTTGTATTTTTATTTAATATTTAGGAATAGTGTTCAGAGCTTTGTATAATTAAAGAGATTGACTTTAGAAATAGGGTGGTAGTTAACGTGTCTGGGAGTATGGGATAGTGTGCGTTTTTGTGCGTGTCTATGGTTCAAGTATGAATTACCATCTGTATTCCCACATATATACTGCCTTTCTACCAAGAATATACAGCTAATACCTTGTGAGTGAACTTATGTTTGATATGAAATTGCGTTTTGTCTACGCATAAAAAATATTTATAAGTTTGATTTTAAATTGTGTTTCAAGTTTCTGTTGATTTAATCTGTGGCATTTTTGTTTCTAAATACGTTTCAAATTACATCAATTACCCAAATAGGCTATTTACCGAAGCGCTCATCCTTGTCACCAGATTTCGTCCGAAGCCGCGGCATTAAGGCCGAATAAATGAATTCAAGACCGAACTGTTTCGAAGGCCAGACCCCCGCTCTCTTCCCTCCTCGAATTGTGGATATATTTTATTTATCGTTTCGTACTACGGTCCAACGCTTCACAGTTGAAATGTTCCAATTCAAAGAGTGTGCTTAGTCAATTGTAAACCATCGAAGTATTATGACATCGAAACCGTAATAAATACTCAATTTTAAAGAATAATTCGTCAAATAGAACTAATCGGTAAATAAAACGATTAACACATATTGAAGTATAAAAATAAAATGCTAATTCATAAATACACTGCTGGATGAAGGCTTCCCTCAGCTCCCTTCACTCTTCTCGGTTCTAGCTTTACGCTGACACGTACTTCGACCGAACCTGACAAGTTCGTCAATCCAGCAGGTTCGGGACGCCCCTGAAGCCGCTTAGTGCCCCTCGGGTACCACTGAATGACTGCATTCGTCCAGCGGTTTCTGTTTGCCGTGCGAAATGTCCGGCCCACCGCCATTTCATCAATTTGGTGACCTCTATCACGTCTCGCACTCTTGTTTGTTTCCTTATCCATTGATTTCTTTTGCGGTCCTTACGTGTTATGCCCAGCATGCACCTTTCCAAGCCACGTGGCGCCCTTCTTAGTTTTTGGACCTCTCGTGTATTGAGAGTCCATGTTTCGCAGGCATACGTTAACACTGGTAAGCACTCATTGGTTGAACACTTTACACTTCAGGCATAATGGAAGGTCGCTCTTGAAGATATTACTCAATACATTATATTAAAATTGTAAGGGGTTTTTCTAGGCATATTATGTAACATCACGCAGGTTTTTTTAATGTATCTCTGTGAGGTTTTGACCGTTTTAAGTGTTTTAAACTTTAAATGATGGATAATTTTCCGCAATATATTTACAGTCGAGGAATTTTTTTATGACTGCGAAAATGATTAACAAGTGAACGATTTTAGCATATTAATTTATATTATTTTTTATTTCGGGTTGCTATGCCAACGACCAACATCAATGGGATTTAAAAACAGTTAACGTTACTATGATCACAGATGCCACATAAAGTAATGTAAAGGCATGTTGACTGGGATACGGCTATGGGCAATAAAAAAATAATATTGATGTTCAGTGATCCCGTAGGAAGCAGAAACGGGTTGCTTGTACAAATATTAAGAAATAGTCATACGGTCATGGCATTCGTTCTAATGGTCAGTCTATTCGTAAACTAATAGGTAAATCTTTTATATATTTAAGGGTTTCTATTACCCATTTCATTATTAATTAAAATCATCAATATCTTACCATTTTCATCGTATTATTCGCAAACTAACATTGGATAAAGTTTGATATAAAAAATAGATGTTGTTTAACTTGTTCATGTAGGCTTCATCGTAAATTATTTACTAACCAACAGATTAATGTAGCGAAAAATCGAAATTAAATTACCACTTTTTCAAATTATTTTTGACTTAATTATTTTATACATTATTTATCTTCTAACTATATTAAAACTATCCAGTTTTGGTTCATGTAAATGTATACCGAACGGTTATATGATTTATACATGAGCATTGCCCTTGAATGTTAAGTATACATATTTAAATTTTGCCTTGTTTTTGTAGGTTTTAAAACAGTTTATCATTTGATCCACTGTGAAAAGAATAAGACTCGGTATTTGATCGGAATTTTCATGCGATGCTTCACGGCCAGTTAGAAATATTCAAGACATGTTTGTTATTTGAATACTGATGAATTTAATAAATTAATAATATCTGTTTAACTTAAAATTGCACGTGTTTCGTTCGTTGAAAGAATGTCGTCAAGATAAACCAATTTTTTTATGATTTAAAGATTATGTTTACCCAATTGATTGATTTATAGATAGTCCTTTCTAACACACGTTTTCGTTCATTTTGTAATCTGTGAATCTACTGAGTGAGTATCAATTATTTAGTTGAAGATTGGAGAACACAATACCAAATATTTTTCATTTAACTTCTATCAAGCTTATGTATGGTGCGCTGAATTTATTCTCTTTTATGCATCTGAAAAAATACGATTACAAGATTACTGACCAGTGGTCGGTCAGTTAAGCGACAGGTGTACTTTTAAATGGATATTGAGTCAATGAATGATAAATACATATTTTTTTCGCTGTTGTTCCATTAAACAGCGATTAAGTAACGTAATCAACTAAAAATTAATAGTTAATATTGTACCAAGCATAAAATAATAGAAATTTACAAAAAATACCGATTCTCCCAGTGGTCGGCCCCCAAAGTTTCGTTGCCCAGTGTTTGGCCATCACTATGAATCTTCATAAATATCACGAATGAGTTTACTGAGAGTAGACAAAACAATATAAAACATAATGATGCAAAGCATGACAATATAAAGTATATTTTGTTAGCGATCCCCATACAACATGAATTTATCGAAACTTGCAAAGTAAAAATGTGCTTTTTTAATTGCGTATTGCATTATATAGGTCAGTATAGTGCAGATATACATTGGCAAGTGGCAAGACTACCTACGCATTTTGAAAAAAATCTGTTTTTTTAAATGTATCCACTATTATTTAAGTTTTAAGCTCAAAAGGCCGACCACTGGTGACGGCTGACTTTAGGAACACTCGTCCTATAACGTATTTAGTAAAACTATATATCAGTGTCAAAAGACCGGTTGCAATAATATTAATGTGTCATTTTTATCCTGTTTCAGATAATTTTCTTCCTAAAGGCGCCTGTCACTTCCCTATAACCATTACGGTGAGTTCACTTTTATTTCATTACTAGTGGGACGCCCGTCATAGATGACGGTATTGAAATTGAAATACTAAATTTCTAATGTAGCTAACTTTATTTTTCGATCATAATCAAAATGTGATGTGTAATAATAATAAAACGCCTACAGACCTGTCAGAGCTGTCATATATAAGATATCGACGGAATTTTGGCCAATTGATGTAACACTCAAAATTGAAATTGTTGAAGAGAGAATAAAAACTGTTTTTATTTCAAACATTATATTTATGGTAAGTTGCGTTATGAATCTTTGAAATGCACTCCTTTAAATTCTCATGTTTGCAGATACGAGATTATACGTAAGGAGAGTCGAAATAATAGTGGCTCACATCAAGTGGCCTGGTCAGAATTTTAAACCTAAAACCAATGTAAAATCATTTTACCTTCCGAAAAGTCGTCAATTTATTTTTCTAATTTAAATCATTTGGACGAGACCTGCTCGTCTTTAAAATGAGATCCAATCATTAACTCATTTTTTGAGGATTACATCAATTGGCCAAAACACCGTCGATATTATAAAAATATTTAATGTGTACTGTTTAATAAACCGCATGAGAGGTGTTTTACTCACCCATATCAGATAGATAAATATAATAGCAAGTAATCTGGTTGCAATTCGCAAACTTAAATAGTTCAATGTGCTGAGCTTGTGTCAAATTGGTTTCACGTCGCCCTCAATACGTTTTATTGGTTTTCCTTATCTGTGGAACTAACCTAAGCGAAGCGACGGTGTGCTGTTACAGACGGTAAACAAACGTAACCTTGTTGCAACCGCAACATACTTTTAGTATTCACTCTTTTATCCAATACGCTCTGATAGCGATAGTGTAATTCGTGTTTTCACGGGCATACATATTTTATTACAGGTAGTCCTCGCCTTACGAAGTTCGACATACAACGGTTCGCACAAAATTTAAAAAAAATATTTTTTGTTATTGTATCACGAAGCATCATTGCCAACGGTGGATGCATACGAAAAAAAAGAACATTAACAGCATTTTCAAATTTTTTATATTTATTTATATAAATATACGACGTGCGGTGGGTTATTGTTATCAGAACGGAATTTCAACGCAATTCTTGCAGGCATAGCCTTGTTTCATCCACTTGCATTATAAAGCTAATTTTAAATAGTATTTCGACTTACGACCAAAGTTCAGGAACGTATCTCGGTCGTAAGTCGAGGACAACCTGTGTACACATTTTGTGTACCTTAGTGATTGATATCATCAGTGTTTTACATTCAGTAATAGTTGATATGCTATCATTTTTAATATTTACACATCGTCAGCTAACATGGGAAATTCATTTCTACAATCGATAAAAAGAGGAAGAAATTGATTCACATTAATACGGTAAATATATCGTTTATAATCATAATGGCTTAGATCAGGTGTAACGAACCTGCGACCTTAACCTTATAAAGGGCAAATTAGTTTTTTTTTCCAAAATCAACTGCGAACTATATTATTTCGATTTATGTATTATGTATTGAACAATAATTTTAATTTTGTCATAAAAATAAAAAATACTTTTGGAAAATATTATAATTTGTAGTGATTATGAAAAAATACTGTAAATCGACAAATAAATGCATATTGAATAATTATATAAATAGCTTTTCCCTCAACACAAAATATGAATTGCAAAATCAAATGTTATACACAAATCCTGTTGCTGCTGTGGCCGCGAATGCGCAATGGTTAATTTATATACCACTTACTAATAATAATAGTTGGTGCACACGTCACGTTAGATGGTCGATAAATACGTTAAAAACCTTTATCGATATCGTTTTTAGGTATAAGGTCGCCATTTCTGTGGACACCGTATGAATTATAGCCCTTAAAAAAGGTGGTCGATATATCGACCGTTTTCGCGCTTTGTCCTATAAAGGATTAAGGTCACATGTGGCCTCTTATGGTATCAAGTGCGGCTTTTTAACTGAATCTAAATTTGAATATTTGTAAATAAATTTCATTATATTCATTAATTTACGAAATAAAGTACATGCAATTTAATGATTGTTTCTTAAATGCGGCCTTATTTGAGTTAAGATAAATGAATGCGGTCAACCGACAGGACAAGGTTAGCCACCCCGGTTTTAGATACTAGATAATTTCAAAATTTCGTCAGATAATAGCTCATTAAATGGACTAGGTATATAGAATTAATTTCTGTCACGTATAACTGTTTCCGAATCTTCCAAAATTAATTTTGCATTTGATATGTACTCATCGAAAGAATGAGTTTAAACCGTACTTGTTTAGAGATATAATTTGATCATGTCAAAATTCAATTTGGGTTTTGTAAAGACTCTGTGGCATAAACATAGTATATATATATATCAATACATGAATTAGAATCAGTTTATTATCAAAGCGGAAAAGAAGATTCGCTTTTTTATGTGACGTGTACTAACAGGAATTTACTGTGAAATTTATCGTCAATTGATTGTCTCGAAATCATTATGAATTCTCAGCGTAGGGCGTGAGACTACAATATTAGCAATGCCTATGGTGTTTTGATTTCTCTAATCCGACTCCTAATGGACATTTATTAGATGGATTGGCCAGTTACATTTTGTTTATTCATTTTATGTAAAAAATATCAATGTGTACGTAGTCAATACTCGTGTACATGTTGTCCTCGACTTACGACCGAGATGCGTTCCTGAACTTTGATACATCGAACTCCATACAAAATATTAAAATCAATTGTTTGGTTTAGGTCAGTTTTAGCGGCGTCACTTTGATTTGTGAAAATAAAGCAGCTGCAATCAAAAATGGTACGGATACATATTAACTCTCATCACAGCGCACTTTTCAAATCTTATATTGTAACTGTCACACGACAACATTATCGCAAATTGGCACAGCAAATAAAACACAGAATAAAATCTTGTGAACACAATTTTATTATTTTCCTTGTAAAATAAGTGGTTGGAATAAGGTTTGCCTACAAAAATTGCGTTGAAATTCCTTTCAGATTACAATTTTGTCACCCTTATTTGTTTGAGTGGTAATGTAACATAACAGTATAGATTCCGTTGAAGGGCTCTTGGATGCTTCGAGAGATGGATCATGAATGGTTTCAATTTATACCCAGCACTATTTACACACAATAAAAGTATAATACGATCCTTGAATGCTTTGAATCCTGGCATACTTTTTGCTTCCTTATGAATGTAAGTACGTTGAGGCATATTTTTTATCATAAAACGCAGAATAGTTCTTGATATATTATAATTTCAATGTAAGATTATAATATTGACAATGCTTGTTGGCTCAGCGTTGTTGGTATCGTCCAATCTATGTATACAAAATGAATGTTTGTTTGTTTGTCCCTTATGCGTTCCAATACCATTCATCCGATGTATATGAAACTTTAGTAAGTTGTTGTGAGCACAACCGTATAGGTTCTGTTTTATTCGTGTATGTACCTGGTTAATACACGAATAAAACAGAACATATTGTGTATCCAAAAGCACTTCAATAATAATAATAATTAAAATACAAACCCTTTGTTTGTTTGAGTGGCATTGCAACGCATGCCGGGTACCCACTAGTATAATATATAATCTTGTTCAAAATTTCGTTTAATTTTTTCTTGCTTTTAAAATATAGTATTTACAAGAATTATTTAAGACAAAAATTATTCTGTGCAGTTAGCTTAAGTGGATTTTCATCGCATATTTATGATGGTTAAATGCGCAGGTGAAAAAAACAATACGCTTCTAAATTACCTATGTTAGTCTTATAATGTGACCTCGACTTAACATATTTGTAGTTCTATATGCCGTCAGAGTAGTTACATAATATAATTTAAATTGTCTCTGAAGCTGTAAATGGCAGAGAAATAAGTTATTTACTCTTTTGGTCTGCGCCAAAGAAAATGTAGCTTTATATTTAGTTTTACTTTGAATAACTGAATGATAATTAAACTTGATAAATACATTCAAATACATACAGACAACTGAAAAATAATCTGGAACCTTTCTAGATTACTTGTTGTGTGTTTTGAGTTTCTAAATATTTGTCTTCTGTAAGTTTTCTGACACCCTCTGTTTAAATATATTACATTTTAAAGAAATAGTTCCACGATGATTTTGTTTGTTGGATTTTTTCATCCCCAGTCGTAAATAATATATTTCATATTTTTAATAATGTCGACGTCCGTGGTGCAGTAGGTAGCGTCGTTGGCTACGGTTAACGATGTCTCCGCTTGAATTCCAGGTGCGGACGGTTTTCATAAATTGATCTTTCAATAGATTTATGGATTTCTGTTCGCAGTCTGAGTGTTTGTGATGTCTAAAACTCCCTCCCACCCATCCTTAGCAAAAGCGATTAGCTAAGCATTAATTCTGTCCTAGCGTCCTAGCCTTATCCTTCTATCCCTACTCTCTTCGAAAAAAGAGAGCTACAGCAACTGATTAACACGTAGTTCTCATAAAAAAATTCTTTTGATATATCTCGATTAGGAGATCATATGCTTCACGTTGAAATAACTAACTTAAATTTGTATATAAACTCAAGAGTTTATTTTTTAAAAAATCCTTAAGGGTGGCGTGAGGTTTATTATTATAATAATAATCTCCCCCAAACAGCGGTTTTAACTTTTTTCGCCTTTTGCCCTTTTTAATGGGATGATCCGTTATATAAATATTCATCTCTCGTCCTTCATGTAATACCTACATACAAGCTGCGCGGAATCCTAATATAGCCGGAAACGTTTGCCATTTCCGGCAGGACGATGCTGCTGAATGCATTTCTAAATTAGATTTCTTTCCCACTTCAATTTCACATACCTCATCGTCGACCGGGGTCGGAATCTAATCATTTCAGTTAAATATACATAATCAATGCAAATCAAGCCCTATCCTTCTATCCCTACTCTATTTGAAAAAAGAAAGTTTGAGCAACTGATTTATAAGCAGTTCTCGTAGAAAACTTACTATTGAATTACCTACGCCTCACATTCGGAGCGGACATGTTTAAAAATGTCAATGCAATGGATATGTTATTATTGGAATATACATGGTACGGGTAGTCCTCGACTTACGGTAATTCGCACTTACGCCCAAAAATTAAAAAAAATTACTAAATTTGATTTTTTTTTTATTACTTTACCGTCTCAACAAAAAGAAGATATTTTCGAAGACTGTTTTTTTGAATTTATTTGTTCCTGAAATAAAACAATAATCAGAAAGGAAATTTAACGCAATTCCTGCAGACATAACCTTATTTAATCCACTTAGCATTACAAAGCAAATTTTTATTTTCAACGCAAATCCTGCAGCCAAACCTTACTCCAACCTCTTGTTTTACATGGCGAATAATAAAATTTTGTTCACAACGTTTTATTCTCCCCTTTCAAATTATATTAAAATAAGTGCAGTATATTCATTATAAATCTATTTTACGGAAATAATAACAAAACATTTTTTTTTTTTGCTCACATGTTTTCACCAATTGATGTTTGTATTGAATATATGCTTTTCATCAAAAAACCTCTCACGGTAAGCACATATGAAAGCAGGCTCGAGTGGTAAAGGAATGTATCCGTACCATCGTTGGTTGCAGTTTGCAGTTACTTTATTTCCACAAATGAAATTGACGCCGCTACAACTGACCTGAACCGAACGATATTTAATTTTTCTATTTTGTAAGGAATTCGACTTGCGACCAAAGTTCAGGAACGTATCTCGATCGTAAGTCGAGGACAACCTGTATTGAAACTCTTTACCAGATCAAAACTGTTCCAGGGTAAATTTTTTTCTAAAAAAAGCTATCGTTAAAAAAGCTACTCATTATAATTCTATTGATTATTTAATTTGTTTAAAATATGTTTTGAAACAACTTTACCTTGATATTGGTATTCGTTAAAATACATGTTTACTTAGCTCTTCTTGCTATCATTCACATGTTTCAACATTGGTGTACATTTCGTTAAAAAAATGTATATACTGCGGGCCCCTGACATCCGGTAAAACTCTTCCACAAGTCAAAGAACTGTGTATTGATAGATATTTCGTTTGTTAACGTGTCATTCGCTTGACATTTTACCGTCTCCGGTTTTTAACACATCACAAATACAGCGACCATTTCGCGGAATCATTTTCCGTGCAAGCAGAAGTGAATAATAACGATTGATAGTGAAAATAGATTGCAGTCGAAATCGAAAACGCATTCGTCCATGTTGCATTCGTTGGTTGTTTTCTGTTATCAGTTTTTATCAGACGTTGATACCAAAACAGAGGTTATCGCAATGACCCCCATAGTGATTAAATGAGTGAGCACATTAATATGCTCATTTATGACTGAGCGGTGCGTGAAAAGATATTTATGAATGAATCGAACCAAAGAATAATTTAATGCACATAGCCAACCATATGCGATCACTCTAGTGGAATTTTCAAGGTATTAATGGCAGTGTTTAATGGATAATTCATATCCACGACAAGAATCACGAATTCAACTGATTAACAGTTTTTTTGCATAAATATTATTTACGGAACGTACTTATATATTTTATATATTACCCCCCCGCTACTGACTTACAGATACTCGCATTATAACGAACTTTTACGAATGTAAATTTTAATAACAAAAACAAAAAGCTTTAAAGTTCTCATTTGACAATAGCTACGCAGGTCAATAACTCGAACTATTAAAAAGAACGAGAACACATTCACTTAGTTTTATAATGGACAACGTTTTGCAATAGTGCGAAAGTTAATTTACAAAATTCTCAATACGTTTGACCTTATTCATCGTTTTCTTGGAAAATTGTGCCATAGTTTTTTTGAAAACTTGTCCAATTTTCATGATTTAGTATTACATTAGATATATTTTTACTTTGTTTGAAAGTGCTTCTGCTTCGATGGAAACAATTTTTTTGTGTTATACGGATATTATGATTTCTCGACTAATTAATTCTTTAAAGAGTTTATAAAGAATTCACACTGTATCATTTTTGATATCTTATAATCAGTTGATAATGCTCGTGATCAGTGAATTCGGTCTTGATAAACATGTGCAAGTAGTACAAACAAACTGTAATTTTCAAAATAAAATGCCTCTCCACCAAGAATTGACAGTTAACACATTAAAAGTGATTAATAAAGCGTGCACGGCGAAAGTTACTGTCTGATATAAGGATAAGTTGATAATGCTCGTCTAAATCATTATAGACATTTAAACACAAGTACAAACTTGTGTTTTATTTTTAAAATGCCTTTCCATCGGGAATTGACAGCAGTTAACACTATATAAGCGATCTTATAATACTTTTAAGTACTATGTAAATTTTAAGCGTTTAGTAATTTGTTATAATTATAATAAACTCTAACTAAACTATCAGTACATTTTTTTTTATAAAACGTTTAAGTGATTTGTTTTGTTGAAATTATCAAACAGTAGAGTATTTTTGGTTTCCTTCTATCTACATTAAATATCCTGAATGGATATAGTTTGCTTCATTCATATAACGTCTAACCTGTTATTTAACTCGTAATAAAGTATTTCATTGCTATTGAAAAGCGAAGCTCTTTCACTGCGTTGGCCTATGTGCCATCGCGGCGTCGACTTATCGATCTGGTGCAGAACGTCGCGGCGCCCACTCTTACTAGGCCAGCCTAGTAAAAGTGCAGCGACGCTCAAATAACGTGATGAATGCGTGCGTTGAAAAATGCTCCGATGCAGCTTTGTTGCTGTGACGTCAATATCCGCTTCACAATATTAAATGCGATATGACATAATGTATGTTTTAAATATAAATAATAATAAGTTAGAAAATATGAATTATTTGTATACATTCGATTGTCGTTTTGATGGCTCGTCTGATATATACATTTGAATGTTATTGTCAGATCTGAAGTGAAACGTATCGATGTAATTATTTTAATTAACTTATTTTGTTTTTATGTATAAATTCAATTCGTATCATTATAATAAGCAACAGAAAAACTACTTTGTTTAATTATTTTCATTATCTGGGGCAGGAAATCCTCGGAATAAAAATATACAAATCAATGTACATAATTAAATCTTTAAAATAATACGAATTGAGAAAAACATATTACATTTATCCGTAGTCCGATAGTTGGTCCTAATATTAACCCATTAATTATAATCAAATGCTATAAATATAATGGATTTTGTACCATGTATTGTGGCGCGATGCATTATGTGCGACCTGCATATTCGCATGCATAATACAATGTGCATGGTCTGGCCCTGCAATTGTTGTAATGCATCAGTAGCCATACGTACTTACAAACACAGTTAACTGTCGCTATGTACTCACAGTGGCGCCCCTGACCGAATTCATTGCTATTAATCTCCATTAACCTGATCATTTTTTTTTACTGTTTACTTAACAATATGTATTCATATCACAATGGCTAAGATATTATCCTCGCGCAGATTTGCATCAGACTAATAGGTAGTTTCGCTTTTCCGCCTCGTTATTGCGATCTAAAAGGCGACCGTGAACTCATCGATGTATGTACATATTATGTCAAGTGGTAGTTGGACAACGGACATGTCTCAGAAATACTAAAATATTTATGTAGATATAATCAAAACAAATTATCAGTTGATACGCTCTGTTGCTGAACGAATGAATAAAGGTCAGAATAATACGCCATTTATTACTTACCAGTGGGACGCCCGTCATAGATGACGGTATTGAAATTGAAATACTGAATGTCTTTAACTTTCGTTAATATATTGTGATGATTCATTCCCAACCGCCTGACTTCGAGCATCTTCAGCTCTTCGACGAGCTTCCACGTTAGCGGTACGTCGGGATTGTGCAGCTTCCGAAATTTGTCTCGCTGTACTTCTCTGCTGTCGCTCACGACGTAATTGCAAACGCCGCTGTTATTAAGTTTCCATACTGACAGACTGATTGTAATTGTTATTTTTGTTTGTTTGCCTCTGTATTTGCATCAAGTCGGAACTGTGCGTATTGCTTGGTGTTTGTGTGTGCATGACATAACATACTGGCACACCTTGGTTTTTTTGTTAAGTTTAAGTTTTATTAGGGTCCATAACTGAAAACGCACAGCGTTAATGATAATGATTCCTAGAAATCGGCCCTTGTCGTGAAGGGCACGTTCGCTGGACGAGTCCATTTTTGACGGAAAGGGATGGCTCCGACTGTGCGGGAGTCCGATTCCTGATTTTTATCAGAGTCGATTGCCAGCCTTCGAGCCGAGGAGAGCTGCCGGCCAGCGTGGCCGGCACCGTTGACGTTGTAGATTGTTTGTGTTTGTTTTGAAATTGGATTTAATTTAAAATCGTTTAACATGTCACTTGCATTATAACTTAAAAGTAAATTCATGTGTTAAGTAAATGTAAATGTAGACTCAATTTTATGTGTTAGTATTAGTTTTGTATATTTTAAACCACTGCATCTTCGATTGAAATAAATAAGAGTTGAACCGGATTTGAAATGGTGTTTGTTTGAGATTCCGATAACCGACCATTCGCCTCTCTTCGATTCGGGTCTTCTCAATACATACATGTGTGATAATAATAAAACGCCTACAAACCGGTCTGGGCTTATTATATGTAAGATTCAATAATTAAGTAAGCCACTGACGTTTGAAATGCTGTCCGAGTACTGTTCGCAGTACAATTGGCCGCTGAACAATATTATTCTCATTGCAGCTTATGTGATCAATATATTCAGAGAGTTAGTATGTAGTATCTAATTGCATATCGATGATTTACTTATTACCCGTTGCAGAAATGAACAAAGTATTCAAACTTGTGAATAACTTCCATGTTTAAATAAATAAATTACTATGTTCTGTGTATTTTTGGATCAGCATTATTTGCAACAATTTTCAATTTATTAAGTTTTAATTTCACCCCTGTAAAGTACTGCTAATGGTGGTTACGAATACTCAATTGTTCACCATCAATATTAAATTAATTTTTACATAAATTGAATAATTCACCGTTTTCATTTGATTCCTACGTATGCATTTCTTTATTTCCTTAAAACCTTTTCACAATATCGATCGGTATACAAACCCCACTGTGTTGCACAAACTACACAGTTTTGCATGCAATGCCTTTTCTACCATAGTATTAGTACAGGCATGCTTTTGTATGGGCACCATGTACATACTCGGGTGACAGTAGTTTTAAAATTGAAGTATTACAATATTTTACTAATCCTCGGGGGTAATATAAAACAAGTTCAAGATATTTTTCAAGAATTCAGTCGTAGATGTACTACATTGATAATTAATATTCATTATAAAACTATTTGAATAGTTACTTCAACTGCAGATTTGTGTTTAATAATGATGGTACAAGAGGCGTTATTAAGTTTTTTCGTTGTACATTTACTTTATTCAACGATATTGCGTCTACATAATGTCCCATTATGTTTGACTATTATATTTTTCATACACAATTTGGTGCATATGGTAATCCTAATCTTAACAGACTTTTTCTACACTGCTTGTTACTCAGTTGCTCAAGCTCTCTTTTTTCGAAGAGAGTAGGAATAAAAGGATAAGGCTATGAGAAAACTAGTGGTTAGCTAATCGCTTTCGCTACGCCCCGTGAGGATGGGATGAAGAACTCAGACTACGAACAGAAATCCATAAATCGATTGCAAGATCAATCTATGAAAACCGTCCGCACCGGGAATTGAACCCGAGACATTCGTAACCGTAGTCAGCGACGCTACCAACTGCGCCACGGACGCCGACGCAGTTTATAATTCAGTTATAAATGTATTTAATAAAAACAAATGTTGTTCATAGTCAAATTAGATTCATCAATTATTTGCCCTGTCGTGTCAATTTATATTGTTGGTTACTAATACTCGCATGCTTAGAGAAAATTTGTTTCTTAAATATTTTGTCAATAATTGACAGTCAACTCACCAAGTGAAGTAAAATAAATAGAATATGTATATATTCTTATTTTCGATAGTTTCGGTGGTAACTTTTTGGAAATTAAATATTGATAACAATATTGTTAGCATGTGTTTCGCCTGTTTTAAAATCATCTTCAGACTAACTCTATCGTAAGACTTTTATTTGACACATGTCACAACTAGTAAAACAAGCAATGGAGTTATCAAATTTATATTACGTATTCTTACTTTCTGGCAGAACGGTCACTCTACTACAAGTGCACTCCATTTCCCTACTAACTCACGTGGCTAAACATCTCTGCATACCGTACATAGGTACGGAGCCACTAGCCGTCGAAACATGTGAAGCTTTGGTACACTGAGTGTATTATGCATGTACGAGGCACCATGAGCAATATCTTTTGTAGAGTGCTAGGTCATGATCAGGCCATTGTGAATGTGCCCCTGATGCAGGAATAGTGCCTCGCGAAATTCGAACGCGTTTGAGATTTTTCACTAGTATCGATGTTTAAGGCGCCTTTTTATGACATAATTACATGATTGGTATCCCTGGAATATAAACTATCTAGAGTCTAGATTCTAGAATATAAATTATATGATAAATATTCCCGTTTTATTACTACAAGTTATTAATGTAAAAAAAATCTTGTGCCAGTATTGCTAGCTTTATGTCGATTTTAATATTTACTAGCCAGTCGTCGCCAGTGGTTGGCCTTTTGAGATTTAAACTTAAATAATAGTGAATACCAAATTTGAATTATTGAGATTTTGTACACTTCCATGTATTTTGTCACTAACGACCCGGGTTTCGCCTTTCGCACGAATGAACTCGAACATACAGTAAACAGTGTCTAACGTTTATATAGAAGATACAAATACGACAAATATTATTTACAAGATAAAATATTATAAGTCTAGGTTCCACACTGATACCTGAGCAACGCATTAACAGAGTGGTGAATTGCCCCTTTCCAACTAATATTAGAATTACCAGTGATTTTACAATTATAATAGCATTGTGGCTTTCTACGGGATGCAATTCGACGAAAGGATAAATATATACAATCATTCCACATTTAGTGGCATCTGTTAGGTGATTAAACGTTGAATTCGTGCGCTCGAATACCTGAAGATGCCGAAAGGCGAAACCCGGGTCGTTAGTGACAAAATAAATGGAAGTGTACAACATCTCAATAATTCAAATTTGATATTGAAATTCCATCAAGCACCCTCATTCGATGTCTTCAATTATAAATAGTGAATACATTAAAAAAAACAGATTTTTTAAATGCGTCTTGTTAGTATTGCCACTTGCTTATGTATATCTGCACTATAATGACCTATATGATGCAATAGGCAATTCAAAGAGCACATTTTTACTTCGCAAGTTTTAACAAATTCATGTTGTATGAGGATCGCTTACAAAATATACTTAATATTGTCATACTTTACATCATTATGTTTTTCAGTATTCTGTCTACCCTCAGTAAATTCGTTCGCGATGTTTATGAAGTTTCATACTGATGGCCGAACACTGGGCAACGAAAGACCATTGGAAGAAATGGCATTTTTTTGTAAACTTCTTTTATTTCATGCGTGGTACAATATAAACTTTTTTATTTTTAGTTGATTACATTGCTTAATCCCTGTTTAATGGAATAACAGCGAAAAAAATGTGTATTTGTCTTTCATTAACTGAAAATACCCTTTGAAAGTACACCTGTCGCTTAACTGGCCGAACTCTGGCGAAATGACCCGTGTTCCGTCGATATAAATTGTTTATTTTTGTGCATACAAGACTCTGACGTCAATAGTGAGTGAGTTTAACTTAATAATCTTTCTTGAGGAATCTTGATTATTAATTTATTTCTTGAATTGGTGTTCCAAGTTTTTGTCATTTTGGGCTACTTTGAGTATAAGTTTATTATCAGAATATAGGCTTATATTACCAAAAAAATACTTTTTTTATTGTATTTACATTTCGACCTAACGTTTAGATTATAAATATGGCATGGATAGTTACCGGAACGAATCTAGATCAATGAACCATTGGAATTCAGTTTAACAAATAAAAATTCAAAATTTGAATCGTTCAAATTTAATAAAGTCAAAACGTCTCTGATTTTTGTAAAACACGTTTTTTTAATTTACAACGGAATTGTTTGGTTAAGAAGTTATTTTGGTAAATTATTATTTTACGTAGTACATTTTCTTTTAATTGTACTTTATACTTTTGGTGACTTCATGGTACAGAAAAATAATTACTATAATATATATCATTATAAGTTTTGAGCCTTTATCATTATCCACCTTTCGATTTTTCTAAAAATAACGTTTCAATATTTTTGTTCAGTATTCTATGTTTTCAAATTCATAAGTAAGATATTTTAATACCAGGAGGTCATAAAAGAATACGATAGAGTTCATGTGCACAATGTCCACCGATATGGTTGCCACTTGGTTTTTAGATAAGGCACGTAAAAGTATCAGGGCTAAATAAATGCCGAAGGAAAGAGAGACGGTACTTATTGTTTACTATGTATGCAAAACCTTCTGGGGAAATTGATTGTTAAAAATGATTTTACAAAATAGTAAAGTAATGCACAGCTTTGTGTGATCTTGTTTTTTGATTATTCTAATTATTTAACCCTTACAGCGTGAACCGTTTTCGCACGAATTTATTTTCAGTCAATTGATCTGTTAAACCGCTCACTATGGCAAAAAATAGATCAATTTTAACAGTTAAAAATGAAGAATTATGTGAAATATATATTGTCTATCCCAAATACATCAAGAAGTAAACTAAACTAAGAAGATGAAAAATATTTAATCTTAGAAATTGTGCAAGATAGGACTGACAACTAATGCTGCGTATCGGCAGTTCAAAGCTGAAATTCGATAGACTGAATATCGAGAGCACTTTTCAAAAATGTTTTTCCTTGTGTTCTACTTGACATGTTCATGATCTGTTGCCTAATTTCTCTAATAATCCGCATTATGGGCGAAACAAAGCTATGTAACCAATCACGTCACAACATATTTAATCACATTACTAATGTGATTAAAAATTTTGCTCAGCTAATGGACTTTTAATGTAGCTTTCGTGATTTCAGATTACTATTTATTTATTTGTAAGAGGTACATAACATTTTAATTGTATAATCTTTTATTTGATTTATGTATAATTTATTTGCTAATCAGTATTTTCTTGCCTTAGTTCATCAACCATCAGTTTTATATACTTTCATTGTTACACTCAATTTTATATATAAATAAGCCTGTTATGTTTGTATTTTTATCAGTTGATAATGCTCATGATGAGCGAAACCGGTCCTGATCATTATACATATGTGGAAGTAGTATAAATGAATTGTGTTTTATTTTTTTAAATATTTCAAACTATATAAACATCAACAGAAATAATTACGTATTCACAGCAATCAATGTTGTTTGTATAAAAAGTCGTATTATTTACGATGGAAAAAATTTTCTATTCGAACAAACCTGTGGGTGTGCTACTTTTGATTGAAAGAAAAAAATAATAACTCTAGTATATCCACATTCTTTGGCATTGTCATTGTGAAGCTTTTTACATACCCACCATGCAATGTACAATGCTATAGCTATGTACCTCGATAACAATGCATCTCATTTAAAAAGCTTCGCCAATCTAGATCCGAGAAACTGTTTTTTTCCCTCCGCGAAATGCAAGCTTTCCTGCGACAGGGGTGGATTTGTAATATTACAATTGATTCTGCCACACAGTTTTCAAGAACAGTTAAAGATATTTAATCTAAATAAAAAACAATTTTGATGTCTTCTGACGTTTTTTTGCAGTGATTATTTTGTGTTTTTACTATAGAATGCAAATTTTTCTCATTTCTTTTTTCGGTTAATCTATGACACAGTTATATAAAATTGAACCGGCATTGTCAAAGTGTGATTATTTACTAAAGCACTATTGGTTATTGATTGAATTGGCATTTACATGGTAGAACTCCATTATAGTAGATGATGTAACCTACTATAATTATACAATAAGTGGATAACAAAGTTGTCTAATAAAATTTTATATTTAAATTGAATTATTCAAATCGAAAGAAATCTATATTGGATAATTGAGTCTATTTTTAAATGTTTATAAAACATTTCTCATAAGACTAGAATGTTATCGCATATGAATTTTACATTGTTTGTGTGTAATATACGTTTAATATCGAAGATTTTCGTCCATCGCTCCTTCTCCGTGCGTGAAAAGTCCTTTACTCTAAACGATTATTATATTGACCAAGCATAATGGTTGCACCGTAATACCTCAATAATCACCGCAATGGTTGCAGAAATGCACTGACTTAAAGGTTTTTCAATAATGCCTGTAAGCACATGATAACACCTTTTTAATGATTCTTTACAGCTAAGCAGAAATGCATTTTTTTTTAATTTTCATGAAGCGTTAAAAGAAAGTGCACTAAAATAAACTCTTGATTGAAAGTGGAATTTTCATGTAAATAAATGTTCAGGTTCTGCTCTGTAAAACATTTTAACTGTTTACCTCTACGTCAGTGGTTATTAACCTTTTCGAAGTCACGGTGCATTTTTTTTTATAACAAAACATGGCGGTGCACTAAAATCAAACGGCTGAAATACAACGAAAATTATGCTAATATAAACTTTATTATGAATTTAACACATTATACAAGTAATATAGTAAAACCATTTGAAGCGACGCAACACGTGCGATCGATTCGTTGGCTATCATAATTTCGCGATTTCTTTAGTTTTTTTACCATATTTCCGCGGTGCACTTGCAGCAAGCTCACGGTGCACCGGTTAAGAACCACTGCTCTACGTCATGCAGAAATTAATGTATTGGCAAAGTGGGGCGATGGCGCAGCATTGTGTACTGCCTCAATTCAACCCTTTATTTTTTTATAAACAAACTTGAACAGCGTTATAAAGTTAAAACATCATTTATGTTTTTTTTATGATGACAATAAAATTTATAACGTTGGGTTGCATCACAAACAAAACATATAGTGTGTATAAATTGTTGTAAAAATGTGAATAATCTTTCAATCAGAGTTTTCCAATAATGAAATATATCCGTTAAGAACGAAGATGAAACTAGCATTATTGAGAAAACGTATTTATTATGCCATCACGATATATCTTATTATACGCATCTTGATTAATGACGTCATAAAAGCCATCAAACGATTAATCTAGTTTATTAACGCCATCTTGAATAGGCGATTCGAAAGTTCGATAAGGCTCTTTGAATGGCACAACTTCGCGCAAGAAAATTTGCTCCCAACTTTAAACCGACGATAATTGATGAAATTAGTACCAACTTTGTTCGCAAAATACGGTGGCGTCACTGGGTATTTGATAGATTAGTGACACTGGGCTTAATTTACAACTTTGATACTATATAAATAAACATTTATATTATGAAATGGCAGTGACTCTACATGTACAATACACTAATATTTTGTAATATATAAAAAATCAAACTTAAATTAATTTGCTTGAATATTTGTTAACACAATTAAAAGTTACCACACAAGACTTTTACAATTAATGAGTGCTGTTATTAACAAAAACAATAAATTTATAACACACAATATATTGGAACGAGTGGGAACACCCATCATAGATGACGGTATTGAAATTGAAATACTGATTGTCTAAAGTAGCTGTTCTTTAGTTTCCATACTTACAGACTGGTTTTTGTTTGTTTGCCTCGGTTTGCGTCAAGTCGAAACTGTGTGTATTTTTTATATATATACCGCTGACGCTTAGGTCATGGAAAAATTTCATACCTAAACGTGTATGTGATAATAATAAAACGATATAATTTTGTATTTCTCAAACACCCGTCATATTAATGCAGTCATTATAGATTTTTTGTCGTGAAGGGTTTATCCCTTCACGAAAAAAAAATAATTTACTCCTCACAGCTCATCATGGCCCATTTCAAACAATCATAATATTAAATTTTGGTATTAGGTAGAAACCTTTATTGGTAGATACATACGGTATTCAAATTGAGGGCATATTCAAAATTTATTTTTGATAGTAGTTGCATAAATAATAGATTATAAACAAGTCTTTGCCTTTTAAAATATCGAAAAATGTCTAAAAAAGCAATTTAATATAATTGTTCATGTGAAGATTATTCTGTTTCTAATCGTTGTCCAACAGGAGAAAGCGACCACCAAGCTTCAAATAGTGAAATGGTTACAATCACCATTTGATCTCTTTGTATTAAATTCACATTTCTGATTTAGTTTCTTTGATATTTGTGAGTATAGGTATTTTATATTGGTATAACTATTATATTCATAGTCCATTTTCAATAAAAATGCTACTTGTATCTCGACGATATACGTTTTTCAAATGAGCGAATCGTGTCAACCGAGTTAAGTATTACTTAAAACGTGACATTGTTTCGTGTTTCTTGTCATGAATTTTTGTTTTTTAAATCGTTTCTACATTTATAATTATTAAAATTTTAAAAAATTGGCAATATAATAAGTCAAAATGTTCGTTTATAGACGATCATCTTCCCTTTAATTTTGTCAGAAATAAAATTAATGTTAGAACAGTGATGTCAACTACGTAGGAAAGATTGAAATATCATAATTCGGTAAACATTTATCCAAGGCATAGTAATCACCGTCGTTCGATATGGTTACGGATGTCTCGAGCTCAATTCCCGATGCGGACAGTTTCATAAATTGATCTTTCAATCGATTTATGGATTTCTGTTCGTAGCCATGAATGTGTGTGATCACTTTTAAGGTGTTAACTGTCAATTCTTGATGGAAAGATATAATATTTAAAAAAAAAAAAAACACAATTCATTTGTACTACTTCCACATATTTATAATGACCAGGACCGGTTTCGCTCATCACGAGCATCATCAGTTGAAGATGCTCGTGATGAGCGAAACCGGTCCTGATCACTATAAATATGTAGAAGTAGTACAAATGAATTGTGTTTTATTTTTTTTTAATGTGTGTGATGTCTAAAACTCCCTACCACCCATCCTATCTTCACAACCGGGGCGTAACGAGTGCGTTTAATTAACCATTAGTTCTGTCTAAGCCCTATCCTTCTATCCTTACTTTCTTTCAACAAGAAAGGTTGAGCAATTGAGTAACAAGCAGTTTTCATAGAAAAACTTCTGTTGAGATACCGCCATTAGGAGGCCATATGCTCCACGTCGGAAAGCGGACATAGTAATCATCGTAGTGCATACGTTTCTGTTATTCGATTCAATGCTGAAAATCACAAAAAATCTTTTGACGAAATTTCATAAACGTAAAGATAATACGATAGGTTTTCGTTGAGCGCTGAATTCTCAATAACACATATAAATATTATTTGATGCCAGCAAAATAAAATAGATAGAAATTGTAAACATACTATACAGATTTCTTGTCGAACGAGTTTATAAAGTAACAGTTTCATATATTTTTTTGCTTAGTTTGTAAGCAGCTCTACCGTACACCCTGTTTGGCAAAAGTTGGCGAAATAAGTAGATTGATCTATCATTTCCGGGCCACAGGTCCCAAGGCGTCTCGTTTATCAAAATATCTTGAACAAGTAATGACAAGCTATGAGAATTTTATTTTCGCAGCGCTTGTTTTTTCGGTCATTTTTCGTAGATTCCCTCGTGATTGAACGACATTTTCCCAGCGCAGTTGTTTTTGAACGTGTTGAAGTGATGATTTTCAATGTCTTTAATTTTGAACACAGAAGTCTTACTTATATTCTGGTACATTTCAATGTTTGTATTAAATTGACTCATTTTTTACAAATGGCCAGTATGACAGAAAATAACAAATGCGCAGTTGGTATGCAATAATTTTCGGCGTACCACTAAAAGCATTTTAGTCTTATAAATACCCTTATAAGACCGTTTGTTTTAAGTCCTGCTGTAAATCTTCGGACAACCCTCTCGCCGATGATATCTGGCCTCACTCCCAAAGACAAGAAACAAAAAATACAATTATAGCTCATTCTCAAAGGGTGAGCTATGTACCCGTATTTTCTTGTTTGTCCAAATTAATAATGATAATGTAATAATGCACTTTAAAAATACAGCGTTTCTTAGCAGTGTCGACCAAAATTTGTTTAACAGCAATACAAAATAGTATAATATACACATACTATAGATGTACCTATTCAACTTGGCCGTTAGTGAGAGTGCCACCGTTACGTTAGGAGTGTTGCCATATTCATCCAAAATTGAAATTTCAATAAATTCCAATACCGATATTTTAGCGACGGTTATTAAAAGTAGACATGGACATTGAAACTTAATTCAATGGTAATCGGGGAAATTTATTTTAATTCCAAATTCGGCGGCGTCCAAGTAATGTTGGTAATTCTATATAATACTATTGTATTTTTGGGCTATAATTGACCAATTATTTAACATGCCGCGCCGCAAAACACGCCCTTGAACATTGTTTTAATTGTACATATTACTTGTTTCAATCGAAATTATGTTTAAATTAAAATACTACTGATCGACAGCATTATCAGAGTAGATGATTAAATTGTTAGTCAATTTATTCTATTTAGCTGAAATTTTCGTGTCATGATTACTACGAATTTTTAGATAACATTAAAACGAATTATATGGTCTCTTTTAAAGTGGTAAATGTCAATTCTTAAGGAAAGACATTATATATGTGTGTGTTTATAAAAATAAAGCACATTATTGTGTTCAGAACCAGTTTACCTCATCACGAGCATATTTTCAAACGATGAAAAATAAATAACTGTACAAATTAATTTTTCATCGGTTGAAAGTATTGAAGCACATTTTTTTATATGACAAAAATGTTATAAGGTAAACGTACCAGTGGTTGTGGTTGACCGTTTAAGACAAAAATTCAACAAAAATAACGATTAACGTTTGGCATTAGATTGAATGATGACAAAGCAAGTGTATTCATATTGGAGCAAATGTCTTAATTAATGTGGTAAGACAAAAATTAGAAAAGTCTTTTACAAAAAAATTGTGTTAAATTTTTAACAACCATGTTTTTGTCTCAGTAGTTGAACATGCCTAATCAGAGGGTTTCATGGCAACCTTTCATCAGAGCTTCCTGTGAGACCACTCTTGGTTGAATCAAGTAGCATATACTTACATTCATTGATATCCTTAAGACATTCAAAATTAAATACTGAATGCATAGGTGTTGTTTTCAACTGGCCGCTATGACATTCCAACGACATACATGGTGATGTATTAGTTCCTCATTCCGACAAAAGATGGTTTCATTTGTCTGAACTTTAAAATTAGAGCAATCCCGCGTATACGTTTCTTATTTTGGGGACTTTGATTGAAAAAGGTCAACTACTGGTACATCTACAGCATTGTGTTCATAAAACTGTTAATTTCCTAATATGATTAATAATTTTTCCTTGCAATACCTCACTGTCAATGAATTTACCTATAAGATAGCGTGAAAAGTGAGATTGTCACTGGCAGACTTATTTATTGCAGGGATTATTAGGAACACCAAGTGTTCCCACACTACACGCGCCTGTATTCAGTTATGAAACAAAAAGGAGAAAAAAATACCGCCTTTATTATATGTACCTTCGTCACATCATTATATTTATTGGCGCCATATTTTCCCGCCAAACATTACTAAAATGAGCACACATAAATAAACTTAAGACATTCAATTTAGTTTTTTTTATAGTAAACCGATTTTTTATATGAATCCAACAGCGAGCGCAATCATGACTCGCATTCCCTCGCGCCGCATTCGTATGCGCTACGAATTATCCACTCGAGACTAATATCCGTAAGTTTTTGCTGATTTTCCGTTTGCCAAAATATCCGCTAATTGTTTAATTATTAATTTTATTTTGTTTTATCGATTTTTTTAATACCGTCGGTATTGTGGCAGAAGGCGTTAGGCGAAAAAACTTTGTTTTGAAATAATGTACTTAAGAATGTCTCGGCGTCCGTGGCGCAGTTGGTAGCGGTTTTTGTTGACGGTTTGCATAAATTGATCCTTCAATCGATTTATGGATTTCTGTTCGTAGTCTGAGTGTTTGTGATATCTAAAACACCCTCTCGCCCACCTGACTTTCACGAGGCGTAGCGAGAACCATTAGCTAACCACTAACTAGTCCTGTCCTAGCCCTATCCTTGTATCCCTTTGAAAAAAGAGAGGTTGAGCAACTGAGTAACAAGCATTTCTCATAGAAGAATTTTGTTAAGATACCTCCACTAGGAGACTATATTATGCTCCACGTTTTATTTAGCTTTATTTTATTTAACTAACCATTTTATGTGATTTGTCAATCATTTACGATTTCGATTAAAGTCTTAGTAATTTTAATAGTTTTTTGCTACTAATAACTGTGATTGAAATTGGCTTAATTCATATTGATTTCTTCTGATTCCGTAAGAAATACATGGATTATGTCTGAGATTGTTTTTTCAGACTGTGGACCGTCATAAAATCTATCGTACTGCATTCATAAGTCAAAACAGCCGATTTTCGACTTATCTTCTTCTCCGACTTTGCGTACGATATGCTAATTATGAAATGAATTCTCAATTTTATCAATTGCTGAATTGATGATGTAGGAAAACTGTTTAAAACTTAATTTCGCTCATTAAACTTGACATATCTATGGAAACATAAAATAAAATATTCCCACATTCTCTACGATTGTAGGCCAGGCCAAATTATTGCAAATTTAACATTTTTGTAGATGGTACAATGATCTAACCTTGTCTAAAAATCAATCTTTTACTCATGCTATGGTCTGAAGGCGATTGTCTACAAACAGTACTCTTAACCTCTTTCAACTATCCGTATCGAATTTTATATAGCTTTGGACGATTGACGAACAACTATTTTTCGGAAGAGAGCGTTAACTGTACTTATGCTAACACAAATTATACTTTTAATTATTTTGAAATTAAATATGTTGATCGTATACTATTTTATTATCCGAAACGTTGTTATTCAAATCATTTTTAAGTCAGTAATCAACATAGTAAAAAACACTTAACGAGCTTTGAAACCTGATTATCAAAATTGTGATTTTAAATATACTCATTAGACGCATTTAAGTGTCTAATTTTATTCTGTTTCTTTACTTAGCCCTTTATAAATAAACATGTTTTAAGAATTAGACTTATTCAAGTGACTAGTTTCATAAATCTTAAAATGTCAGTAATCCCTAAAGTAAAGCTTTCGAAATTAATGCACGCTCCCAACAGAAATAACTTTGGCACACTTGCATCTTTTACCTAGCGATCAAAGGGGTCGAGGCGTCCGCTAGCAATGATTTAAGCACCCATAAAATTGCAATTATCTTCTTAATGTGAAGGAGACATTTTCTTTCAGGCGATTAGTCGCACGACGACAGATGTCGTGTTGAAATTTTGACATGTTTTTGCGCTTTCGGCTATATTTTTAATATTCAAGAAAACTCTAGCTGACACCTTTATCATTGTTATACAATTTTTGCAATTGAGTTTTATTCATATTTTAATATTAAATCTACCTGTCTGTAAACATTCTTAACCATCAATTCAGTGAAGTAAGAACTGTTGCCATAACTTTAACTCTTCACAAAATCTCATACTCGAGATTTCACATGTGTAATCGAAAAAATTAGCAAATATGCTTTAAGATGTCAAATTTTGATTTGATTTACTAGGAATCAAATCCAAAAGTTTTTGCTCGTTAAACGGATCTCTGATCGTTGAGCTACATGTGCATATTTAATTTTCGAAGATAGCATAATATGTTGTAGACCAGTGGTCTCCAAATTCAATAAGAATGTGAGCTACTTTCAGGATTGACAATGTCTGGCGAGCTACTTATACATATTCATTCTTTATAATTTTTTATCGTACCATAAATAATATAATTAAATTAGCTAAAATAAATTATGACATCGGACTTCCGATAAAACAAAAAATGCACACTTTAATTATGTATTTATAAACAAAATAATAGCTGAAAAATATCTTGAAATAAGTGTGAGGAAAAGTAAAAATAATTAGAATGGCATTCACTTCCTTCCACAATATTTTCAATTTTAGGTGGGTACCTTGTCACTCCCATCCGAATGCAATTATCAAAAAGTACATCTGTAAATCTGTTTCTATATTTACTTTTAACCACTTTCCTAGTGGGTAACGTTGATTCACATACGTAGGTAGATCAAAACAATGCCTTCATTTTAAGCGTAATTCGACCTAAAATTAAATACTTTTCTGTTAGGACGAAAGGGATACAGATTCTACAGTTGAGGCAACACTCTTAAGCGACAAATCACACTGAAATTTAATTCGAGAAATATTTCATTTCGGAGTCCAATAATAAAATTTATGAGTCAAATTTACAAATGTGATGAAATATCTTACGCGAGCTACAGAAAATGCCACCGCAAGCTACCGGTAGCTCGCGAGCGACCATTTGGCGATCACTGTTGTGGACAATTCTTAACATATTTTTCGGTCTGAAATTGCAGCAGCTTTCGAAACATTCTCCCTAATAAAAGTCAAAACAATTCCAAGAAAGCGCCCTCAAAGACTTCGAATCATACGTCCGTACAGTAAAAGGACAAATTTCAAGATCAATCCTGTTTATGCTACCCATAATTGCGAAATATTCATCATCAGCGTAAAGCTTTTGTAGGCATTATTCTATTAAAAATCAATTCCTATTCTGTAGAACGGAAATATTTCCCAATATTAAGATCCATAAATAATACGAGAAGTTACTGTATGAACTGGCAACACTTATATTGAATGTAATAGCGTACAATATCTAACATTGAAAACATAATTTATATTTTTACGAGTGTCTCGTAATGACCGATCTATGAAAATCATATAGCGTGTCTTTAAGAACACTTAAAGTTTTGTAAATTCAATTATTTACATGCATAAGTTTAGCTGATTTGCTTTAATTACGGCTCTCGAAAGTTGCAGTTTTAATCTGAATATTATTCCCGACATTTGCGTGTGAATTAATGCATACTTTGTATAATTTATGAAAACTGCATAAATAATCGAATGTTAGTACTAATAACAATCGAACAAAACAAAATGGAGTATAATTTAATTAGAATTAAAATATTTATTCATTAATTCTGGTACGGAATAGAATTCTTATTTTAAAATTAAAATCGATAGCCGTGGTAGTCCACTTGTTTCATATTATGCTTCAGTTTTTTGAAAAGAATTATGAGACTATATCAAGCAAAAGAAAATATTATATGTAGTTACGTGTTTATCCTTATATAATATCTTATGTAATAAGATTATTTAAAAATGTTGCAAGGAGGCGGGGTTCTGCAGGTAGCCTCGTTAGGTTACCAGTAAAATCACTCGCAAACTGCATTAATATTTATAGTCAGTTTTCAAAGAAGTCATTTTAAGTTAATAATTTTTACAAAGTAACCGCTGAATCGACCGAATATAGTTATATTTTTCATTAACGTTATGCCATTTTATTTAAAAAATATATGTGTTTGAGTAATAAAAATATATCATTGAATCTTGCTTATTATTCGATTATGTTATCTTTTACTGATTGCTATTGTAGTAATCAGAGAAAAAGACGATTGTACCATTCTTTAGGATTCTTATAGTGGTTCAAGAGAGTCAGACATGAAAAGAGGCTTTATTCGGAAAACTTTCAGCGGAACGACGATGATGTCGCATCTTAAAGCTCGGATTTCTTATCTACGACATTGTTCTTTTATAGTTAGTAGCAGTTATACATCACCGCAAGAGAAAGTACAGTATCATGAGATGTGATTTCAAGTATAATATTTTTTTAACCAAATTAACCAATGTAATTTTGTTACTAAAAATACTCGAGATAAAATCACAGTTAATTTCTCAGAATATAATATTAATCTTTGTTTAGCTCTTTAAATAATTTCGTATTTTAATACATATGAAATAAATATTTATTATAAAAATAATTTATCCTTTTCCCATGGACTGTGTTCCCAGGGTTGTATACAAGCGTGCTTTAGTCGGTGGCACACCTGTCCATACGTAATAATACGTTGGAATTGTTGTTTGTCTGCCATACTTGTCGACTACTGGTTTTCGCGGTTGTATTTTGTCTTGAAATAATTTACGGCACTAAACGTCGCGTTCATCACGATTAATGGCCGACTCAAACTCCCACTATCATCTTGATACGCGAGACACACAACTTCATATTTATGAAAGACCTGATGAATTCTGTTTGAACTGCACTATTCCAGTGTAACAGGTTCAATAGAAAGACGCTTTGAAAATATGGTCATCACGAGATAATATTTTAATACCGACAAAATTCGTCATAATATTATACGTTAACATTCTCTTGACACAAAACAAAAAAAAAACACCAAAAAGGCTTAAACCTAATACTAATAGAATCACATACCTATATGAAGGAAAAACCACGTTTACAGAATTTCAAAATAAACAGTACAACAAAGGTGCCGCCAACTATTAATTACTATAATTATGTGATATACACCTTCAAATCAACATTAATACAAACTACTTTACAACTTTTGACTTAGCGGCACATTGAAAATTTACCTAAATTTGTTGCATTCGTAAGACGTGGTTTACTAAATACTTCGCCCATGAGCGTGGATGGTTCAGTCGTAATTTGGTCCTCTTTTGAAGCTCTGTCGTCTAGAACAGTGACAATCAGACATTATCGGTGTGCGGATCAGTAAATATTTTTCAATGTTAGCTGGGGACCCGCTCCATTATGTAAATAAAATAAAAACAACATAGCAATATGTTTTTATTGAATGAAAAGAATTGAAATTGACATTACATGAGGCACGCGTCTATATTAATTATTTTTATTAACTATGTAATATATTATCGATTTTAACTACATATTTACTTTGTTGAGCGCTGACCGGCTTTCGCCAGGCAGCGGACTACTACTGGTCCACGAACCACCATTTGAGTAGCACTGATCTAGAAAAACAGAAAATCATTGAAATTATTTTCATCAATACAAAACATAAATAATTTAAGTGATATAAAAAATATATATTCAAATCGTCATTTATTTATATCTCACAATTGGTGCTTTGCGAATGGTGACACTTTTTGCATAAAATAATTATGTCCGTCGTCCATATATATTTCATCTCCGTTTCATTTAGGAACTGCAATAAATGAAATGGACAAATTACATCCCCGATATAACGTCAAGGGCAAGATGTCGACGTCTCTGCCGTAGAGTCGATTACAATTGCCCCTCTAAGCGAGCAAACCCTGTAAATCTGCCCAAGATTTGTGGCAAACAACGACCCAAAACCTTTTCTCATTGAAAGCTGGCTGGCAGCTTTTATTATTATTTCAAGCTTATAAACATTTGATAATCAAAAGTGTAAATTTGATTGTGCCTTTCTATTGTATAATATATTTAATTCTATTAAAAAAATAATAAAACGTGATAACTTTCTTCAGATATTTTTAAATTTATATGATAATGATAATTTTATAATGTGAAAAATACATCATGTCTTATATAATTGATATTACCTTGTTCAGCCTTTGATATATTTACTCACAATTAAGTGATTGTTGAGAAGTGTCAGTTTTATTTTAATATGTGCTTACTGTCAGTTTAAATACTTATATTATTTAGTGTATTACTTTAAATATACATAAATAATATTAATAGAAACCACTACCAAATCTTAAATCATAGAATTGGCAGTTAACACATTAAAAGTGCTCTAAATCGATTGTTTTGAACTGCACTATTTTTCTCTATATTTTAAAAATAAAACACAATTTGTTTCGTACCACTTCCACATTTTTATAATGATCAGAACCGGTTTTGCTCATCACGAGCATTTTCAACTGATCATGTTATCTCAATATGTAAAAGTTTTTATTATTATCAGGAACCAAAAAAAAGACAAATCTTCATTTACATATACTAATAACAATGAATTTACTAAATGAATCAATCCTTACTTAGCTACTGCCTATTTTTTTACTAATTGTACAGTGAGAGATGATTCGAGGACTACTCCGGGTACGTTGGTGCAACGTGGAGGTGTTGAATAATGTTTTTTTATCCGAACGTTGAATAAGTAAAATCTCTATATCGAAGAAAACATTTCTGTATTGGCAATCGCTTATCCAGAATGTATCGCCAATAAAAAGATAAATAATCTTTTCAACATATTCTTAAGGCGTTGTTTATTATATCCATCAACTATTATTTTACAGGTCGATAACGATTCATATTCTTCTCAAAAGTCTCAGTAGACTTTTTCATTCAATTTTGCACAGTACGCTGTAAATATTTATTCAATAATGAATATAAATTTATGTTGGTACGTACATTTGACTAGTTTATTTTGATGCGTTTTATGTTTTATCGGTTAAAGCGGCTGTAAATGAGTCGTGCAAATAATTTTCATGCCAGTTTGTTTAACGACGGCATAATAAAACATTTATTTTATTTATGGATATTCGTCAATATTTTATTACCAGATAAAATATTATTTGATTTATCCAATAACCAGTATTTCATGTGGCCATCTTATTATTATACATTATACCTATAAACTTTACACAAAGGAATAAATATGGTTAATTTTAAAGATATTACAACTTGTATAAAATTGTGCAAATTTAATATCCATTGTAAATTATTGACATTAACTATCATATATGTCGGCGGCCATGGCGCAGTTGGTTACGTCGTTGGATACGGTTATGAATGTCTCGGGTTCAATTCCCTTTGCGGACAGTTTCATAAATTGATCTTTCACTCGATTTATGGATTCCTGTTCGTAGTCATGAATGTGTGTGATGTCTAAAACTCCCTCCCACCCATCCGATCCTCAAAACCGGGGCGTAACGAGAGCGATTAGCTAACCACTATTCCAGTCCTAGTCCTACCCTTCTATCCTTACTCTCTTCGAAAAAGAGAGGTTGAGCAATTGAGTAACAAGCAGTTTTCATAGAAAAACTTCTGTTGAGATACCGCCATTAGGAGGCCATATGCTCGACGTCGGAAACGGACATAGTAATCATCGTAGTGCGTACTTGGGCGTTTCTGTTATTCGATTCAATGCTGAAATTCACAAAAAATCATTTGACGAAACTTCATAAACGTAAAGATAATACGATAGGCTTTCGTAGAACGCTAAATTCTCAATAACACATAAATCTATAGCTTTTGCGTTTTAGTTATTGTTTTATGCATCATTTAATTTATTATTTTCACTTTAAAACGCGTTATATGCTCTGAGTAGGGAGCGGATATGGATTTAAAAAAAATTAAAACGCTCAATTTTCAAAATTTAATTGGCGTCATTCAATGCACCAAGTTGGCCAAACCCCGTTTTAGTAAGTATTTTTAAAATTAGATGTAAAAAGTTCAATTTATGATTTTATGTATTTAATGTAGTATATATATATATATATACTGTTTACATATAATATAGTGTACATACATTCGAATGCGCTAAAACCAACGTCTTGTAACTTGTTGCCAATTTATGGATCGGGAAGAATCCAAAAGCGTGACCTGAATTCATTAATACCGCATTCAACCGCGGATGCACGGCCCGTATAAGAAATAACCTCTGACAGGGGTGCAAGCTACCCCCAGAGACTACCCTCATACCATGTTTTCAAATTCTTGATTCTCGGATAGTTTCCGTGTATTATTCACTATAACATCAATAAACATCAAATGTAAGTGATATTTTTTTAATCGCCAATAATTATTCATTACTTAAATGTATCAAACGTACTATGTTATGTAAACTATAATAGATATAAGCATCAAATGTCTTGTTATTAATTAATAATAAACATATATCCATATAATCGGACGAAAATGCTTCTTACTACATGGCGAAACCGATTCTAATGCGTAAATAAAATTTGCGAATTACATTTAATCTTCAGTTGTTTTTGTTATATTGTATTAATTTTTTTTTTTTTAAATAAAACACAATTCATTTGTACTACTTCCACATATTTAAAATGATCAGGACCGGTTTCGCTCATCACGAGCATTATCAACTGACGAGCATTATCTTTATTTTATCAGTATTTTTATCAGTTGACCTGATACTGATCATTATAGATATGTGGAAGTAGTACAAATGAATTGTATTTTATTTTTTAAAATATAATGTCTTTCCACCAAGAATTGACAGTTAACACATTAAGAGTGATTATTTTTTTACTAATATTTTTTACCCGGCTACGCCCCAAGATAGGGATGGCTTATATTATTTCATTTAACACTTTTCTTTTCCTTGAGGAAAGAAATGAGGATTTTACTGTTTTATAAATAATGGATTATTTTCCACTGAATTTTTTGATTTTTTAAAAATTTAACGATTTTGCATGAAAAGTTATTATTTGTGACATATTATAACAAATTTATAGTCGCTTAGTAAATTCAACACAGATTTAGTGGTTATAATAACATGAGCGGTTGCTAAGCAAATATTTGCTATTATTTTTCCTGTTGCTCTTCATTAAGACGTCAAATATATAGCGTTTTCAGTTTTTGGTTAAAAAATAATGTTGAGAGTTGAATGGTTAAAATTTCACGTAACTATGAAAATTCTACTGTACAACGTTTGAGAGTTCTTATATCCGACAGACAAACGTACAGATTTCTGCATGTATTTTGTTCTAAATAGTAGAGTTTACACCAGTTGGGCTGGAAGTAAAATAATTATTACTTTTATTCATGTAGGGATAAAGATTAGGAAATACTACACACATAGTATTTTATCAAAGTGTTCATCTAAAATCTAGACGTTACCTTAGGGAAACTTATAAAATGTTAGTAAATACAAGAAATGTATCAAAGATCTTCTAAGAATATTTGTGTTATGCATTTAATAAATTAATACGATAAGAGTGTTATGATTGTATTATAATACAAGTGATGATCAAAATTATTCAACTTTATACGTTTTCTTACTGCATTATAATGTTGTTAATCAAACAGTCGTGAAAGTCAAACATCTAAGGTGAAAGAGTTGCATCTGTCTCGGTCAATAGTAACGACCCGTAACATCATTCGACTGACACGAGTGCTTCGAAAGGCAGTTACGCAGGCGCAAGGCTTTCACGCTCCCGCCTCTCTGTGACCTCCAGCCAGGCGCCCAGGGTGCTATGTAGGTCACAGCCTTCAGGCTCGTGGGGGTCAAAGGTCGCAGAGAGGTTGGCGTATGAAAGTCCTTTCGCTCAGGTCAATCCTTGCGATGCTCCTATGTGTAATTGCCGATTCATCCAGACGGTGCTCCAAGAATTTTCAACAGACAGCGCAAGTTCAAATCATTCAGACTGCAATGTTGTTATACTTAATACTAACGGTACACACATCTATACGTTTTTGTCATTTAATTATTTCTTTAGAGTACTACAATACACAATAAAAGAAAATCTATTCATGTCGTCGCTATTCTGGCAGAAAACACTAAATCGAAAAAATGACATATTGAGATAGTTATACCAAAATGGCTAACGTATGGAAGAACACACTTATTTTGAAAAAGGTGTAGTATTTCAAATATTTGGTCTTCAGCGTCCAATTGCTCAAAACTAGTATTTTTAAGTTAGTGTCGTCTTCCTAAACAACGAAAATACATAGTTATTATTTACAGATACGCGTCAATTTATCGATTTTGAGAAAATGTTATTCAAAATGTCAATATCCGTTATTGATACATTACTAATATAGTAAAACGATCACTCTTTCGGGGGGGGGGATTTTTAACTTCCACTTAAAATTATGACTTTGGTTTTAGTTTCGAATTCACTGTGAGGTTTATGTAATCAACAGAAAATAAATAAAAAATGGTGTGTGTACTTGTTTTCATTTTCTTGTGTGGGAGGGGTTGACAACATCGCATAAAACAGTTTTATAAATGAACTGAATTTTTATTACTGCACGATGAAAACAATTTCTTTCATTTAGGCGCAAACACATTACAAGTTTTCTGCTGTACTCAAAAATGCTCGATTCATGTATATATGTACACATTAATATTAATATCTCTCTTAACAATCAGTACCTCTACTAAACAAATAACTGTTTCTCCAGTTTCATCAGTAAAGCATTTTATATGTTGAGTTGAGTACTCTGAGTAATAAAGAAATATCTATATTATTATTCAATAATACGTAACTCAATAGATTTCAAAATGAAAGCATTAAATTAACCATTAACCGACATTTACTTTTTCCAATATCAATCACAACCGTCACGACATATCTATTGATACTTCATCTGGCAAACGAGACTATCTTACGTCACGAATGGAAATTTACAGAGCTGTCTAGAACATTACCTTATTTTCTAACCGTTTCTTTACTCTATGCTTCTAGGACGCCGGACGTATATTTTACCATTATCGATCAACGCTTTGCAACGCTTGCTGGGAGGTAGCACATGACCTACATTGCCAATTTTACATCACCCATTTCTGTTGTTCTGTTGAATCGTAAACAAAACTTGATTGATAAACAACTATTGATTTTACGGTTTATTTAATGATGTATTAATTATCGTGGCATTCCTTTATAAATTATGTCTCTAGACCAATTGTATAATTAACAATAATGTCCGCAATGCGGTGGGAGTTTGTGTCTAAATTTTAGTTTATTAGCTATTACGCAAAATTAGAATATTATGAAAATAATTTACTACACCTAAAAGAAAATTTATAGCGAATCCGAATTGTGATAATTACAATCGTAGAAGTTATATATATATATATCCGGTAGCTACATATTTATTTTCTTATTTCCATGCTTAATCTAAATGAAAAATATGGGAAAAAATCGCTGGTTTTTTAAATTCTGACCCGGCCACATAAGCCACAATTATATCGACACTCCCTACGTATAATCCCGTATCTGCAAAACATAACAATATACAGGAGTGCATTTCAAAGATTCAAAACGCAACTCACCGTATAATGTTTTCGATAAAAAACAGTTTTTACTCTCTCCTGAACAATTTAAATTTTTAGGGCCTTATATATCAATTGGCCAACATGTATTCGTCGGCCTCTGTGGTCTAGTGGTAAGTGTTTGCCCAAGCGATCAGGTGGGTTCTGGTTCAATTCCCAGCAAGGTCAGTATCAAATTTAGAATTTTAATTTGTGATCTTGGTTGGACATGAATGACTTCTAAAAATTCTCATCGAGTTTACCTCGTATGATATTCTAATTTTCAAAATGTTTGGCGCATTGACTGTCAGATGTAATGCCAGATATTTTTATTAAAAATTTTAAATTAAAAAAAAAGATCTCCGTCGATTATATGTGTTGCAAAAGTAATTTTCAAAATGTCTGTATTTATTTGTCAATACATGTGTACTATGTTATTATCAATCCAAAATACAGATGTCAGAAAGTCATATAATATAAGGTATGAGGCATTCCGCTATCAAATGACATTGAGACACGGCACTCCAAAGCCTCATATATTTAGATATAGGTATAATATGTTTTCTATAAATTTTGTGTATTGCTGTCATGTTCACTTAACTTTTAAAAATAAATATATTTCTATTTTACCGAAGTCTAGCAGCTTTATAAAAATCAAAGCGTATACGAAAGTCAAAGTTATGACTGGTAAGTCTCTAAGGAATACATACTTTAACCACAAAATATGTCTGCTAACAAAACATGGTGATTAAAGTTTCCGAGACTTCTCTATTAAAGAACATTTTTCTTTTGATTTGTTTTTATGAATATAAGTTTTTTAAAAATACCCGCAAAGTAATAGGAAAACATTTAAATAGATATTTCTTAAAATTTGGCACTTTCTATGCGACTACATTTTGATTTTAATATAAAATCTGTGTCCCATTTCAAAAACCAATAAGTTAACTTATGTCTTTTAATATAAAATTAACGTTGATAACTTTCTTATTTCACTGGCTGTGTTACTAAATGTAACGCATGCCTCTTAAAGAAGCATCTTCAAACACAACAAGTGGAATAACAAAGGTATCAATATTAATTTTAGATTCAAAGTGAATGTTTACAAATTTACCGCCAAATCTATTGAACATAATTCGATAGCGTTTTGTCCAATTATGTTTAATCCCGTACCTTCAAACATGAGAGTTTAAAGGGTGCATTTCAAAGATTCATAACGCAACTCACCATATAATGTTTTCGATTAAAACAGTTTTTACTCTCTCCTATACAATTTCAATTTTGAGGGCTACATCAATTGGCCAAAATACCGTCGATATACTTTTTCACACACTTTTAAATAGTACAAAAATGATTAATTTGTATTAATACCATACAATGCGTGGATACGAAACACAACTGACGATTTTCATTTAATTTTAATTCAAAATAATGTTTTATTTTAATTTCTTACGCATGTTGTTGATGATTTAAGAGAAAGTCACTAACACTACATTATCTTTTCTCCGACACACGGAAAGCTAAAATTACTAAAGACATATCACATGCATTTATAATAAGCGATACATTTTTGGATTTGCTTTGTGCGAATTATCATAGAATGATTTCTGGGATGATATATATATTTATAGATGAACTTTGTTCGTTTGTTTGTTTTGTTAGTTTGTCCTCTATGCGTTACTATACCATTCATACGTTTTCGATGAAACTTTGGTGAGTTTTTGTGTGCAAACCCGTGAAGAATTCTGATAAAAATCGAGAAACTAAAAAAAGAATTAAATACGTACAAACGGCGACATCTCTAAAAACCTTCTGACTTATTCATGTTCGCACCAGACGGGAACAAGAAATATTGTGTATCCAAAATTACTTCAATAAACAGCATTAAAACACAAACACTTTCTTTCTTTTAGTGGCATTGTAACGCATGCCGGGTACTTTCCAGATATATATAAGTATAGCCTATGAGCGCATATAATTTAATTTATTTACTTTTTCAAAATAAACGACATCATTTATATATAAGCAATTTGTAACATTTTACAATTTTCGTCGACTGTGTGTGTATTCGTTATATTGCTTATCCATTATTCCGTCCTGCCCACTCTTCATAATGTCTTATTTGATTTATGTATACTATATTCGTCTCTATTGTGTGCTTTAAATTATGCTGACGTTCAACATGTTTCAAGTACTGCTGTATCCACACTTTTATGAAAGTTAACAAAATTGCTTGCAGTTGCATGATACTTTAGATTGGCTGTGTGCCAAAAGTCAATATGTGCTTTGGCGGCGAAGGGAACGCGGAGATAAAAAGAAAATTACTTTATGGGTAATTTTACAAAGCGGATGCTTAATCAACGGCGCCCTCCACTGTTTCATTGGATGTATCAGGACTACAGAATGTGAGAGGAGGTGTTTGTGCCGGGAATATAAACTGCATTGTGAATAACGACGCGATTCGAATACAAATAATGTACGCTACCTCTTCAAAGTTATGCGGTCTTGGTTGATTCGTCAACTGTAAGATTTACGAAACATCGCTTTTAGAATAATCGCAAGTGTTATCTAACTGTTTACATAAGCCACTAGTGAAAACAATTATATGATTAAACGAGATGTTCTTATTTTTTCGATTCACAATCAAAACCAATGTTGCACTACCAAAATACCTATATTAGTCTTAAATTATAATTGATAACTTAGTTATTTCACTGGCTTTGGTACTGATGTAACGCGTTTCGCTTCTTTAAGAAGCATCTTCCGATTAATTATATGGCAAGGTTATTTATTTCTAAGGTAAACAATGATTCTAATTATTTAATTAAAAATGAATGATTGGACGGATGCCATACTGTGACAATGATTCTATTCTATCTATGTGGCCCACCACTAACGTCTTTTTCCGAAAATAAGACACTGTCTTACTTTCTTTTTTGATCCAAAATACGTACTAAGGCTTATTATCGGGGGGGGGGCTTACTTTTCAAATACAATAAATAGATTTATATATTTATTTTTTAATATTGATTTGTGGAATTTTACATTTATTACTTTTAATTTAGGTAACATATGTTTATTTTAGGTACATTTAGGTAAATTCTACACTAGATTCCAGGAATTAATTCCAAACTATGCAATTCTCGGAAATATTAGGCCAGCTAGAGGTACTAAACTCAACAACATTTTTTAACAAATTATATTTGGCACATTATTTTAACTAGAGCTTATTTTTGGGGTAGGGCTTATATTACAAAAATCGCGCTAGGGCTTATTTTCGGAGGACGTCTTATTTTCGGAAAAAGACGGTATTAAATTTTTCCCCTTGGGATTTTCACCTCCAAAGATTAGTAATTAGTTCGTAATATCCTTGTTCGTAATATCCTTGTTTTAATCCCTCTCCACGTCTAGTAGAAGGAAATAAATCCACCCTCCTACCCTTCATCTTTAACCTTGCGATATAGTTAGTCTGAAGATGCTTCTTAAATAAACGAAACGCGTTGCATTAGCAACAAAGCCAGTGGGATTCTATCAATTTTAATTTTATATTAATCATGCATTTCCACAAAGTTACCCTCGAATCCATCGAAAATATTCCTTAAGTCCTCAAACTTGTAGACTCATGTTCATAACTATTTTTACATAATTTCCAAGTCTTCGTTCACTAATTTTATCCAGTCTGATCCAAGAGAGTCAGAAATTTACTCGGCATTACTTAAAATCTGGAATGATTTTGGAAACTAACAGAACTTTTTTGAATATTTTAAATATAAATTATTGAAATAACATACATACTGATTAATGTGTGTTTTTTCTCTAAGAATGTGAAAATTATATCCATCCAATTAGATTTAAGTTAATCAATATTTGCACAGCTTATTTTGAAAGTTAGACATCGTTACATAAATACTTAACAAGAAACTTTCGTATCATCATATCGAATATTTTCAGCATCAAATCTTCGCAACGCCAAACTCTTAACAGGAATGGGATTATGGCGCAGATATTAAAATATATACATTTCGCCATCGAAAGCGTAACTTTTCCCTCTTTTAATTATTTTTAGTCTTCAAGTAAAAATTTTAATTTACCTTTATGAAATAACTATCTTTCGAACGTATAAAACGTCTTCTTTAAGATTTATTTTACAACATTTTTATCTTTTTATAACTTAGTTATTTTATGAAAGAGAACAAAAAGTTTTTAAGATTCCTTTGATGGTATAAAAAGGTTTTAATAATTTGAGATTTAAGAGGTAAGGCAGACAAAAATAATTAAAGCTGGCGTAAACGGATTTTGGTAATTTTTTTTGTAGGATTATCAAAAATGTAGATTTTGATATCTTATTGTATGAAAATGCCATTTTATTACTTAAATATTTTTCAACGGTGTTTTGACTACGGTATATTCATGAATTCTTTTTTACTGTTTCAGGTAACTACAACTGTCATATTCTTGATCCAATTAACTCACCTGCACTCTGTTACTATATGTAAGTTTTTCTTCTAATATTTAAATGTTGTTTTCTACATAATACCATTTGTTTGTACTACTTTCACATGTTTATAATGACATTATCAACTGATGAACGAAAACGGCCCAGATGTGGAATTAGTACAAACAAACGGTGTTTTATTTTTTAAACATAGTACATTATATATATAATACTACTAAATTATATAGTTAATAAATAAAATATGGTATTTTGGTAAAGATTAAATAATTATTGACTGAACAAAATATCACTATTTAATGACGTCACTGATACCTTTTATCAGCCATTATATGTAGGGGCGCTTAGTGGAGCGGTTAATATAAGGAATACTTTCATCAAAAAAGACGTTATCAAAACTTTTACCAACTAGATTTTATCAATCTCACGAACTATTGTAAAAAAAAGTTTACTATTTTTTAAACTTAAGGCTTTCGAACCTTAATACCTCACAACACCCTATACATTAACAGTTTATCATGTCAACCAACTGAGTTGGAAGAACTTGGCAGGTCAGCCTATACGTTCGGTAAATTCACTGTTGACAAGTTAATATACTGCTCAGGTTTCAAAATTCCGTGTAATCCAACAATGGAAATGCGCATTATGCAACGCGTTTCAGGCAGCTACGGCCGTGAGATCAAATTTGCGATAGAATAACAACGTAGGTAAGAAAGCTTTTCCATAAGAGGTTGCGTGATGCATGCATAAGCCAAATTGCACTTAACACTGAATGCATTTGCCATATATTGTTACTTTTAATCATTTTAATTCATGTATGCGTTCATTATACTGCTTTTATCTACGTTTAATTTACAAGAACACGATAACAAGTCAGTGGGTGTAGGTTAAAGTTGATCTGCCATTTTGATCTGCCATTTTCCACCATTTCACACGCAGTGTTACCAGCTATGTTATACTTTTAATTATTAAAAGTTTGCATCTACTGGGAATACAATAATATGTAAGCGTGCAATATACTAAAAATGAGATTTAAATTATACTCTCGTTTTCAAAAAAATCAATAATAATTTTTGATCATCCTGAGGCAGGCAAAACAACAAATTTCGATTCCACAATTGAGTTGATTTTTTTAATTGTTAAAATTTTGCACATTACGGCATCTCCAGGCGTTCAACCACACTAATGAACTCGAACTGACATATCGTTGTTGTTCTGGAAAAAGGCACTAACTGAAAAATAATGGTTTTGAGTAATTGAACTTTGAAGTTTGTCAAATGTTTGAAATGCCATACCTTTTTCATTTTGTTTGATTGTTTGTACAAAACTGTTTATACAAGTATAATTTATAAAAATAAGAGTGTTCTTCCATACGGTATAGTTTGAAATGAGGAACATTGTGGTGTAACTAACTTAATGTCATTTTTCCGATTTAGTGTTTTCTTCCAGAACAACGACTATATAATGACATTAATACGAAATACATGGAAATGTACAAAATTTCAACGATTCAAATTTGATATTTAAATTCAATCAAGCACTCTCAGTCGATATCTTAAATTAGAGTTGATTTTAATGACGTAAAACCATATTTTTCAATTATTTATGGTACAGAAAATATTATGAAGCTACTCCCTACAAATACAATAATAATTATGTCGAAATTTATTGAAAATTATTGAATTGTTGTTTAACGAAATGCTTTTCATTATATTTTTGGCTTTTATGGTGTTCAAAGCTTTCATACGTTCAAAAGTTACAAATTACAAATGAACATTTTCTCTATCTAGTCTTATTAACTCTTACAGTTTGAGCCGTTTTCTCACTAATTTATTTTTAGGCAATTGATCTATTAAAACGCTATGACTTTAAATAGATCAATTTCAACAGTAAAAAAGAAAGAAGTGTTATATATACATATAAGTTATCCCAAATACATTAAGAAGTAAACTAAATTCGTCGCATTGTAGCTAAGAAATAAATCAAAGAAAATGAAGAAGCTGAAAAATCATATAATCTGCGTCTTTGGCCAGTCTTCATATACACCGTCAACACGCACACAAGCAAGGGCGTAGCCGCATAAGTATGTGTAGTACACTGGGTTGACGATTAATTCTCTCAATGAATTAATTAATTGGCAACGTTGTTGAAATGTTGTTTTTCAGCGATGAAGAGAGTTACTACTAAAATCATGAATGGGAAAAATCTGAAATATTTGAGGTCACCGCGTTGAATGTATTTGAATAGATGCAGGTTTAGTACCCATAAACAGGACGTGCGCGCGCATTCACCTCACGTTTCCCGCCATCTTCAGAATACAAAGTTGCTGTCATTCTACGACAGCCAGCGCCATCTGATGGTGACTGAGAAACATACTAATTAAAACATCGCCCAAGACCTTAGACGTAAGCAATTCCTTCACATAGGTTCCCTGTGACTTCTTCATTGATATTTTTTTTTCGTTTCGCTGTTACAATGTTGTTTTATGTCAAAAATAAAAACGTTTTTTATTGCATAAATCGATCAAAAATCAATTATACTTACGTCACAATCACACACTGCATACATCTATCAAATTGGTTTGCATAATTAACAATTGAAATGTACAATTTTAATTAGGTTTTCCGTAGTTTTTGTCCATATTATACACTTGATTCTAAGAAATTTATTAGTCGACCTATAAATTGAAGGTGAATGAAATTGTGATTTTTAACAAATCATAAACAGTAAATGAATATGGCATATCAAATTGATTTTTCCATGTCCTATTTAAATCAGCTGACCATGGTTACCATATAGAACAGCGGTTTTCAAACTGTGGTCCGCTGCGGTCCCTTTAGCGACCGCCAAAAATGAACGCATATTTATAGTATTAATATTTTTATAATTATAGCATGTAACATTTATTGGCTTTTGTATTTGGATTTCTCGCAAGTACGAAAATTAAGTGGTTTAATGATGGCGTTGCAAAACATTTTTTCCATGAAACGTGTTGTAGTGATTTTTTAATTGAAATGGCACAGTCCTATCCTGATGTTGCAAAGATGGCTCTAAGAGTACTGATTCCATTCGCAACCACTTATCAGTGTGAGATGGTTTTTTCTACACTACTTACTATCAAGACAAAATCTCGAAATAGATCATACGCGACCAATGATATGAGAGTTGCACTGGCCAAAACAATGCCAAACATAGAAGAACTGGTTCAGGCAAAGTATATGCATCCATTCCATTAAAGATCGTCATTTAAATTTAATGACGTCATAGCATGTAATGTTTTCTGAATACATAATTGTTTGTAAAAAAATGTTTTATTCACAACAGCCTATAAGCAGAGCCGCGCCGTAGGTATGTGGCACCCTTGTGCAAAGTATTTAGCAACCCCAAATAATATAGATTTTCCTTTTTTTTTAACGGGGTCCACGAGCGAAAAAATTTTATAGGGATCTCCACGTATTAATTTTTAAAAAGTTTGAAAACTGCTGATATAGACGAATCCGGCGTCAGTTTTTTAAAATAAAAATTCTGGAATATGTAACATACGTTTTTTTTTATTGGCGTACTATTATAATCAATGCTGGGCACATCTTCATTAAATCCGTTTGCACGGTTGTCAAATTGCAATTCACGAAAGCCTAAATACTATTTAAATATATTTTTGTTGTTTTTGTTTTATTATCAATTTTATATTTGAAACGCTTTCAAAATGTATTAATTAGCTTACATTTTATGTTATCGTGTTTTTCAACGGGTATGTGTTATGTAAATTATGAACTAAATTTGAGATTAGGTCATTTTTTTTATTTTTGATAACGTTAATATGTATTTGATTATCCATCGGGCAGGAAGAGACTCCTTCGTTAAAATAGACGTTAAAATATTTACTAAGTACCCACTCAAAATTGCTCAATTACGAAGCTAAACTGCGTGGAGTAAAAACGCGACCAGTTAATTTTTCTGTCTTATGTTGAAAACACATTTTTGGAAGAGAATCATAAATCTCCGTTATTCTCACTGACAATGGTTTTGAGTTAATCGATGTTTTATGTTTCAGTCCCAATCGGGTACATTTGAACAATGTTTTGTTTAAGTATCTTAAAAATAATAACTTTGACGCAATGAATGCTAGCGCGATGAACTATTTTAATGGAAAATAAAGATTATTTTATTTCATCGAAAACGTTTAATTTAATTTAAAATTTGTTTGTTATGAGACTTTCAATGTCAATAAATCTTTATGTCAGAAGATAGAGCTTGAAAAATAGATCAATTTTAAATAAATAACACTTGTTTTATACATTAACGTATTATGTATATGTAATTTGCCGAAATTATGGAGTAGATAGAGTACATAATCGACTGTTTTGGCCTGTTGATGTAACTCTAAAAATATACGAAAATGTTTTAATGATTGTATCTCAATTTAAAGACGACAGAGCAGGTCTCGGCCAAATGATGTAAATTATAAAAATAAATTTACCACTTTTTGTAAGGAAAACATCATTTTACATTTAAAAATTCTGATCCTGCCACTTGATGTAAGCCACTATTATATCGATATTTCCTACGTATATTTCCTTATCTGCACACATGATAATATACAGGAGTGCATTTCAAAGATTCATAACGCAACTCATTATATATTTTTTTCAACAAAAACAGTTTTTACTCTCTCCTGACCAATTCCAATTTTATGGCTTACATCAATTGGCTAAAACACTGTCGATATTATGTAATATTTTACTGTGAATTTAATAGAAACCTTTAAGTGGTTTAGTATAGCTTATCATAACTCTTGTGTGTGTTTCTTTGTGGACAATTTATCATAAGACGTAAACGCTTTCGAGATAACATAGTGTATTCCCATGACGTTTCGGTATTTTATTCAGTAATAATAAATGATATTCCTATCATTCGTACCAAATTCGCCTGTCGAACGTTTTTTCGTCAAAACAAAGCTCCTTTAAACCTTTCCTGCGATCGTTAAAATAAACCCAAAGCCCAGTCGACAAATAATTCATTACGCAGCCTTAAAAGCTCGCTCCGTGCTTTTTGTCTGCGAACGAAATAGGCTTTGTGGTAAATCTCAAATACAAAACGGAGTTTTAGGTGCGGTTACACCCATCTTTAGTTATCAAGAAATCGAGTAAGTACGTACTACATCGTCATGCGTTTGCTAACATGAGAATATTTAATTTCATACTAAGTATCGGTCGTAAAACACATTATTTAAACTATGGTAATATATATAACTCAGTCGCTCGCTGAGTATATTTGACAGTTATCTCTCAGTTTATCATTCATCTTATATTTGCTCAAAAACTTAGGTAAATAAAATTCAAACTGACAAATCTATTACTCTTATCATATTCAATATCATGAAACTTTTATATCTTTTTAGAAAAACATATTTTAAAAATCCCTCGACATTATAAGACGTTTTAATGTATGTATTGTTCTATAAACTTCAATCAAAAACCGATGATTCGGCTTACATTATCTTGTACTAGTCGTTAGTATGAATGAAACACTACGTCATTCCCTGTCCGAGTTATGGATTTAAGAAGATGACATTAGAATCTTACTCTTATGTCTCAATATTTTTAATGTTATTTATCATTCTTTGATTGTCGTCTTAGTTATAATTTATTTCATGGCTGTTATGTAACAATAACAATCTGAGTAAATTTTTCTTTATTCATTTTGTGAATATTAATTTTGTAGTTTTGCTATGAAATGATGTAAATTTGTTATCTACCCGGCAGTCGACGTTCAAACAGGATTTCCAATCAAAAAATAATTGAAAACTTAAAAATTGTTTTTAATTCGTTATTTTTACAAATTTTTTAGTTATAAAAGTTTATTGAAAATTCAACTCGAGCAGCTGGATTGTTAATAAACAGTTTTTGCTTTTATTGGTACAATTTATCTCAATAAATTATTTGACTGTGTTTCATACTTTCATAGTGCCGTGTGACTATTTTCCATGATATTGCTGCACCCACCGCATATAAAATACGGTGTGTCAACATTGTCCCTTGTGATTTAGTGGTGTGATTTTCTTAGGGCGAGGGCTTTTTAAGGGTGGATATAAGGGGATGATCATGATTAGCAGTCCGCACGTGACTTACCATTTCGTTTTAGGTTTACTTTCCAGATGAAAAAAATAGTTATCGCATTCTCCATTCAGTTCTCCATTCATATAATCGTTAATCGTAAGAAATTTTGTAATGTTCCCTATATTTGCATCAACTTTAAGAGAACGGAGGTAAAGACGTTTATCAATGACTTACTGTAGTTCTTGATTAATAATTTTTCTTACATATGAACATATCATCTATTTAATAAAGTTTCTCTTCATTTATACGTCAGAGGGGGCTTGCTAGAGGGGTCACAAAATAGTATATGATTAAGACTTATTCTAATTCTAACGTTAATTTACTTAACACTGTTTTTATATGAAAGTAGAATTTAAGACTGAATAACAGTCACTTAATCTAAATACGCTTATTGTTAATTGAGAGATAGTATCAGATAATTTTATATAAAATATGCTATGACGGGGTCAACATACAAAAAATACTTGAAACTCACGCAACATAAATACTTAATAATATTATTTAAATGTAAAATTATAAATATCTAAGTATTCTTCCGACTTCTTCTATAATATTATAATTCCAAAAGGCTTTCATCAGTAAGTAACAAAATTAAGAATAAATCCTTGCATCTTCACGATATCCTGCTGTGACCTGAAGTATTAGGCTCGCATAAATGTGACTCGGTATAAGTAATGTACTATTGAACGAACGTGTTATTTCTTTGAACAAAGAACAGTCAATTTAATTCGTACAATATTTGATCAATATGGCTGTCTATAGAATAAATGTAATATTACTCGCTTGTTCTCATTATCACAGGGATTCCGCAGGATTCACGAAACGATCGGGGGCACATGACAAAGGCGGGGTATCCTGAGGGTTGTAAAGCGCAAAGTAGGCGGGGAGGGAGGTCGGCTTAGGCGGGAATAGCCGAATCGATACTCTCAGACACAACATTGGGACGTAACGCAGCACGCATACACTGACGCTGAATTATTAGGGTTGCCAGACTGCTGAGCATCTATATATAGTATTTGGTGGATTGTATCTGTTATATCTGTTATACTCACAGGGGGTCTATTTATATTGCATACATTTGTCAGCTGTTGTTTTAGATCTCAAACGTCTGTCATTGTTATTCAGTCTTACTAAACACATCTAATGATGTAATATTAAAAATATTTGAAAACGACAAAAATTATACTTTTTTCAAGATTTTACCATTTTCAATTTCATGTTTTTAATGAAAAAAAAACTAACTTTGTAGTTTCTTTATATTATATTTATATATACTGAAAGCTTCTTATTAATCCTACATATCGAAGATATACTGACAGAACACATAAAGTTATTCTTTGTTTTAAATGTCAAAATGTCATAAGATATAAAGGTTTTTAAAAAAAACTGTTCTAAGTCAAATTACTATTTTTTTATTCAGGCAAAAGGCATCATATAACTATAACTCGTCAATACCAAATCTTATGATTTGTATTCCAAAAGATTATTCTTTATAATGTACAAAAAATCTTTTTAGAAATCAAACAATTATTGTACTTGAGAGAGAGTACTTCGAAAACAACTAATGCTTTAAATGTGATTATCGAGGCGCGTATTTATTGGGTCAGTAATTAATCAAAAAGGTCTGTAATTAATTCAATAAATGGTCAGTTAATAAAATAAACGGTCAGTTATTTATATAAAATGGTCAGTTATTAAATTTATCTTTTTTACTTAGTTAACCTAACCTAAACCTTCCTTTAATATTTACTTACCATTTTTATTTCTTCCGAATCGTGGAAAGACATTGCGAGTTTTTTTAATAGTGTCATTGTTGCGCTATATACAAAGTATCAATCAATTTGCTTTAGAAAAATGATTCTATAAATATCATTATTACTATTTTTTAATGACAAAACTGAACATAAAATATTAACTTTTATGTATGTTTTTTGTTGTTACTATTTCAACATTTTTATATTGATCAGTACCGTTTTCTCTCCTCATTAGCATTATCAACTGATGAGAGAAACCAGTCCTGACCATTTCTAAAAATGTAGAAGTAGTACAAAGCGAACAGCATTTTATTTTTAAAACATAATGCCTTTCCACTAATAATTTACAGTTAACACATTAAAAGAAACTTTCATGTCATTAATGTTGGAAATAATTTGCATTAAAAATGAAAAACACCCTGCTATATTTGTCACGCAACGAAGATTATTTTTTTAAGCAACAACGCTAGAATTTTTTCTTAATGGTATTTTTTAATTTAACGACCATTAATTAATTCTATTGTGTTTTTAACTAAACGTTTTCATTAATTAAAACATGAACTTTCTCTACTTTCTCTTTTAAAGTGTTAACTGTCAATTCTAGGTGGAAAGACATTATATTTTAAAAAATAAAACGCAATTCATTTGTACTACTTCCACATATTTATAATGATCAGTATCAGATCAACTGATAAAAATACAAACATAACAGGCCTATTTATATAAAATTGAGCGTAAAAATGAAGGTATATAAAACTGATGTTTCATGAACTTAGACAAGAAAATACTGATTAGCAAACAAATTATACATAAATCAAATAAAATAGGGTGCTTGTTCCTAAAGTCGGCCGTTGCCTGTAGTCGGCCTTTGAGCTTAAAACTTAAATAATAGTGGATATATTTAAAAAAACAGATTTTTAAAATTCGTGTAGGTAGTCTTGCCACTTGCCAATTTGCACTATACTGGCCTATATGATGCAATACGCAATTTAATAAGGACATTTTTACTTCGCAAGTTTCGACAAAATCATATTGTATGAAGATCGCTAACAAAATATACTTTATATTGTCATGCATTGCATTATGTTTTTTATTGTTCTGTCCATTATCAGTAGATTATTTCGCGATATTCATGAAGTTTCATAGTGATGGCCGAACACTGGGAAACGTAAGGCCGACCATTGCATTTTGGGGACCGACCACTGAGACAATTGGCATTTTTTTTTGTAAACTTCTATTATTTTATGCTTGGTACAATATTAATTATTTTATTTTAAGTTAGTTACATTGCTTAATCCCTGTTTAAATGAAATAACAGCGAAAACATATGTATTTATCATTCATTGACTCAAATTCCCTTTGAAAGTACACCTGTCGCTGAACTGGCTGAGCACTGGCGAAACAACCCTATGTACACATTTTTAAAAGTTAACGTTCTTTTAATATACCCTTGGAATTTTAATTCGGTTGAAAGTAGACATGTGGTAAACACGTTACACATTATTACTGAATAAAAAGTTTGAACTTAACCTTGACACCAGAGTTAGTAGGTATTGTAATGAATACATTTTTTTTTATCGAAATCCATTTACCACCACATGACGAATGGCTCTGGCGAAACACCCCTAGTCTACAATTAAAATGTTATGGACCTCTTACAAATCAATAAATACTAATTTGAAATCACAAATATAGCTACATTAAAAGTTCATTAGCTGAGCAAAAATTTTTAATGACATTACTAACGTTATAAGCAATATAGATTGTAACTTGTATGAATTGATTCTGTCTCTTTGATTTTTGTTTTTCTGATAATAATAATATTATTTTATTATATAATTAAATAGTATAACATTTCAAATAATCGAATGAGACATTTCGTTTTGAGGAGTTATATTATATTATATAATTAAATTATCTTTAATTACATGAATACAATTTTTTTAAAACAAAGTATTTGAACATTTCCGCTCAGTCGCGACATAATGTTTTAAATTTGTATATTTTGCAGATCATTTAAAAATTTCGTACTACCGAATATCGTATCCCCACTTTCCTCTTCTAATGAGTTATGATAGAAAGGTGATTTTTACTCTAGATAGTAGGAATAATATTGAAGTTGCTTTGGCCAATTGATGTAACCCATAAAACTGAAATTGTTCAAGAGAGAGTAAAAACTGTTTTGGAGTTGCGTTATGAATCTTTGAAATGCATTCCTGTTAATTCTCATCATTGAAGATAAAAGATTATACGTAGGTTATGTCGATATAATAGTGGCTTACGTAAAATGGCTGGGTCAGAATTTTTAAACCGAAAACTTATATAAAACGATGTGACCTTTCCAAAAAGTGGTCAATTTATTTTTATAATTTACATCATTTGGTTGAGACCTGCTCTGTTGTCTTTAAAATGAAATCCAATCATTATCTAATTTTCGTATTTTTTTAGGGTTACATCAATTGGCTAAAACACAGTCGATATTATGTAGGCTAGTACAGTGCACCTCAAGCTTTTTCGGTGTGCGGACCAATATATATTTTTGGTTTAAAAGATACACAAAATTTAAATATTAAAATTAAATTGATATATATTTATTATACCATCTGGCGGTGTCATCAAATGTAATATAATACTTACGTTAAAAAGTACCATGGCTTTATTTTAGTCAATGCGACACACAATCATTTGGCCGAGAACTGCTCTGTTGTCTTTAAAATGACATCCAATCATTATTTAATTTGTGTATTTTTGAGGGTTACATCAATTGGCCAAAACACACTCGATATATTTATTCTTTAATGGTCAAAATGTACCATAAATATCTCAATGTAAAATATTTCATTTCTTACCCAGCAAAAGCAATCTTTAAATATAAAATACCCTACATGGCTAAGGAGCTATTCTTTTTCATCCTTAGAATTATTGAATTGTTTTTAAGTATATATCTATTAAACTGTCAACATATAAAACAATTACTTAAATTTTGCACATTTTATTATATTATTCAATATTACTTGTGGGGTAAAAGAAATATTTTTTTCATTCGGTTATATAAAACAAAAATGGTTCTGTAGTATAGATTTTAATCTGTTCGGGATATTAAAATATAACGTTGCTGTCGTCTGATATATTAAATTATTTTGAAACCAAAGTCATCGTAGCGGATCAGTAGTTCTACGTTGCTACGCCGTCGTGCCTCGGGCTACGAAGGTGAGGACACTTTGGTATGAGGCCAGACGGTCGCCTACGCCGTAGACATTTTTCAGCAGCACGTATAGGGGCCTGTAAACTTTATATTATATTTTTAATGCAATCGTGTTTATTCTAACTTTAAGAGCGAATCTACGTTTTACCCGGTCCTCGCGAAAGTTAGCTTATCATTGAGCTAGGAATCTCAACAAGGGTAATTTCGAATATTCAATTCCATACATAAGGCAAAGCATTATGGTGAACTTAGTTTTCTATTACACATTTAACATTTTATTTATGAAGACCAAGTCACGTTTCGCTTTTCACTTCAGCATTGATTGTCTTTACTTACGCGATCAATGGATCGGGTTTTACTGTCTATTAACAAAAAAAAAACAATTTTTTATTTTCAAGTGCCAAATATTTTTAGTCTTTCAAATGTAGAACTACATTATAAGTTGTTGATTTAATCGCTTTCGATACACAGTGGAACCCCGATTCTTCGTTTTTCAAGGGACCCTGAAAAAACGGTAAATCCGGAAAATGTCTGGAATAATTATTTTAAGTCTTTTAACTAAATTCCTAACTTTCTTCATAGGGGGCATTTTAGTTAAAAGTAATAATTCACGGTGCAAAATACTAAGCAAAAATTAACATAGTGTCGGTACATAAGTGCTTAGTAGGTGAGTCATCATTGAACACATGATCTTTCATCATAACAACAATACAACGCTTGCAGACTTGCATCGACCCTCTTTTTAACGATTGTTGTTGAATGTGATCGCACTTGCTTATGAGCCGGATGACAAATGTTAGACATTATATTGGTATAAAATTTGTGACGAAACAGTAACTATTGGATGGAGTCGTGCGTACTTCTGAGCGAAATTTCAAATGTGCGACAAAAACGATCAATCTGTGTAATATTTTAGATGTGACTTTGACATTTATCCGATAAATCGAAGAATATGAATGCGGGATTATTTAACATTGTTTTTATGGTTGATTAGCCGGGACTATAATAATTAGCTGATTATATCCACATTGTCATCGATACAAATTTAAATATTTTATGTGCGAAACCCATGTATACATACTTCCCAGTTTATAAATATAATCACTATTGTCTAGCGGCGGACATGTATATTAATGTAACTAAATTAAATGTTGTAATGTTATACTGTATTTGATTTTATTTCTGCCGCCATGCAATTTTTGTTAATGTTATTAATGAGGAAGTTTTTCTTACTTTAATATAAAACTTCAAAGAAGCTGAAACTATCGAATTGTGTGTCGTTTCAAAGTGATTTAAGTGAACAATTGTTTTAATTTGGTTGGCATGACAATTGAGTTTTTAATTATTTAAAAAGATAGAGATTGATGAAATACTGTGAGTCATTTAACATTGAGTAAAGCAAAACATGTCTATCGAACGTTTCTAATGATTAACATATCACGCTTTTTTGACAAAAGGGTTTGATAATGCTTTTTATCAAATAGACCTGCAAGTAGTCAGCCACACTATAAGTCGCTGACTTTTCAGTGTTATTTGTATAAAAATAAAATACACAATTAAACATTTACATGTAGCACTAACGTTTTCTAGATAACACAATTAATAGTGTAAATCTTCATTTGAACCCAAAATGTACATCTTAACATTTCTTAACACTCGATGCATTTATTATAAGAAAATTCTAATTTCAATCAATTTATATAATTTAAGACATCGACTGAGGGTGCTTGATGGAATTTCAATATTATATTTGGATTATTGAGATTTTGTACACTTCCATGTATTTTGTCACTAACGACCCGGGTTTCGCCTTTCGGCATCTTCAGGCATTCGAGCACACGAATGGACTCGAACTCAGTTTTCAGTTACATTCGCTGTACACGTAAAGATGTAAGATAAAATCTCTTATAGGTACTCATTTGCAAAGGTGATTTGCGAATTCTTCACGCAAGTATGCGAATCGTATTTATTCAAAAGTTTTGCAAATTTCGTTCTTTCTAATATGAGTCATGTAGAACAGTGCTCCGAAACCTTTTCTCACTCACGGCACATATAAGTACTCGTTAGTATTTCGCGGCACACCACGAGGCAACAAAACATACTTTACATTTTTCACATTTGTTTTTATTTGATGAATTTGAAATACGAGCCTATATATAATTTAAGACATCGACTGAGGGTGCTTGATGGGATTTCAATATCAAATTGAGAATTTGGACTCGAACTGACAGTCCGTCCTAACTCGAGTCCATTCGTGTGCTCGAATGCCTGAAGATGCCGAAAGGCGAAACCCGGGTCGTTAGTGACAAAATACATGGAAGTGTACAAAATCTCAATAATTCAAATATAAAAAAAAATCAATCAATTTACTTTTTCATCAGAGATCTTTAAATTGAGAATATAACGTTGTATAAAAATAGCTCAAAACACAAGTTTTCGACGGTTTCTATCAATGTTATAAGACTTGATGTAATTATTGTTATTTTAGACATTTGAGGTTATGACAGCAGTATGGTAACAGAAAATAAATTGTCAATGGTTTATAATATTATTATCTACTACAGCGATTTTCTTTAGCAAGATTTGGCAGTTATTAGTTAAAATTGATACAGAATATTCACAAAGTGTTATTTTTTATATTGCACTTAATATAGATATACCACTTATCGATAATCCGTAACTCTGAAACTTAAATGACAGAAGTTTAATATTTTAGTCATGCTGCATGAATACTTTTGTTTTTTTTAATTAAGCAATGTGAAATGACAGCCATAATTTTTCCTCTTAAAAAATACAATTAGTAAAAATTGTTTTAGTCTGCAAGCGTTCGTTACGACAATTGCTTATGTATGCTAAATTTCATTGTGTCGCTTTCGGTAAGAATTGTGCGGGGCGCAGGAACCCCATTGAAATAGACTGCTTATTTTTTTTTTATCTTTTTTCGGTATTTTGTTTTGAAATGACGTTTTTGTTTCACTTAAATTAAGAGCGGCGCTTTTTTGTAAGAGGGATCTTTTTTGTTTAATACTAAACATTATGAAAATAATCTAAAGACACTTTCGATTCTTTGTAAAAAAAAATACTCGTTATCGGATTCCTTTGTGACAGAAAATCCCGTTTTTAAATTTGCAGCTGTTTTCATAAATTATACTAAGAATAAAAAATCTTATTTTATCTTATGTATTTCCTTTGTATAATCTAAATCTCCACCAAATTAATAAATTTGATAATGTTGGTCCTTATTGGATCAAATTACATTCTATAAAATTGTATATGTTTATATTCGGTTGCCTTTTCAAAACTTCCCTCTGACTCGTATCTCGTACGTAACTAATTTTGACATGATTTGAAAAATGATATTTTTATTTTGGCGAGAAATTTGGTACTGTAATTGTCTATTTTTTTCGAAGTCGAATTCATTAGAAAGATTACTCGTTTTTTAAATATAGATATTGCGTATAATTTACTACGTAAGTATTAATTTGTATATAATTGATATAGAATATTAACTAGTTGCATATTTTAAAAAATAAAACACAATTCATTTGTACTACTTCCACATGTTTATAATGATCAGCACTGGTTTCGCTCATCGCAAGCATTATCAACTGATGCAAATACAAACAAAATAGGCCTATTTGTATAAAATTGAGTGTTAAAATTAAGGTATATAAAACAGATGGTTGATGAACTAAGACAAGAAATCACTGATTATCAAACAAATTATACATAAATCAAATAAAATTGTCTGATGCATTAAGCAAATATCGGATTTGGAAAATTATAAGAAAAACTTAGCATACCACTTAAAAACAATCAAATATTAAGTTTGTAATTAATATTAACAATAAACAGCCATCTTAAGTGAAGAGCGCAGAGCAGCTATGAGCATCCACCAATTTTTTATATCTGAAAATCAGAATCATGTCGAATTAGTACAAATGAATTGTGTTTTATTTTTTTAAATATAATGTCTTTCCACCAAGAATTGACAGTTAACACCTTAAAAGTAGTGGCATATGTTTTTTGTAATTTGAATTCAACAGGTTATACATAATCTATATTAGTTTTTCATTCCCAAATTAAATGTTAAATTCACACAAAATGACTGTTCCGTTCTACCTAACATAATCTTTCAATACTTACTTTTATTCGCGAACCACCTCTTTAAAGAATCACATAATATAACTTTTAATTCAGGCCTGATACGCCAAAATTTTTTCAACAAAAGCCATAGACTTATTGGTCTCAAACAATTAGAAATTCATAGATACAAAGTTTATAAACTCATTCATGACCAAATGAATATTAATTCATTACCCTTACTTCAACTACTACAAAAAGCTCACGTCAAAGCGATTATTATAAAAAATTTTATTTACTTATTTACTATTAATAAATAATAGCGTTTAGTATCCAGTTCCTAGAATAACCCAAAGAATAAACAATATATATATTGATATTCTCATATTAATAAATTCATCTCATGGTCACCGAACCCACTAAATGTGGAATGATTGTATATAACTTATCCTTTCGTCGAATTGCATCCCTTCGACACCCACAATGCTATTATAATTGTAAAATCACTGGTAATTCTAATATCAGTTGGAAAGCAGCAATTCGCCACTTTGTTAATGCGTTTGTTTACACAATAAGGATTAAGGCGATTCTCGAAATTTTATCTCAGGTATCAGTGTGAATAGACTTATAATATTTTGTCTCGTAAATAATATTTGTCGTATTTATATCTTCTATATAAACGTTAGACACTGTTTACCCTGTCAGTTCGAGTTCATTCGTGCGCTCGAATGCCTGAAGATGCCGAAAGGCGAAACGCGGGTCGTTAGTGACAAAATACATGAAAGTGTACAAAATCTCAATAATTCAAATTTGATATTGAAATTCCATCAATCACCCTCAGTCGTTGCGTTGGCTTAAATTGTATTTAATACTTTATTTTTAAATAACAGGTATGATGTAGGTATTTAGTAAGATGATTTATTGTGTATTGTCTGTCTCTTCTAAAACAGTTTTATATAGAGCTAAAATAAATTATGTTTAAACATACCTCTGACGGTGACGTGAAGCCGAAATATCTATCAACAAATTGATACAATTCTTGTGTAAATAAATACATTGTTATTTTTTACTTTTTGTAATAGAGCTCTACCAAGTAAATGCCAATGCAATCAATAGATTATATCGACGGTGTTTTGGTCTCATAATTGAAATTGTTCAGGAGATAGTAAAAACTGTTTTTACCGAAAACATTATATGGTGAGTTCCGTTATGAGTCTTTGAAATGCACTGCTGTAAATTATCATGTTTGCAGATTCGGGATTATATTTAAGTAGGAGTGTCGATATAATACTGACTTACATCAAGTCGACGGGTCATAATTTTTTATCCTAAACCAATGTAAAGTGATGTCTCCCTTTCAAAACGTGGACAATTTATTTTTCTAATTTACATCATTTGGTCTAGACTTACTCTGTCGTGTTTAAAATGAGCAAATGAGATCCCATCATTAACTCATTTTCGTATTTTTTGAGGGTTACATCAATTGACCAAAACTCCATCGATATACTATTTTAAAAGATCCGCATTGTTTTTTTTTACAATATATTGATATTTTAATTAAAATTATGGTTGACTGATCATTATTTATTCTTTTAATAACTTACCCCAACTATACTGCCAAATCTATCTTAGGTGTATATGTTAAGTTGTTTTCTTTCGTTCCACCGCTCCCAGGCGTGTTAACAAAACTTTTTTTTAATCTCCCACATTCTAATCTACTTGTCATCCATCATTTCAAAACTCAACACATGAATGGTTCACTATAATTAATAACCCATGGAATATAACCTCGCCATATTCGTATTGAAGTGAGTGAGCATTGATTAATGGTGCTAAAATTTTCATGGTGATGATGCATTTCTGAAGCACAGAAGACTCCGAAAGATTGAGAACAATACGTATCCTTCACACGTCATATTATAACAGTCGTATGCAAAATGTTTCCACACGTTATTCTTGGGTATCAAAAGATTTTACCGTGACCTTTGTCCGTTAAGAAATAATGCTGTGCACTTAACTGCGATACTTGATGTTTCATAATATTGTATCCTTTGGATGAATTGTTACCTTTGCCTACCACAACGCAAGGACATTCGTATTTTTGTAAGCTCAATACAATGAATTATTTGAAAGGGGAATTTATGTTGAAACTAAGTGTATAGCTTATAAATAGAAGTAATACGAAAATATGACGTCGTATTAACTAGAAAACTACTTATCTGCGTTTTAAAATCATTGGCTGGGGAAGTAACTGAATGTAATCGATTTTTCCCATTGAAAATTAAAAATGCTCAAATTTAATTTAGCATACGAAATTCAATAAAATGTATAAGGGTAAAATTCAATTTTCATCTTAAGTCGATGATATTTTTTTTTGCTATTGACTTTCAATAAATCATCTATTTTGTACAATATACACACCGATTTCACGAATTTTCATTTTCACCTAAAGGAAATCCTACTATATCCATTTTAGTATAGCGTAGATGTACTTTACACCTGACGATATTAGATAAAAATCCGTTATGAATTAACCAGGCTCAATTGTCTGTAGCTGGGTGATCCACGTCGTTGGTTTCGGTTACGGTCCGTGTTCACGGGCTCGAATGCCATTACAAAAATCAAATGTGATGTTTAATTTCGCTCCCACTCATCCGATCCTAAAAACGAGTCATAGCGAGAGCGCTTAGCTTACCACTAGTCCTGTTCTACCTGTATATGTACTTCTTTCCTTCCTCTCTACGGAAAATAGAAGTTCGTATAATAATTTCTGTTAACATAACTTCAATTAAGAGTTCATATGATTCACATTGTGACCGGACAACATGGTTTCGAAAAGAAATCATATCAATCATGCATATTCAGTAAAGAGGGATGTATCACGGACATCTTTATGCTCTAGACCAGGGGTCTCCAAACTTTTAAGTCTAAGAGTCACACTGACTCCTCCACTCAGTCCAAAGACCCAAGACCTAGCTAACCCATCATAACAGCATACTGTAGTTTTGTATTACGCGCAAATTTTGTTTGGTACTTACGGGTAAGTGTCAAGGACATTTCATTACGGCGGAAATAGCTGATAGCCGACAAGAAGTAAACCAGCTTCTGCCTGATTTATATTCTCATATTAAGTCCTTTCGACCAAAAAATTGTTTGATCAGTTGCATAAATTTGTTTATGACTTTTTTCCCGCTTTAGGCACTACTTGTCTATGTGAAAAAAACTATGGTGGGTCGGATTGGTGGTGTTAGCTAGCCGTAGTTTGAAGACCCGTTGCTCTAAAATGTCTAGAATAATTACCTTGAGACTGTTTTTTCGGCTCAGCCCCGGCTTCATAATACATGTCTGTAAATAAATTGTTGATATTTTTAGCTATTATATTTAATAATTTTAAATATAACGACATTGCAATTATGGCTTTGTGGAATAAGCTAACCAGCACATACAGTGTCTGGATATGACATCTCAATCAAGTCAACTACTTAGTTAAGAAGTCAGCGTAAACAAAGAACTCGAAACGGCGCGGTCATTATTTTCAATTTTCACTTCGCTCATTTTTAATATTCTTTTTCATTTTAATTTTCCCTCCTCGTCTGCATAGAAAAGTGTATTTACATCGACCGGCTGACAGACATTAGTATGTTGCGATATGACCTAAACATAAATCAGCTGGTCACTTAGTGATGCACTTCCCATGTTTAATTCTCGGTTCGGTGACAAATCAGAACATAACAAAACACAATTTAACTAATCAGAAGAGTGACAAAACGACACAGGAGAAATACAAAACACATAATATTTTTGTCGTATCTGTTTATGAATATTCTATTTTGTCATATTTTTGATTTTTCAGGTTACCTTTATTCTCATATCACAGTTTTAGGTAAGGTTTGTATAACTGGCATAGTCAAACAAACCAAACGCAAACAATGTGTTCCAATATTTATAACACAATAATATTAAGAACTTATCCCTTACTCAAGCATATTAATTTGATCTAACCATATCTTTATAGAAAGGTTTATTTGTATCTAGGTTTTATTTTATTTTACCCTATTACTTAATTCCGCGTATTTATTTGACTTATAGATACACTATTTTAAAATTTTAAAAAAATATCTGGCATTATAGCTGACAGCCAATGCGCCAAATATTTGGAAAATTAGAAAATCGTACGACATAAATTCGATGAGAATTTTTGAATGTCATTCATGTCCAAGATCACCAATTTAAATTGACATTGCTGGGAATTGAATCAGGACCCACCTGATCGCTAGGGAAAACACTTACCACAAGACCACAGAGGTCGAAAAACATTTTACATATTTTTATATATTGTTATATCTTTAAAAAGTTATGGTCTACTTTGCGATATATATACAAGTACTTTCTGATACTTAAGCAAAAATGGTAAAAAATTAACATTTTGGCACTTTTAGCATTAGACCCCAGATATGTATGTTATTGAAGTGGTCTTTTATTTCTTTTGATACCTTATATATTTACGGATAATATTTGACCGAGTAACCCTGCATTATCGATTTTTAATGCACCTCGAAAAATGATGAATCCGGAAAAAAGAAGAACCTTTGCTTTAGTGATGAGTTATGTTTGCCTAGCATTACTAAAAAACGGTAAATACGGGAAGATGATTGGTTCCATATTACACAAATCAACGATTCTTTACAAGCATAATCGTAAAATATTCCGCAGTTGTGGCTCTGACAGTTAAGACTACATTACCATATTTAAACAACATATATTTCGTTAAATTCCATCACATCCCGGTCATCTAGTTGTCAGATTGTGTATGCAGCATCTATAATGCTAAGATATGCGTCCATGCTTACTATCTTGGCATTCAAAATGCATCCATTGGAAATGCATCGAAGCGCAACCAGCTTTCTTGCGATGCACACGCGTTACAAATGTTTTCGTTACATCCAGTCAGGAGGTACTTTCACCGTTCTTTGTTAGATTTCGTTAAGTTTCTCTCACAGCGATTCTTTACTCGTCCAAATCGTTACGAAGAGCTTTTATGACGTGTAAGAACAGTGGCGCTGACTCATATGTTTAGAATAGTATACCTCGCTAACTTTAGTAACTTAAATTGGGACAATATCTATCTTTGGTAGTGAATGGCCATCAAATTTTGATTTATTCAATATAATTTTAATACATTTCCGCTTCCTGACGCGTTAAATACGAAGATTTGAAGACAGAAACCATCATAGCGATTGAGTTTTGGCCAATTGATGTAACCCTCAAAAAATACAAAAATGAGTCAATGATTGAAACTCATTTTAAAGACGACAAAGCAGGTCTCGACCAAAAGATGTAAATTCTAAAAATAAATTGACCACTTGTTGGAAGGGAAACATCATTTTACATTGGTTGTAGCATTAAAAATTCTGACACATCCAATTGATGTAAACCACTATTATATCGACACTCCCTACGTATAATCCCGTATCCGCAAACAAGAGAATTTACAGGAGTGCATTTCAAAGATTCATAACGCAAGTCACCATATGTTTTCGATAAAAACAGTTTTTACTCTCTCCTAAACAATTTGAATTTTGAGGGTAACATCAATTGACCGAAACACCGCCGATATAAATATACGAATTTTCATGCATCGTTGTTTTACAATAAATAAATGGTATAAACGGTAACGTCTTTAATTTTAAAAAAATAATCGAATTTTGCTCGTGGTTGCTGTTTTCGATTGTACGCTACTGGTTAAATCTATCCATACTGATCGGATAATCCTAAGCTTTTTAAGAAACTTCCACATGACGGCATCACCTTATTATCAGGATATTTCGCATACGGTGCACGGGTTGACACTACCATGGTACTATCACGTTTCCGTCCCTCACATATTGCATTAAGAGACGATATCGTGATTGCATAAACATTCTTTACCGCGTAACCATGCCTTGTATTTTTATTCTTTCATTCGAACTTATATTTTCACCTTGTTTCACGAGAAATCTTTATTTCGCTTTCTTTTCTCGCTTTGCAGCTGCAAAGGATTCCTTTTGTATTTTCTTTTTGATGTGGAAATGGGAAAGTATTTTACCAATAAAAGTTTTATTTATAGAATTATTTTAGAAGAATAATGTTGTGCTCTTTTTTATTTACACAACAAGACACAAAAAGGTATTCTCGAGAGCTTTTTTGTAAGTTATCATCGTTTTCTTTTTTATGTTGTTGTCTTTGTTTAAAATTCAAAACAGCGATTATATTATAACAGTCTTAAAATAAATGTTTGAATAAAGTATTATCGCATTTGTAATTCTATTTACAATTTAAAGTACACCATATTCAATTTAACACTCATTTAGTAGTCAAATTTTCATCACAACTCTTTTATATTTGCGAATATTTAATATTAAGTATTTTACAAATATACGATCAAATAAATTGATAAAAAAACAAACTAAAAATAAGTTGAAATTTATTCCTAATGACAGCTGCAATTATTAAAATTATGTTCGTATGTATTTCATTTAAATATACGTAGACTCCCCGATAACACTAGATTAGGAGGCGCGTCATCTGAAAGCGGGCTATCGGGGTTACCAAACTCATCCAAAATTGGAAGATACGCATGCGGCGCAGGAGTATTTTAATGAAAAACGAGTTGTCGGCAAATCGGCATAATGACATGATTCTGTTTTCTTTAAATAACTTTTCGCTTTCCTTATCACATGCAACCGCTTTCGTTAAAAAAAATACTAAATCCCAACATATTTATTTGCGTAATTATCTTCATAGAAAGGTGATACTATATGATACACCTTGGTTTTGTTTGTTAAGTTTTAGTTTTATTAGGGTCCATAACTGACAGCGCATAGCTTTAATGGCAATGATTCTTGGTAGCCAAACCTAGTTATTGTCGTTGAAAGCAATCGGTTGCATTAGGGCTTTAGCTAAAAATTAGACAGCGTCCAGCGGACGGGTCTATTATCGACAACAAGGGGAGGAGCCTACAGTGGTTGAGGTTTAATTTTTATTTTAGTGGACAGTCGGTTCTCGGAGGCCTTCGGATAAAGAGCCGGCCGGCTTCGCAAGTAATTATAAATTTTTTTGTTTGTTTTGAAATTGGATATAATTTAAATTTAAAAAGGTTTGTTGTGACAATTGCATTATAACTTAAAGGTAAATTCATGTGTTATGTAAATGTAGACTCAATTTTATGTGTTACTGATATTTTGTATAATAAATCACTGCATCTTCGTTAATTAAATAAGAGATGAACTGGATTTGAAATGGTGTTTGCTTGAGATACCAGACCTCCCGGACGTTGATAACTAAACATTCGCCTCTCTTCGATTCGGACGTGTAATATGATTTTGATACTTAAACTTCTTTATACTCGTTTGTATGCATAATAAAATATAACAATTTGCGTCTTTAACTATTTTCTAATAAAGTAAATACTAGAATAACCATGAAGTTAACTGAACACTTTTTGTAACTTGAGTTAGCCGTGGTGATGTTGTTAATTAAACTAACGGTCAGCGTCTGCGGCTTGTGAGTTTCTCCAGGACTCCCTTGACCAACACATTGTGGCCGTAGAGAAGTTTGTACCGCATTTTGCTAATTGTCTTTGGTTTTTACGCAATACCGAATATACGAAACATTCGGTATCCATTCGCGAATGACTTTGTCAAATAGTTCAGTATTGTATTGCTTATTCTCCAAACCAAAAACGCTTCTTTTCAGTTGTGATTTCATATTGTGTTTACGACGCTTATCATAAATCCCATATGTTTCAAGGTGACAATTTTTACGTCGCTTGCCGTTTCAATGCTGGTCTATATAAATATCGAATAATTCTGCGCATTTTACATATGGCTTCGTAGCCGAGTAAAAGTACGCTTGGGCTTTCGACTTATTCGATATCGCGATCAATAAATTTATTAAGTTCTTGGTTTTCTTTGAAAGATTTCACTATTTGTGAATTTTAATCATTAATAGAGATTACTAAAGGTACATTTATAATTTTCTATTGATATAAAGAAGTGATTTCCAAACTTATTATGCCGATGGACCTCTTCTTAAAGTAAAAAATTGACCAAGAACCCCAAGTAAAATAACTCTACATTAATGCATAATAGAAAAATTGTAAGATTAATTTTGATGTCTTAAATGATAATTGGTGACATAAAAATAAAATATAAATAAAAAATTTTGATATTTTAAATAATATGAGGGTTATAATTGCACTAAATCCACGTTCTCTAAATAGGAAGACGGGAGAGCAATCAACAGACTCTGTACGGTGACCCATAATACAGGATATAAAAATGGTATCTGTTTTTCTAATCAGAATTCGTGGTATTCCTGTTCAAATATTGGTTTCTTGTAGATAATTCAATAAACTGCTCTTGCAATAGTATGGATTCATCTGAGTTTGTGGGTCCTCTTGCAAAACGGTCCAACACCCGAAAAATCGCTACCAATTTAATAAGTGCTATTTATTACAATCTAATAATGAAAATAAATCACAGATATTTTTTATTTTAAACCTTTCGCAAACCCCCAAATTATTCTAGACAATTTTTGACAAATTATTGCCACAGACTAACTACCTCAGCGGTCACCCCCTGAGCGTCCGTAGTAACCACTTTGAGAAACATTAAAGATGGAGTTTGGGTGACTAATTTAAAGGGAGTATATACTTGAAACTTCTCGACACCTGAAGTGAACTTGGTTAAAAAATATATATAAATATAGTATTGCTTAATGCATGAATTTGAAAGACTGACATAAAGAAAGTACACCATTTCGATATTATTTAAGTCATATTTTAATTCGGAAAAAAAAGATGTCACCGACATATTCTTACGAGAAAATGAGTGATACAATTTTAATATTTAATAATTTGTCTCTTGGTTATCGCAGTATCTGATATCTTATACCTCCCATTAAATTTGTTTGTCTGGAAGTTCGGAACGTAGGGGTTTTCCCGGAGTGGATTAACGCCACGAAACTTTTCTCGTTATCAAGAGGTCGTTTTAATTTTCGCCCACGTTATCGCTCTCGATATTGCTCTTGATTTTTGTTTAAATGCCTTTATTTTGCTTGTTTATTCAAGAATACTTCAAACTTCTTTTCGTCGAATTTTTCACTTTGCGGGCCAACTAACTTACAATATAGTAGTTTAGACCCATATTGTACTAATATATTTTAGGTGATTTTTAAACAATAAATTTCTTTATTTCTTTTGATACATATAGAGAAATCGTTTATTATTTAACTGTATAATTACAGAGATTTAATTTAAAGATAAATCTACCGTCGATATACTGCGGTCGACGGTCAGTGAAAAAATTTTGTAGCCGTTAGTGTGTGAGGTAGTTTATCTGACGGTATTGCGCGTTCTACCCGTGCGTATTCTTACGATCTTCTATGTTGTCTGGGTAGCTATCGGTATTGATTCGTTCCCCACACATGTAAACTTTTCGATAATTATTTCGTCATGTCTCAGACACAGAAAGGCGAAGTTAGATGGAAATTTACAAAATTTTTGACAAATTTAAACGACAGTTTTTTCAAATACCTACATAAGAATAACTATAACGTATCATGATAAATGATTCCGCATGAAAATCGGTAAAAACAAAATTTACTTATTATGTATTAAAATGGCCTACGGATCAAATACAAATGGTCAGTAATTTATATAAAATGGTCAGTTATTAAATTAAACGGTCAGATATTTATTTAAAAACGTCAGTTTTCTTTTATTAAATCTAACCTAACCTGACCATTTGTCAATTATTTACTGACTAAACATAATTATTAACTGACCATTTATTATTTCTTACTCACCATTTATGAAACTAGTTACTGAACAAATAATTAGTTGCCTATAGTAATTTTATATAATATTTCACTTATTTGGGTATTTAACCCGTTACCATCGTATTATTTGTATGCTATTGTCGCCGTCACTTTTAACTTCATGCAATGTGGTAAGAATAATTCTTTATATTACATTTATAAACTATAAAATCACGAAATACTCCTTTTATCGCTAGAAGGACATTTTAAACTAAAAAATTGTCCATCTTCCAAATGGTTAAAAAAGCAAATTTCTAGTAAGTTGTGTCAAAAACAGTTATGAATTACTTATCAAATGGTTATTTCTAATTTCTCGAAATACTACTCTCTCTCTCTTTCTATAGTCTTACTCCATCTATTTGGATTCATTCAAGTGAGTATAAGTTTCCATAATAGCATGTTTAATAATTGATATAACAACTTTTTTTTCCGGCGTACTTCTTGCAATATAATTTGTAGTGGTCTGCACGGCCCGAAATTTGATGAAATTATCCAGCCCGAACCTGTTCACTTGCTGAGTCTTAATACTACACTTGTTACTCGAACCCGACCCGAAGCATAAATTCTTCTCAGCCCGAAAATAACCCGATTTTTTAAAAAAATGACAGTAGCATAAAATTGGTTGACATTTAACATATTAACCTACCTATCCAACTTTTTCACATATAGAAAAATCTGTTATTTCATGAAATGATTTCCACACATTAAAACTTTTCCTTTGTATCGTTGAAACTCATTTTTAACGAATCTATTGTATTTTTTATAATGATTTTTTGGCACACGAAACTGTCCAATATCTAAAACGAATAGAAAGCAGATATTGTATAATATCACATTTTATTTATGTACCAACTATTTCAACTTACTATCAGTGTTTTTTAAATAAACAAAGCGTTGTTTCAAACTTCGCATCAATAATACACAATTTTATGAGCTCAGTTTCAAGTTACCAAAATATAAAATTAGCCGCCACATTTATCAAGCAAAAGATTTCATTGTTTAAAATGATGTCAGTTCGAGTCCATTCGTGCGCTCGAATGCCTGAAGATGCCGAAAGGCGAAACCCGGGTCGTTAGTGACAAAATACGTTGAAGTGTACAAAATCTCAATAATTCAAATTTGATATTGAAATTCCATCAAGCACTCACAGTCGATGTCTTAAATTAAATTAATTTGCTTAAATATTTGTTGTCTTAAATTATATCTTAAATGATATTCAAAAGGTAATAAATTTTGCTTTTTTGTTATCAACAGTATTAGTTATTATCAGTACTCATTATTCGAATATAGTCCGAAATATTTTTCTGAAGAACAAATCTCTTACCCGGGCCCGGCCCGAACCCGAATGTCAATTGTCTCTACCCGCCCGAACCCGGTTCACAGGTCAAACCCGAACCTGTGTAGACCTGTAATAGTTCGTTATTAATGTGTTTGATGTTATTTATTAAAACCCTCTTTAAGATTGTTATTTTATAATTTGTTGTTTAAAAGCATTTCAGTGTTAACGCAACTTAATTTTAACTCTAGTATTACCCACTGTCAAAGAACGGTACTCGGAAATTCTTAATAATACCTCTTATTCGCTTGTATGCATGAATCACACAAACTCTTAATGTCAACCTTGTCTTAAGATTTGAAATTCGCACATAAACTTTACGACAAGTATTTAGTTACATACACTCACTATATACGCGTTGCGTAAAACCTCAGTGGGAATAAGCTTACATTGCTAGAGGCATCGTTTGCAAAGCTCGGCCGTCACGAAGTTGGATTGTTGTAATGCGTTAACTTCACTGGGAGCTTTCGCTAATCATATTCAAAGTGCACGGTTGCGTTTAAGGTATAAGTCAAGTGGAACTTATGAAGTTTTACGTGCGATTTTACAGTCGGAATATATTCAGTCAAACTAATTGCAACATGGTAAAAGTTTGCTAATATTCTATCCTAGGCGAAAAGTGTCTGCAGTAATTTGTTTGATCATAAATCATTTTGAGATGTTTCTATGCACTAGATTATTATTATTGAAGCTTCACCTTTGTTTAATAGTTTAAATTTAAGACTTTACGCTCTTTTGGCTTATTTATCTCTGCATAGTTTCTGCCATATGATTATAATAAGGTCTTTTGATTTTAAAAGGACGTATTCCTAGTTAAATATTGTATATAAACTCAATCAACGGATATGAGCACTGGGTCAGTAATTAATCATAAAAGTCAGTAATTAATTCGATAAATGGTCAGTATACACGTGGTCAGTTAATAAAATAAACTGTCAGTAATTTATATAAAATGGTCAGTTATTAAATTAAACCTGATTTATTATTTTATTTTTTCTACTTAATTAACCTAACCTAACCTTCCTTTAATATTTACTGACCGTATCTTTAATATTTACTTACCATTTTTATTTTTCTACTGACCGTTTTATGCATTAGTTACTAACCGTTTCTTTAATATTTACTGACCAAATAATTAGTTGCCATAATCTATTTAGCAGTAAACAATCAAACGCGCGCACACGCTCTCTCTATACGCATATTGCGCAAGTGGAGTGTTGTACTATGCGTTGCAAAACCGACATATTTATCTATACAGATATTTGTATATATATCAATAACACAACACGCCCATTCTTTTTTTCTTTCTCAGTTTACACTTATTTCTTCGATTTTAAAAAAATTTACAAAAATAATTACCGTCAGAAAGCATTTAGCTGCATGGATAAAGTACGGTGATAATGACTTTATATTAACAGGTTTTTTGTGAAATACGAAGTCTTCCACGTTTCGTTCAATAATACAAAAAAATACTCAAATAGTAATCTTAAGAATCAAGTTGTTGAATGCCTGGAATAAATGTCAATTTTGAATAAATGGTAAAAAACGACATTAACGGTAAAAACATTAAATATTATACCAACCTAAGTAAGAAACAACTTGTCTTCGAATCCCGCCATTTTTTTAAATGCCATTATTTATGACGTCTCGGGCTCAATTTCCGGTGCAGACAGTTTTCATAAATTGATCTTTCAATCGATTTATGGACTTCTGTTTGTAGCCTGAATGTTTCTGATGATTAAAAACTCCCTCCCACCCATCCGATCCTCACGGGGCGTAGCAAGAGCAATAAGCTAACCTTAAGACGACAAGACGACTTAACGATAAGAGGTTGAGCAACTGAGTAACAAACAGTACTGATAGAAAAAAAACCTGCTCACTAGCTGTTCTAATGACTTGGCAAAAACGGTGGTCAATGTCCCCTCGGGGTCGAACTATGCATCTTTACTTCTCAGATATTCTCTTTTGTCAGAATGCAACATGGTTTTCTCCAGATTTTCTCCCAATTTATCGCTGATCATAGTGCGTTTAATGCCAAATTATATGAGTTTAAAATTAAACCAGACCCATATTGTCCTTGTGGATCAAGATTCTGAAAGATTCTGATTCAGAAGAAAAAGTTTACCTTCCCTGCCCCTCACCATTTAATCCTTAATTGTTGCCTCACCATAGCCATTTGTATTTAAATTAATTGGTAGTTGATGACTTTAATATAATTATTGTGTACTCATCATATTCCTTTAAATGTTGAATTATTATTATTTTTTATTGTCACTTATATTATAAATATTTATTGTGGACTTAATGTATCATTGAAGAGACATAATCTCCGGTGTGATACAAGCAAGGTACCTCCATTAGGGAGACCATACGCCCCACTTTGGGAGCGGATATGGAAAAAAAATAAAGTTTATATTTTTTAAGACATCGACTGAGGGTGCTTGATAGAATTTCAATATCGGACTGTCAGTTCGAGTCCATTCGTGTGCTCGAATGCCTGAAGATGTCGAAAGGCGAAACCCGGGTCGTTAGTGACAAAATACATGGAAGTGTACAAAATCTCAATAATCCAAAAGTTTATTTTGCTTAGAATCTAGACAGTATTTGTTGTTATTCATTGTTTGTTAATATTTTTGAAATTTTGTTTTGTATTCTTTCTCTCTCGGCATGCAATCGTTTTTCATTTGGACAGTTCCAAAGTTGGACTTGGTCGCCGGTGCGCGCGGCTTATAAATAAATTGAGAGCGTGTCGACATTTTGGCAGGCTTTGCGACTGGTTACGAGCGTCTTTGGAAAAGCTAATGGGACGGAATGAATCGGTTAATTAAAGCGAGACGATTTATGATAACCGTAAACTTTGTATTTTAGGATTGCAGTCGATATTAGTTTTAGGGGATTGCTGAATTTGAACTATAATATGACACAACCATATTTATCAATATTAATTTATTTTCAATTTATCACTTTTTTCCCGAGCGACATATCGATTATTTAGTTAAGCTCGACGGAAAATATTTAACATCTGTTCCTCAGGTCAAAAAACATATCTTCAATCAGGATTTATAGTATTTACCATGTCAATACGTCTGAAATCGTGATTACGCACAGTAAAGATTTTTTTCAAATTATTAAAATTGGATTTGAGTCGGTTGACATATTTAGACGACGTCACAGTATTGAAAAAATGACAAACTCGTAAGAATAATTATATTTTAAATATATTATCGATTTTATAAAAAAAAGGGTTTTTTACCATCCCCGCTCCCAATGTGGAGCATATAGAGCATAATCGTACAAGAGGTATTTCAATAGAAGTTTTTCAAAGATATCAGGGATAGAAAGATAGGGCTCTAATCGCTCTCGCAACGCCTCGTTTTTAGGAACGGATGGATGGGAGAGAATTTTAGACATCACAAACACTTATGCCTACGAACAGAAATTCACAAATCTATTGAAAAGTCTATTTATGAAACTGTCCGTACCGTGAACTTGAACCTGAGACATCCGAAGACAAGTACTAATAAAACATCGATCAGTTGTAACAAGTTTTAAATGAACAAAATGTATGCGAAGATTCCAAATTTTGCGATAGTCAAATATAATTTAAGACATCGACTGAAGGTGCTTGATGGAATTTCAATTTCAAATTTGAATTATTGAGATTTTGTACATTTCCATGTTTTTTGTCACTAACGACCCGGGTTTCGCCTTTCGGCATCTTCAAACATTCGAGCGCACGAATGGACTCGAATCGACAGACAGTACAGCAACGGGGAGTTTGGAAGATTCAGCTGTTCGTTCAGAATGAGCAAGGAATTTAACTGGGCTCCTATTGATTTCCAAAATTTCTTGATAAAATAATTTATGATCACCCATGTTTTGATGCAACAATTTAACCCAATCATCCGCATTCAACGTATGGTTCTCCAATAACAAGTGATTTGCGAATTTCGGAACAAAAAACATGAAAGTGTATAAAATTTAAATAATTCAAATTCGATAATCAAATATTGTTTTTTTGTACCATAAAGAAAATCTTGTATTCACATATTCTTAAGTGTTAACGCTTTAAGGAGTATGGCCGCATATGTTCGTCCTAGTGTTGTATTATCTATTATCAATTGCCATGCTCGTATTGTTCATTAAATTATTATTATTTCTTCAGATATGGATACTAAGCATATTTATCAATAATTTTTGGTCACATTTTTTTTGTTTGTTTCAAATGAACAAAAGAATTTTGTAAAAAGTAAATATTTAAATCTACACCCAAATTGAAAGTAGTAGCTTCTAGAAAATGATTTAAATCTTATAAAGAATTAATTAATTAAAATTTTTAATTATATATGTTTTAATTTTCTATAAAAATATTTACTACTCGATATAATAAGTAATTTTCTTCCCAGATTAACTCATAACTAAAACAAAATGTTTTTAAATTCCTGTAATTGGAATTGCAATTGCTGCATAAAAAGTCGTAAATGCTGCTATTTTATCAGAGTAACTTATGAGGTTAATCAACTGTTTTATGTTATGTATTATATATGTGTTTTTTTTTAATTACGTATGCAGTAACTTCTACGGGAATTTCTTTTTTAGATGGCTGTAAAAATTTTTTATCTTATATCTTGCATAATATTAAAGTTCAATGACACCGTATTTTATCCAGTGACATTTTTGTGCTTTGCAAATTTACACTCGAATCCATTTCGTCAAACACTACGTCAAATCGAAGATTGCAACTTCGCTCAAATGCAATTCGATCAAAAATATAGCGCTTTGAAACTATTTGTATTGCACTCCTGAGGGGGTGGGGTACACTGGAGGACAATCTGTTGTATGGGGCCATATTAATTCGTATAGATATCGCCTCACGAGGAATGATTTCTTACTTTAAATATTAACATTCAAATGAATATAATTAATGTGTGACTGTTCGTTGTTATTGATACTATCGTCCTCTTGCAAAAAGCGCGTTTGAATTTTTTGAATATTTTTTTATATTTATGGCCCTTTAATGGTGTTGATTTTCAATTCCGTATTGAAATATACTTCAGGGCAATCAGTTACGTTCAGCAACCGAAAATTTAAATCACATTATCGTCCTCATTCAAAATAATGTGTACAGGTTATCCTCGACTTTGTTCCTTTGTTCGACCTTCCTTACAAAATATCTAAATTAAATATTGTTCGGTTCAGGTCAGAAAATAAAGTAACTGCAACCTAAAATGGTACGGATACATTTTAACACAGCAGAGCGTGATTTTCAAATCTTATATTGTAGCTGTCAAACGACAATCACAATATAATTGCAAATTGGCGCGCTGATCCTCTGTTTTTTAATAAATAGAACGTTGTGAACACAATTTTATTATTTGCCTTGTAAAACAAGTAATTGGAATAAGGTTCGACTGCAAGAATTGCATAGAAAAATCTTGGTGGATAATATGAGGTTATGCCTACAGGAATTGCGTTAAAATTCCTTTCTGATTATTGTTTTACTTAAGGAATAAATAAATTCAAAAAAACAATCTTCGAAAATAAATTGCGTCATCCACCCTTTTTTGTTGAAGCGGTAATGTAATAATAAAATTTTTCATATTCAGTATTTTTTTTTTAATTTGGTCCTAAGTGAGAATCGTCATAAGTCGAGGACTACCTGTATTGTGAATTCATTTTTTCTTTTATACAAAGATGTTTTACCGTCTAAGGGTTTTACAAATCTCGGCATAGAACGTAGAATTCAACATACGCCGTTTGCAGATCATATAGAATTCTCTGAGTAATTTAATAAAAAAACAACGTGAAAGTCACCTTTTATGATTCATTGATATATCTCTATTAACCTTTCAATTTTTGTAAATATTGTTTCAGAAAATCGAATCATAACATCCCTTTCATAGATGGCGGTATCTTCTTAGAATCAAGTTTGTCGTCTCCCTGATATTTAGCTTTCCATCTCGCGTCGGAATCGCATCTTCGTCTAGCCAAATTTACACTTTCGATACAAATAGTATCTCTCAAACATCTCTCCGTTTTTTCACAGTTTGAATCTTATTTGTTAAATACATAGTTACTTTATAACACATATTTGCATAGTATACCAAGAAGCTATGAGCGCTGGTAAGATTTAAATATTTTAACACTAAATTAAATCGATATTTACAGAGATTTTCTTCACATTTTCTCAGATAAAATTTTGATATTACGATTCAACTCAAATGTTCCAGATGGTTAAATCTTTTCATTTCAAGTCATTCAGAATTTCTTATTATTAAATACACATATAAGACCTAACCTTGTATCATATGTATAGTTGATTCTATACAGCTATATCGTAGATAGTCGTAGCAAGTTTAGACATTTCTACTATCATCGTACAAGTCCTTGGCGTAGATATAGATAAGGTAACTATCGTGCTATGTGTATCTAGATTTTTAAATTATATTTGATACTGTTTTATTCTTGATAAAAATATATCAATTTTGAAGATACGAAATAAAAACTGTTCACCATATTTTCAAATAATAAAAGCTATTACATTCAATACATATTCTTTTCTTTCTTTTAAATATGTTAAAATGGGTTTTATTTACGTAGTAAGAATTTCATTTTAATTCAGAAATATAAGGATGAAAGACAATGAGTCAACTTTGTAAAAAAAAGAAAAACATTGCTATTGATGACTAGATAATTATTCATTGAAATGAATAATACGTAATTTGTATTCTCGCTTGAAACGTCGCTTAAATTTTGTTTTTAAAAGTATTTTCTATTGAAATTTCGCTGCAATAAATTTATCGAATGTCGTGCTTTACGGAATGGTTTGTTTTCTCCTGTATGAAGGATTATAATATTCTCTTATTTTCCTGTTCGTACACTGGCGGAAATCCTGTTATTTACTTTCCCCCGTTGCACGATTTTCCCACTGCATTATCGGTGAATTGTCAAAGTACGTGATATTTTAACCCACACCCGATGCAAATGATATCACCATAACATTGCATGTATGTGGGACAGATTCCTTTATTGCTCCAGGAAACGATCATATTTATTGTAACCGTTTCCTTTCCGAACATCGAAGAGTTATGATAATCCGAATAGTCCATTCGTTTGCCTACGTCTGACTTACCAGCCAGCATCAGAATCGTATTCAAATAATAATATGGGAGCATAAATCGGGTCGCTCCATAAAAATTCAAATTGATGTCAAAAGGAGTATCAACATAATATGCGATCCGGTTTATTTTATTTTACTCTATGTTCTTGAAAATGTCCAAGTTTTGTGTATTAAATTTATAAAGTTATATTTACAGCTTTTATACGAACGTGCTGTACATTTATTAGTGTATTGGATAGTATTACAATAATATTTTATCACATACGACTTACATAATAAACATATAATATATGGTGAAATAAAGTAGGAAATATTATGTATTCCCGGCATGCGCTGCAATGCCACTCAAAGAAAGGAAGGATTTGTGTTTTAATTCTGTTTATTGAAGTGCTTTTGGATTAGAGGTCTGCACGGATCCAAATTTCGTAAAATTACCCGATCCGAGCCCATCATCTTCAGGTCCGACACTGCCCGAGCCCGAGTCTCAATATCACACTTGTTATCCGAACCCAACGCGAAGCCCAGATTTATTTTTCTCAGCCCGATTGTTTTTTAATATAGTAATTCATTTATACTTTTCAAACAATATATGTTATTGTTTCTATATTTCTAACGATATTCATGGCACATGTGAAATAAATTATTTAAGTACCCAAACATAGAACGAAATATTTTCGAGATGTCGCTAGTTGTACGTATTTGATTCTTTTTTTTAGATTCAATTTTTTTTTCTTCAGAAACCTTCACGGGTGTGCGCACAATAACTCACCAAAGTTTGATCGAAATCGGATCAATGAACGCATAGAGGACAAACAAACAAACATTCATTCATTTTTATATAAATATATAGATATTTAAGATTATTTATTAAACATAATATGCCAAGTACATACCTGAGGGTTGTAGTTTTGTTCAAGATTTTACACTGTATTCTAACTAAATATCTCAATCGAATACTCAAATATTTGGCTGAAGATGTGAATATTCGTTAAATAAATTATTCGAACAATACATATGATAATTATACAAGTGAATCTTGGTGATGTAATCTATTTTGCTTATTTAAACGTCATAATACTCACAAAAGGCACGTGCTGGGAACTTGCATGTGTTAACACTTCTCGCCAGAAATATACATTATAAAATTTATACATTATATTGTTTGAATATTCGATTATTGCAACGCAACTATGTCCAACACCGGGCCCAATTGAAGATTTTCTGCGGCTCTATTTGAGGTTGTAGCTTTATATAGAATATGTGGCAAATTTAAGAATATCTTCGTGAACTCGAATCCGAATACAGAGGTCTACTTTTTTATCCTAAATTTCGATGATTGAGCCGTGAAAACTGCTTATTAAGATTTTGGAAATTAAACGACGAGATTCGACTCTTGGCATTAATATATCTGAAATTGAAAATAGTATAAAATAAGTGTCGCAACAGTTTGGCCGATGAAACATGATCAATAAACTGTGATGAGTGTCGACTAATTTACCAGCCGATATAAAAATTCAATTCTCACATCAGTTCGTATTAGGGCTTCCAATCCCGGGATTGACTTAATACTAATACCGGGATTTGTTATAAAATAATAAAAAATAATTTATAGTTATATGAAAATTCTTATCCTTTACTCCAATGAACTATAAAATATAAAATGCAAATTATTACCGACTTACTATACAAACAACGTTTCCGGCGGCTGAGAGGGTAGTTATGTTCGATTTATATATTTTAAACATAATTGATATATGTGTTGTCTTCTCTCTCACACTCATATTTCGTAAGCGGACAGGAACAGACAATTTATTGTATTTTTGCATCAAACAGTTCATCGAATCATCTACAAAAAACAATTGAACACTATTCTATTTTTAGAAGACTTTTGTCATTTAACTGTAACATGTCTTCAATTACTAATAAAATATAAAACAATCGAAAAAAATACTTTTTGCATAATTTTGAAGATACCTACATATTTTACAAACATTTTTTGTATGATTGCACGTGTTCATAATTATTATAATTTTATATTATATTTTGTATTTATATTCTTATACCTAGTTAATAAACAAATCATCGTATATGTACCTAGGTATTATCTCCTTTATGCGTTTTTAGGAACATACCTACCTATCCTCCTATTTTGTATGAACTGCAAATCCCTTTTTCACGTGGTTTTATTTTGTATGAGGATTTGTCTTTTTTTCCGTGGCTTCGTGGCTTCGTTTACCGTGGTACATATTACCTTCAATTATTTTTTTTGTTAAATTTCAAATTTGAAAGTCTGGATTTTTTCAATCCCGGGATCAGAAAAGGGGTCCGGGATTGGATGCCCTAGTTATTATCTTTTAAGTAATACACTATTTTAATACGATTGTTGTTTTTTTGATATAAAAAAACTATTTTCTCATTAATACACACCACTAATATTTTATCTGGCCCGCATAACGGTTTCTTTTGGACATCGCTGCTATATGGTTTTAATATACGATACTCAACGAATATTTGGAATCCCTAATTGTAACGGAATTATTCGTTTACGTATTAATTAATCTATATATGGCTAACACACCTCTATTTGAGCACTCCCTCTTATTTTTGCGCACATATCTAATATCAGCCCTACAGCGATTTGAAATCGATACATCAATATTTGTTGTTATCTTCTCCGATATAAACAAAGCTTCACCCTCGATTATTTACTGTAGCACAGATTAAATTTGCCTGATCTCCGCAATATTCATTATAATTATGTAATTTAAATTAGTATTTTCGCATTCATGAGTTTCATTCATTATGAATGTTTTTTTTTTCCTAAATGGGGATTATAATCATAAAAAAGAGTCGTACATTATATAACATTATTTGTTAATTTCGCAAATTTATTCTGACACAGGTTATAATATGCAGTGGGTTTTCAGCGAATCTATTTCAATACTTGTTTTACTAAATCACGGTGAACTAAAGAACGTGAATATCGACACCCCCTGCGTGTATTATCTACAAACAAAAGATTTTACAGGAGAGCATTTTAAAGATTCATAACGCAATTGCAAAGTAACGGCTTCATTATTAAAAATTGGGAAAGTGCTCACTACTCATAAAGCCGAGTGTGCAGTCAAAGAAAATGCAGAAGACATATAATCACATATTTATACGTAGGGAGTGTCGATATATATTCAAGGATGTATTTTTGTCTCTCTCTTGTAAGTTGACAAATTTCAATTATATAATTGAAACAGTATAACCATGAAGTTTTAATATTCTTGAATTGTTCGTTCTTCATTTCGCGAAACCGCAAGAAAAATCGTCATTCACTTGCTACGGGAATAATTATACAACTAAATAAACAACGTCAGCTTCACAAAATACTGTTTTTCCTCTCTTCCCTTATTTGCAATGAAATAAGTCGTAAATCGACTTGCTTATTATTTTGATTCTTTTTCTGTGAAAAGAAAACTGAGCGTTCTTATTTTCGTGCTCTTTAGAGGTCTGCACGGGCCCGGGCTCGGCCCGTGGGCTGGGTTCGGGCGGGTAGAGACAATCGATATTCGGGCTCGGGCCGGGTCCGTGTAAGGGATTTGTTCTTCAGAAAAATATTTCGGACTATGTTCGGATCACGAGTACTCTTGATAACTAAATACTACTGATAACAAAAAGGCAGTAAATAAAATAATTTATTACGTTTCGAATAGCATTGGACACAATAGAGTTTTTTATTTGATAAGTATGGAGACACCATTTTATATTTTGGTAAACTGAAACTGAGCTCAGAAAATTGTTATTGATCCGTGAAACAATGCTTTGTTCGTTTAATCATCACCGATAGTAAGCTTAAATAGTTCGTAAATAAATAAAGTGTGATATTATTCAGTATCTGCTTTCTATTCGTTTTAGATAATCGACTGTTCCGTGTGCCGAAAAATTCATTATAAAAAACTACAAAACAGTATAAAGATAATGTTGAAAAGTGGTGACTGTGGTGGTGTGTGGAAATCATTACGTGAAATAATAGATTTTTCTACATGTGAAAATGATGGGTAGTTACGTTAATCAATTTTATGCTACTGTATTTTTTTTAAATCGGTTTTTTTTCTGGCCGAGGTATATAAATTTAGGCTTCGGGTCGGGCTCGGGTAACAAGTGTCGTATTAAGACTCGGGCTCGGGCCTGAGGTGAACGGGCTCGGGTCGGTTAATTTCATCAAATTTCGGCCCGTGCAGACCTCTAGTGCTCTTTTTACATAATGAGCATCGTTACAATATGCTAGAAAATATCGAGACATTATTGCATCTTCATTTTTTATTTGCTCACTGAAAATTTTTCATCAATCGCAAATCGATAGACATTCAAAATTCAACTCCTCTATCCTATCATCAACAATTCTATAGCCATGTCGATTGAAAATATAATATTGTCAGATTAACAGTGTTTACCAACCATCAGGAGTGCATTGCAAAATGTAATCATTAGTGACGCGATAACTACTCTTGATAACGCTTCACGCTCACTAAAATGCATTCACTAAAGAGAATCGTGTATATGTAGGTCACGCACCTTTATCACATTGCTTTTGTCTGAACAAATCTGACTGTTTGTTTAATTATTTCTGATAAGAGATAGCCAGGAGAATACATGATAACAAACACTGTACTAGTGCCATTTAAAGCGCATATAATAAATAAATAACACGCCATTTATAATATAATATAGTCGATATATTTTTTTATGAATTCTTTATCGTTTTCACTTTTTATTCTGATTGATTTCCGCGCATCAGTATAACATGCATTGTTAATATCAGTATATTTTTATAGACCCAATAAAAGCCCGACGTAACGTAAATATGACTTCTAGGAATTATTGTTACAGATCGGTCCATGCTCGGGATTGTAAACATGATTTTCAAATCCAAAAGTGGACATTAAAAAAGTAATAATTTGTGATGTGAATGTGAAAATTGCGAAAGTTAATTTCTACACAACCCCTCATTGTTATTACAATTAGACTATACAAGTTGGTTGCCCCATCTCCACCCGTTATGTGTATGCAGCCGCTGTTTCACGGCCGCCTTCCATAGCGCAATAAAGATCAAGAAAAGAAACGAATTTACTCCTCATATTCTTGGCCCGATGCAGAGCTGCACGGGACCGATCTTTTAACCACGCACTATTGTACTTAAGAAAAGAAAAGATAGAAAGAAAATGTGACTTGCTTAGCCACTTAGTTTAAGCGATATTAAGTATCTTGTGTATCCGTATACTGAGAATCCGCCGTAGCGCTAGAGTTTAATCTACTCCGCGTTGAATCTAAAGAAGAATCGAGAATACACCGCTCCCCATATGATGTTGCTAATTTATCGAATGCTTCGTTGGCCTTGGTTGAGATCAAAATTTTATTGATTGAATTGGTATTTACTTAGCAGAACTCCATTTTAATATTATGAGGTATTTCTTATATATTGTTTTTACAATGGCGTTAATCCCAAATAAGTATCAACAAACTAATAATATTTTGTAGAACGAAATACTTTGATATATTGTGCTATTACAATAAGTTTACCCCACTCTGGTTTCAATCGAGAACTTTTTGCTACTACGATTGTCTACTATGGTAGTTATCGAATATTGTACTTTATAAACTTTTTCACATTGATATGGATATTGAAAAAAATATATGGAAATAGTTTTAGTGTATTATCCCGGGAAATTTATAAAACTCTGACATCACGGGATCTAAAAAATGGTCCGGATTCGCCATCCCTTACCTACCGCTTGTTACGTTTTCTCAGTCTACTTTATCTCTCATACATCATAACCATTTCCACTGCGTTTAATCAAGGTTCTGATGAACTACTCCATTTTCCGTTTATTTAAACATAAATATAGAAGCGGTGTTTCATTGTTGAAAAAAAAATGCTTGCAAAAGCTCTCAATTTTAGTGTCATCTACTTAAACAAAAAAATGCATAATTACTCAATGTTTAAAATTGCTTTATGGTATACGCAAGAGAACTCCATCGCATTAAGTTGATCAGTTAATTATGGACGAAGACAACAATGGTTTGTCGAAAGGAACAACTTACTTGATAGTTAGTGCTCGGTGGGAGTGGTTATTCTTCGTCTGAGTTGGAGCCTCTCAATAAAGTAATTAAGTCGGTCTCACGACGTTATGGTTCGTTACAAATTATCAGCAGTGACTTTCAAATATTGAATCGAACAGAACCCCCTTTCAATTGTTGTCTCGATATCCTAAATCTTGGATGAGAATTCGAATTCACTTTTACGTATTACTAAATATCAAGTAAACTGTTTTGAGACGAAGTCATTCCCACTTAAACTAGACGTACTTTAATTTATGTTTTTTACCAATCAGATTTTCGTACTAGTTTCATTACTACGGTAGCACTACAATATTAAACTACCCCACTATAAATTCTTAATTTAAATACATTTTAAAATTCAATCTGTTGTTATTAGCCTATAATTTTAAAATACGATTTTCGTGTGCACGATACATAAAATCATGTAAACAAGAAACAGTACTGTACTGAAGAAACAATCTTAAGAATAAAAGTATTTTTATAATTTGAGATATCGACTGAGGGTGCTTGATGAAATTTCAATATAAAATTTAAATTGCTGAAATTTTGTATATTTCCATGTATTTCATTACTAACGACCAAGGTTTCGCCTTTCGGCATCTTCAGAAAAGGCAAAACTCGAATCGTTAGTTACGAAATACGGTCGTATTTTTAACTTATTTTTTGTTTAACGACCCGGGTTTCAGTTATCCATTAATGCAATATTTTCAAAATATAACAAATAAATTTAAATGTATTTCAATAAAATTAATAAAGATAATTTATGTTATTTACAATATTTTCATATAACAAATAAATTTACATGTATTTCAATAAAATTAATAAAGATAAATTCATATACTTAATCAATGTTAAACTGACAATGACAAAATATGATAACATACTTTCAAAAAAGTATTATTTTGTTTTATAATAATTTTAATATAGTCGAAATTTCTTGCCATAAGAGTAATTTTAAAATAAGTGTGAACGTGTCTGTCGGCGTTTTATTATTATCACATATCACATGGAGGTATGCATTTTTATTATAATCAAAAAATAAAACTAGGTTCTTTAGACATTCAGTATTTCAATTAATTTATTTTCTAAATAACTTAATGAATTCGGGGATTCAGTCCCGAAATTACTTGAATCTCTTGATAATACTTCTCATGTAAATAAATTAACTTTTTTTCTTTTATTAATAATATATTATCGTCATCTTAGCTTGAAAAGCGTATCGCTAGATCTCGTCGATTGTGTGTAATTAGACTGCAGTCTGAGTAGAATAGACTATTTATGGAGGAAGTGGGACATTATTGTCATGAATGCAGCAGCTATGCACTTTGTTGTCGCCAATATATTCACTCACCATCGCGTCACGTCTCCATGTTAGCCTGATCACTTCTTCGTGCGGGTGCGCGGCGCTTTTTGCAAATTGACACCATCTATTTAAATACAAACATGGCACGTATTTTAAATATTGCACATTCTACAACATACCGTATTTGAAAGAAAAATGCAACCGGGGTTATTCAGCACTACATTAATTACAATATCGGTGATGTTGTGTTGTTACAAGTGTTGAAAAAATCCCGGGAATTTTTAAATGGCGGAAAAAAAACCCTGAAATTGAAAAAAAAACAGTAAAAAGAATCAACTGTTAAATATGATACATACTCGTATAAATATTTAGTTTAACACCGAGCTTAATCTCATACATAAAAACAGGAGCGTTTCCGTAAATATTTTGTGTTAGCTTTAAGTATACATAGATACAATACTGAATAAAGTTCCTTACTCCCATCTTTATTCTATATCATCGAACTTATAACTCACCGTAACCTCAAATTTGGGGATACAATATTGACATACGTCGAAAATTCCACGCATTTAAAATAACTGTTACCGAGTGCTAAAAATGATATACAGTTGCCATTAATATTATAATTGTTTTTTTTCCAATTTTCCCATGCTGGTGTATTCCCGGGTAAAAACCCAGTTTTTTACCGGCCTCACATCACGAATTGTTACTGCTTTAGCAAGTTAAAGCATTATGTACTGATGACTTAAGTGTTAAAATGAATATACGAAGAAATACCCAATCGTTCATTATTACTTGAAATCGGTTTAACTATTACCGCTCCGCCGAATACGGTGAGACCAATATTACCCAAGACCCAAGTATTAAATGAATAGTATGATATGGTATGTCGGCGTCCGTGGCGCAGTTGGTAGCGTCGCTGGCTACGGTTACGGATGTCTCGGGTTCGATTCCCGGTGCGGACAGTTTTCATAGATTGATCTTTCAATCGATTTATGGATTTCTGTTCGTAGTCTGAGTCCTCCCTCCCTCCCACCCATCCCATCCTCACGGGGCGTAGCGAGAGCGATTAGCTAACCACTAGTTCTCTCATTGCCCTATCCTTCTATCCGTACTCTCTTTGGAAAAAAAAGAGAGGTTGAGCAACTGAGTAACACGCTGTTCTCGTAGAAAAGTCTGTTAAGATACCTCCATTGGAAGACCATATGCTCCTCATTGGGAGCGGACATGGAAAAAAAATGATAGGGTACTTGTAAATCATTAAAAAAGTTTAAATACATTATATTATTTTAAATAAACGAGATACGGGCTGCTATAAAGTCATTTTCGTCGAAAAGGTCAGATACGGGCTTATAACATTAGGCTATCGAATGTTAAAATTACTAGAGATAATCTTTGATATAAACAAAATTACTCAATATCATCTTGAGAAATAAAAAATATAAAACACCCATTTTGAATTAAACAGTTAGTTAACATGAGTTTTACAACTTAGCCATGAATTGAAACTGATACCTCCTGATCGCTTAGCAAGGCTTTTACCGGAAAACTACACAGGTCGACAATATTTATCATTCATATATTTATATTACAATAAATTCATTAGTAGATATTCTATCAGTAAAATGTAACTTCCACTTATTACTATAAGCTGTGTTGATCCAAGAACTTTTGTTTTGTGTATTTTTTAATAGGCGTCAGTCATTCTTATCGTATTAAGCCATGCTTGAAGTACACATTAGTGAAAGATCTAAGCGAAATTTTTTTCCGGTAACATCAGTTTGTGTCATAAGATTTTCTGATATTATAAAATCTCTTTTCTAAAACGTTCAATGTATTTTGGCTTTGTTATCGTAAAAGAATAATAAAAAATGGGTTAGGATGTTTCTTAAATATCTGCAAAAATTGTATTACTGGCGAGGCATGACGCTGCAGATTACGAAATGTAATACCTACTTATCTGTACCGAAATTAATTGGCGAATATAATTTGACGAATATTCGATACTCTGCCGACGCTGCGCAACAGGTGGACAGTGGACACTCATCAATGCCATGGTGATGAAAGTAGGTCACAAACAGTATAAGCGCGACAGTATAAAAAAACAAGTCACTCGTCGATCGAACTCTGAACTGCATCAATCTTCAGCATCCGTCCTACTGTCTTAATCACGTCAAGCAACGACATTGGTATCATACTCCTAAACTTTTAAGCAGTAATATATACCAGTGTCGAAACATTTTGCGGAAATTTCTTACATTGCCCTTAAATTTAGATACGGCAGCTGTGCTTAACACGGCCGTATAACAACACTATTGATATAGATTTTCAAATATATATTTTCTGCATCTCTTGTACGTCATGATTTATAAAATAAAAATTGAAACATATTATTTAATTACCATTTTGACCGTAACACCGAGACACGAAATATTAATTATGAACGCGAATTACCATAGCCTTCAAATAATAATATATTTTCAGAAACATTTGCTAAGCTTTGTGGGCAGCAGGTGGGCAGGCGACCCGCTTCTTAAGTCGCGGGGAACCCCAGCCTAGCAGCACAGCCTCAGATCTTACTCATAATTTAGGAGGCCCGTTTTTGGCTTTCAACCAGCACTTGGTTAGCAAAAAAAACTTTACTCGTATTGTAAAATAATACGAAATGTAATAATAAATTTTCGTTCAACCGGAAATCACGAAATAAATCATATAGCCCGGGCATGGTTTTTTTCGCCGCGGGTAACTGGTTGCTACGGTTTTGCTTGTGTTTCCGTTTTCTTGTATCAAATACGTTTTTATTAAAGAGTCGCTTTTCGGCAGACTATACAGGCAGGAAGTTTGGCAGGATATTGAATGGAAACCTAATAATATTTGATGGCTTCTTTGTAATGTTATTCAGTGAATTGCAAATAATTAGTTACTTTTTGCTTACATATGATCGTATTCATTAAAAGCCGTCTATAATTATTAGTGTATTTTTACAATAAATTGTTACGAGATAATTTCTATATAATGCTAGATAAATATGGTGTGAATAAAAAAAATTATTCGAGATGATTGGTTTTTAAACATTTTCCAGAATTTAAATGGATATAAATATTGACTCGTATTATTTTTATCCCTAATAAATTTGACGTTGACATTCTTTTTCCATGTCCGCTCCCAACGTGGAATATATAACCTCCTAATAGAAGTATCTCAACAGAATTTTTCTATGAGAACTGCTTGCTACTCAGTTGCTCAACGTTTCTTTCTTTTTTTGAAGAGAGTAGGGATATAAGGATAGGTCTAGGTCTAGGTCAGAACTAGTGGTTAGCTAATCACTCTCGTTACGCCCTGTTTTTGAGGATCGTATGATTGGAAGGCGGTTTATATACAACACAAACACTAAGACTACGAACAGAAATACATAAAACTATTTATGAAACTGTCCGCACCGGCAATTGAACCCGAGACATCCGTAGTCGTAGCCAACGACGTTACCAACTGCGCCATGTAGCCGAAATATGACTAATAATCGGTCTTTGTGATTTCTTCTTTCCTACTCTTTGAAATACAAAGAATTTGAATTGTTAACCGTGTTTACTCCCAATGTATTTAGAACATATATCTGCAGAAAGTAACGCTGTAAAAACGTATCATTTTAATGAAAGTATTTAAAATAAAATATCTTTCAACTCTATTTCAGCAAAAAAAGTAAATCAAGCGTTGACATTTTTACCTCTACAAAAAATAAAACCACTTCTGCAATGATAATATCAAAACGTTTGACGTGGGTACTTATTCATGTATCGTATAAAATTTTCCTTTGTGAAAATAACCTTCCCTTTGTCGCACATACACCATTCATGCATCACCCAAGGTTATTTAATTCCTTCTTTAGTCATTACTTCGTTTTATTGTGTACTTACTTTAACACAAACTTGTACATGCATAAAAGGTTGTAAAATAAGCTAATTTTGTTTTAAGTGCCCCTGGTTCTAAATGAAAATCTTTAATCTATTGTTTCTGCGGCATCCGCTTATTATTTTAACGCTTTATTTGTTTATTCAAACATAAATTTATATTAATTCTCGGCGTAACGCTCAAAGTATTCTATTTAATAATTAATATCACAATACTTAACCAAAACTTTACATTTATAAACCAAATATTTGTTATTCATTTATTACAGATTAATAACTTCAATATAATTAAAACACGCTTTGACATTGTTGCTTAAGAGATTTGTTAAGGAGAGAGTAAAAACTGTTTTTGTGAAAGACATTACATGGTGAGTTGCGTTATGAATCTTTGAAATGCACTCCTGTAAATTCTCATGTTTACAGATACAGGATTATACGTAAGGAGTGTCAATATAATAGTGGCTTACACCAAATGGCCAGGTCAGAATTTTTAAACCTAAAACCAATGTAAAATGATGTTTCTCTTTCAAAAAGTGGTCAATTTTTTTTATAATTTACATCATTTGGCCGACACTTTCTCTGTTTGTCTTTAAAATGAAATGCAATCATTAACACATTTTCGGATTTTTTGAGGATTACATCAATCGACCAAAACACTGCCATTATTATCGTGTTATAGATAATTTGTAAATATTTGTATTATATTTAATGTCAATTAATTAAAGCTACTTCTATTCGTTTTACTGGATGGTATAATATTCTTTCAATTGAAAGCGTATATCACAAAACTTTTCGTCGACTATTGTAGACATCTGTGATATAATACTAAAATGTATAAATATGTAAATTTTACAATAATATCGCGTACTTTTCCATCTTTCGTCGACTCACTATTACACATTTTTCATTGTCGACAGAGGTAAGAAAGTATCGACGCATTCACTTGTCATTGATATCAACGACTTAAATAATTGCCATATGTCACTAATGATACAATGAAGGTATAGAAAGTTTTGCTTGTATCGTAAGCAACAGATAGTCAGTAAATATACTACTATACATTTACAACATCACTCAACTCTAGATTAATCAGTTAAAAGTTAGACTAAATAAACTGAATGTATGTATTCATACAAAGGTACGAATTAAGTGAGATGTGTCACGTTTGATTTAGTTTATACAAAATGCTAATGAGGTCATATTCGTGATTCCCTGATTATCTTGATAAAATGCAACTCGAATACTCCGACACCGCAAACTCGCTAAGTAGCACTTCGCTTAGCGAATGAAAAAGCTACCAAGGTCCTATTTCCCGCTTTCATATGGACTTGTATCGCAATTTCAGTACGATCGACTCATTATCAACCCCTCTCTCCGAGGTTCGTTTCCTCCCCCTGGCCGTAATTACATCCAGCACAGCCTCTGGCTCTAGGTTACGGTCACACCCCGCTGTTAAGATCCTGTTCTGCCATTTCCGTCTGCGGAGAGGCTTTTAGTAAAAAGCTGCGAGAAGAGTGACCGTGAACGAGCTTTTCTTACGTAATTTACTAAATGGCAAGGATTTTCTTTGATTACAATACTAAGCTTTTATAATATACACATAATTAAATGTATTGTACATGTTTTAATATCAAAAAGCACTGAGGCTCAGTCATTACAGCATCGGAGTAACGTTCATTTAGTCTAGGTCCAATTAGCTACTATTTTATTTTAAATATTTAACGTTTAAGCTGCCTACTACTTTTATAATCGATTTACACAAATTTATTTGCATATATTATGGTAATATCGAGGAATAATTCGGAGTTTAAGTCATTATCTCGGAATCGACTTATCTTGATTTGTTTTTTTTTATTAATAAATCAATATTCAAGAACAAGGATATCTATAATTTATTGACTCCGTACCCCAATAAATTTAAAAAAATGCTTTTTGCGATCGGTTAACTGCATTTTCAATAGCTTCGAAATCTTATCTAGCTAGCTAGCAGTATTACGATACTTTTTTAAATATCACTATATCACATTATTTGTATGAATACGTCTTAAGCGCTTTTGGTTGCAGCATAAAACGTTATCTATTATTTTCCTATGTTACACATTGCCGTGATGTCAGGATTCGATTAAGGTTGCGCGCGGTTTTCCCCGCTTTTCCTCTTGTCCATGCACGTGCAATGTTTCCTTCCGCGGGAAACCCCGTCAAATAAATAGGGGTGCATCTCGCGAGGAAGGCGACATTCCGTCGCAGTACCGCGGTATAACCACTTCGTCCACCATCACGATGTAAAACTTTCCCTCGAACGAAAGCTCACCGGAAATATGTATTCTGAAACTGTGCGCGATGTCACTTAACTTGACAGAATAAATAAAAATATACGATAATTCTATAACTTTAGAATGTTATATATTGCATTATTAAATAATTTAAATAAACAAGTCAGTACTATCAAATTAAAAAAGCTTTTCTTATAAAATTTAGTTTAATTTTTTAACCAATTGATAAAAAATCTTAACGTGATTAAATATTATTATTTTTTAGTGGTACAAAGAACAAATTAAAGAATAAAAGATAAAATTATATTAAATACAAATAATAAGAAGAGTAAATGTGTTATATATTCGACACTTAAATTTATAATGACACGATAGGATTCGCCCGGTATAATAACTAGCAAATTAAATCTCTATATTATTGTTCATTTAAAATTTTCGTATAGCAATAATAATTTATATAATTTAATATTCTATGCTGTAATTTCATATTAGTTTGCTAAATAAAAAATACCAAACCTTCAAACATAAGCTTAGTGAATATCAGTGTGAAACTGCTGATTGTTCAGAATAATAATTTATTCCAACGACGTAAGTATTCTATTCGATTACCCATCGGCCATCAATATGGTTAAATGTCAATATGAATAAATCTTCCTATTTTTTGTCGTTAGTCGAATTTGAAAAATCGACTTAATTATTACAACATTTTAAACATAACAAATGACATATTTAGTTTTTCATACTACTTTATGAAAATGATGTGATGTCTTGTATAATAATATATTTTCTATTAGAATGAGCAAATCATTCATATCATCAGAAAGAATCCAGCAATGTTGTATAGTGGCTTGACATTGGGTGACAGTATAATTTTACAAAGGAAGCAAAACATACGATAGCACAGGACTTAAAGCACACAATTTACATAATTTTCATATAAATTTCTGTACAATCTGTTATTCTCTTACTTGTAGATGTTATACGATACTGCCGTAGCACGGAAAGCATTGTTAATAGTTTTAAAAAAAGCTATTGTTATTATATTAGAAGCAAAACGAAGTATGTACAATATAACAAGACAAGCTGTATTCGCTTTAATTTATGAACATATTAGATACGCATTATATTAAATTACGACTCAGTTATTTACTTCTGTTTACACCAATTTCCCTTCTATGATAGTCGCTTAAAATCTGTATTGATAACTGTTGCCCTTTGTTGAATTTCGATTTTAAACTCGTCGTATAGTGTTGTAATTTGTATGTAGGGGGATATTAATTTGTCAAAACATGTTAAAACACTGAAAACTAAGCAATCTGTTTCGAAAGTTACGAAATCCAATATCTATCGATATGAATATTGTTATCATGATTCAAATTTGGTTTTTTCTTTTGAGTTTTTTGTTCAATGAATGTGACGATTAATTTGTAAGAAATTAATTTTGAATATGCATAAAATTCATTACATTTTTATTTCAATTTTGCATACCTAAGTATGACTCGGTATCATATTCTACAAAAAGCAGTGGTGTTGTTGTTATTTTGCTTGGTATGTTTTTGCTTAGTATGGCTAATTTAATAGATCTACAAATGTGGAATTTTATAACATAAGGTCGTAAGATCATTATCACAGTATTAAAAATTTATCCATAATTTATAAATATGACCTGATCGTTATACGTTCACCATTCTTATTGAATAGTACACTTAATATGAATTTCTATTTTTTTCGATACAATTGCTCATTACGTAATGAGAAAATAAAAAAAGATTTTAACAAAAAGTTTTTTTACTAATTAAGCTTCTAGCAAAAAAGATATTTTATCTTTTACCATGAAATTTCATTAAAAAATGAACAAAAAGCAATTGTTATATTGTTCATAAGATTTTCTTGGTTTGTTCACCGTCTAGATCAAATGTTTTAATTAAATTTATTTGAAAGCTTAAGACTGTGGGTGCTTGATAGAATTTCAATATCAAATTGGAATCATTATGAAAAATTATAAGATAAAATAATTATTGTATCAAGAAATTTTGGAAATCAATAGAGCCCAGTTAAATTCAATGCCAATTCTGAACGACCAGCTGAATCTCATAAACTCCCCGTTGCATATGCATATGCATATGCATATGCAAAAATATGCATATATATATTGATATTCCCATATTAATAAATTCATCTCATGGTCACCGAACCCACTAAATGTGGAATGATTGTATATAATTTATACTTTCGTCGAATTGCATCCCTTCGAAACCCACAATGCTATTATAGTTGTAAAATCACAGTTAATTCAAATATTAGTTGGAAAGCGGCAATTCGCCACTCTGTTAATGCGTTTGTTTACTTAATAAGGATTAAGGCGATTCTCGAAATTTTCATTCAGGTATCAGTGTGGATCCTAGACTTATAATATTTTATCTCGTGAATAATATTTGTCGTATTTGTATCTTTTATATAAACGTTAGACACTGTTTTCTGTCTGTCAATTCGAGTCCATTCGTGCGATCGAATGCCTGAAGATTCCGAAAGGCGAAACCCGGGTCGTTAGTGACAAAATACATGAAAGTGTACAAAATCTCAATAATTCAAATTTTATTTGAAAGTGTTCACGTATGTATATTATAATGTATCTTGCGATTTTAGTGTTATGTGGTTGATGGTAGTACTCCGAACCCGTTTCATGTTTAATGCTTATGAGTATGTTGTTTTTCATTCAATCTCGAGTGACTCATGCATTATTAAAAGAGCAAAACATGTCATAATTTAGAAGAAAACTAGTGATCGCTAAAAAATAACCGCAATAAAATTTCCGTACATGTAAATATTATAAATAAATCGAGTAAAGCAACCTCCATAGAAGGATACAAAGCTCAATAAAGTTAACGGGCTTACATCCAAAAGAATGCCACCACCTATTTGCTCGGATTGACCGCCGATTCGCTCCGAGCATTTCGAGCTCTCGCGCCATCAAATAAATGCACTTCCTGCAAATGCATATGCCGGCAGCGCACAACAAAGCTCCGCACCTTTTCCAGCATTTACTGCCCATTTCTTTCTCCACCTTGTCTTATTGTGCATTTTTTTCAAAACAGTAGCTCTACATCGAACCAAAGAGTTTCTAAACATTCCACGCATATGAAAGTCGATATATTCTTGTACTAAACTACCTTCAAATTGAAATTACTTCTTAAATTTGGATTATTGAGATTTTGTACACTTCCATGTATTTTGTCACTAACAACCCGGGTTTCGCCTTTCGGCATCTTCAGGCATTCGAGCACACGAATGGACTCGAACCCATTCGTGTGCCCGAATGCCTGAAGATGCCGAAAGGCGAAACCCGGGTTGTTAGTGACAAAATACATGGAAGTGTACAAAATCTCAATAATCCAAATTTAATATTGAAATTCCATCAAGCACCCTCAGTCGATGTCTTAAATGAAATTACTTCTCTTAATTGTGTAAAAAAATTACATAAGAATTATAGATTCAGATGTCGATTAAAACATTCTTATTTTGATAAGCATTGATTCGATTACATGTAATTGTTGTGCATATTGTTATATTGGGTAAAAATCATTATTCGTTACTTCCACACTACATCGCTCTTTGTGGTATAAAAACTAAATGAATTTCAGCAGCGATTAGTCTTTTTAATATCAATGTGTTTTAAATAATCTTCTTTAAAGCATTTGTATAATTAAATCTTAAATATGCATGATATACTTAACTCGTTTTCTTCCGTTCCGTTCATTTGTTTATACATTCCGTATAAATTGATCTTCATTTAATTCGTTTGCAAAACCTTTACGAGTAGTTGACAAATTAACTCGAGCGTTTTATATCAGACTTTATCCATCTTCGCAATTTCACACATCCTCAGATTCTACACAAGAAAACCCAATAAAACACAATTCGTTTGTACTACTTCCACATATTTATAATGATCAGGACTGGTTTCGCTTGATAATGCTCGTGATGAGCGAAACCGGTCCTGATCATTATAAATATGTGGAAGTAGTACAAACGAATTGTGTTTTATTTTTTAAAATATAATGTCTTTCCACCAAGAATTGACAGTTAACACCTTAAAAGTAACAAGAAAACCCATTTGATATTTATATTTCATAAGCTTCCAATGAAATTTCAAAACAACGTTCTTTCGAATACATTAATGTTTATTTACAAAATGTAAAATCAAACATTTCTTTCGGTGTTTTCTTCAGACTTGGGAATCCTTGCAACAGTTATTGTTGCGCAACGGTACGGACGCCAAAGTCAGCAATTTAAATTTCCAACCTTAGCAATCTTGCGGTAATAATTCGGACCCAAGCGCGCGCCGGTGAAAGCCTTCGTAGCAGGTAGGTGAACCTACATGGCGCGTAATAAAACCTCCTAACGGGACGCAGCGCCAACACTTAGCGAGGAAGGAAAGCTGGGATTACTAATCCTGAGCTTTTTATCATCATCTACTCTTTTGTTTAATATTTTGTTTACCCTGTGGTTTACGAGTGTACAACGTATACAGAGCGATCTAGCGATTACGGAATGCACTGTGCATATTAATCAGATACCTACACCGTTGGGGGTGTTTCTTTGGTGAAGTCTGGAAAGTATCTTGGAATATTCTACATTTTACTCGTTTATTATTCATTCGTGTTTACGGTGCATTTCTTTTTTTTTTACTTTTCGCATAATGTGATATTTTTATTTAACGACGCTGTCAATTTAAGATTCAAGTGTTACAATATACATTTTCTTAACAACATTTTATTGATCGCGATGATAAATATTTATGAACTATTTTTTGTCAATTATTTCGTTGAAATTCATTCAAATAATATCGAAGTTATTTTAGCCAATTGACGTAACCCTTAAAAAATACGAAAATGAGCTAATGATATCTCATTTTAAAGACGACAGAGCAAGGTCTCGGCTAAATGATGTAAATTAGAAAAATAAATAGACCACTTTTTGGAAGGGAGCATCATGTTACATTTATTTTAGGTTTAAAACTTCTGACCTCCCACTTGATGTAAGCCACTATTATTTCGACACTACCTACGTATAATCTCGTATCTGCAAACATGAGAATTTACAGTAGTGTATTTCAAAGATTCTTAACGCGATTCAGCATATAATGTTTTCGATAAAATCGGTGTTTGCTCTCTTCTCATCAATTTTGAAGTTTACATCAATTGGCCAAAACACCGTCGATATAGTAAATATGTATAACCCGCCTCTATAAGTATCTACCATTCAGATAATTGTTGATTAGTGAGAATTGTTTGATTTGCATTTATTTAAAAGAGAAACTATACCATGCTTCTTGTGTTTTAACGGTAGATAAAATGGTCAAAATTTAATCTTGTTTCTGATTGATTTCTTCAGATCACAATCTATTTTATGTGTAACCAATACTTACTATCGCATATTAAAACGAGTTTATCACGAAACAGATAAAGTCTGACTATTTCGACAAAAAACAGTCAAGCTCTCAATTGTAAATTAAAAATGCAAAATATTTCATTTCATTTTTTAACGTGTACTTTATCAATAAGTTAATGTAATAGTCTCTACATCTGTAGCTCGACATACTGAAACAAATACATTAACAATGATCCACAAAATTACGATCAAAAAATTCTTTGAGATCAATCAAACATAATAATAATTTATCAACTTCATGCCTATTGTATTCAGAAACATAGTTGTAGACTTACATCACAACTCTCGAATCTAAATCAGTAAAATAATGGCTTATCGAAGCTTTATAAATAAAATAAAGCAAAGACTTTCCTACACAACAATCCCATTACCATGTAGCGGTTGGTGGAAAAAAAAGAAGCAAATAAACGCAAAGGCACCGTAAAAGTGCGGAGTTCACTTTTACAGGTGCAATAATGCAATCAAACCAACTCCGCTGGCACAATAAAACTTAGATAAAGGTGAAGCCGCGCGAACTTAACTGCAACAGGTAGTCCAGGGGAAACGCGGTCCCGTAACTCTGGATTCTTTGTCTTGGGAAGACATAAAACATTAATTGAAAATGAAACAGTGTTTTGTATGGCGATAAAGTTTTCCCAAGAAACTTCTGTTTCATATTCAACTTTATTCTACCATACATTTCGTAGTGATAGCATATTGTTCTTAAATGCACCACATTTTATGCTTGTTGCTTTCTTTCATTTTAGTATATCGCGCATCCCTAAGAAAAGTGTAGTAAATCAAAAATTTCTGATTTACGGTTTATATCGAAATAGTATAGTAAATATGATAATCTACACCCCATAAAAACCTGACACACCCTGGTTTTTCTTAAGTATAAGTGTCATTAGTGTCCCGAACTGAAATCGGCCTGCGGCAAAGAGCAATAATTCGCAGAATACGCTCTTTCTTGTTGCCAGGCATTTAAGAAGCCCCCGGGCTTCGGCCGCTGGACGAGTCCATTTTTACGGAAAAGGGTAGCTCCAACTTTGCACGGAGTTTTTTTGAATTTTTGGTAGACAGTGGATGACGAGCTGCCGAGTCGGACGAACGAGGTCTCGTCGCGACGAAAGTGATGTGACGATGTGAACTGTTTGTTTGTTTTTGTGTTTTGATTTGCGTTGGATTTAATTTAAATTCGTTGTGTCATTTGTATTAAAACTTAAAGTAAATTCAGTTGCTAAGTAAATGTAAATGTAGAATCTATTTTATGTGTTAAGATTTATATATTTGTGTAATGTTAAACCACTGCATCTTTAATGGATAATAAATAAGTTTTTTAACCGGATCTGAAATGGTGTTTGTCTGAGATCAGCCCTTCCAGGACTCCGGATAACCAGCCGCTCGCCTCTCTTCGATCCGGGGAATTCTCATTTTGTCGCCCAACTTAGTGGCCATTGACGGTTTGTGACACCTCAGGATTCACCCCCTGACGACTCATGCTCTGAAGATGCAGTGGCTTTGAACTGTGGTTCATGGCGCCCAACCGAATTTTAACGTAACTTCAAGAATTTCAAATCGCCGAACGCACACTAAGAATCCGGACCCTGCCCTGAAGGTGGACTTCAAGATCGGGACCAGACAACCAGTCAGCTTCCCGGCGTCTTACTACGAAACCCCAGCTTCAAAGGCGAAACTGGCGGGAGTCGTCGGTGAAAGGTGCCTGGCCTCTGTTACTTTTCACGAAGCCCTATTTCTCGACTGGCCGCTCTTGACGTCGTTCGTGCTGACCTAGGAGGCCTGCTGGGCCTGTTGTGTTTTCAACCAGTGAGGCCTACTGTGGCTGTTTGTTTGCAATCCGTGAGGCCCGCTGTGCCTGTTAGAGTTGCAGCCTGTGAGGCCTGCTGTGTCTGTTTTGTTGTCAACGAGTGACGCCTACTGTGGCTGTTTGTTTGCAATCCGTGAGGCCCGCTGTGCCTGTTATATTTGCAACCTGTGAGGCCGTTTTGCCTGCCAAGCTGCCTGTTAAGACGAGAAGACGCTAATAAACCTGCCCTGCCGAGCGAGGACGCTGCGGATGCCTTCTCGGGAGAAGATGAGGCCGTCTGCCTGTGAAGAGGAGATGCCGCCGACACACCTGCCCTGCCGAGCGAGGATGCTGCGGATGCCTTCTCGGGAGAAGATGAGGCCGTCTGCCTGTGAAGAGGAGATGCTGCCGACACACCTGCCCCGCCGAGCGAGGACGCTGCGGATGCCTTCTCGGGAGAAGATGAAGCCGTCTGCCTGTGAAGAGGAGATGCTGCCGACACACCTGCCCCGCCGAGCGAGGACGCTGCGGATGCCTTCTCGGGAGAAGATGAGGCCGTCTGCCTGTGAAGAGGAGATGCTGCCGACACACCTGCCCCGCCGAGCGAGGACGCTGCGGATGCCTTCCTGGGATAGGAACAGGACGCCTGTTGGCGTAGGAAAATTTGCACCACCGCCCGTTGTGATGCCGATCGCGACATGACCTGTGTTGTGGCCTCGTGTGTGACGACCGACGCGCTGCCACGCGTGTGTTTTTAAGACTTGATTTTTGTGTTCTTTATTGTATATTGTATCTTGTTTTTGTGTGATTATTGCTACGCTGTCCGAACTCAGTTCATGGACACTAGAAGTATGGGGGTTTGACACACCCTGGTTTTCTTAAGTATAAGTGTCATTAGTGTCCCGAACTGAAATCGGCCTGCGGCAAAGAGCAATAATTCGCAGAATACGCTCTTCTTGTTGCCAGGCATTTAAGAAGCCCCCGGGCTTCGGCCGCTGGACGAGTCCATTTTTACGGAAAAGGGTAGCTCCAACTTTGCACGGAGTTTTTTGAATTTTGGTAGACAGTGGATGACGAGCTGCCGAGTCGGACGAACGAGGTCTCGTCGCGACGAAAGTGATGTGACGATGTGAACTGTTTGTTTGTTTTTGTGTTTTGATTTGCGTTGGATTTAATTTAAATTCGTTGTGTCATTTGTATTAAAACTTAAAGTAAATTCAGTTGCTAAGTAAATGTAAATGTAGAATCTATTTTATGTGTTAAGATTTATATATTTGTGTAATGTTAAACCACTGCATCTTTAATGGATAATAAATAAGTTTTTAACCGGATCTGAAATGGTGTTTGTCTGAGATCAGCCCTTCCAGGACTACGGATAACCAGCCGCTCGCCTCTCTTCGATCCGGGGTCTTCTCAAACCGTATAACAGTCAGTTCACTAATTCAACGCGAGGAGCCACTAGTTTCCCTTTTCTACGGGACCGTTCGTTTTTAATTTTGTTTTCGCTCTCCTGTAAAATTTACTTTTTTTTATTTACTACACTTTTCTTCGGGATGTGTGATATATCGTCGCTGTTCTGAAAGAAAATACTAAATCGAAAAAATGACATATTGAGATATTTATATCAAAGTGTACCTAATTTCACTTTAACTCTACCGTACGGAATAACACACTTATTTTTATAAATTAAACTTTTACTTCAAAGCTGTTTTGTATCAACAAACAAAATGAAAACGGAATAAATAGCGTTTCAAAAATTTGACAAATTTTAACCAATTACTCAATACTACTATTTTTCAGTTAGTGTCTTCTTCCAGAAAATCGACGATATATAATTTATTATTCACGCAAACGAATAATATAATAACATAATATAATATATAATAATATAAACATCTCAACCCAAATTCACTGTCATTAATTAGTTAACAAAAGCGTTACCAATATATTACTGAAAATTACGCACTTTTGAGTCCTGATGGTTTTGTCTATACTATCGTTAACAAAATTACAACATTCACCACTTTAACAAATAATTTTTTTGTGTTACAATAAATATTAATTAAATAATATTTTTCTTTTTTGTTACAGATATTTGAAAAAGTAAAAACGGCGTGACTTGAGACAGTAGGTGGCGCCGCTGCAATGTCGCGACGCAGGTAAAACCCTGCGGGAGCGCAATCCCGCGCTGACCTCAGAACACCCTCCACAAACCCTGTCGAGTGTCCCGAAGATGGACCTCAAGCACGAACTCCTCTACCGGCCGGCACCGTTGCCTCTACCTCAAGACGGCCAAGCGACAATCCCAATCAACAACAACATCACCAACAACTCCGTCAACAATGTGAAATCAGAACAGTTGGATCATTCCGCATCTACTTCCGGCGGAAATCATGTGAATGGAGAGGTGCATTTAGTGGTGTCGGTGGAAAGAGGCCCCGGCCAGAGGACTGGTTGGCTGGTGCGTCACCGGCGCCTCTCACTCCGTCTCCTGGACCCCCTTCAAACCCCTACACGCATATCTCCAATGGTTACTCGTCGCCGATGTCGTCGGGCAGCTACGATACCTACAGTCCCAACGGAAAAATAGGTAAGTGTTTGTGAAATAATTATGTAAATTTTGGTTTATGCATCTTAATTTACTCCACCTTAATACAATACAAGGTGATTATTCAAGCTTTTTCTAGAAAAAGAACGCGCACGATTTCGCTAAGAATAAAATCTAACTTTTCCTTTTTTTCAACATAGAAAGTAAAAAGCAACACTACTTAAAATTTCGTTATTTTAAAATACCAGAGTATCGTATTCTTCTTTTTCTATTGTCGCCATCTTTCGTTTAAGGTTAGTTAATTAATTGCAGTACAACTGTATATGCTGACCACTGAATTATCAGATAATGAACACCTTGAACAGTGAGCAGCTTACAGAGGTAACGTAGTCATGAAAGTCCTTTTCTACGTACATCTCTTTTCGCATGTCTTGTCACCTTTGAGTATTTATTTTGTGTAACTGTAGGTAAATTGGCTGGATTATATTGTATTCACTTTTAACTGTAAATAAGTACATCATATTTGCTGTTGCCAGTTATTAATTAAACTTTTAAAAACGTATATAACGATGGTGTTTTTGCCAATTGATGTGACCCTCAAAAAATACGAAAATGAGTTAATGATTGGATCTCAGTTTAAAGACGACAGAGCAGGTCTCAGTCAAATAGTGTCAATTAGAAAAATAATTTGACCACTTTTTGGAAGGGAACCATCATTTTACTTTGGTATTAAATTTAAAAATTCTGACCCGGCCACTTGATGTAAGCCACTATTATATCGACACTCCCTATAATCTCGTATCTGCAAACATGAATATTTACAGTTGTGTATTTCAAAGATTCATAACGTAACTCACCATATAATGTTTTCGATAAAAACAGTTTTTACTATCTCCTGAAAAATTTTTAATTTTGAGAACAAAAAGCAGGCCAGAACACCGTCGATATTATATCTTACTCAAGGATTCAATTTACAAATGTACAATTTTGAAATCAGCTTTTGTCTTTAATCTAGAATTAAAATACAATATTTGTAGAGAAGCATTTCACGATAAAATATGCAAGAACATTATATATCATTAGTTAACGTGAAATGAGTTTCCAACAAATATCTTTAATATAATACTGATGAGGAGACGTGGAGGTGATTCTCACTTATGGTTCTTCAGAGATTTAAAATTATCTTTTGGAGTTACGTTGCAAATGTTGCATTCGGGAATCGAATGCATTACATTTATAGCAGTCACTAATGCTATATGTAAATAGAAAACGAACATCTCCTTGGAACGACCTTCGTGACAAACTTGGCCGTTACCACATTACATTTTGCACCAAAAGCAACCGTCGTCCTCAAAACCTCAAAACCCGGGGTATCACAGCTGTCCATCTCACAATTCCGCTGCTATCGTTGCTACAAAATCTCTCGCTAACCAACCATACGTAAAGTTGATGAACATATTTTTCTCTCGTACTTTTTTTAAAGATTATCTTTACACGTTATATTAAACTTAATATAAAAATCATTTGGAACATTGGGATTCACAACGAATATTAACATAAATACATTTAATGCAATTATAAAATCCTTTGTTAAACATTTGTATAAATAAAAAATGCAATTTTAATAATGTCAGTCATTGAATTATTCTATCAAACTAAATTTATATTGATATTGCCAACTTTTTAACAACGCATATTTTAAATCGATATAGGTACGATTTCTGATATTATGAAATGATCAAAACTGATCTTTTACAGTTCAGATAGTACGAAAATGATAGTTTTATCATGAGTTGAAACAACGAGATAGCATAATCTTACCTAAATATTTTCGTTGGATTCGGCATTAAGTTTATAATTTAAGAAGTCTGTCGACTAAGGGTGTTTGATGGCATTTCTACATTAAATTAGAATTTTTGAAATTTTGTATATTTCTATGTATTTGTCAGTACCAGTTCATTCGTGCGCTCGAATGCCTGAAAATGCCGAAAGATGCCAAAATTTCAAGAATTCAAAATTCAATTATTCGTTGCTTCTGTTTTCATCAAAAAATATTCAAATTAAATCTTCTCACCCAGTGCATAATAAATAATGTTGAATATCGGAAAAAAGGTGTATTTAATAATACTAATATTTTTAATTCCTAGAGTATAAATTCATATTCATGCAATATTTTATTCCAGAATACGTTGATAAATCTTCCCCTTCGTGCAAATCCAAAAGCACTTATCTCAGCATCAAAATCTTGCTATTGAAAAGGGGCCACATGAATCATTTTATTATTTTGCAAGTTCTTTATCGTTTCATTCTTTTGTCAAATGCAATCAAGGTTGATATCGCGTGACCGCCTCCATGCACATTTTGCATTTTCCTCAGATTTTTCTTCCCCCCAATAACCACTCGATAATAATTTATCAGTCCGTTTTGACAAGCCAAGTATAAAGGAATCGCTCCACTTGTGAAATGCTTTCTAGCACAGCTTTGTTGGATTTATTTTATTTATCCCTAGAATTAAACCTTGGATGTTTTCTTAGATATTTTAAATTGCTTTATCACGTCAGCCGATATGAGTACAAATATTTCACATCTATAAATATATCCAATAATCATTCATCATAACGGCGAACCAACATTATATAAAAATTTATATCGACGGTGTTTTGGTTAATTGATTCATTTGAAATTGTTCAGGTTGTTGTAAAAACTGTTTTTATCGAAAACATTATAAATGGTGAGTTGCGTTATGAATCTTTGAAATGCACTCCTGTAAATTTTCATGTTTGCAGGTACCAGATTATACGTAGGGAGTGCCGATATAATAGTGTCTTACAACAAGTGTGTTACATAGTCAGAATTATTTTTCTAATGTACATCATTTGGCTGAGACCAACTCTATCGTCTTTAAAATGAGATCCAATCATTAATTCATTTTCGTATTTTTGAGGGTTACATCAATTGACTAAAACACAGTCGATATATATATATATATATATATATATATTTAAATAACATAAAATGTTGTTGTTTGAATGTGTCGAAATATGTAACATAACCTTAACCCGAGACCGTGGTGACGAAATCATTATGTTGGTTACATATTCAAACCGTTTTCATTAGATCACGTTTCTCTTTAGTACATACTATCTTAAAAAAAAAAACTGATTTGTTGTTCTACCATCTGTCATAAAACTTCTGTATACAACGAAAATAATTTTTGAATACATACTAAATTTATAAGATATTATTTCAAAAACCCACTGATATTAAAAGAATATAAATAAACATCAAAATAATACATATTTTTTGACTTATAAAAAAAATCATAACGCGACCATTTCTATATATATATGTTCATTTTCGTTTTATTGGAATACTAAATTTATTACTTACAATTTAAGACATCGACTGAGGGTGCTTGATGGAATTTCAATATTAAATTTGGATTATTGAGATTTTGTACACTTCCATGTATTTTGTCACTAACGACCCGGGTTTCGCCTTTCGGCATCTTCAGGCATTCGAGCACACGAATGGACTCGAACTGAGAGACAGTAAACAGTTTCTAACGCTTATATAGAAGATACAAATGCGACAAATATCATTTACGAGGCAATACATTATACGTCACCTGAGTTAAAATTTCGGAAATCGTCCTAATCCTTATTTTGTAAACATTCGTGTGCTCGAATGCCTGAAGATGCCGAAAGGCGAAACCCGGGTCGTTAGTGACAAAATACATGGAAGTGTACAAAATCTCAATAATCCAAATTATTACTTACAGCTTCGTTCTTTAAATAAAGCGGTTTATTTGTCTTTTTTTATCGTTTATTAATATACATACAGCAGGCTTAACTTATTTTCTTTTGCGTGGCTTCGGCTTTGCAATCAATCACTCGACCTGAATGAAAAAATGTTGCTTTCTATGTCAATACCACAATTTTATTTGTTGATTATTTCAGTTTTCATTGCATTTTTTTGTTTGCGACCTAAAACCAGAGAATTCCTTGCATTACAGTGAAAAAATACGCTTCCTCTTTTTAATGAAAACTATATCGAAATATTATTTGTATAACAACAACTTCGCAAGATATATTATGAGAATTCAAAAAAGTAGTTAATTAATTGACAGGGTATTGTAATATTGTATCAATAGTCTTATATATAATAGCCCAGAGCGCTCTGTAGACGCCTTATTATTATCACATATCACATGTAGGTATAAATTTTTTTCATGACGTAAGCGTTCACGGTGTATACAATGCCCACACATTTCTGACGTACCGAATTTAGACCGTCATCTATGACTGGTAAGGTTACTAGTAAAAAAATAAAAACGAGTTTTTGATGGAACTTCTCTTCTTCTGGTAGTCAAGATCGCCAACTAACGTGAACTAGACGAAATAAATCAAATGATTTTGCTGACAACATATATAAACGAAGAAGTTGTCTTAGAAATGAGTAATAATATTATTTGTCGACATCACTTTCAAACTAAAATATTGGATTTATTTTTGTTGTGAATTTTAGTTTGTAAAACAGTTACTTTTCCTAATTTACAACTCTCGAAATATTATAATTAGTCATTAAATAATGAAACCTGTGACAGTTATTTATTTTGCTTTGATTAAATACGTCCCATCCCACTTTCCAGTATTCCAAGATTAAATTGTCATCATTATTAGATCTTTAGAGAGTGTCATGCGAGCGAGTTGACCCAGGGCAGTATCGAATGCTATTACGTCAACCGAGTGCCGGCTGATGATGAAGCGATTTTTGCTGCTTTTGACTGAAGAAGGCTGCAATTAAAGTATTAACAGCAGGATGGCGCGTGGGAGGATCACTTTACGGCTCTCAATGAAGATTAATTGCATTGTTTGAAGTGCAATGTATGCGACTGAGCGCGGGTGCTACCGTATACGCGATAAGCCGATGCTCACACTGTCATAAATGCATAATGTTTTGCAGTTGTTTGTACAACTAAACGTTAATCACGTACTCTGGAACAGCCGTTAGTTACTTATTAGCCGGAGTCCGTCCTTACAAACGACCAATTGGTCACCTTGGCATGATGACTGATACCAGAGGCGACCGAATGATATATTATTTATTTTTTATTTCACCTTATAGAGTTAAATTCATCAATCATTCTTAAGCAGAAATATAATTATGTTATCATAATAGCTATATATACTTCCTTGTTTCATTCTGTACATCAAAGAGAAATACCTCGTGCAGCCGGCATCCATGCTATAAGGCCTAAGTTCATTTATATAATAATTATTATCCGTTTATCGTCGTGTCCACAGCAAAACCTCTCATCAGAATATTCACCAGTGTTCAGGAGAAGCAAAAAACATCATTTAGCTTAAAAAAGTAAAATGTTATATATTTGTTAATAATACATATTTTTTTTGCCAGTTTCCACATAACGTGGGAAGAGAAGTCCTTACTTATGCTACCATCACTTTTAAAATTCTAGAATTGCTCTAATACAACATAATAGAAAGAGAAAAACTAATAAGTGTTTTGAAATATTCAAATTAGAGCCTTCCTTGGTCCCCCATATTCTTGTTTTTGCCAGGTGATGTAGAATATTGTTTTGCATACAATGGTATTTAGAACTCAATTTCACATTTTCTGATATTTTTTCACGGTTTTGCCGTGAATACGACGTTATTTGTTTTAGAAGGTGCTGGAAAGTCAATCATTTTTTTTAATATATCGAATATCGATTCAAGTAGAACAAATAGTACGCCAAAATAAGTTTCACACTTGAGTATAGATATACCAATTTAACTTGATCGCTAGGGAGGGCGCCACCATTGCGTTAGGAATGTTGCCATGCTCAACCAGAACTGAAATTTAAATAAATTCCAAAATTAATATTTTATCGACGGTTATTAAAAGTAGACATATATTTATTTTGCATAAAATAGTAATTGGAGAAATTTTCTGAGACTGAAAATTCTAGTTTAATTTGGCGGCGGCCATGTAATGTTGATAATACTATAATAAGTCCTCAGTACATATGAAGTGTTATATTTGTGTTTTTAGTCACAATTAATACACCATTGCGACGAAGAAGGTGTGCGGCTTGCTTTTTACTGGCATATATGCGGGACCTGTGAATAACTCTATTACATTGTGATGACGTTTTTATCGCTGTATGTGTGTACAAAAATTTAATTCTTATTCATATATGTAAATAAATTCGATATATTATTACGTAATAAAAAATGATGTTCTTTTCAATACTTCGTTGGCATATGTTTGGCTTTAAACATTCCTTGTAACCTATACCACAAGGGTTATACAGAATGAATTTTGCGAGTATTAACTGAATGATATAAATTTATTTTTAAGAAACTTTGGACTAATAATAGATCGCACTTAGTGCCGTTGGTAATTCTCATAAAGTGATAACAAAGTGATCCTATCTTTAAAACATAAATAACTTTGATTAAAAAGAAATCATTTATATATTTCAATTGGGTACGTGTTTTCATCCAAATCTATCGTTATTCGAAGTTATTGAAGATAGATCATAAACTTTTTCAAAATATCGAGTCGTCGTTGAACCGTTTTTTCGCCATAATTCAGATTGTGTTTTTAGAACTTATAGTTTTTTTAGAATCATTCACAGTTAAGTCATAGAATAATTTGGAAAAAATTTTTTTTTAAACTAAATTTGATGATTATAGACAACATTGAATAAAACATAGGAATGCGAATAGTACACACAGTAATGCATTTAATGGGTTAGTAATTATTTAAACTTTCGGTCATTAAGAAATAATGAATGGTCAGTATATACGTGGTCAGTTAATAACATTAACGGTCTGTTTTATAATCAAACCTAATCTAACCTTATATATTTGGCAATTATTTACTGGCCATTTACGGAATTTGTTAGTGACCAAATAATTAGTTTCCATTACGTTATAGCATCCTTCTACCATCTGCTTTATATTTGTATAATATAAATCGTTTTACAAATGGATCTTATTGCAATTTCTTTCTGTTCTGTAATGGAAGAGTGGAAATTGTGACAATTTATAATGGCAGTATTTCAAAATATAAATAAACAAACATTCGGAACGGAAAATGGTCATGTTTGTGATTATGATGGATTTTTCTGGCAATATTTTCATTTCTTCCAAAGTTCCTGAGTCAGATATTGGAATTGAGTTCGACATTCGTCTTACAGTGCTGCCAATTTTTTTTCGCTCATTATTTTTTCGGTGTTTGTGCGTGTGCCAACTTTGAAATATTATAGTGTCAAAACATTTTTTAGGTAAACTGTTGCACAGAAGCACACATGTTCTGTGCTTATAACCATCCTTCCAATTTAATTCATAATATTTTAAGTTATTGCTTTAATATGCAACAAATTGCCGTTCGTTTTAAAATAATGTCAAAGCAAGTTTTTGAAAAAAGAAACCGTTTTATCGTTGATAGTTTTAACTTCTTTTAATTATTCTTTAAATCGACAACCTTTTGCAATTATTAATATATTTTTAAGAATTTAATTCTACTTTCAAGCTTCCTTGGAAAATTGTGGACGTCGTTATGTAGGTTTTTAACGTTTCCATGATTACAAATCTATGCAAAGGTCTGATCATTTCAGAACTTTTAAATTAACTCTACGCTTGAAAAGATATCTTACTTATTATTCTTAAAAGTTTGTTATCAATTTAAAGTAGTATGATAAAGGAAGCTCATGAAAAGAAAGAATTAAAAGACATTCCATTATTGTTTTTTTTTAATATTTATACAGTCAGACATATTGTGGTTTCTTTCTTTGAATTGATTTTAGTAACATACTCTAAAATAAGTGTACAACAATTTGCCTATCTAAATATAATGTTTACCCTCCGACGTCGTCCCATAAATCGCTCTTGAGATTGAAAAAACTTCGTTCATCCCTTAAGGAAAAGACTCGCTTCATTAATTTTGATGTTTAACCAAAAGATTTGAACGAAATCAATGTATTCAATGTCGGCCTATATTTCTTTTCGCTTCGTTTACATTTCTTTTTATCCTAAACAGATCTTTTTGCAATACAAATACCGTAGAAGTCGTTAATTCCGCGTGCTTTTTATTCATTGCTTATTTAGTTATTCGTTCCCATACATAAATTTCTGGATTCTTTTTAAAGAATTCTTTATATTCTCATTTAACCTTTACACGACAACTCATTGTTACGCACAATGGAATTTAAATTTTAATATTTTTTTAAGAGATATGTTTATACGATACACAAAAATTATTGTTTGGCATACTTCTTACGCCTATTATGTCCTCTGTATTTTGTATGAGTAGAAATATTTTTTCTTACCGAGTTTGACGGTCGCTATAAGATCTACCAGGTTAGTAGCTGTTGTTTAAATCTCTTCATTGATGACATGTTCGTTGGCACTTTGGAATCTTCATCGTTCGACGATACAGCCACATTTCAAAGGCACACGGTCTTCTAATAAAACGTTCCATTAACGTCCAGGCTTTGACTCTTTAGATCAACATAGAAATCTGATTGATGAGATTGCAGAAGAAATGCTTAATTTTTTCAAAGCGTCTTTAAGTTTTCATTACGTCTATTGATATGATCCACTTTCTTTACTGACATGATGTCTTTGTATAGGTAAACTTTTTTACTGACAACTGACTACCATAAAGACAGTTTTTTTTTTCAAATCTATGTGTAGCTCGTATATTATGTCTTATGTATAGGTACAATATATTTTTTGATAAAGCTCATTCAAGCACTTCGAAATACAGATAAAATTTCTATATTCATTGTATCTGATTGATTTCTGTAATACATATGTGAGTTAGACCTGGAAATTTCTTTGTCTGACTGCTTCAATTTCAATAATATTTGGTATTCAATATTACTTTTCATAAATTCTTATTAAAAGTTACCATCAAGATTCCAAAAAGAATTTTTCTGAAATATATTTAAATTATTTAGCTTGAAACATCAAAGAATTTATTCTTTGTAATTGGATGTTATTTTTTATTGTGTTCTTTTTAGGGTTAAATCTCGGAGGAAACTGTGATTCTCAAAAAGCAAGTTGTCTGCGAAATGTAATAAATGTTTGTGTTTACAAAGGAAATACTTCTCGCGGATGGATGTAGTACTTATTTTTATTTTCACTTTATTGTGTTTCATCCAATGGATTTAAGAGAAAAATTTAAGTGTACCGATAAATCTATTTCACAAAACAGCAAATTGCGCACATTCTGCTCTCCACACTCGGACATGTTTTCATTTGCATACTCCACATATTTATTATAAAACACATAATATTTACCTCTAGTCTTCTGGGTGTATTTTTCAAACACTAATCGTATTAGTGGCATTGCGAAATTTGGCAAATAAATAATGGTTTTCTTGTTAAATTCTGAATTTAAATATTATTTTGAAACGCCTCAGTGATTCTTAATCAAAGAACTTAAATCCATGAATCATTTTTTAATTTGGACCATTGCAATATGTTATTTTAACGCTAAGTGTAGATCCAAAAAGCATTTCTTAAAAGGTTATAAAAAATTGCACTTTGTGTTAGATAGTATTAACTTAGTACACTCAAACTTTGATTTTAATAGCTTCCACTTAGTCACGAATTCTTTTACCAAAGTGAGTTAAGTTGTTGTAGGTTATGTTAGGAATGGTCTGGTTTGGTTTGTTTTAAGTATTCTAATGCGTGGAGCAAAGACAATATAGGCGGCCTAATATAGAGCAGATGAATAAGTGACATTACATTTCGTACAACTATCGATTTCAAAGGGTGAGTATTTATATTGAGTGAAACTATTTTACCTAAGAATGTAATAAATTTCTTCAATGTTAAAATAAATTTCATTATGTGGGATCACTTTATTTTTAGTGAAAGAATTTTTTTTTTGTGGAACGTATGTGCTATAAGTGAAAACTTTTTTTATGAAAGTGAATATAATCTAAACAAAAGTGCATTTAATTGTAAGCCTTTCTTAAATATTAATTTTAACCTTGTTTCTCATTGTCGGTATCTCATGTCTGAGAATTGAAATCAATATGCACACTATATAATTATTGTGCATTATAGGACATGAAGAGTAGTATTTATTATCACAATTTTTTTCATTATTATTCCGTAATGAATGTATTGACATTTCCCCATACCCGATTACTTCGCACCACTTTCACATCCGACGCAAAGATTTTTAAGTCTAGTCTTATTCTTCGTATCATGATAACCATCAAAGACCTGATAAAGAAAAAGTGAAAAAAAATGAATTACAATATTATTGTTGCCATTTCAATGGATCAACGTGCCATGATGTAACAAACGCATAAACAAAATGCCGGCCGGCGTTATGCCGTTTCCATTACGCGAGACATAAGTGCATGATCGATCCGCGCCTCCCGGGGGATGGAAAACGAATGGGGCAGAGTTTTCCGGAAAGCCACGTGACCCCTTCGAAAGCTACGTGACGAAACCGGGTCACGACCCCAATACCCGACGCATCGATCCGCCGCGTACCCGCTACGGCGGAGCCTACACGTGCGACCCCTTGCATCCAAACCTGCGTCAAACACACTTGACCGGACACGAATTTTAAACCAGGAAAGATTAGCTTATATTTTCCAGTGTCCTTGTATGATGAAATAGATTGCATGGCACGCATTTTAAAAGCCTATTAGTCCCCTTTTATATTAAATATGTATAATTTAATCGCTTTTGATGTATGGTTTACTGATAACGAAAGGTTCAGAATTTAACAGTATAATTTTTCGATGGATTCGATAGCTAAATTGTTGAAATTTATTTTTAGCATAAAATTGAAATTGATAACTTTTGTAGGTTCTTTCCTAAAGGCGTCGCGAAGGTGAACCGCCCAGTTAATGAACGAATCCGTTACTAACAAACTTATTTTGTATTCCAAGTCACACCTAACAACGCAATCAGTGGAATAACAAAACAATCAATATTTATTCTCATTTTCTAAATTGATAAAAACTTGCCAGAGTTTAACGTGTCCCATAATAATATTTATATTTGTTTGACCGCGTTGTACAAATTCAAGTATTTAATTTAGTATTGCCTATATCTTTCATTTATTATTTTTGATATAATACATAGGACATAGCTTCTCTTATAAATGTATTTAACAGATTAGTATTGTTTCTCGTTACTTATAACCATATAATAATTTAATTCTCGGTCAGTTCGAAAAATACTTAAGAGTCATAATGTATTATTTAATTATTTCTTGGCACATAAGTATTTTCCTGACAATATTTTCTAGTTTAACCTTATTTGGCTGAAAACTAAAACTAATCATTAAATTTAACCCACAAAATGATTGTATTTCATTTTAAAGACGACAATGAAGGTCTCGGCCAAATGATGTAAATTAGAAAAATAAATTAACAACTTTTTGGAAGGGAAACATCATTTTACATTGATTTTAGATTTAAAATTCTGACCCGACCACTTGACGTAAGCCACTATTATATCGAATCTCTCTACGTATAATCCCGTATCTGCAAACATGAGAATTTACAGGAGTGCGTTTCAAAGATTCATAACGCAACTCACCATATATATGATGTTTTCGATAAAAACAGTTTTTTCTCTCCTGAAAAATTTCAATTTTGAGAGGTACATCAATTGGCCGTAACCGTCGAATATTAATGTTTTCACATGTAAAACTCCAATATTTATCTTCATGTTGTCGATTTTTTACAAGTAACTGAACATTTTCCAAGTATTACAGATTCGTATGTTATGCATTTCTGAATGATCTCTCAACTAAAGATTTATTTTATTTTGTATTCTTTTATTGTATAGATTAACTTGCATAGGCTTACGCTGTCAAACGCTCATTCTATATTTTTTATGGTTTATTTACCTACCCACATAGTATACCTACGCTGATTATTGGCAGAGGTGCGTTTCTATAGCATCTGGCAAAGATTTACGCTGTGAATTATTTTGGTGCGATGACACATTTACCCCGGTCAGTAATCCGAAATTGCTGGACATGTGACATTTTGGCAGCCGATGCACGTCGCACTTATTCAATGAAACGTTTATGTTTTACTAAATTTTCAATTTCATCATCATCTCAATGTCATCAACCGACGTTTATATATTATGCCATGTAAAGAATCTGAAAAATTTAGTTAATTTAAGTTTTAATGAATACAAACTATACGTAGCGTTTTGTTGAATTCTCTATTGCTAAATGAATGCCATATGTCTTATATTATCACTTAAAACTGTATTTTAACTTGTCACTATATGAATTAACAAGAGGAAATAATAAAAAAACAACTGCAATAATAAATTATTGAGGACGTTGATACTGCGATATGCCATATGTCAAAAATAATTCAAAATATTTTACAGCATTCAGACAAAAACAATTATCAACGTTCCGTGGAAACAGCATAGTGTTGATATAACACAAAATAAGTTTAGAAATCGGTAATTTTGTATGTCTGTCGGTCACAAGAACTTCTCCCAAACGGTGAAATTTTCACGTCATTCTGGCGGCCATTTCTATGTCAAACTGCTTAGCGACTATAAATTTGTTATAATATAAAAGTCGAAAATAATAGACTTTCATGCGAATCGTAAAATTTGTAAAAAATCAGTTCATAGAGCGAAAAATTATCCACCATCTAAAATTATAAATCTTGTAAATCTTCATTTCGTCAGTTTCACAAGAAGTATGCCTGATTAATGAAATACTGTTACTTTTGATAAAATAAACAATAGTCATTTTATCCCATTTGTAATAGAGCAGTCTTTCCTTGTCATTTTACTTCCATTCCCTAAGTAGGCAATTATGAAGAGCAAATAATCTTCCAAAAATTGATCGACAAAAACAAAATTGAATTTGGATGTAGGCTCGTCAGATGAGTTAGTGACAAAAATATCTCCGGTTGTCGTAGTTGTAAAGAAGCAGATTTTTAATAAACTTAAATGACGTAAAAGTGTGTAAGTAGGTACAATTAACTGTCATTAGTAATAATATCGCGAAATTCTTTTTTTTACTACGCCTTTTATGTAACGATAAATATACTGAAGATTTTCACCATTTTTTTGTGAAGAAAATCGTTAAACGCTGATCGTGTTCCTCGAGATGGAAACCATATGCCGCTCCGGATTTCCTTCGCTTCCCGTTCACAGACGTTGATGTGCTTTCTCTATCGACCGTTGACGTCGTTTCGCATCCGAAGATTCGTCGCCGAGACAAGGTCGGTAGACTCCTGCCAAACGAATTTAAATCGCTGCCAAGAGTCGGGTTTCCGTTCAGCTCGCTCGATCTTTGGGCATCATCTACAAATACGCTGTCATTAAAATTAAACAAAATTTATCGTCTATTTTTGTTTGGAAAGCAATCCCCAAGGATAATATGTATCTGTGAACATCCAATGAACTCGGTGGCAACTGTTAATTCATAATTCACATATTGCAAACGTCAGATCAAAGCCGTATATTATATGCAAGCTTATCCGGGTGTTTGCAATAAATGCAATTGTTTGAATTGGATTTGCTATCTAAAATTAGAAAAATTTTAAAGATCTGTTTGGATGGAATATCAACACTGCAAGTTTAATGCATTACTGAGTGATTGAATATTTGCATTCGACTAATTTAAATGCACCCAGAGAAGATTTTGTTTATTCATCGTGTTTACGTAAAGGATAAATGTCTACTTCATTTCTTGATTTCTAATTCACTCGATAGCCTCTACGCCTTTATTCTAATTGTACTTTGTTTTTAGATTTATCCAATAATCGTCTAAAAAATGTTTTAGTAAATTTGGAATTGGATTGAATTTGGATTGTCGATTTCTGTGGCGCAGTTGATAACGTCATTGGCTACGGTTGCGGATCTCTCGAATTCAAATCCCGGTGCGGACAGTTTCATAAATTGATCTTTCACTCGATTTATGGATTTCTGTTCGTAGTCATGAATGTTTGTGATGTCTGAAACTCCCTCCCACCCATCCGATCTTAAAAACGTGGTGTAGCGAGAGCGATTAGCTAACCAATTTTCCTGTTCCAGCCTTATCATATTCCTACTTCCTTCGAAAATAGAGAGGTTGAAAAATTGAGTAACAAGTAATTCTCATAGAAAAATTCTGTTGAGATACCTTCATTAGGAAGCCATATGATCCATGTGGGGAGCGAACATAATGCTTTTTTGTCCTAAGAAAGACGATAACAAAATAAATTATCGAATTTATCTGTGCTTTGTTTTATAGAAAACATTGAAATATTAAGAAAAATATGTATCTATAATATATACGTTACTAATATCGAATCAATAAATCAATCGTATCATCAGGAACTGTCATATGATTCAATCGATTCGTTACATACAGTTGATCTATTCAACGTTGCGCTTAAAGAGTTACGAAGTGACTCATTGAGTCGGTTAGTTCGTTACAGATGCGATTTTTTATCACTCGAGGTCGCGTCCAAAAGAATCAGATGCAATCAACTAGTTATGATTAATGACTTCAAATTGATGTCCTTGCCGAAATGCTCCATGAATATACAATTTTTTAAATATGTACATCAGCACAATGTCAATATCAACATTTTTAACGATTTTTTTTTGTATTGAATGTAAATATAATGAGATGACTTTAAAAATCAATGTATGCATATATTATTAAGCTTTGATTAGCGTTTGGTTTCGATTTTGATACAACGACATACATTGATGAGAAAAAAAAAATGAACAAACACTCCTGTAAAATCTAACTAACTAGTATTTTAAAAACATCTCAGATGTTAAAGGCATTGCTCTAAATCTAAGCGTTTTCATTCGACATTGATAAACTGATTGATCTGTACGAACAAATTAATAAAACTGCAGTTTTTTATAGTCACTTATAACTACGGAAATTTATTTCATGTCATATTAAAAAATCCAAGACTACATTTCACACAAAACACTTCGTTAATATATCGATGGTGTCTTGGTCAATTGATGTAACCTTTAAAAACTACGAAAATGAGTTAATGATTTGATCTCATATTAAAGATGTCTCATAAAGCAGGTCTCGGCCAAATGATGCAAATTAGAAGAAAAAAATTACCACTTTTTGGATGGGAAACATCATTTTACATTGGTTTTGTATTTAAAAACTAGGTTCCCGAATTGCAAGCAGATTACTTTTGATTGTAGTTATCTGCTGGCAAGGGCAGGTAAAACGCCTCCCATACGGTTTATTAAACAGTACAAATTAAGTATTTTTGTAATATCGAGGGTGTTTTAGCCAATTGATGTAGTCCACAAAAAATACGAAAATGAGTTTATGATTGGATCTCATTTTAAAGACTACAGAGCAGGTCTCGGCCATATGATGTAAATTATAAAAATAAATTGACGACTTTTCGGAAGGGAACAATCATTTTACGTTGGTTTTAGATTTTAAATTTCAAAGTTCAAAACGCAACTCACCATATAATTTTTTCCATAAAAACAGTGTTTATTCTCCTGAATAATTTCAATTTTGAGGGTTACATCAATTGTCGCGTATTATATTAATATTAATTATGAGATTAATACCTTTTTTTGCATATAGAAAAAATCACTTTTTAGACTCTGTACTGTACTTATGCATGCCGATTATTACAGATTTTTAAGCTTTCAGCTTCACCGGTTACCAACTTGTAATAATGCGAAATAAAATAAACAATTTACATACAAATAATTACATTATTGTATATTCAAACTGTCGTATATGTTTTACGCAGATAGTATGACAGACGTTTTCACTAATTATAAACTTCTTTTGTTCTGCCAAAGTATTATTTAAAAGTTCAAAAATCGAACGTCAAGTTGTCGGATCAAAGCGAAATTTTCACATCACAAATTTCAAGTAATAATATTTGAAAAGCAATGCCTCACAGTTCCATTCCTGTTGTCAAACTGTAACTCTTTTGTCTCTGCTGAGATACACCTAAAATAACGCGTGCAAAAAATTATCACATCAACATTTTGGTGTTCGGTCTACGTCTCTTGTTAATGTCCAATAATTCGAGCTGTCATTCCATTATTATGTCTAAATTTTCGAAAATTTTGTTTTTCATTTAAATTAGTAGAAAATGCGTTATTCGTCGAGTAGAAATTGTTCATTTTGCAACGCTTAAAATTCGTTCAATTTTTATATATTTATTGTTAATCATTTATTTATCTTAATGCGTAAAAAACCTGTTGTTATATTTCGTTAATTATGGAAATCAAATTATGAAAACATTTCATTTCAATCAATTTTTTCAGTAATTTATGCTATTGAAAGTGAAATATCTTATATATTATACTCCCAGATCGCTCTGTAGACGTTTTATTTAAAAAAAAAAAAAAAAAAAATGTTAAAAAAGTGAAGCAATTTAGTGAAGAAGATGAAAATTTTACATTTTTTTATTCGGTGCTATTTTAGTGTTTGTGATTTTACATTCGTTTAATATTTTAATCTTATTTTGTTATTATTAGATTGATGAGGACGTACGAGAGTCACTATATACGATGTACATTACACAACCAGTAATGTATATCGACGGTGTTTTGGCCAATTGATGTAACTCTCAAAATTCAAATTGTTCTGGAGAGAAAAAAACTGTTTTTATCGAAAACATTATGTTATTATAAATTCGCATGTTTGAAGGAACAGGATTATACGTAAGGAGTGTCGATATAATAGTGGCTTACATCAAGTGACCGGGTGAGAATTTTCACACTTAAAACCAATGTAAAATGATGTCTCCCTTCCAAAAAGTGGTCAATTCATTTTTGTAATTTACATCATTTGGCCAATGCCTGCTTTGTCGTCTTTAAAATGAGATCCAATCATTAACTCATGTTCGTATTTTTTAAGGGTTACATAAGTTGGCCAAAACTCAGTCGATATGAACATTGGAATATTCAAGGGTGTGTTTGTCGCTTTCTAGTACTAGTTTTTGATTGAAAAGTCGAATCAAGTTAATACTAGTTCACTTTTTATGAAATATAACGATGCCAATTCAATTATTTGAACTTCGAAAAGTATTTGGATTGGCATCGAATTAATCGCAAATTCATCGTTGCCAATTAGCGGAATAGTTACTCTAATTGTTCCTACTGCCAGTAACGTGCGGTGTGAAGAGCCAAATATGTTCGGACTGGTTTTGCCCACGGTAATTAAAGATAATAAACATAGCTAGTGTATTAAGTATTCTTGAATAAATTTTTCTATAGTTTATTACCAACAGTTTTATGCTCATTACTTCCGAAATTTGTGTCATGAGAAAACTCATAATATGCGTACTGCTTTTGTTACTTTATTTTTCTTTTGGGTGTTTATTATTTAAAATAATTTATATTCATGTTTTTTTTTGTTTTCATTTTTTACTGTTACAATGAAGAAGTGGAAATATTTTTTGTGCATTTTTAAATGCGGTAAATTGGTGTGTATATAAATAAATATATCTAGCCCGTAGGTCTATTCTTATGACTTTTGTCGATGACTGTAACATGATATCCCCAATAAAGCTTTGACAGCTTGTAGCTGATAACTCTGTGCTATCTTCATGAGTCGCATTTTAATCCAAAGTCTTCTTAAAATTATGCAAAAGAGTAGATCTAAAATGTCGCTTATTTACTCGCAGATATAACTGTGTTGCGATAAAGGCGATACACGTCGATGAATACTTTATATATTGTGAGAACCCCCAGTCGAAGAGGGGCGAATGCTTGGCTTTCACCATCCAAGAAGTATAGGATCTCAATCAAAACACCACTCCAGCCCGACCCCTTGACGAAAGAGACTATCCGCCAAAATAAAATTGAACTTCAAATAATGTAGACCCTCTCCCTTTTGTCAATGGCTGCCAACTGTTGTCAGGCAGACGAGGCTATTCACAAACGCCTGCTTTTTAATTTCGGCCTAGCCCGTCGGTCGGTCTGCTACCGATCTTTTTAACGACCATAAATCGGTTCGGATATATAATTAAATACCGAAAATCATTGTCATTAAAGCTGTTCGCTGTCAGTTCTGGATCCTTTTAAAACTTAAGTTTAACAAACAAAAATCAGGTGTGTCAATTGCTAACAATATGTTGTATTGTTTCGTATTACTCGGCAATCAAGTTATCTTGAAAGTAAAATCATTAAAAACTACGCTAGGACCTAGGACCATAATAATAAGTGAATGAATATTCATTAACTACAATTAAATGAAAAAAAAACTATACATCGGTAGAAAAATGTAGAATTCAAAAACACCTACTAAAGATAATCTTACCGAGAAACATGAAGGAAAAAACGAATGATAGCTTGACTAATAAGCTTGAACAGTATGGAACATGAATAAAGATTCAAATATATGACAATCCTCTTACTGTCTGCCTCTTCTGAGCACGCAATTGCGCTCCGCCCACTATCAAACATTACTGTGTTGTATCCATGTTGGGCAACTGTGTTGGTGAACAACTTTTTGATTGATCGGTGTACCCTTTGGAAAAAAATTTCACACTTTATAACTACATACATCTACGGAATTAGTTGATTACGTTGTTGCGGATAAACCACAAGCTTTTCCAATTAAGCAACGGTCTGAAATTAATGCCATATTTATAATTTGAAACTCCCCCGTAGTAAATAAATCAGCCATTCATTATTCGAATATGTTTTTCATTATAATTAACGTACGGTATTTATTTTTCCGCGTTACTCCCAAGCTAATAGTCACAGCCTGATCTAAGCGAAGCCTTTGAGATAGAGGGGAGGTTTGGGTAAATTGATTTAGCATCATTATAATGAATGGGATCTTTCAAATTATTCAAAAGTATAAATATGTCTTTGATAAAAAATAAAAACATTGACTAGTAATCGTAGTAACGTCGTCGTCCGTGGCGCAGTTGGTAGCGTCGCTGGCTACGGTTACAGATGTCTCGGGTTCAATTCCCGGTGCGGATGCTTTTCATAGATTGACCTTTCAATCGATTTATGAATTTCTGTTCGTATCCTTATCTTATCACTAATTCAGGAACTAGAATGACATCTGGATTGAGCTTCTTGGATCTGGATTTTATAGTTCATAGACTTAGTGATAAGATTAGTCGTATGCCTGAATATGCCGAAAGGCGAAACCCGGGTCGCTAGTGACGAAATACATGGAAATGTACAAAATCTCAACAATTCAAACTTGATATTGAAATTTCATCAATCACCGTCAGTAAATATCTAAAATTATATTAATTTTATTATACGGCCTTCAGTTTAATACTTCGGAAGATAAATTCCAGACCATTAATGACAAAACTTATGTTTTGTGCCAAGTATAAATTATTCAAGTAAAGAGAGAGGAAAATTCATGTGCTATTTCATACTAAGAATAGAGTGGTGATAAATTTTACGTGCGAAATAAAAATGTAAACAAATAAAAGCGGTGTATAAATAACTCTATACCAAACAAAAATGTACTTAGAAATGTGTCTCAGGATTGCCATGTTGCATTATCGTAACTGTACGAACATATTTTACAGCACAAATAAAATGTCTGCATAAACGATTCAATATATTTGCCAAAGCTCAGATGGCAAAGCAGAAATCTGCTATTTCACAGTCGTAAATATTACGCGCTTTCCATTCAATTTATTTAGTGCATCCAGCTTAACGTCCGCAATTGCACCTACTGCCGTTTACTATAAAGATAGTTACTTGAACGTATTCCGAAAGTCAAGTAATTATGTTTAAAAATAATACGATTACATTGTTTAATACATAATATCGACGGTGCTTTGGCCAATTGATGTAACACTTAAAATTGAAATTGTCCGGGGAGAGTGTAAAAATTGTTTTTATCGAAAACATTAAATGGTGAGTTGCGTTATTAACCTTTGAAATGCACTTATCATGTTTCGAAATACGGAATTATACGTAGGGAGTGTCGATATGATAGTGGTTTACATAAAGTGACCGGATCAGAGTTTTTTTAACCTAAAACCAATGTAAAATGATGTTTCCCGTCCAAAAAGTGGTTAATTTATTTTTCTAATTTACATCATTTGACCGAGACCTGCTGTGTCGTCTTTAAAATGAGATCTAATCACTTACTCATTTTCGTATATTTTGAGGGTTATATCAATTGGCCAAAACACCTTGGCTTTGGTTGCGGTGCTCACGTGTTCGAATACATGAAGTTTGTGGTGTCTAAAGTTCCCTCCCTCCAGATTAGTCAACCACCTGTGTCATCCTAGTCCTGTTCTGGCACTATCCTTCTGTCCCTACGCTCTTTGAATAATAGAGCTTTAGCAACTGTTGATATAAACTCCATTATAGTCCATTATAGTCTATATGTTCCACATCGGGAGCGGACATGGTTTAAAACAACTTAACAATATACGTATTTTGATCAGTGGTAATAATCTGATGAATCAATTTTTGAACACAACGTATTGTGGCTGTAGTGTTTTCCTTCTATTTCCTGGATGTTGAAAACGCGGTTGTATATAGTGCTGATTCTTCTGCATCCTCCTAAAACTTTCATGTTTTAAAAGCTGACTTCACAGAACTACGATTGGTCATGATTAATAAATCTCTTAGATAAAACGAGATTAAAACAATCCATTGATTGCTAATGGAAGTCGTTTTTGAATTCAAATTTGGTGATCATCATGCCATAATAATGAGTCCCTTACAATAAAAACTTTTTTTGAAAGCAGTGTCAACTAAACTGTGAATATGCAATAATGACGTTGACCCCTTATACTAAAGAAGAACTTATTAATTAAAATGTCTTCTTCCTAAAACTTTTCTTCCCAATTCCCATCACTTGAGTATTGTTGCTTACATGCATGGACTTAAATAAAATTGTTATTCTTTAGTTCGAATCTACTCACGTTTCGCGCATTCTTATTCGCAAAATAACCCGAGATCTTCATTGCATTCTTTGATCCCCGTTTCGAGTTATTTACGATGTTTTTACTCTTTGCTACAGCTTTGAATTGGCTGTTTCATATTGAAAATGCATGAAAATAATTAAATAAATACCGGCAAAGTGAGTACTTCAATGAATACAAAATTCAATGCCGAATATTTATTTAAATATAACTGAATTAATGTATCGATACTGGCTTCTTTTAAACACTTTTAAGCCTATTTCCAATTTCAAGTCGTTACTGACGAAATAAACGGAAATGTACAAAATTTCAACAATTCAAATTTGACATTGAAATTCCATCAAGCACCCTCAATTGATATCCTTAATTATCTTAAATTAGAAATAAAAGTTTTTTATATTAAATTGAATGGTAATAATTACAAGGTATATCAAACTTGAAGAACTATGACAAGAATTTATGGGTAATCAAACAAATTATATATAAACCAAATTAAATAGTCTACAAATTGAGAAGACCCCGGATCGAAGAGAGGCGAGCGGCTGGTTATCCGGAGTCCTGGAAGGGCTGATCTCAGACAAACACCATTTCAGATCCGGTTAAAAACTTATTTATTATCCATTAAAGATGCAGTGGTTTAACATTACACAAATATATAAATCTTAACACATAAAATAGATTCTACATTTACATTTACTTAGCAACTGAATTTACTTTAAGTTTTAATACAAATGACACAACGAATTTAAATTAAATCCAACGCAAATCAAAACACAAAAACAAACAAACAGTTCACATCGTCACATCACTTTCGTCGCGACGAGACCTCGTTCGTCCGACTCGGCAGCTCGTCATCGACTGTCTACAAAAATTCAAAAAAACTCCGTGCAAAGTTGGAGCTACCCTTTTCCGTAAAAATGGACTCGTCCAGCGGCCGAAGCCCGGGGGCTTCTTAAACGCCTGGCAACAAGAAAGAGCGTATTCTGCGAATTATTGCTCTTTGCCGCAGGCCGATTTCAGTTCGGGACATTAATGACACTTATACTTAAGAAAAACCAGGGTGTGTCAAACCCCCATACTTCTAGTGTCCATGAACTGAGTTCGGACAGCGTAGCAATAATCACACAAAAACAAGATACAATATACAATAAAGAACACAAAAAAATCAAGTCTTAAAAACACACGCGTGGCAGCGCGTCGGTCGTCACACACGAGGCCACAACACAGGTCATGTCGCGATCGGCATCACAACGGGCGGTGGTGCAAATTTTTCTACGCCAACAGGCGTCCTGTTCCTATCCCAGGAAGGCATCCGCAGCGTCCTCACTCGGTGGGGCAGGTGTGTCGGCAGCATCTCCTCTTCACAGGCAGACGGCCTCATCTTCTCCCGAGAAGGCATCCGCAGCGTCCTCGCTCGGCGGGGGCAGGTGTGTCGGCAGCATCTCCTCTTCACAGGCAGACGGCCTCATCTTCTCCCGAGAAGGCATCCGCAGCGTCCTCGCTCGGCGGGGCAGGTGTGTCGGCAGCATCTCCTCTTCACAGGCAGACGGCCTCATCTTCTCCCGAGAAGGCATCCGCAGCATCCTCGCTCGGCAGGGCAGGTGTGTCGGCGGCATCTCCTCTTCACAGGCAGACGGCCTCATCTTCTCCCGAAGGCATCCGCAGCGTTCTCGCTCGGCGGGGCAGGTGTGTCGGCAGCATCTCCTCTTCACAGGCAGACGGCCTCATCTTCTCCCGAGAAGGCATCCGCAGCGTCCTCGCTCGGCAGGGCAGGTTTATTAGCGTCTTCTCGTCTTTACAGGCAGCATGGCAGGCAAAACGGCCTCCCGGGTCGCAAATCTACCAGCCACAGTAGGCCTCACTCGTTGAAGACAAAATAGGCACAGCAGGCCTCACAGGTTGCAAATATAACAGGCACAGCGGGCATCACGGATTGCAAACAAACAGCCACAGTAGGCGTCACTCGTTGACAACAAAACAGACACAGCAGGCCTCACAGGTTGCAACTCTAACAGGCACAGCGGGCCTCGCGGATTGCAAACAAACAGCCACGGTAGGCCTCACTGGTTGAAAACACAACCGGCCCAGCAGGCCTCCTAGGTCAGCGCGAACGACGTCAAGAGCGGCCAGTCGAGAAGTAGGGCTTCGTGAAAAGTAACAGAGGCCAGGCACCTTTCACCGACGACTCCCGCCAGTTTCGCCTTTGAAGCTGGGGTTTCGTAGTAAGACGCCGGGAAGCTGACTGGTTGTCTGGTCCCGATCTTGAAGTCCACCTTCAGGGCAGGGTCCGGATTCTTAGTGTGCGTTCGGCGATTTGAAATTCTCGAAGTTACGTTAAAATTCGGTTGGGCGCCATGAACCACAGTTCAAAGCCACTGCATCTTCAGAGCATGAGTCCTCAGGGGGTGAATCCTGAGGTGTCACAAACCGTCAATGGCCCCACGTTGGGCGCCAAAATGAGAATTCCCCGGATCGAAGAGAGGCGAGCGGCTGGTTATCCGGAGTCCTGGAAGGGCTGATCTCAGACAAACACCATTTCAGATCCGGTTAAAAACTTATTTATTATCCATTAAAGATGCAGTGGTTTAACATTACACAAATATATAAATCTTAACACATAAAATAGATTCTACATTTACATTTACTTAGCAACTGAATTTACTTTAAGTTTTAATACAAATGACACAACGAATTTAAATTAAATCCAACGCAAATCAAAACACAAAAACAAACAAACAGTTCACATCGTCACATCACTTTCGTCGCGACGAGACCTCGTTCGTCCGACTCGGCAGCTCGTCATCGACTGTCTACAAAAATTCAAAAAAACTCCGTGCAAAGTTGGAGCTACCCTTTTCCGTAAAAATGGACTCGTCCAGCGGCCGAAGCCCGGGGGCTTCTTAAACGCCTGGCAACAAGAAAGAGCGTATTCTGCGAATTATTGCTCTTTGCCGCAGGCCGATTTCAGTTCGGGACATTAATGACACTTATACTTAAGAAAAACCAGGGTGTGTCAAAATGTTAAGGACATCTTACAAATCAATAAAAAACTTATCTGAAATAAAAAATTTGCCGTATTAAAAATCAATAATCTGAGAAAAATATTAGTTTAAAAGTAATTCATAAATATTCATTAGCCAAAATAACAAATGGGTAATTTTAAAGAGAGTTTTGAACCACTTAAATATTTTATCATTAAACTTTATATAAATAGCCTTTTTATTTTTGACAGTGTTGATAATACTCGCTATGAGCGAAACCGGGGTTCTGATCATTCTTAACATGTGGAATTAGTACAAAACATTTTTTTTTTTACTTTTTAAATAAAACGTACATTGGTTAGGATCCTGGTCGTCATGCTTTTCAACTGCGGGAATGAGTTCTTGTTATCCTTATCTTCAGTAACAGTTTCAATTCCCCGTTTAGATTTTTGTCGCATAGCTTATCTGTGGAAATATTATATAAAATAAACATTAATCGTTCTATTATAAGTAGTTTTCATGTATGTTTTATTGACCTTTAAGAGATGTTTGATGTGTCCTTTGAATTATTATCCGTTGAAACACATTTCTATTATTTTACCAGAACATTCTGTGTATAGTATTTACGACTCGGTTATGATTTTCTAACTTCTAACCCGTTTCATGTGTGCAAGAGGGTCCTAGCCAAAATACCCCGCCCCCAACTATAAATTGTACTTTCGCAGTCAACTCGTCGGCTTAATGGGTACACTCTTAAACATGCTTATGGTCCACTGAGTATTTATGATTCTGCTGGGAATGGTTTGTGATCAGTTAGAAGTGCTTATAGTATCCTCAAAAGACGATCGGGTTTTATTATCAACTGAGGAAATCTCCTTAATCCTGGAGTATTTTTAGTAGCCAACCGTCTAGATTCCAAACAGCATCATAAGCATATACCGTAGACTTGATACTAATCCTTTGATGTATATTAATTGCTTCTAAATATATTTCAAAATCCACATAACACTTATAATTATACCATACGATTGATTCAATATTTGTCATTTTCATTATCCATTTTTATTGATAACTGTATATTTAAATCTTATATAAAGATTTCAGTGAGAATTTATTTTTCTACGTGAAATGGGCTAGAGTGACATTTATTCTATAATATAAATGTGTTGTAAATCCAAATACCTCACCGTTGTTGGCAATACGCCACCTCACATGATTATGATTCGAATAGTTCGTCAATATAATAAGCTATTTGAAAGATTTTTGTGATAAGAACACATTAACTTGTGGCGGTGAATAATTTTAGTCCTGGTTTTTTTTGAATTGCTTTTCATCATTGCGGATTTAAATTGTGACATTTCCAAGACTTTATTTCGTATTTCCGACCAAACTAGAACGAAACACTTTTGGATATATGCTTTAAAAAATAGTTCAAACCTTTAGGTATAGAAATTAGGGGTTATGAAAATGTCAAGTAAAACACAAGGAAATATATTTTTTAAAAGAGCTCTCGATATTCAGTCTTTAAAATTTCAACTGCCGATACGCAGCATTAATCGTCAGGTCTATGTATTATACATACTTATGCGGCTACGCGCTAGCTTGTGTGCGTGTTGGCGGTGTATATGAAGACTTGCCGCAGCCATTTTGCTTGCAAAATCGTAGATTTAATATTTCTCAGCTTCTTCATTTTCTTTGATTTATTTTAGCGAGAATGCGACGAGTTTAGTTAACTTCTTGATGTATTTAGGATAACTAATATATATCTCACGTAATTCTCTATTTTTTAGCCATAGTGAGCGTTTTAACAGATCAATTGACAAGGGTAAAAACACACGGTTATCGCTTAATACGCGGGTTTTTCGATCAAATTAGTAGGTATAAATTATTGAATCTCTAATTCAAAGGGTGCACACGGTGTATTTATATCGTTTGAAATCAAAATGCAATCATAAATTAATTGTAACAAGTTTGATTGATTGACCAAAACAAATTTACGGAATCTTATTTTACCGATTTTCATCAGATCGTTAAATAGGATTTATCAGCTTTTAAATTTTGTTTGCATTTAATCATTTTTGTTAACACGTTTTTTCTACTCTTTTTCAGTCTGCTAACTAACTGTTCATGAATTGTTCATAGGTTACATATATAGATGTTTTAAATCATCAGTATTCATAGAAGCAAAACTGACTATTGTTTGTAGTCCAGTTAAAATGTTACACAATATTTGCCAGTGAACAATGAAGCCATGGCGAGCTGTAGGTGATTGTAATTCATAGCCGAGGAAACCAAGTTGGCTGTGTTATCTCACCGGAAAGTAGATAGGAAATCTCGGAGTCGAACCTTGACTTTGCGCTCGTAAGTTGTGCACTTACCTGCCTCGCATTTATTTACCTGTGTCCTGTGTCCCTTACTTCCGTGGGAATATTTTCGTTCATGATTTAAAATCGTGGTTTTTGCTTGTTCAAATGCGGCAAATACGTACATAATGATAATAGATGTGTCCTTTATTGTGGCCGCTTTGTTTTTATCTTAAACGTTGGTTAGCGTGTATTTTTAGTATCGTTTTTATGAGACATTTGTGTGATAGTTAAATACACATTGTTTCATTGTTTATTCAAATATTCTCCTAAACACGTTAATAATCAATCATCAGTAAATAATCTCACTAGTGAGATTATAATACTGACAATATAAAACTTATGTCTATGATTTGAATTTTAAAAAAATGAGTTGGAACTAAATATATAATAATTATGTATTCTTATCGTTTAAAAGATTACACTTTTCAAAGATATATAATAATTTCAAAATTGGAAAAACTTATGGTTTAGACCAGTGGTTCCCATAATTTATTATCCCCATGGAGCCCTTCTTAAAGCAAAAACCTGACCATGAACCCTTCAAGTAAAATGCCTTGAATGGTGATGTAAATATGAAATATAAATAAAACAAGTTGATATTTAAAGTATGATGAGGTTCATAGCTATACTAAATCCACATTATACTAAATATTAAGACGGGAAAGCAATCAACAGCCTCTATAAATACAGTGACCCATTTTGCATGATATAAAATTGGTATCTGTTTTTGTAACCAGAATTTGTGGTATCCTTGTTCAAACATTGGTTTCCGCTCTTTATTTGTGGATAATTCAATAAATTGCTCCTGTATAGATTCATCTGAGTGTGTGGGTTTGCTTGCAAAAAGGTCAACACCCAACAAATCGCTACCAATTTATTTCAAATTTCATAATAATCAAAATATGTCACAAATATATCTTTTTATATTAAACCTTTCGCTGACCCGACGTTGTTCACGCACCTCAAATTATTTTATAATAATAATAATTTTGCACTGACAGAGGCGGTCACAAGAACCCGGGTGGTTTTTAGCCCAGGTTACATTAAATTCAACTACTAGGATAAGCGTGTGATATATATATTATAATATATTGACTTATAAAGATAATAATTAACACACTTTAAACCATTGCGTATATATTAATTAAATCTGCCTTACACAGACAACAGTAAGTAACTAATATGGCACCTCTTTCTAACCTTGAAACACTGAACTATCGAATCATCACCTCTTCATCATAAGACATTCCGATGTTCCAACTCTCTCTTTATGGCCGGGGTGCTGTTTCAATAATTCATTGGCAAATCTCAAACTTTGCTACTGCAGGAACGGCCATACGCGCTATGAATAATGCATCACCTCGACCGATTGCAGTTAACTTATATTTATAAAGCGCATTGCTATGCATCTATGCTCACTGTCCAATATGGACGGACGAACCTTTAATGCCATGGAATGAAATCGTATTTAAATTGATAACCAATATGACGTTTTGAAAATCTATATGGATTAGAAATTTAGCTGGTATGGAAGACTATGTTCTGCTAAAACGGCTAAATTTCTGCAGTCCTGAAAGAAAAATACAATACATAGCGATTACATCATACGTATCGCATGGCTTTATTTTTTAAGACACTTTCTCAAGACACGAACGTAGTATTAAAGATCATGTTTGCCATGAAGTAGCAGATTACTGCAATATAGCATCGGTACTATTGTCATATCCTGAACGAAAGTTACCTAAACCGTTATGAAAAATATACTTCTTTACGGCAACAATAAATATAACTACTTCCATTGATTTACTTAGTTCATATTTTTACGATATTTATGAAAGTACTAAATACAGTTGTCAAGGTAGACTTACAATATAATAAATTCAACGGTTACAATATTAAAATCGCTTTATAATATTGATTCAAGCACGTATAAATCAGCAACAAAATTTTATTATAAAACGAAAATTCCGTTTGCTCAGCACACATCTGCTTCGATATTCAATGTCAACATTATTCATAAATCTATCTCTTGTAAGAGACCTAGAACGTAAAAAAAAATATGTTTTCCAAATAAAAACCGAATCAATGGGAATCTGTACGGTCTCATGTGCGATTATTTGTGAATTTCTCAGGGGGAAAACATTTCTGTCAATGTCACCTTGTTGAATAAATGAAATTTCTTACTTCTGTACGTAATATATTGTTTGTCATCGTTATTATGTATTTGGCATTTCAGCCGTTTGGAAGATTATTATGTCTAGCCTGCGAAGCAACCGAAATGTTTCCGAGACAACTAATTCAACAGTTTTTATGTTGTTTCTTAAAAACATAGTAAACATAACACAGAAATTTCGTAGAAGTTCTTATATGACTAGTTATTGCTCGTTTCTCAAATGATGTATGGATTCTTCTAAAAAAATTATGTTTTATACAAAATACAATATCATATAAGATATTAAATTAATTCAGAAACTCGTAACAGCACAAAGTGTAGAGATGGCAACCCGAGTATCAAGGAACCGTGTAATAGTAATTTATTTATTTTCGCGTACTCCATTGCTCTGATTATTTCGTTACATTCGGTGGTAATTTTGTGGAAATTCATTTTTAGTACAAAAATAAAATTGATAAATTTGTTATTCCACTAGCTGAATAGTGGGATTTAACCAATGAGTGAAATTACAAAATTATCAATTTTAATTTTAGCATATTTTGAAAAAAAAACTAGTTTTTCGAACCATTTTTTAAAATCTATGAATGAGAAACACGGGCAAATTTTACTTTCATGTGTTGTATAATACATTTATATATAGATATTTCAATATTCAGAAAAATTATAAATCTTAATTATTATCTTTACTATAAATGTATTTTTGCTGTAATATTAAGGTATCTTAAATATAATAGCCCAGACCGCTCTGTAGAGGTTTTACTATTATCACATGTAGGTATGAAATTTTCTCATGATGTAACCGTTCGCGGTCTATATTAAATATAATCTTATGCAATTCATACACAGTTCTCACGTACTATCTACTTTAGACATTTAGTATTTCAATACCGTCATTTATGACGGGTATACTAGTGATTTTATAATCGTCATATTATATTTAGTATTTGATATACTATGTACGTGCCAAAAATTTAATTGTATTAGTTTTCGAACAACATTTTCAATTTCAAGGTACATTTATCATAGCAGCCGTCAAATCGTCAAAAAAAATTAACGCATCAGAAAGTGTAAATATCAATTATATTTGGGAACATGTTTATTGTCACCTAATCTCTCACTTTCAGTTATATGTTTTCTCTCTGTCACTCATATACAAGTGTTGAAAGTTCCCAAAGCATTAATCAAATGAAGTCTTCTGTATCGGATAGCGACATTTGCTCTTATGGAAACTCTATTAAAACATCGCGTGAGATAATAAGTATTATACAATGATACTACATAAAAGCATATATCCTAGAGTCCCTAACAATATTTAATATGTTTCTAAATGAAACTTTCCTATAATACACCCCCAGTTACTTCCTGTCAATTTTGTATTGTTACTACTTCAATGTATTTATATACAAACAGGAGGAAATTAGTTTTAACACGTTAGCTCCGGGGCTTTTCGCGTCATTAATCGCTCATAACTAAAATTTCACGTATGATTAGTAATATTATTGAAAGAATTTGATCAGTTTATTACGAAACACCTTTAGTAGACCACCCAAATTTCTTTCGCGTAATTGTCGCGGTTGGTCAGTTTCATGCTATTTTTTCCATGACCATTTTGGTCATATTTCCCCGGTGTTAATATCAGTTTTGAGTCGACTTGAATACCATAAATTTAAATAAATCACCAAATTAAAAATTAAAATTTAATAAAAAAAAAATAGTTTTCGCAATCTCAATATGCAATGTGTATTTTGATAAGAAAGGAATATACCCTGTATTTTATTTGAAATGTTTGCTAAATAAACGTGTTAATCACAATTTCAATCAATTTTGTCTTCACGTGTAAATATCAAAATATTGTGTGTAATGGAATCTTATGTATTATCTTAAAAGTTATTTTTTAAAAAATAAAACAAAATTCATTTGTACTACTTCCACATATTTATACTGATCAGGACCGGTTTCGCTCATCACGAGCATTATCAACTGATAAAAAACAAAACAGACAATTTTATATAAATAAGCCTGTTTTGTGTGTATTTTTATTAGTTGATAATGTTCGTGATGAGCGAAACCGTTCCTGATCATTATAAATATGTGGAAGTAGTACAAATGAATTGTGTTTTATTTTTTAAAATATAATGTCTTTCCACCAAGAATTGACAGTTAACACCTTAAAAGTGAAACGTTATTTTGCCAAAAAAGCTCTGTAAATAAATTACACTTATTCTATATATAATATAACCGTACCCGTCATAGATGACGATATTGAAATTGAAATATTCAATTTCCAAAGTAGCTAGTACGTCGGAACTGTGTGTGCATTGCATAACATTTTATTTTATATAGACCGCGAACGGTTACGTCGTGAGAAAATTTCATGCCTACATGTGATATGTGATAACAATAAAACGTCTACAGAGCAGTCTGGGCTATTATATATAAGATGTTTAACCTTGTATGTTCAAGTGAAATTCGTTATTCAATGTTACTCAATCATAATGCCAAGAACTATTAATAAATTCTTTAACTTTATTATTAAATTAAATTCACACATTGCATTATTTGTCAAATCGATAAGATTGATAACGTACTGTATATATATATATTAAATGACTATCCAAATAAAACAATAGCCGTATGCACAGTTCGTATTATAATATATCTCGTACTATTATTTTGTATGTCTTCAGACATCAACTTCTAAAAGTTATTTCGTTCAAGATATCTGATATAATATCATGATTCATTAATACATACAAATTGATCAGTATTATAGTCTGCTCTATTGTATACGTTAAGAAACTCTATAGTATACCATCACCATCTCAATCAAAATCAATATTTTAAAACTTCAAATTTCCAAACGGTGAGTCATATTTATTTTTCAGCTATAGATTTTCCTTTGAGTGATAAAAGTGCAACCATATAAAAGATGGAGACCATACATGTTACTCTTCTTGTCGTAAAAATGATAGCGTTTGTACTAAACGGGTTTAGTGTCGCAATTTAGGTTAACAAAATCCCCTGCCACCTAGTTCAAGGAAAAATAATCCGTACTATATATTTATATAATAATTTAAGCAATTTTCACGTTCATATAATTTTGTTTAATTAAATAAAGTAATATAGCCCAGAAAAAATCCGCTTAATCGGCATCCAAATCTTTCTTGAACTTTATTAGTTAAAATATCTTTCAACGGTAATTTAAATATTCATTTTGATGTTATTGCGTTATTGTAACTTGTTACAGATGTTGCACTATTTTCACATTTGTAAAAATAATAAGCCAGATTCAGGATAATAAATAGTTGAAACATGTTATCACAAAACTTCTCGACTCTACAAATTAATATATGAATAATAATAACTGTATTTTATCTTATCACTGTGAACTGATAATTGGTTGTATTTATTTTATTTCGCGGAAATAAAAAACACCTTTCAAAATTATTTCTTAATTTGTATGTATGATGTAAATGTATTCATTTTTAACCCATGAGTTTTCTGTGTGAAATAGAGGTCTGCGCGAGCCGAAATTTCGTAAAATTACCCGGTCTGAGCCCGTCATCTTCAGGCCCTGCCCGAGCCCGAGTCTCAATATCACACTTGTTACCCGAACCCGACCCGAAGCCCAGATTTATTTTTCTAAGCCTGAAAAAAGCCCGATTTTTTTTAATATTGTAATTTATTTATACTTTTAAAACAATATATGTTATTAACTCCATATTTCCAACTGTATTCATAGCACATGTGAAATAAATTATTTAAGCGAACATAGTACACAATACTTTTCTTAAGTTTGAATTCCTTACCCGGGTCCGGGCCCCAATCACGAATCTGAATTCTCTTTACCAGCCCGAGCCCGGCCCGTGCAGACTTCTAGTGTGAAACCATAACAATTTTCAGTAATAATTGAACACTTTTGCTTGAAAGCTGACAGAATCTTTAATGAGACAATACTTAGCTAAAATACACGCGGGAAAGGGACATAAATGAAAAACGGTTTCAATACGAAAAATACTCGCAATAAATTCAGTTTTCAATTATTGAATCTTAAAATTTAAATACAACTTTTGGTTACTAGAATATCCAAAATATTATTGTTGTATAACTCAATTTTAACCGGTTTAAAAAAAACATCCAGGTGTCACCTGAGCGAGTCATACAATTATGTGGTTAAGCATTATCCGCTCTGTTAAACGGCAGGTGGCCCTTTCCGGTCACTCACTACAGGTGTGCTTATATAATTTCGCGAGTGCACACTTATTTCGCTAACTACTCTTCCATTCATTCAATATATTTGGAGAGCGAGTGTACTCGCGAGTACTTAACGAGGGGAGGCTCAACATTCCTAACATTGACTAAGGTCGTGTCCGCGTGGGAACCAAACTTTAGAACCGTGAATGTTTCCGATACGCTAAAGGGGTGTTTTGACACGCATAAATTTAAAAACCACACCGAATCATTTAACATTACTAATTAGGGGCATATAATGTAACGTTGCTTTTAGTTTTAGATTTTATGTACGTTTAGTTTGAGATCTAAATGATTTAGCAGGGGATTATTCAAAATATACCAGGAATCAAATTGTTCTAACAGAAGCTCACAATTGTTATTATCCAATATGGAAATAACGTTTTTGTTGGCTTGCCTTCGATAATCAAAGGAACACAAAAAAAATGATAGTTTTATTAAGCACATCAAATTTAAATTAGTTATTACACGTGTTTCGCCTTTTTGAGAGAATCGTGTTAAGCCTGGTACATCACACAGACAGTAGAATAACTATATTATCAATTTTAATTTTATATTAAAAATTAATTTCCGTTGCTTCCCGCTGATATGCCCATGCATTCAGATGCCTGCGGAGAGCCTCAATCTTGCTTGCCTCTTCTTCCGACCGGTGAGATTCCTGCGTCCTGGAAGACCATCGGGTAATATCCATAGGATGTACTCGGCGAAGCTGAGAGACTCTGACATGTCATAGGAGGATGCAAAGCGATTGGCAGGTGACAGGATATCATGGAGGCGTCGCGTGGTTGAAGAAATGTATATCTATATATTTAACCATATCCGCTCCATATTCGAAGCATATGGCCATCTGGCGGCTCCTCCAGGCTTCTCTGTCCCCCGCCAGTCTCCTCGCTTCCTCCCAGGTCATCCCAACGTCCCGTAGCTCCTCCGAATACATCCTATGGATGGTCATCAGCGGCCTTCCAAGGCGACAGAATCGCATCTGGTTGGTAGAAGAGACAGGCCAGATTCAGGCTCCCCTGGGGTATCCGCAGCACGTGTCCAAGCCAAGTTTTTTTTTATTTTGGACGTAATAAGAAGCTGATCCGTCCGTTCTCTCGTACCCCTAGTATTCACCGCAAGCATCTGTTTTCAATGCCCAGTATACAGTTACCTTGTGCCTTGGTGAGGTGTCATGACTCGCAACCGTAAAGCAGCACCGTCAGAATGGATGCGTTGAATAAGTGACACTTGGTTCTGACCAAGTACTACGGTTGAGTCCCAGACTTTCCGCATTGAATTAAAGGTTGCTCCAGCTATCCCTAATCGGATTGCGAGTTCTTTACGCGTATTGTATCTTACGATCCGCGTAAATTTATAATACGATAAAGTATAGTTTATTGAAGAAAACGACACCACTTTATAAAAACCATGTCTTCAGTAACTCAGTTTATGTATACTAAATCACTAATCGTTTGAAAGTAGTTAGTTTGTTGACCTTATATATAATAAAGGCATTTGCCGTAAATTGAAGAATAAATCATTTTTAAATGCTGCAAACGACGAAGGAAATAAGTACATATTATAATGCAATTTTCTTTCAGCAGAATTCATTTTTAAATAAAGTTATTTACCACTTTGAATTTGATTTCACAGCCTTGACATTTTTTTTAAATATCTGTTCGTACATCCATTTATATCCAATGTATACAGTTGTAGCCCGTAACGCTTAAAGAATGTGTCTGACACTTTTTCCACAATTTCAGTACGTCAGCATTCTACGACGATTCGAGGACGATCTTTTCATGAAAAACCTCCAAACAGTTGTGCAAAACTGTCAGATCTCGTACGTCTTCTTTCTGCGATTCACGTTTAATGACAATTAAATTTAAAATAATCACTGTACTATTAAACGAGTGTTTCTTAGACTCGCGTCTCATATGGAGAGTAATGAGTAATTTTATGGCCTAAGTGAAACCGTTGAACTTGCACCATACTAATTTTTCACTAATATAGATTTGTTTATCAACATAATTGTATAATAATAAATATGCGTCTACGATATTACGGGGTCTCTCGGGGGGTTAATTCTGAGTTGGAATTTTCTTTTAATCAATTAAATGTTTATAATTTAAACTCCTGGGCAAAATGCATGTTCTACATTTTTAATGCCATTTCCATGGCATACTTGTTACTCAATTGCTTAACTCGTTGTTCTGATAGAAAGATGGGACTAGTGGTAAGCTAATCGCTCTCCCTGTGTCCTGTTTTTTAGGACCGCACGGATGATGAGAGGGAATTTTAGACATCACTGACATTCATGCTTTCGATCAGAAATCCGTACGTTCTGGGAGTCGAACCCGCGAGCACCGTCTATATACTCTATATATTAATACCTATCTACTAATTTAAATATTTTCCTACAATCATTTTCAAAAGTATTACTAGAAACGTTTCTATATTTATGAGTTAACTTGTGCCTGTTTCCACTTTTTGTGGGTTGCTCACTACTGGATATGTAGGAAACTAGATTGTATAATAAAGATATGTGACGCCGTACGCGAGAACTAGTTTGGCGGTCACCTTAAATTGCATTCGCTGTAATGGTGTAATGAAAAATGGAATGACTCACATGAAATAGTCTTTATGTACAACTTTACCACCTAGTTTATTATACGTTTAATTTTTGTTTAAAAATGATACTTATTTCAATAAATACACCTGAATAAATGTCATTGTAAAGTAAATGATAAAGGAAAAAAATAGAATAGAAATAATACTTTAAATTACGTAATTTAGTTGTTGGCTATCATCATACTATCGTCATAACTATGGCGATGAGGTAATGACAAATCATCTGTCGCTGAGTCGCTAAACACGCTACGTATGTGCTCTATCGATAGATCTATCAATTTTTCCATTTGGAAATTCTGCTCGAAATTCATAAATTTTGCAAACTTGAAAATGTCGATCCTCGTTTTACACGGTCGACGCGCCCCGAGACAGCGAAAAATAATATTTTACTTTTTATTATACAACACGAAGACACAAAATAACTTAAATTAAAACTATCTTACTGCACAGAACAGTTTTTCGTGATTTACACAAAACTCTAAAAACTTTCGGCAGCGTATTTAGCGACTCAGCGATCATATCAACTTTATTTCACACGTCTTGTGGAATTTAACACTGCTTTTATTTTTTCTCCGTGTCAGCTTCCAATATGGAGCATATGGTCTCCTAATGGAGGTATCTCAACAGAAGTTTTTATGACAACCGCTTGTTACTAAATTGATCGACCTCGTAGGTATAGAAGAATAGGGCTAGGACAGGACTAGTGGTTAGCTAATCACTCTCGCTACGCCCCGTGATGATAGGAAGGGTGGGTGGGAGTTTTAGACATCACAAACACTACGACTACGAGCAGAAATGCATAAATCGATTGAAATATTAATTTATGAAAACCGTCCACACCGGGAATTGGACCACGAGACATCCGTAACCGTAGCCAACGACTCTACCAACTACGCCACGGACGCCGGCGCCGTTTTTACCAACCTTATTATAAAAGAGCTCCACCAATTTAATTCCAATGCAATCAATTAGGTGTTCTTACACGATATGCGCAAAATGCGAAAGAATGATGATCAAGACCTAGCTTATTGATTTATCATATGGAGCTGATATTAAATTAATGATGAAATGAATTAATTTACTACATTGCAGGTAACTAACTCATGCTATTTACAAATTTTGTAAAATATAAATATTTTCTATTGCACCATTTGATAAAAAAGCTTTCTTATTGTTCTGTTGGGTAATAATAATTGAAGTTATTAATTGTGGTAAAGAAAATTAATTCAATGAAAAATTCATGCACGTTAGTTAGTTTGCTATATATCTAAAGTAAATAGTGAATGTTTACAGTCCCATTTCTACAAAGCAAATAGCATACGATCTGATAAGTTCTTTAAATCCTCTTTTGCACGTCAGTATGCGACGATATCGTTGTCAAGACCATCTTGATTATTTGTCTCTCTTTATTCTAAACAAAATTCAATATTCTAACAGCCCAGTATTAGGTATGTGACTGTAAGCAAACATGAAAATACATAATTTCTTTAAATCAAATAATATTGTATGTAATATGCATTATTGTCTGGCATAATTTTAAATATAACCAGGGTTTTTTTTTGTAAATATTAGGATTTTATTACCACACGACGACATTTGTTTCAGTACCGTCTGTTCCCAATGGACTCGTAATGACACATATCAACAGAAATCGTTTTTATGTCAACCGACTGTTATTCCGTCGCTCAACCTGACACTTTTGGAGAGGATAAGCATAAAAGATTATTTTAAATTTGTTACACCTGATTCATTTTTTATCGGATTTTGTTAAAAAGTTTTTTTTAAAATTCCATTGTTTTTGCCAAAGAGCTGAACTTGAATATATATATTTTTTGAAACTTATTTGAAACTGAAAAACTTTCGTCAACCACTGTGGTCTAGTGGTAAGAGCTTTTCCCTAGAGATCAGGTGAATCCTGTTTCAAGTCCCAGTAAGGTCAATATCAAATTCATGTTTCTTCATTTTTAATTTGTGATCTTTTGAACGTGAGTCAGTTATAAAAATTCTCATCGTGTTTATCTCGTATAATATTTCAATTTTCAAAATATTTGGCACACTGGCTCTCAGCTGACATGCCTGATATTTTTTTAATATATAAAATTAATTTATTCTTTAAAAATGTAATTAAATTATTTTTCTGTGTTAACCCTTTTTAGGCGGATTTTTTTTACCGCAATTTGATCTCTGTAACTTATCCGTCGTACAAAAAGAGAATCGGGAGTAACTAATCCTCATCTGTCGCTTTCCCTCATCAATCGCTTCAGTAAACCCCTTCCAAAACGTTTATACCGAGAAGTAACTGTAAATTTTAAATCGTAAAAATATCAAGGCCTGTATGTATCAAATAAACATATATTATATACCAACCTCGATGTAAGCGCTGGAAAACACACAAAGAAAAGACGTCTTCTGATTCCAATCGCTTGTTGTTTTACAATTCCCGTCAGAATTTTTATCTCGCCGTCTTGTATAATTTGTGATTTGCATACGAATGCATCCGAACCACTGAGCGAACGCAATCTGCTTTGTATTATTGTGACTACTACATGCACAAGTAATATGTGCACACGGCTGTCCAATTTGAAGATACGGCTGAGAAGGGAGTCCTTGTCGCCGGTGTACGCTTCATGTCAATCACAGCGTTATTGTTATTGCTGCATTTCCATTGAATTTTATCCCGCTGGGTTACAATTAGGGCTATCAATCCCGGGACCCCGGTCAATTATTCAATTCAGTAATCCCGGGATTGTCTAATTACCAATAAATACTAAAAAATAATTAATTTATTAAATTAAGACTAAATTGAATTAATGTGTACCTCTGTTTATGTATGTACATACATCGTTTTTATAATACCAAACAGCCATTGTTGACCAATTTGAAATGGAGGACAATATTTCAAAGCCAAATTGAAGGACATCTGATAAAACCTATCTTAATAATGCAAAAAATAAAATAAAGTATGAAAGTATTTTGATCATTATTTTTTTCCTCTCTTTTGTTTTAACGATTGTCTGATTTCCAATCAATAAAAAGACCATTTTATTAGAAAAAAAAATATACGATCATATATACATTACAATTGAAGCAATAGTGGACACAAATAAAATATTAAATGTTCAATCTTACACATGAAATAACACTCAATGACCAATCCCGGGATCATAAAAAGGGCCCGGGATTAAATGTCCTAGTTACAACGCGTTTTATGCTTTAATATTCATGCCATGCTTGAGAGTCGCAGTTACGACTGTTTTTAAATTAAGAGTAACGGTGGACAAAATCACATAGGTCGATAGGATTACGCACTAGTATAATCATTGATTTAAAAAAATGTTTATTTGAACTAATCTACCTTAAACTTCGTGTAGAGTGGCATCATTCAGGGTCATGGTATATTACCGCAATATTATCGACTAAACTACAATAATAAAAAATCCGGAGGAAAAACGCAAAAGGCGGTCCTATAAAACATAACCAGTTTTCACGTAAATAGTATAAAACAGTTCCACAGTGGAATCACGTGACATTTTGCTTCAATTAAAGCACCCTACTGTGCTATGGATGTTCCAAATTTGAAATTAAGACTATCGATTTATTCGTGCCAGTGTTGCCACATACAATTTTAATGTACATGATTATTATTTAGTTTGTTTAATGAATAAAAAACCGATTTAAGACTGAAATGATGATTTATTAAAAGGTAATCTACAAGATTGCACGTCATGCGAAGTATCCCAAGAAAGCCTGTCATGCGGTTGTTGTATTGAACAAACTGAAACCGTCTGCAAAGTTTCTTATCGCCGCGCCCGCTTGCGAATCTTACTTTGAGAACAACTGCCGTCTGCGAAGTCAGCGTTACTTCTTAATCAAGATTTACAAGCTGCGGGCTGCGGTCCGAATTTCGTATAAGTGACGGGTAATTTTGCTTGCGGCAGGCGTATTTTAGCAGTTTCCTGACAGATAACAACCTCCATATTGTAACGGTTTCTTTAATATCTTTCTTTCAGTACAATATAAAAAATAGTTTTAATTATACATACTTTCAAATAACTATTATTTCATAATCCATATTAAAAACTTGCTTCTTTAAAACATATAATAGAATTGGTAATATTTATTTCAAAGAATTGAGCTCCCTTTTCCGACAGTTTTTTTTATCATGTCCGCTCCCAGTATGGAGCATATTGCCTCCTAATGGAGGTACCTCAACAGAAGTTTCCTACTAGAACTGTTTGTCATCCAGTTGCCAAACATCTGTTTTTCGATCTGCTAATCGCTCTTACTACGCCCTGTTTTAATAATTAAGTGGGTGGGAGGGAATTTCACAAACATACATGCCTACATATATATATATATATAAGTTTTACCTATAATTCCTTATTGAAATATAGATAAACAGTTTAAGATATTGACTGGGGGTGTTCGAAGGAATTTCAATATCAAATTTGAATTGTTGAGATTTTGTAAATACATTTCCATGTATTTGAACTGACAGTTCGATTTCATTCGTGTGCTCGAATGTCTGAAGATTCCGAAAGGCGAAAACCGGGTATTTAATGACGCAATACATCGAAATTCAAATTTGATAGAGAAATAAATTAAATTCCGAAAATACTAAATTTTACTTCTTTATTTAATCATTAAAAAGGAGTATTTTTATTTTATTTTGTAATTTTCAATATATGACTACTGTTTATATTTGCCCTAAATTACCGTAGAACATACAGTAACACTTACAATCGCGAAGATATAACATCATATAATCTTTTTGATATTTCATCGTTTCTTCTTAGTTGAATTCTAAACATGGACGTTGGTGGTACTATTGTATCCGTAGTACGGTTTTTTGCTATCCTGGGTAGAAATGAATGGGAAGCTATGCCATTTCCCGGGATTTCCCACGCTCATTGTCGTACGTCAGCTCACTGCACCAGTGTTCCGTCGTGTACCGTCTTCCCACATCCTCTCGGCGTCTTTTACCGAGCGTCTTATCTTGGAGCGACGACGGCGCCGATGCCGTTGCAAATAAGCTCAAGGAAATGAACGCTATAACATACTTTTTCAGAAAATATCTTCTTTAATTGAATGGGTTGTGCATTAACGTATACCAAACATAATAAGACGTCTTTTATAGTTCAACACATAAAATATGAATGATAATTATAAAATTATTTACGAAACAACTTTGATATGTCATATAACAAAAAATATCAAAATATGTTTAATAAAACCTTTTCTATATGCAATATATTTGGTTTATATATCGCACACCTAGTTTTAGACTATGTCAAGTCAAAAATGGCAATCTGAGATAATTGGATTATTAGATTCAAACCCTCTCAACTATATCTGAAAATGTATGTACTAAGCCAATTTTCTTTCTCAATGTGTATATTTTGGTTATATTGCTAAATCTTACAGAAATTGTATTTTTAGTAATATTTTTGAAATATAATAGTCTAAAATTTTGAATAAGCACACAATATTCTTATTTATTGATTGAATTGGCATTTACTTGAACTCCATTATAATAGGATAAAATAACAAAGTATTTAGTTCTACAAATTTTTTATCAGGTATTTGATAGCTATTTCGTTTTCACAATACGCAGTTTTCGTTTATTGTCATTACTTTATCTACTCTGGAACTATGATAATTCAATATGACATAATCTGAAACACAATACAACATTGATTTCTAATATTGAGACTATAGCAACTCAAAAATGCATAGTCTTTAAATATCAATCACTACAATTTACTGCCTTACGCATACGCCCGCCGTACCGTATATCTAATAACTGTAAACACCAAGTGAAAGTTCCACCTGTCCACCTTTTACTTTTTCTTGATAATATTAAATACCTTCATAATAGTAGATAGTAAAGAATTTATAGTTTTGATAAAGCCATAATTAATAGCTGTTATATATATTTTAGCTCTGGAAAGTGTGAACTTGAATCACATAGCGCAAGATAAAAGTTTTTGCACATTACTGATAATACCATTATGATCAATGTTATCAAATTCACTTTTATTAATTCAACAAAACCTTGAGTTCTGAATTCTGATTGACTTGCAATATAATTTTTTATTTTTACTGGATACGTCGCATGAAAAAACACGAACAGTAATAATAACTAAAAATAGTGACTATTTATAGTGATACGAAATTAAGTTTGGACAACTCTTATCATATGTTGCCAATATCGTCTACTGGTTTTGGTTTGCTTATATGCAATCACTTTAATCAAACTGCACTTAACTACATTAAGCGTTGGTACCGTCACCCCTCGTCCAAACGGCGCCGAATATTCACTGCCACCCTATCCTGTATGCTCTTCGGCTTTGCGTTGCAATATTTTGAGCTTTAGCGCTAAACTAAAGTCCACTGTATAATCCTCTGTCCTTGGAACGTTTATCGCGCCGCAAATTCGTTTAGTCTGTCTGGCTATCAAAGACCTATCAGGGTGATATAGAATACAGAGAACACATCAGCTTGCACTACTGTAAAATGGTTATCGTAAAACTTGGCCATATTTCCGTTGATATAGCTAAGAGTTGACATTCCCTATATACATTGCAGAGCTATTTTGACACCATTTAAGAGACGATACATTCAGTTTTATTTAGAATAAATATTTTTATTGCAGCTTAGCAAGAGAGTGGAATAGTTAATGTACCATATTATAATTATGATAGTGTGATATAGAGGCTATAAAACACACGACATAATTAATTGATTTGCTCTACTTGTATTAACTGTTTTTTTAAACATATACAGAGCAGTGCCAGTACCTCACACTTTTTTGTTGTTTAATAATAACACTTCTTTGTGGTAAGAATTTAAAATAAAATGTGTAGGTCTCCACGTTTTAGATATATTTCACGCTTATCTGATACTGGAATAAATTCTATATAAACTTACCTTTTATAAGAACTCTAAAACAATCGAGATATTTCATGTAATTATGAAGATTTTTGAAATTAAAATCGATAATTATTTGAAAATAAATTGTTTTCAATAATGTATATCACGCCGAAAATAATACAAGCTTTTCAACAATACCAAATTTATATGATTATTTAATATGAAACCTGAAGCGGATTTTATTTTATATCAATTAGCATAGTTGTTCTCTTGTTTTCGTTATTTTGCTGTTGGATGAATAAGGGGCATGGACAGTTTCATTTAGGTTATAAACAGTTGCACTTTGTGTTAGATAGTATTTACTTGGTACACTTGATCTTTTATTTCGATAGTTTGCACTTTGGATTCGATAGTATTAACTTAGTACGACCAAACTTCGATTTTAATAGTTTACACTTAGTCACAAAGTGAGTTAAGTTGTAGTAGGTTATGTTAGGGTTGGTCTGATTTGGTTTGTGTCATTACAGCTTCGTGCAACTATTGATTTTGAAGTGTAAGTATTTATATTGAGTGAAAACTATTTTATCTATGTGAAAATATATTTTATTATGTGGGATCACTTTATCTTTTGTGAAAGGATTGGATTTTGTGGAATGTATTTGTTATAACTGAAAATTTTTTTTTATGAAAGTGAATATGATTTCAAACAAAAGTGCATTTAATTGTTAGCCTTTCATTTATAGGTGAAGTCATGATTATTTTTTTTTAGTATTTAATGGACATAGGATTGTTTACCCCGTAAATTCATTGTGGCATAGGACTGATTTAGGGTTTTTCGGTAACCAGCCCACATACGTCAAAGTTTTACTTACCCATCTATAGATCTTAAAATTCCAAATAATATAACATTTATAGCTCAATTTCGCTATTTTTGTACACATTACAATTACCCTTTGAGGTACAGATATATATATAGTATCTTTACTTAAATACACGTTATAGTATGTCAATTAACTCAAAAGTCAGATAAATTTTGTAACGTAATTAATTAATGATGTATATTAATTTTATAAGTCTGACTTGTGTATAGCACTAAAACTATTAAGTATCCGGACAGCAGAAATCTGGTAAAAAAAAAATATTTATATTATACTATACAGTGTTATGTCCTTTTTGTTCTACGAGAAAATGACACGCTTGTATGGGAAGTTGTTTCATAAAATGCACGCGGTTCGGCGCTCGTGGGCTGACTGCATTTCATTTGCCGTGAAAGTTAGACCAATTTATTTCAGTGATACCACTGGCCCTTTATACTTTTTGTTTTTGATGAGAACATTCATCAACCATACCGTGACGAATATTTCCATCTCACGACAATAACAACTGCCAACTATTTTCCGCTTCATTCAATAATTATTATTTAAGAAACTATTTCACTTTTTTTGAATAATCTGTCACTAACAGAATCAGCGACAAATAAGAAAGTTTTTCACTCGATCTCCGGCCGTATCAAACATTGAATTATAATTTATTTGATATGACGCTTGAATTTGAAATCTAAGACGCTGATTTCTGTGATATGTTTTTCTTTGAATGTTGTATCACAGTGGCCAGAACTCAACTTAGCGATCGGAATTTACCGCGTACAATTCCTGCATACGTCAACAAGGTTTTTGAATTTCACATTTTGTGATCTATGGTGTGTATTTTCTATTTATATGTATATCAATGACATCTGGTTTAGTTGCAAAAACACCATCGGAGCGCTACTATCTATTTTGCTAAACGCTTAAACTAGGCAGAAAAATTTGTACAGATAATTTGCCAAATTTTTGAATAAGGCAATGCGCTTGCTTATTTCATAAATCAGGCAAAATTGTGTTACATTTCATGAAATAAGTAATTTCACACATTAAGCGTCACAATTTGAACTCTGATTTTACGTATATTTTGTAGTATTGATTTCTTTTCGTCAAGTCTTATAGAATTATATAATTGACAACAATAAATGTTGTAACTTTGTGTTGGTTCAAAAACTTAAATAAGCCAGTGTATTGTATAAGTTAATGAACCTAATATAACTGTGTAACTCGTCCAATACAGTGAAAGTATATTTCACATACCGTGATAAATCCTTTCGAGGTTTCAGCACCTCAAAAAATCCCTGGTGCATTGTTGATCTAACATGCACATTACTCGGAGGGACTCTACGGGCTCGTAGATTGTGGAAACATGTTTCTTTTATTGGCCCTGTTTTATTATCGGTCTGTAAAGAATCATTGTATTTCAGCTGTTAAAGTAGGGCTTTTTTCTAGTTAGTTTCTTATGTATTGTTGGGGGGAGGAGATCTTCATGGCTCCAATTGCAATTATTTATTTTTAAGTACCTTAGTGCGTAGTTCGAAACGTCTTATTGACATTACAATAATAATTGTTTAAGTATCAAAAAATTTATTCATTAGGCAACGACGAAAAGTGCCGCTTTTAGCGTTACTTCCCAGCTCGTCGAAATTTTCGGCATCTGTAGGTTGTATAATTATCACATAAATAAATTGTATTATATGAACACGTACATCTAGTTGTGATTGGTTTAAAACCATCGTAATTTTCCTTTCGCCGTATCTGAGTGAAAAGACCTTCCGTAACTGTGCTGTCGAGCCCCGTATTAAAATATCTAAACATTCAATCGATCCATGCATTTATATCATTATACATGAAAGACTGTGATATCAAATTGCTTTTCCAGCGTTTTTTAGCAATTCCTACCATTCAGATATTCTGAAACATCTCAAATACACTCATACAAACAACATTGTTTCTCTCGTTGGTGCGTTTATATAAGTTTTTATGTATCCTACACTAAACATTATATTGACTTTTTATCGTATGCATAAATCTATGATACCCACATAGCGTATATTTTTCTGGCGTTAATTGAACTGTCAGTCTGAATGAATTAGAATTTGACCGTATTACCACAGTTATAATTGTTTAAAATCTGCATTTTAGTTGTTGTATTTTTTTTCTTGAGGTTATTTCAATTCAGTTTTATCGAAAATTTTACCTTTATACGTTTTCTTCATTGAATAGTTTGCCAATCTCGTTCGCTTAATATAATTCCCATTACAATTTCACAGAGATAATAATAAAGAAGTGGACCTCGTTCCGGTATCTTACTTTTATCAGTAATACCCGCCTTTTTTAAATGACGCCATTACCATTCCACAAAATCACATATTCGCCTTCGAAAATATACACTCTGTATACAACGATTCGCATGAAGTGATCGCGTTTTAAAACAACTCCAATTTCTTATTTTACATATCCAATAATATGGGTATAGAAATTGCACCTATTTCTAATTTCATTTCACAATGGACGTCTGATAATTATTGCTTATATTTTTTAAAATATATTCACCTGATTAATATTTGCTCGTTTTAAATTGTTGTCAATTTTCATCGTACTCTAGTCATAGTATATGATATATTGCAAAATTGTATGTCTATAAAATCTCAATTTTTCAAGGGAGCATAAAAACAATTTAAATAAATAACTTTATTAAATTAAAACAAAAATAAAAAACGCGTAATTTAAATATTTAACCATAAATTTTGTCGTATTATTTTTAATGCACTTAAATGCGATTTTTGATTTAATACGACACGCATTTTCATAAACGATAATTTCTTACACGTTGTAATTTTATAAACCCGTTATCAAATATCACATTGTTTTACATATTTTTCTTGCAATACATATTGTATCCATTACAAAATGCTATCGCTTATGTAAAAAAATATCCAATTTGCCCAACATATAATGGTGTCTCAAAATGTAATCTTTCAATTTAAAATCATCTCCCGTGTTTCGTGAAACGTTGTATAAATTCGGTGCAGTGCCGGAGCGAGTATTTTGTCGACCGCGGAATGGAAATTCATTAAAACTAACGAGTCTCTTTGTAAGTTTTAACGCCTCCAATTCATTTAGTTAATTTCGTTCCGAGTCCACTTTCTCACCTTCCATTACTCTCGCAGCTCGCAGCTATTCGATAAAAATTCATTCGTATTATGTACTTCCCTTCGCAATTTAGTATTAATGCATTTTTATGGCGGAAGTTACTTCAAGCGAATTGTTTTCGTCATAAAATAACAATCGCTTTGTTTCGCCGTCTGCAATGGCCGACATCTACTTACAGATGTGTCTATAATAATTGTATGCAACTTCAGTAATGGAGACTTAGTCATCCCATCTTTTATTGAAGAAATTTATTAAGAACTGCATATAATAATACTCCTGATATTGTTTGTATTGCAATTGACACAATTGATAAATTGACATTGATTTTACCTATTCTTTCTGTTTAACATCTACCATCTTTATTTAATTATTAAGTATAGTAAATAATAATCAAAGCCAGATAGTTATCAGATAAAAGGCGTAAAAAAATTGTTCGTTTTGCGACTTTTCTATGTTATAAAATATATTCCGAAAGACATAACCTGGAGGCCTGGATCAAGTAATTAATTATATTGCATGTGTATCTATAAAATTTTGTTATATTTGTGTAATTGTACCTTCTAATTCGTTATTTTTTCTTTTATTACAGGTAAGTGGCGATCTGTTTTTAAGTGGAACGTTGTGAACACGTGAACTAATCCGTTAAGGGTAAGTACAGAAACATCGATGTTATTACAGTAAATCGATACCATTTGTTGAGACAAAAATATAGGTAGTGAAATTTTGTATACATATAGATAGTTACAATTGAACTTTTTCAGTATTAAATTGACGAAAATTTTCCCGTGAGCTGTTTCTCTGTTATAAAACCTTCCTTATATCATATAATTCCGTTTGTTGTATATTGTACGCCCTCTTTATCCTCGTCTGTTCATTGTTTACTGTTGTCCGATAAGAAAATGGTGAAAGCATTTTCTCCGATCAATTTACTGAGATGCATTTTCTGAAGGTACCGTCCACCGGAAGCAGTTAAGTCGTAAACAGGACATGCACACGTCGCCATTACAGCTATTTTCACAAAATGTCTTTTGTAATTTGATTGGCAGCTTTGTCAGTATTTTTATTTTTTTCTGTAACTCTATTATCTAGTTTGTTATATTTTCAATACCAGTATTATATCAAAGTAATCTTCACACGAAAGATTCTACCGTAAAATAATGTGGAAGAGTTTGGTACCATTCTCTCATTTCAAATCTAGTAATGTTGTTTAAGGGTATCTTTTGTTCACGTGATTCTATTTAATCTGGTATATTTTTACTTAATATATTTACTCATTTCAAAGCTTCTAACAATAACAGAGTTTACGAGTACCTTAATATTCGTGCTATAAAAATTGCCAAATAGTAGCAACATCTTCAATTATTTCCGCGATATAATCTTGCTTATGAAACCGCGATTTATTTTGAGAGTGTGTCTGTATATAAAAGAACAAAAATTAAAATGGTCTAAAGCACTTTAAGGGAATCATAACGAATAGTATAAGTTTTAGCCTTCCTTCAAAGCATTCGTGTCAAACACAAAAAAATTAAAACTATGAAATCGATTCTTAATCCTTAACTAGGCAATAGTAATATCCCGGACCCGTTTTACAATCCCGGGATTTCGGGATTCAGAATTTTTCAAACCCGGGATTGGTCATTTTTTGTAATTTCATTTAAATTGTGAAAAAATTGTACAATTAAAATTTTATTTGTGTCCATTATTGCTTCAATTGAAATGTATATATGATTAAATAGTTTTTGGGCATTGGAAAGTTTCTTTTTCTTGATTTTAAACCAGCCATTTACTAAAAAAGTGAAAAATATTTCAAAAAAATCATAGTGACAAAAATGATTTTATGTTTTTTTTTGTTGCATCATTATGGTAGGTTTTGCCAAATTATGTCACAAAAGGAAACACGTCCTTAGATTTATCTTTAAATTATTGTCCTCCATTCGATTAAGAAGCGGTCCTAATTTGTCTTCCATTTGACATTGGTTAAGAACGGCTGTTACCAAATTTAAGAAGAAGGGAGACTACAATAAATTTATATTAATTTTGTTTTTATTATAAAAAAAACTATATGTACAAACAAACCGAGGTACACGTTGTAGTTAATCATGAAGTTTTAATTTGATATATAAATTATTTTTTAGCATTTACAGTGAATCCCGAAATCCCGGGATTGCCTGAATATCAATCCGGGGATTACGGGATCGAATAATTGACCGGGATTTCGGGATACCGGATCTCGGGATTGGAAGCCCTAGTTTCAACATGAAATATGCCTATTTTTGACATCCATTGTTCATGTATCCACCACAATCTGTCAAAATTAGACAACGAAGGTATTGTCTATGATTCAAGCCTAATAACGTGCAGTAGGTATGCATCTGTTGCTTTGACAGTTAATTCTTTTGCATATCTGATCCGCAGTATGTGGAAAGAAATAAAATGAAGCATATTTTATAGCTACATATATTGTACCTGAATTTACGCAATATTAAAATCAAGAAAGGAAAAAATGCGCTGCAGGCAAAACAAGTCAACAATCCTCTCACGCTTTTACAATAAAATTGTTATATGTATTTTTCTAACACTTGTAATAAGGTCATTCAAAAATTCTCTAACACTGACTTTGATTCTTATATGAAATGCTTGACAACAACACGTTGTGTCGCATTCAATGTTATTTTCTGAATTCCGGCTGCAATAAAAATGATGTCTCTCATTCATTAATGAATTCGACCCACGTTCAGAATGCACAACGTTGCACTCCAGAAAATTTAATCATAATGCACTCGTGACGTATCTTTTATAGACTAGGCTGACTAAATCAAATTTTACTAACAGAGGAACATATCGCCAACACGGCGTCGCATTTGAATAATCACAGGATCGAGTTAATCAGGTTCTTATATGTATTTCTGTCTTAACGAGCTAACTAAATCACTAACTCACTAACTTAATCACTAACTAAATATTGAAAACAGAATCCATATTTATTTTGAGTTACCTTTAATGTGTACTATTTTGTGTGAAATAAGTTGAATTATTTTTTATTAAGCAAAACGAATGACTTCGGTCGCTATTCATTCACTTTTCGATCACAAATAAAACTACAATTTTATCGATCAACATTAGTTAATTTGTTGTAAAATTCTGTAGAAAAAATGCAGAACTTGTAATATAACATTGAATAACTATTTTGAATATTATGTCTCCACGTTCGTATTGAAAAACGTATTTATAATTGGTTTGTTTTATCCATATCCTACTACAATAAATTCATTTTTTTATTCGTCGCACTTCCCGGTTAATTACCGCTAATTATTTGCAAACCTTGCTCCGCGCCTGCAGATGCACTAGTAATGAATAATTTATTATCTTCAGACTGTCTGTCAGTTTTGACATTGGTAAAAAATAAACAAAACAATGTCAGTGTGAATGCTCTCAGATAAAAAAAAATACAGCAGAATTCACGTGATTCACTGCCGGCCGTATTAATACTTCACTTTTTCGCCGCTCACTTTTTAGGGTATTCTCAGCAAATGAGCCGCAATATAAGGACTGTTCAACTCATTGTGACTGAACTTTAACTTAGGATAATAATCTTTCAAAACTTTAATTAACACCCAGTTACTTGTGTTTTACGCCGAAAGCTGCGCGGCGTATCTTAATAATCCAAATGAACTACATGTTATGCAGGAATAACAAACTGATATTAGCAAATCTAGGTATAAATAGCATATTATTGATTTTTAGCGTGTTTTGACTCGCATTAAAAAAATCCAATGAATAGTGTTGAATCAATTAATCAATTTTTATTTGTGGTAACTTCAATAAAATTGTTAATTGACCGTGGAATGCCAGAATACATTTTTCGTCTTCTCTGATGCAGCAACAGTGGTGCTACAGTCGGGGGTCAATCTTGGCCTCCTCAATTAGACTCATCGACTCCTCTCGGTGCTCAGACTTCCTACAACAATCGCTGAACTGCACTCGTCACTCTGTGACACCCATCCATCCAGCTAGAATACAGAGAAAATACGAATGTCTTTAATTTCATAAATTGAACGAATATAATTCCACAGTTTTTTTTCGATGGATTCGGTGGTAGCTTTATGAAAAATTATTTTCAATACAAAATTAAAATTATAATTCAGTTATTCCTCAGGCATGGCACCTCTTGGAGAAGCATACTCTTGTACCAAAAGTATATTTGTTGGTTCAAATTATTCATAATAATATATGTCCTTGTTATTTTGGCAGCCACATTACTTACTTAAAACAATATTATCTTAAAAATATGAATGTCTCAATAATTATGTGTAAATTGAGTAATTGGCAGCGGCGTCGTTGGTTTTATTTTATAACAACGTTAATATTCATGTATGTCTAATTATTTTTAGCTGTCATCACATATATTATTATCATTTAATATTTTAATATCTTGTTACCACACAATGTTTCTGTTTGATATCGTCTTTCTGCTTCAAATATTTTGAATTTATCGCAGAACGTATCATTTTCATATGCTATAGTTTTTTCTTTATGCGCAAAATAAATAAATGCATGTGCATCAAAAATGCTTTTATTTCATAACTACTAGCGCACTCTATTATCAACAATATGAACGATGGCATGCAGTTCTAGCGGCGGCCGCTAGATTTCGCTAGACGCTCGTAATATCATTATTTATTTTATTTAAAATCATTCATGCAATAAAGTTTGACCATTTGCTTTTCATGCTTTTATTTCCGAATTCGTTGTAAAGATTTACAACTTGGATGGTGTTTTATTGTGTATTTTTCGTTATTTTCCTGCGGTTTTATCGTCTCGGTAATAAATCTTCAATAACCACTGAAAAGTAGTTTTTCAAACATTACAAAGCATTATGTACTTTATTCATTCTTTATGCGGTTATTAATTTTGATTTATTTTGTTATTACAATACCAATTAGCATATTTGTAAACACAAATAAATTTAAGTATATTCTGTATTTATAGAGCTAATTAATTTGCAGTAGATATTGTAATAAATAATAATTATAAGAATCGATTTGTCCACAAATGCAATTAATAAAACTAGCTAAATTGGTTATCCTAATACAAATATTATTCCTTAATACCATACAAGATTTTCCTTTGCGTAGTTTTTTTTATAATCCAATAGGTACCTAGATTAGCATACTAGAACACGGGCTCCCAACCTTTTTCGAGTCGCAATTCACTTCAACACTTATTTCAGCCATGTATTAATTTTTAAGAATTTTTAGAAAATACATTTAAAACATACTTTTCTCAATATATTATATATTTATTACCTGATTTTTGTAGATGCGTTTGGTAAATGAACTTCGACAAGTTTTGTTAACGGTCGTAGAAAAGTATTCGTGAAAATTATACTCAAGACTATTATGTCAATATTGCAGTGTCCTAAAATATAATTGTTGTAAATAATTTATATTGTTTATTTTCATAAATAATTACTATTGTTTTATTTGTATTGTCTTTTGTAAACATTACAAATATCAATGAGGTGTAAATGCGTTGTGATATTCTACGACATTCTAAATTTTAAAAAAAATGTTTGATTCATTTTATTTATGTTTATCATTGCAATCCCTGCTAGATTTATTTTTTATTCATGAAAAATAATTTTCTTACGGGTAATTAAATACATTTTCTCGGCTCTGTGATGCAGTGGTTAATGTCTCGGGTTCAAGCCCCGGTGGAGGCAGTTTCATAAATTGATTTTCAATCGATTTATGGATTTCTGTTCGTAGGCATGAATGTCTGTGATGTCTTAAATTCCCTCCCACCCATCCAATCCTAAAAACGGGGCGAGAGCGATTAGCTAACCACTCGTCCTGTTCTAGCCCTATCCTTCTATCCACATTCTCTTTTAAATGGAGAGGTTGAGCATCTGAGTAACAAGCAGTTTTAAAACTTCTGTTGAGATACCTCCATTAGGTAGTCATATGATCCACGTCAGGAGCGGACATGGTAAAGAAGAAAAATGCTACTTCAATTATTCATATTTGTATTTTTTTTTCAAATAGAAAAATTAATAATTGATTAAGTTAATATTACTCGACGATTTCTTCATTAGCTCTTTGCCAAGAAATGAAACTTTTATCGCTTTGAATACTTTTTAAAAATCCTGCGATCATAGTTATGGAGACGTAAATATATTAATAGGTACCTTTAATTCAATGCCACTTTACAATCAATATAAAACCAGATACCTGCTTTCAACAGGCTCTGCAAAATTTGTCATTACGACAACTGTTTGGGAACACCTGTGAGAATCAAGATGAATTTCCCACTGTGGGCGAGTGAGAGACGAATTTCTCAATATCCACGTGGACTACCAAAGAGTGGGAGTCGTCTTACACGTGTACCGGCACCTCCGACACGTGTCCAAGGTCGCGTCTCCGGAACTTTCGCTCCGCCATCAAACAGAATCAGCCTCGGCACTCGACTTATGGCCGACGTCATTAGCATGTCTGGAGATTGAAAAACTCCCATTATATGATAAATTGATACTATAAATGTGATTAAAGAACCAAATAGGATCTGCATTCGTCATTTTCCGGGAATTTACGTAATTAGCGTTATCCCAACTTGACGATTGTTGCTTAAAATAACATTAGTCATATTGCCTAATGACAGGGCACCTTTTTCTCCGACATCACAAATATTTTATTTAATTTGTAAGATGAAACTGCATTTCTACGAAATTTGGTATAGCTAAATTGATTTTTAATGTATTAGATATTGTATTCAAACAAAAAATTTTGGTAAAAATTCAGTTGGTTTGGAGTAGGCATATCGTCGTTGCACAAAATAAACCTCCAATGTGCAAAAATCAAGACAAAAAACAGTTTTAAAAAATCAGGAGAATGATTGTTAATAAAATGGTAATGCAGTTTATCGCAGTAATATTAATTACACTATTTCAGTTATTAAAATGATCGATAATGTCTAACAGTTTTACAATAAAAGAAATAACATGTTTACACTGTCACATCGGAGGTGAGTTTGGCACTTTAAAGAAATTTACTATGATGTAATGAAATTGTAATTTTTTTTTTATTTTACTTGTTTACTATTCCCTGCAAATATCCGTGCTATTATTACTTATAATATAACTGTTTGTCTAAGTCAAAAAATTTTCTGTCCCAATAAATGTAAATTAACAAAAAAAAACAATATGGCTTCTTTCAGTATTCTAATTATAGTTATGGTATAAAAGTATTGTCAAGACAAACAGTAGCTTAGGCCTGTATTTATTGGGTCAGTAATTAATCAAAAAGGTCAGTAATTAATTCGATAAATGGTCAGTATACACACGGTCAGGTAATAAAATAAACTGGTCAGTTATTAAATTAAAAGTAATTTATTATTTTATCTTATTTACTTAGTTAATCTAACCTTCCTTTAATATTTAGTGACCGTTTCTTTAATATTTACTGACCGTTAATTGAACTAGATACTGACCAAATAATTGGGTGCATTTAGTTCTAAGTAATAATAGCACAGATATATGCAGGAAGTAAACAAGTAAAATAAAAAAAATATTGTAATTCATTATTTATTCTACAATGATTTGGAAATTATTTAACTTTAAAACAAAAAGTTATAGTGCAATGAAAGTTTTTGTCACGATGCAGAAAAAATCGTAGATTATTTTTACATCAAAAAACTGTTTTCGTGAAATTGACACATTGGAGGTTTATTTAGTGCAACGACGATATACATGTATAGTATTACTAACATTACTTGGCCGCCGCCGAATTTGGAACTAGAATTGTCAGTGTAGAATAAATTTCTCCAATTGCAATTTTATGCAAAATAAATATATTGCCTACTTTTAATAACGGTCGCTAAAATATTAGTTTTGGAATTCATTGAAATTTCAGTTCTGGTTGAGTATGGCAACATTCCGAACGCGACGATGGCACTCACTAGCGGCCAAGTTAAATTGGTACATCTATAGCTGTGTTTATAGTCTATATTCATAGACAAAACATTATGGATATGTATATTGAATTTAGTATTTAAATAGGATATTGTCCATTCTCTTACTCGTTTATGTCATATTACTAACTTGTATTGATTTGATTAGATATTTTTATTATTGTAACAAAAGTGCTTATAGAAAAATTAGTTACCCTCTGCGTGAACGATTTGACTCAACATGGAAGAATTCGTATTTAAAAGATATATATATGCTTTGCATAATATCCAATGGGGGGAATTTTTTGATTGATATGTTTTCGTCGACACGCCAACTTAGGTTTTGACACAAGCTTAGTGATAAATAATCGGCTTGATTCACCGTAACTAAGGACAAGTGGCGTAATACTGTCTAATGTCTGGTTCTAATCCCTTCGAACGAAGCCAGGCGCAAGGCTTTGTGTCGAATTCGTTACTTGTTAAAGATAGATTGCTTTTACAGTTTCAAATTTGTCTATCAACAATTTTCTGCTGGTATTTTGTAAGAGTTATTGAATAATTAATACACGTGCAATATTTGTCTTAATATTACGGCTACAATATATGTATTAAATAATATTATATAGCACACTTTATTTAACAATACATTAATCTTACATAGTACACTTGGGCCTCGTACGACACAGTCATACAGTTCCACAAAAACATCGTGTAATATAAATCCGTGTATTACGAGGCTTGAAGTTCATACACAATTAGGGTATCATCACTATCACTTTCAATTCTATATGTTCGATTCTTTTTCGAGATCGCTTGTGAGTTTTCAATACCGGAGGACTCTAGAGTATTTTTTTATTTAAGTTTTAAAAGTTCTGTAATAAGCGATTGGTTGCTTTACATAGTTCGTGATAAGGGGCCAAGATCTGTTGTAATTTCCTCTTGAACTTCAAACTTCTTCCTATTATATGATCATTTTCTATAAAAAAAAATGCTGAAACTGTGTTGTATAAAGCGTGTTGTACAAAAATGTGTTACAATTCATCAACCGTGTTATACGAAGCCCAAGTGTATTTAACTTACTCTTAAAGCATTTTTCACTGACATAATACGCACGTTTTGATACTGTATTTCTATATTAGTCGTTTTCAAAAAAACTTTCAGTTCTTCATTTACTATCGAAAATTGATGTAAATTTAAAAATAGCTTTAGACAGTTATTCATCGTTAATTCGCTATGTATTTTGAATGAATTACAATGTCTAAAAAATTAATCACCCGAAGAAAAAACTGTCTGAAACAAACTCTTTCAATTTTACATACATGTGTATAATATTTTACTTTCTCTTGTGAAATGATCTACATCTGCAAATGATAAAATTAATTATTACCCCACCAAATAATACATTCTTATATAATAATTTGTTTTTTACTAACATAACTTAAATATCGATTCCACGTTATCCTTAGATGCTTTTAAACTTTACAGTCTTATGATTATGAGCTAGGGCGAGCCTAGCCCGTTAGCCACATAAACCTGACGATATAAAAATAAAATCATCCGCCTATCCTCGCTAATGCATTTTTCTTGTATCATAGCTACATCAGAATGCATCATCATTATTTAGCCGCGAGGTTATACACCAATGCTTATTTACAGGGCGTCTAATATTCACGGAATCGAATTAGCGTCGCATTAATGATGCACTTAAGCTGTCATTTATTTTATTTTATCGTCTTTCTGATATTAGAAAACGTCCAAGGATAGCAGGATTATTGGCACATATAATTAGTACTATATGCCAGTAGTACTTTATTACATTTCCCTCTTCAGCGTAGTTATGCTATATAGTTTTTACGTTATATCGTACCGGTTAAATTGAAGTACATATTCAGATAACGCTGTTAATACCATATATTATATAGAGGTATAATATACCAGCTCCCACTACACCTATCACTTTACGTCTTCAATGACATTACCAATAAAATGGTACTCAAAATCTTTCAAAATAAGATAATTTGAATCCTCTCGGGTCAATTTAATAAAGATTTCTTTTCAAATATGTGCTCTCTCAATGTTCATCATATTGGCTACTATTCTTTTTATGAGAACTGAAGCTTATACTTTCTATCTCACAAAGGGAATAGAATAATTATAAGTATAGGGCTAAAAAGGGGACAGTAGTTAGCTAACCGCTTACTTTAAACCCCGTTTTTTATAATCGTTTGGGTTATTGAGGATTATAAAAATCACACTCACCCATGAGTTTTAACAAAATTCCATAAATCAATTAATCGAATTGTACGTATGGTATAGAGCAACGTTTCCAAAACTTTTTTTTCCGCGACCCGGTTATTTGAATAGTTCTCCTTCGCGACCCACTAAATTTGTTATTGCCTATACTACCGGCATATAGGTAAAATAAAACAGTACATTTATGTCCACACAGTTCTTATATGTTATAATACAAAAGAATTTACTCTGATAAACCTATAAAGAAATCAAATGTACCAATAATTTATTAATGAGAGGTGTGCTGCTGTTTCTTATTAACTAAAATTTTGTGCCAAAACTGGGTATTCTTGACGACAGGGCAGCTAGAAATCCATCAATGGTATTCTGTCGAAGATGTCTTTGAGTGTCGTATCACATGAGAGTTCAATTATTGAATTAATATCTAAATCCTGCAATTTTGTCTCGGATTCTACGTTCACTGTAAAAGGATTCATTATCCATGCTTTGTTACTGTTGATTTTGGGGAAATATTCCTTCAGACTGGTCTCCAATCCTAATAGATGTTCCTTGATAGCAGCTGAAATCACACAGCGTAGCTTCATGTTCGCTTATTACGAAATTATATAGTAAATATACAGATTTATTTTAAGAAATTGGCGATCCGGTATTTTGCTTTTTGCAACCGGTACCGGGTCGCGACCCATCATTTGGGAAACATGATTATAGAGCAAATGCGGCTCGTCGTTGGGTAAAATGTGGCTTCCAATATCTCGTGATAAAAATATGGGCATTTTCTTTCCCCATTATACTTATATTATTTTCAAGAGTTTTCCTTTATAAATGTTGTAACTGTTGTAAGTGACAAGATACTACGTGAAAATGTGACTATGGTCTGGCTTTTTATATATATGAAAATCCAGAATGTGACTCTCCTTGACCTCGTGTATGCCCATCCCTGGTATAGAGAACACCCGTGGTGACCGTAACCGAATAGGATGAATACCCAATACTCGTTGACCACCAGCTTTCCATAACGATACTTAAATTACATGGTCATTTATTGTTAAGGGGTTTTGATTACCGGAAACCAGTGAAATATATTATTGTAAAATTATACAATTCAATGCCATGAAACATTGTTGATAAATTTAATGCTAAATCATTCCAATCGAAACTCGTAAAAAGACTTTTTTTTAATATCATTCTAATGTGCCACATGTTTTTTATAACCATGAATGATAAAGAAATGAATTAAAATGTATAGATATAACTTATTATGAAAATGTAGAATCCATAACATTTTAAATCGTTAATAATTTCTTCGTATCAAAACATGTAAAAACTGTTTGTTTAATATCATTTTAATGCACGATGTTACAGGTTTTTTTTAAATTATGGATTAAATAATGTAAAATCGACACTCCGGGCATCGTTTTACGGTATCGGAAAAGCTTACTGTGAAATTATTTCGTGAATAGAAACAAGTTTATGGTTTTTAATGCGCCGGAGTTTTATTGAAAACTTACTTTTATGGCAAAAATTTACGGCCCCAAATAAGCGGTATGCAGATGCCTTATATGTTGAGAGAATTCACATAAATCCTAACTCCACAACGATAAAAATCGGGAATATCAAATGCGTTCCTAATGCGTAGATAATTATGTATGCAATATTACAGCGACGGTAGACTTAAGGCTCGCGGGCACGCAAGTGTCAAGTAAAAATAAAAAAACGTTGATTTTTGTAAAACAAACTGTTTTCAACGCTTCTTTCACAGACGTCAAATTTCCGCAATTTGTTATACACTTAAAATTATACTGTGATAAACAATTGTGCTGTTTTTCTATACATATTGTCAAAACTTTAATACTAGTGGGACGTCCGTCATAGATGACAGTATTGAAATTGAAATACTGAATGTCTAAGGTAGCTTGTTTTTTTTTTATTTTCATCAAAATGTACACATACATGTGATATGTGATAATAATATAATGCCTACACACTGGTCTGGGGTCTAGGCCATTATATGTAAGATAATATAGGTTTGACAACTTTACTTATAACAAATTGAAGAATACATAACAATGTTAACAGCATCCGTTTGTTTTTTGCGTAAAATATTATTATAATACATCTTTGGTCAGTAACTAATTTGATCAACGGTCTGTAAGAAATAATAAATATCTGTTAATAATTATGTTTGGTCAGTAAATAATTGCCAAATATATAAAGGTTAGGTATAATTATAAAACTGACCATTTATCGAATTAGTTAACGACCCTTTATTCTTTTTTACTGACCAAAAATTGAAATAGTTTCTGACCAAATAAATGCAGGCCAAAAAATAATACGTCGCATAGAAATGTATGTAATATGTCATATTCTATTATATCAATACATGTCTGGCGCGTTTGGGTTGAGTGGTGTGCCATTATTTTCTTGTCGTCATTTGAATGTATTGTTTGTATCGGTTTTCTTCACCGCTCAAGATTATTGCCATATTTAAAGGTAAAATTGTATCCTGTATATGATTTTTTCTTTCAATACTGCCCCAAATGTATAGGACGTGCTATATTCGGGATATTACAGTGATTTTTAAATGAAATAATTGATATCCCTAAGATTAATCTGACAGCCCGAGACCAATTTTGGTTTGGAGGCGTATAAAAGCTACCGAATGCGACGTGTCGTGAGTAATGAATTGACGTATAATGCATTGCCTTTCCTGTATTTGCATTTTAGCTGAAGTATACGAGAAGCAACGTTATGGCTAGGGATTGCGACACTTACTGAAACCGGGATCCCGGTGTTTCGGCTGATTTTTCAATACCGAAATACCGACTGTGAAAATGCAAAATACCGATATTACAGTATATGTAGACACTTGGGCTTCGTATAACACGGTTGATAAATTGTGACATATTTTTGTACAACACGCTTTATATTACACGGTTTCAGCATTGGAAAAAAGTTTGATGTTCAAGATTGAATTACAACAAATATTGGCCCCTTATCACGAAATACATAAAGATTTATTCGCTGAAAGGAAACAATCGTTTAATACAGAATTTTAAAAATCTTAAATCCGAAAATAATCCAGTCTCCCGATAATAAAAACTCACAACTAATTTCGAACCGAACCGAAAAAGAGTCGAACAAATAGAATTGTAAGTGATAGCGATTATGAATGTAAAATCTATTGTAATGTAATTATAGTATTTTTCAATACACACATAAATGTATATTTTTTCGATTGTTTTTACAAACATTGATATTTTTTTGGAACGCATACGCGAATTTTGTATATATTTCAAACCTCACATAACACTGATTTGTAGAACACGACGTTTTTGTGAAACCATATGACCGTGTTGTACGAGGCCCACGTGTATTGGTAGAAGAAAAGCATTTGAATTGAGGCTGCTGTTTATGCGGCGGACTTTTTGCACGAAGATCTGATCGAGTTTGTCACATTCCAGCTTTGTTTAGTTACCCTTCTCAAGGACATTTTTAAAAGCAAAGAAACAATAAATTTACGACATTAATGATAATCAGTTGTTCTTGCTAATGATTTAGATATTTTAATCGTTCCGGTATTTCAACCCCTGGATACTACAGCCTCATGTGTATTTCTGTACCACATTGCGAATGAAGCTGCTTCGAGAACCACCGTACTTCCTTCAATTCTCATACTCCTGTCCACAACCGTACATTACTCACTCGCAGCAATGCCTCTGCTGTGACAGCTCTGCATCAAACTTATTATTATTCCAAATTGCACTAAAGCTGGGAACATGCATTTTATGACAAACCGCTCCATCTAATTTTCTTTGACAAGTTTCGCGATGGCGCTTTGCAACTTTACGGCTTCACTTCTCATAATAAATGCATGTATTTTGCACTTTCCTCAAATTGCCCTTATTGCACTCGCCGCTTTATGTGTTAGTTTTTATTCTGTTTTACGAGATTTTGTTTGACTTTGCCAATGTCACTTGTAGTACTCATTCACTCTATCCGGAGCTTAAAACTTTAGCATTATGCATGCATTCCGCGAAATAAAATTATAAATGTATTCATGTATCTTGGCAAACATGCGCAGAAATTATAAAATGGCACTATCAGAATTTTTTTTATTATACTTCATGAAGGAGAAACATGGTGGCTTTTGCTATCTAACATCTTGTCCATGTATCCGAATTAACGAAAGATAAGCAATTGTTCTAACTAACCTAAAGCAAGAATCTATCATACAGATGGACATATAACATTTTGCAAATATTTTTCACAGTGACCATCAATGAAACGAATGCATATGAAACTTTAAAAATGATTAATAAGTAAGTTTGCCTTGCCCATCAGTCTAAGATTGGCCCACTACATGGAAAAATATGGTGCTATTATACCATAATAATACTAATGCTATATAAATATTTTTTATAATTAAGCAAAGGTATTGAGTTGCCCCTGGTGGTAAAAATATGAATTAATGTGCAACATAATTTGTCTTATTGTTGAATTTGTGAGCTGTCAGCGTGGAATAATAAATAAAATGAATTAAAGAGTGTAGTGAGAAGAATTGACTTTATTTAGATTTTGTATCTGCTTAGTTTTTATTCCTGATCTCGGGTTTTCAAGGAAACGTATCGATGAGTTATTCAAAAAAAATATTTTCATAATTATCTAATCATTTAAAACTGCTCTAGAAAACAATTACTATAATCGCCCTACTTCGGCCGAAGTCAGGAGTAGTAAAAAACTTCTACCGACTGCTTTCTCTATAAAGTGCATTTTTGCATTTCTGCGTGTATTAATGTACTTGTTTCATTTTTATTTATGCCTGTAACATCTTGTTGATCAATATACATATATACGTATGTATTATATGTATAATATGAAAAATTCGGCTATTTGCCGGATTGGTTGGTTCGTGTTTAATTTGAAGACCAATTACACATAAGTATTAAAGATAGGGAAAAAAACCTAACAAAATTAGTCTTTTTTTAATCGTAATCTGAGTCGGAGTCGCGTTTTTTTTGGACGACTCCACACCCCTGATATAAATATTGAAATCGAATCACTTTATTTTGTAGTTCATAAGATATAATTTAAGACATCGACTAGATGGAATTTCAATATCAAATTTGAATTATTGAGGTTGTAAACTCATTATTGCGAAACTAGCTATGAAACATCACGAACCTATGATACAGTGAGTAGACATTTTCTATAGACGACCAATACTTACGTACATAAAACTGTGCAACCAATAATAATGGGTATACAAACAATATGATTTCAAATATCCAGTTGCATTTCCTTGCGGTAACGACCGCTAACAAATACGACTAACTCTCGATCGCGTATTTCAGAAAGCGCAGCTAAAAAGCAGATTGGTGGACAAACACCATTTGTGACTCCGCAGTTTCTATTTCCATCGACTTACTGGACTTCTCGTGGAACTATCGTGTCGTTCAATTTGATTCTGTACGTTTTCACATAAACGTGTGTAGAGTTTTACAATTCCGCTGCATTTTTATTTCGGCTTGGCTGCTTGCACGCACATAAAACTACGAATGAATATTCAGTTTGTGTTCTTTCTTCACTATCGCTTGCTTTCTGTAAACATTTTCAACGTTAACAGTGGATTATACTGCAGCACTACTTCTCAAGATGTGAAGCTGAGGTGCTAATAAGTATGTTCAATTAGCGCTGTCGACTATGTGGGATATGCCAGACATCGTATAGATCAGATTATCACATATAGTATAATTTAAGACATCGACTGAGGGTGCTTGATGGAATTTCAATATCGAATTTGAATTATTGAGATTTTGTATACTTCCATGTATTTTGTCACTAACGATCCGGGTTTCGCCTTTCGTCATCTTCAGGCATTCGAGCGCACGAATGGACTCTAACTGACAGACAGAGTCCCACATTTATATAGAAGATACAAATAAAACAAATATTATTTACGAGACAAGATGAAGATGCCGAAAGGCGAAACCCGGATCGTTAGTGACAAAATACATAGAAGTGTATAAAATCTTAATAATTCATATAGTATTGTCAACCAGTACAAGAACACATTCGGTATATATTTATTAGATTCCATGACTAAACAGAACAATTTGAAAATAATATTCTTGTCGTATCTATGATTTAATGAACACATAAGAAATAAATAATATATTCATTAATTTATAAAAACAAAAATGTAAAATAAACTCTAATATGCTATAAGAATGTGTTTATTGTAGATATCAAACACAAATATTTTCAAATGATCATACTGTTTATTTCATATAATACAATCCATATTTGTTGGTCTTGAAGGGCCATGTATGGAACATAATAGTTTTATAATTTATGGTTAATTTTCAAATTATTAGGTTATGCTCGAAGATTGTTCTGTACAGCCACATTTTTATTTCAGTCTCTAATACTGTCGCATTACATTCAAACTTTTTTTAGTACATGGTAATAATTGAAGAGTAATTATTTCAATAAAAAAAATAGTATTGCATAGTTGAAGAAGCATGGGGAATTGTTAAAAGTGTAAACCGGTTTAGTCCTTAACCACTTTTTCTCGCTTTTAACAACTGAAGACCTTTTGTTACTTTGTAAGTTTTCTGTTTCGTTAAAGCTGTCATATTGTTAGTGGAGGCATGTTTAGTCAACAAACAGTGTTTAGTCCACTTTTACGATACAAATAAATAAAATAGTATCTTTTGTCGCAAGGTGTGTGGTAGTCAATACTAATTTAATACTACACATTATGCATCAAAAATACAATAAAACAATTCAGTCTAATGGTAGTTGATATTATATAAGTTCTGTCCAGGAACGTTATTTGAGCGGGTAGGGGAGGGCATTCTCTCCACCCTGAATATATAATAAATAAACATACGTTTATCCTTGCTGAGACGAAATAAAAAAAGACTAGCCTTCAACTTTTACGCCTGTTTTTGTTTAGCTACTAACTTCAAAATTTATATAAAGAAGTGAATTATACGTCCAAAAAGTACTACAATTTTCACAAAGCTATATTGAATGTGGTAGTATGTATTTTATACAGTGTAAATTTATGTTCACATTTTTCCATGTTTCCACTGACATCTTTACAGAAATAATCGATTGCCAATATATATCAAAATATGCAATATGCGTTAGCACGTTAGCAGTACCCAAAAATAAACACATAAGATATTTCATTTTAATCATTGGTTCATGCAAGGTCAATTAAGTTGCTGTTATAATTTTAATTTCATTCAATATAAAGAATATATTTGTGTGCTACACACAAATTTAAATTATGTCACTTTACATGAAAATTAGTTTTTTTGTTAAATCAATATAATATAGGGGAATGCCCATTTATGACAGCAAGCCCTAAAGTGGGGTGCCATATTTATTTTAATAAGATAAAACTGAATCAGTTTTATGGAGGTTCAATATCAAATTTGATTCGGTCTAATTTTATACATTTTTGTCACTATAAATCTGGGTTTTCTACTTTCCACATCTTCGACATCAGTCATTCTCAACGATTCAATTTCAACATCTACACCCGATTCTCTTTTTGCACGATCTAAGAAAACGAACCAATTATTTAAGACTAGAGAGACGTCTGTCATAGATGACGGTATTGAAATAAAAATACTGAATATTCGAGCTTCTTCAGCTCTTCGATGAGCCACGTTCACCTTTCGGTATATTCAGACATTAGAACACACGAATGAACTTGAACTTACAGTTTTGATTTTCATTTCTTCATATCTCCAATATTTTTATGTCCACCTTACCTCCTCTACACGTTTTTATTAAGTAGTCTTCCCCGTGCAAAAAGAGAATCGAGTGTACTTTCAATAAATATATATTTGGAATTCATCACGTATATTGTATTTCGCGATATTCATTTCATTACTTTTCTGGACATGATTTAGAGTGTTCTTTTATTGTATTTTATTTAATAAACGGACGAAATTTATTTATTTCGGAGAGAAGCGAGTTAGGTCGTAAATATTTTTCGATATCTCAATCGCTTGCCCAGTGCACACGTTTCATTTTTACTACTGTCAGTTCTGTTTGGAAATCGTCACTTAAAATTTGACATTTCCATTTTAATGCCTCCATACCTACCAGTCTTACCACGCTGTCAACAAATATCTAAATATATTTATTTCCATTATAGTTAACGGTATGTTGTAAATGAAGAATTCGTCAATTTGTGGAAGACGTGTCTGTTTATATTTGATTGAATCAGAGTTTAAATTCACATTAATAAAAAAATAAATTTCTTGTCTGTATTCGACAGTTTATTTAAAAAAAAGCGAGCGTTCCGGTTCGCGATGTTATCTATTTCGATCCATAGATGACGTTACATAAACTTAACCGCTTCTTTTCGAATATGCCATTTTTTGTCCATTTATGCGACATTATTAAAAAATATGTACACACACAATTTATTCAGATGCAAAAAAGTTTATTTAAGATTTTACTCGCGTCATACTTTTGAACTGGGCATATTGAAAAATCGTAAAATTGATGACCATAGACACATGAAAAAGAAAATGTGTTGCACATGCGCTTTATGACTTTTCCAGAAGTAAATCTAATAAAAATATCGGCACCATTTTACTTAGATTCAAAATCTAGGAAAACTACACGAAAAGCATTTACAGAATGCAACTTTTGATTCTTAGTAGTGAAGTATTTAACCACTTACTACTATAAAATAGCGTTCAAGTTCATACTGAATCTTCTTACATATAGTTATAATTATAGTCGGAGATAATATTATAATGACCAAGGTGAAGGTATTTAAATGGTAACATCCAGGATATATCATTCGCATAGCAAATAACCATTGTCCTGTATTTTCTCATACTCTTTTTAATGATTTTAGAATATTAATTACCAAATAACAAAACAAATTTTTAAACATATGACGCTAATTAGTTCTATTTTTAAATATATTGTTGGTGGATTGTTCTAATTCACATGAATTCGAATACATTTAGCTTTTTTAATTAAAATATCTAAATAATGTTGCTTCATTAATGTTCTTTATTAGCCTATTTGAAATTGTATATATATTATTTTTGCATATTTTTATATTGTAATAACACAATCACAAATTTTCAATTTGCTCCATTATTTGTAAATGAAAAATACAACGAGAATAAACAAAATACGACTGAAACGAAACTGTTCTCTCATATATTTGTACGGGAAAATTTAGGTTTTTATTTTCACTTTATATGCAAAGTAGTCTCTTTATAATGCAATTATATTTGCATATAGATTTATTTGTGCTTTAAAAAAATATCATACAATTTATTGTTTCACGTATTTTATTAGAACTGTTTTTTTTATTAAATTGTTCTTCAAGGGTTTTTATATAATACGAACTTGTGTGTTACGACACGAAATTCTTTATTTTTTTATTAATAAATAACAGCACATTAAAAAAAACTGCGTTAAGTCAATATTTATTTCGATTTCATTTAGCTAGTGAGGACTTTCAACTGCTACAATCTGACATCTATGGATGAGAAAAATAGTAAGGTACGTACGGTATATTGTAAAATCGACGGTGTTTTGGCCAATTGATGTAATCCTCAAAATTGAAATTGTTCGGAATAGAGTAAAAACTGTTTTTATCGAAAACAGTATATGGTGACTTGCGTTATGAACATTTGAAATGCACTCTTGTAAATTCTAATGTTTGCTGATACGGGATTATACGTAGGGAGTGTCGATATAATAGAGGCTTACATAAAAAAAGCCGGGTCAGAATTTTTAGACCTAATCCAATGTAAAAAGATTTTCCCCTTAAAAAAAGCGGTCAATTTATTTTTCTAATTTACATCATTTGGCCGAGACCTGCTCTGTCGTTTTTAAAATGAAATTCAATCATTGACTCATTTTCGTATTTTTCTATGGTTTTATCACTTGGCTAAAACACAGTTAATATTATGAGCAATATAAAACAATCTATGATTTCTAAAGCATAATACAAATATATTTTAATAAAATTGTAAGTATTGATTGTTTTTGTCTACTGTATCGTAAAATAAAAAAAATCTTTAAAAGAATTTTCATAGTATAACGGTATTTTACTATCCAAAATTTAAAAAACGTTAAAAGCATACCTACCTACACATCAGCTAATTTTATAAAAAATGGTATATATATATATATATATATATATATATATATCGGCTATCTGAGAGTAGAATTTACAATTTTTGTCCATAAATAATTTATTATTACTTACATGTTTATTAAAGTGTTATATAATATATATATATATATATATATATAAGAAGTGCTGCGATCTATTTTACACCAGTAATAATTAAATATTAAAATGGTTAAAAGATTTTTAAAAAATGTACCATTGATCGCATCAAATTAGCACTATTAGTTCCATATAAATCCCAGAGATGTCAGCTGTCGGATGGAAAAATCTTCCATCATATTTTTTTAATAAAGCATTCAATATTTTTTGCTCCCGTGTAACATTCGTTCATTTTATAGGATCATCTTCCAATTTCGTATTATTGATCTTTCAAAATGTCATTTTTTACAATGGTTTTTTAATCAAAAGTTATTTATATCGCATTCATTTCTTTTACCATCGTACTTATGTAATTGTTGAATTATGTTTTTATATTATTAAATTACATAACAATAATGTATCTGATACTTCCTTGTAGTGTTTCATTCAACAATATGAAGATAAAAAATATAATTTGCATATTTTTTCCGTGTTAATAAACTATGTAATTGCAATAATTTATATTCGTATTATTTTTTATATGCATCGTGTATACAGATATCATTAAGTACCCAAAATTACTTACAATGTTTAAATTAAAAGTTTAATGAACCACCATAAAAAAAATTGTGCACTCACTATTGCGTCCTGATAATAAAAGTCAATTTATTATTTGGTCACTAACTTGGTAATAAATGGTCATTATAAAAGCGACCAGTAAAAAATAATAAAATATTCATTTTATGTATAAAATACAAGAAGAATTGTTACAATATCCTTATTTTTAATAAAGGTATTATAATGTATATAAAACAATAAATAATGATGTATCTTTGGTGTGGTATGTTACGTTAGTAATTTAGTACCTACCAATTTGATGTAGTAGTTAGAGGGTTAAGGACAGTGGATAACGATAACTGACAATTGTGGGTTCTATTATCAAAACTCATAATCTTCATCATATGAAAAAAATGAGTTTTGAATGCAACTTTGTTCGTCGTGTTCACACCGACCATTTAAATTATAAAATATCTTTCTTAACTTACAAACTTCCATCTTAAATGAATGTGAAAATTTTGTTCATTTTCAAAACTCATATTCTCCAATGCCCTATAATTTTCCAAGCTAACAATCTTCATGCCAGCCAATGTGAGTGCAGCATTGTACTGTAATATGAAAACGGTATTTTTAAGATGGAGATTTTGAGTTATGGTAATAAAGCCCTCAATTGTTACATCGGTCATTTAAATATATTACTCACTACTTGAATTATATACAGAACAAATGAATATATAACTTAACCCCGATTTTAAAATCTTATCCATAAAATGGTTAACATTTTTATTTTTGACCAAGTGAGTACCCGGCATGCGTTGCAATGCCACTCAAAGAAATAAAGGGTTTGTGTTTTAATTCTGTTTATTGAAGCGCTTTCGGATAGTCAATATGTTTTTGTTTCCCGTCATCAGAATATTTTTCAAGGTTTTCCGAGATTTCGCTGTTTGTACGTATTTGATTTTTTTTAGATTTCAGATTTTTTTCAGAAACCTTAACGTGTGTGCGCACAACAACTCACCAAAGTTTCATTGAATTCGAATGAATAGTAAAGGAACGCATATAGGAGAAAGAAAGAAACTAATATTCATTCATATATATATATATTTTACTTATTTTTATTAATAAATAATGTTGAATTCGGAAACTATCGATAGATGTTGTAAGTGCCGCAGTCAGTGTCCCACTAGCATTCTCTGTCATAAAAACAAACAAAAAAATATTGTTTCAGCTGGGCCGTGAGCGTCTCAAAACACGCGGACGCTTGCAATTGCGGGCGTCTATTTTTAAGCGCTCTCATCATCTGCGCCCGGTTTATTCTCGCTATGCATTGACCTCTGGCAATTGTTTGCAAATTAATCACCGCAATCAAGAGACTTTTGTGCGAACAGCGCATATTTACACTTGACTCCTAAGACCTTGACCGATAAAGATTGGCTGTGCGGACTATAACAGCCACGCATAGCAACGTCGACTTCTAGTAAATATATTTGCCGCTGTACAACTTACATTTTAGAATGTCTTATTCGTAATATTTTTTCAGAAAAATATGCGGCGGGTAAAGGGACCGAGCTAATTAATCTTCATTGGAAACATGGGTCGCATTACTATTTATAAGAAGATAGAAATCTCACTAAAATGATACTCTTGGGATGGCTAAGCTATACTGAGATTTAACATTGAGTGCGATCGTTAGATTTTCATTAAATTTAAGGTGCTAACCGTCAATGGAAAAGGTGGAAAGACATTGTATTTTAAAAAAATAAAACAACTTGATTCGTAATACTTCCATAATTCGCTCATCACGAGTATTAACAACTGGATGAAAAGTGACAGCAATTTTTTGGGTTGAAATAAATCGCAAACAACGCAATGCAACTAAATTTGAATTGTTGAGATTTTGGAAATTTTCATGTATTTCGTCAGACTTGTCAGTTCAAGTTCATTCGTGTGCTCGAAGTCTTGAAGATTCCAAAAGGCGAAACCCGGGTCGTCAGTGAGGAAATATATATAAATTTACAAAATCTCAACAATTCAAATTTGATATTGAAATTCCATCAAGCGCCCTCAGTCGATATCTTAAAGTAATTCAACTAATTTTACTTAGGCGAATTAAAATATTGTATATACTTGGATGGTACTGCTGAGCGTTTAGTTATATTATCTAATTTAATGCAGCCTCTGTTCATGAAAATGTTCTCAATCCATGATGTATGAATTTTACGATCAAGCTCAGATATGAAAATTACATTAAATGGTAGATAATTGGTTTAATTTTTAAATAACTCTGTTTTACTTTTTCCTTATAACTATTAATTTAATGTCATCGAATAAACACGTTAAATTACAATGTACCCTTGCGAAGTTAAAATAAATAATAATTATTGCTAATAAAATGTGGCTATTAAAAAGTATGCAGCGGACAGTGTTGCCAGTTCTCAGCTACAACAGTTATTTTTTTAGAATTGTATCACTTTATATTTGAAAACACTGACCATCTAAGCTAGGGTTGCCATACATCCCGGTTTATAGATCTGTGTCCTCGTGTCCCGGTCCGTGATTTATTTGTCCCGATATTATATCTAGCCTAGTCAGACAAAAAATTCATTGTAAGAAAAAAATGCGCAACGGCAAAGGGACACAAGAAAAAGTGTGAATTACAGATGTGAGTCGGCATAGCTAACAGGATGCTCGTCGCTGCGCTCCCGTTGCACCTCTTCTGACATTTATTCTTTTGTTTTACTTATTTGGCTATTATGGCTTGTGAATAAAGCTGCAAATTTGTTGATTGTATGAGTTTTTCATTTCTTACCTTCTACCATTCAATTCCCAAACGTCCTGGCTGAATTCTCGACAAATATGACAGTCCTAGTCTAAGCACACTCTCGTCTTCGAAGAATTTATAGATAAGTCTTAAGCCATGGATCTTAACCAACAGAATATCGCGATCGGCTTCAATTGTTCAATAAGTTATAATCTATAATATTTTCATCAACAGCTGAGAACAATTATCATTTTTAAATATTTTCTCAGTGACATCGTCATCAAATCTTCGGTCAGTCAGTGCATTAAATTTAATCATTATTAAATTAGATATAACAGTCTACGGACACTCTGTATAGGTCTGAAACATGCATGATGTGTAAAGTGCGCCGAAGAAATGAAGATGCGGCGTCTATTTTTGTCGCGGCGCCGTGACGTCACGCCTGACCGGAATGCACTTGCTCAAGGTCGCCGCGTTCGCCGCTCGCTCTATTTTCGGGTTTATTTTGAGTGGAAGCATTATTTGGCGAACTCGCGGCCTCGACCCGAGGGGGGCACTGCGCCCGACTAAAAATAAAGACCCGGGCTCGAATCGCCATCAAATGACGGATGCATGCGATTATTGTAGCTCAAGCACCGCTCTTGGAAACCAAAGTGCAATGGATTTTGCGGCCATGTTTGTTTGGCAACACAGCTTGTGTGACATCAGTATTATGAAAATAGTTTCATAGATTTTCGTTTTCATTGATTATTTCATTGAGCGTGTCTACCGCTAAGTCGCGTAAATGTTGTCGGGTTTATCATTCAACGTTTTTGTATTTTTTTCAAGGATTAAGAAATAAAATGTTATCTATAAACAAACCGGTGTGTTTGTGAGAATCTGTAAATTAATAAATTGCCAATAGATTCTATTTCCTGTAAAAGCTATATATAAATGTGTGTCTGTGTGTCCTGTATGCGTTCCTATACGATTCATCCGATTGCAATGAAACTTTGGTGAGCTGTTGTGCGCATACCCTCAAAGGTTTTTAAATAAAATAAATAAAAAAATAATAAAATAGGTACAGACAACGACATTTTAGTTCGTGTATGACATAACAAGTGGCGTTAATTGTTAAATTCCAATTGCCGGTCGTAAATAGAAAATTTAAAGGAGAAAATGTAATGTTGCCTCGCATCCCAATGATTCCGGCAGATATGCCAGTCGAATTCAAATGTCTGCAGTTTCCGGTGCGCATTTGCAATGACCATCAACAAAGCACAGGGAGAAATGATACAAGTGTATTATGAACTAAATTTGGAAAATCCATGCTTCTCACATGGACAGGTGTATGTGGCCTGCTCAAGCGTCGGAAAATCTTCTGATTACTCGTGTACGCACCAGACGGAAGGAAAAATATTGTTTATCCAAAAAAAAACACTTTCTTTCTTTGAGTAGCATTGCAACGCATGCAAATAGGTATTTATTTTATATAAAGCTATAAGTGCTACAGAAATCGCATAAAACATAAATAATCATCTTCTTTATAATTATAATTCTCTAAATTTTCTTTTTTGTACTGTATCCTCATCCGCACATCGACGAAGATGATAGCAATGTTTGCCTTGTTTACTTCCGCCCCTAACAGGGGTGGAGTAGTAATGTCAAATCAGACTTTTTTTCTGTGCCAGGGCTTCAATTACTGGATATATTTGTATGATTAGATGCAAAAATTATATTATTACCGAAGTAAATTTTTAAACTTTATTCATCCTTGACCCTCAACGCTTGCGACTTGATGCTTCCGTCAATGATTACATATTTTCATTATTTATTCACCTGCAGAATGATAAATAAGTTTTTTATACCGTGCACAGAGATACAGACTTATAATTTTCTTTTCATATCATAAAAAAACTACACCATCTTGTTTTCGTCCGTGAATATTGAAGTCCGCTTTTTTAAGTATATGATTATCAAATTCCACATTTAATCCACGGCCTTGTACCAGGATTTACGATACTTTTTCATTTGATAATTCATAACCACACTACCTGTACTGACGACTTATTACTACTAAGGTGTATGTCTACACGAAAAATTTTTAGCACTCCTAAATCTTTATGTTAATAGAATATATTTAACAATATCTGATTTAATAATATGTTTAACAAAGATGGATTATCCCATATTACAGTCATTAATGCATACTTATTAAATAATCCTAATTCCAATATAAATCCATTACCAAAGCAAAATTCTTGTTCCAGTATCAATGGATGAAACATGTAAATATCTATAAATAATAAATATATTATTGCATAGGATATCTTGAAATTTCGCCAAGTGCAATCAATCAAAATGATTCGTATAAACACGTGTCAACCATGTTGCATATTTTCTTTTTCCATATTATAAATAAATAATAGTATTATTTGGTTTATCTTTCGCTTTATATAAATAAATCTTGTGACGAGACAAAACCATAAATTTTGGCGCTATTTAGAATGCGCGGTGATGTCGGTGCGATTTGAATCGATATATTCCGTTTCGACTCGTTTTAACGTTATATTTTCCATTGACAGTATTATTTTATTTTTAACCCACTTCCGCCTCCCGTTGGTCTAACACGCTAAAATCTCATTAAGGAAAACTTTGTCAACCGGAATGATAATTAGTATATCGCTGGCTGAATTTTCTCCCGAGACCTCAGAAAGGCTTTATACGAATTCCGTCCGGAGTTTGAATTGCGTTGATTTTAATCTTTCCAGATTCAAAATAAACACACAAACTTCAAAGAGAATTCGGCAGTCAAACAAAATCTTCATTCAAAAAATATATCGCAAACTCATCATTAGCATGTAAATAGATACTGTTCGACCATAACACTCTTTACCTTCCAGGAAGCAATTTTTGAACATAATATATTTGTTTAGCACATTTTTGTATGATGTATTAAGTAAATTAACTATAAACTTGAAACTGACCACTATCGAAGAGAGTTTATGATTATATTGTTTCAAGAATAAAGAAATTATTGAATTCATCTGAATAGGGCTGCTATAATTCTTGGGACCCTCACCGGAACTTTTGGGTATTGAATGGTAGAAGGTAAAATGAAAAACTCATACAATCGACAAATTTGTAGTTTTATCAACAAACTATAAAATCCAGAAGACGACAACTAACACAAACACATAAATGTCACAAGAGGCGCGACGGGATCCCAGGGACGAGCACTAGTTAGCTTTGTCAATTCGCATCTGTAATTTACACTTATCCATGTAAACCCTGCCGCTCTTACACCTATCTTTCTCCTCTTGACTTGTTTTACTGTAGTTAATTTGACTGACTAGGATAGAATACCGGAACAAAAGATACAGGGACCCAGATATATAAACCGGGATGTATGGCAGCCCTAAATCTGAACTGAAATGGTATAAACCAAAACTGGTTATAAGTCAGTCGCTTTACTCTTCATAGAGAAACAGCATATAAAGATGATCCTTGGAAAACAAAGTCAGTAACAAAGTAATAGGCGAGTTCATTGAAACACCTTTTAGCTTGAAAAATGTTAGTAGGGAGAAATTATAATTTCCTGCATTATTTAAAAATGCATTCAATAAAATTCTTGACCTCGTAACCGCTGTCACCCAGTGGGAGGTCGCCGTCTCGTCGCCGTGATGTTAAGATTATAAACTACCCTTCCGTCGTAAATGTTTATGAGAGGGCGGACCCTTAACCACTGCCACACGAGCCGGAGGAATTTTGCGCCATCAATTTAGAAAAGCATTAACTGTTTGCTTTTGTGGTAACCGTCACATTTTCGTCATTATTGAGATGGTATAAATAATGTTATATAGGAATATGAGTTATGATGCGCAGTAAAGCTTCACAACTCGTAAGTCTTGATTTTAATTTCAGCAGTCATTTACAAAGTCGATTTAATTACTAGTAATTCTTTTTTATAGTTACATCAATAATAGCTTTTTGCCACTAAAAACTGAGAATGAAATTGACTTAATTCATATTAACTTCTACAACTTTCGTAAAAAATAAATGGAATATCACTGAGCTTGTTTTTTAAGACGATAGGCAGTCCTAAAATCTATCGTACTGCATTCATAACTCAAACCAGTCGATTTTAAACTTATCGCCTTCTGCCACTATGCCGACGATATATTGTAATTATATATTTAACAATAAACTTAACTCTCAAAACATTGGATATCAAATAAACGAATGCTGCGTATCTTAGTCACCTTTTCGACAATAAGATTTATTAAATTGTTATTAAAGGCAGTATTTGCGTAATATAATGTTATCTTGACTATACATTCTTTTGGCTGTGCAACACAGTAACTGGCATCAGTAATACGACTGTTCCTGAATATATAAACATTTCTCATTTTAGTTAAAGCCCTTCGACAAAAACAGCATCAATTGAAAAGACGATTCAGTGTTACTTTGTAACGATAATGTCCGTTTAATTATATCCGCATCTTGTAGTCAAGATCATTGATTTACTATTGATTTCTGGTCCTAAACTTGACCGTTAACTTCAAGCATAATTACACTTAACCGGTAAATATATTACGACCATTTAGCACTTACATTAAAATCAGATTACACCAGTTTACTTGACCTATGATCAGCGATAAATTAATATAGCACAAATAATGAATTGTAAGATATCGTCATATAGCGACAGAAGGCGGTTAAGTTAAAAAAGCTTGCTTTGAGATAATCGACTTTCTATTTAACTTTCTTATACATTATTTATTAATCTAACCACTTTATGACATTCGTTAATAGCTTAGGAATTCGATTTAAGTATTATTAATTATTTTTTTATAGTTTTTTCTACTAATAACTCTGAACGAAATTGACTTAATTCATCACTTTTAAGGTGTTAACTGTCAATTTTCGGTGGAAAGACATTATATTTTAAAAAATGAAACACAATTCATTTGTACTACTTCCACATATTTATAATGATCAGAACCGGTTTCGCTCATCACGAGCATTATCAACTGATAAAAATACAAACATAACAAGCTTATTTATATACAATTGAGTGTAAAAATGAAGGTATATAAAACTGATTGTTCATGAACTGAGACAAGAAAATTCTTACGTAAGTATTTTCTTGTCTCAGTTCATGAACCATCAGTTTTATATACTTTCATTTTTACACTCAATTTTATATAAATAAGCCTGTTATGTTTGTATTTTTATCAATTGATAATGCTCGTGATGAGCGAAACTGGTCCTGATCATTATAAATATGTGGAAGTAGTACAAATGAATTGTGTTTTATTTTAAAAAAAAAAGACTTAATTCATATTGTTTTATTCAAATAACGTAAGAAATACATGAAATGTTTGTGAAATGGAGTTTTTTTTGTACACAAAAAGGATTGCTTGATATTCATTAGTAACGCCTATATTTCTGACGTAGGAAATAGTCCTTGTTACAGTATTTAATGATAAAACGATAATATGAAGAAATAAAACGATTAAAGCAAAAAACGATGTGCGTTAAATTATAAAAAACTTATTTATGTTATAAATTATAAAAATGTTTACAGTCTATCTACAATTTATTTTCTGGAGTATTAATTTTTAAACTATTACACGTTAAAATCGCTTTTCATCTGAATTTTATAAGTGTTTGAAAATATAACAGTGAATCGGGACAGTTGTTCCAGAGTGTCATAATCCTCGATGCAATTCTTTCAAACCTGGATATCCAGAAGCTTTTGTGGAGTAATGCGATGTACATATCTCGTATACCAGGAAACCATAAACTATTCCAAATGATAATAGTAATTTTCGTGCAAAGTACAATGCCTTGTTGAGGTACAGACCGACAACGACGTGGTTACGTTTATGGTATGATTGATTCATGACCACTTTTCGTGATACGTAGGGTCATATTAAAACGGATGCTGTGCGCCCCGGGTATATCTTTCGTGGAAGAAGTGCCCCATTTTACGATCGCTGTTAATCGCAAATTGCATTCTTCCGCAAGATGCGATTATTGCTGCCGCTGCTGATTCTATTATATAAGGCTTCTTGGAGATTTTAGTTAGGAACTCATTTAATAATGAACGGCACAACTGCAATCGTAGAGTATACAATAACATGGCCCTGCGGATACTTTAGGGGCACAACTCGGTATGAATGTAGGAATCAAAGATACCGCTTAATTTATTATTTTATAAATAGAAGAAATATTTTAAAGAATAATATCAATAACTTTTCTTAATTTCATATGTTTGATGGATTTTTATTTTTGAATAATGAAGGAAAATTTATGATGCGAAATAAAATTAAATACAAAGAGTCCTTCTTAAGGCCCTATAGTAGGTTTTTCTGTCATTTCGCGAAAATCGTTAAGCATTTGCGTCGCCTAAAAATATGAAACGTCAAAATATTTTTTTTTCTTTTAACAATTGCACTCTCAAAGTATTTGTTTACATTATTGCACTTTTATTTAAATGAAAATATTAAAGTTGTCAAGCCTTTCCAGCAAAGAGTTGACACCTGTTTTTCAGAAATGCTTTTATTTGCTTTACGTCATGACTAGATTAGGGTTTATTGTAGGTTATCGAGATTTGATGTCTGAGACAAAATCGTAGAACAAAGTATTTTTAAGAAAGTGATACGAAGAGAATTTGCAATTTATTGAATATAACGATTCTATAAAGATTTTTGAAATGTATCAACAAGTTTGTTTTCTCGCACTTTTTCTGACTGATAGAATAAATGAAATAGAATTATACTGAATATTTTTTTTTAAAATAAGGCGACAAAAAATTCTATTATATACGTCTTTTATTAAATAAATCTCAAAAAATCAATAAGAGTAATAATTAGTAATCATTCTTTAGGGCCAGACCACTGTGTAGACGTTTTATTAATATCACGTACACATGTAAGTTTGAAATTTTCTCATGACCTAAGCGTCCGCGATATATGTGTATAAAATACACACAGCTCCGACATGACGCAAATTCCGAGGCAAACAAACAACAGTCAATTAGTCAGTATGGATACTAAAAAACAGCTACTTTAGACATTCTGTATTTCAATTTCAATACCGTCATCTATGACTGGCGTTCCCACTAGTGTAATAGTAATAGTTGTATAAGAAAATATTATTGATGATGAAATTAAAATATGTCGCAGGCAGGTACGGAAGTATTTATTTTATTATACCTGTAATAAATAAATCTCAGCCCGATTTCAAAACTTTGTATTTTGATTCATCGTAATCAGCTGCTATTAAAAAATACCGTTTGGCAAATCCTCGTGATTGTAATACATTTCTATGAAATTCTCGGCATTATTTTTGTAATTTTTTACATCATTCGGCTTAGTACAAAATATATGAAACCTTCCTGTAATTTTATAATGAGCTATTTTGTATTATTTATACGACGGAAATGTAATATGGGTCAGTAATAATATCATCGTATCAATTATATATCGGAGAATTCAAAACCCCACTAATTGTATTTTTAAGGGGTACCCTTCCACTGAAAAGACTGAGTCAGAATAATTTATTTTTTATTCAGGTATATCATCTTCATGCAGCAGAAAGTGACCGATAGAATAGTAAAATATTCAGGTCAATGATTGGATCAATCTAAATACCTCTCATATTAGTTTATGATTTTGTTTTTTGGTATATGTTTTAGATATGTTAAGTTTTTCCAGCAAACTATTATTATATTCGTTATTGATCACATAGTTATTTAGTGATGCACATCTCATTTATGAAAATGATATATTAAATATTTACACATTATTGATTAGATTGAAATTTGGATGTGCATAGAGTGAATTCTATTAAATGTTAGTGGCATATCATACGTATATCTTCTATGGATTCAGCGGTTACTTTGTGAAAATTCATTTTTAATATAAAACCAAAATTGATAACTTTGTTATTCCACTGTACTTATCACTAACGTAACGCGTTTCGCCTCTTTAAGAAACATCTTCAGATTAACCATATTGCGAAGTTATTTATTTCTTAGGTAAACAATGATTCTAATTCTTACATGAAAAATAAAGGGTTGCGTGGGTTTTATTTCTTTCTACTAGACGTCGGTAGAGGGGTAAAATATAAACACCGATAGACCAATTACCATGACACTACTAATTACAAATCAATACAACAAAAGTTTGTAGGTGAAAACCTCAAGGGAAATAAATTTAATAATGGTGAGCCGCCTGGTTTATTTAAATGTTATTTACTAGTAGTCCGTTAATAATAATAATTAATGAATAGAATACCATAATTAAACCTAACTACATTGTATCGTGTGGAACAATAACATTACTCACTGTCTTCATAAATGGCCAAACAGTTTTACTTTATATTCATGTAACTTATTATCTCTTACCTTTTATTGAAAGTTGAAAGTATTAACCAAAGATGTCATTGGCATCCCGTGCTTATGAGCGAACAAAGAATCACACGAAAGATGTGTAATAAGCGTTATTTTGCCAATGTTGTTATGCTATGAATAATTTACCCGAAGATTGGTGTAAATTTATCAAGTATGTTTTGATGCCAAGGTGAAATTAGCGACATGGAAACGAGGAGTGTCATTGTGATGAATAAATAATATTTAACCGCAATATTTTGTTTGCATCGTTGAACCTTGTTTATGTGCATACTAATTTAAAACAACTTGTCACTTCTTTGTTTAAATTAAAGTAACTAAAAGTATCAAGGAATTTTATATGTTAACTCACAACAAAGCCATATTTATAATTACAATTAACATTTCTTGCAATTGTATTCATCATTTCATTAATTCCTTAGTTACACTAAAAAACCATTCCTTTCGTATGTACAAATATTATTTACTGTTAAAAGTTGGATCAATTTATCTATTATTTTTTTAAGATAAGTAAAATTATACACCAGTTAGCAGTGCCACTTGTTAACATTCACTCACCCACACACACACACAATCTTTCTGTATGCACGTCGTGCGTAAGCGCAATTATGTGCTGTGCGCTACAGACAGATCTATATAAATATACCTATATTATAAATATGCAGGTTCGTTTCGGTAAAAATAATCTTTATTTTGATGGAATTTAGGTAAGTAATGATTGCATCAATTATATATATTTTTTAATAACACCTAATGGCTTTTAAGGTGTTAACTGTCAATTCTTGGTGGAAAGGCATAATATTTTTAAAATAAAACACAATTTTTTCGTACTTGTAAAAAGTAGTTATTTATTTATATCGTTTAACGTTAATCCTTGTTCGAAAATCATTACTCCCACATTTCATACCACAATTTTGTTGTTAATTAATATTAATTGTCTGTAGAATTACATTCGTAATTTGATAATAGTTTTATTGACGTTTTTAACGGTTTTTATGCATCCGGTATCATAACCATAGTTGAGACGGTCATTCTTTGAATATGCATCGTGCGTTCGCAAACCATTTCCGGTTCTTCCCTACTATTATATTACACATGTTAATTCAATGCGTTATTATAAAGTTAATTATTGCTTAACAAGTTCAAAATTCAAAATAAGAATGCATTTGAATTTTAGATTTTTATTCTAAGAAATTTGTTTTTTGTTTTTTTCTACATTACTTGTTTGATTATGTATAAGGTTTTGAAACAATACGCGAACGGCTGCGAATAAACAAGCTTATTTAAAAAAATGTTAGATTGGAAAGTGTGCGTAATTATTTTATAACTTTCATTAAATTACTGACGCTCTTGTTAGACATATAAATATATATTTATGTTACTGTTTACCACCACACTAACATAATATATTTATGATTTGATTTACATATTTTAATGTCATAATGAGCTTCATTGTTATTTCACTCAAATGAATTATTGGATTGTTCTATTATATAGTAATTGACTGTTGCGGAAACTTAGTTACTGAAAAATAAACGATTTTTTAAATGTACAAGGGGTCTTTATAGTAAAAGTTGACGGCTCAAAGGTTGTGCCCACTATCTTACACATAATTTTTTATTCGGTTATTTCTTAATTATGAAAGGTAACTTATTCAACTCGCCACCTTTTTATGAGTGATTCTCCATATCGATGGCGTCTTGACCAATTGATGTAACTGATGAAATATCGAGGACTTTATTCATGCTATTATTCCTTTCGTTCGAGCTTATTAACCATTCATTTGTTTCCTTGTTATATTTACGCTAACTGCTATTTTTTCAGTACAGCCAGTATGTATCTAGAATTGTAACTCCATGTTGATGGTGTTTTGGTCAATTGATGTAACACTCAAATATTACGAAAATGAGTCAATGATTGTATCTAATTTTAAAGAAGACAGAGCAGGTCACGGTCAAATGATGTAAATTAGAAAAATAAATAGACCACTTTTTGGAAGGTAAACATCATTTTACATTGATTTTAGTTTTAAAAATTCTGACCCGGTCACTTGATGTAAGCAACTATTATATCGACACTCCCTACGTACAATCCCGTATCTGGAAAGATGAGAATTTGCAGGAGTGCATTTAAAAGATTCATAACGTAACTCACCATATAATGTTTTCGATAAAAACAGTTTTTACTCTCACTTAAACAATTCAATTTTGAGGGTAATATCAATTGGCCAAAGCGCCGTCGATATGTTTTATATTTGTGCCGTAATTTTGAATTACGTACATTCACGTATTTATTTGTTGCTTAATGGCGGGTCCTGGGATGTATGTAATCGATCCTAGTATTGTGGTTAGTATGGTGAGTAAAGTAAGTACTTGCATGTGTAAATGCGTGACGTTGCGTGCGCACTCCTTTCATTTGAGTACTGACTCAACCCTTCTCGAGTTGAGGCAGGTCATGACGTCACGCGTAACCTCACACTGCCGCACTTGAGCAGCGTTCACACGTTGATGACCTCTGCAATGTCAGTTCATATTCGAGCTTTCGTTTTGCTGAAAAAAACTTACAACGCTAAAAATTTATCAAAAATGATCAGTGTGTTTTCTGCTTTAAAAAACAAAAAATGTGAAATAAGAAGCACAAAATATATTTATAATCGTATGTTAAAAATGAATGCAATTAACTCTAACAAAGCGATGAACTATGAGACATAAATTAAAAATTTTTTACTGTGTATTTAAAAAAATAAACAAGTTAAATTTTTATGTAAAACCTCATGAATATAGCTGTTTAATGTAATTTATGTATTAAGCACATGTTTTAACGAAGGCGTCTTTTAGTGAAAATAATGTTGTTTACCTTGTGATGGCTTTATTTGAAGAAAATTATAACGACTAGAAATAGCTTATTTAAAATTTTCAAATTTTCTATTCATTCAAATGAAGGTAAAAGCATAAAATTAACATCGAATTCGTTAAAAAACTATTATACATAAATACATAATTATCAGGATTTTTTTAAAGTGTAATGGTAAAACAGCTAGCAGTAGTTTAACAAAGGGCGCGAATAATTTAGTTCCTTGCTGTTTTTCGGTTTATAAAGAAGCTTTAATCAAATTTACTATGTCGACACAACCTACGTATAATCCTGTATCTGCAAACATGAGTATTTACAGTAGAGGGTTTCAAAGATTCATAACGCAATTGCAAAGTAACGACTACATGTATTTTCTTTGAAATTGGAACAGTGCTACTATTTTAATCTAATTTTCCCTGTTGTTTGATGCCTACCCATAGAACTGAGTGCCTAGACAATGAAAGTTCAAAGGATATAATATAATCACATATTTTGCACTTTCGGCGTCCGTAGCGCAGTTGGTAGCGTCGCTGGCTACAGTTTCGGATGTCTCGGGTTCAATTCCCGGCGCGGACGGTTTTCATAGATTGATCTTTCAATCGATTTATAGATTTCTGTTCGTAGTCTGAGTCCTCCCTCCCACCCATCCCATCCTCACGGGACGTAGCGAGAGCGATTAGCTAACCACTTGTCCTGTCATAACCATATCCTTATATCCCTACTCTCTTCGAAAAAAGAGAGGTTGAGCAACTGAGTAACAAGCAGTTCTCGTAGAAAAATGCTGTTAAGATACCTCCATTAGGAGACCATGTGATCCACATTGGGAGCGGACATGGAAAAAAAAATTTGCACTTGTGTGATTATCAAGATTTACGAGTGTCAATGTTATCTACAAATAAATAAAAATAAAACGGTTTATCAAATTTACACTTTTTACAGAAGTGCTATTAGTATTTTCTTTCAAAACGAAAACAAATAAACATTATAATGTGCTCGTGCCTTTGGTTCCCCACATGTGTTTCACGCACTAAACTTTGATATTATTATATTTCACATAATGCGTGTTTTCCTGATACCTAGGCGTTTTATTCGCCAAGCTTTTGCCAAGGCCCAACCACTTGCTCGTGCATGTTAAGTTCATACATCATGGCCGTGCTCCAGTACTATAATAATAAATAGCTATTATTGTTGATTCTATAGAATAATAATTATATTAATAAAAATTAAAATTGATAGCATGGTAATTTGCAGTAGATAAGTTTATATGATTATAATAACCCATGATGCATACATTTTTTACCATGTCCGTTCTCAATTTGGAACATATCAACACATGTTTTTTCTACGAGAACTGCTTGCTACTCAGTTGGTCAACCTAGGGAGAGAATTTTAGACATCACAAAGATTCATGACTACGAACAGAAATTCATAATTCGATTGAAAAATCAATTTATGAAACTTGTACCTGGACTTGAATCTGAGGCATCCATAACCGTAGCCAACGACGTTGACCACTGCACTACGGACCCGACATCAAAACGAAAAATTGTGTCAATGATAAAAAAATATACTAACAGATAACACAGTACTTATGTTTGTGTGATTGCTTCTTACAATTCCGTCTTGTATTATTAGGGTATCAGATACAAGAAATGTGAAAATTATAAATGCATAATTATTAATTGTTGCCAAAAATGATATTCACGTAATTGGTTGTCTTTATTTTTATAACTAGATAAATGCCATCCCTTCCCAACGTATCCGATCTTTCACTTCCTTACACACACGTCCCCCATATTAACCTTAATAACATGCAAGACATGGCTTAGCGCCATCCAAGTGCTGGAAATGTTATCTCTATATGTATAAAAATGAATGAATGTTTGTTTGTTTGTCCCTTATGCGTTCCTATACCATTAGTCCGATCGCGATGAAACTTTGTGAGTTGTTTTGCGCACACCCGCAATGGTTTCTAAATAAAAATAAAATTTAAAAAAAAATCAAATAGTTAAAAACAGCGACATTTCAGTTCGTGAGTGACATGACAAGTGGTGTTAATTGTTAAATTCCGATTGCCGGTCTCAAATGAAAAATTTAAAGGAGAAGATTTACTGTTGCCACGCACCCCAATGATTCCGAAAAATATGCCAGTCGAATTCAAACGTCTGCAGTTTCCGGAGCGACTCGCATTTGCAATTACCATCAATAGATTACAGGGACAGTCGCTACAGGTGTGTGGACTAAATTTGGAAAATCCATGGTTCTCACATGGACAGCTGTATGTGGCCTGCTCGTTCTTTGAGTGGCATTGCAACGCATCCCGGGTACTCGCTAGTGCTTTATATTCTGATATACAGTCGTGGTTCTCTTTCGACATCAGAATCACATATAAAATAAATTGTGAGCATTTTATTAATCAATGTACATATTTACATCTATTACAGTAGTGTGATACCCAATTTTTGGGTGTGATTTCCTATACTCTGTAAAAATTTGCATACTTTACGCCTTCATAGAAGAAAAAAGCAAAACAGATTTCATCAATCAGTGAATGCTTTTGCCACCTTAATAATGTGTCTTTCAATCACGAATAAAATAAGTAAACTAGCTATAATTATAAGTTTAATTCAACTTTAAATATTAAATGAATAAATTTTATCTCATTTTCAAGTAACTTTACATTGCATCGTTGTTGGAGTAAATTATTACGGTAGATTTTTATTTTTATGTTAAGCACTGGATTTTTTAGAGATCAACCTACTGTCGCATATGGTCTGCAAGCAGTGCACGTCTTTCGTCTATAAAAGAGCTCAATATACTGCGCTAGATACATTACTTATTTTATATCCTTCCTTTACATATTTTTTATCATACAATTTTAAATATACGGTCACATACAGATAGCTCATTTTAACATCAGTATTTGTAGCGGCTTGGAAATTATGATAGATAAAACTATGTGTTCCCTATTTTTACAATTCAGTGTTACAATCAGTTTTTGATTTACGACAGGGTTCCGTTCCTCAACCTTTGACGGAAGTCGAAATAGTTGTAAGTCGAATTTCATACAACAAAATAATTTTAAATACTTTAATAGAAATATGCATGAAACGTGCGGAGATAAATAGCTTTTATTTATGCTTGAACGTCCCATATCGGATGTTAACATTGTATAATTAAAACTCACTAAAAGTTATTATTGGACAATGCATAAGTTTTCTGTGTACAAGGATACACTTTAAGACGTCTTATTAAATTTATTCAAAACTAGTTTTTACACCAAGTTGATGACCTTTTGAAGACAATACTTAATTATTCAGTATTCTTTTTTTCTGTTTCTGCATAAAGCGCAGTTCCTTTACCACTCCCTTTTTGCGTTTTTCACACGTATCGTATCCATATCATGTTTTTAAGTGATTTAAATTTACATAATAACTAAGCAAAGTATGACAGCTAATCCATCCCTTTTAATCTTATTCCCTTACAATATTTAAATGTAAAAATATTTCCAACTACCGCAACCTATCAGTTATTACTCTTTGCTTCTGTATTGTAGTCAAAGGATGGGTTATTTATATTTTAACCTATTTACTTCAGTATTTTACTTATTTAAGTATCATTCTTACGTATTCCGTAGAAGTGAAACGTAGAGTGATTTTATTATGATCAGTCTACCTCATTTTTTTTATATTTTCATCATCGGATATAACAGAATTTGATTACTTCATTAATTGTTTTTTATTTGTTGTCGAATATTTATTTTTGTTCAGCCACGATTAAATCTGAAGACAATTGATAATTTATTGATAAAAAATAAACCAATATTTCTAAATACCAAATGACTTCAATGCTAACACATTCTCCCTGCAATCTCAAATACGAAAGTAAAATTTAATGTGCTCACATGGTGAACGAACACTTTAAAACAAAAAAAAAACTCCCCTCCATTTCACCTAAACCATGACAGGATGTTAAGCATCCCTATAAAGATCGTGAGAAAAGGTATTACTTTAGTCGATCTGGCATCTGACTTTATAATATTTAAGCTCAGAATATAATAATACATTGTCGTTTTTATTGGTAAAATAAACTACAATAGTTTTGAATACATATTAAATCGATGTTGAATATTTGTATCTAAGTCATTCAAAATTTAACAATGCATTGTTCAAATATCGTAAAAATAATAACTTTTCGCAAATTGAAAACAGATTTTCAAAACACAAAAATTGTTGTATATTATTGCAGTTTTGTATTTATTTTATTTGAATACGTGTTATGCATGTTATTTAAATTTTTTCATACAATTCGTCACGATTTTGTTTTCTTCTAAGTTCGTAATGCACTTGTTGTATACAGTTTCAGTGAAGCGTTTACCTATTCTGTTTGTATATGTGGACCCTTGACAGGGCCAGCTGCCTAAAATCCTTCAATCGTCTGTATTGAAAGCGAGCGGAGAGGGAGGTTTCGTTACAAACTGCCAAATCCCTTCCGAGAATTCTGCTGTTCCCACTAAAACTGTTTTTAGACCCCCAAAAAATGATCGATGCGCTTCGTTTTTTGAAATAGATCTCCTGTCGTACGGGGGGGCATGGTTTTTAAAAGTGCATTATTCAAAATATGTTTCGTGCAACACTAAGCATATTGAGTATAGCTTTCTTTCTATTCAACAAATTAAGAATTTAGGTAATTTATGTGATTTATAATGTATAGTACTCTTGTTTAACACATTATTCTATCGCTATGAAGTAAAGTATTTTTGACCATGTATGAGCTACACAATTCAGTTATTGTCATAAATCAGAGCAATAGTATGATGATTGAAACGGCATAAGATATAATATAGTAACAATTAATAGTAACGTGACCATAACGCATCATGCTAAAATAAATACAGTGTTATGGCCAATTGATGTAACCTTCAAAAAATCTCATTTTATAGACTACAGTGCAAGTTTCGGCCAAATGATGTAAATGACAAAAATAATTTGACCATTTTTTAGAAGGGAAACATCATTTTATATTGGTTTTATTTTTGAATATTCTGACTCGGACACTTGAATGTAAGCCACTATTATATCGAAAACCTCTACGTATAATCCCCTATCTGCAAACATGAGAATTTACAGTACATTTAAAAGATTCATAACCCAACTCACAATAAAATGTTTTCGATAAAAACAGTTTTTACTCTCACCTGAACAATATCAATTTTGAAGGTTACATCAAATTGCCAAAACACCGTCGATAAGGTTATAATATTTTGGAAGGGAATATTGTTTTTACTGTTTTCCGCTATAGCACAATGATAGTGTACGTATAATATATACGGTGCATTTGCAAACATTTATTGATAAAATAACTAATGGTGTATGATATTCTATTGAGAAGTCATCTCATCCTATATTCTCAAAAACCTTCAAGACTGCAACATTATTTTACGATTTGTTTTAAATTGAGAGTTTCTAATTGTTGCTGTAGAAACAAATAAACTACAATTTGTAAACTTAATTTAAATTATCGTGTGACGTATAAAGGCAGATCTGAATTGTTCAACAAAAACCCTATTGATGCAAAAGGGAAGATTATAAATAAATTCTTGTATACGGTTATCTCATAAACCGTTTTGAAACTTGAAGCTCCAAATCTCAAAGCGCATAAAATAAATGCATCATATAATATACTTGGTACAATTTTGCCAATCGACCTGCGCTTTTTTTTACCTCTGCATAATCTGTTGTTTTATTCTACGAAATATTTAATAAGGAAATATTTTTCTTGCTATCGTCTAACATTCATAAGAATTTAAAAATGCGTTTTTTAATCATGTCTGCCATCTTCCTATGTATTGTATCCCTCGTAAATTTAATGATTTAATATTTACGCAGAATATTTAACAATTGGCTTTCAAATCTCATTACAAATATCATTTTGAGAACTTTGAACTCTATGCGTATGATAATAGTAATCTGAAACACTAAACGTATTTAAGAACTGTTAATTAGACAAATAAATAATATAATTTAAGACATCGACTGAGGGTGCTTGATGGAATTTCAATAATCCAAATTTAAATAAATAATAATTTCTTATGAAAGTTTACAAATTAAATCTGTTAGTTTTATTCTCAAAATACATCCGGAGTCTGTTATAATAACAAAAGAAGAATCCTGACTTGTTTACGACGGTTTCTAAATTTTTGTTTTTTCGACAAATAAACAGGTGCCATTGTTTCTGCTTATGGTTTCACCTGTTGAAAATGATCTAAATGATGTTCGTGGAATAAAGTTTTTGGGCATTCTTATTTTTATCAGTTCGAACAGCTGCCATAGAAACGCCGCTACTAGGCCAAAGAAATACAAATAATTTAGTATCAATAATAACCATTGACAAATTTTTACTTACGTAATCGATCAATACTAGTCTACATTCATCTTATACTCACTAATATAAGGAAGTTTGTAATAAATTACAATGTTGGAAATTATTAGCTTATACTTTACTTATGCCGACCTTTCATTACCACTTACATAGTGTGGCTTGATATGGCAAGAACCTTTGAGAAATCAATTTACATAATTATAAATTACCTAGTCATCAATATTACAGAACAAGAGAGACTTTTGATTTTGTAGATTATAATACTGTTTCAGTTTACTCAAATTATAAAAAAAATACCTTATTTAACATAATATACGTGTTGTTTTGCCAAGTTTCATTTTGGTGGTAGAGTTGTCACTTTATAACATTGCACTCCGGCTCTATGATCTTAAGATAACGGGAACCATACACTGACACGCTTTTTATTATTTACAAAGCGTATCAGTGTAGTAAAAAGTGCAAAGTTAAAAATTACTCTAATATAGTGTAATCCTGAAGTATGATCATAAATAGTGCGCTTAAAGCTATCCTTACCCGTAAACCGTGTATCGGATGGTATAAACATTCAAGCTTGCTATTTCGAATAATTATAATATGTGGTTTAGATTGTTTATGATCGACCAATGAATCTTTAAACCAAATTGATATGGTCTTCTCACCAAACAAGTTCAGATTATCTCTCATGACAAAATACATGAAAACTTTTCATTTATATAACAGTAATTGAATATACGCTTTCCCGATTATTTTTCAACAGAGATTTATTATTGGCTTTCACTTTTCTGTATAAAATATCTCGAATTTAATGCATTGAAATTAACCACGTCGTATATTTACGACTGCAGTTCGGGGTTACATAAATAATTCAATCCTTCAGCGCTGAACGGTTTTTATTATTAATCCTGGCATTGGTCCATTTGTATAGTTCAACGTTCGATGCTCAGTTTACGAATCAATAATAAATATATTACTTGAATAAGTTTGCTTCAAAATCATTTTGAAGTTCGTTGCAGCCGCTCCGGTCTCATGGAATTTCAACAAAGTTTCATTTCAATCTACGCACGTATTTTTTTCGAACATTAGTGCCGTTAGCTTATCATATAAAGATCGGGTGTTGAGCCCTAGAACCCCTACGCATGGATTAACAACCATGTCCTGTCGGCGTCCGTGGCGCAGTTGGTTTCGTCGCTGGCTACGGTTACGGATGTCTCGGGTTCAATTCCCGGTGCGGACGGTTTTCATAGATTGATCTTTCAATCGATTTATGGATTTCTGTTCGTAGTCTGAGTCCTCCCTCCCACCAATCCCATCCTCACGGGGCGTAACGAGAGCGATTAGCTAACCACTAGTCCTTTCAAAGCCCTATCCTTCTATCCCTACTCTCTTCTAAAAAAAAAAAAAAGAGAGGTTGAGCAACTGAGTGACAAGCAGTTCTCGTAGAAAATTCTGTCAAGATACCTCCATTAGGAGACCATATGCTCCACATTGGGAGCGGACATGGAAAAAAAAAAAAAAATTCGTACAGCAATGACAGCAGTATAAAATTTCTTCAATCATGACAATTTCTTTTAAAACTGTTCAAACAAAAAAATAACTGAAACACTTTTCCAATCTATGTCCAATCTATTACAATATGAACAAAAATTAAATTGATCAATTAAGATGAAATTAACTGAAAGATCATTTTTTATCTAAATAATTAGCACTGTTTTTTTTTACCATTTTTAAATACGATCGAAACCAATCTTGATTATAATATTGTAAGAATCTGGAAAACAAGTCTTCTAGATTGTAGATTGTTTTTCCGCCAGGATTTCCGTTGAAGTAATACCATATTATTAAATAATTGAATGAAAGTAATCAACTAGTAGTGTTAAATAAAATATGTATATGGAAAATTCTTATAATTTACGAAATATGTGCAAGTGTTGATTGAAACAGAATTTTATTTGAATACATGGTTTCATTTAACAGATACGCATAAATCATTTTAAGCATTCGACTATATGACGATAAAAGACAGAAATCATATTTGTTTTAACAAACATATTAATAATTGATATTATTACTAGTTGTCCTCCATCCTGTATTTTTTTATCGTGGCTCCTAAACCATAAGTAGGCAACTAATGCAGGATGCTTTAACATCTGCCGCGTGATGGGGGAGGTAAAAACTAGCACCCCCAAACCCTAACATCCTTTGCAACCCCTGGGGGGCAAAAAACTCGAAACGATCCCAGGTATTCCGCTTGCACGACAATAGAATTCCAGGGAACGCATCCCAGTGGCATTACACAATGCGTCCAATTCTATGACGCTACATTCGGGTTGCTTGAACTTGCAAGTTTTTTGCCCGTATTTTGCACTTGCCGTTTGGGGGTTGTTGAACGCGACCCTCGCGGAGATGTATTCAGTCTGAGGAAAGCAGGCCGCAAAAAATCGTGCGTACTGCGAGAATCCTATACATACGGCTTATGGGTCATTGTGCCATGGGGTTATTGTGCTCGGTCGAAGATTGAGAAGGAAGGTAGGCGCACCGAGCGATCGCAGAGTTCATTCAACTCCCAAAGTTGTGAATAATGTTTGTAAATAATCGTTACCAGTGTTGCATTTTTTCAAGTTGATCTTAATCTTGTGGGTTGTTTGCAATGCTGCGCTTGATCCCGCAGACGAATTTTGTGTCGCGGCGCTGCGGTCATAATAATATTTTTATTATTCGTACCGTGTCGTCATTTCGTGCGTTTCCGGTTTTGACTATATAAGCATATTAACATCCATTTGTTATAGTTTTACCACAAAATTAGTTCATCGTTACCATTAATAACATGTGTTACTGTCAATACTGCCTGTTGCATTCTAAGTTGTCCTCGAATTCCGTTTGAATACAGTGGAGCTACGAAATAACATCAATGGAATTCATTCAAACTTTCCTGCCACGTGTAATTTTAGCAGTTAAAATACGATTTACGTTAATTTACGCGGCTGACATAAAATCTTTTCAAAACAAACAGTTTTTGATCGTTTTCACTTATAATATAAAATTGATAACTTTGTTATTTCACTGGTTATTTCACATCAACGTGACACATTTCACCTCTTTAAGAACCATCTTCAAACTAACCTATCGCAAGTATATTTATTTCAAAGATAAACAATATTTCTATTTCTTACATTCAAAATATAGGTTAGGTTGGGTTTTATTCTATTCTAACCGTCGTGTGGTGGGGCGGAGGGGGGGGGGGTTAAAACGTAAACACTAATTACCGATAGTGATAGAATTAATGATAGACGAATAACGTAACAATTATTAAAAATGAATTTTCACAAAGTTATATTGAAATGAAATCAATAACGCGTAATCGATTTTTTCGTGCAGATGCGCATTACACGGCTGTATGTTATGTTTTTAATCCTTCCTAACAAATACCTTCCTATACACGTTATGTTGAATAACTGACTAACGAATTGCCATCCGAAATTTAGTCCCTTGTGACCCGAACATGGAATCAGAAAATTTAAACCTGTCATACGGATTTGTAGAATGACATTTGATATTGCTTGCCTTTAATATTTCGTGGAATGACATGGAATATTATTTTCCCCTTCTAAGCAATTATAACTTCTAACCGAAAAAGTTTTGCAAATTTTCCATTTTTGACATTTTTCACCGCTCAGAGTAGAGAAAATGAAATTCATTTATTATGCCTGTTGGAGTCCTAATAGAGCCTCTTAAAAGAGGTTGCTTTAAAATATGATAAAATAACAAAATGTTTAGTTTTACAATGCTATTAGGTAGTTGATAGCTATTTCGGTTAAACTCTTAACTAAATACTTTGTTATTTTATCCTATTATAATGGAGTTCTACCAAGTAAATGCCAATTCAATCAATATAGCTGACTGTTATCCAGCATAGTTAAACGATTGGCGGTAGACAGGGAATCCTAGAGGCGCCGCGTGGTGGCCATATACCCCAAGAGGAAAGCTGTTATTCAGACGCTCAACCTCTGTGTTTCGGACACGGTAAGGATAAAAGGATGGTGAAAGAGAAGAACTATTAGTTAGGTAATCTCTTTTCTTACGCCCATTAAGTATCAGCTTAATGATGAGCTATACTAAATCAATTTATGAAAGTTTCCGTTTGGGAATTTGAATTTGTGCTGAAATACGACGAACTCTCAATAGAGTCGGCTGCCGTATCGACTTTACTATTATAAAAATTGTAATCAATTTAAATATTCAGCTTATCGTTAATCTCTATTACCAACAAACCTACTCTTATATTTTGGGTGCGCTTTTTTTGAAACTAGACATCTCAATTATAAAACGTGGCTAATTAAATGTGCACATTATTTACATAGCCTATCTGTTGCAAGGATCAAGTTCATCAGGATAATTTTATTCAACGTGTTCTCGCGTGTCCTTTTGTCTACGAGCGTTAAAAAGAACGAAATTATTGTTTTGTGTAGCATCCGTCCGACCGTGATTTTGTGAAACAAAAAGCCAACTCCGCTACCGTGTGTCGCTTTATCGCGTGTCTGCCGCGAATTATTTCCGCTCGGCGGACCATAATTATCAAGCCGCCACTATGGGTCTATTAAAAAATTACAAGAATATAAATATAATGCATTTCATCAAGAGCTTGGCTATTGGCCAATTGATTGGTTTAATAGTACACCTTTTACAAAAATAAATATTTTACTAAACTGCAATAATAATCCTACCGTGTATTTTTTAAAAGCGAAATCTTAAAAATATCTTTTACATAAATGATTATTAGTTCGGGGGTAACCTGTATTGCATTTTTTTTTATTCGGTGTTTGCTGGTAAAGGAATTAAATGTAATTAATTATTTAAATGTTGATCTTACCTCCGTAAAAATTGATACGACTTTTAAAATATATACCGTGGTGCAGTGGTTAACGTAGTTGGTTACCGTTACGGATGTCTCGGGCTCAAGTCCGGGTGCAGAAAATTTCATAAATTGATTTTTCAATTGATTTATGCATTTCTGTTCGTAGGGAAAAATGTTTTTGAAGACTTAAATTCCCTCACACCCATGCGATCCTAAAAACGGGGCAAAGCGAGAGTGATTAGCTAACCACTAATCCTATCCTTATCCTTTTAACCCTACTCTCTTCGAATGAGATAAATTGAGCAACTAAGTAACACGCAGTTCTCGAAGAAAAAAAATCTGTTGAGATATCTCCATTAGGAGGCCATATGCTCCACACTGGGAGCGGACATGGTAAAAAAAAATTGGTAGCTTATTTTTTTTTCAATCATGTCCGCTCTCAGTGTGGAGAAGAGTATGAGCTAATAATGGAGCATCTCAGTAGAAGCTGTTTTACGAGAACCGGTTATTATTTAGTCACGGAATAAAGGATGGCGCTAATCGCTCTCGACATGCCACGTTTACAGGATCGGATGGGTAGTAGGCAATGTAATATACATCACAGATAAATCTTTGAACACACATCCTAAAATCGTTTCCAAAATGAATTTAAGAAAGTGAACATCGCAACTACTATACTACAGGCCCTGTATTATTGGAAAAATAACATCTTCAGATAACCGATTGCTTGATCTATAATCTAAAAGATGAATTGTTTTATACCTTTTCATAATTTTATGGTTTTGTTAGACGCATTAATTTTATTATTAATAGTCATACTTATGTTGTTAACTTTTCTGTAAAACATAATTTATTTGAAAAGTCTATATTATTTTTGTACGTAAGTAGTTTTATTACCCACAAGAAATTTTTGGTGCTGGTTTTTATGTACATACATATTTAGTTATTAAGTTCTAGGCGTGTTTTAGAAGAAATTAACTGATTTAAAAATTTCACGCGTTCACATAATGACAAACTATTTAATAGGCATGTAACAAAAATAATTTATTGTTAAATATTTTTGATAGTTTTTAAGCAAAACAGCATCGTCAGAACAATCAAAGATTTAAAAAAAAATAATACGATATGCATTTAATTCTCTTTGGTATTTTTTGAATACATAAATGTCGAAGACTTCTATGCGATTATTACTTTTGTTCTAGCTTATTAAGGTGAATAAGTAGGCTTTATTTTTGTTAATCGTTCTCCGTCGCCTAAAAAATGTGGAGCGTCGAAATGAAAAATTTTTCTTTTAAAAATTTCACTCTCAAAGTCTTTGTTTACATTATTGCACTTTTATTTAAATGGAAATAGTAAAGTTTTCAAGTCTGTATAGCAAAGACTTGACACATTGTTTTTCAGAAAGGCTTTTATTTCCTTTACGCCGTGTCTAGATTAGGGTTTATTGTAGATTATCGAGATTTGATGTGTCAGACAAAATCGTAATACAAAGTATTTTTTTATCGACGAGAGGTAGTAATAAACTGACCACATGGTGGAAGGAAAATATCATTTTACATTGGTTTTAGGTTTAAAAATTCTGTCCCGGCCACTTGATGTAAGCCACTATTATATCAAAACTCCCTACGTATAATTCCGTATCCTTATCTGCAAGCATAATAATTTACAGCAGTGCATTTCAAAGATTCATAACGTAAGTCACCACATAATGTTTTCGATAAAACAGTTTTTACTCTCTCCTGAACAATTCCAATTTTGAGGGTAACAGCAATTGGTCCAAACACATTCGATGTGTAGGATTCGCTTAAGCTCGATGTATTGTCAATACTGATAATGCAATATTGTTAAGTTCCTTTGTTTCGAAAGGTGACCTTTTATTTAATACACCAATTATGGATTGAAGACAATATCCCGATGAAAAGAAGTCTCTGGTGGAAGTAAAAACAACAAATTGTGACACGTCGATCTGCGCCCGTGGCATCGACGTCGTTAAATGCGTTGTTGTGTCGGCGGGACTTGATCGCAGCCCTCTGGCTCCGTACGCATTCTTTTCGAGAGCGAAATAATAAAGATTCGCATTCTCATTGAATATTCAACACCGTCCCGGACTCGAATCTCTCGTTCGCGTCGCCGGAGTCTGTGCGTCGCGCCGATCGCCATCTTGATTATTTCGTCCACTGCCAGTGTCCTTCAATCTTAAATCTTAATAACGTCATATTATTATTGCCATTTTATTAATCGATATTTCTTCACTGATTGAACTTACTCGATAGTTAATAAGTTTTCTTTACAGATATTGAATTGACAGTAATACAATTTTATATAATCTTTTTTAAGCACTCATCTAACAACATAAATATGTATGGCTCGCATTTTTCTAGTCATAATTTTAATTTAGGTCAGAATATATATTAAATGTTTATAATTTATCGGTCAGAATTACGTAGGGTAGAATAAATAATTTTATAGTCTGTATTTCTGACCATTTAATTTGTTGCCAACATGTATAATGTAGGTATGTAACCTAATTATTATATAAGTCCTCACAAGTTACTAGTTCGTAAGTATTGTGAAAATCACCCACTTGAGTGAAATGTAGTAAAATGAATTAATTATGGACATTATGAAACGACTTTAACTTAAACCGTTTACACGGTCACCATTCGAGCGCTTAATATCAAACAACGTTATCTGCAAACGTTTTTTGGGTCTCCTGTAAAGTTGTACTTTTGTAGTTGGTGTAGTTTGACATTAAACCCTCGCATTGATAATGCATATCGACGCAAAATTTCACCGGCCAAATCTTTGTTTCTCCCGAAATTTCTCACATTTGGTCGTACAAGGAGAGCACAAGGTCGCAGAAGATAGTCAATTATCCTAGATTCATGACAGCTGCCAAATCTAAATCTAAATTTAAAAACAACTTTGGTTATTGTTTTGTATTTTCCAAAGATCATAAACTCAACATAAATTCTTCGGTATTCACGATTTAAGAGAATGTTTTGTATTCCAGTATGCCTTTTGTTGATATTTTCATATCATCTGCCAGTATTACGAATTCTACTGCTTGAAAAAAACTGGTAGACATTTGTAATGTCAAACTGTCGTTTCGAAATAGAACGCGATTCTTGCAGCACTGTGATGAGAAAAAAAACGCATTAAAGATTTCAGGGAACGAATGAATCGTATAAATAGTTTACCTTGATGCAATTCTGTCAAACAAATGCGACGCATTTTTAAAGTATTGCTTTTTTTATTCAATTCGCTCAAATTTAAACAGTTTTCGTTTTATCGGATCTTGAAAATTCTGCCATAGCGCTGTTTTGTATTCGACATCCATTAATTTGATTTATTTAACGTCCGCGTATACAAAATGACAATTCGATGCAAATTCATACAATCCTTTAATTATTTAAATTATAAACAATAAGGTTATTTAATTTTAAATTGAAAAACAAAATTTCCTTATTTATTTTAATAAACCTTCCCACTTTTTTCGATGTCCACGCAATTTCTTCGTGAAGCGTCTCATTCTTTCTCCTGTTCATATAATTTTATTGAATCTATATAATACTAATATAACCGTACCCGTCATAGACGATGGTATTGAAATTGAAATACTGAATGTATAAAGTAGCAAGTACGTCGGAACTGTGTGTCCATTGCAAAATCTTTTTTTATTATCATGAGAAAATTTCATACCTACGTGTGATATGTGATAATAATAGGTGTTAGGTCAGAGTCAACGCGCGACGGTGGGACGGGCGCGGTGCTTAAAACTGAAATGCAGAGCATGCTTTTGCAATGTCCGTAGTTAATGCGCAGGGACTGGAAGTTCGCGCGTCTTGCCTTGAGTGGGTTTGCATTTCAGTTTTGCACTTGCGTTGACTGGTCGAGCACTAAAGCGTCGCAGAGTTCTCTTAGCTATTATGTATAAGATAATGCATTTTGATAATTTTCTGGCTCATCAGATGTTTTACGAAGATAATAGAACTACATTGTTAAAATATTTATTTATTGCCTCTCTATGACGCTGGTTTTATTATTCATTCATTTAAGCCTATATTTTTTGATTTAATATTCCTTAGAGGGGTATCCGATAGAATGATGAACGTGAAATTGCTGTCACGTATTACCGTTCAATTTTTTGTTGTCTACCTTTTTGTCTCGGCGAGGTTGAGCCGAGCGCCATTTTCGCATGATTTGTTGCGTCTCGTGAGACCTCTTCTATAAAATTCAAATCGAGACCTTGATATTTGAGATTGCGTGACCCGTTTTTTCCTCAGCCCGGAAACTCTAAAACGTTGTAAACAAATATTTAGAGAAGCCCCATCGAGCAACTCTCGAATTCCTCTTTCACCGTCTTGTAGACCAAAAAAATGCTCGTTTTTGATTAGCCGCAGAGTTGAGCGATCTATTTCACAATACAATGTTATAAAGACCAAATTACATGGTTCTGTACAACATTGTTACAGACTCGCAATCAGGAACGTAAATTGTATATCTGCACATTATTGTCATTGATAATCGAACGCAAATGAAATAATGTAAACTTCACATCATATAAAAATAAAATTCTTTTGTCAAATGATTGAAATCCGAGATACAATATTTATATGTCATATTATCTTTGCCTCACGCATGCGTGAATACAGTGACCATATAGACTTAAAGATATTTTTAAAATATTCAGACAAACCTTGACAAGGCGACACTTTGAAGGAATCTTTTTAGTTCTTTGAATCGTGCCATATATAATTGCCTTAAGAAGTTTCATTACAGACAGATTTTTCTTGAATAGGTAAAACGAAAAAATGATACTTGACACCTGTGGTTAGATCAGACCTATCGACGAATTTATTCGTTACAAAATCGATATTTTTTTACTTGAGGCGTGTTTCTGCAAATATCTGACCAAAACATTGCGTGTTAACAATCACGACATCGCTTTTGTGTTTTTTCTTTCCTTATAAGTAGAAATCAACGACATAATGTTTGAAATTATTATAATATTATCATTAAAAAAGTAACTTAAGATCTAACGTTATATTTTATTATAAACAACTCTCATCGTAGATACTTAACTTTCTACTCGTATTTCATTCCTAAATCAAATAAGCAAGTGCCAGCTATTCAACGCGTTCATTCTGACGGTGCTTCTTTACGCTTGCGAGTTATGGCACATCACCAATGCACAGTTTAAACGTATACTGTGCTTTGAAAACAGATACTTGCGGCGAATACTAGGGGTACGGTGGTTTGATTTTGTCAGTAACTCGTAGGTAAGAGAGCGGACGGACTAGCCTCTTATTACGACCTGAATGGCCGGATGAATTTCGTCGACCCGGAAGGCTGTTGAAGAACATCCATAGGATGTATTCTGCGGAACTACGGAACGCTAGGATGACCTGGGAGGAAGCAAGAAGACTGGTGGGGGACAGAGAAACTGTGTGATAGCCATATGCTCCGAGTAGTGAGCTGATATGGTAAAAAAGCAAATTTCAAAACATTTGCTCGATGTGGAGACAGTCAGACAGCAGGATTGTTTATATTTGTGTGTGTGTGTGTTGTGCGTTATAAATATGCATTGCAAGTAATAAACGTGTCCCATCCATCACCTTTTCAGTACGGAAGTAAATGATTGTATAATTTATTTAAAAAATCTTTTACATTTTCATGCTACAAATCTGAATCAATCTGTTGTAAAAAACTGATATTTTAACTACTATTGTAAAAAACACTATGTGAATTATTGAAATGCAAAATGCAGTTACGAAAATGTCACAAGTTGTAAAAATTGTTAGCAGTGAAAAATCACAACTGTCTAGTCGAATCCTTGACATTAAAAGCTCTTTGTTATAGACATTAAAAGTCCACTTATGTACGTAAGTGATCTGACCGACTCGATTCACTTAAAAGACTTTGTGATCTATGTGACAGATTACATCCATAGTTATACTAAGTGTACTGTCTACGTTTTTAATTATTATTGCTAATGTCGTTTTTAAAATCAAATATTTCTCTGTTTTTTCTGTGTGTTTCATTCTATATTTAGATTGGCGATTGGCAATATTTACATTATTTTTTTAATTAATCCTTGGAAATACTTGCAGGCTATGAATCGACATGGTTTTAATAGTTGTTTTCATATAAAACTATAATACTTTTGATTTCAGACTCTTATTTGAGAAAAATACGTTCTATAAACCTTTAATACCTTATTTTAAAACTGAAATTCAACACAAACATAAATCACATCGTCATTTTTATTTTTAATGCAGAGGAGTGAAAATTAGAACCTCATTAACAATGAGGTTTTAATTTCAGTAATGATCTTTTTAGATAATTAGTCATTATCTAAAAAGACCACTTAAATGTACCAAATTTTAATTTCTCTATTTGTGAAACTTATATACCTCCAACAATTAAATGTAGCCTATTCGTACCGATACATAATTATGATAATACCTAGTTGGATATCCTTCCTTTGTTTAGGGTTGATCTATTTTTTTTGCCTCACATCTGCTGCCCTAAAGGGTTGAAAGAGATCTTGCAATGCTAATTTGCCGATAAATTCATCAATCTCTCTGACGCATTTTAGTGCGATAGTAAACGGGTGCTCAAAAATAAATAAAAATTTTATTTTAATAATTATTTTATTGGAATGTAAACTGATAAATATTAAATTAAAACAATAGCTTTTTACAATTTAAAATTGGTAAGTACATAAATATTGTTTAAAAAATTGACTGATTCTTTATATCGTCGTTGTTCTGGAAGAAAACACTTAATCTAAAAAATGACATAATAAGTTAAATATAACAAAATGTTCCTTATTTCAAACTCTAACACATGGAAAAACAAACTTATTTTTATAAATTATGCTTTTACTTAAAAACGGTTTTGTACAAACAAACAAAATGAAAAATGTATGGCATTCGAGGCATTTGAAAAACTTCCAAGTCTAATTACACAAAATTAGTATTTTTCAGTTAATCTCTTCTTCCAGAAAAACGACGATATATTATCGAATAATTAATATTACCTACCAAATTTTTATTTTTGTCACTTAATGTGTTAACTATCAATTCTTGTCGGAAAGGAATTATATTTTAAAAACAAAACACAATTTGTTTGTACTACTTCCACATGTTTATAAAGACCAAGACAAGTTTTGCTCATCACGAGCATTATCAGCTGACAAAAATACAATCAGTAATAATAATCAATACTGTCAGTTCGAGTCCATTTGTTTGCTCGAATGCCTGAAGATGCCGAAAGGCGAAACCCGGGTCGTTAGTGACAAAATACATGGAAGTGTACAAAATCTCAACTATCCAAATTTGATATTGAATTCAATAATTCAAAAAAAATACAATCAATGTAAATAGTTCTGTTTATGATGTGGTACAAATAAGTTGTGTTTTATTTTTATTTTTGTATTTAATTTCTGTTATAAACTCTCATGTTTACCCAACCAATCTTCACTAATTATTTCACATGTATGTATCCTAAATCTCGCATATTTTTTGGATAACGTAGTTCCAATTCTATGCTGTATGAAAATGATGAATCAACATTCCCTAATTAGGACAACTCCCCATTCAAGCCTCGCCTGTTATATAATAATGAATTACAACTTTCATAAAATATTACATTACAGTTAAAAATATTAGCTAACACCCTATACTCTTGTATCGTACACACCTTTTGTCCGTCCTTTTTTTGAAAGCTCTGGACCTCGACTTCAAACTTTTAACCCTTTTTTTATTTATCGCTGTCGAGAATGGCTACAGCTGCTTGTAATTTTGTATTTAAAATACATACACGAAGATTATTTTTCTCAATTATTTATGATACGCCGATATTATTCTTTGCATGACTTGAGAATGATTTGCAATTGTAACTATTATTCCAAATAAGCTTGATAACTTTACGATAATTATATTAAACATGGTTTTGATATAACACGGTTGATGAATTTTTAAAGCCTAAATCCAAAAATACTCCTCCCATAGTAAAAATAGTCGAACATATAGAATTTTAAGTGATAGCAATGATGAATAAATGATATATTATATGTAATTTTCATTTATATTAAAAAAATAAACGAAATTAACAAACATTGATTTTTTTTTTTGGAACGCATACCTACCCTAATTTTGTATGAAGTTCAAACCTCGTATAGCACGGATTTGTATTACACGACGTTTTTGTGGAACTATATTACCGTGTTATACGAGGCCCAAGTGTATATTAGTTTTAGAACGCTAATATTCAATAATGTATTAATATGTCAGCATTTCACAGTTCACAGAATCATTGAAATTATGGTATCATTGGGATAATAGCTTAATGCCAGATTGTATATGTTATCAAAATTAACAGATTTTTTACTTTTGTTAATTTTTATACGTAGGTGCTTTGTCTCGTTTTCGATTAATTACTATGATATCGACGTCCTGCTGGCGAAACACGTCAAGTAGGAAATATCATATTTGAGAAATTTTCTGCTGAAAATTATGTGGAGAATACCATAAAACGATATGTTGCTGAATGAATGCGTGTGAATCTGGACAGAAGATTGAATTTCAAGTACTCTTAATTCATTTAAAATATGTAATAATCGAGTGTCAAATAATTTCTCTGATTCGCAAAAAAACAAATTGTATATTAATAACTCAAAAATACAAATTAATGATTGAAGATCATATTCTATGAAGCTTAATTATTGAGAATTTTCGACAAATTATGTAAAGTATATATCAGCCGCCGGTAAACTTTTTGGCTAACGGACCACTAACGGAACTTTTGTGTAAAATATTAAATTTTGAAAAAAAGTCATCAATGAAAAAAATGCACCTAATTCATAAAATAAAACTAGTAATTACAATTAAATTACATTTAACTCAACTCTTCTATAAGCCGCACTTTTATCACACCAACTGAAGTATTATGTCATGTGACAGGCTTGACCGTGGTGAAACGAGTCCGAGAAGAGTGTAAAATGAGACAGAACATGTGAAATGCAGCGAGCTAGACGTGTTAAGAGATTCAGATGATTTGTTTCTGGGTTGGTTTGCTATGGATTAGAAAATTCAAATAATGTTAGATTTATCTGCGGACCACCGCTTTGGTTACCGCTGGTATATATTATTGTTTTTATAATAGAAAATTAGTTAAGTATGTACTTTTAAAGAGTCACAAATAAAATGTAGAAAATCGAAAATTCTGTTGTAAATGCAATGAAATACGCTATTGACTACCATTTTTCGATCCCCCAGAAGTTCCACATTATAGAAGCACCAATAAATAGAATCGAATCTTAATATCCATAAAATTAAGACTTACGATTATACGTAAGAGGTCGTTGTCTCATTAACGCAGATTAATTCCTTATTTAAATGTTGCATTATGCAAATTTATCCACTATATTAGCAGAATTCTGAGATTTTTTTGTGTAATGATACATTTTATCTGTGACCGTTAAATAAATAACATCTTTAATAAGGCTAATATACTGCTTTATTTCCATAGATATTTCTAATGTCACAATTTAATAAAAAAATCTTTTCTATTTTTTCCAGGTAAGTTTCCTTTGACTTCCATAAGCTGTCTGCTTGGATGAGATCGGTAAGTTTTTGACAGGTCTTTTGACTAGAAATCTTTATGATATGTTTCTGGTTGTTTTTTAATCTTACGATTATATTGTAATTTCTGTAAAATATTGAATATATTCTTTGTCATAGTGTAAAAGCATGTAATCTGGATATTGTGAATGGCGAAATTCATAACGAATATTTCTTCCACAATTTTTCATAGTAATAATGACAATAACTAGCAAAATGCTCTCGATAAGCAAAACTAGTCTTTATCGTTATAACAAATGTGCAAGTAGTTAAAAAAATGTATTTTATTTTGACAAATAAAATGCAATAATATAAACGCCAAGAATTGACGGTAAAAACATTTAAAGTTATTAAATACTCTTTATTATTTATTATTAACTAGTGAGTACCCGGCATGCGTTGTAACGCCACTCAAAGAAAGAAACTGTTTGTGTTTTAATGCTCTACACGGGCTGACATTACATAAAATTACCCCGTCCGAGCCCGTCATCTTCAGGCCCGGCCCTGCTCGAGCCCGAGTCTCAATATCACACTTGTTACCTGAACCTAACCAGAAGCCCGATTTTTTAAAAATCTCGTAATTTATTTATACTTTTCAAAAAATATATGTAATTGTTTCCATATTTCCAACGATATTAATAGCACGTGTGAAATAAATTATTTAAGCTATGAATACTATTGCCTTATGGCTGACTCATGACCCGAACATAGTACAGAATATGTTGCTTGTATCGGAAGGTTTTTCCGAGATGTCGCTAGTTGTACGTTTTGGATTTTTTAGATTTAAAATTTTTTTCATCAGAAACCTTCACGGGTGTGCGCACAAAAATTTGATCGAAATCGGATGAATGGTAAAGGAACGCATAGAGGACAAACAAACAAACAAACAAACATTCATTTTTATATACATCGATGATTAGATATTGTGGTGCAGTGTTCAACGAAGTTGGCCTTGGTTTCGAATCCCGGCACGGAAAGTTTCATAAATTGACTCTTCAATCGATTTATGGAATCTGTTCGTAGGCATGGATGTTTGTGATGTCTAAAACTCCCTACCACCCATCCAATTTTAATAAAAGGGTGTAGCGAGAGCGATTAGCTAGCCACTAGTCCTGTCCTAGCCATATCCTTTCATCCCTACTATCTTCGAAAGAGAGGTTGAGCAACTGAGTAACAAGCAGTTCTTGCAGAAAAAACTACTGTTGAGATACCTCCGTTAGGAGACCATATCGACACTCCTTATGTATAATCACGTAAGTGCATGAGTCCAAAATATATGATTATATATTATGTCTGTTGCCTTTTCGTTGTCTATGCACTCAGTTCTATGATCTATGGGTAGCCATCTAACAACACGGAAAATTCGACTTAAAATAATAGCACTGTCCCAATTTTGAAGAATATACATGCAGTCGTTACTTTGCAATTGTGTTATGAAACTTTGAAATGCTCTCCTGCAAAATTTCATATTTGTAAATTTCACATTGGGATTTAAAAAAAGTACATACATTATTAATATTTTATATTGCATCATTCTCCCTTTTTTTATTCGTCAATTCTATTATAATAATTAATTAAATTTAATGTATTATTACAAAATAAGTATTCCTTTATGATACACTAAACTAATTATCTAATTTTAATTACTATCTGTCGGGCGTGATTGATTCTACGTTTCCCAAACTGTTCCTAATTATCTAACGCTCAGATTCTCGCCGACAGTATACATACCTACTCTCCGAATGACGTAATAATTGCGAATGTTTTTTTTTGAATCGAACACAAAAATATCCCAACTAATTATGTCGCCGCGCACATTTTTTAAATTGTGATCGCTTAATTAACTTGTTACCTGGTTTCTTTATTTAATCGGTTTGATCGCTATTTTTATGATTTTATTTAAAAGTTCGTGTTTTCGGAATGTTTTTTTTTAATTAGGATTATTGCTCTGAACACAAGTAATATTGCATGTAAATCTGTAGATTAACAATGGTATTTAGAAATGCATCAAAATGTTCTAATTGAAGAGATCCAGTTGCCATTGACAGCCTATTAAAAATCATTATTTTATTGTCAGATATGCTTTTGGTTTCAAACTACAACTACCAAGATATTAAATAATCTGAATAGTTAATTCAGCTCGTAGACAATTATAACTGTGGTTTTGGCGGTTGTAACTGATTTACACTTCATTTTTTTTTTATCTATGGTTCTTTAACCATTTTGTTAATAGGAACAACGCGCAATATATTCCAACAGTGGGTAACGTGCGGCATTCTAAGTCCGACTTTAGACTGAATATAAATATTTCTTATCAATGATTTATAATATAAGATCATGTATCTATTTTAAAAATAAAAATCAATTTGTCCTTTACTACTTCCACATGTGTATAATGATCAAGACCAATTTCGCTGTTTTATTTATTAAATACAATGCCTTTCCACAGAGAATTGACAGTGAACGCCTTAAAAGTGGCATATATTATATCTAGTTAACGTTTTGTGAGTATAACCTTATTAGATAATAGATTGATTGATTTTCCAAAAGGATTCCCAGTCCTGGCTTATATAATACAGTGTAATTATTGTAGAAGTCTCTTTATCCTGTTTTTCAAAATATTAGATTTGTCTAGTTGAGATGTTAATATTCATGTGATATTCGATAAAATAAAATATATCATGGAAACAATTCAAATTATGTGTGATTTTAACCGCAATACGATTGTGTTACGTTTTGATTCCACATTAAAAATAAATTCACATTGAATTTTCTCAGAATAGTTTTTTTTTGCTCGTACGCCATGTCCGAGAATTCTTTTTAACACGTTGACACCTAGCGATCGGAATTTTGATCATTGACACAATTGAAATTCTGGCGTGCCAAATAAAAATGTTTTTATTCAATGTCATTTCCTTTCAAAGCTGGAATTTTAGATCTTGAAATGTGATGAGATATAAAACCATATTTTTTTTGAACAAAACAAAGTAACTGACTTTGTATAATATATGCTGTCTCAAATAATTTAGTATATACAGGTAAAGCTATATGAACATTGATAATCAATAGAAAAATAACACGTTTACATGTAATTTTTAACGATGGGTCATATTTACTTTATTTATTTTTATGCATTTTATGCAAACATAATTATAGTAGACCAACGACATGTAGCTACATATAATATTTAAAAGTTGTTAATGTTGAAATCCTTATCTAGAATAATGATTTTTCAATAAATATATTAATATTCGACTACTTTGTTATATTAATAGTTAAAACTTTGAAAACAGATGTTTGCGGCGAATACTAGGGGTACGGTGGTTTGATTTTGTCAGGAACTCGGAGGTAAGAGAGCGGACGGACCAACCTCTTATTACGTCCAAAATAAAAAAGCGACGATGGACCTGGCTTGGACACGTGCTGCGGATTCCCCAGGAGAGCCTGAATCCTGCCTGTCTCTTCTACCACACAGATGGATTCCGTCGCCCTGGAAGGCCGCTGATGACCATCCATAGGGGAATTCGGCGGAACTACGGGACGCTGGGATGATCTGGCAGGATGCGAGGAAACTGTCGGGGGACAGAGAAGCTTGGAGGAACCGCGTGATGGCCACATGCTTCGAATAGGGAGCGGATATTGTTTTAAAAAAAATATACGTTCATTATATTGGGGTTTTCTTCGCTCTTCTTTAATGAATAAAAATTTATTTGATAGAATTGTAAAAGAAATGATTCAAAATAAATCTCATGATAAATTAAAATTTAATGTACAAGTATTTCAGTTCATATTTGTTCACGTTATTGAATTCGTGTACTATTCGTTATTTATTGTTCATTTATTTATAATATTTTGGCTCGATTTATTAAAAAAATCATACAAAATAATAGAATAACGACTTCCTAGTCAATTGATATGTAAAATCTCGGTATTATTATGTTTACAAGGACGGAATAATCTCAGCGGAATCCAGAGATATAAAAAAACCTCGTATGGGTCGATTATGAGAGAATAATTGTTTTGTGGTATCCATCAATTTTTATTTCCGTTCGGAAAAAAGCGGTTTCGATCGGGTGCGGTCGGCTTTATGGCTTAGAGGCGGCTTACATAATCTAGCGCTGGATGGAAGTGAATAATATGTACAAAACTGTGTATAATAGAACTATGTATTCTTTAAACCATATCCGATCCGTATTCGGAGCATATGGCTATCACGCGGTTCTTCCAAGCTTCTCTGTCCCCCGCCAGTCTCCTCGCTTCCTCCAAGGTCATTCCAGCGTCCCGTAGCTCCGCCGAATACATCCCATTGATGGTCATCAGCGGGCTTCCGCGGCGACGGAATCCATCTGATTGATAGAAGAGACATGCAGGATTCAGACTCCCTTGGGGCATCTGCAGCACGTGTCCAAGCCAGGTCCATCGTCGCTTTTTTATTTTGGACGTAATACGAGGCTGGTACGTCCGCTCTCTTACTCCTTCCTGACAAAATCAAACCACCGTACCCGTGGTATTCGCCGCAAACATCTGTTTCTAAAGCACAGTATACGATTACCCTGTGCCTTGGTGACGTACCATGACTCGCAACCGTGAAACAGCACCGTCAGAATGCATGTGTTGAATTAAGTGGCACTTGGTTCTGACCGAGTACAACCGTATTATTATAGTACCTCATAATATATTTCATTATTCTAATAAAGGCTTATCTTTTTATATCGAATCTAAAATCCAAAGCTTTCCATACTATAGTAAGTTCAAATCTATGTTATTTACATAGTTCTTCTCAAAAATTTCCCATACAAAAATTCCATGAATACAAAATGTAAAACCATTAAAAGTTCTGATTAATAAGTAGTCTATTTGTACACTGTTTTGAAATGGCACGGCCAATGTAATGGAAGCTATATTTTATTTGAAAAATTAAAACACAATTTGTTAGTACTACTTCCACATCTTAATTGTCATGTTTTTTTCTTATCTATTTATTCATCTATCTATCATCACGACTGCTGTACATGAAACGTGCCCCCTTTATTAAAAAAAGCATTTCCTGTTCACTATAATATAATATCGTTGGGTTACTGCCAGAATTTACTTTCAGGAGTTTGACTTCGTTGCAGGAATTACGAAATCATAATTTTCCTTGTATGATAAAAACGTTCTTTTTGGCATACATACCAAATAAAATCGCGGCAGTTGTTGATTGCGGATTTTATAATTCTGTTGAGCTATTTCATCAATCTTGTTAGTCGTATAATCCCTAGTTTCCATGTTAAAATTTCAGTTGCAAATTTTTGCAAGTACTCCGATGATATTAGCTCTGTCTAACATAAATCTGATCTCACTCGAGTACTTGGTTACTAAACCATGTTGCTCTATGAATAGTAGAAATACATCTCAATGTTTTAATTCATTTTCAAACCTCGCTTATAATAGCGATTTCAAGTTTCTGACCGTGACTGCGTGCACTGCGCTCATTCACTCTACCGGAACAACTTGTCATTCCATCTCGCTCTACTTCACTTACACACCACTGCTATAGATGTGAGCTGCCTTTGAGTTAGTACATCGATTGGAACAATCGTTGTCATATTTTTTCTCCATTATTTATTTATCTCACCAAATCTATCGACCAAACGAATTGTTGTACACGAGAAAAGAACATCGTTGATAATAAACCTATAACTACGGTAATTATAATAAAATCTATATATATATTTAAAAATGAAGATTTGTTTGTTTGTTTGTCCTATATGCATTCCTTTAAATTCATCCGATTTCGACCAAACTTTAGTGAGTTGTTGTGCGTACATCCGTGAAGGTTTCTAATGATTTTATTTTTAAATAAAATTAAAAAATCTAATACTTACAACTAGTGACATCTTTAAACCAGATGGAAAACAAAAAATATGGAAATATGGAAACAATAACATATTTTGTGTGAAACGTATAAATTAATTACTTTGTTAAAAAAAAAATGCGCTTTTTTCGAATTCAGAAAAATAAATCTTGGCTTCGGGTCGAGTTCGGGTAACAAGTCTGATATTGAGACTCGGGCTCTGACCGGGTAATTTTATGACATCTTAGCCCATGCATACCTCAAATCCAAAATCACTTCAATAAACAGAATTAAAACACAAACCCTTTCTTTCTTTGAGTGGCATTGCAACGCATACCGGGTATTAACTAGTACTTTATAAAGTATCACCAGTGTTACCACCTTCAACATCTCTTCACTTCATCACCATCAACACCACACCCACACAGACCTAACAACAACATCAACGTCACTTAGAAGAAGAGGATGAGAGACCCAGCCTTGGTAATACCCTATAAAAAGTAACGACTAAGTGTATCTTCTTCAAAATTGGGAAAGTGGTACTCTTATATCTAATTTTCCCTGTTTTTTTATGCATACCCGTAGAACTGAGTGCGTAGACAACGAAAATGAAAAGGACGTATAATCACGTACGTGGCACTTACGTGATTTTACGTAGGAAGTGTCGATATACATAAAACATCAATACTAGTTTCAATAAGTATACACCAATAATTGAAAACGCCATGGAAAGAAACTTTATTCAAATATTGTAATAATATCAGTTTAACGACAAGAGTAATCTACTTTTGTTCTATCAAATGATCATATATATTTTTTTAAATATTCAACTCGATTGACGTAAAAAACATGAGAAACAATTTATTAAAGCAGTTATTGTTTTTGGGGTTTTCAGTTTTCAACTGAACTCACGACTTGGGCCACCCGTTTTTATAATTCATTTATTTCTTAATTAAATACAATGACGCCACATTATTAATCCTACTTAATAATAAATATATTTTTTTTATGTTGGCTTCCTTCGACATGTTGTTTTTCTAATTCAGCTCCACCATCCACATTATATCATTTAAATCACATTTTATTAAAGGGTTGAGATCGTTTATTAAATTACGTAATTCAACAATATTCTGTATATATATAAAAATATGAATGAATGCTTGTTTGGTTGTCCTTGATTCGTTCCTGTACCGTTCATCTGATTTCTATGAAACTTTGGTGAGTTGTTGTGCGTACACCCGTAAAGGTGTACAACTCTCATACAAACCACATCTCGGAAAAACCTTCTGATTTATTCGCGTTCGCACCAGACGGAAAAAAATATTGTATATTCAAAAGCACTTCAATAAACAGAATTAAAACACAAACCCGTCCTTTCTTTGAGTGGCATTGCAACGCATGTCGGGGTACTCACTAGTATCTTATAAATGTTTTCGATATTTTTTTTTCATTTATAATATATAGATTACGTTCTAATAAAATAAAAAATATACTATATACACAATGAACATTTTAAAAAAAGTGTTTGTCAAGTGACATTATCAGTTGGCTTACTCAATAGAAAGCTGTATTCTGCAGCCATCGTATCATATTGTAAATAATTTGTGAGATTTATTTTAATGGTGATAATTGTTTTATAATTTACGTTAAAAGAAAATAATATTATATTCTGTTGTGACTCTATACTGAAAAACTATTCTACGTTGAAACTTCCCATTGTATCAAATTTGGATTAATGAGATTTTGTACACTTCCATGTATTTTGTCACTAACGACCCGGGTTTCGCCTTTCGGCATCTTCAGGCATTCGAGCACACGAATGGACTCGAACTGACGATGTCTTAAATTATTCCCATTGTATATTTAAATAAATTCTGTTTCTCAAACTGTACCTAATATAAGTAAAGAATCGTATCTCGATTGTAAAAAAAAATTATTATATAAGATGGAACGATGTATTTGAAATCTATCAAATAATTTGTACGACTTAACATTTTACATCAACGTTTTATCATATATATATATATATATTTCTACAAAACGTATCAATTGTGTGATTAATTTAGAAATGTCAATAAAAATAGACATCCATATTCATACCTTCTTGCTATTTCAAAAGATATTTACGAGAACATTCAACTCGGGTTTTTTTATTGTCAAAAAATATAAATTGATTTTTATAGTAGCTAATCCAGTTGATACATGCTAATATAAAAATATTAATTTGTGACTGATTCCGAAGAGCAGAAGCATTAATTTCACTCATTAAAACTTTAAACGTACATCGTAACTCAGAAGGCATTTCCAATATACTGCCATCGTTAAATCTGTTAGCTATGTTGGGAGATTTCCACAAGATGACCTGACTTCTTGGTAATATCTGCCAAAATTTAAATCATGTCATATTATATATTATTTTATTTATTGTTGCATTATTTATTGTATTTTTAAATCAGTTGGCATGAAAGTCACTCGAGATCAACTCGAGAGGAAAAAAAATTGTAATCATTCGTACTTCTTTTTATTCTTCCATATTCGCTCTCTATGTAGAACATATGACTACCACACGGCGTCTCCATGAATCCCTGTCCCGCCAATCGCTTTGCTTCCTCCCGTGACATGCCAGAGTCCCTCAGCTCCGCCGAGTACATCCTATGGATAGTACCCGATGGTCTTCCAGGACGCCGGGTTCCCGCAAGTCAGAAGAAAAGGCAGGCAGGATTGAGTATTTTCAAAGGCATCCGCAGCACGAAAACCAGCCAGTTCCAACGTCTCTCTATAACTGCTGAAGTGACAGAGTTTTGCCCGGTCCGTTCCCTAATCTCCAAATTCCTCATTAAGTCAAACCACTTCAACTCCAATATCCGACGCAAGCATCTATTCTCGAAGCTCAGTATACGGTGTTTTTTGAGACTTCGTCAGGTGACATAATTCGCTACCGTAAAGCAGCACATGTATAATGCATGCGTTGAACAAATGGCATTTGGTTTTGATCGTGTACAGCTGCGTTACCCACAGGTCTGCATTGAGTTTAATTCAGCTCCAGCTATTCCTAATCGGATAGCGAGCTCCTTCTCTGTATTACCGTCTTCCGGGATGTGTCCACCGAGGTATCTGAAGCTGTCAACCCTCCCGATAACCTGTCCCGCGCTAGTCAGGGTCCTATCAGAGTCATGACAGGTATGGTTACACATCACACTGGTCTTACTTACGTTTATTTGACCAGCAGCAACAGCTGCATTATTATCAGTATTAATATTTTAAATCTGAAATTCGTGAAGACGTTGATTAATTATTATTCAATAAAAACAGTTTTTAAAAAATCAACTTACCTCATGCGACCGCGATTGAATTTTCTTGATCCGCATTTCTCACAATTTTTATTAAAGAGAAATCGATCATTCTTCGTGTAGTGATGTACAAAAAATCGGTGCGAATCAAAAGTGATTCCATAAAAAGTATTTCTCATTAATATTTATTTATCGTATGAAATAAAAAGTTTATGTGTTTAAGCATTAAGTCGAAACTTGATTGAGCTATATGAATTTCTATCATTCATTTGAAAAACAGCATAATGATGTTAATGGTCAAACATCTCGAGCGGTTTATATTTTATTTTAATTGTGTATTTATTTAAATATTTTCATTAGTATCTGTTATTCTGGATGTTTGATTATACGACCGAAGCCCACCTGGGGTGTAAGCCTGTGCTAAAACTAATTAAAATAGCGCCTTCTACTACTTGTATGTCCGATTTTTTAATTAAATAATTCACCATAATTTTAATTAGCGCATTTTACTTATTTCATTGAACCTTTTAGCTGGTTATCGAGTTCACATGATATGACATTGTTTCTCAGTGCCACCTTCAAACCATGATCACGTGAAAAAATCATTTTTGAGTAATTTTTAATGAATATTTTTTCGAAATAACTAAACAAGAAATACATACATCATTGATTGTTTTCTGTACCTCTTTTCATACTTGCAAGCTTGCAACTATTACTATTGTTATTGCTGAAACAAACTTTATATATTTGTGAATATATCAGTGTTCTTAAAAAGTTATCGCTCGTCAATTCACATAGATACTCCTTCAACTCACTGCATTTAAAATTATGTTTCAAATTCGGTTTAATATTTAAAGATTGCTAAGCCTTTAGCAAAAAATATTTCAGTGTTTTAATAAATACACATTTCCAATTTTTGAGATTTTCCACAAGCGTATACACTTTTACCACACGTTGTTCCGCGGAGACATCACCGGACGGACAAGCAAGAAAACTTACCTACAGGGGAATATTATAACTATTATAATAATATCGAATATTTAAGTTAAAAGCTTACAATTAAATGCAATTTTGTTTAGATAATATTCACTTTCATAAAAATAGTTTTCACTTATAACAAATACATTCCACAAAAAATAAACTCTTTCATTACAAATAAAGTGATTCCACATAATAAAATATATTTTAACATTGAAGAAATATATTACACTTACGGAAAAATATTTTCACATATATAAAATAGTTTTCACTCAATATAAATACTCACACTTTGAAATCGACAGTTGCATTAAGCTGTAATAAAATGTCACTTATTCTTCTACCCTATATTAGGCCCCTTATATTGTATTTGCTTAACGCATTAGAATACATTACACAAACCAAACCAGACCAACTCTAACATAACCTCATACAACTTAGCTTACTTCTTCAAAAAAATCCGCGACTAAGTGGAAATTATTAAAATCAAAGTTTGAGTGTATCATGTAATGCAAAATGCATACCATCGAAATAAACGTTCAAGTGTACCAAGTTAATGCAATCCAACACAAAGTGTAATTATTTATAACCCTAAGATAAGTAGCAAGTCGGCTGTTTTGTCCAGATGTTGTTATACATGCATTTATTCTACTGAAAAATAACTTATATTCATATTAATATCAGTTCGTAAAAATCTGTTTAAGACTTCAAATAATATCGTCAGTTTTAACTAGTATTAACAGTTTGATACCACACGCATCCTTTTTTAATGCATATTTTAAATATTTTAAATGCGTTCGTATGATCAACGTTTTCTTTTACTATTTCAATTTATCTTTACCCTATATTCTCAGTAATGCTTGCTTTGCCGCTTAACATGCTTCTAGTATGAAAACGAATAAGTTCCTGTTTACAATATTTCTTGTGCTAGATTTGTGGCTCATTTTGTCAAAGTGTTTTATTCAATATACATGGCCATTGACTTCTACGAACAAGACTAATCGGTGCAATATAATTTTATACAAAACTCTTTAATACTCGATAATCCTACTTGAAAACATTTTAATCTTTTTAGCTACAGTGTCTCCATTTTAAGGTGGTCTCTTTTACACGGTGGCATTTTTCTGTCGTTAACGTTATTCAAATGAAAACATCACACACGACGTGCCATAAAAATCGATCGGAACATAATTGATTTCTTAAAATGACTTTTTGAATTTACATACTTTTAAGCGTCTTAAACTAGTTTCATATATTTTTTTATAATTAATTTAATCCCATTTTACGTTCTTACCTTATAGATGGCTTGAAATTATTTAATTAATTTTAATTAACGAAAAAGATGCCTCCATGATGTATTAAACTTTAAAAGAAAATCAAACACGTTTCCGTTATTCGTCTGAGCTGAAATTTCATTAAAAAAACATAAAAGGAAAGGAAAAGGACGTAACCCACACACAAAAAATATTGTTTACAGTCCACACAAAGCGTGTATTAAATTGAATACATTGTGATAATCGAAAAAAAATATTTTGAAAAGATGGAGGGGTATGTTCTTTTGCCTTCCTACAGTCGATATATTACATATATGTATATTAATATGGTGTATTAACACGTTTTGTGTGTGTTATTCACAAAAAATTTTGATGTGGGTTACGTCCTTTTCCCTTTCCACAGTCGACATGACAACGTATATTTTTACAAGGCAACTTATTCGATAAATGGTCAGTGAGAAATAATAAATGGTCAATTGATAATAATTATGTTTTTATTTTCTTTTACCATGTCTGCTCCCAACGTAGAGCATATAGCCTCATAATAAAGGTATCTCAACAGAAGTATTTTTTCTATGATAACTGCTTATTAATCAGTTGCTCAACCTCTCTTTTTTTAAAGAGAGTAGGGAAAGAAGGATAGGGCTAGAACAGGACTAGTGGTTAGGTAATCGCTCTCGCTACGTCTTGTTCTGTCTGCATAGGGACTCGAACCCGAGACATCCATAACCGTAGCCAACGATGTTACGAACTGCGCCACGGAACCTACAATATCGGCCGGTAAATAATAGCCAAATAATTAAAAACTGACTGTTTAATTTAATAACTCACCATTTTGTATTAATTACTGTCTGTTTATTTTGTCAATTGACCATTTGTCGAATTAGTTATATTTGTTCATTATTATTTCTTAAGTCTTTTTACTATACAAACCTCCAATGAGTTTTATTCAAAGTATAGTTATAAATAAGTATAAATGTATTTTTAAAATCTAATATTGACTCAATACAGCAAAGTAATCTTTTTCACTTTAGTTATACTCTTTGAGTTATTTTATTGATATTCTTTTAGCTTATTTAATAATGAATTGAAACGAATTCAAACATCATGCATTTTACTGAAGTAGTTACTTTGATCGCCTTTATCCTGCCTGTTACTTTATCGGTACATGAGTACTAATGAATTATTAATCTCAATGCTGCAAATTGATGACTTTAGTAAAATATTTCTCCTGCACTTCTTATTTCTTATTTATGTTCTCATATAACCCTGCCGACGTACCCATCTATCGGTTCCGGCCTTGGACCTCAGCTTCGATCAGTCGAGGTACTAAATCCTTTTAGCATTATGCCATGAGATCAAATCACGACTTACCTGTTCAACTTCTTTATTATTTGCTGATCGTTTTTTTTTATTTTTATTATTATTATTTCGAGCGACTTCGCTTTTGATTCAGCGGAAGAGGACGCTGAGATTTTTATCTGCCTCCATATTATTTTTTGTTAGTGCAAATTCTCATTAAAAACTTGTATTAGGTTTATGATTCAAAAGTAATATAAACCTGCTTTGTTGCGGTTTCCTGTGTGAATTGAAAGTGTAGAAGGATATATTATTATAAATAGTAATAAAAACATGTCATGTAATAATATAAGCTGTCCTATTTATAAAATGCCACGCTATTATTTAAATGTATGTCTGTTATTCTTAAAAAACATTTTCTCAGATCCACATTTCTGTAGGAATATTTTTTTATGCGTTGCAGACTCATTTTTACGCGTGAGTCTTTGAAGTTATTAATTTGTCATAAAATCATTGTTTTTTTTAATTAAAATATACATTCGACATCACCGACAATGCGCCAGATATTTTAAATCGCTTGAGATATACTTTAAGAAAATGTTATCATATTTTTCAAAATCAATTAACGGCAAAAGACTACATCCAAGTCTTAGATTTTAACTATAAATTTAGATCGGAATTTTGTAATCGTTAAACGGAGCTCTTACAGCAAGCCTACACAGCAGACGCTTGTAGGTACCTGCAACAATCAGTACTTTTTCATTATAAACGTATATACTTATTCAAAACAATCATTATGTTTTTTGTTTAAAATATAACTAGGCTAGGTATTCCTAACCAGGCAAGAATAATCTATATACTATATAGCAGAAAATGCATGCATCAATTTGATTGGCCGTCTGTCACACACGGCTTACAGTAGCGAAGTAAAGTTTGTAATATCATGCTATTTTCAATTTTTAACATTATAATTAACTCTTGTACTATATTTTGTAGGTATTACACAAGGTGTGGTCCACAGTGATATTTTCAACGAAAAATAGTCAACATTAGTTAAAGCCAAAATAACGCCAATTAGAAAATATAAGCGGCATCTATTTCGGGCGAAGCCGAGTAGTGAATACTAGTAAAACATAAAAATAAATACCGAATATCTTCTGTGGCCCATTCACAAAGGTCTGATGAAATTCTGATAATTTGTTTTTCTGTAATATGCATCATATTCTTCTTTTATATTATTTCATCTTATCTTAAAATGACTAACCAACCAAAAGCTCTCTCACCGGTTTTATTGTCAATTTACGATAAAAGCTTTTTAATGATAATTTGTAGTCACAGATTAATGAGAACGTCGTTTTGTATATCATTCGATTTCGGCTTGATCATCATTTAATTAAATTGTTATCTCTTCTGATCTAAACCTTGCTAATGAAATAATATTTTACTAATCAGTAATCACTGCCAAAGAATAAAAGGTTGTTTGATTTGAATAATTATCCCATAACAGCCAAGAGTTTTTATATCGACAATATGATATAATGCGAATTGCGTTTAGAGGTTATTCCCATACTAAAGTGATTTATTTCATTACGTATATCATCGCTATGTTTCTTTTTTTTACATTAAACAATTTAATATGTATGCATATAATTGCTAAATTATTAATACTACTTATTTTTACACATATTCAATAGTGTTAAATGTATTCATCAAGTTTTTTTTCTGTATGTAATAAATAATTTGATATCATAATATAAATTCTACACAAATATTTCTTTAAAGTTAAATATGAACTACAATATATATCACCGAAAGTCTGCTTAGTTTTTATCGTTATTTTTCGATCCTATTGTTTTCACTTTCACGTACCTATTTCAGCAAACGATTTTCGTGTTTGTTTGTTTATTTTTTCAGTGGAAAACTATATTGGTCAAGTGGCAAGATCTTTGCCCTATCAATTAGATCGGTCTGTGTTGAAGTCCTGGCAATGTAAATATCAATTTTTTTTTTTCAATTTAAATTTGAGATACATTGTAGTATGTGATGTCTTTTCTCTTAAAGTTGTGTGGTTTTTAAATATTGGCCTATTGCATTTTTTTAATATTTAAAAATAATATTTAACGCCTTCAATGTTTCTATATTTCAAAACTTGTATAAACATAACTATTATATCTAGATATTATATAAATTCTCGATTCACCAGGGTTCTATCATCCAGGAAAGCATTAAATAAGGTAACCCAAAAAAACAAAACAAAATTTGACGTTCTGTACAAAATTCTTGCAACCGACAGATTGAACATAAATATGTATGTTTGCGTTCAGGAAGTTGTTATTTTTTGTCTTTTTCTCACCATTTATCTAGCTAATAATATAAGATTGTGCTGTAGTGATTATATATTGTTTAACTCCTTCTATTGTTTATTTAATTCTATTGAAATTGGAATCATTATCATTCGTTGTTGATTTGACATGGTATGTCAAATTTCCAATGAATGTTTTATTTCCATCACCTATATAGCTGTGGGTAATTAATAAATACGGATGGCAATACTGGCAAGAAGCATAGACACGTCACAGAACGCGCGCTACCTTACGGACAAACAGACGTCAATAACTTTTCACTGGCCGGCGGCCGAAAAGGTTCACCTGTGCTTCCGAGGAAGTCGACGGTCGCTCTATTTTTAAAGTAAATCTCTGTAATTATTCAAAATTATTTCGCTTCTTTAGAAAGATAAATGTCTTAAGATACTGATGTAATATGTATAGCTTAATCGTTTATAATATATTGTAGTGCGTCTATATTAAAAAGAAATATCTGTTACACTCAATCAAATTCCATTTAAATACGCATTTTCCAAAGACCAGAGCAACAAATGTGAATTCATTTGTACGATTTTCACGGACTTTTCCGACAGAGCGTTTTTGCATGAACGGCTGTGATATTATCATTAATTCTGAAACGGATATATCAACTATTCACTATCTGAAATGAAGGGGTTAACAAAGAGGGCTTTTATCGTCGCAGATTATACAATAATATCTGCGATCTATTTAGTCACGATTCTTCATTTATTTATTTAACCGTGAACCAGTTCAGCTAGTGACATTCATGTCTGTTTTTCTCGATGCGGGCTGGGGTTTTTTCTGAACATTACTATCATTGTACAAATAGATAATAATATTAACAACATGATTTTGAATAATGGTCCGCTATAATAATACTGTGTCGTATGATTTGATCTTTACTTAAACTATCAATCAACGATTATCTGTGTAAACTTGCCATTGGTATAAACGTTTTTTTAACCGAGGGATCGAGAATGAATCCAAATATCTACTGCAATATCTTCACAGTATTTTCAAGGTTCACTTTATATTCGTTTTAGGTATTCCACAATATTGGTAAAACATCTAAGTTATTCAGTTATGCCTAATATGAAAGAGGCCAAACTACCGTTCATTTAATATTATATCGAAACCAATTCAATAATCACAGTAAAGTTTTTGGCTTACCAGTTTATTACAATTGACTAATTCTCACAGTACATAGTTAGATTCTAAACAAAATCAATATTCCTTTTTATATTAAAGTATTTGTATGAAAATCGTTTCATAACACATTAATTTTACGTGAACGATAAACAACGTAATATAAACCAGGATGATCAGTTGGCGTTGTCGCTTCGTCACCGTCTTTGGTACCAAATATACAACATTAATATAAAAAAAGACAATTTTCTTATGACTGTAAATATTCTGATCTCTCGCTCAGTTGAGTATTTATATAGTATATCCGCATTAGTGAAGATATCAAGATTAGCTGATGATGTGTTTTGTATAGAAGACAAATTCTCAACAGGGAGCCACTTTATTATAGCAATTTATACTTTGTTGTATCGCGTACTGCGCACTAATTATTTTGGCCCCATACTGACTCCATTGTTAGTGATTGCTTACTCGATCTGACGTATCTTGAAAAGAATATAATTACTGTGAAAACACGTGAAGTGTTCACAATTAAAATTAAGATATTTTTTACCAACGTTGTAGTAATCGGCTCATTATTTTTGATTCTCTTAACCAAAAATGAGGTAACGAAGAGATCTGAGATTTTTACTAAAACCACATGCATGATATCACGTATTTTATTCGACGAATTTGATATATCGTTTTAGAAGGGCTCAGTAAAACAAACAATCAATCTTATTGAAGCGATACTTTTAACCGTTAACCATTTCACAGATCAAATTATTATATCGCAGCATATTCCACTCTATTCTTGATCAACAGTGTTAACATATTAATAATTTAAAGCGTCGTTGGCTACGGTTACGGATGTCTCGGGTTCAATTTTCGGTGTGGACAGTTTTCATAAATTGATCTTTCAATCGATTTATGGATTTCTGTTCGTAGTCTGAGTGTTTGTGATATCTAAAAATCTCCATCCCACCCATCCGATCCTGTCCTATCCTTCTATCCCTACTCTCTTCGAAAAAAGAGAGGTTTAGCAACTGAGTAATAAGCAGTTCTCATCGAAACATTCTGTTGACATACCTCTATTAGGAAAACACGAAAAAATACATGGAAAAAAATTGCATAAAAAAATAAGGTTTTCATAAAACATTGTTATGCACTTAAATAAATTACGACGACTAACATTGCGTTCCTTCTTTTGTTTATTTTAGATATTTCTTTTCGCTTTCATACGGCAGATGTCTGAGCATAGTCGTCAATGTGATCGCTCTTATATAATATCGTTCCTGGTACTTTCAATTCAGTATCGCGTGAGAGTTCTATAATCTCTTTTAGTTGTTATATCCATTTAGCAAAATCCTGCTCTTTTCACCGTCTTTATAAGTATTCGGAGGAGTCGTTATTTTATCCACAGTTTTGGTAAAAACAATGATATAGTCGTAGAATACTTAAAAATAATCAAAAAAATATTACGGTTTTAAATAGTTATAGTTATCCCTACAAATAAGGATGTATTTATTTTTGCTTTTTATTTTTAACATTCGAGCATTCGTTTCGTTCGTTGGTTCAATATACTATCGTATTACAATTGATATCTCTCATTTTTAAAGTTCAAGGTTTTGTTCATTTTGATATCAATGATATCATCTCAAATGCCCAATTAAGAAATAAAGCAAGTATTTTTTGTTCACAGTAATTGCTTGGTCGATGAACTTACGTATTTTATCTCTGCTTAGCTTTATTATTACAAGTATATATCGATATTTTTCAGCAATCAGATTATGCAGATTGTTTCTGTGTCGAATTCACATTGGATACAACACACAATAAACCAATCACGCTGTATACTTATTTTTTTATAAATATTTTGATCAAATTTTGATTGAGGATTAAATAAAACTATAATTTTTTTTCCATGGTTAGCTAATCGCTCTCGCTACGCCCCGTGTTGATGGGATGGGTGGGAGAAAAGACTCAGACTACGAACAGAAATTCATAAATCAATTGAACGGTCAATCCATGAAAGCCGTCCGCACCGTGAATTGAACCCGAGACATCCGTAACCGTAGCCAGTGACGCTACCAACTGCGCCACGGACGCTGACAATATTACAACATTTAAAGCAATATAAATTTTCACAATAATAATCTTATAAACGTAAGGTAGTTTAAGTAGATTCATGTTTTATATTTTCATGCAGCATGTGAAATTGTTAGCACTTCTGAAACTTACCCGGAAGTCACATGCCAAATGTACAGATTTGTTAAATAAGGTTTACGAATACAAACCAAAGAACTCAGTTTAGCGATCAAAACACAATATATAAATGTGTCGCGGAGTCATTTATCGTTGTATTTGATATATTTTTTCCATGCTAAAATCTTTCATAAATTTGTAAACGTTGACATCGAATTCTATTCGATGTAAATAGTTTTGAAATAACCAATATATTAGTTTTCCATTACAATTATTATAAAATACGTTCAATTAATATATGTTTTATGTTGTAATAACTGTACCTATGTCTTGTTTAGCGGGTTTTGCGTATACGTATGTCTCTTTTATCGTTATTTTAATTGTGTGCATTTTGATGCTTTATGATATTTTATTATTCATAAGTAGAGATACTCCTACAAAATATTTATATAAATTAAGTATCTTTATTGCATTACATTCATGATGGAATGATTCTTCTAAGGCACAGATTCTCAACCTTATTTTGCCCACCGCCCATTTTGAGAATATTTTTTTTCTAGAGCCCCTAATGTTTTTTCCTTACCATCTGTCGCGAATCTGAAACAGCTATTGCCACGAATATATGTACACGTGTAATTAGTATATGGCTCCTATCCTATTTTTGAGTTTAAAGAAGAATGTTTCAATAAGAACAATTAGCCATTCTCAAATTTCATTTTTAATTCCTCATTTGTTCAGTTCTATTAGTTCTTCTTCTAACTGGGATGATCCTGCTGTGTTGACATTTGAAAAAGGATCCAAAACACAGTCTGTGGCATGTCCATGTTTAAAATATTCTGGAATCGTTCCTTGAAATCACTGTGGAGGTTTTCCAAGTTTTGACAGTAAGCAAGCAAGTCGTTTTTCTTGAATGATACTGCTAATAAATTTGGGAAAATATTGAATTCCCGTCTGCCGATACTTCTGTTGTATAATAGCAGTTTGAATATAAAAGCAGCAACGCTATTTTTTGTCGCTTAAGTCGTCGCCTTGAAGTTGGAGATTGACATCATTAAGCAATGTGTGCAGGTCTGTCAAGTACGCAATATTGTTCTTTGATGAGATGAGGTTGTCGCGCAATTGTGTGTCTTTGTTTCCTAGGAACACAAACAAGGAACAAACAAGTACCTTTTGACAGCCAGAGCACCTCTGTGTGAAGCAGCAATCGGTTGAAATCTTCATCATTGGCAATGCAAAGCTAAATAAGCTGACTAAATAATCTGTCATTTAACGAGTATTTCTGATTTTATTAACTGCTCTGATAACATAGTGCAGTGATGTATAGAGGCGTTCACTCAGATTTTTCAATTTTCATCCACTTCCCGAACTACTACCGAAATATGTAAATTTTTGCACACGTGATAAAAATGATTACTATACATAACAAAAATTAGCCAATTATAAAGTTTAATTTGCTTTATTAGTAAATACACTTTTCTAGACTATGTTTTTTTCACCTGAACTCACACTCACTGTGCCATCTCAACGCCCAGTAATTTTCTCTGGGTCTTCTACTGCCCCTCTGAAAGTCTAAAACGCCCACGTTGAAAACCTGTGTCCTAAAGCATTTAAAATGAAATGACAACACTACTGCTTGATTAGTGAAACTTTGGAGGTATGAATAACGTTTTCGTTTTTAGTAATGACTAGAAATTCCAACTATTCGTCACTATCAGCTATTCGAATATCGAATAGTAAAATTGGAACTATTCGAATACTTTCTAAAGTATGAAAATAATATAAAAAAATCGATTTGAATAATTTATTACTTAACATTATATAAATACACATTCCAATACCGTTCTATTGTTTTCCAATATTTAAAATTTGCAGTTGCGTCAGAATAGTACTACAACGGCATTTCTTCAATTACTGAAATTACGGCACGTTTGAAAGGTTTTATTAAACCCCGAATCATTCAAATTCAAGTATTATGATAAGATATTTAAAGCGCCCTCGTTGCATAAAGGCAATAAACTACCTGGGGTATTCATTATGATTCTTGAAATCTGGAGAAATCGTGATGTGATTTTACCTCGAAAATTACTTCGAATATTTTTTAAATAGTTGATCAAATATTTAAATATCGAATAGTTAAAAAGGGTCTAATAAAATCAGGTATTGAATATTCGAATATTCAAGCTGGACTCCATAGTAGTTACTTTTGATTTTAACGGTTCAGAACCCTCAGCTGGTCAGTATATCAAGTCCTTAAAACACGTATCCAAGCCGAGTAAGGTTTCTTGAATTTAATGAATGATCTGACGTGTTAAATTATGTATTTGCGTGGTCTCGAAAGGCGATGATGAACGCACCCCCGCCTACAACTTGCACTTTGAACAAATGTCACACTTTGTAACACGAATCTGTTTACGACTCAAGTTCATAATATTATACACGGTACAAGACCGTTGCCATTAATAAAAAAAACACATAAAATAGTAACGACTATGATCTTGTTTTATAGTAGCTCATTATAGGAGATATTAATTGCTTGGTCAATAATTCCGAATTTAACTACTGCATTTATTTATTGCTGATGTTTTTATTCTTGAACTTTGAAGACATAATAAATTTAAAAAAAGATATTGCCAATATTATTTTATTATAATATCATCATTATAGTATGCCATTTTCCTTATTTTTATACGTTTTTTTAATATCTTATGGAAGTAGAAAATCAATAAAAAAAAATTCTGATCCTAATAAAAGAAAGAATCCTTTTATTCTGATATTTATTCTACACAATAATAGTTGTTTATTTTTATCATTTTTAAATTTATTATATTTTGTCAACACAATTGTTTGTTTTCTTTTGTTTATCACACTTAGACAAACAAACGCAAGGGAAAGATATTTATTAATTTTCAAGTGTCAATTATGAATTTTTTTTTTTTATATTTAATGTATTTTGTCGTCTTCGTGTTGCAGTTCGCAATGTCATCGACTACGGTTACGGATGTCTCGGGTTCAAGTCCCGGTGCGGACAGTTTCATAAATTGATCTTTCAATAGATTTATAGATTCTAATCGTAGTGATGAATGGTTGTGATGTCTAAAACTCCCACCCACCAATACGATCCTCAAAATGGGACGTAGCGAGAGTGATTAGTTCACCACTAGTCCTGTCCTAGCCGTATTCTTCTATACCTACGAGGTCGAGCAATTTAGTAACAAGCGGTTGTAAGCAAGCATAAAAAACTTCTGTTGAGATACCTCCATTAGGATGCCACATGCTCCACGTTGGGAGCGGACATGGTAAAAAATATCTATTGAAGTATCATTATAACACCAGGATCATCCTCAGCAGGTTTTCGTTTTCTATTCAAGTCTTTATTTAATGATTTAAAAAAAAAATCCTGTCATTATATAGGAAATATTCCATTTTAGATTCGTTTTTCATAGTTGATTTAATTTAGCTGGTTAAATAATAAGATACGTATATTTAAAGATGTACACGGTGGAACTCCATGATATCGTTCTCGCATTCGTAAAAAAAGCAATGAATCTCAGTTACACCATATAATGTTATATTATACCATAGATATAGGATATTTTTTATCACTTTACTAGTTAGTAGCTGAATGTCTCAATGTTACCATTCGCAAAATAAAATTGGAGTTTAAAATCATCGCACGTCATATTTTAATGTTCATCCTTACCGCTATCCTCGGCCGGCTGGATTTTGCCATAAGTTTTAACGCGAAACGAATACAAATTAAGAGTATAGAGTACTTAGTATATTATTGCATTTAATTATTTCCGCAGCGTCCTTCGTCGTTTTCACAAAACAGATTATGTCATCGTTTATGCTGTATGTTGTTAATCGTTTTACACGATGCATTGATATTTTTTTTTCGTTTGTTTTATATTAAATCACCGGTAATCTGGAATAATTGCGATTGCACATTAGATAAATCACCGACATTTTAAAACTATTGTATTGCAATTTGTAGAATTCTGAATCATTATGATTTTTGTAATAATGATTCACAGCATAAACTTATTATACATATGTTTTCCGGCTGTCGATGTCGTTAGCATAAAGCTAAATATTAACTAGACATTAAATCATAACATTAATATAAACATAACATTAATAGACAGTCACTGATTAAACTCTTCTTATAATAGGTTCTCGAAGAAGCTTTATTAATAATTTGAGAAAGTTACACACATATACAAAAAAAAGAGTTTTCAACCACTTCTTCCACACATTTAATAGCAATTTATACTTTTAAGAGTATTTACCGTTGAAAAACTATATAAACTCTTATCAAAAAATTGTTACACAAAATATTGTCGATGTTCTGGAAGAAAACACTGAATCGAAAAATGACATATTGAATTAGTTATACCAAAATGTTTCTTATTTCAAACTCTACCGTATGAAAGAACACATATAATTTTATAAATTATACTTTTACTTAAAAACAGTTTTGTACAAACAAACAAAATAAAAAGAGGTATTAAAGCATTAAAACATTTGACAAACTTCAATGTCCCATTACTCAAAACTAGCATTTTTCAGTCTTCTTGCAGAACAACGACGATATATAAAAGATAATCTAATATCTTAAAACTCTATTCAATACCTGCGACTATTTGTTTTTCAAGGCTTTCTATTCTTCTACCAATAGTGTGTTCAAATAATAACACGAGAGGGCCACGCTCTAATATCCTAATAATTGCTGTAATATCCACTTATTTATCACGTCTTCCGTCTATGACACCTAAAGCACTTGCTGTCAAATCAAATTTAATTTCTATTCGCATAAGCGATTCAAAACATATATGAGACTATATCAGTTATATTTCATTAATTAAATTTCTTGGGTTACAAGATGGAAAAAACTCATTTGACTGCTCTAGATTTGATATTTGAAGATGATAAAAGCAAAAACGCCACTTCTCATCAAAGTCGTATCGTGAAAAATCAAATAAAACCGACACTGCGGTAATGTAAACTCATTATTGACAGTTTCCTAGGGATATTGCAAATAATCTATTAAGTTGTATACATACTTAAGAATGTGGATAATATTTTGTATTCATATATCATTTTCGACTTTTTGTGGACAGTGGCGTTTTTACCTTTAATGTCCTCATTTATTCTTACCTCCACATGAACTGACTCATTTACGATGGTCTCAGATACACTCTTCAGTAGATTTTCTAGTTTTTTGAAAGCTAAATCCCTCTTATGAAAATATTATTGGGAATCCATTAAAAAAGATGGACATATTTTTTGTGCTGCAACTTCCAAATGATCAATAAAACGCTCGCATAAATCATGTTCACTAATAATGTAGTTGGTAACGAATTAAAAGAAACGTCCATGACGCAATTTACCTTTCTGAGGTCGTCACTCCTTTGCCTGAAAAGATTTCAGGGCCATTGATTTTCTTTTATTTCCACCAAACCTTTTTTGGTATCATGATATTAATCACGCATACAGTGCCTACTCACCGATAGTGACGCGACCATCTGGATGCGATGACTCTTCGACCCAAGGACCCTTGTCATCCTCTATATACAAATATTATGACACCTTTGATACATTTTATGCAAATTCATCTTATTAATTAATATTGTCACCTTTTAGTTGAAATAACTTTGTCATTATCGGCCAAGAAATAGTTGCGACTTTAATCTATTTCTTTTCAATTTACGACGACACACTCGTCCAAAGTTAAATTTCTCAACAAATGGATCGTTATTGTTTTAAACTTTAAAGTTTAAATATTACGACCAGTAAAGATAACCAACAACTTTACGATCGCTAGACGTAGCCTCCCCACCATTCCACAGGAGATAGAAAGACAATTTTGTATATAAAGTGATATGAGAATATTTCAAAAGATTTATGAGACATGTTTTAGATTACATTTCAATAATAATGTCTTAATGTTTTTTCTATTATCTTGACGCCTTGAGATCTTGGAGGAATATTTTTTGTTTAATATTTGTTTATTGTTATATTCTGTTCATTAATTACTCCCATTTTCGTCTTATTATCTAAAAAAATTCTCTGGTTATAAATATCGTACACTCGATTCCTATGTTTTCCGGACTTTTTAAAATATTTTCTTTGCCTTTACTTTGTAATAGTTTTCATGAAAAGAAAATGACCGATTCCTTCGTGATATTAGTTATAGGTGTTAAGTAATATTTATTGATATAATTAAGTCGCTATTGACGTTCCCGTAGATTAAATTAGTTGTATGATATTTTAATGTCATGTAGGTAATGTCATATAGGTGTCATAAAATGTGGTGTAATTCGAGACAGAAATCCGTGCTATTTTTAAGAATGGACCGTGCAAGTCGAGGTAGGAGTGTATTGACTTTCAGCGCTGCCCTCCAGTCTGGTCTGATATTCTTTTGTGACTCTCGATAATTCCTGCAATTAATTCTTTTATAAAATAAAATAGTATGTTTTCATTATACTCATTCACGCGTGGGCGCTGGTATCCCAGACCAGTCATTGTGTCTGTAAAATGATACTTTTTTTAGTATCCTCTATTTTGTATGACGTACACACCCTATTCAATTCATAATCTATATTATTACCATCTTTGTAGAGAAATAGTGTCCTTATATCTAGGTTTATAAAGTTTTTTTAATTTGCTTCTCCACCTTTCAAAAGATGTATTCATTTCAATATTTATTTGTCTTGATACAACTTTAATATCTGTATCTGTGTAACACATCAAACACACATAGTCTCTTTGCGCATTTGCAGATGTTTAGCGTGTGTGTGTGTGTGTGATGATAGAGAGAGGGCATACGCGTTTGTTGACAAGTAGCAGTGCCGTGTGTTTATAATTTCTTGTACACAAATAAGTATGTATATATATATGACACGAGCTCTCTCACCAAATTTAATGCACAGAAACAAACATATCTTTCCGTTCTAAATTATGCTGATTAACAATAATATTAAATTTCGACCATACATTATTATGTCTTTATCTAGAAGAATACACCCCGGTTAAGTGATTTATTATCGGACTAAAAATGCTAATTTTTCACCAGCAAGCACGCGAAATGAAATGTTTTATTGTAGGTATAACAGACTTTTATCAAGCTAAATATATGGACGATATTGAATAATAATCAAGGAAACGTTGAATAGTGGTTTATAGATGACATGTCGTATAGTAGTTTTGTTAGTAACTAATAAAACTTTGTAGAACTGCATACTTTATCCTATTATAATGCCAAATGATACGACCCGCAGGAAGAAGGAAGCTAACCGGCAGACTAAAACGCGATACGTACTATAAAGATAATTGAATTTGTAGGAATCTCCTTTAAGTCCCTTATTCCTTTCATAAAAACATGAATATGTTTGTTTTTTAGGTTGTTACTTCCGAGAAACCTACTATAGCGGCCCGACATTAAAGTTTGTGACATAAACAGCTACTGTGCGACATCTCACGGATAAACCACTATTCAAACGTTTCCTTTCATCATTATTGAATATTTTCCATATAGTTAGCTTGGTAAAAAACTGTTCTACCCTAAAATTTCTCACTTCGCGTGGTTGATGAAAAAATAGCATTTTTAGGCCACGTCCGATAATACGACCATTAACCTACTCCTCTAAATGGGTATTCTTAAAAAACATTGTTTTAAGTCAACGGTACAAATTTGCAATTCGTATGGTGAAAAATTATTGCGAGACTAATGAAAACAGTACCACAGAATAGCTTTGTGTCGTAATAAATTAAAATATTTGTAAAAACAACGTCGGCTCCACGGTGCGGTGGTTTAACGTCGTTGGCTACGGTTACGGATGTCTCGAGTTCAAGTCCCGGTGTGCGCAGTTTCATGAATTGATTTCTGTTCGTGAATTTTTGTGATGTCTAAAACTCCCTCTCACCCATCCGATCCCCAAAAACGGGGCGTAGTGAGAGCGATTAGTTAACCACTAGTCCCTGTCCTAGCCTATCTTTCTATTCCTACTCTCTTCGAAAAAAGATAGGTTAAGCAGCTGAGTAACAAGTAGTTCTCACCTCTTTTTAAGAGGTTATATGCTCCACTTTGAGAGAGGGCATGTTTAAAGAAAAAGTCCCTTTTTAAATTAATATTGATATTCATTTCACTCTCAGAAAGTAAACTCTTCGTACTGTATTTATCAATACTCAAACTAAGTTTTACTTCTGGTTGATGTGTGTTATAGATTGTTATTGTAGTAAGTGTGCATCTCTGTTTGTAAATATATCAGTAGGTACTCCAAGGTATACTCGAAGTAATTTCAAGGCCAGTGGGAAAATCTCGCTTCGTCTCGCGTCGCTGGTTCACCAACTTAACCCCCCTCCCGACGCCCTCCCCACCCAACCACCGTCTTCTTCACAGACTCTTATTATTTTACAGTGGCGTCTAAGATCAGTCTGGTTGCCACCATATTGAGCGATGAATAGTGATTTAGTTAAGGGAATAACAATAAAAACTGTTTTAAATGTCGTACAATTGTTACAGTCAACAATAATCGTTTACATATACTCTTTGGTAATATATGAAAACTTTGATCATTCAACTACACGGAACAGGCACTCTTCGCCACTTTTTTTTTAATTGTTAAAAAATAAAATGCCTTTCCACCAAGAATTGACAGTAAACACTTTTAAAAGTAATTTTTTAATTGTAAATATTTTTTTAATATCTTGTCTCTTGTCAATTTATAGAAATACTCCGTTGTTATTATTTTTTAATCTCTTTATTACCTCCAATTAACTCCAACTCAGACTACAACTAAAAAATCTAATTTTGTCAGATGTTTTCCTTATTCTTTTTCTATTTATATGTAATTGGTCTTCAAATTAAATACCAACCAACCAATCCGGCAAACAGCCAAATTTTTCATATTATATATATTACAGAACAAGAAGATGTTATAGGTATAAATAAAGATGAAACAAGTACATTAATACAAAATGCACTTTAATAGAAAAAGTAGTCGGGGTCGCTCGTTTTTACTACTCCGACCAAAACAGCGCGACTTTACGACTCCGACTCCGCAGCCCTAGTTTCAAGAGATGTGTTTAATAGCGAATGTTCTGTTGTAATTACGTTAAATGTTTTACAAACATTTGCTCAATCCGCAGAGAAAGAGAGTGTGTATGAATGTGCTTATGTATGTGTGACAGGCAGACAGATAAATCAATATATGAAGTCACGCTCTAAGGAGGAGGGTCTGATAGATTTTTGGTTAAAATTCTATATATATATAAATGCCCCGTAATGGGAATATACTCATGATATCATAATATTTAGATATTATGGAAATTCTGATCGTTTTAAATTTTAAATGAATTTATTGTTAGAGATAAATAGTCTGACATTTTTTATTTCATTATTTGATCAATGAAGATTACTCCGTCACTGTGTTTATCACTGCATTGATTTCAACTTCCAGTACACCAACTGGGTAAGTACATAGCTATTGTTTCGCTAATGAACGTTCTTCAAATTTATTTAATCAAATACGGCTATTAAAAAAGTGATTTCGGCTTACGGCCACCGAATCTGAGCCACTCATTTCTCATAATTAATTGGCAGAAAATGAAAATCACTTCTTATTTCGAAAATCTTTAAAATATTCAAACTCGCTGCTTTTTGTTTTGTTTTGTTTTTCAAACTCCCCAGCGTTTTTTTGTTCCGCCTAATTTTAATTCCCCGCTTCTGAAAACAGCATATAATCAAAAATGTCTTTTAAAACATAATATACACAACTCTTGTTCCATGTTTATTATTGATATTGAGGCATTAAAACTTCGATAATCAATGATTACACGGTATAATTGTTGGAATTATGAATTTATCGGTGTATAATAAATATTTGATTACTTCAATCTCCGATGAAAAAACTCATCTTCACACCGTACAAGTCCAAAATGATAATGCCTTAGTTAATCTTCTTTATTGCAATGGTTTTTTTTTCTGTTTTTTAAATGGTTTGCTATTACTCTGCGAAAGTATAGATATATCGTTCCACGAGTGTAAAACAGTGGTAAGTGCAAATTTCTAATTTTGATTTCAATACTAATTAGTAGAGACACGTATTTTGTGCATCTGTTATGTCAAGTTTAGCATTTTCATTTGGCATTTTAGCGTTTAAAGTCATTAAAAATATTCAATTTTATCGTCAATTTAGCATCTTTTATCGTTAAGAGTTTAATTTCAAATAATAAATACTCTTTATAAATTTTAATGAAATTTTTTTATATCGACTATGAAAAGAAAAAGGACTTAACCCACACACAAAAAATATGGTGTATAGTCCAACCAAAACGTATATTAATTTGTATGCATTATGATTAAGTCCTTTTGCCTTTCTCCAATCGATACATAAATATAGTTTTTTGGCACGTTTTGTGTGAGCTATACACCTTATTTTTTTGGTGTGGATTACGTTCTTTTTTCTTTCCACAGTCGATATATAAACAATTTTAAGCCAGCACAAAAATTAAAAAATAATTGAAAAATTCGAAAAGGTTTTGTAATTAAAATACAAAGACAAAAAAATATTATTATAAATATGCAATGTCAAATTAAAATTTATTCTAACTCAGCATGAAGCATATTTTACGATGTTCGCATCTTTTAACACCGAGCTTTAGCATCTATTTTGCAATTATGGCTAGATGCACAAAATACGTGTCGCTACTGAATAGCAATGGTATTTTTATGGTATACACTAGCGTAAAACGGCAAAATCCGTATTCCGATTATTTAAATCTGATAATACACTTCCAAGTTATTCGCATTGTCACTGTACAACGATATTATTGGCAATACGTCCGACTTTTATAATAAATAACGTCTACGTCTTTAGTGCAATACTGTAGTATCTGCGTTGCTGTCCTTTTACAATCATAATTTACTATGATTGGGTAGAAAATTGCCAAATAATATTGTTTGTTTGCCACACTAAAGTCTGTTTATATTAGAACAATGTAATTTGCAGATACGTCTGTTTTACAATAAGGGTACGATATGCACGTAAGCTGCTTGATTTACAAACATAAATTTTAATAAAAGTAACATCGTCTGTATTCAACTCTACATGACGTGTATGTTTAAATATAAATATTTCTTGTCGTCGTATAATTGAATTGACATTTACTTTATAGATGCTCCATCGTAAATAGATTAAAAAAAAATCATCTATAATTTAAGCTATTGACTAGTTCCATAATGGCATCACACATTTAACAGTGTTATCAACTAACTGTATTTGATTATAATTAGTTAGGAGCTATTTGTTTACCTTATGAGGTACGGTTATTGTTTATGAGTCGTTGAGTCGCCAAACACGCTCCCGAAGGTTTTTAGAGTTTTGAGTTAATCACGTTTTAAGTACAATTTAAGTTATTTTGTGCCTTCTGGTGTATAAAGAAAAGTAAAATACTCTTTTACACTGACATTTTTAAGATTGGAAAAATGTTAAATATCGAAAAGGGGACGAAATAGGAAGACATTTTAGACTTTCAACTGGAAAAATTGCTAAAGCTATCGATAGAGCACACGTACATTGAAAACTTATTTTATTGAAAAATCGCTAGTTGCGTGTTTAGTTACTCAACAATTCATATTATACTAAAAGATTGTGAGAGAAACACTTGTACCGTTTGGAAAATCTTTTAGCATAAGTGTCATCATAAAAACGAATCATTTTTACTACTACGCCTAGAGAACAGGTTTATATTATTTACAAATGAATATATTTGTACGAATTGTCAAAATTGTCGAAAATTTTAAAAATATGTTTACTACCCCGTTCGCAATATGCAACCTTACAGTCGCCATTAATATTAGCACTCGTTGTTTTTCAGTGTATTTTTTTATTCAATTTTTTTATTGTTTCATTATAGTTATAGTACTGGACAGCTATTTGCCAATCATTATTATGTAACCTCTGACACAATTCGTGTATTAAGAAATCATCGTCGTATTGGCCACTCATCTTGAAACGTAATGAATTAATTTTCCGACATGATTCGACAGTACTATTGAATAAGTTATAATCGACTAACGATTGTTGCGATATCTTCGATAGAATAATTTCAATTAGTATTATGCCAGAAGAATAAGTTCAAAACTGAAACCATTTTATTTCTAATTAAAATTGATAATTTTGTAACAGCTTGTATAAAAAGGTGTCACACGAGTTTCACCTCTTTGAGAAGCATCTTCAGATTAATTATATCGTACGATTTTTATTTATAACATATTCATAGTTCGACACTCCCTACGTATAATCATGTAAGTGTCACACACGTGATTAAAAGCCTTTTATATTTTCGTTGTATACGCACTCAGTTCTATAGGTAGGCATCAAAAAACATTGGAATTCTTCACCGCTTTTTCGTAAAGTATAATCATGTAACTAGCCATATATACGAAAGTCTTTGTCTAAAATCCGAAGTCCAATATCGCATCTTTACTATTTCAAAAACTTTTCAGCAAAAATTTATACAAAATACGAAAAAAGCCCCTTATTTTGCAACTGTGTTTTGAATCTTTGAGACGCTCTCCTGTAAAATGTAATGTTTGCAGATACGGGACTATACGTAGGGAGTGTTAATATTATCATGTAAATGAGAAATTATAGTGGATTTTTTCTTTCCCTGGGAGCGACGTGGGGCTATATACAAACAATATCAGTACTAATTAAAATATTAATTACTTTTAGAAGTCTTAATAGAAAGCAATTATTAGTAAATAACTTTTTAAATAAACCGAGTGGCTCCCACGTATTAAATTTATTTCCTAATAGATTTACTTCTCCCAACATAAGTAATATTTAATTAATATAAATATACAATTAGTAACCAAACAAAAATGCCATTAAAAACAACTTTTTTGATTTATATATATATATATATTGTACATCCTCTGTGCATTGCGCGTTTTAAAATTATATATTTTTTCTAATACGATCAAACAAATAACTTGTTAGTTGCTTGTAAATATTATACAAAATTCTATGCATATAGTTCTTGTAGAGAAAAATGGTTTTTGTCGATTATTTTAAATTATCTCGATGATTAATCATTTGATGTTTTTAACACGTATTAAAAAAGTGGGATTCTCCTAAAGCAGTTTGAAATAAATCAAGACATGTATATTTATATAATTCACAATTTGTGTTCGGTAACATTTTTATTAACATGCTTTTTCTCAATAAATAAATAAATATAATTTGATTTATAGGAATGCGTTGAACGTTGCAACATTTCTAGGAAATAAATACAATTTTAGTTTTTTTTTCAGTACATATTTATTGAGATAAACTTATGTTTCCTCTTAATAAATCTTTTGATTATACCATAATTACAATACTATAGCTAATATGTTTTGCTAGATTTGTCACAAGTGTTTCATCATTTAATATTATAAAAGAAAATACGAAGTTGAAATAAACAGACTATAAAATCAATGACAGTATCGTGTTATTACAATATTGTATTTTTAAAATAAAACACATTTTTTTTGTACTACTTCCACATTTTTATTTGCTGTACGAGGAGCGATACCGGTCCTCTTGACGGTCGGTCTCTTGCGAAGTAGGAGGCGTATTAAACCATCGAACCAAAGACAATTCTTTATTCTTAAATACTTCCCATTATAAAAAAATCAGGTTTTCGAGATGAACGAAAATAAATTTCAATGTATCTCCTTTCTTATGCAATCTTCGTAAAGTGGTACACCGATTAAATCAACATTTTATCTTGAATAAAAGTCAACCAATCATATTAATCATGCTGTGAATAATCATGTATTCTCAGGTGATTCAGCGACGTTATTAAAGGGTTTGGCGACCATTGCAGGATATTTCCTTGAACACATTGGGCGTGCGTAAATTATTCAATCGATCTGATAAAATCTTTCAATGTAATAAACTCTAATTATACAGGTTTTCTTGGAAGTTTAGCCGCTCGTCGTGATCTTCCATATGATAATTAGCAAATTATAATAACACATTTATAGGTATCTATTAATTTGTCACGGCATTAGTAAGAGTTTTAAATACCCATATTCTAATATAAACACAACAATACCGATTAAAAATTTTAAGTTCCAGAACTCACCTGTTAATACTCTTTGTTTGCTGAATAACATTTCAATTCAGTGTCTTCCCCACTTTTACAAAAGTTGCCACGATTTTTTCAATTCATAATCTATCTTAGATCTTTTATCCTTTTTGTCATACAACGTAATAATTACAGTAGTCACTCACTACGTTTACTTATACCGATAGATATGTGATCGGAATATCGATTTCATATACGTAATAATAACATCGACTTTTTTAATTCATAAACAATATGATGGATGTCATTGTTTCTTCTCGCTAATTCTACAGTACGTCCAAAAATAAATGTATTTATTATATTGTTGTAAAAAATTGTAGCGCTGAATAAATATTTAGTTTATTTCAGTAAATGTTTGATACCTCACGATCATCAGAATTTCTGGACGACATGCTGCAAGATGGCCACCCCAGTATTTCTAATACGTTTTGACATCTGTATCGAGCATTCTCGTTAGAGAATGAAACACTATCAGCTCCGGCTTAAATCAGGTAAAACAACCCCTGTGTCCGACCCATTTTTGAATAAATGGCATTTTTATTAAGCGTTTACTAAAAGTCTTATAACTATGAAGATATATAATGAAATCAAATGAAACTTTTTGGGGTCGTTGAAAACATTTTAATATTTAATCTTTGTATGGTGATATTTCCAACATTTCAAGTCTTGCTGTAAGTACTCCCTGCACTTAATAGCTATATTGTTTTGCTTTCTGACATGTCCTGACAGTGAAGGACGCGTCAGTCACACAGTTCCTAAGCGGGCTGACTTTTAATGAACCGATTGATGCGTGGATGGATAGTTGATTTCCACGACACGTGCTCCTCCTGTTTTGTCGCGGGATCGCTGCTAAACGTTATTGCTATCTGGTCAGGTGATCTGGCACACCTGGACAATTGAATGACATTGCTAACCGGCCACAATGGATTCGAGATTATATCATTGTTATGCAATATCTTTATGGTTCGATTTTCTAATCACAATTCAACGACGCTTATCGAAGCGTATTTGCTACAACGTAACTATTACGTCTTTTTGCTTATTGTATTATTTATGTCTGAAAAAATGTACATATTTATAATAACATCGAATTTGAATTGTTGAGATTTTGTACATTCCAATTGAAAATAATCGCGTTTTATATTACTCTCCGAGACAATGGACATGTCTAACCACAATTATGCTTTAGAAGAATATCCTGATTATCAAATATACACGCCCTCCTCTGTATTGTGCATCAACTTCCGCGTAATAAGCACAATAATTTATTGTTCACTTCACAGCTTTTCCACTGGTGCGTTGAAATCGCTAGAGCTTTCACAAAAATCATTTTAATGTTAAAGCTTGATGAAGTAATATTTGAAACGGCACGAAAATTATAATTGATTATTCCAGTCTATGAAATACTAAAAAATCTTATTATTTTAAGTCATGTCATTAAGAGTTTTGTATTCATTTCTTTTTACATGTTTATAATATGTTTGTAAAAGGCTGTTCTGCACATTAGAAATAACTAGTCTTAAAAAATATTTGCTAGGCTGCGATCGTTTCGCAGGTTTGATAGAAAATGTAGTTATTTATTATTATTGTTGTAGTGCAATAACATGTGCACTCACATTATCAAATTATTTCAAAAATTAATCAATCACATCGTATACATTACTACAAAATTATCGCCAAGTCTGGGTTAATAACTCAGTTGTGATATGTGTCACTTTGAATAGTAATGGTGTTACTCCAGAAGTTTTGAGAAAATCAAGGTTTTGTAAAATGTTCTTAGGGTCAAATAGCAACCATTAATAACTGTTTGTCAATCAACTGAAGAACTTAAACGTTAGTATAGCAGTGTATAGCAGTGAAGTCTGTCCGGACACTTCACTCTTATTCTGATATTGCAAGTACTTCAATATTATTCTGAACAATATCGTTAAACACAGGAGTATAAAAACAAAAAACAGTTTTTTAAAGAAATTAGGAGTATATATGGAGGTGCACCATTATTAAACTAATAGATTAACATCTTTTGAACGTGTTTGAGGTATAAACTCATTTTTCGTAATTTTGGAGTTACACCATTACTATTCTTAGTGACACATATATTATTCATTTGTAGTCAATACTTTTCTTGTTCAATCACTAGTTATTTTTTTTTTTTTTACAAATTTCTTACTATCGATATCTTAAAATAAAAATAAAAATTGTGCTTTACGGCAATAATTCCATCTCAATCTAATTGTGTAAAAATAAATGGTTCAGTAAAGCGACTTATCCAAAATACGCCATCAGTAGAGTTTATCCGAAGAGCTGAAGCACGTGTAACAAGCCAAGGTCGGTATTGTAACAACATTATTTTTTTTCACGGGGGTATTGGCGTACCTTGACTTTCAATTATAAGACGTGAATGATTTGATAGTGGTATACTCAGCCACGATTTCCAACCTATTGTTTGCCCTAACCTATTACAAAGCTCGTACTAACAGTGATAAGTGGTCTGTACTTGAAGTCAGATGACATATTAATTAAACGAGTTATACATACCTTAAATCTATCACGAGACGAATTGATTATTGAAAATTCTTGTCTATTGTAATTGCTGGTACAAAATTTTACAGACTATTAGATACTTACATCGATTTGTGTCAGTTAAAAAATCACTAAAGTCTGCTATATCTTGATTTCATTGACTCATTGATGGAAATATAATAAATTGTGTATGGCATGGAATGAAAACATACATGCCTTTGGTTGCAGATCAATAAGTCGACTGTGATCTCTCTGTGAGGATTCGAATCCTAGACATGATAGTCCAAAGTGTATGATCACTCAGTTACGAGAACGGCAATTTATCATGTTGATACCCTCACTTGAGAAGGAAGGAAACTATCCAAAGCTAAGTATCGGTCCAAATTTGACTTACAGAGCGTTTTCAGATCGAAATCTATGAATTACTAATCCTTATACAGAACTACTATTGAAGCATGTTAATGTACGCTTAATTTCCTTAAATTTGAATAACCACCTAACTTGAAAAAAGCAATCCAAACTTCATCGTTTGTGGATTCATTTGTATATAACAAAATAAATATAATATGTACTTATATTTGACAACAAATAAAATATCTTTTATCGTAATCCTCTCTCCATACATGAATGCTTTAAGTAATTTTACATGTTTTAAATTTTACAACTAACATAAACATAAAGGTCAATAAGTCATTATTCAACAAGTAATTCTTTGCCACAAAAGGGTTTAAGAATTATTACTTATGGTGTTTTGACTAGATTTATATATTGCTAATGTATCTGGCTAGGACAGTGATGCACAACCTATTTAACTCTAAAACCTGTCTGCAATTGTTCACGGACTCGAAGATTGCGGGTATGTATGTTGTCTTTTTTATTTTTCTAAATTTTGTACACATAAATTTAATATTTTCATACAAGACATTATTGATTGCTGACCCTGCATGTTGTGACGCGTCGAGATTAACGCTTGTGGTTTCTTCCATCAATATATCACAGAAGTTATCACTGTAAAAGTGGTTTATATGTTTAGACTAGTTTTGAAAAGTAAAACGTTTGCTACTAAATATAAATGCTTCCTGGGAACTTCTCTTCGGGAAAATAATTAATAAATAATAATAAGTATTGATCAGCATTAAAAGCAAATTTACCATTAGCCCACATCGACAATTAGTCTAAGGGCGCATAGTATTTAGCCGACAGACCGTAATAAATGTTATGTTGGGCGGGCCGCATACGACTGACAGTTCATGGGTTGTGTATCACTGGGCTAGTCCGCAATGAATTTACACAATATAGTTAAGGAGTTAAGGACGTGGAAAACTATACCAGTGTGTAAAAAAAATATATTTCGACTCTGGAAAGGAAAAAGGACGTAATCCACACCAAAAATATTGTGTATAACTCACCCAAAACGTCCTAATACACTATATGTATACATAAATATAAAATATCTCGACTGTAGAAAGGCAAGAAGACTTATCCCTCCGTCTTTTCAGAATATTTTTTTTCGATAATCACAGTGTATACAAATTAATAAACGTTTTTACTATAGTAGTAGTGAAGGGGTTTTTACCTGGCCGAACCCAAGTCACAATAAACATTTAAAATAGAGCATCTAATTTATAGAATTGTTCTCGTAATATACATGTTAAACTTATCTTTATGGTTTATTAGTAATTGTCATATTTGTTTCTATATTTATGTGTTTTCGTGTGTAATAAATCAATTGGAATTAGATTTTAGTAACGTATATCCATTTCAATGGCAACGGCTGAAGTCGTGTCGATGTATAATGTAAATCTCGCATGGCAAGTGTCAATCCATTCGATTCCCCGACTCTTCAATTATGTTTCGTGGGTTGGTGAATTTCGTAAACGCAAACCTGGCGTAAAGAAGTAATTAAATTTCGGTACGAATTCTATTGTCAAATAAATACTCAAGTCATGACGCATCGTTATTGGTGTTTTGAAATGTGGCATATAAAGGAAATATGCCTGTTGGGTATTGTACTATGGATTTATTTTAAATTTCGAATCGATTGTTGATTTTTGAAAATATTACACAAGATTTAGTATATTTTCCATGAAAATGAACATTTAATTTTTTTTTGTCGTGCTTCGTTAGAAAAACAACATCTGTTGATTACGTTTTCGTTTCTTCTGATTTCCCGAATGTATTTTGATCTAAAATCTATTATTAACAAATGTAGTATGCCTGTTTCAGATACCTACATATCGACGGTATTTTGGCCAATTGATGTAACCATCAAAAAATACGAACATGCGTGAGTTAATGATTGGATCTAATTTTAAAGACGATAGAGTAAGTCTCGGCCAAATGATGTAATATAGAAAAATAAATTACATTCCCTATGTACAATCCCTTATCTGCAACATGAAAATATACAGGAGTGCATTTCAAAGATTTATAATGCAACTCACCATATAATGTTTTCGTTAAAAGCAGTTTTTACTCTCTTTTTGAATTTTGAGGGTTATATCAATTTTCCAAAACAAATCGAATTATTATATTTTACGATTTCTTTTTGTTCAAATTAGTTGTCGTGAACTTTTAATCATTATCAGGGACGGATAGATACGGAAGGTCACTGATAGGAATGACGGCGTATTTACTAGCCGAAAATACATATCGTTTTTTATCACCCCTAATGTTAGAAGCTGTCGTGCGTAATAATTTCTGGTAAATTTTCCTGTTGTGATTTTGATAAAACCGTTTTATTTTCATTTTTTTTTACCATGTCCGCTCTCAATTGCTAATTGCTGGTGACTCTGTTAGTTGCTCAACCAATCTTTTTCGAAGAGAGTAGGGATAGAAGAATAGCCCTCGGTCAAGAATAGTGGTCAGCAAATCGCTCCCGCTGCGCCACGTTTTTAGGACCGGATGGATGGGAAGGAATTTTAGACATCACAAACATACATACCTTCAAACAGAAATCCATTAATTGATTGAAAAATCAATTTATGAGACTGTCCGTACCGGGACATGAGCCCGAGACATCCGTAACCGTAGCCAACGACGTTCACCACTGCACCACGGACCCGATATTTAACGGACAATTTTGGATGGGTAGACTATATAAGTTCCCGGGGCATCTATCATCATGAAAAGATATCAAAATTTCCTTTACCCAGCCCTAAAAGCGTCAAATTAACCAGGATACCAATTGCTTCCTTCTTCATGAAAAATCATTCATATTAATTTTTTTAAAAAATAAAATACATTGTTTGGATACTTAAATATTTAAATACTAGTATAACTGTAACCGTCATAGATGACGGTATTGAAATTGAAATACTGAATGTGTAAAGTAGCCAGTACGTCGGAACTGTGTGTGCATTGCATTACATTTTATTTTATTATATACCGCGATCGCTCAGTTCATGAGAAAATTTCATATCTATATGTAATAATAATAAAACGTCTACAGAGCGGTCTGGCTATTATATATAAGATTGATTTTTATCAGAACTCAGTGGGTTAACCAACATCTTGCGCTAGTCATTTTTCCCAAAAATTAAGTATGAACAAACATTGAATCTAAATTATTAACTTTTTAACGTTTAAATCTGTCATTAAATTGATATTTAACATCCATTATTCTAATACTTTTGAACCATAAAAACAATGTAGAAAAACTTATTATTTATTATTGTAATTATCATCCTAAACCGCATTTTTCTGCAATTATTGATAGTTCTATATTCGTCTTATTCATAATAACAACTTACACCGTAATAAATATTGTGCTAATCACATGAAAAAACGTTGACAGAGCTTATCTATTAAAATATGTAAATTGTTCCTTCGCCGAATACGTTTTAATGCAGTAATCGAAACATGTAAAAGAATTTTATGAATTTACTGCGAAAATACTAAGCAAACGATACACTAGCGATACAAGGCGACCTCGCATATCATAATTTATTTATTTATAGTTTACTTACTTTCAACGGCTACATGTATGAAACTGGTCTTCATTTTTCAGCCATTTAATATGAATAATAAACGTTCTGAATATTTAACTACATATAGTAAATAAACCAGTAAAATCATTACTTAATAATATTCAAATGTCATCTAAAACAGTGTTCCCCAACCGCTGGTCCGCAGCACCGTGCCGGGCCGCGAACATTATGCCAAATTTCAAGAAATTCGCCATGCAAAATACTATATATAGGAATTTTTTACTTGTATTTTTAGTTATTGTTAAATAATAATAATTGGTAGCATGATGCGACACAATGGTCGCTGGTTTGGACAGTCATAAATCTTCTCAGGTACACTAAATATTTGCTCTTGGATAGTGAACCCAGATGCAAAACCCTACCTAATTATATTTCCAAAAAATTCATATGTGTATTTGTTAATTATAGTAATTTCCATCTGTCACAATGTAAGATTAAAAAATGTTGCATAAAAAAACCATCAGCGAATTTTTTTTCCTTATTTTAGGGTCCGCAGGTGCAAAAAGGTTGGGCAACACTGGTGCAAAACACTTATTAGTATTTCAACAATGTTGGTTGCCGTTGTCGAGTTATTACGCTCGTTCTACTAGGTTGCTGGTAATACTAACTATCATGCATTGATTTATCGGGTTTCGTCATAATTTTGCGATAAACTATCAGTTCCTTTTTTTCCTATCCTCATTCGTTTATCTATATTATAGATCAGCGGACCACTAACGCGTCTTTTGTGTTAAATATTATATATTAGAAAAAATAATCAAATTAAACATAAAATGCACCTTGTTCATTAAATAAAACTATTTATTATACTTAAATTATGAAAGATTTTATTAATTAAACTAAAGTTGTTACAACAAAACATTAAAAAAAATAGTTTAAATATGATATATAGACATTTAGCTTTTGGCATTAAAAATTTATAATGTGATGGATGTTCCGCTTCTTTTCACTCATTATGGGTTTAATATATTTCAATCTAAATTTGAAAAAGAGAAGAAATTTAGAAAAGTCAAATTAAGTTTAATAAATTCTAAATAAAAGAAAATTTTATACATGGTTAAGATTTAAGTTCACACGTGTCTTTCATCTGAATCCACTTAATATATTGAATACATTTTAAATTGAACTCAATACATCCGTAAGCCGCACTTTTATCACGCCAACTGAAGTATTATGTCATGTGACAGGGTCGAACGTTAGACGTGTTACGAGATTCAGACGATTTTTTTCTGGGTTAGTTTGCTGTGGATTAGAAAATTCAAATAATGCTAGATTTCTCAGTGGACCACCGAAATTTTATCGCGGACCACCACTTTGGCTACTACTGGTATAGATTCTACTGAGGATTTGAGTCAATTTTTATTTACATCTGATTACGTCAAAAACCATTATTTTTTTAATTTAAAGTATACATACTCTGCATAGATAAATTTTACAATCATCGGTAGATACCCGATAGCATTCAATATTTTCAATTAAAAAACATTGTATTTTATTCGAACTTACCTAAAAAAACCATCATGACATTTTAATTCTATTAAATGGCCGCCAGTCTACATTGTAATACTGGCCAGTGATAAATTAATAAAAAAAAAACTGGTCGAGCCCCTATTGCGGTGGCCGATTTACAAGCTGGCAGCTAAAAAATGAAAAGAAAGAAAAAACGGTCGCCAGTAAGTTAGTTGCACTGAGCTCAATCTGCAGTGGCAACCAGTCGGAAGAAAATGCATGCGGCGTGTATAAAAAAATGCAATTTGCGAAATGACAATGACACTGCAGACCTCTCAGGTGGGTTTAATTACCTGCTACAACCTTGGGGGCCTCGATGGGAGCTGTGCCACAGCATCGTCTAGCGACAATTGCAGAATAATCGCGCATTGCATCATTTATTAGTATTGCTCCGAGGTATTTCTTTTCGATTCACTTGTTGGTATTCCGTTTTAAATCCGCATAAAAGATGGCGAGATATTAGTCAAGATTCATAAAGAAAGAAAACATTATACTTACAGCCTTATTTTGTTTTTTCTAATTATTTTGAATATGAATTCTATTTTGTGTAAATCTTAATATACATATTTACGATGCACAATTTATAAATAGCCTTCAAACAATTTTTTTTTTAAATTTATACACTTCTTACAATTCACACACTTGCAATAAGGTAGAAGATTATGTCAGTTATGAGAATTCATATTAATCTCTAATTTCAGAAACGGCAAGAAATTAGCTTCATAATCGCTCTCTCTCTCTACGCTTCGTTTTAAGCATCGGAAATGATAAAAATGTCTACATTAGACTTTTTATTTTTTAAATATCATGCCTTTCCAGCAAGAATTGACAGTTTACACCTTTGAAATTATTTATTCATATCCGTAAATCAACGTGAGATAGATGATACCTAATATTTAATCAAAGGTAAAAGCATTCGGACTTCACTAGTCAGCTACGACGATTTGCGATAAAACTCCCTAATGACTGTATTTTTATAATTTTAAATTTGGATTATTGAGATTTTGTACACTTCCATGTATTCTGTCACTAACGACCCGGGTTTTGCCTTTCGGCATCTTCAGGCATTCGAGCGCATTCGTGAGCTCGAATGCCTGAAGATGCCGAAAGGCGAAACCTGGGTCGTTAGTGACAAAATACATGGAAGTGTACAAAATATCAATAATCCAAATTTGATATTGAAATACCATCAAGCACCCTCAGTCGATGTCTTAAATTTTATTAAACGGTACATTTTCAAAGTCACATTAATGCATCTTACTTTCAATAAACCATTCACTCTTGGGGCATATGGACAACACAATTGTTGACTTGCAAATACGATTGGCAAAAATACTAAATGTTAGAATACACACCGAATGCTCCAATTAGTCAGTTTGATTTTTTTACGAATTTGTTGCTTTAAGACAATGAATGTTTTCTGCTAAAACAATATAAATAATATGAGATAATAATAGTATGTATTTGTCTACCAATCCATAAAATAGATTTATCGTGTGTAATTGGTGCATTCAATTTTTATTCATTTCTTGTAATTAATAATATACGTGATTCTGAATAAGCATATTCATTATAATGTAATTCAATTTACTTATTTGTGGTTTTGTCTTCAATTAAATATAAATATTTCAAGTGTGTCAACGACGTATCCTTGAAACGATACGAGTTTTTAGAATCGATATCGCAATTATTAGGTCAGTAAACCATTTGTTATCTTTGCCAACACCGCACACATATTTATTCAGACTATCGCTTTATTTTCATAACGGGGTTAACTACACATACCTCGTTAGTCATTGACATTTAAATTTGAAGCAAATAAAGACACACAGGTGTTGTTTTAAAATAGTTTCGATATTAAAAGCTGTACTATTTTTTTGTAATACTATAATCGAAATATTGCAAACGTTAATGAATTTTATTTCATAATTGTTAGATTTGTCTGGAATGTTCTAAAGTTTGTTTGAACATGTAGAAAAAACACAAATATCTCAAAAAGCACAGTTCTTATTTATCTATTACAACATTTGTATACTCGTAATTGTAGTTATCGTCAACGCGCTATACATTGCACAACTATAATTTTGATGAGATGTATTTGAACATCCAAAAAGAAATATTCAATTCAGAACAAACAGGAAAAGGTAAATACACCTCATTACTGAATGCTGAAGTCCACTTTTCTATGCAATGCATTGATCAGTTGGATATCTCTTGCAACTACGTCTCATATAAACTATACAAATGAATTCGGCAGCATGTATGATTATATTCTTTACGATTCTTAACTCGGTCCTGCAGGAGAAGATAATAATGTTTCTCTTGTCCTAATACTTAAATAATAGCTCTTAGCAAGTGTAACTATATCATTCCGATAGTTATTTGTGTTTAAATAATATAATGTTCTTTTGGTAAATTGTCAAAAGAAAATAAAAGTATATATTTCAGAGAATTATTATGTTACTAGTATTTATAAATATCGCTTGATGCGCACGATGCGTAGAATGTGCGTATGTGATTTGTTTTACACTGTACATTAGAGACAGACGGTTAGATCAAGATAAATAATATCGATGGTGTTTTGGCCAATTGATGTAACCCCCAAAAATTTGAAAATGAGTTTGACTGGATCTCATTTTAAAGACGACAAAGCAGGTCTCGGCCGAATGATGTAAATTATAAATATAAATTGACCACTTTTTGGAAGGGAAACATTTTACACTGGTTTTAGGTTTAAAAATGCTGATCCCCCCCCCCCTCTGCTTATAATCCCTTATCTACAAACATAAGAATTTACAGTAGTGCATTTCAACGATTCATAACGCAACTCACCATATAATGTTTTCGATAAAAACAGTTTTTACTCTCTCCTGAACAATTTTCAGGCTTAAATCAATTGGCCTAAAGCATCGTCAATATATAATATAAAAATAAATATAATTATATTATTCCGTGAGAATTAAATGAATATTAATTCATAAGAAACACTGTCATAGGATTTATACTCCACCAAGAGTGTATGCATCTTATTATAGACTTCATAATTAATCGTGGACAGGAAACAGGTGTCAATTCATCTCCAGTCACATCCGTGGACACATGTGTCCTCCATTGCCAATAGTGCAGTATCACTACATTGCATCTTTGACGTGCTAGTTCCGTTTATTAGGAACCTGTCAATGGAATGTTCTCTCGGAAACAAGTGACCCCTAGTGTATAATAATCTCGGGTCCTCTTGATATTTTTATATTTTGACATTAATATCTAATATATCGAAACATTTTCGATACAAGGTTGTTGATAGTAGTTATCCAGTTTCAATTAATGATTTTTTCTCCAGTGACGGACTGGCCATACACGCCAGGATGTTCGATGGCAAGTGGGCCCCGCTGTATGCTAGGGGCCCTCAGTAAAATCAAATACTTTTTTAATTATTTCATTTTACGTGTTTAAAAATATGCAGGATAAATCACATGGGGTATTTCATCAATAAAAATAAATATTTTTTCTTACGATATACACAGTGAACTAATACCTCATCAAGATTACATACTTATTGTCTGTCTATTTCAACTGTTTGTAACATGTGAATTTAGTATATAGGGTAGAGGCCCCCTCCACAATGTTTTGGTTGGGCCCCCTTTAGTATTTTGTAATTAGTATATAAGATAGGGGCACCTCCCATTTTTGGATGGGACTTCTTTTGGTGGGCTCTTATTGACTCCTGTTAACCGATATTTTTATTTCCTTGTCAAACAAGAGAAAGTTATCAGGTGCAATGTGTACGAAAATGGACTATAAATAAGTTTTTTGACTTCTTGCGAACATTATAAATGTTGGAAAAAATGTCTACCATAACATTCATATACCCACAAAATCAGAAAGTTGAATGCAATTGAACATTTACTACCATTTTATACTTGACAATTCATTCTGTATAACAACGACATTGATAAAATTTGCCAATTTTGAAAAATCTTTTCGGATCTTATAAGAATACTTGAATACTTTTAAAAATCTTCGCTTTATGGCATTCTTGTGAAGATATTCAGCAAGCGTCTAAAGATGCGCAACAACAACAATAACTAGATGAAACTAATGATGGCTGATGAGTCAGTAGTTCAAAATTAAAACTGATAACTTGTAACCCTGAACGAATTTGATAATTATATGATATTATGTCATCTGTTGGTAATATTCGCAGATCGAAACTCAATATTGATTTCAATCAAATTGCCTCTGACCGATTGTAATATTTTGTACATGTTGGAAAGTCTGTAGTAGTGCAGGCTCATAGAATACCTGAGAAGTAAAGTGGTTTTGTATAGGCGCCGACTACGCATGTTTCGTGTGAACCTGACATCTAGACGCTGAAATAACTTAACTCTTTGAATACTGAGCAAAAAGAAACAATTAATATCTTATTCAACGTAAAATGTATTGACTACATCTGAAAGTTTATTAAAAACAATTGTATATGCGAAATTCTGTATAATTCAAGCAAACTATTATAAATAATAATTCATCGAAAATATACCGTTTTCCTAACGTATCTTTCAACTACTTTGATTAAAAAAAACGAATTAACCTATATGTGTATTGTATCCTTTTACCACGTAACTTCACATATTCTTAGATAAACTTTCATTCGCCTCTTGATGTATTAATTAAATCTACCGTTGAGCACGCAAACGTTCAACCCTAGATTGTCGTTGTAATTGTTTTTTATTTTAAAGTCTTTTAGAATACAGTAGTGTTGGACAACATTCCTTATTTTATTTCAAAGAAGTATTAAAATACAAACAAATACGCGTCGTTAGTGCTGTGTAGTGATTGGCATTTATACATCCTAGTTCAAGAAATCTTACATCTCCGGCTTATTATAGCAACACTTTCGGTAATCAAATAAAATTGACGTGGTATATACTTACCTACATTTAAAAACACATCGTTGTGTATTATTTTTAATATCGCAATTTTATCCGCAAATAATCTGTGAATTTGTTGTTTTTTTTCTCCTAAGCAGATCAATTATATTCTATTTTGTCTTGGTGACGTCAATAAACAACAAATAATTAGTTGAATGAACTTTTGCTGACCATACCAAACGTTGACCTTATGCCAATCATTTTTCTCTTATTTGCGCTACTAATAGTACATTCTGAATAGTTTATTTTACGCTCAAAATTAAGCATACATTTAGACAACCCGTATCATTATAATCTTGCTCGATCGGATTTTTTCAAAGAAAATATTGTTTATTTGCTCTCAATCTCCACGAATGATTTGTAAGACGGTCGTGAATAATCACTATTTTAACTTAAATTGTCACTCAATCAAAGCTATTGATATATTCTGTTATTTTAAAACGAAAAAAAAAACCAAATTACTATCAAGCAACTAACCAATCATATTTATATTATTGTATCACACTATTTTTGGTAAACTATATAATCGTCTCCAAATAAATGATAACTGTTGAAATACTGCCATTACAAAATTGGATATTGTAGGTGTAATATATCTTAACGAATGCATCTTAAAAACCAAACAGTTTTTATGCCCTCATAATTGTTTTGACAATTGAATAAAAAATAACCAATTATTGGTGATATATGAAAGCGCTTATTCTGAAAGACATAGTATTAAATATGATATTATGTCAAAATCGTCTTTTGTTTTGTCGGGTCATCGCTATTTGAGTACGAAATGCTTTTGTCGCAGCATCAGATATTCCCAACTCGAGTTTTAACTGTACTGTTTTAATTTACACGCAAGATAAGTGCGCTTTTCTGTGTATTTCATCTTTTACGCGAGTTACAAATCGTTGTTGTTGGTCCGCCGCGGCGAATGTGTTGACCGTACCGGCGATACCTCCTCCAAGCTCAGATTGCTCGAGGCTCAAGGTTGCACTTTTTATCAACAGCAAAAACGGCGTGTTGTTCAGCTCGGTGCCTCTCCTCCTCCACCCTCTCCTCGATCTGACTCCCACTCTTCGCCTAGCCACGGTTTTGCTACGTCTTGCAGATATCGCATAGTTTTCCAATTTGTGCAGCCTTATCATAGTTCAAATATACAAATATATCAATCACCCTTACAATACAAAATGGAAGTGAAATTTTGACTGCATCAAATAACTAAAGTCATGTATTTGTGGATAGTGATATAAACAATGCATTGTATTAAATTACTAACAAGTACCCGGCATGCGTTGCAATACCACTATAAGAAAGAAAGCATTTGTGATTTAATTCTGTTTATTGAAGTTCTTTTGGATACGAATCATGTTTTGTTTCCGTCTGGTGTGTATACGAATAAATCAGAAGGTTTTCTGAGATGTAGCTGTTTGTTCGTATTTGATTCTTTTTTTTTAGATTTTAGTTTTTTTTCAGTAACCTTCACGGGTGTGCCCACAACAACTCACCAAAGTTTTATCGTAATCGGATGAACGGTATGGCAGTACATAAGATACGAACAAACAAACATTAATTTTTATATAGACGATTGAAATCGGCTCTTCTTTTTTTATGTTCCGATTAACAATTCCCATCGATATAGTTTATATTTTATGGCATCGTTCTGTCATCGGTTTTAACTAATGCATGAATAGTTTTTATGCTAATGAGGATGAAATCTACTATAGTTTTAAACGTTTGGCTATAATCATAAATCATAAATATAGTGTCTTCCAAATTCATGAATAATTATTTTCATTGATAAAATCAATACTTGGTAGATCATTTTTACAGTGATGTTCTGCTTCATAAAAATGTAACATGTAAGTTAAAATGATCAACTTGTTTATTATTTATTGAAATTGAAAACTTTTGGAACCAGGGAACTGTCTTCGTACACAATTTACAGCACTGGCAATTTTCTACTGTTTTATTTTCAGTCATTATGTCTTAATGTATGTTTTTATTGGTCAATAAACTTACGACTCGAATGACTGATGGCAATTTACCTGCTTCTACGGCACCTATTTATCTATCGCAAATTAGAAACAAACAAAATACACACGTTTTTTGCTAACGGGTTAACTTTATTCTTCCATCTCGTGTCTGTCTGCATTATTGCCGCCATTTTCATTACTGGATTGCTAATCTATTTCCGGGTACGCGCAATATTAATATACCCGCGTTTTACTGCACTCCGTGAATAAAGGGTAACTGCTTCTGTTTTTTAATTAACTTTATTGCTCAACTGTTTGCGATTATCAAACGTAAAGTTCTCTCATAAACACTGATAGCTATTTTTAGTAATTAACGACGAAGATTTCATTGTTGAACAAGGTAAACAATGGACTAGCGAAAAACCTAACAAGTTCTACTAAAAATACTGATTTGGTATATTAAAAAGTGATTATACTAAACTGGTATGTGCAAGAAATTGGCCACCACTTTTTGCGAGTTTGAAACGGCTTTTTATTTTTTATGTTTTACAATGTATAATATTTGTTTTCGATTGTAGTAAAAATGTAATTTATTCTGTACTAACTCAGTCATTCAGTTAATTAATTATTCCATCTTGAAAGCAAATCATTTTTTTTATTCATCGGCAAACTAAAATGTATTCCTGTGAATCGAACTAATCAAATATACAAAGTAATTATCATTGTCAGACACCACAAAAATTATGATCACCAAAATAAAAGTGCATTATTTACCTCTCTATAGCTGTCGGATAAATTTAGTTATACTGCATAGTGTCAATGATTCATCCAATAAAATCATATACTTAATATCTTATGTTTCAAAACTTCTCTTATTTTAACATTTTAAAATTATTCTACATTAAAAATATAATTGATTGTTTATACAGTATTTGTTGTTGATATTCTAATCATGAATTAAGTAAATAATTAAAAAGTATGTGGAATATTTTTCAGTGTATTTATTCCACGCGATAATTTTAATTGCCCGCTTCAATTTATCTTATTAAACAAGCAATGTAAACAATCTAAGTTTTGTATAAAATTCATAATAATTATAGTGCATACTCTCGTATGCCGTTCATTATAAAAAAGTAAAGAAAATGTTAATCTATCTGCTAACATGTTTTGTCTATGCATTTATCACGTTTTCAGCTCTTTGATATTCGAAGACGGGTTCAATGATTTATTTTACACTGAATAATTAATACTTACCTATAAATAAAGGAAATTGTTTGCTTAATTGTTTGTTCTATATGCGTTCCTTTGCCATTTATCCGATTTCTATGAAACTTTGATGAGTTGTTGTGCGCACACACGTAGAGGTTACTGAAAAAAAAAATCAAATACGTACAAACAGCGCCATCTCGGATAAACCTTCTGATTTATTCGTGTCCGCAACAGACGAAAAGCAAAAAATATTGTGTATCCGAAAGCACTTCAATAAACAGAATTAAAACGCAAATTCTTTCTTTTTTCCTCACTATTCCAGTCAAGTACTGTTTTATTAAATGTTCCGTCAGCTGACGATATTAAATGAGAGACCTTATTAAGGTAACCCCCTTTCGAAGACGGTGTATGTTAAATTTTCGTTAGGAATTAATTATTCCCAATTACAATTTAGCTTCAATGACTAAACAGAACATGACGAAACAGAACAATTTGAAAATAAAGTTTTTGTCGTATCTATTATTTATTGAACATATAAGAAATAAATAATTTGTTTATTAATTTATATAATATTTAGTAATTTACGTTCAATAGAATATTGTCTTCAAATTGTTCTGTTTCGTCATGTTCCGTTTAGTCCGGTTACCGAAAATTTAGATTTCAACTTGCTTAGTCCCAAACTCAGTCATGCAGATATGAATTATTTATATTTTATTGAACAGGATCAGTTTCGTTGTCAACAAATGAAAATGATGTCTCCTCCATAGAAAATCCTCATATTGCACAAAAATTGAATGAAACTAAGCGTCGTTGCTACTAAATGTGTATTCCTTATTCGAAGCGGCAAAAGTAAGTCCCTACTCAAAACTCTACTAAGAATTGATCATGTGCAGAAGCTTTTTCTAGAATAAGAATAGTCGGTTCTGGTCATAAAATTACACATTAATAAAATACATGAAATAGTTTGACTACCCAACTTCATCTGTAATTAACATTTTGTAATAAGTTCATCTTTTTCAACCCATAGCTCGTGAAGAGAAAGACAAAGTGTACTGACAATGGTGACGCTTATTATCAAGCATAATAAACATTGCCAATTTAATGACTAAATAGTAAATATAAGATACATGATTGTGCTTTCATTTTACAATTGCACAAACAAATTGCATCACTGATTACTCGGATTTCAGTTGAAAAAATCTCGTTAATGATAGTTTTTCTCATGCCATACGCCACATTTTATTCTGCAATGTAATATGGGCGAACGGATCATTATGGATTCGCAGCGAATTAATATTTGACAATACTTTTTGCTAACCGTGCTCACGTATTATTATTATTTTCTGATGTCACTCAGGTCACCCGGTCATTCAGCTGCAATATAAACGACACATATTTCGAGTTTAATAATCCATACATTTTAGGCCAAATTGCTCCGCACATGCAATTATTATTTTCATTCGGTCATACAGTACTTTATTTATTATTTTTTAGTTGTTGCAGTATTAATGAACTTTGTTTTTAATATCATACGAGATAAACTCGATTAGAATACGCCACTCATGTCCAAGATCACAAAAATAAAACTGAAAAAATCTTAATTTGTTATTGACCTTGCTGAGAATTGAACCAGGACCCAACTGATCGCCAGGGCGAAGCTGTTATCACTAGACCACAGAGGCCATCATATTGATGTTGTTTTATTAAAATTATTAATATATTTCTTTATTTTATTTACAGGTATGTTCCCGTTTTTCATTGACAGAGCAAGAAGTTATAATAAGTAAGTGTTGCATGGTTTATTTATTAAAACTACTACATATATCAAGGTAAATTTTCAATATATTATAAATTCTAAAAATAAACAAATTTACTATTTATGTCAGTATTATCGTAGAAACCTATATTAAATAATCAACAAATTATTTGGTCAGTTTCTTATTCAATTGATGGTGAGTAAATATTAAAAACACGGTCAGTAACAAATGCATAAAACGGTCAGTGTAAAAATAAAAATGGTAAGTAAATATTAAAGATACGGTCAGCAAATATGTTGGGTTAGGTTAGGTTATTCCATTTTATGTGTTCATTTTTCTGGTCAGTAAATAACTGACTAAAAAAAATTACTGACCGTTCATAGAATTAGTTACTGACAATTTTGATTAATTACTGACCCAATAAATACAGGCCTATTAAATTTTATATTATCTTCTAACTCAAATTCTAGTATGGATGTATGAACTTATATTCAATGCATTTGCGTGAATGTGAATGTACTTTAAATGTGATTAAACAATTTTATTGAATTCAATTTAAGACATCGACTTAGGGTGCTTGAAGGAATTTCAATATCAAATTTGGATTATTGAGATTTTGTACACTTCCATGTATTTTATCACTAACGACCCGGGGTTCGCCTTTCGGCATCTTCAGGCATTCGTGTGCTCGTGGAAGTGTACAAAATCTCAATAATCCAAATTTTATTGAATTCGTTTAAAGCCAGAATTAAGTTCATAAATTTCAACATGAAATTCAAATTTACATTAATTCAATTTCATAAATAGTAGAATTTTACAGTTTCTATATTTCTATAAGGATTTCTAGTTATTTATTTTACATTTATTCATTAACGGGTTAGTGAACATTATATTCAAGCCAAAGCCCTATGCTATTAAATATTACAAACACCATACATTAATCATGATGAATTTATTTATATTTTATTTGTTATTAAATTGTCGAAAATTACATTGGTCAATAGAACAAATAATCACAACGAAATAAAAATATTTGAAATCTAATATTAAGTTCATAAAACACTTTGTTATATTTACACTGTGTTACATAAATATTGTATTATATTAGATCTTTGTGGGGTGTTGAAAGCTTTACGGATAGTGGATATGATAATTTAATTGCTGAAATAGACGATCAAAATACAAAATAGGATAAAACAGATAGGTGTAATATGCGTCGCATAGATAGAATATTTGGCGTCATCCTTGCTCACAGCTCGTAAATTGTCTATGCCTGCCATACGACCTGAGGCAATGTCAAATGAGTAATGATAGGTCTGGCGAGAACGCCGTGAATGTCATGTTTATGCAAAAAGTACACATTCTTGCAATGTTAATGATCGCAGTCATTTCTATTCATTTTGCATTTAATTATTAGATGTCTATTCTATCTAAAGAAAACGACTCTACTGGCAATGTTTGATAATTATTTTATTATACACACACTAATTGAAAAATAATCGATTTTACATACTAATATTATTTCTTGAATCGTAATACACACTGCATACTTATTTCAACATATATTTTTCTTTTATAGATGAGTTTTCTGTATTGTATAAAATATATGTCTCTAAAATTGTTAGTTAAATTGTAGTTGTAATTGTCTAATTTAAATCAAACCCCTATATATTTTCAAGCAGATTGAGTTACTTTCACGAAATTAAGGTAATAATATCTATAATTTTACTTTATTTTTAGATATTACAATTATATTTCTGTAATCATTAAGCTCTAAAATCGATGACATGTAATACTAAAACCGAATCTAAAACATTAATTTTTTAATTTTTTTCATGCCCGATTACAGCGTGGAGATATGGTCTCCTAATAGAGGCTTCTCAACATATTTTTTCTATGAGAACTGCTTGTTACTCAGTTGCTCAACCTTTCTTTTTTCGAAGATAGTAGGGATAGAAGGACTAGTGGTTAGCTAATCGCTCTCGCTACGCTCCGTTTTTGAGGATTGGAAGGGTGGGAGGGAGTTTTAGACATCACAAATATATGCCTACAATCAGAAATTTATAAATCGATTGAAAAATCAATTTTTGAAACTGTCCGCACTGGGAATCGAACCTGAGACATCCGTAACCGTAGCCAACGACGTTACCAACTGCCCCACGAAGCCGACACATCTTCATTGCTATTATATATTCAAATCTTTTAGGGAAGTTCTTAAATTGATGTTAGAATTATAATAACAAACTTATACTTGAATGTAAACCTATTGTATTTCTATATTCTCGTGAAAAGCAGAAAATTTTTCTAAGTTCGAGCTTTTAAAAGGTTTATGGTGACATTTGATTCTTTTGGCTTTACATATAAACATTACACAATGTGGTCACGTTTAAACATTTAAATAGAAAATCATCTTAATTATTCACAAACTGTCCCTTTCGAGCGGCTTAGCACCCAGTTTTACAATCTTACTTTGCCGCAATTACCTTCCAAGAATTTCTACGTTTTTCCACTCTTGGGAAACACTGCAATATAATATTATATAATAATAGACAATCAAAATGATTTCCGCTAAATTTGAACATCGAGCATTTTTCTAAATTGGGAAGATGTATGTTTTAACTAGAAGTTAATTCACGATTTTTATTTAATTATACTTTAATAAATCTGGTTATACATTTTACTTTATCTTATTATTTGATCTTTATATTTGCAGTATAATTATATTAATGTAATATTCTACGATACATATCTCATGTGATGTTACCGGTACACTTTTGCTATACGTGCAGCCGTTTGGTCATGCTGGATGTAATATTATATATTGTTTGCAATGAGTTTTTTTCGCAATGCAAATTACGAACGCGTCAAAGTCTTTTGTTTCGTGCATGTCTTTCAGTGTACCAAAGATTGTTATTTATTCTGTTGCCAAGCACTGTCTTCAAAAAAATCGGCATTCATTGCATTAAATACGTGACGCAAATGTGTCAAGTGCAAAATTCATATTAGTCTACCTGCGAACTACAGCAATAAACAACGCCAAATTTTCGTTGAACTTTTTACACAACATAGACTTAAGAATCTTAAGATCATTTAAAGACCTTTATTCATTGTTCGCTGTGATTTGTTTTATTTGATATCGACTGTGTTTCGGCCAATTGATGTAACCCTCAAAATTTAAATTGTTCAGAAGAGAGTAAAAACTGTTTTTATCGAAAACATTATATGGCGAGTTGCGTTATGAATCTTTGAAATGCACTCCTGTAAATTCTCATTATTAGAAAACGAAATGAAAAACGATTCACGAGTGTATGACCGACTCGTTCAAATTGAGAAACAGAATCATTCAAAAACTCGACTATCAACAATGCAATCAAACAATTGGATATTCAATATAAATATACGATGGTATATGGAGATTGAAAAAGTATTACAATGTCATTTGTAGACTTCTGGGTATATTATATCATCATTTGAAAATAGATTTGAACCTTAAAAACTGCGGAATCCTACTTTTTCCGAAACAACAAAACATCGATATTGCATCATTCATCAAATGTTTATTTTAAAAAAATTCACTCCTCTTAGCGCAGCCATTATTAATTAGTTACTCCTGGAAAGGTTAAAATGAGATCCAATTATTAACTCATTTTCTTATTTTTTGAAGCTTACATTAATTGGCTAAAACACCATCGATTATGTTATTGTTTAAAAATAAATAAAAGGCACTACAGCTTAGAATTACACAAACGTCAGATATTTTTGTTTTTTTTTTAAATCACACAAGATCAAATCTAGGAGAAAAACATCATAAACCCTTATCTCTAATGTCACACATATTGAATTGAAATAATCTTAATTTGATATCGACCTCATCGGGACTTGAACTCCGAACCATTTGAATAAGAACTCTTCTTACTGCTACACCACAGAGGCCGATAATTATGTATTTTCATAACTGTATGGTTATTTATCGCAAATCCGAATGCTCTTATCTAAAATTGTTTATTGTTGTATAAGAGATTATTGTTGTTGATTAAAAATGTTTCAATATAAATCATTATTTTACTATTGCAAAAAGTAGCTTTATTGCCCAGATAACTTTCATTTGCTTTTATCTTTTTGCGCTGTCAACATGTATAAATTACTGTTGACATTCATTTGCAATTTGAAATGTAATTCGACCCTTTTTTCTGCCACAAAATTATTCAACAATATTTAACGCGACAGGTGACTGTGTTTTTACACTTGCAACAAAAATAATATTAATTAAACGAAAGTATACTTCGAATTATCTAATTCATATTTCCCATAATCGTGGATCTGTTTTGCATAATTTTGCGAGACATTTCGATTAATACAAATTCTCTTGTATTTTAGAAATGTTTCATTACCTACTTGAAATGATTAAGCAGTATTTCATGCAAGTAATGATTGCAAAATAATCTAGTAAATATAATATATTATTACGTATTTCATCACGCATGGCCGAACAACTGATATTCAGGAAAGTAGAAAACAGAAAAAAAATATCCATTGATCACGTACAAAATGATTATATAATATTGAAACAAACATTGCCAATAGACCTTCACAAGACTGGACGTTAGGACAATACAACGTTGCTGCAGGAATAATTTTCTCTTAATACGCCTAAATAACAGACATCCCTTAATACATATATTGTTGGCCACACTTGAAAATAGTTAAAACCGTCATCTATATATTACATATTATGTTTAAATCATCGCTCGTTACAAGTACGTAATCTCACACTTGCTTGTAGTATTGATGCGTGCTGACCTATGATTTCAGACATCTACATTAAACGCATTATAATAATCATATCATTAGAAAATGAAAAAAAAATAAAATGCAATTCATTTAAGGTTAAACACATATTAAATATTGTAATTTCATCGGTACATGTATCTTGTACATACATTTATTGCGCTGTTTATTTCTCGATAAAAAGTGCATTCCAAAATCTCAAGTCTGTAGTCATTTATAGCAAGGTTTTACTGTATGAATTATATTTAAGTATATACAAGATAATGTTCACGTTCTGTGAACAAATTTATCCTGCGAGGGTTCCAGCGGTGCTCAGTCAGTGTGTCAAGCTGCGCCAACAGTCGGCGTAATTCTGCGGAAACGTCAACGACCCTCTGACATTAGATCTGTCCGGATTATGTACGAAACGCTATGAAACTTTGACCCGACGCATCTGAGTGTAATAGATACTAAAGTATAATGCAATTTTTGCACATTATTTTTCGTTATTCTACCTGTCACACTGTAATGCTAATTAGTGTAGAATTGTTAACTGTGAAGCTGTGGTTTAAGATCTGTTTACATTTCTTTTTGTAATCAATCACGTTTAAGTGTAATCTAATTAATTAGTATGATAAAAAACCTATTTGCGCTCAAGACAACATGAAAATGTTAGACGATGGTTTGAATTATATATCTGCATATGTTACTGTAGCCTTTGACTATCATTAGACGACAGAGTGTGATAATCTTAATATAATGTTGTTATCTATAGATTTAAATAGATGATAACATATATTTCTAATAATTATAAATTAATTTGAATATAAAAATGACTGATTTAAACTAATTCATTAATTTAATGTGAACACTCACAAAAAAAAACAAAAATCTGCTGGTAAAATTCTGTTATTATTTAATAACTAGTATAACCGTACCCGTCATAGATGACGGTATTGAAATACTGAAAAGAAGCCACTACGTCGAAACTGTGTGCATTGCATAACATTTTATTTTATATATACACCGTGGACACTTAAACAGGTCATGTGAAAATTTCATACCTACGTATGATATGTGATAATAATAAAACGTCTACAGAGCGTTATAGGATAAGATATTATGCTTACTTCGATTAGTATTCCATACGACTGTAGATATTCAGTACATATTTAAAATATATCTTATAAGATACCGTGTTCATTAAGACCTTATTCGACAGAACCATGTAGCAATTAATTAATTTTATTAGTATGTTTTCTATAAATTTATATGAAAAGTAACTAGATATCGATGTGAACACATCGTTTGCGGTGCAAAAAAATCTGTGTTTACTCAATTAAATGTATCGTGAAGTATTTATTATTAGATATAAAAAAATGCAAGAAAGGCAAAAAAGATTTTCATAAACCGTTGTATTATATTGTTTAACATAATAATAATAATATATTTACCTTTCTTTTGCACGTCATAACAGAAAATAATACAAGGATAACCTTTGAGACTCGCGGAGAAGAGTGCTCGCTGTTTGCATTACCAATTTAAAGGATTTAACGGTAAACTTTTTGCAACGCTTTACCGTTATCTTCAATATTATCTCGGTCTACGGCTTAGGCAAAAATGTGCTAATAAGAACATGCTGTTTTTTATCGTAGTATGTGCGAGTAGCGAGGACCAAATCTCGAATGAGACACGCATTGTTTCAAAGGTCACTTAAAAGAAGTTTTCGAGTAGTTTATTTTAATTTTGCCGTTTTTTCTCTTATTGCTTTGTTTGTACAATATATTCATGAATTTACCGTTAGTTATTGTAGTTTTTTTCTCACGTAAAATAAATGTCTCTACGGCATTCTCATTCATTGAAACTAAAGTTTGTATAAATATTTCGAGAATTTACTGTATTTTAATTTTCAAACCTTTGACAGAACCATTCGTCCATTTAACCTCGCTAAGGTGTGTGACAATTTTAGCGTTTTGAGTTTTCAATAAAGTAATTATAAAAGTAATGCTGATTTGTAGCTTACTATTTTTATTCCCATGTTCGCTCCCAACGTGGAGGTATATTAACAGAATTTTGCCCAACCCCTCTTTTTTTTTTATGAGAGTAGGGATAGAAGGTTAAGGCTAGGAAAGGATTAGTGATTAGCTAATCGCTCTCGCTACTCCCCGTTTTTGAAGATCGGATGGGTGGAAGGGAGTTTTAGACATCACAAACACTCAGACTACAAACAGAATCCATAAATCGATTGAAAGATCAATTTAAAAACTGTCCGCACCGGGAATTAAACCCGATACATCTGTAACTGTAGCCAACGATTTCACAACTGCGTCACGGAGCCAACATAGCTTACTATACAAATGAAAAAAATTACATTATGGAGGTCTTACGTGCAATTCGAATAAACATAATCGTGAATAATTATAAAACAATACATATAGTTTTATAATTTAAGTATAATATAAGACATCGACTGAAAGTGCTTGATATAATTTCAATGTCGAATTTTAATTATTATGATTCTCAGCCAGATTGTCAGCTTGAGTCCATTCGTGCGCTCGAATGCCTGAAGATGCCGAAAGGCAAAACCCGGGTCCTTAGTGACAAAATACATGGAAGTGTACAAAATCTCAATAATTCAAATTAGATATAGTTTTACTTATTTATTACTGACTAATAATAATATAAACATATATTATATATTGGTCTTACTTTAAGCATAATAGAAAACATTGCTAATACTTAAATTAGCTCATTAGTGTTTTAAAATCATAAAATCATTAACGCTGTTTTGTTTTCGATTCTAAGTTGAAGTTTTTCTGCTATACTGTTTTTTCAACTAAAAAAACAGTTGACAACACATTCTTGCTAGGGCACATTATGATAGATTTATTAAATTTCTTTCGATATGTATTCAATACGTAATTTTATTCAATACAACTTTATCAGCACGAAAAATTTTCTCTCATTATAAACGCCAACATTACATTTTGACTCGTTGTAATTCGAATTCATCTCTAAATTAACATCAAGACGTTATGTAATATAACACAGATAACACACGATGGATAGAATAATAATTAATCTTATGGCATATTAGGTAACCGCTTACCAGATTCGGCGTGTTAGTAGTCCAATGAACAGGTTCCCACAACGGCAACTCAAAAAATAATGAGACTGGCCTCCACATACAACTATACATCCGCCATAACCCCGAAAAAGATGTCGAGAAAGTGTGTCCACGTACGATAACAATTATTAACTTCTTGTTACTACTAGATTCACCTTCGTTTGTCTGGATTACATCATATTCTTATCAATTTCAAAAACAAGCTCAGAAATCTGCGTACCAAAAATAAATTAATAACATATTTATTTTATTCTTCATCTACGTGATACAAAAATAAATTAACAATCTTCTTGATAACAAAAACTTTTGTTTTGTAATAATTGTTAAGTCTGTAAGCGGTGGTCATTTTTGTTTCTTTTCTGAGCAATGCAGGTCAATCACGTGGCAAACTGTGTATTATTGAGAGAGCATGGAGATGGCGCATCACTACTGCAACTCACTTTCTATAGAATTTTTAGTAAGGTGTGAACGGTCTCTGTATACACCATAAGTCTTACATCGTTTTGATTTTAATTGATATATTTCTAATTCATTTAACTACATTTGAGACTTGCAAATAGTAAAATCTACATGTGTGCTAATAAATTATTAACCGATTCGATTTTCTGATATATTTATGTTTGATTAATTGACTCTTTTATTTATTCTATTGTGTCAAGAGTTGTCAATCTTGTCAGCAGGGCTTATGAAGCAACATATAAAACGTAAGCGCTTTCAAATGTTTACTAAGAATTCCTTAAAAAAGAATGTAAAAAATTACCTTTTAAAATCGTAATTACAATATTTCTTTGCAAATACCGCGTTAATCGGAATATAGCGCGATGTTCTTTTTTTACCTAAAACAACATTCGAAGTCTTGTAAAAATATATCTATATGAAACATAGAAATATACATTACTTATTTCTTTCCCTACATATCGTATTCTATATATAGCAAGACCTGTCCGGCGCTTTGGGTAAAGTGTATTGTCTTAGTTTTGTTTTTCTGCACCCCTATCGCAAATATAGCAAAATGAGTAACATACATAAAGAAAAGTTGATCTCGTAAAAACCAGGTTTTGAAAAGTGGTGACTGGTGAACAAAATATGCGCAGGATATCTAAAATACTGATAGACGAAGACATATCGTTATCTTACATTAAAATAGCTAAAGACATATTCATAAAGAAATGGATGCATTTTATAACGAGAACGGAACAATCTATGTGTTATTGGAAATTTGAAAAGATGATATACTAAGTGAGTAGATCTCCAGCAATTTACAAAGACGACAGAACTCGCTTGGTGCTTCATAGAAAAGAGAACAGGTGGTATAGTGTACGAAATAATCGACGTAAAAGAATGTAGAATACTAAATACATAGCGATATATAGTATGCATTGTCGACAAATTTGCTTTACTACGATTCATCTCATATATTATCTCCACGCTTATCGAATGCCAGCCATCCATATCAATAGGATTCACGTCCAATGCCGACGCACACACCTGACTGCAAGTCGAAATAATAATGGAGGCAGCATTAGAAAGTTAATTGATCATGTTGCATCAACATGTAGTCGCAGGCAAAGAGCGGCTGTGCAAACGAATGCATGTCTGCGAGGGGATTCCGTGAGAGATTTCTTCTTTTCTAATCGAGTGTGTGTACATTATAATATCTTAATGTAATTTAAGACATCGACTGAGGGTGCTTGATGGAATTTCAATATTAAATTTGGATTATTGAGATTTTGTACACTTCCATGTATTTTGTCACTAACGACCCGGGTTTCGCCTTTCGGCATCTTCAGGCATTCGAGCACACGAATGGACTCGAACTGAGAGACAGTAAACAGTGTCTAACGCTTATATAGAAGATACAAATGCGACAAATATCATTTACGAGGCAATACATTATACGTCTGAGAGCCACACCGATACCTGAGTTAAAATTTCGGAAATCGTCCTAATCCTTATTTTGTAAACACCATATTACCAAAGTGGCGAATTGCCGCCTTTCAACTTCCCTTAGAAATACCAGTGATTTCACAATTACAACAGTATTGTGGGTTTTGACGGGATGCAATTCGACGAATGGGTAAATTATATACAATCATTCCACATTTAGTGAAATCTGTTAGGTGTTTCAACGTATCGGATATAATAGCGGAGAATTAGGAAGGTTCAGCTGCTCATTCAAGATTGGTAAGGAGTATAACTGGCCTCTATTAATTTCTAAAATTTCCTGATAAAATAATTTATGATCCCCCATGTTTTTATGCAACAGTTTAACCCCATCATCCGCATTAAACGTATGGTTCTCCATTAGCAAGTGATTTGCGAATGTCGAAGTTTCTTTTTTAATCTAAAGGCAGCTAAATGTTCTGATACCCTTATATCTAATGTACGTGTGGTTTTACCCACATAGAAATGTTGGCAATCATTGCATTGTAATTTATAAATACCAGATTTGTTCTTAATTTGCCTAGAGAGTTTTTGCAATAGAACGCCGGTCTAACACTATCAGCGAGTTGTTTTTTAATTTTAAAGCTTGTGCAACCTAAATAACTTATTCTATGCCAGATTCTAGGGCGGTCTATGTCTTTAGACAAGTTCCCGAAATATAGCATCTTTTCTGCTAATTTACGTTGTTTTTTGATACAAGACTATCTATAAGAGACGCCTCATAGCCATTATTAATGGCAATTTGTTTAATAATGTTTAGTTCGTTTTCAAAATTAAATTTATTTAGAGGTATAGTGACTAATCTGTGAACCTGAGAATGGAAAGCAGCCAATTTATATGAGAAAGGATGGTCTGACTTAAAATGAATCGCGGCTTCTGAAAACGTCTGTTTTCGGTAAATTTTAAATTCATGAATGGAGTTTTTAATATCAATATTAAGGTCAAGGAAATTTATATTCTTGCCCCCTGAGTGAATTTTATCATCTAGTGAGTTAAGAAAATTATGAAGGTTAGAAACTTGTCTCTCAGTTCCATTGAATAGACAAAGGATGTCATCTACGTAACGGAACCAATAAACTACGTTTTTAACTTCTGTTTTATTGCTAAAAATAAGGTTTTCTAAATGGTTCATGTAAAATTCTGCTAATAGTGGTGACAAACAACTTCCCATTGCAAGGCCTTCGGTTTGTTCATAGAATCTATTATCAAATTGAAAATAGTTCTGGTCAACGCAAACGTCTAATATATTAAGTATTCCGTAGTAATGACAGGATTAACTCTACGCGTATTAAGGGTATCTTTGATGATTTGTTTACATTTGTTTACAGGTACATTAGTGAATAAGCTAACAACGTCAAAAGAAATTAATTTGGCGTTTAACGGAATGTTATAATTTTTAATTTTATCTACTAACTCTAATGAATTTTTAATACTATACAATGGCTTGAATTTACTGTGATTGCGGATGAGAGAGTTAGCTCTTTTGGAAAGTTTATACGCTGGAGCATTCATATATGAAACTACCGGTCGAATTGGTATTGAATCCTTGTGAATTTTCGGTAGCCCATAAAATTTGGGGGCTTGTGGATTTCTAGTAGATAAAAAGACAAATCCTTAGGGTTGATTGTAATGCTACAACTATTTATAACCTCTTTAATATTTTTATTAAATTTTAATGTAGGATCTTTTTTCAATTCGACTATATCGTTATTATCGAGAAAGTTATTAAACTTATCAACATAGTCTTTTCGCGTTAACAGGACCGTGGTATTTCCTTTGTCCGCCTTTGTGACAATGATATCATTATCTTTAATTTTAGTTTTAATATTTTTAAGAGTAGCCAACTCCTCATTAAACTTATTGTAATTTTTGTTGCTGTTTAAGTAATCTTTCTTAAGGATGCGAGAACAAATATGTTTGCTGGTTAAATCTTTATGTAATGCAATTTCTAAATCTATAGCAAGGTTTTCATAATCCGATTTTCTATTTGGCAAAGGCGGACAATATTTAAGACCTTTTGATAAAAGGCTCTGCTCGTCTTTTTAAATTGACGTTAGACAAATTTACAACTCTATCAAAAAATTTTATAGGTGTTTCCTCATTTATAACTAGATTAGATTTATCAGCTAGACTTTTATTTTTATTTTTCTCTTCGATCAATTTCTTGAGTTTATAAGTTTGTTTTTCATATTTGCGTTGTATGATTTCGGAAACATTATATCTAATATCACGGTCTAATATATCAAATTCTACAGGATGAAGTTTCTGTGCGAGAGAACAATGAATTATTTTAAGGTATTGGCTAATATTGTCGCGAGCTGCGTACCACTGACCTGTCTCCGTCTTCAACCAAGCTGCTTTAGCTTTTTGCAAAGCTTTCACTGCTGGCCTCGAACCATTGATAATTTTAACATTTCTCGATATGAACTTGGGAGTCGTCGTTAGTGACAAAATACATGGAAGTGTACAAAATCTCAATAATCCAAATTTAATATCTTAATGTATTTTCGATGGATTTGACGGTGTAAATAAAATTAAAATTAATAATACTTACATTCATTACTTTTTCCTTACAGCCGTACGTAAACCTTTATTTACTAATAGGTTATTATATTTTATGACATCGACTGAGGGTGCTTGATGGAATTTCAATATCAAATTTGAATTTTAGAGATTCTGTACATTTCCATGTATTTTGTCACTACCGACCCGGGTTTTGCCTTTCGGAATCTTCAAGTATTCGAGTACACGAATTAAGTCGAACTAACAGTAACGAACAGTTGTTGAGGAAATACATGGAAATGGATTGTTTCTTAATCTCAATGTTGACAGAGTCTGTCAATTCGAGTCCATTCATATACTCGAATGCCTGAAGATGTCGAAAAGTGAAACCCGGTTCGTTAATGACAAAATACATGGAAATGCACAAAATCTCAACAATTCGAATTTGACATAAATATGTTGTTATAAATATAAAAAAGACATTATCTAAGTGGTTAAATTAAATTAAAACTCTCAAATGCTTGCCAGATTAAATGTTTGAAGTTAATATTAAATGGCTCTCATATTTTCAGCTTAGAATTTAAATTCAGTTTCGGTACATAATTTTTAATACATTGGTCAGAATTTATATTAAATAGTCATAATGCATCGCTCAGAATTACAGAGGGCAGAATAAATAATTTATGGTCAGTATTTCTAACCTAACCTAACCTTTTATTCTGACCGTATAATAATTTTATTCAGGCCGTTCATATTTCTATTCTGACCAAAAGTTAGTTTGAATTCGGACCAAAAGTTAGTTTGAATTCGGACCAAAAACTGATTTAAATTCTAACCATTTAATTTGTTTCCATATGAATTTTTTCGTTTCTATCTATTCAATATATTATACAAAGCATCCGTAATTTTAAAGACAAATTTTTATGTCGGTCATCTTGGTTTAAATTGCTAATGTACTTAGGGAATGAAAAAAATGGTTTATGCTACATACATGCACTTGTGAAATTTAATCATGACTAGAAAGAAAGAGTTTGTGTTATAATTCTGTTTATTGAAGTGATTTTGGATACACAATATTTTTTGATTTAACGTCTGGTGTGTACACGAATAAATCAGAAGGTTTTCCGATGTGTGAGAAGCATGAATTTTCCAAATTTAGTATACACATTTGTAGCGATTGTCCCTATGCTTTGTTGATGGTCATTGCAAATGCGAGTCGCACCGGAAACTGCAGACGTTTGAATTCGATTGGTATATCTGTCTGCATCATTGGGATGCGTGGCAACACTGGCAACAGTACATCGTCTCCTTTAAATTTTCCATTTAAGACCGGCAATTTGAATTTAAAAATTAGCACCTCTTCTTATGTCACACACGAACTGAAATTTCGCTGTCTGTTCATATTTGATTGTTTTTTTTAAATTTTTTATCAGAAACCTTCGCGGGTGTGCGCTCAACAATTCACCAAAGTTTCATTGCAATCGGATGAATAGTGTAGGAACGCATACGGGACAAACAAACATTCATTTTTTTATCTACAGATAGATAACTCAAAATAAAAAATATCTTTGCGTTCGTATTGTAGAATTACTTGCTCTACCGGCTATATGATAAATTTTAACTTATTTACCTTAAATTGATTTCATATGTAGTCTATGATTGAATTTGGCATTTACTTGTTGCATAAAGTAAAACATTTTAAGGACTCATTTCCACAAGGCTTTTAAAATATAGTTGATAGCTATTTCTATAAAAAAAACCTTTTCCGTTTTCCCCTCATATGAACATTAAATAATTACTCCTCGTCTTCTTCTAGTGAATTTCCTGAATATCCAAACATTTTTCCGTGTTTCGCCAACCGTAGTTATATGGCTTCCATTTAGGTGTGTAATTAACTACTATTCGCGGCATTACAATAAAACAATGCATATTCTTTCGTGTTTGTTTATCCGGTGTAATGTTTGATAATGTACAATATTATATTCACATCAGTCATATCACGGACTTCCGCTCTATTCCTTGGCGATCCAATATAAACTGAAATTTTAGTATCGGTTTGATTTATATTTGATATTTGTCGAATTCAAACGAATTTCTCAAGTATTTGAAGGGACTCGGGTAATATAATTGTTGTTGATTGCTTAGATAATATAATATGTGACATGTCGGCATAATATGCGATGTCACCTTTAAGGTGTTAACTGCCAATTCTTGGTAGAAAGGCATTATATTTTAAAAAACAAAACACAATTCATTTGTGCTACTTGACTTGTGCTCGTGACGAGCGAAACCGGTCCTGATCATTTTAAACATGTGGAAGTAGTGCAAATGAATTGAGTTTTATTTTTAAAAATAAAATGCGATGTATTTGAAGATCTCAATTTCCCTCGTGAGCTCAATAATATATTTTAAAAGTAAAACACAATTTGTTTGTACTTCTTACACATGTTCATGTTCACGAAGTGATGAGCGAAACCGGTATTGATCATTGTAAACATGTGGTGGTGGTGATATTAGTACAAACAAAATCGTGTTTTGTTTTTAAAATACAATGCCTTTCCTCCCAGAATTCACAGTTAACACCTTAAAAGTGATCAATAATAGTAACAATGAAGTCAGTTTTGGTCGAACCGTCATTTCATACGAAATCTATTGGTATGTATTTTTTTAATATTCGCTCCCTACTCGGATCATATGGCCACCATATAGTGCCTCCGATATTCTCTGTCCCCCGCCACCCACTTTGCTTCATCCCAAGTCATTCCAGCGTCCCGTAGCTCCGCTCAGTACATCCTATGGATGGTCATCATGTATCATAGTATATATTTTTTAACCATATACGCTCCTTACTCTAAGCATATGGCCATCGCACGGCTCCTCCAGTCTCCTCTCTGTCTCCCGCCAGTCTTCTTGCTTCCTCCCAAGTCATCCCAGCGTCCCGTAGCTTCGCCGAGTACACTTTATGAATGGTCATCAGCGGCCTTCCAGTATTACGGAATCCATCTAGATGGCAGAAGAAACAGGCAAAATTCAGGCTTCCCTAGGGAACCCGCAGCAAATGTTCAAGCCAGGTCCATTCTCTCGTTTTATTTGGATTATGCATTTAGACCGATACTAATGTCCTTGACGATCACGTGCAGCAGCAATTCGTATCTAGTGACACAGCCTGTTTTTTTTTGTTAAGTTTATGTTTTATTAGGGTCCAAAACTGAAATCGCACCGCGGTAACGACAATGATTCGGAGAAATTGACCCAACTCTGTCGCGAAGAGCCCTCGGAAAATCGCCTGCGAATACGTTCGCAAGACGAGTCCATTTTTGACAGAAAGGGGTGGCTCCGACGATGCAGGGAGTCCTTTTAATTTTATGTGTGAATAGTCTATTACGATCTGTTGAGCTGGGTGAGTCACCGGCCTCCTAGCCCGCACAGGTGACGTTGTGAATTGTTTGTGTTTGTTTTGAATTGGACTTAATTTAAAATCGTTTTTTGTGTCACTTGAATTATAACTTAAAGTAAATTCATGTGTTAAGTAAATGTAAATGTAGAATCAATTTTAGGTGTTAACATTATATTTGTGTATTGTAAACCACTGCATCTTCGATTAAAAATAAATAAGTGTTGAACCGGATTTGGAATGGTGTTTGTTTGAGATCCCAGCCCTTCGAGGACATTCGATAACCGGCCATCCGCCTCTCTTCGATTCGGGTCTTCTCAGTAGATAGTCATCTATGAGCATTATGATCGTCAAATTCGTAACTTCTATCCTAGTATTTGTATTTATTGCATAAAAAAATATTGTGCCTTTACGATGGCAGAACGCATTTCGTCACAGCCGTAGCGCCGAGTTTTAACCGTGAACTTCCATCGCTGGCTGGATTGTCTATGTCAAGTTCCGGAATGACGAAATGACGTCTGCAATGTTGCTTTTGTGTTGCCATTGCACAAAAGCGTGAGCGGCTAACTATGCCGTAACGATAATAATAATATTATCATCTACGTACATAAAAACAACCGACGGTTGTACGATCGTAAGTCGTTTGCCTATCACGAAAGTACTTGCGGAGAGAGCTGAACCAATTATATGATATGATTTTTAATCTTATTCAAGAGAAAGTATTTTAGGTGAAAAGGTAAGGGTATTTTTAAACGACACCATTTTTTTATTTGCTCACAATCGATGCTGTATAATTACAACGATGCTCATCAGAATTAGAATCATAATACAGAAAACATCGATAAAACGGACATAATTTTCTGTCAAATTTTTAAATTTTTGTTATCGTCCTGTTAATGTAACGTGTGCTAACCGACGAATTACCGTGCTAAGCCACATTCCATCCACACATCCTACGGCAAGTATTTTTTTTGATCACTCTGTATTTTTAATTTATTTAATCTCAAAAATAAAAAAAAACGCAATCGGAAAATCTACTTTATACTATAACTGACTGTTGGGCTGTTGCGTACACACCCTCGTCGGCATTATTCTGTTATATCGGAGGTTTCCTGTAATAATTTAATATTTCTATAAATCTTCTAAATGTCTATCCGTCGTCCATTAGCATAATTTTTCTCAATATTTTCAGAATTGTCGATCTCGCCAACACTCGCCAACATTTTGTGTATTTCTTAACGAAACAGCTTTAAATCCGTTAAGAATCTATTATTTTAATCGTATTCAGTGGCGGACTAGCTCTAAAATATTGGTTGCCAGGCGTCAACGAGGTCCCACCCAAAAATGAGAGAGGGCCCATACCCTTTATTCTAATTAGAAAATACTAAAGGGGGCGAATTCAAAATGTTGTGAGGAGACCCCAATTCCATATACTAATTCATATATACTGTACTAATAAGCGGGGCCCACTTGCCATCGGGCAACCCGGCCAGTGTGGCCAGTCCGCATACTGATCGTATTTTATATTGCTGTCAATATTTGAATACATCTCGTTTTTAATTAGTTTTGACAAGTAAGTACCAGATTTCGACCATCATTTATTAGATATCACTAGAAATCTACATATCTTAACTTAATAAATAACAGATTTGGAATTGATATCATTACTTCAGTTATAGTGTTAATGCTTTCATTTTATAAGTCTAATTGGACGCAAGAAAATTTCTAGAAGTTGTAAACGATGTCGTTAGAATAAAGTTGTTGCCGATTTTACATCTCGCGTTAGAAGATTTTCTCTGTGAGAATGATGTTAGTAGCCAACTAACAAGTGCCTTGCCGGTACAAAAAAAGTTGCAATCGACTCGATCGAAGCTTGTTGCTTGATCGGATACAAAAAGTGTTGTATCGTGTATCAAGGTTTCCATTCTTCAAGTAACCACTACGATTCAGCGATAGATAGCATACGGTTACCAATTCAGAGACAGGAATCGTTCCATTTTTAAATTATGACGAAGTATTTTTATTTTATAATGAATAGCACACGCTTACCAATTCAGAAACATAAATTGTTCCATTTTTAAACTATAACGAGGTAATTTTATTTTTAATGAATGCTTCGTTAAAACGCATGCATACATAAACACGCGCTCCGATTGGGTTATAATAGAATGATAATTATAATCATACCCAAGGATTGGTTAAATTAGATCAGCAAGCACTCTCAGTCTCTATGCATTAACAATCACTCAACAGTATCAACACAGAACGAGATTTTAGAATCATTTATATTCCTAGATTCATTTATAATACTTATATTCATTATCAAATATAAAATTGTCAGTATTTAAAAAAAGTTACGGATAAGGAAAACCCAGGCGAGGTTTAAATATTATAATATTGAATAAATATAATACATACTCGCAAGTCGTAATAATATCCACTATAAATGCGTAATATATATATATATAAATTAAATTTATACGAAATTTCGTGAAGAATACTTTTTCGCGAATAAGCCTCAACTTTAATTTAGGCAAATCTTGTAATCAGCCGGCCGGTCTGTTATATTAATTATTTTATATTATTTATTTATTCACTTGTAGGTAACAAAAAAAAGTAAATCAACCTCCATTGAATTATTGATTGAATTGGCATTTACTCCGTAGAAATCCATTATAATAGGATAAAATATCAAAGTATTACGTTCTACAAAATTTTATCAGGTAGTTGATAGCTATTTAACTATATAGTTCTGACGATGGCGTCAAGCCGAAATAGCTATCAACTACCTAATAAAATTTTGCAGAACTTAATACTTTGTTATTGTATCCTATTCCATTGACTTACTTAGATTGATGAAAAATAAATTGCAGTTTTTGACATATTTAAACGAAAATTCTACGTTTTTCTTTACAGAGAATGAATTACAATTTTAGTTCAAAACGATTATGTCAAACGCCGATACTATAGTTTGTAGAACGATTCGTCAAATTAATATCAAATCCAGGTGTTATATGCAAGAAACTTGACACTGTAGTTATTGTGTCTAGATCTTTAAAAACAGTTTTCCATCTCTTCCTCCAGCAGAAGTATTTTGTAATGTAAAATCTACCACTGCGGCACTTATCGAAAGTAACAACAGAGACCGACTTTTCAGCGACGTCACACCATCTCAGTGCGACGTTGCCAATGCGGCGTCGCCTATTCCCTTCCCACTCACTGAACAACCTACAGATAACTCTATCTGCATCTTCCTCTGGTACGATACGCACGGAGGCGCTAACAAAATGCTATGAACTTGGCAATGCGGTTACGCGGTTGCTTGGGCTACGTTTCGCTAGAATTCAACCGGGCATAATACGTTTGTCTCTTTCATTCTCTGTGAAAAACTATACAGTTGGACAGAGATTTTTGCAAAGGATGACCGACATAGCTGCGGAGGTTAAAGAATAAAAGTGGTTTATTTCTTCGTTCTCTATCGTAGATTTTTTAGCACAGACGCCAAGTAGTATGGAAGTATGAGGGTACATCATATATAACAAAATACAGCCTCTCGAGGAAAGAAAATTGGTCATATGAAGATACATTTTGCATAAAAAAATGGACCCCTTTCTTAAAGCAAAAACCTGACCATGAATACCCGAAGTAAAATAACTCTACGTAGCTGCATAACAGAAAAATTATAAAAGTAATTTTGATGTTTTGAATGGTGAGTGGTGATCCGAGCATAAAATATACATAAAACATTTTGATATTTAAAGTTGGTATCGTTCATAACTGCACCAAATCCACAATCTACTAATTAGGAAGATTTTAAAGCAATCAACAACCTCTGTATAGTGATCCATAATGCAGGATATAATATCTGTATTCATATCTGTTTTTTTGTAACCAGCATTTGTGGTATCTTTGCTCAACCATTGGTTTCCGCTCCTCATTTGTGAATAACACAATAAATTGCTGCTGTATTACTATTGATTCATCTGAGTTTGTGGGTCTGCTTGCAAAAGAGTCCAACACCCACCAAATCGCATTTATTTATTGGTACCATTTCAGCTTTCACAATAATATTAAAATGTGTCATTGATATTTTTTTACATTAAACCTTTCACGCAAAAGTTGTCCACCCACCACCAAATTATTTTTAATTTGCCGCAGACCCCCTCAGCGGTCACAAGAACCCCTGGGTGTCCGTAGGAACCACTTTGGAAATCACTGATCTACACCGATTCGCTGCTATTTTTACGGTTGTAAAGTAGTTTTACTGAATGCGGCTATTTCATATTATCGTTAAATTACGATTTAAAAAAGACATTTTAAAACTTCCGCATTTCAAAATAAAGTATTTATGCAATTTATTTTTTTGAATCAGGTATAAATAAGAAACATATTGTTACATAGACAATTAAGCGTAGAAACAAGTAGATACAAATAATTAACCAACGTATAAAATCGAATGGTTTTTGCGGCAATCATTTCTAGATTTCTGCTTTGGATTATGTTTTTTTTTGATTGTTTGAAAAATATTCCTTTGAATTTATACACGTTTTTATGTTTCCGGTTGTTTGCCGTTCAGACTTCTTAGTGATAAATGGTTCTAATCAGTCACTGCAGATGTTTTACATATAAAAACTATCAAATTAATATCATATTGAATTATCAAAAGATGTACAAAAAATGTGCACCTACGATGCAAATGGAATTTTTATGATTTATGTTCACAGCTTGTTTTTTTAAATTAACAGACCGCCATCTTGTCATAATTATTGTCGGTATTTGGCATTAGTTATAAAAACGCGAATATTTTAAATATTCACAGGTCACAGGATAAAATAATTATGATATCGTCGCTATTCTGGAAGAAAACACTAAATCGAAAAATGACATATTGAGTTAATTATAACAAAATGTTTCTTATTTTTATTACACACACCCTTATTTTTATTAACTATACTTTTACTTAAAAACTGTTTTTTACAAACAAAATGAAAAAGGTATAGCATTTCAAACATTTGACAAATTTCAAAGTCCAATTACTCAGAACTAGTATTTTTTTAGTTAGTGTCTTCTTCCAGAACAACGACGATATTTAAGCACCCCATGTTTCGGTATCTGTTAATTTGAGGTGGTTTCATTTTAAGAATATGAAAATATATATTCTTCCAGGAGAATTATATAATATATATAAATGATATTATCATGACGCGGATTAAGCCCCGCCATCTTCAAATTATGTTTAAACGAATTAATAAATATATTAGTATCCAAAGTGATTTTATCAACTTATTTACTCGATTATCTTTAATTTGATTTTATATTATAATAAATCTTTTCTTGCAATTGATTCTTTGAATAATTAAGGTCTTGTCCCTTATATAAATAAGCGATTAAAAATTTCGAAATAAATATCGAGAAAGAAATTTAATTTTTAATTGATATTTTGACATATTATTAAAAATCGAAAATATTATTCATGAATGGCAGCTATGTATTTTATGCAGGCGGAGATTATTGATATCGATCCCTTAAGTATGTATTTTTTTTCGACCATATTTTCTCTCGAGTGTGGTGCATACGGCCCTCGGCCCTTAATGAAATTTTTTTCTCCAATAGTTGTTCTACGAGAAATACTTGTTATGCAGTAGCTCAACTTCTCTTTCTCGGAGAGAGTAAAGATCGAATAATGGGGAAAATCAATTAGTTCAATAAAGACTTAAATAAAAGTCATTTTTAAATTTGGATTATTGAGATTTTGTACACTTCCATGTATTTTGTCACTAACGACCCGGGTTTCGCCTTTCGGCATCTTCAGGCATTCGAGCGCACGAATGGACTCGAATTGACAGACAGTAAACAGTGTCTAACGTTTATATAGAAGATACCAATGCGACAAATATTATTTACGAGATAAAATATTATACGTCTGGGATCCACACTGATACCTGAGTTAACATTTCGGGAATCCCCTTAATCCTTATTTTGTAAACAACACATTAACAGAGTGGCGAATTGCCGCTTTCCAACTACTATTAGAATTACCAGTGATTTTACAATTATAATAGCATTGTGGGTTTCGACGGAATGCAATTCGACGAAAGGGTAAATATATACAATCGTTCCACATTTAGTGACATCTGTTAGGTGTTTCAACGTATAGGATACAGTAACGGAGAATTTGGAAGGTTCAGCTGCTCGTTCAGAATTGGCACGGAATTTAACTGGGCTCTATTGATTTCCAAAATTTCTTGATAAAATAATTTACGATTCTCTCAGGGGGATCATAAATTATCATAAATTATTATATTAAATCTCAATAATCCAAATTTGATATTGAAATTCCATCAAGCACCCTCGTCGATGTCTTAAAAAAAAGTCATTCTATCATTTATCATGGTTTTTTTCACATTTTGTGAATTCTTACTGCCGAATGAAGTTATTATAACAAATAACCATTGTTGTTATTTACACTTATAATTCACACCTGTTTGTCTCGATGAAAAATATCGAATTGTTTTGTTTCTGTATTTGAGTTTAATCTTCACACGGTTGTTGAAGCTGCATGGGCCCCGTGAGAATGATTTACAATGAAAGAAAAACGTGGGTAATTCAAATATAATAACAGCAATGATCGAAATTCTCAAAATTACACTATCTTTATTTATTTATCTTAAGTTCGTGCCTGATTTATTTTTTTGTGTATTGCATTTATATTGCTAAGGTATACTATTTCGATTGTTTTGCTTATATCGATAAAAATACGATAGTTATTGTTGTCAACGACATCTATTGACAAATCTAATACGTGCCTAAATTGTGGAATTTCCGCAATATAGTCGTGTTCCACCGTGGACATGTTTTTAGGTAATTCATTACATATGTTATCAGTCAATCCTTGACCAATAATGTAAGACACTGTTATTATAAAAATTAAAGCAATATTTGTGTGACGTGATGGCAGTTTGATATGTCCGTTTTTTATCATTTTCGGTTTATTTTTCATTCATTCGAATTCGGCCATTATCCATTAAAGAGATGTAAATTTATTAACAATGACTAAAAGTCAAAAAATATTATGTTACATATTGTTGTTTGGCATCACACGAATACAGCATCATTTTTACTACTATATGGTGTCAATATCTGGCAACTCACACTTTCTCTAAAAAGTTTGAAACGCTGTGAACATATCTTATTCACAGATTATATTTATTCTCCTGTCATCATATCAACTTCTGACATCACGCCACAAATTTAATACTAATACATTTTTATAATAAGTCAGGACCAGTTTCTGCTCGGCGAGAGTGAATTCTCAAATCAAAATTTAATTCAGTCATTTTACATGTGTATGCTTACAAAAGAATATTTTCGAAATAACCTTTCACACTAATATTTCATATTTTTTTTCAAATAACATATCAACGTATAATTAAGAATTATCATAAATTTCGTTTGCATTATTTAGTATTTTTTTGTTGTAAAATATGTCTACACATAATATATTTGTTGAAATGTAAAAAGTTCGAACAATTCAAGTTTGATATTGAAACTCCATCAAGCACCGTCAGTCGATATCTTAAATTATACAACATATGTTATTATACAGCATGGGTTTAATCTTTTGAATTGCTTATTTGAACCTCCCCTCAATCACTACGCATACAATCAACAACGCAGGACTTCAACTCACCACGGTTGGCTGAACTTTCATAATTATCACACGTATCATTTTAATTGATTTAATATGCCAGACTCTTTGAATCACATGCATCGAAGTAAATGCATTATGCAACATTTCTGCATTAAAATGATAATATGAATATGCATTGCATTATGATGACCAGCGCATGATAGGTTTGTTATATCATGACATTGATCGCTAATTACGAATATAATTCTACTCGCAGTACACTGGCCACTGATAAATCACCATGAATTGATTCAACTACTGCGTTATATATAATCAAACATATTAAATCAACATTTTAAATGATTTTTTTTTAAATCTACTCCTCTTGTCCATTCAAAATCAAGTCATATTTTGAGCGGCAAATGATCTCCTCTCTTCGAACTTCATTAACCTTTGTTTTCGTTTCCCATTTACACTACCCGCTGTAAATATGCAATTTTTATTTTAGGGCCGTGTTTCATAAAGATTTCGATAGAAAAAAATATACACTTCTTTTACATTCATGCATAGCTCAGTCAGAACTGCACAGAACTGATAATAAACTAACTATACCCAAGGGTACAAAATGAAAAATGATATAAATTAAGTTTTAAATGTTTGACCATCAAAACTACTTCTGGTCAGGTTGATGAAGTATCTTAATGGTTACATTTCAGGGCTACCATTTCGTTGTAGAGTGCCGCACTCATTTATTTGTTATCTAATAATTTAAGATGTCGACTGATGGAATTTTAATATCAAATTTGTCAGTTCGAGTTCATCAAGATGCCGAAAGGCGAAACCCGGGTCGTTGTTGACGAAATAAATGGAAATGTACAACATTTTAAAAATTGTAATTTTATCTGTTATTTATTAAAATTTATAAACAGTATTTTGTAAATGAATCTCAACAATAAAATGAATATTTTCAATTCATTCTAAAGCCCGCCAGCTCCCCACTGCTGGTAAAGTTCACATATTGAGTGCCTCACCAAAACGTATGGTCTTAACGACGACCCATATGAGGACTTAGGATCGTTGCGATCTTTAAAAATTAAAAAAAAATAGACGTATGAAATAAGCCTTGGTTGCAATTAAGTCGGCGTTGTCGGACTCGTGTCTGGATCACATCCAGACACGTATCACATCCTATCAAATTCGTGTATCACATCCAATCGAATAAAAATTGAACAGCGAGTAATCTGTTGTCGTTGGTTCACTTCAATGTATTTTACAAGAATTCCATGTTAAAGATCACTTTGAATGAGTATTACTTTACGGATCATCATGACATTGACTCTCCTATGATGGATGGTGTCATAGTGATCTTGAAATAAGTATTCTATGCATAAATTAATGACTTGAAAGAGTTATATTATCATCAAATACGTCCTATACATTACGTTTTATTGCTTAAATAAACGTTACGCGGCATTTACGAAAATCATTTACATATAAACATTTTAAAATTATGTACTCAACTCATTATAATAATTCTATCATGTAGTCATAATTTTAAGATGACAGCTATTTGAAAGGTTATTTTCTTTATTTTGTAAATTATAATATGTTGAACTTTAACCATATTTTTTAAAAATATGCATACAATTATGAATATTATTATTTTTAATTAATTATATTATTTGAACTATATATATCCCAACTGCATTTTTAAAATTGATTTAAAACGAATTTGTTGATTGCTAAATTTAACAATGATTAATAATCCCACCGCTACCTCAACATAATTTTTTTTAACGACAACTCGTTGTAGTGCAGTTGCTCAACTTGACTCGGAAAGGTTTAATTAGCTTACCCTCTACCGTTTGCACGATCGAATTTCGTGTGTGTGAAGGAATGAAAATATCAATATATGAAAGTTTTCGTCTGGAAATTCGAACCCTTGACCTATTAACCGAGTACGAATAAAGCTCAAGAATATTGACTACTTGGAATTGGTACATGACTTTTATTGAAATTAGACACATTATTTCTTTCTTCAACTAATAATCATTGTTGAAATGGTATTATTAAATTTAATATAAAAACTATTTTAAAAATTATATCAAACACTCGAAAGACAGAGTTTTTTTTTAATTTATTTTTTTGAATTTGAATCAATTTATTTCTTAATGTATTTTGCGACTGATATTTTCATAATATACATTATTTTTATCTTTCGTGTTTGCAATTTTTAAATCACTTAACATTTTGAATATAAATGTGGCACTCGGTAACCTAGGACAGTTCATTACATGTTGCCATGCTCTTTTTTTCATTATATGATATCCTCGTGTTTTTTAATCTTGTCTCGCTGTATTTACATGCACATTCAGTCAACCACGCGTTTGAAAGATAGTTTTTTCAATTGAATTAATAAAGCATGCATTTTTTTATCAAAATTGTTTTGTTTAATTTAATAGTTATGTACAAACATAATTGTATCATGAAATATATTATTTAGTATTATATTATAACATCTATGTGAGTATTACATCTTATAACGTCATTGATCGTGCAAGGACGTGCTTGCGTGAAAGCAATCTTTGTCGCTTACTAACCTGCTCTGTATGTGTTGACATTTTTCGATTGTTTCAAAATTTGTATTAGTATTTTATGTGAAGATTTTCATTGGATTCCACGTTTACCTTGCGTAATCTTAAATTAAAATACGTATTTTATGAGGTTAGATCCCTATTAGATAACTTTTGGATGCCCATGACCGATCTCCATTCCATATTTGTCATGGCTGCTTAGTGTTAATATTTAATTATTTTTAAATGGTTCACTAATTTCATTAAAAAAATCGCAATTTGCTATTCTGATTAATGAATATTTACCAATTACTTATACTCAGATTTTTGATGTGGTTTCATTTTGGATTAGTATTTTTTGATTTGTAAGAGGTCGTTAACATTTTAAATGTAGACTATTTAATTTCGTTTATTTATAATTTGTTTAATTACCTGTAAATTATTGTCGCAGAACTGTTATATAATATATACCTTGTTTTTGTTAACATCAAATTTTATATAAATATCCCTGTTATGTCTTGGTTTTATTTATCAGTTGATAATGCTCGTGATGAGCAAAACCGGTCCTGATCATTATAAACATGTGGAAGTAGTGCAAACAAATTGTGTTTTATTTTAAAAAAACGTATTATATCACTTAATTTTTTTAAATAATATGACAGTAATTACAAACAGGAATACTTTTACCAGGAAAAACATGGCATACTGAGTTATTTAAAATGTCTGTCAATTTATTCATGAATGTTAGATATTTTTATTTCTATATTGGAATGACAGTTTACGTTTTAATTTTCGACTTTTATCCTGGCAAATTCGGCTTTAAAATGCCACTTTTTAAGTTCAATGAATTGTTTTTGTGTTGCTTTTGGCGCTGAATTTATTAATTCAAATGAATGGTGGTCACCAAACCTCACATCCATGCGCTATTATTTTCCGGTCGCATGCGCCACCGTCACACTCGGCTGAACGACTTATCTAATAACTACCAGTAGCCCCCTAACAACTGCTAACTAACTATACTATTATATTACAGGAACATTGTTAACAGATGAGCGTTGTCTCTATAAAACTAACTCATTTTTCTTATTATTCTCAACGTCACAGATTTTTTGAAACACTACCTATATACCAAATGAGTGAAAGTCACATTTTTCAAAATAAAATATCTACCTCATAGTTTCTTTCAAATCTGGGAATTGACTTCATTTAATTTTTTTCTTATTTTCTTATTGTGGGGCCTAAACCTACTAATTTACAATTTAAAACTAGATGAAATAACTGTTGTTGGAATTCAAAATAATATTTATATGTTAATTATGGGTTATAAATAATTGCACTTTGTGTTAGATTAGTATTCACTTGGTACAGTTGAACTTCTATTTAGATCCTTTTCACTTTAGATTAGATAGTATTAACTTAGTACACTCAAACTTTGATTTTAATAATTTCCACTTAGTCACGGATTCTTTTAACAAAGTGAGTTAAGTTGTAGTAGGTTATGTTAGGGTTGGTCTGGTTTCGTTTGTGTAATGTATTCTAATGCGTGGAGCAAAGACAATATAGGTAAGTAGTAAAGAATAAGTGATATTTCATAACAGCTTCGTGCAACTATCGATTTCAAAGTGTGAGTAATTATATTGAGTAATTCATTCGAAAAGCAGTTAAGTAATGGTTCTCTCTACATGAGAGTAGGAAATGTGTGGAAAGTAGTATAAAACTGAAATGTCATTTTTTGAACGTTTAACTACCACAATATTCAAAAGTCGAGCAGTCTTAATCCTAAATGGCCACACCAAAAATATTATGCTCTTCAAAATGTACTGAAAACACACCATGGTTTTCTAGCGATATTGTGTGTGACCATTGAATATAGGCGCTAGAGTCTGAATACAATTTTACATGACTGTTTTTCGATTTGCGTGTTCTGCAAAGCTCTCTTTTCAAAAATAGCGCCGTAACTAAATAACGATCAACAAGTAAGAGCTAACTATTCACGGCAAGCAGCGTTAGTAGTGCCTTGCACGCGAAAAACTACATTCTTTGCAAAATAATGGACTCGCGGTCTGGTGAGAATGCGCTCAGATCTCAGACGAATTGCACCTCTCGAACGTCGTCTTACCATAATATGTGCACTCGACATAACACTGAATTTATTTAACCAACTTATATTTATTCCAAGTAATCATATATTTCATATTATAAGACACCGTTCTAAAAACAAATATATTTATACACAATATTATTACTTATGAACGAGAAGACCATCACTAGGTTATGTATTAAAAAGATTATAATATCAAGATTTAATTATTCTTCTACAAGAATACTTAGTTGTTTCATTTATGAACCGTGTCAACTCTCAACGTGGATCATATGGACTCTTAATCGTGTTTATCTCACCAGAAGTTATACTGCGATAACTACATGTTGCTCAGTCTATCAGGCATTCTTTCTCGGAGATAGTAAGGATTGAAGTATAGAGCTAAAGACAGGATTGGAAAATCAATTTCTGAAAGTATCCGTGCTGAGATTTGAACTTGTGAATACCGCAATTAAAGCCAACGACGTGGACCATTCGTGGCTCCTAGAATTAGCAGTATTTCAGTATTGTTCGTGATAGAAAATAATACACATAATTTATAATTTTTTTCTCTATAACCAAAAAAGTACCGATAAATTTGCAACATCATATGGGGAGAGGGATATTCTCGATTCCTGTTTAAATTCAGCCCGGAGAAGATTAAACTATAGCGCTACGGTGGATTCTCAGTGTACGGATACACAGGATACTTAATATCGCCTAAACTAAGTGGCTGAGCAAGTCAGATTTTCTTTTCTTAAGCACAATAGTGCGTGGTTAAAAGATCGGTCCCGTGCAGCTTTATCCCAGCAGCGTGGTCCCGGCCAAGATTATGAGGAGTAAATTCGTTTCTTTTCTTGATCGCTATTGCGTTATGGAAGGCGGATGTAAAACAGCGGCTGCATACACATAACGGATGGAATTAAGGCAACCAACTTGTATATCGTCGATGTTCCGGAAAAAAACACTAAATCGAAAAATGACATATTGGGTTAGTTAAACCAAAATGTTCCTTATTTTAAACTCTACCGTATGACAGAACTCACTTATTTTTATAAATTTTAACCAAACAAACAAAATGAAAAACGTGTGGAATTTCAAGCATTTGGCCAACTTCAAAGTTCAATTACTCAAAACTAGTATTTTCCTGTTAGTGTCTTCTTCCAGGACAACGACGATATGTAGTAATGATTATACTTTTAAATAAGGATATTTTTATTATTTTAGCAATATGTTTTTTAACTAAATTCAGTACCCATAAGATTTTGCAGATCTTATTCAATGTAGGTTACTTACTTATATATTCAGTTTTTCATGTGTATCGACAACATTGTACCGAAGCCATTGTCATACTCAACATAAAATAAAATTCAACGTTTTCTCACATTGTGCCGAAAGAACGTAAAAAATATTCGATCTCTTCAATCGATAAAAACTTACAATACCGACTTCATTGAAAACAGCTAGGTGATATTTAGTTGAGTTTGAGTTTTTTTGCTTAACCGAGCGGTGAGGTCCTACCATATGCCGCGAATAACAAAATACAAGGTGCACTGAAATGACACGCAAAATGAATATATATATTTGCTACCTTTGCATGGAATCTTTCTGAATATTTCTTTTAACTTCTACAGTACACGCTTAGAGTTCAATAAATCACTTATCAGAAGATTTACAAAATTACTGTATAATGGAAATCAACATAATTGTATTTAGCGCATTTCATTGAATCTACGCTGTAAGTACAAAACCGTTTCAAAACTTTATTTAGTAAAAAATTAACGAATGTATTTTAAGACATCGACTGAGGGTGCTTGATGGAATTTCAATATCAAATTTGAATTATTGAGATTTTGTATTCTTCCACTAGGTCAGTTCGAGTCCATTCGTGCGCTCGAATGCCTGAAGACAAAATACATGGAAGTGTACAAAATCTCAATAATTCAAATTTGATTAACGAATGTATTCGAAAAGATCAATTTGAGTGATTTTAATTTAATGTACACTTTTCTCATACATATATACGTATTTTGAAATCAAAACTAAAGATATATAAACTTGCGAAGCCGGAATAATTTAATTATCAGACGAATTACATGATTTGTTTTGTTAAAAATCATTTTAATTAAATCGTAATTACTGATAAAATGTGTTGTAAAGTAATGTTTTAAATCAACTATTGAAAATAATAGGTATAATTCAAAATGTTAAGCATTTCACTTTTAAGGTGTTAACTGTCATTTTAAAAAATAAAACACAATTTTTTTGTACTACTTCCACATATTTATAATGATCAGGACCGGTTTCGCTCATCACGAGCATTATCAATCAACGAGCATTATCAACTTCAGTTGATAATGCTCGTGATGAGCGAAACCGGTCCTGATCATTATAAATATGTGGAAGTAGTTACAAACAAATTGTGTTTTATTTTTTAAAATATAATGTTTTTCCACCAAGAATTGACAGTTAACTCCTTAAAAATGTTAACTGTCAATTCTTGGTGGAAAGACATTATATTTTAAAAAATAAAACACAATTCATTTGTACTACTTCCACATATTTATAATGATCAGGACCGGTTGATAATGCTCTTTATGAGCAAAACCGGTCCTGATCATTATAAATATGTGGAAGTAGTACAAATTAATTGTGTTTTATTTGTTAAGCATTTGTTTTATTTGTCAGTTATTTTTTTTAACCATATTGTACCGGTGATCACACTCCATAGCTTAATTTTTTGCTGTAACTAGCAACAAGTGACTCTGAGGCGTAAAAAACAGCTGCAATGTGACGAGATCCTCTTTTGAGTTTATCGCTTTACCGGGCGGCGGTGTCTCCAAATCACTGCTGCAGTACCATACTCGTATTATCACAAAAGGCTCCACGTCAGACGTTTTCAATGCATTTTCACAAGAAAAACATCAAATTCTACGAATACATATTTCATCCGTCAATTGTTTGTATTCATGTCTTGAATCACAATTAAACATACGGTGTAGAACCTATAACTTAAGTTTCCGATATCTTTTGTGAGATATCTACTCAAGACAATTTTCCGATAATCGATGGAAAATTTCTCCCATTTACAACACTTATCAATTTTTTCAAAAGTTCATCGCTGACCGGTTCCTGGAATATTCTTTTTGAGGAAACAGATATTACGATGCATTTTATTTACGTCAACATTGACTTAGTATATTATGTATTTTATGTAATCCTTAATCTTCCATATATATATATAAAAATGAATGGTTGTTTGTTTGTTTGTCCTGTATGTGTTCCTTTACCATTCATCCGATTTCAAACAAACTTTGTTGAGTTGTTGTGCGCAGACACGTAAAGGTTTCTGAAGAAAGAAAATCTTAAAAAATGATTCAAATACGTACAAACAGCGATATCTCGGAAAACCTTTCTGATTTATTCGTGGACACACCAGACGGTACAAAAAATATTGTGTATCCAAAAATTCCAAAAGCACTTCAATAAACAGAATTAAAACACAAACCCTTTCTTTCTTTGAGTGGCATTGCAACGCATGCCGGGCACTCACTAGTAGTACATAAAAATTCATTTAGTAACATGGACTATGTTTTATATACATAATTTCTATCGTGTTTTTCTCTGTATGCTCAATTCGATTTACTGTGTTTTTTTAAATTATTTAAAATTAAAATGAAAAGTTTTATTATTCAATGTCAGTTAAACGCTTAAATTAATAAAGTGTATAAAACTATACTACACATTCTAATCTATTCACGGTTTTAACGATGCTTTGTATGATAAACACTGAATTCTTTCAAGGTAGATTCATAAATTACTGTCGATGTTGACATTATAAATAATATGTATTTATTGATTGAATTGACATTTACTTTCTGGCGATGGCGTTAGGCCGAAATAGCTACTTACTAATAATTTTTGTATGGGTCTCGTATAACACGGTTGAAGAATTGTGACATGTTCTTTACAACGCGCTTAATAAACACAGTTTCAGCATTTTTTTATAGAAAATGATTCTATAATGGAAAGAAGTTTGAAGTTGAAGAGGGAATTACTGCAGATCTTGGCCCCTTATCAGGATATACGTAAAAAATTGTACGCTAAAAGCAAACTATATAATATTACAGAATTTTGAAAGCCTAAATCCGAAAATACTCCAGAGTTCTCCGATAATGAAAACTCACAACCGATCTCGAAAACGAGTCAAATATATAGAATTGTAAGTGGATGATGAATGAATGATCTAATATTTATTTGGATTATTGAGATTTTGTACACGTCCATGTATTTTGTCACTAACGACCCGGGTTTCGCCTTTCGGCATATTCAGGCATTCGAGCACACGGATGGACTCGAACTCAGTTCGAGTCCATCCGTGTGCTCGAATGCCTGAAGATGCCGAAAGGCGAAACCCGGGTCGTTAGTGACAAAATACATGGAAGTGTACAAAATCTCAATAATCCAAATTTGATATTGAAATTCCATCAAGCACCCTCAGTCGATGTCTTAAATTTATCTTAAATTATAAATAATATTTATGTAATTAAAGTTTTTTCAGTAAATACATAAATGTATATTTTTTCGATTGTTTATTAAACAAAAACGATATTAACAAACTTCGATATTTTTTTGGGACGTATACCCTAATTTTGTATGAACTTCAAACCTCGTATATCACGGATTTGTATCACACGACGTTTTTGTGGAGCCCCTTGTTATACGAGGCCCAAGTGTACTTTGATATCTTATCCTATTAAAATCTATTTTATACTTACATAGCCCTGTTTTTGTTTGCTTGCTATTTATGTATATTAAGGACTCACTTTGATTGACAATGGGAATGCAATTAGATATTTAGACTTCCTTGGCTCTTTCTTAAGCCTTTTTACAATTTTTATGTGACTAACGTACATTTTTTTGACAAGAATTTCTTTGTCAATTTTTTGCTATTCTAAAACGAAGGATACTTACAGTACGAAAAGAGTTGACAATACAGTGTTATTAGCATTTTTATTGTATTCCGAGTAAGGCTAAAAATGTATTGAAATACGTGTGCTTTGTATTTTTATATAAATGAAAATTAAATTTAAAAAATCGTTATAAATTCCGAATAAATAAACTCGCTTGAATTTACAACGAAGTTGGCTAAATGTTCCTCTCCAACTATGATTGAGGATCATTGTTGTCGGGATTAATTCAGGTATCAGTATAGTTCCTAGACTAAGTGATAATAATTTGTCGTATTTTATCTTATATATAAACGATATAAACTATTTAATGTCCGTCAGTTCGAGTTCATTCGTGTGCTCGAATTCCTGAAGATACCGAAAGGCGAAACCCGGGTCGTTCGTTGGTGACGAAATAAATGGAATTTTACAAAATTTCAACAATTCAAATTTTATATTGAAATTCCATCAAGAATCCTCAGTAGATATCTTAAATTAGAAAAGATTCCTGTCGTAAATTTATCTTTCAAACACTTGAAAGCTTTCTGTTATTTTGTGGAATCCTCTTTAAAATACCTTACATTTAAATACGACACGGCGAGTCAATATTGTCAACATTGAAAAACGATTTACTATACAAAGAATAAAAACTTTATTTTTTTTACTACGAATTAAACCTAATTTGAACAAATCACATATAATTTCGTCTCTTTGGGGTTAGTTACTATTTTTAAGTAAATAATTAATTAATAACCACGTGCGAAATTGAGGTTCGGTATCTGAATGACAATCAGTTGTTGTCAAAATTTATTATTTTGAGATTCTTAATTAGAATTCCTAAATGCGACCAAAAACAAAACCTTTATTACATTTATAATTTCGTAAATACGTAAAAACGTTTCAAATAAAAATTCCTTCACCTTTGTGATTAAAATGTAACCATGACGTCATTCTAATGTCATGCAAACATGTAAAATACCATATAAAATATACGACATTATGTTTCAATTGATTTTAAGTACTATAGTAATGGACTCCTTTACTCAAAACCGTCGTAAAAAATCGATATGATTTTTATGGGACCTGAGTCGTGAAATATCAACTCAAATATTCAGCAGTCAATAACCCCTGATGTATTTTTATTGGTACACTTTAGTTAACATTTGTTTTTTAAAAATTCGATCTTATCTGTGTCCTTCGGAACTTTTCATTTGCTCAGATTGCTATATATTATAAATATGTCTTATCTAGTATCGTTATTTGTTGTTTAGTTTAATATCTAGTTGTTTTCTAGCCGTTGAAAATTTTAGTCTCTTTAATTATTGATCTTAAATAAAAACTAAACATAAATTATTGATAATTTATATACAATATACATCATTCTGGATTTATGACGTAAACTGGATGAAATGGTTGATATTGAGTTTTGGATGTTGATAATGTGTCATTGAAACATAATATAATATACAGAAAGTCCACAATAAAAGTAACCACATTGAAATTTATTTAACCGAATTTGATAACATTTGAAGATTAACTGAATCATAAAATATATTATCGATCGTATTATATCGACTTTGTTTTGGCCAATTGATGTAACCCTCAAAAAATACGAAAATGATTTAACGATTGGTTGTCATTTTAAAGACGACAGAACAGGTTTCGGCCAAATGATAAAAATTAGAAAAATAAATTGACCACTTTTGGAAGATAAACATCATCTTACATTGGTATTAGGTTTAAAAATTCTTTTGATGTAAGCCACTGTTATATCGACACTCCCTACGTATAATCCTGTATCTGCAATCATGACAATTTACATGAGTGCATTTTAATGATTTATAACGCAACTCACCATTTCGATGAAAACAGTTTTTACCCTCTCCTAAACAATTTCAATTTCGAGGGTGACATAATTTGGTCAAAACACCATCGATGACCATTATTTGATGTTTATGTGAATATACCATTAAAATATATTCACATAAATATGAAATTTGTGTTTCAGAATACTATTAACTGTTTAATTAATATAAATTTAATTATAAAAAATGACACCGACTTTGTAGTATCGATGTCATTATTACGACAACAACCGTTTAAATAAATCAATAAAATTTATTGAATTATTACTGATGTGAATATAGTATCATTGTCTTGGATTGTAATGGTTGTTTGCATTATAATAAATCATGACAATTTACAGCAGTGGATTTCAAAAATTCATAACGCAACTCACCATACAATGTTTTCGGTAAAAACAGTTTTTACTCTCTCCTGAAAAATTTTAATTTTGATGGATATATCAACTGGCCAAAACACCATCGATATATTATGCCAGTTGCAATGGCTGTGTGGCAATACTTGAAGGCATTCCTACTAACGATAAAGCATTGGGCTTGTATTTCAAAGTAAACGTTTGTAGTTTGGATACATATATATTTTTTAGTCGATTTATGTTTCTTTACTAAAAGGCATAACGTTTTGTTTTCATTCCATCTCACGCAGCTTTTCAAATACTAAAAATAGTATATTGAGAATAACTAAATCCCTTACTGTATTTGAAAAGTTTGTAACTATTAAAGTTGAATGACATATAATCAGTTAAATATCTACTGGTATATAAAAAAAACCTTATTCTTTCACACATACAACACTTAATATTCTTTTCTCGGCCATTTTGAGGATGGTAATTCTTAAAGTCATCATATTTCAACCTTGATTAATTGAACTATGACCCACCGTGCATCTCTGATGAATGTAAGGTCATGAAGAACTGCATTATGCGGATGATGAAGCTTTCACGGTCAGTTGATAGACAATTCTCAATGGTTGTGATAATTATAATACTGAACTGTTCATTCATATTTCATCTCAAATCATTCGTTAAGATGGCTTCGTTTCATTTTCTCAAACCTTGACCCAATTGACTTTGCTATTTCTTGACAATGGAAGTTCATAATCTTTGACTGTTAAATTAAGCATTCGTTGTTATTCGAGACATGGTACTTGTCCATATTGCGACACTAGCTCTGTGTCAATCATATAATTATTTGACTTATAATTATATGACTAGGTATGTAATTAATGAGAAATAAACAGTATTTGTGAAATTGTGATACACACTTAGGTGCCTTACGGGACACGTTGTTCTATTCTACCTTCACAGTTTAGTAGCATGGGGAGATACCTAAGAGGAAACTGTGCTTTTATGGGCATTCGGAAATTATACTATTGTTGATTATTTATCGTACATTTTTCACATATGAAATATTTTTTATCCTGGCTATGCTTAGTTGAATTACATTCTGATTTTATGCTGTAAACTCTCTTGAATTCGAAAATCCACAAAACGTGTTTTATTATGTGTACCCAAATTTACTCTCCCTCCCACCCATCCGATCCTCAAAAACGGAGCATAACGAAAGCGATTAGCTAACCATTAGTCCTGTCCTAGCCCTATCCTTCTATCCCTACTCTTTTCGAAAAAAGATAAGTAGAGCAACTGAGTAACAAGCGGTTTTCGTAGAACAATTCTGTTGAGATATCTCCATTAGGAGGCCACATGCTCCACGTTGGGAGTTGACATGAAAAAAAATAACTCAAATCGGTCTGATTGAAAAGATTTTTTGTATCTTTTGGTCATGAAGGTATTTATTTTCCTTAATCCAACTCGTTCTCAACGTTCCTAGTATTCATTTTTTTCGGCTTAGTAACTCGTATATTCAAATTAACACTTTAACTATTTCTTTCGTTGCATTTAATGTATTCCCTGTATACATTTTTAATACCAATTTTAATTATATTCATTCTATTCAGCATACTTTAGGGCTTTGTGAAGAAATTAATACCAATTAGTTTTATGTTGATGATCATAACTTTAATTACATGTTTGCGATTGCACAGACGCGTAAATGTTATTTAGTTGCAGTTTTTCCCGGAATTTATATCGCTGCTCTTTCGTCTTATTTAGCGAATATTATTCATTTAAATTAAAAGAACACAGTCAAGTGTGGAAAAAATAATATAAATCACCGTAAAACACCCAGTTCTGCAAGTTGGTATACGTATACCTGAGTCATTAACGGAAAGGACGACACCAGCTTTATTGCGCTTCAGAATAGTAAATAAAATGGTGAAAATTTGCATATTTTGTAAGTCCATTTTAATATTAAACACATTCAGACAATGTAAAATGGCAACTAATTTACGGTTACATTATTGTATTTATCTTATATCGTCGTTGTTCTAGAAGAAGACACGAACTGAAAAATACTAGTTTTGAGTAATTGGACTTTGTAGTTAGTCAAATGTTTGAAATGCCATACCTTTTTCACTTTGTTCGTTTATACAAACTGATTTTAAGTAAAAGTATAATTTATAAAAATGAGTTTCTTATTCCATACGATAAAGTTTGAAGAAGGAACATGTTGATATAACTAACTTAATATGTCAGTTTTTTGATTTAGTGTTTTCTTACAGAACAACGACGATATATAATAGCCCAGACCTCTATGTAGACGTTTTATTATTATCACAAGTCTGTACATATTTATTTTTCACTATAACCATGCACAATTTTCTTTTCGTGAAACAGAATATGTGTAATTTATTAACAGAGCTTTTTTAAAAGTGTAACGTTTCCTTTATCACTATTTGGAAACGCTTTACATAGAGCGATTTACTTTCTCTTGCGATATGCAAAGTTGCTAGTATTACATAATGCAGAAAATTCGGTTACATTTCTCAATATGTCGCGTAAAACTTAATCGCGCAAATAAAATACAATTCATTGCTTAAAATGAGAGATTTATTCCATTGCTTAAAAATGGATCCAAAATGTCAATAGATAAAATAAAGTATTTTTTGTTGTATCCGCTGTTAAAATTTCGTACATTTATTGCCACTGTCATCATGAATATAATAGATTTTAAATTTGGATTATTGAGATTTTGTACACTTCCATGTATTTTGTCACTAACGACCCGGGTTTCGCCTTTCGGCATCTTCAGGCATTCGAGCACACGAATGGACTCGAACTGAGGCGAAAGGCGAAACCCGGGTCGTTAGTGACAAAATACATGGAAGTGTACAAAATCTCAATAATCCAAATTTAATATTGAAATTCCATCAAGCACCCTCAGTCGATGTCTTAAATTATATAATAGATTTTATTTATGGAAAATCATCTTTCGAATCTATCTGGTCCTGTGTGGTGGTCATGGATTTAATACTAATATAACCGTACCCATCATGATGACGGTATTGAAATTGAAATACTGAATTTCTAAAGTAGCTAGTACGTCGGAACTGTGTGTGCATTGTTTACACAGCGAACGCTTACATCATGAGAAAATGTCATACCTCTATAACATAAATGATAATAATAAAGCGTCTACAGAGCGGTCTGGGCTATTATATATAAGATATTCGGCAGAGTTAAGGAACTCCAAAAGGCCAAAGAGAGAATGACATCTAATTTATTTAATAATTACCTTCTATGTACATTTCCAATTATTTGAAAGACTCATACTGCTCTGTTTTGGCCGAAAATTGAAATAATTCTTCTAAAAAATGTATTTTCCAATTTAAAAGTCCTTTCCAAACTGTGTCCATCAATCTTCATTGAAATGAAATAACTGAACGTATAATATTCTCTCAAATTCATTGAGAGGGCCCAGTCCCCGTACGTGATCGCGGTCGATGTCCATTTCTTTTTTTTTGTATTAACGTTTAGACCGCGCCCTCGATTGAAATTCCAGGTATAGCGATACAAAGGTAAAAAGAGTTAGGGTGGGTAAATGCCACCCCATTGCGGCCACAGAAAGCTCTTAACCCACTTCCTTCTTTGTGTTGAATGCCACAGTGTTCCTCGAAATATCGAAAGGGTTTGCGTTAAGATTCATTTCAGAACGCTTTAATTCTATTTAAATAAATAAGTATATTTTTTAAATATACTTAGTGAAAATATTAAGATTACGGTAATGTATCTAAGTATTTAGTTCCACAAAATTTTTATTAGGTAGTTGATACTATTTCGGCTTAACGTCATCGTCAAAACTATAAGCGTATCAAATACCAAGTAAAATTTTGTGAAATTAATATTTAATAAATAAACACAATTCATTTGTACTACTTCTACATATTTATAATGAGCATTATCAACCGATGCTCGTGATGAGCGAAACCGGTCCTGATCATTATAAATATGTGGAAGTAGTACAAATGAATTGTGTTTTATTTTTTAAAATATAATGTCTTTCCACCAAGAATTGACAGTTAACATTTTTAAGGAGTTAACCCGGGTCGTTAGTGACAAAATACATGGAAGTGTACAAAATCTCAATAATCCAAATTTAATATTGAAATTCCATCAAGCACCCTCAGTCGATGTCTTAAATTATATAATAGATTTTATTTATGGAAAATCATCTTTCGAATCTATCTGGTCCTGTGTGGTGGTCATGGATTTAATACTAATATAACCGTACCCATCATGATGACGGTATTGAAATTGAAATACTGAATTTCTAAAGTAGCTAGTACGTCGGAACTGTGTGTGCATTGTTTACACAGCGAACGCTTACATCATGAGAAAATGTCATACCTCTATAACATAAATGATAATAATAAAGCGTCTACAGAGCGGTCTGGGCTATTATATATAAGATATTCGGCAGAGTTAAGGAACTCCAAAAGGCCAAAGAGAGAATGACATCTAATTTATTTAATAATTACCTTCTATGTACATTTCCAATTATTTGAAAGACTCATACTGCTCTGTTTTGGCCGAAAATTGAAATAATTCTTCTAAAAAAATGTATTTTCCAATTTAAAAGTCCTTTCCAAACTGTGTCCATCAATCTTCATTGAAATGAAATAACTGAACGTATAATATTCTCTCAAATTCATTGAGAGGGCCCAGTCCCCGTACGTGATCGCGGTCGATGTCCATTTCTTTTTTTTTTGTATTAACGTTTAGACCGCGCCCTCGATTGAAATTCCAGGTATAGCGCGATACAAAGGTAAAAAAGAGTTAGGGTGGGTAAATGCCACCCCATTGCGGCCACAGAAAGCTCTTAACCCACTTCCTTCTTTTTGTGTTGAATGCCACAGTGTTCCTCGAAATATCGAAAGGGTTTGCGTTAAGATTCATTTCAGAACGCTTTAATTCTATTTAAATAAATAAGTATATTTTTTAAATATACTTAGTGAAAATATTAAGATTACGGTAATGTATCTAAGTATTTAGTTCCACAAAATTTTTATTAGGTAGTTGATACTATTTCGGCTTAACGTCATCGTCAAAACTATAAGCGTATCAAATACCAAGTAAAATTTTGTGAAATTAAATATTTAAATAAATAAAACACAATTCATTTGTACTACTTCTACATATTTATAATGATCAGGACCGGTTTCGCTCATCACGAGCATTATCAACCGATGCTCGTGATGAGCGAAACCGGTCCTGATCATTATAAATATGTGGAAGTAGTACAAATGAATTGTGTTTTATTTTTTAAAATATAATGTCTTTCCACCAAGAATTGACTGTTAACACCTTAACAGTATTTTGTATCAATGAATTTCCAGTATTTCCACCATTGTAATCTAAACTGTTTTGTAACTCACTTTTTGCCGGCCTATTTTCGGTCAATTATAGTAAGGAAATTTATATTAACATATCATAATGTTTACTTATTTCAGTTGGGTCATTTCGCCAGTGGTCGGAAAGTTAAGCGACAGTTGTACTTTCAAATGGGATTTTGAGACAATGAATGTTAAAATACATTTATTTTCGCTGTTATCCCATCAAACACGGATTAAGTAATGCAACCAACTAAAAATAAAATAGTTAATATTGTACCAGTCATAAAATAATAGAAGTTCACAAAAAAATGCCCATTTTCCCAGTGGCCGGCCCCCAAAATCCAATGGTCGGCCTTTCATTGCCCAGTGTTCGGCCATCACTATGAAACTTTATGAATATCGTGAAATAATTTACTGATAGTAGACAGAACAATAAAAATCATAATAATGCAAAGCATGACAATATAAAGTATATTTTGTTAGCGATCCCCATACAAAATGAATTTGTCGAAACTTGCGAAGTAAAAATGTGCTTTTTTTAATTGCGTATTGCATCATATAGGTCAATATATATAATTTCACATTTCATTCACATATTAATTCCGTTGCTTTGCGTGCTAGCAAACTTCTCGGGTTTATAGTTAGGCAAAGTAAACCATTTGAAAACCCAACTGTGTTTCGCACTCTATACATTTCCTTGGTTCTCAGTACGCTTGAATATGGATCTATTATCTGGAGTCCATATGAAAATTCCTACAAGTTGAAATTGGAGCGAGTTCATAAGAAATTTCTACGATATTTCTATTTCAAAAAATTTAAATATTTTCCTTTTAATAGTTCCCTAAAAGAGTATTACCCAACTAAATTTCTTTTAGGAATGCTATCTTTTCACTCTCTTGAAGCACGAAGATCGTTTTCGATTCTAAAGCGTTTCTCTCTTCTTCTTCAGGGACGAGTTTATAATCCTGAAATTCTCATGTCTATTAATTTACATGCTCCTAATTGTTATCTACGTGGCCGAAACCATATCCAGACAATTTTTATTCTTAAAACTTGTTCTTCGCGTCGGTCATTCGAGTCACCAGTTGCCAGAGCCGTTCGGATGATTAATGCACTGCCTAGAGAGCTGGATATTTTCAACACTAAACTATGGGTATTGTTCACTAAATATTTTTTCCTTTTAAATTAATAATGTCTTTTTTTTTTATTATTTAGTAATTTAAAAAAAAAATGTTTTTATTTTCATTATTGTTTTTATTAGTAGTACTGTTTTTAATAATTATTATTATTGTTGTTACTGTTATTATGTTTGTGGAATGCATGGCGCATTGGCGTCAGCTGTAATGCCATGCATTTCAATTTTTTAAATTTACAATAAATAAATAAATAAATATAGTGCAGGTATACATTGGCAAGTGGGAAGACTACCTACAAGAATTTTAAAAAATCTTTTTTTAAATGTATTCACTATTATTTAACCTTTAAGCTCAAAAGGCCGACCAATAGCGACGGCCGACTTCAGGAACATTCGCACTATAGTCAATTCTACCTTGCTAAACGCAGTAGCCAAGTCACTTGTTGCATGTTTATTTAAATATGTACGGTGGGAAGTTAAGTAAAGTTTGCGCGTCTCTGCTTTATATAACCACTCTGCATTTCAATGCTTCTTTTTAACCTTGGCCCGGTGTATAAAACTGGCGTGATCTAACATTACACCACGAAAATATCTTCCACCCGCCCACGACATCTTCCAATAACGCAGAAGTGCATCCAAGTGATTATTATTCTTACAAACAAAAAATAACATAAGCCACATAAACACTTTAACTAAAACCGTGGCGACTTTTTTATCAGTCTATTGATTTAAAAGAATCACTATTTAATATTATAATGTGTCGATTGGTCAATACAGTTGGGCTTCCACTCATTGGTTTGCGATGTCGAGGGCTCCAATCCATTGATTGATTTCAAATGGTTCGAATTGCATGTTGTAATTTAGACATTGTTTTCTGTGAAGAAAAGTGGTACCAATTTAATTCATATTAGTCTAATTAAAATCGTCATTAAATTGTATGTTTCGTATTATGCAAATACTCGTTTAGTAGACGAAGTGAGAGAAGGGATAAAAGTCAATGCGAGTAAAACTAATGTGCTCTGCAACAGTTTCTATCCAGACCAAGACTACCCTCTGACGAGCACGGGGCAAAACATCGAGAGAGTCGACGGCTTCAGGTACTTGGGGTACACATCACTGGAGATGGCAATACGCATAAAGACCTCGCAATCTGATTAGGAATAACTGGAGCAACCTTTAACTCAATGTGGAAAGTCTGGGACTCACGGTTGTACTCGGTCAGAACCAAGTGCCACTTATTCAACACATGCATCCTGACGGTGTTGCTTTATGATTGCGAGTCATGGCACCTCACCAAGGCACAAGGTAACCGTATACTGTGCTTTGAAGACAGATGTTTGCGGCGAATGCTAGGGGTACGGTGGTTTGATTTTGTCAGGAACTCGAAGCTAAGAGAGCGGACGGACCAGTCACTTATTAGGTTCAAAATAAAAAACCGGCGATGGACCTTGCATGGACACGTGCTTCGGATGCCCCAGGGGAGCCTGAATCCTGCCTGTCTCTTCTACCAACCAGATAGATTCCGTCGCTCTGGAAGGCCGCTGATGACCATCCATAGCATGTATTCGGTGGAGCTACGGGACGCTGGGATGACCTGGGAGGAAGCGAGGAGACTGGCGGGGGACAGAGAAGCTTGGAGGAACCGCGTGATGGCCATATGCTCCGAATAGGGAGCGGATATGATTTTAAAAAACGTATTTATGTGAGAATTTTTTAAAAATTTCAACTTTCTATGTTGGCAGAACTCATTTTGTCGTATAATTCGCCTCTCCATTCACTTATTGCCCAGAAACGAGAACATAATACAATACCAAATTTGGATTATTGAGATTTTGTACACTTCCATGTATTTTGTCACTAACGACCCGGTTTTCGCCTTTCGGCATCTTCAGGCATTCGAGCTCACGAATGGTCTCGAACTGACAGGTACAAAAGTACGGAAGTGCACAAAATCTCAATAATCCAAATTTGATATTGAAATTCCATCAAGCACCCTCAGTCGATGTCTTAAATTATATAATACAATACATTATAATAGGGTAAAATTTTAAAGTATTAAGTTCTACAAAATTTTATTAGGGACTTGATATCTAATTCAGGTTCGATCTTCATCGTTTAAAACTCCATAACTTTCATTAGCTCTCAACTAACTAATACAATTTTGTAGATCTAAATATTTTGACATATTACTCTTTTATAATGGAGTTCTGTCAAGTTAATGCCAATTCAATCAACAATACATCATAGTTTTATATGGATCGTGACCTGCGCGAAGTGTATCATTTCTCGAAATACAGGACAGATCAGTGAAGTAAAGCACTGCCCTTTTAAAATGATGACGAATGGTCGTTGCAGCTTTATATCAAAAGTAAAAACAGATGAAAAAATTTTTTGTTGCACAAATACTATACATTTCCTGTTATTTTCCGCAAACAGTTGACTCGTCTAAAATGTATACATGCATATTTCATAATTTGAATTAATCTCTAGACCACCTATTTATATTTAATCCGCTCATTCCTCGGTACTTATTCGACATCCCGCCCGACTTTTCAATGGTGTACAATTATTTATCTATCATGCAATTTACTTTTCCTTTGTATTATTTATTATTTTGCTTGGCGAAGATTAAGCGATGTTTTGATTAAATCAGTCCGGATAAAAAAACCTGATCGTGTAATTTATTCAGAATAAACAAAGTCTTAAAAAACACCATGAGAATTTTAGACATTGAATCATTATCTAAAAATACATTTCACTTGTCTTAAGTTCACTGACGTAAAATTGACTGCATTTGTATATTTTTTTTACACACCTATCACTTTTATTGAATGCTATTTTGAAGTATAACATACGATTACTTATGTATATTCATATCAATTTAGTATGATATTGCATTACGAATAAAGATGTCGCTTCGAAAATAAATTATTGTTTTCTGCTTTGGTACTTTGACGGAGATCCATTATTTCCTTTTTGCATCGTATCCCCTGCTTTCGTAAAAGAAATGCACTAAAATTGTTATAAAAATAAACATCAGCAACGAGCAGATAATTGTTATTTGTATTTTTCAACCGCAACTTCATCTATGTGGAATATATTTATATATTTTTTAAACCAATACGTCAATTCTTGTAATCAAAAAAATATGATAATTTATTCTTATTGATTGTTGAAATGAATCTTCACTGTTATTTCAAATGCCAATTTAGCAACAATATTTTTTTCTATTAGTTTTATTAATAACTTCATACTATATTTCAATGTTATTATTGAGTAAATAAAACGAATTAATTTTGATATTTTTACCTCAAAAAACCTAATTTATTTTATGAAAAAGAAGTAACTGCAATTCGTCGGTAATTTGTAAACAATGCTATCTGTTGAACGTACTCATTAAAATATATTGTGATGGAAGTAATAAAGTCATCTCGCTCATCGCTGGGCAGTAAATATATTGCTCATTTATTTGAGACTCGAATATAAGGCGCCCCTCATTATCTTCATATCGCTTTTTTAATAAAAAAAATATTCGCCTTATAGTCGGGCTAATACGGTATATTTAGACTAATATGGTGTATTTACTTACTACTATATAACTTGTCTATTCATTTTTAGAAAGGTTCTTACCATCGGCGTGCGGTGGACTTATCTCTATCGCACAGCCTAATTTTGGTATGAGCAAGAAGGTTACAAGAGCATACGCCGTATGCCCTTGCATCTCGTTTGCACCTTCACTTTTCAAGTGATTGAGCGAGAAAGAGATAAAGCCACCGCACGCGCCTGGTTCTTACCTATAGTCGTGGCTTTGTCGGAATAGTTTGAAAACCTTTTTCCGAATTTCGTTCACCGCCGAATATAATTATTGTAAATTTGTAACCCAATGTCTCCAATAATATATTATACCAAAATTTATTCTGCTAGCAACTGTTATTCTTACCTTATCTGTAAAGGAGTTTTAGTGATTCACTTACATCTCTGTGCTCTCGTCCGGGATATATGCGGCTATCTTTTTCTAAATTATCAATGATTTCGTAGCTTAAGCGGTGCTTGTTCCTTTAAATCCAGATCTCTACCATCTAGCCGTAGTAACTTTATCAGTATTTCCTTAATCTCCTTTAAAACGAGCAAAATAATTGATGTTCTTATCGACTGTGTTTTGGCCAATTGATGGTAACAGTCAAAAAATACGAAATGAGTTAATGATTGGATCTTATTTTAAAGACGACAAAACAGGTCTCGACCAAATGATGTAAATTAGAAAAATAAATTTTCGTAATGGAAACATCATGCCGGCGTCCGTGGCGCAGTTGGTAGCGTCGTTCCCGGTGTGGACAGTTCCATAAATTGATCTTTCAATCGATTTATAGATTTATGTTTGTAGGAGTTTTTGTGATGTCTAAAACTCCCTCACACCCATCCAATCCTCACGGGGTGGAGCGAAAGCGATTATCTAACCACTAGTCCTAGCTGTATCTTTCTATCCCTACTCTCTTAAAAAAAGAGAGGTTTAACAACTGTGTAACAAACAGTTCTCATAAAAAATTCTGTTAAGATACCACTATTAGAAGACCATATGCTCCACGTTGGGAGTGGACATGGAAAAAACATCATTTGATAGAAGTCACTATTATATCGACGCTCCCTACGTATCTGCAAACATTTTACAGGAGTGCATTTCAAAGCTTCATCACGCAACTCACCTGACACACCCTGGTTTTTGTTAAGTATAAGTGTCATTAGTGTCCTGAACTGAAATCAGCCAGCGGCAACAGCAATATTTCGCAGAATAGGCTCTTTCTTGTTGCCAGACGTTCAAATAGCCCCTGGTTACGTCCTCTGGACGAGTCCATTTTTACGGAAAGGGGTAGTTCCAACTTTTCAGGGAGTTTTTTTACTTTTTGTAGACAGTCGATTACGATCTGCCGAGCGGGACGAGCTGCGCTCTTGGGGCGGAGGTGACATGACGACGTGAATTGTTTGTTTTTTTTGATTTCCATTGGACTTTATTTAAAATCGTTGTGTCATTTGTATTATAACTTAAAGTTGATTCAGTTGCTAAGTAAATGTAAATGTAGAATCAATTTTATGTGTTAAGATTTATATATTTGTGTAATGTAAACCACTGCATCTTGAATGGAAAATAAATAAGTTTTGAACCGGATTCGAAATGGCGTTTGTCTGAGATCAGCCCTTCCAGGACTCCGGATAACCAGCCGGTCGCCTCTCTTCGATCCGGGGTCTTCTCACACCATGTATTATAATTTTTTCGATAAAAACAGTTTTTACTCTGTACTGAACAATTTCAATTTTGAGGGTTACATCAATTGGCCAAAACACAGTCGATATGAATGTGAACATCGAATTTATTATCTAAAATAAAAACATACCTTCTTATATATTATATAGAGTATCTAATTTTTTGATTGCAGTGTTGATAGTCGTTACTACGTTATTCTATTTTTCTATCTTTAACCATCTAAGTGTTTTTGAATGATTCTGATTCTTAATTCGAACGAGTCAGTCATACAATCGTGAATTGTTTTTCATTTCGTTTTCTAATAATCAGCCTCCGATAAATTATTGTAACCACCATTTGTATTACCAATAAATAATCGATATTTGTCTAAAAAAGTAAAAAAGCAAGTTTACGGGTAAATGACACATAAACACATTTACTTTTTTCCATCATGCATAAAATTAACCTTATTCCTCTCTTTGTGTTGCGGCGATACGTTTCGATTCGGGCCTTTTTTTGTATTCGTATGATTAATTGCGCTTGTATTATACATATTTTTATTATTATTTATTGTTGACTGGCAGTTTTTGCTGGAGGTATCGAAGCAAACGCAAGTCCCCAAACAGTGGCGTTCACCGATTCACGACAGTACATAAGAAAAATATTACGATACACACTTTATGGAATAATAAGATAAAAATTGCAATGTATTTCGTTTTACAATAATCGTCATCGTTTATTATCCTGACATTTATTTCACCTTACATTATTTAGTAAATACAAATTCAATCAACACGTAACTTTACTTGAGTAACGATAACTTGTTCACAATATCATTAATGCTCAATAGTGGTTTAATTTGAAATGGGTATCAAAACTTAAATGATTAAATGTTAGTCCTAGATGAGAAATCACTTTTTTAAATGACTAACTGCCGTGTTCCGTAAATATTTATCTCTTTTTTATGGTATAACAGCAATTACTACCAATACATAAACTAAATTATAAAAGAATTGAAATCAATTGAGATAAGTTCGAGGAGAAAGAAAAATTCTCTGTGGCTATGAGTCATGGTGCTCAAATATAAATACTTTTGTAAAATTGAAGCAACCCGCCGTCGATCCCGATACTTCTGATTTGCAAGCGGAGGTTTTATTGCTTCGAAGAAACAGAAGGCGCGTGGTATCGTGCTATTTGTAGTATTTTTCTGCTATACGAAGACGTTGAATACTCGTATACAAATAATAACTTCCCAGTTTTGCGTCGTTAACAATACAATCTCTACGCTAACAGGTAAGTTTTGCATTTAGTAATTCACGACGCACTTTAATTAAGTAAAGAAAATCAGTGAATAGTCTTTACTATTGGATGATTATGCTTCTTAAACGAGCGAGAAATAGTTCATTTGTAGCATCAGGAGCACATAGCACATGGCTCGAGCAAAGTTTTCTTAGTTATAAATTTTATTGGGACCCTTTGTGAAAGCGTCTGCACGCCACTCCGACGCGAATATCAACCACTGGAAACGGCAATGACGATGCGCATTTGTTTCGCGATAGTGTAAGTCCATGGGCCCAGGCAATGGTTCCTGGTGGCAGTTTTACATGGTGGCTAGGGGCGTACTCGCATACTCTATCACTCCGGCCCTCCTACAACAGTTAAATTAATACATCATCATTGTGCAATTGAAAAAGAAATGATCAATATCAATGATCTACATAAAATCCAGTTACATTTAATTGTTATAAACAATTCATCGGCATTAAATTTGACAAACTTCTAATTTTCTTTTAAAGCAAATAGTAAAAAAACCGTTTTTCCTTATAATATTGTGGCTGTGTTATAGAAAGATTTAAGGTTTTTAATATTTGTATTAAAGAACTTGTTATTTTTTGAAAGCGTGTCATGATTTGTGGTAATCCGACATACCTATGTTAATATTGTTTTCACATGTTTTTCTAAACGAACCCATGTGAATAAAACCTGCAATGGTTTTAAAAATTCAGTCGTTTACCAGTATTACCAACAATCACACCACGTCTTGCTTAAACATTGTAGTATTTTTATTGTCATCTTGAGAGAACTCTTCAAGAAAATAATAAAGCGTTATTAATTACATAAGCGTTAATATTTTGAGCACTCACGATAGTCACGATGTTAGTAATATTTTTAGCTTCATATATTACCACCATAAAAATAATCGTTTGTTGCTAAAATGTTAATTTAAAAAAATGTCACTCAATTGAAATTACCTGGAATACTCGAATTGGTTCAGATAATGTAAATTCTTTCTATTTTATTTCGATGTAATATTGTATCAGTTAGTTGACTGTTGAAAATGAGAATAATGGTTTAATGAAATTTTCATATATTTTTTTCAATCCCTTTTTAGATTCTTTTCCATTTGGGACAGTTATATCGGCCTGTATACTTTTGACTTGGTAGTGTCTCGGAATGTATTGAGGCCAAATTTTCGACGAGGGCAACCCTACCGGTGTCACGACTCGAAACCTTGAGCCCGATTGTTTCCGATTGTCGGTAAACTTTTTCGACTTTTCGCACATCATCGCGTCCGTCAGACTAAATAATGAAAATCGCTTTACATAACAGCCAAGTTCAATGCTTTGCTTTGCGGATGCTGAAAAAATAACACACGCAACACATTATGTAGACTGTAAAGTATACACCCGCGGTGATTAAAAACGAAAATGAACTACATTAGTGTGTCCCCGAACCTAGATGGCAATGTGCTAACCTCAGCGATTCTGAATATTTTTCACGATATATTCTTCTATATAGCTCCGTACAACAGAATACAAACCTCCTGCCTATATTTTCCAATTAAAACTATGTGGAGCGTGTATCAGTTTATTTCTAGGTTAGGTACATAATTTAAATTAAATTAATACTAAACAATTTTATCACACAGACAGAAAGAAAATGTATCAGCAAAACACTCATTTCTCAATATCTTCACTAATCCTACAACTATTTTCTTTGTTGATAACAAGATAGCCCCTAAAATCTCACGACCGTTATTATTTTTTTGTTCAACAAAAATTATTTTAATATTTGATGATGATGCAATCTTGCTTCATATTTATTGAATTTACTTTAACCTGAAACAGGCTTACAGTTTTCGCATCACTGTCCGCAACCTGTGTGTACACGCCAAAGAAATACACAATAGTTGATTAACGGTGGCTTCCAGAGAACTACATTGTGTTTATTAAATCGAATTCTATTCTCGGATTTTGTAAATTTAAATAGGTTTCTTGTATTTCAATTTGGCGTTATCAATCCATATCTTATAACATATTATGTACTGGAATATTAATATATATAAGTCGCTGTACGTTTAGGCAAAAATCAAAATACATAATATACTAACACGCGACAACAGTCAAAATAATTATGTTTCTCTTATTATTAAATTCCATTAGAGTATTAACTTAGTAAGTGTTTTTTATACTAATAAATGTTTTTTAATCGCTACTTTTAAAAATTACAACGTTTTCAGACCGATTGCTACATACAATATTGTTGGCTAAGTGTGTTATGTCGAAAATGTTGTCTTTTTTTGGTCTGAGTGTCAATATTAGGGTTACGAATACTCGATAACCGAATATATTCGGCCCTTTTTTAACTATTCGAATATCGAATATCTCGGCAACTTTTTGAATACCAATAATTTGTAATGAAATGTGTTTTTCTTCAATTTCTCCAGATTTCAAGAACAATAGTTGTTTCAATATCTCGCGTCTAAAAAACTCTTTAATAATGCCGTAAATTTAACGCCGTCGGCGTCCGTGGCGCAGTTGGTAGCGTCGCTGGCTACGGTTACGGATGTCTCGGGTTCAATTCCCGGTGCGGACGGTTTTCATAGATTGATCTTTCAATCGATTTCCGTTCAATGGATTTCCGTTCGTAGTCTGAGTCCTCCCTCTCACCCATCCTCTCACTCCTCACGGGTTGTAAAGAGAGCGATTAGCTAACCACTAGTCCTGTCATAGCCCTATCCTTCTATCCCTACTCTCTTCGAAAAAGAAAAAGAGAGGTTGAGCAACTGAGTGACAAGCAGTTCTCGTAGAAAAAATCTGTCAAGATACCTCCATTAGGAGACCATAAGCTCCATATTGAAAGCGGACATGGAAACAAAAAAAAAATAATATTGAAAATATAGCGTTGAAGTAATCCGACGCAGCTGCTAATTTTAAACGTTATAAGTTAATGGAACGATGATAGAATGTGTATTTATATTGCCTATATCTGGGATTTGATACAGGTGGGAAAAGGTTTAGTCGTAAATTATTATTAAATGTACGTATCTCATCCTTAAGAAAATATATGACGTAAATCAGTGGTTTAATATTTGAATAAATGTGATTTTTATTATAAATAAGCTCGTTTTCTTACAATTTTTAATGTTTTTACTGTTAAAATATTATTTTAGTATATTGTATTATATTATGTTTTTAATTATTCAATTTGAATTTTTAATACTTTTTTCACACTTAAAAAACTATTCGAACATGTTCGAATAGTATCATTATTACAATTCGATATCCGAATTGTTGGAGTCCCTAGTCAAGCCTGCCAACTAAATGTGTGTGATATAATGTTCTAAAAAGGTTCACACACATGATGCATCTTTACCGCACTGTTAATAGTAAAATACTCTAATAGAAATTACACCATATAGAAGCATCACGCATTATTGTGATTTTTTTATTTTGAATTACTTTTCATGTCTTTCTTTTGCTTTCAGGTACGTTGTCAGCTTATTCCCCCCACTTTGAAAATCTTCCAAATAATGAATGACCTGCAACTGTAAGTGACACTATTTATATTAAATCATGCTTTTTGCTATATAAACGTTTGTAACATAGCTATATAAATAATATATATATATATAGATATTTTATAACATATTTTTCCCTTGTCCGCTCCCAACGTGGAGCATATGGTCTCCCAATCGAGGTGTCTCAACAGAATTTTTCTCTGAGAACTGCTTGTTACTCAGTTGCTCAAGCTCTCTTTTTTTTCGGCGAGAGTAGGGATAGAAGGATATGACTAGGACAGGACTAGTGGTTAGCTAACCAATCGCTTTCGATGCGTCCCGTGAGGATCGGATGGGTGTGAGGGAATTTTTTAGACATCACAATCACTCAGACTACGAACAGAAATCGATTTCATAATAAATGCATATTTAATTATTAACTTACCCTTTGAAATATTTAATGTCATTATATATATATATATTTAAATTATATTGAAATAATCATATTTCTATATATAACCTGTTCATGAATCCACCTTTTCTAACGTTTGACTCATAAATAAGTATTAATTGAATTGGCATTTCCTTGGTAGAACTCCATTATAATAGGATAAAATATCAAAGTATTTAGTTCTGCAAAATTTTGTAGAACTATTTAAATACTTTGATATTTTTTCTTATAATTAATAAGTACTATGCTTTAAATTTTGTACATCTCCATGTATTTCGTCACTAACGTTCCGGGTTTCGCCTTTCGGCATCTTCATCATTCGAGTACTCGAATAAACTCGAACTCTCGAGGTCCAGTCAGTCAAAATTTTATCAATTCAAATTTGATATTTAAATTCCATCAAACACCTTCAGTTGATATATAAAATTGCGATATTTCGGTTTACAAATATTAAAAGAAAAGTTTATCCATCCATTATAAGCAATGCGTTGTTTTTAATTTTCAAATATTCAGTGCTTACTTACATAACACAAAGCATTTAAAATGGTAAATTTGTTTAAGAAATTTAATGTCAAAACCTAAATTTTTCAATTTTCATATTATTTTTTCACTAACTCACTGACTGAAAAGAGATGTGAATTTTGTTCTCTACTAGAGATGGAATATTGTTTATCACAATACTTGTCACAATCGCGCTGAAATTGTTAAAAAAACGAAAACAGTCGAGTTTTTCTTGACGAGCCATGTCAGTTTCTCACACGAAGCCGGGAAAGCAAACTTTATAAGCTCGTATTTTACTATTCTTAAACATACTCTGTGTACCGACTACTCCATCTCACGCCATTTTGCTGTTTTATAAACTCATATCAAGATGGCGTGACGATGACTCCCTAGAAAGTCACACTACTAATGTAAACGATGTTTTTTTTGCAAACAATTTTGTTTGGCATATTATTATAACGATAAACACATTATATTTAAGACCCATTATGTCATTTCGTGTATTAAAATTCTAATACCAAATCGCTTTATAAGCGACGATATTTCTTTTGTACATATTTGACATTACATAAGTATTATATGTGATAATAATAAAACGTACACAGAGCGGTTTGGTCATATATGACGGTATTAAAATTGAAATACTGAATGTCTAAAGTAGCTAGTTTTATTTTTTTATTATAATCAAAATGTATACCTACATGTGATATGTGTTAATAATAAAACGCCTACAGACCGGTTTGGGCTATTATATAATATGAGATGTACAGTGTTTTTATGAAAAACAAAAAATATGAAATAGATTATTGCCCATTTTAAAGTTCAGTTTAATGTTCAAATATAAATTATGATACGATTTAGAGAGCCCATCGCTGAATATATGTACTAATAAAGATGTCTCCGAGAGTTAATAAATGACCACAAAATCGACCTACATGGCTCAATTGGAATATAGAATCTATACGGTTATAGCGTGAATTTGAATTTAATAATCTGTTCCAAAAATTTTCAATGCAAAGAGGAGTAAGGTTAACTCTTACGTTAAATATAAAATTGCATTAAACCGGTGTTTAAAAGTATTCGATTAATTAAATTACTGCGATAGATCTGCAAGCACAAATGACACTGTAAACAGTATTGAAAAATACATTTTTACTCTCGAAATGCATCAGTCGAACTCACACATAGAACTCACTAATACACGCAAACCTATGCTATTGTAATATCGGTCATAGAACGAACGATAACCGTGGACTTGCATCAACATCAACCACCTTTGCCGCGGCCGCGTTGCGTGGAAGGGGTTCCTCGAAGGGCGCAGGGGAGGGGGCGTGACGTGCCGGGCGGCTTCGCGGGGTGGGGGACGTGACGTCACCGTGATCCGACCGTGGCAGTGATCGTCCGCCATCATTGCATGTTTTGCCGCTGCGCGCGCGCACGTACCGATCAGCCGGCTCGACGTTGCCGCCGCGACCAAAGTTTTCTACACGCCGGCAAACCGCAACTTGTTGTTATTTATTCAGTGTTACGTTTATCTTTTCTGAAAACTATCGGTCTGTTTTAAAATAGTTATACAGTGTGTTTTTATTCTTTGTTGATTGTACAACTCTGTGATATGTATTAAAATAACCGGCTTAATTATAAAACACTCCTCCGAGATAGAAACAAGCAATGCAAGTGATGTGTTATTTTTATTTCTCTTCCTAACATTGGTGTCCGTTTATTCATAATAGCAAAGTGTACACTTCAGTGAAAATAACTTGTGCTTTTGGACATACAGAATTATTGTTATGATGTGTTTCGACGCATATGACTGACACCTGTCATCTTATACAAATAGCATATTCGCAATAGTTTGATTGTTAGTACGAAAGTTTATCCTTTTGCCGGAGATTATTGCCGGTATTTTTTCTATTCGAGTCGCGTACAGGAAGATTCCCAAGTGCTGCCAATACGCATGTGCAACTTTGGAGAATCTTTACTGTCAAATATGCTGCATTCGGAATGCATCGCGTTCAGTGGCGGCTAATTAATGCTCACATGATTATATCCGTCCATTATTTATTTATTATTGACTTTTATAGACTAAATAAACACGTGCTTACGTTGTAATTAGTAATTTCAAATACCGTGACAGGGATATTAAATTGATTTGCCGAGGAATTTACTCCAGCGTGAGGTGCACGGCCCAAATATTTACCGACTACTTGCTTGTCGTTTTATCTGGTAAATAATTTACACGCAGGATATTATAGTGCAGTACTTTGTTATTTTTAAATCCGTCCATAGTCTATATGTATAATAATAAATTATAATAAAGTGCAGTGATTTAAGTTATATTACGTCCAAATTTTGGCGCATTTATAAAGACATCTTATTAGTGTAGTGTTTCGAATTTTGGGTAAATAATTGTCAAAAATGAAACGTCGCTGGTCGAATAACGGTGGCTTCCAGACGCTGAGGATGCTGGAGGACAGCTCGACAGAAGTGACTTCTTCGTCGGCTTTAATATCTCCAGCTATGGTCATGTCTCCGGAATCGTTAGGGTCTCCGGAATATGGTGAATTAGAACTTTGGGGCTACGAAGAAGCCCTCCCGTTGGGTTACGGGGGGCACGGTGCTGTGTTGGGTCCTCTCGGTGGATGCGCCCCTCCTCAGCCGATGTTGCCCCTACCTCTTGCTCTGCCGCTGCCTCCCATGGCACTTCCTCACACTCCAAATACGCCTAAGTCTGAAAATGGATCAGTGTCTTCAGGTAATGATCATTTATTCTATCATCATTCATCATACAACAAAATGCTATAGGGTATTAAAAGTCATGAAAAAAGATAAATACCTGGGTACATATTTTAATCAATCTGCTTATGTCTGTAAATGTTTTATTTTTATTTAGGTCTATACAAGTACTACAAAAACAAACATAATTGTAACAACTATTATAAGGTAGATTTATTTTCGACTCATATATAACCTATAACACCTAGTTTGTTTAAAGTCTTGCAATTGTTATTCATTATTTGGTTATTACCGCGGAGTTTGAAGTAAATAAACGAACACGTCGAATGTGGTTAATCGTGCACCATTTATATTCACAATATATCTAACAAATATGTTAATTGATAACCCTTGAAGAACCTACAGCAGAGTCTCCAAAGCTGGGTCTTTTTACGCACTTTGTATGGTTACGCTAACCATAATATGATTATTGAAATGTTCCATTTTACACTCGTTAAACTTTTTCAGGCGGACGGTCTAAAATGCTTCTCAGAGAAGCGAAACGTCTGTCGCATCTAGTAACACAACCCGAGGAATATAAATTGTATATTTATCGTATTATATCTGATTTATTTTTTACGTTGTTTTGAAGTAAAGCGGTTACCTAAGATGTGTCATTTTTTTAATAGTATTTCTTTTAAGCTTTAGTGATTAGCATACAGAATACACTTTCAACACTTAATTTAATTGAAATCGAATACTATGATAACATTCTTATTTCATTCATGTGACGCAAATGAAAATTATTTTGTTTACATGTTCTATTTCATTTTATTTATACTAGTAAATTGCTAGACAAAAAACTCATATAGACAAAACTTAGGACGTAAAAGATTTCCAAGAAATATAAAATGCAGTCAGAATTTTCAAAGAGATTAAAACTGCAGTGCAGTAAATAAATAAATTTAGCAAATTTTTGTGGGGTCGTGCAATTGCCTACAAATGTATTTTTAGTACACAACATCTGGGTATTTTCCACCCCTTGCAACAAAATTTAAAAAAATCGCGCATGCATCGCTCTGCACATGGTTAATAGTGAGGGGATCAAATGACTCATATCCTAGACAAGGACTAGATAAATAATAGCTTCGTTTCTATAATAGTGTTCTTTAATGTATTCGAAGATGAGTCAACTTAATGCAAACATTGTCATTTCAATTCATTTTATTGCCATCGATTTACTATATTTCTTTGTATGCAAGTAAGTGACAGGTACTGCGACCAATATTTCATGTATAGTACCAGATTCAAATTAATGTATCTTTTCAATAATATTATAAACTCTTCAAAGATACAATCGTACTGTAAATATCGTTAAATTTAAATTATATTTTACTACTTATCATAACACTAAAAGTTAGCACAATGAGTATTTTAGATCTTTAATCTTGCTGTGTTAGTGTCTGAGCGAGTTAGTATCTACCTTTGTAGAATTGCCATAATGGAATGTTGATATGAAGTTAATTATAATAATTATACACACCAAGGGCAAGTGTGTTTAATCTATCCCTATTTGCTTAATCCGCTTTCTTATTTGCACTTAGCCGATATGTGACAATTTAGTTAAGACGATTTGTTTATAATCAGTTTCACCTGATTATAAAACGATAAATTATACTTTAAGTATCGGCCAACTTTAAAATATACAATACCATGAAAGTGCGTTAAAAATAATTAAAAGACTAAACAGAACCAATGATTCTATTTTCAAAATAATATCTAACCACAAAATTTTAAATTGACGTTTCGGCCACAGCGATACATTTTTAATTAATGTGTTCGTAGGTATATTGAATGTCATCAATAATCTCAGATAAGCTACAATTTCTTACCGCTTCTCGATAACTCGTATTTTCCATATACTGAAAGTGTACCTACTTCCAAGACCATCGTATGCATTAGTTAAAATTTTGTTTGCTATTCCATTCCCATAGCAACTAAATAAATTTCATTGAATTAAAACTTCATAAATGCTTATTGCAGTCAGCTGTCAAATCAAACCAAACTAAGTACCCCTAAATGCCGCTGTAATGTTGAGTGTAGCCCACCCTTCTCACCTTCTATTATTTATTGTACGGTCATACTTCTCTTTGAAGAATTTATCATTACAACGTTGCACGAGCACATATTATGCATAATATAAATCAAAATATACAGAGAGAATTGGAGACTTTTTGAAAACCAATTGAACACATTTGGACAGTGTATGTTTACTGGAACTGGTTATTGGCATATAATACAGCTTTTTTACCACTCCAACCGCATCTACGGTTTAAGCGAATGTGAATAAAACATCTTCGGATATATATTTCAACGGTCGTTATTAATCATTTCCGACTTCAAAAATTTATTACTTACCAGTTATAATAATGCAAACTGTTACGTTTTGAAAATTGTAGAAAAAAAATACAAAATATTAGATACACGTGAATACAAACAACAACTCACAGTAAAAGAGCGGGACAAAAGGTGACATAGTACGTATGCCTGTGTGTGTGACTGAAGGAGAGAGAAATGAATTGCATTGTCCTTTCCAGTTTCGTTTATTTCTGCGATATATTAATTTTCGTTATGTAGTAAAAATATTAGCTTTAATGAGTGGATTGCCCAGACGTTTTTTTATTGTCACATATAATATATAGGTATGAAATTTCCTCGTGGTACGGTTAGTAGTATGTATTTGTATATAATCAACCGTTTGTTTGAAATTATTAACTCTACTATACAGAATGCGACATTATTTACTTGGTTGTCATTATATTGTAATTTAATAATATCAACATCACGTCGTTAATATGTTTTAAATGAGCTTAGCAAGAGTTCAACTTATAATAAGTGTATTTTCAAAATTGACGCCCTGAGCCTCACTAATAATTATAGATAGTACGCCACTTTTCTTTATTAACTGCGTATTTATTATATGACAATTCGTAATGTTGTTTTTCTACGACTTCCATCATCTCTTCATTACGTTAAACACGTTTTAATGAAAATCTATAATAACGAAAAATTAACTGTTTTTATTGTAATATGTTTCTCGGACTTTCTGTTGTTTTAGCTCATTGATTTAACATTCATACAAAACTCTAATGTTTTGTGATTAATATAACCAAGTAAGGTGGACAGTTGAGGGTTCTATTATCTGCGTTTCTCACGTATTAACATCTCATTAATGACACTAGTTAAACTAAGTGAAACTAGTATAAATTATTTGGTTAAGTATTTTATCTTCACTGTAATAGTTAAGTCGATCTTCACCCCATTTCTATCTTATCGTACGTAGTTATTATCATGTAAAAAAAGTTGTTGAATCTTAAACCATAGCGTTAAAATGGAATGTACACAAAATAAGAATTACAAATGAATCTGTACTGTCGAAACAATAGGATATTTATAATTTTTTGTGAAGCTTCTCTCACCATAACTGAAAAAATACAATTTTTCTTTTACTCTTTGATCGAACGGGTTGAAGACGAAGTAGTGGTAAAAACTTAAAAACTAAAAACCTAGTTTTATATCGCAAAAAGATTGTTGATAATTTTATAATACAAAAATTCGTAAAATAAAGAGAAGAAAAGCACCAGAGTTGAACGCCAATACGAATAGGTATACAATAAAAATCCCTTTCTTTTCTTCCGTGCTCTGGTGAAATAATAAAATGAAATAAAAAGAAAACGGCCCGCATCCCGGCTGCCCCAAATTAAAAAAGCCCTCTCACACACATGCAAATGTATGCAGGGCCGTTTGACCTTCGGCCGAATTTCGAGGGCGCACGTGTTTGGGGCAAAAAATTCGCGACAGTTCAAGGTGATCGGGTTTTTACCGAATGCATGCCATGGTGGTTTTATAGGGCAGCGATGCCGTAACTTTTAAGCTGCACTCCCTCTGCGGAGGCTCGGATTACGCCGGCAATGTGCTTTCACCCTTCACTGATCTAACAGTGAACACTCATGCCGAATTCAAATCGTTGCAATATACATATCGTATTTATTCCATCAACAATCATCCACAGCAATTTATTTCAAGATGAGTATTATTTTCTTACCAATCAACCAGAATTGCACATCATTCTTATCGCAAGGTCCTGCGCTCTATGTCAAGCTTTGACGGTATCTAAAATCTACCACTTATAATAATGAACAATAAATTACATATTTATAAATCAATACGCTTCTCTCTTGCTGTTATAGTAACCAATACACTCACGCCCTAATTAATGCATTGCCGAAAGTACTTAAGTAAGCTAGAATTCGCCTTGTTATCGACGGTATTTTGGCCAATTAATGTAATCCTCCAAACGTACGAAAATGAGTTAATGATTGGATCTCATTTTAAAGACGACAGAGCAGGTCTCGGCCAAATGATGTAAATTAGAAAAATAAAATGACCAATATTTCGAAGGGAAACACCATTTTACATTGGTTTTAGGTTTAAAAATTCTGACCCGGCCACTTGATGTAAGCCACTATTATATCGACACTCCCTACGTATAATCCCGTATCTGCAAACATGAGAATTTACATGAGTGCATTTTAATGACTTATAACGCAACTCAACATTTCGATGAAAACAGTTTTTTCCCTCTCCTAAACAATTTCAATTTCGAGGGTTACATAATTTGGTCAAAACACCATCGATGACCATTATTTGATGTTTATGTGAATATACCATTAAAATATATTCACATAAATATGAAATTTGTGTTTCAGAATACTATTAACTGTTTAATTATTATAAATTTAATTATAAAAAATGACACCGACTTTGTAGTATCGATACCATTATTACGACAACAACCGTTTAAATAAATCAATAAAATTTATTGAATTATTACTGATGTGAATATAGTATCATTGTCTTGGATTGTAATGGTTGTTTGCATTATAATAAATTAAACAGTAATTTGACTATTTTCTGCCGAACATGGCGCTTGCCAGTTTATCAGTCGCTGTCACAGCGGTTGGCTAGCGTGTTGGGGGCCCCCTCTCGCCTCGCGCCCGCGTGCATCGGAACCGCAGCGCGCATCGGATGCACCTGTCGACGGCGGCGCAAAATGGGGCGCGTTGTTTTTTTTTTTGTTTTTCCCGTCCGGCTTTTGTTTCAAGAATTTCGGTCGTTTCCAACCTTGAACTTGAGAGAGAGAATTTTTGCTCTCCGCGGTAGGGGAACCGATTCAAGGGCACCATTTCATAACGTGATGCAATAATGTTAATAGCGTGTTCGCAAAATTATTAATAGACGTGTTGAATTATCATTATTCCACGTTTTGGAATTTTTCGGTATTAACTTACTCATGAACGTAAAAACTTTTGAGTCGTGGAAACATCGTGATGGTAAATGAATTTAAAAGATTGCAATTTCATAATTTAACATTTCCACACGTTTAGACTGGGTACCTTATACCTACTCTGTTACTATTTACGAGAGGTATTTACTAGCCCGGGCTTGGCCCAACCCGTGGGTCAGGCCCGGGCGAGTAATACAATTCAGATTCAGTGCAGGCCTCCACTATGTACTCAACAGACAAAATAAATAATTATGGCATGGCGATAAGGGCTTCAATAAGTTATCATAAGATACAAGGTCTATTCCTGGTAGATTTTTTTCCAACTTAATACTCTAAATATCATTGATATGAATTGGTGTTTTCTTAGTGATTTATTTACCTCCTCGAACATATTCCGAGATTAATGTGTATTTTACAGATATCTTGTGTAGTTATTGACTATAAAGCCTATTTTCTACATTAATCTTTTATTTTGTTTTGAAACTTGTGTGTCTACATTGCCAATCGGTTCCAAGCGCACTTTTATTTTGACTTTCGTTTTAAATTCTGGGATTTAAATGTCCATCTAAATTTTCATAAAACATATTAGTTTTTTAAACTTTGTATTCGTATTCATTCAAGGTGTCGTTTTTTTTTCAATTTAAAATATCAATTAATTATTTATATGCTTTACGAATTGAAAGATTATGTGAAATTGTTTTCAAATCATATCTAATGAGATATTTATTATATTACACGAAGAAATTTCATATCTACGTCTTAATACTTGTTTTCGAATACTTCCACCATTTCAGGATTAATATATTCTAATTTATTGTGTATTCTACAACTTTTGCGAAGATAATCTCATTTCAGCTCGGATAATTCTGAAGGACATTTCTTTGATAGACTGAACTTGGAATCAGCCGTGATCTTCCATCGGCCGTGATAAAACTTGATTGTTTTTCTGGAATCACTTTGAATTATGCAAATTTGTATGATTATATATTAATTCTAACTTCCCACACATCCGCCATCCTAGTCGTGAGCTCAATACATACCCACTTAACTAAATATTATATAATATTATAGATAAATAAATTGCGTTTCTCAGGAAGTTTGAACGTTGACTTGGTTTACGAGGTGATTCAATAAATCAATATTAAGGTAAAAATACAACAATATCTAGATATTATTATAATAAATTATATTGTAACAAAAACACACCTTTATCAATATATATATTTCCGACAATGTATTGGAAAACACACTAAACTCAAAAATATATTAGTCCAATAATTGCTCTATGAACACCTTATGTTTTTACTATGCAATCCAGGGCTCTTATCCCTATCTGGAACATTAAACATACACATTAATTTTTCAAATTACTATTTTTTTATCCAAGGTGATTGGATTGATAAAGTGTTCAAACTTTCTTCTCTTGGTGCGTCTATCAAAAGTTGGTGACGTCATCGGTATTAGATGACTAATTGTTGTCTATTATTTGCAACAAGTCCTCTTTGGTATGCGCCGTCATTCGAATTGAAAATTTAAATCCTATTCAATATTTATTTTTATCGTTTTGTAACTATAGGTTTTTACTAAGCTAGATAATTCGTATAATGATCATTTTTAATTCATACTTATTTGAAATAAGCTATATCAATAGTTTAACCACTACTGCGTGACTTAAAAATATCACATCGTGAGTTTTATTATATATATTTATTTGTTTATATACATACACTTAACTTCCTCTTAGTTCGGATGGCTAGTTAAAGGACATCCCCGTTAATCCATACATATCTTAAGAGTTTCGATGCTGACAACAAATATAAAGCAATGTTCACATTACATGCTATACTTGAGACCGTAGCTCAATATTTACTCTAGAAAACATACACGATTCCTTACCTTACCAGTGGCTAAGATTATGATTAAACTTTAGCCTCGATATAGGTATAACATTATTACATCATGATTATTCAGATTTGGAATATGTTATAGGTACAAATAGCTCTGAGCGTATTTCTAAAAACTAGTTTTTGCATTACTTATTTGATGTTTCAACTCGTGGATGACTTGGAAAGAAATCGGTCCAGTCACGAACTCGGTCCGACATTCAATGCTGTAAAGCTTTACGACGACCAAGCAGTCGTGATCTATATCATCTATTCAAATATTAGAATTTACATCGCAGTGGTTTTTTAAATCGCGTTGAATGCCTTCGGAGATGACGTACTTGTTATACAACAACGCAATTATAAAAATACTACTTCGACTCTGCATGTTTATTTCACTTAAACGTCTTGTCAGATTTTAGCGTTTAATCGATTAGCGAAATCGATCCTGAAGGAGATAATGTAGAGTGTGTCAATCAAACAATCGTTCTTTACTGCGCGATTTTAGTTGATTAGGGACAGAAAATATTTCGAAAGCGTTTGTAGTAAAGATATAAGGATGTCAATGTGTCAGCTGTTAATCATTTCGGCCTTTTTGGAATTTGATGTCGACGTAGGATTATTGATTTTATTGTAGTATGACGCATTATCAATGACCACCACAGAACTAGGTTCTAAATTGGGAATATGTAATTCATGTTGTCATAATAGTCTCCGGTTTTTTCGTGGCACTTCATACATTTTGGTCAATGTATTATTGCGTACTAAATGTACTTTAACAGATTGTCGTCAACCAATCACGAGATCCGTATATACTAATATACTGACACGCTCTGCAAATTTATTAAACGGTTACTCTACTGAACGATCTTTTTTGAATAGTGGGTGCTGTAGAAATGCTTAAACATTACAGAAATCCATTCATTGGGATCAAAACTCATATTGCACAAGACAAAGCTATTTGACAATTTACATAACTATTTAAACAATTTGATAATTAATTATTACAATTAAAACTATAAGATATAATGTCAAATCTGTTGGTGAATTTTATTTAAAGATTTATTGTGAATAAAACAATCATATTATTCACAATAAATACTATATTTATTTGTATTGAGTACATTGCACAATCAATTGAAATGTTTCAAGAAAGAAACTAATTCAAATTGTCGCACACCTTTAATAAATTTAAGTTCGTGTTATATAACCTTAAGGTCTCTAACAGACCTTTTCGTATTCATTCGGAGAGATACATTTTTTTACTAGGAACTATTACAATGTGCATGCAGTAAAGATAGAAACCAAGCTCCAGCACGTTATTAAAGATTTGCTGCAAAAATGCAATGACCTGTATCGAATTTCTGCGAATTAAAAAAATATTGTACAACCTGAATGATTCACCTATTCTGATATCTTCGTGTAATATGGGGTTTTCCGAGAATATGCAACAGAAACAAATTAGAAGCAATCCCACCACATCAATATTATATTATTTTTTTCACATTTTCCCGTCGCTACGATCAGTTGTGATTTTGATATTATCTCATTTTTATTACCCTGGCAAAAGAGAGTTTTTATGAAATATGATACACTTCATCATTATATTCGTCAAATTACATAATAATGTACCTATGTGCAGAAGTAATGTTACATTCTAACGTAACGGTTCCCCACCCTGTACTACACTCTCCATCTACATTATTATAGTAATCTGAGTATTGTATCATAATTTGATTGAAAGTGTTCACAGAAACCAAACTATGCATTCTACAGGGGTAACGAATTATTCGAAAAGGATTATTTTTTTTTGGAATTATAATAATGACACGACGTACAATGTGTTTATTGTTGTCACCAAAATATCATGGATGAGTCGTATATTATCAAAAGTAGAACTACCCCACATTTGTCTAAATTGAACTAATGCTGACATACTATTCTTCCGGTCACAGTGTATGGCTAGATATAAAATTTTGGTATCAAAATCATATACTAGTTGTATAAAAATTAAAAAATTAAATGATGCTTGTTACCAAAATCAGAACGATTAACAACTTTGTAAATAGAAGGGAACGGTTTGGTAAATCATACTTTCGACCAATCACAGAGTTACTCTTTAAAAAAATATTGTATTTCAATTCCGATCTTTACAAAGAATTTGTTGCGTTGGCAATATAAATAAAAATATTGATGCGTAAACTTTTTTTACACTCAATTTCGTTTTTTCGAAATGGAAAGCTATGTATTGAAAATTAAATGTGTTTTGTTCGTCCCACTCGGTATTTTTTAAAAACGACTGTTATACTCGCAAAGAATTTATCTACATTACGTAATTGACTTTTACCCATAGAACACGCAACTGACAGAACTTTTCAAAAGACGAAATTTCTGTACAATTTTTGGCTTTTGAATTAGAGTGTCAATATGGACATCGTATTTTTTGTAAGAAATTAATGTTAACAGTTTCCAATGTCAAAAAATAAATAGTCAAGGAAAACTCGGTTGGCGATTTAAGGTCATATATTAATAATTTTGAAACTCGCTGAGTGGTACCTGTTATCTCTCTATAATATAAAATGTGTCTATTTTCATTTTCGTATTTCTGAGAAACATTTCCCGTTAGGTCCGACCGCAAATAGCGAGCCTAGCATTTCCGATTGTTCTTTTTTTTTCTACTTCGCCACTATGACCGAGTTTCTAATTGAAAAAAGCGGATGATTTTGGAATTTTAAATTTACGCTCTTGATACAAGGCGATGTGGTGTACACCCACATCTCTGAATTATTCATTACATCTGTAAATCATTTTTTTTACCATGTCCGCTCCCAACTTGGAGCATATGGAGCTTCCTAATGGAGATATCTCAACCGAAATTTTCTATAAGAACTGTTTGTTACTCAGTTGCTCAACCTCTTTTTTTCTAAGACAGTAGGTATAGAATGATAGGGCTAGGACATTACGAGTGGTTAGCTAATCGCTCTCGTTACACTCCGTTTTTGAGGATTAGATGGGTGGGAGGGAGTTTTTGACATCACAAACATTCATGACTACAAACAGAAATCGATTGAAAGATCAACTGTCCGCGCCTGGAATTGAACCCGAGACATCCGTAACCGGAGCCAACGACGTTACCAACTGCGCCACCCCATCATAGATATTTTATTTTCAATTCGTAACCTTGAAAGTAAAAAAAAGCAAAGTAGTAAACTTTATTGATTAATATTTGCATCATCGTTTTTCGTGAGTGAAATAATTTTAGTCATAACATAATTTCGACACTCCCTACATATAATCCTGTATCAGCAAACATGTGATTTTACGGGGTGCGTTTCAAAGATTCGTAACGAACTCCATGTATCTCCTTCAAACTTAGGACCAAGCTACTATTTAAAATCTAATTGTCACTGTTGTGTGATGCCTACCCATAGAATTGATTGTTTAGACCAGTGCTACGTAACCTTTTTTCACCCTCGGCACACCTAAGCATTTATAATTAATTAATATTTCGTGGCACACCACAAGCCACAATATGTAAATTTAACAAAGTTTACAATTCGTTAATTTGTTTTTATTTGGAGAATTTAATGTAGTATAGTAGTGATTGATATTTTTTCATTCTTGATTTCATAATGTGTTTTATTGTGATACATTCGTTACTTAATAATTGCCATGGGAAATTTTTCGGCATGAATGCTTCCCAATATAATGTAGCAATGTACGGTAGGGTTTTTTTGTACTATCCCTGAAAACAGTAATACAATTACTCCATTATCAAAATAATACAATATTTGTTTCATCGATAACAATTCAACCGAACAGACCTTAGTAACCGAATGATTTTAATTTTTGTCTTATACAAAAATACTCGATTTTAAACACACTGCTCCGCGGCACACCTGGGATCATCTCGCGGCGCACCGCTGTGCCGTGGCACATTCGTTGCAGAGCCCTGGCTTAGATAACGAAAATGCAAAATACATATAATCACTTATGTACAAAAATGTTCACACAACCTTCGAAATTAAGTTGACTTGTTAAATTTGTGATTTAAAGTTTACTAGTTTTTACCCTTTCGCTCAATCTACGAGGTATTATTTAGTAGATTTTTGTTATATGTCATTTAATCAAACCAAATCAAAAAAAAAAATGTTTTCAATGCCTTCATATAATATGCATGTGTCATACGTGTATACATATGGAATCATTTATTTTATATCGTCGTTATCTCTATTGCTATTTACCTGTTGTCACTGTATGCAAATACCATCGTTTATTTGAAATTTGCATTCCGTGACATGCCGCAGGTAGGTCGGACGTATTAAAAAAACATGAACGCAAGTAAAATATAATCTTTGCGACTCCAGCGCACACAAATAAATAATAGTGAACTCATTTTTTTTCATGGCCGTATTGATAATGAAAAGTGGCCGACCGTATTATCTTCATACTCGCACATTATGCATAATTATATTTTATTCATAGATTCACGCAAATGTATGACTTTTATAATACTTATAGAATTACGGAAACATGCCAAGACTTTCATTCATTAATTATTACGAGTTTTGTGTGTCCACCAGCGTTGAAATCTCGTATTGCAAAGCCGTCTACATTTTTTTCGTTTATTTATTTAGGTCAACGTTGAAACCGATACCTAACTATGAATCTATATTATTTATTTCCTTTTATTTTTGATTCATTAATTTATCTATTAACGGATGCAGTGGCTAATTGCTTAACCTCGCCAAAGGCACATCGTTCTACTTTTTTTTATTAGTGGCTTGATATTTTAAAATGAATTTCAGTTTATTTAATTTGAAACCGCTTTGCATATTATTCAATAAATTTAATTTGACAAGGTTTCAATGGATACGTAATCTATTATATATATATATATTATTATTAACAAATGCTTATTATTAAAATTGTGGCCTCTATCTTAGATAATCCAAAACTGCATTAGATTTTGTTAAAGTCGATTTTCCAATACAATATTCTATTCAACCAGAACGAAGTTATGGAATTCATGCAAACATCCAACTCTGGATTAAAATTGATAATGATAATAACTGTAGCTACATTGACCTTATAGTGGCATATATTTAGATTGCAAGGTTTTCGTTAATCCTTGTGTAAATTTTTCGCTTCTTTGATATCGGACCATTGCAATAATTATGTACTCTTTATATATATATATTTATAAATGTTTGTTTTTTTTGTACTCTATGCATTCCTTTACCATTCATCCGATTTTGATAGAACTTTGATGAGTTGTTGTGCGAAAAAAATTAAAATCTAAAATCTAATAAAATGCGTACGAACAGCGACATCTCGGAAAAACCAACTGATTTATTCATGTAGGTACTCGACCATTCTTTCTTTGAGTGGCATTGTATATTGATATTGCATAATATATTGACACTCCCTGCGTATAATCCTGTGTCTGCAAACATGTTATTCTACAAGAGAGCATTTCAAAATTATAACGCAATTGCAAAGAAGTAACAACTTCATGTTTCTTCTTGAAAAATTGGGACAGTGCTACTATTAATATTATTTTCCATGTTGTTTTTGATGCCTACCCATAGAACTGAGTGCATAGACAACGAACGAGTGTCGATATTAAAGTAAGTACAAAAAATACATACCTATACGTGAAAATTGTGCTGATATTTAAGTATAAATGAAGCATTGGCTTAGAAAATAATTAAACATCGCCTTGCTGAATGTATGTATTATTGCATGGTGTTTACGAACGCTTAAAATCTAGAATAGTAGACACTAGCGTTGCATAATTCGTCGGGTAAACAATTATAATTTTGCGGCACTAACAGTTTAGTTAAAGTGGCTGTCGATTATTGCTAACCTTGCGCCATTTTCCTTCAGCCCGCACAGATATTCTTATTCAAAATCGTACATGGTGAAAAGTAAAGATACAGGTATGTACTAAATAAAAATTCAGTATCGCCTCAATTTGCGTCAGTGCTCACCTATCGCTTGTGCACCGCCCTCTTTACATGCATACACAACTCGAGTTTGATTTATGTTTTAATATAAAACACACTGCGAAATATTCATACCAATGTTTACTAAACCAGGGGTCTCCAAACATTTTAGACTAAGGGATACACTGACTCCTTCACTAAGTCACAAGGGCCAAGCTAGCTCATCATACCAACATACTATAGTTGTGAATTACGCGCTTTGGTTGATACTTACGGGCAAGTGTCAAGGACATTTCATTGCGGTGGAGATAGCCGATAGCCGACAAGGAGAAAACCAGCTTCTACCTGATTTATACACTCATAATTTTGTTGATCAGTCTCATAAATTTGCTCGTGGCTTTTTCCGCTTTAGGCACTACTTATCTGTGTGAAAAAATTGGCGGGCCGGAATCCTGGGTATGTCCACCCAGCTACCTTGGGCCAGATTGGCGTGCGAGCGGGCCGAAATTTGGAGACCCGTGCACTAAGCCATTGATTACTTATTTGTTTTTTTACTTGACGACAGATTGTATATTTATTTAAATACATGTTTAGTAGTAAAAAAAGTTTTATCAATCATTCATTTAACTTAAACTACTAAGGTAAATAAATATTTAATATTTAATTCGGACTTGTATAATACCTCAAATGTTACTAGAAAAATGTCATTCAATTAATGTTTTATTAAAACGGTAATCACGTATTTAAGTGTTATTTTTAACGTTTTTTTATTTAATCATACCCGCTCCTAATATCTATAGGTCAAGGTTGGGCAAAAATGATATTTTGCCAAATCGTATATAAAAAAAAAACAGTTGCAATTGACGATGTATTTTAATGAGCGGAAATTAGCTGTTTCACATAGGAAATAAAATACAACATATTTTTTTGTTGATACGTTTCCCACATGTGAGTTAGGTCGTTTCAGAAGATGAATTTTAACTAGCATTGGTTGTAAGCCAGACTCTCAACTTTTATTTTCAGATTATGAATCTTACTTTAAACACATTTTTTCGGTTATTCTATACACTTTTGCGCTGCATTGTCATAGATAAATATTAAAACATCTACAATTAAAAAAAGTAACTTTTTTTGTCAATGACTATTCAACCGTGCACACTGATACTTGTTTAAAAAATGTTTTGCGTACCTAGTTGTTTTGGCCTACTTTCTGAAGGCTGTACACATTTAGGCTTTATATCAATAACTGATTTATTATAATTTAAGTAGGTATGCCAGTTTGGTTTATTAATTCAATAAACTTACACTTTTAGTATCGTATATCTGAATTTACAATGTAAGAATTATCATAAAATAATTATTGCACGTAACTTGAATCATAATTATTTGTTTAACTATTAGATCTTTCAATAAACCTAAAACAAATTCACTCACGTTTTTGGACATACCATATTTTGGAAATTGCGTGTAACTTAAATATACAGAGTAACCCCTTATTACGTTACCTCGAATCACGCGCCGATAGAAATAATCTCCGCAAATCCCCCAATTGCGCGGTCGCATTCCATTGTCGTTGCTGTACACACAACCGGGTGGCTGTCTGTGTGGTGCATACAGTGAAACGTTGCCGAGAACTATCCATTGTATCACCTAGTAACTAAATACTTCGTCCATATATTTTTTATTCTTAGTTTTGCATTTTTCCCGAAAAAAACGTAACCTTTAATTTTTGTATGAGATTCCCTCCCCTAGTTACGCGACTCTCAATAACGCGGTCCCGATTTCCGCGTAAATGGTGGTTTTACTGTATTATAGATTCCGTATGAAGTTCGTTCATATAAGTATCCTGGTATCCTTAGCCGGGGGTTTTAGGGTATGCTTTCCTTATCAATTGCGTGTTCAAGGGCGCGAAAAGGCTTAAGCATAGATTATGTCAAAACTATTAAAATTGTAACAATGATATAATTTAATTGCGTATTGAATGGTGAAGAACAGCAAAGGTAAATGTTTTAATCAGAATAGGAAACGGTTCTGAATTCTGCCTGTCTCTTCTACCAACCAGATGGATTCCGTCGCCCTGGAAGGCCGCTGATGACCATCCATAGAATGTATTCGGCGGAGCTACGGGACGTTGGGATGGCCTAGGAGGAAGCGAGGAGACTGACGGGGGACAGAGAAGCTTGGAGGAACCGAGTGATGGCCATATGCTCCGAATAGGGAGCGGATATGGTTTAAGTATAAAATAATGGAAGTTTACAAAAAAATGTCAATTCTCACAATGATCGACCTTCCGTTGCCCAGTGTTCGGCCATAACTATTAAACTTTATGAATATCGTGAAATAATTTACTGATAGTAGACAGAACAATAATAGTAGACAGAACAATAAAAAACATAATGATGCAAAGCATGACAATATAAAGTATATTTTTTAGCGATCCCCATACAAGACGAATTTTTCGAAACATGCGAAGTAAAAATGTGCTTTTTTAAATTGCGTATTGCATCATATAGATCAGTATTCTGCAGTACATTGGCAAGTGTTAAAAAATTGTTTTTTTAATGTATCCACTATTATTTAAGTTTTAATCTCAAAAAGCCGACCACTGGCGATGACTGACTTTAGGAACACTCACCCTATGTACAGTGAAACTCCGATTTAAAGTCCCGTCAAAAAAACGATGTATGGAAGAAAGATAGATCGGGGGTTCCCCTGTATATTTAAAATATATACTTAACCAATTGTTTTCTCTGAGCGACCGTTGCATGGTTTCATTGTGATTATTTCGCGAGATAATATCGCCAGCGTCTAAAAAGTCAAGATCGTTTTCTCAATGCTCGCTGTGGGTTACCCGCAGTCGGTCTACCTGTTCTCACATGAACGATTTAAAAACATCGCTATTAAAAATGTCAAGATCACGCCGGGCACGCAGCCGAGCCGCGCCAGCGAAAACTTGATATTATTTCAGATCGATCGTGATATATTACCGATAAAGCAGTTACTTACAACATGTTCTTTATTTATTGTGACTTATTTCTAGTCAATGTTTTATTGTTGTGACAAGAATTTCTATTGTAAGAACGATCACCTGCAATAATTTAACAATATTAAACGTCTTATATCAATAATTATCTTTTCAATTTTTGGTAATTATATGTACTTTTTAAACAACATAAGGTTCAATGAAGATTTAATAAACGGACGGCAATTTTTTAGTTTGTTTTTAATAATAATATTTAATTATGTAATGTAAATGTAATATTATATAAATAACTTAAAAAAAAAAAAAATATTTCGTCAGTTGAAACCAATCGTAATCCTTTACAATACGGATAATAATTGATGCATAAAAGTGATTTTAGATTGTTAGTAACAGTAAGAGTCAAGACCAATGGCATTTTATCAATCCATCAATCAATGTTAATATTAATATTTAACTGCTTTGTATTTTTTTCCATGTCCGCTCCCAATGTGGAGTATATAGTTTCTTTGACGCATCTTGACAGAATTTTTCTACGAGAACTGCTTGTTAATCAGTTGCTCAACCTCTTTTTTTTCGAAGAAAGTAGGGATAGAAAGATAGAGCTAGAAATGGACTAGTGGTTAGGTAATCGCTCTCGCTACGCCCCGTGAGGATGGGATGGGTGGGAGGTAGGACTCAGACTACGAACAGAAATCCATAAATCGATTGAAACGTCAATCTATGAAAACCGTCCGCACCGGGAATTGAACCCGAGACATCCGTAACCGTAGCCAGCGACGCTACCAACTGCGCCACGGACGCCGACTTGATGCAAACTTTCTTTTCAATTTTCTACTCGTTAAGTATTTGATCAGATGATATTTAAAGAAAACTTCTTGTAAACCACTCGCTCAACCACATTTTTTTAAAGATGTTATGTATCAGATGCGTGCCGTGCCATTCTCTCTTTCTCGCTCAATCACATATAAACTGAAGGGTGCGAGTGAGATACAAGGGCTTGCGGGCACATGCTGTTGTATCCTACTTGCTCATATACAAGTGAGGTTCAGTGATAGAGATAACTCCACCGCACTATATATTGACTATATAGCTAATCAATCTCTGTATAATAAAAGTCACAGTCATAGCGCTTTTGAATTAATATTTTTGTTAAAAAAAACATGCAACAGGGGTTTAAATTAGAACCGCTATATAAAAACGTTACCTACGACAATTAATTTACTTATTAAATTAACCCTATGCAATTTTAAATGCTACGTCAATATGATTCTAAAACATAAAACCTTCATTTTTAAATTCACAGTAATTATTCAGTAAAAACTAGATCAATCCATGTCATAATTATTTACGCTTGATTCATATGAAATTTTATGTGATTTGATTATACGTTTATTAACCATTCACGATCACACTTGGAGAAACAGCCTCCTGGATCCCGAGTGAAATATATTGAAGGTCCTCAGTCTGAAGAGATTGGTCTTGCATCTCGCCGTTCAAGGATGCAAGGCTAACGACATCAAAAGGCAGTCGAAGCATCGTTTTTGCCATGAGAAATATTTCCCAGGATTCATTTCGCAAAACCTGCATTTTTGTACACCGCCTTTTATAACGTACAATATAATCAATAAAGTATTGTTATCGAAAGTAAACAAAAGTATTTTCCTTTGTTTTCTTACTCAAGGGTTACACACGTCGTCGGCTTGATGTCGGCAAAATAAATATCTAAATACGTACTGAGTTCAATATTCTGAACGAAAATGAAAGGAAACGAAATCGGTACTAAATAACTACCTCAAATGCAGCCTAATTCATAATAATATAGGCTAAACAAGCGAGCTCACGATATATACAATTAAAAAACCATGATTATTCAATAAAACCTTGATTTAGTAGGGATAATAACGTTTCCACTGTAATCGTAAGAGTGTTCTACTAAAAAATATTACTGAAATTTTAATAGAGCCGTAGAATCTATTTGTACGAGAACGGCTTGATATTCAGTTGCTCAATTTGTCGTTTTTTCGGAAAGAGTCAGGATATAACAGTGGTTGTCAAACTTATTATGCCCATGGACCTCTTCTTAAAGCTTAAACCTGACCATGAACCCCCAAGAAAAGTAACTCTACATACTGCATAATAGAAAAATTATAAATTTAATTCTGATGTATTGAATGGTAAATAGTGATGTAAAAATATAATATAAATAAAACAAGTGTATGTTTAAAGTATGATGAGGTTCATAACTGCAATAAATCCACTTTCTACTAAATAGGAAAACGGGAAAGCAATCAACAACCTCTGTACAGTGACCCATAATGCAGGCTATACAATTAATACCTGTTTTTGTAACCAGAAAATAAATTAATTGGTACCCATATTTATTCAAACATTGGTTTCTGCTCCTTATTTATGGATAATTAAATAAATTGCTCCTGTATTAGTATGGATTCATCCCCCTTAACACCTAACAAAGCGCTAGCAATTAATTTATTGCTATTTATTTTAACTTTCATAATAATGATAATGTGTCACAAATATTTTTTACATAAGACCTTTCGTGGAACCCCTGGGGTTATCCACGCACCTCCAAATTATTTTTAATTTGCCACAGACCTCTTCAGCGGTCACAGCGACCCCCGGGGGTCCGTTGGAAACACTGGAATAAAGATGAAGGGAAGTAAGGATAGTTGTAAGTCAATCGCTCTACTTGTTTTTTGGGATCGGATGGGTGGGAGGAAATGTCAAAATCTAAAGAACACCGCAACCGAATTTAACAAACGCCCAAGAGTGGCAGCCACTAGGCCACAAAAAAATAAATTATAATGTATTTAACTTACTATCAGCCGATAAATCGTAAACGAATACGGTCAAATCATCCGTAATGATATAACAATTATGATTGATCAGTAGGGAATTGAAGGAATCCTGTCGGTTATCACCAATACTTGAATTTATAACCATACTACTTCGATCTTGAATTTAATTGACAAACTTTCTCTTGATACACTTTCTATAATACTGGTTGCCGGTATTATCGAGTACCAGAATGTATATAATTATCCTTTTCTAATTTAATACAAAAATTCAGTTCGTAGAATACTGGACCTCATCCTTTATACAATCTTTTGAAAGCTGAAAAGATTCTTACAGTGTTTATTTTTCCTTCTTTTACTTCTATTCGACTTTCGTGCAGCTTTTTCCGTATCAATTTTAATCCCAGTTTTTCCTTGTTTGTGGTATATACCTGAATAAATACCGTTAGCTGGATTCTGAAAGTGGGTCAATCAAACCGAGGTCTTTTCAGAAATTCATTTCTCGTTCCATCGCATTTCTAGGAAGTAGTCTGTATCTTTCTTTACAATACTAAATTCCTTGAAATTTATCAAGCTTATACATCAGAATTAAATTTATAATTAATAATATTACATTGTTTCCATTACTCAAGCCCAAAATTCTTTGGAATCTGAAATTTATCCACCAAGGCAAATTTTATATAGATTATAAGGATATGTAAATATTTAAAAATATGTATATCTAACATCGTCTTACGATAATTTTCAGTGTATACAATAGAGGTCTGCACGGGCCAGGTTCGGGCGGGTAAAGGCAATTCATATTCGCGCTTGGGCCGGGCCCGGATAATGAATTAAATTTAATTTATGTGTTATTTATATCGTTTTAAAGATAGAAACAATAACATAATATATATTGTTCGAAAAGTATAAATGAATTTCTGTAGTAAAAAAATAGGGCTTTTAACGGACTGAGAAAATAAATCTGGAATTTGGGTCGTTTCGGGTAGCAAAGTGGCATATATAGACTCGGGTTTGGGTTTTGCTGGGCTTGCTTGAAGATCTCAGGCGCGGACTGGGTAATTTCATAAAAAGGCGGCACCTGCAAACCTCTGTTATACAATAAACCCAATTTTCGCACAATTTCCCTTTAAACGAAATACACCAGTTTTCTATGGATTCGGCGGTAACTTTGTGGAAGTTCATTTTTAATATAAAATTAAATTAAAAATTGATAACTTAGTTAATCCACTTGTTTCCACTATTCCACTTAGTTGGTTCACAACCAAGAGGAATAACTAAGTTATCAATTTAAAATTTAATTTTATATTGAAATACACCAGCTTTGCTAAACAATTTTCCAATGCGGACTCTTTGAGTGATTTTACTTATCATCTTTTTCTTGATAGATTGATCACTACTGTAGTTCTGATTATATTGGGATGGTAAAGTAGTAATTGATTTATGAGAAGAAAATAAAAACGTTATTTTTCAACTTATCTTATTTGTATTATCTTAGCTGCATAATAAATACGGTCAATGACCTTCCCACTTAGCCGGCCAGTATAACTAGCGAAATAATATAACTTTTATACGGAATAAAGGTTTTATTGTAATTTTTTTTATTTAATAGACAAAACAAATGAGTTTAAATAAATTCATAATCGCCTCCTTGATCATTTGTGCCAATCAAATGGCTAAATAATAAATATGACGGTAACCTACCTGTTTTTCTAATCAACCCGTTCCATGCGCGTCAAGGTCTTTTTTTATTATTTTCGGTCATATGATTACCACGTTTGGAATGTTAGCTATACCTACATACATAATTTTATTATTAGGTAACCTTTTGCATGCCGAACACGTTGAAACATTGTTCCTTTCAAATAAACTTTATTTGAAAATTAATAGTAAAATTTGTCGACAAGCTTCAAACGTAACCATGCTAAAAACAATACACTCATGATTGGAAATGTTTATAATAAATATCTTTTTACTGAATATAATTAGATATATGGTTTCAGTCTACAAAGAATATAAAAAAATCACTGCTAAATGTTGTTGGTCATCCATTTGAAATAATCTTTACCATATTATCTTCCTCGTGAATCGATAACCAAGTATAATCTCTATAAAGCAAATTTATTTCTGTTAGTACCTTTTCTGAAAAGTGAAAGTAAGTAATGAAGTTTCGTACATTTTTTAACCATATACGCTCCCTATTCGGAGCATATGGCTATCACATTGTTCCTCCAAGATTCTCTGTCCCCGCCAGTCTTCTCGCTTCCTCCCAGGTCATCCGAGCGTCTCGTAGCTCAGCCGAGTACATCATTCATAGGATGAATGGTCATCAGCGGCCTTCCAGGGCGACGGAATCCATCCGGTTGGTATGGGCATCCACAGCACATGTCCAAGCCAGGTCCATGGACGCTTTTTTTAGTACAATTTAGCCAGTTTCTATTAATTGTTTATAGTAAAACCTATTTATAATCGCATCACATTCTCTCCGAAACTTGAATGTCTGAAATTAGATTTAATCAGTCATCTGAAATCTATAGAATACCCCACCTGTTCATCTTTAAATTGTCTTATATTATGACCATGTGTCAACAAAATCGAGACCTTCAAAGAATTGTTAATTTAAATCAAATTCGATCAATATATCGGCGGTAACTTAATTATTCCACTAGCTTTGTTACTGACGTAACGTGTTTCGCCTCTTTAGGAGGCATCTTCAGATTTAACTATATCGTAAGGTTATTTATAGGTAAACAATGGTTCTTATTCTTAAATTGAAATGAACGGGTGGTTAAAATCATTGTTTACTTTAGAAATAAATAACCTTACGATATAGTTAGTCTAAAGATGGTTCTTAAGCAGGCGAAATGCATTACGTTAGTAACAAAGCCAGTGGAATAACTGTTACCGATTTTAATTCTATATTAAATTTTATCATATTATTTTCTTAAAAAGTAAGCTATGCAGCAGGTGTGCGTGAAAAGATTTGTTGATGTTTGGCATCGTGGGTTAAATGAAATACTCAAAAATTTCATACTACAGTCGGAAGTACAAAATTTTTATTGATTTGTAACTTACAATTTTCGGTGTTCGTGTAGGTTGTGTGTTACCGTGTTAAGTGTGTCAGCGTGCGCCAAACAGGTTGAATCGAATTTTCCACCGATGGATTTGCGATTCGCTCAGCGGCGAGTGGTCGGCTGGTTGCCGCCAAAACGGCTTTTGTTTGTTTGTGTGCGAATGTGTCTCGTGTCTTATTTACGCATGTGCGCTCACTTTTATGTTTGTGTTTGTGCTGCTTTTCAAACCAAATCATTATTTTAAGGACGTTGACTCTAAAGGTCGTTTGTGTTTAATAATTATTTTATCATTGCGATCGGCGACTTTGATATTTCGAAGACTGTACAATCGGCACTAAAGAAAGGGCATGGTATCACTCAAGGACACTATTACAAGAATTATATTTATCCTCCATTGATGTAATTAAAAAAAAAACATTCCAATACTTTTTTTTATACGAAATTATTAATTTTACTACTGGCGATCAACCAATATTAGTGTGAAATGGAAAAAATAACGGTTTTTTTTCTATATTTTCTTTATTTATGCAATACATTTTTCGATATATTTCTAAATATTCCACTTATGAATTATGGTTGTGTTACTAAATGTGACACGTATTTCGCCTCTTCGGGGAACATCTTTAGACTAACTATATCGCCAGGTTATTTATTTATATGGTTAGAAATGATTCTAATTATTAATCTTGTATTAAATATAAATCTCCACAAAGTTACCGCCGAATATATCGCAAAGATAAATCCAAACTGACAAACAATAAAACAAGCTATTACTTAAAGATTAATTTAACAAAAAACCTAAAATTGTAAATTTGGGCCTTACTAGGGACTGCTACAGTAATTGGACGGCGATAGTTATAGAACACTTCAACTTTAAACGTCCAAAATAAGAGTAACTATACATTCTTGTTGGTGTGAAGGAGACAAATATATTTAGTCTTTTTATCTCTATGTAACTGCAGCTTTAATTATCTACTACTAGATGACAATACTGAGAAAACTTTATTCCTATGTGATGTCAGGTCAAAATCGTGAAAAAACGTGTTTGTGTTAGCAGACCCTTTAAGAAACAGTGATATATTAGTGACGTTTACTTTATAAAAGTTTCGTGAATTTCGTAACGAAACCTCTCAGGAAAACGTGAGAGACTACATACAAGCTGTCAATATTCATTGAGATTTAAATAGTGATACAACAACTAACCTAAAAAGTAAATGTGTCCAATTACTATGTTTTTCCATATTTTTCAGTCTAATACAAATATCTAAAAAAACCTTTTGTTTTTATTACTGTTGTGTTTATTTTCTTGAAGCTTATTAAATTCCTCATCTCTACATATGTTACATGTTTCCTTCATACTTATTTTTTTGATTTATACACTGTTAAAGGAAAGTACATCTTAAAGTGTCCAATTACTATAGCAGTCACCCTATATAATAGATATAATTGGTCACACTATCATTCGCTTGTGTATGCTATGGTACTAAAATCCATGATAATCAATCCAAAAATTTATGAATACAAATTTCACGTTGTCTTTAAACATAAGTATCGTCTAGAGCCGTGCAAAAATTCTATGTATAATATATAGTCTGGCGATTTTTTTCCTTTTGCTCTTTTCCCATTTACCTTTGCAAATGAATGTGTTTTGTTATTATAAATGTTATCTTTAATTATTAATTCACTTAATGAGGCGATCAAATGTCTGTTAGTAGCATTCAAAACAAACATGTTGGAATTTATATCGAGCTTGCACAATGCATGACGTACCTGTGACGTATAATAAAACTGCATTCTTTGGTCATTTCGTGTATAATTGTTGCATGTTTAATGCTTTTCAAAATGCACATAGTTTTCTCTCTACCCCTCAGAAGTTGGGCTACATCATTCTTATGTACAAATATAATATAAGCATCTCATACACTACAAGAGCTGATTACTACATATTTCTTATTTTAATTACACTTGTGAAATATATAGAAATCTTAATGGCGTATTCAAATTTCCTAGGTTATAAAAAAGAAATTTTAGCTTGTCATGCTAACAACCCTATTTACTAAGTTATATACGTGTCACGTAGAATAGTAATGGTGTAACTCTAGAAGTTTTGAGAAAATCAAGGTTTTGTAAAATGTTCTTAGGATCAAATAACAACCATTAATAACTGTTTGTCAATCAAGTGTAGAACTTAAACGTTAGTGTAGTAGTGAAGTCTGTCCGGATACTTTACTCCTAATTCTGAAAAATATCGTTTAATATGGGAATATAAAAACAGTTTTTTAAAGAAATAAGAGTATTATGTACCATTACTAAACTAATAGATTAGCATCTTTTGAACGTGTTCGAGGTATAAACTCATTTTTCGTAATTTTTGAGTTGCACCATTACTATTCTAAGTGACAAATATAGACTAAGCAATAAAATGAATGTTCGAAACGCAGCACACAAGCAAATAAAGTGAGCAACTTGACCACTACAACTAGTGAGCTAGGATTGTTTTAAACTAACATATTCTAAATATAATAAATAATAGATACTTCAGTGTTTGAAATAAAGTTTGGTTTTTTACATCCCAAATTAATTGAAATAGAAATGACGATCTAAATTATTCCATTGTTTTTTTAAAGTAAGTATGCTGTCTTTTTTATCGATGTTTTTTTCCTGTAGTAAAAACATTGGTCATACTAGAGTTTGTTTTTTCGCGTGTGAATATTATTTTACTTCAAATTTATGGAACTATACGTGCCTCTCAAAAGTATGCTGCCATTCCGCCTGCTGTTACGGAGTCTTATCTTGGCCGGAAGCAGTACAACCGTCCTTGACTTCTGAAATCGATCAATTCACAATATTTCGATCGTTTATTTGCCTACCGTCTGGTCTCGAAATTAATTCGTCAAAAACACCTTCTCGCCTCGGCTGTTTGTACAGATTGCACTCGCTATCTTGTTGCATTGCAGTGTGACGAACCAAAACGCGCTGCAATAATTAATATATATCATGTTATGCTTTATTGCCCCCAATATCACAATATAATGACCTTTTTATTTATCATTTATTATGTATTATCTTAAAATGCCATTTCAATACATCTAATTGTAAGTAATTCGCAGATGTTCGTTATTATAAATCGCTTACTTAGCGGTAGACGACTTGTCTGCAAATATTCTCTTCAAATAGTAAATATAATAACATGATACGCGGTATCCAATTGATGCAGGCAGCGCTTTACGTGTAATATTGACATCTCGTAATAAAACCCATCCCTTGCTTATTATCAATCAAAATTGATTTTAAGAATAATTAATTATTTGACAAACATATGCGATAGTTGGACAGTATAATTATTTATGTCTGATGAAAAGTTATACGAAAAAAAACGGTTTATTTGCAAACTTAAATGAATTCAATGTCTTATATAAATCGATAAAAAAAAATAATTCCATGTCCGCTCCCAATGTGGAGCATATGGTCTCCTAATGGAGGTATCTTGACAGAATTTTTTCTACGAGAACTGCTTGTCACTCAGTTGCTCAACCTCTCTTTTTTTCTTTTTCGAAGAGAGTAGGGATAGAAGGATATGGTTAGCTAATCGCTCTCGCTACGTCCCGTGAGGATGAGATGGGTGGGAGGGAGGACTCAGACTACGAACAGAAATCTATAAATCGATTGAAAGATCAATCTATGAAAACCGTCCGCACCGGGAATTGAACCCGAGACATCCGTAACCGTAGCCAGCGACGAAACCAACTGCGCCACGGACGCCGACTCGATAAAATTATTAACATCTTAAAAGTTACAATGTGAAAATAGTGTTTGTAAAATAGTTACTGTTTAGTTGTATTTTATATACGTTGAAAATGCCCGCTCGCTGAAAAACCATAAAAAGGATTAGTAGAGATTTGATATTTCTATGCATACTTCTGTACAAACTACCGACGATTTATATTATACCATCAATAATAAATCGATTTTGTTTAGTGCTAAGATAAGAAACTAACGTAAAAAAATCAAACATTAATACTCGCTGTTTAGTTGTTAAAAATATGCATTTATCAGTTACTTACCCTCAAGTGAAATTTCGACTTTAGCTTCTATATGAGGTTATCGCGTAACATATTTATAAACAAATTTGTTCATCCTAAACAAACACTCTATTATATATTTTATTGTGTTATCAGCTTTACTATTGTGTGATAGTCAATGGCTATTTTTGCAGGCTCAACAATATAATGAACGTTTTTAAATAAGCTATATCAATCATTGATGTATCAAATCTGATTATTATAATTCAATTTTGTATTTAATTAGCTTGTAAAATTACTTTACCATTTAATGTACTGATCAAGTGTTTTTTCAAACCATTTTTGGCTTGTTCGGATGTCGGCTTGGAATAGCATTTATGTGAATTTTCTTAAACGTGGCTTTAGTATTTCAATAGTGTTATCATATTATGGACACAAACTGTCCTATTCTAAAATTAAGAATGTCTGGAAACTAATAGAACCCGGTTAGTAATACTCAATACATTTACGCTGAACGTAATGATTTTTTCAATCTTAAATAAATAAAGGAACATTTTATAATGGAAACTTTCTATCGAATTAAACATTATATTATTATCTTATCTAATTTGCCAGTCTGTCTAACAGATGGAGTATTATCTTCTATTCGTCCTTATTCTAATTATATGCTCTATTTTATACATCTCGATTGCATTCACATAAAGAATGACACATAAAGAAGTCTTTTACGATAAAGACAATAACAAAAATAATTATTTATGAAAAACGACACCGATACGCGCACACACACACTAAGTTAATAACATTATCAGAAAGTTTGTTTAGAAGCCAGTTGTGTAAACTCTCATTAATCATATGTTATTATCATTTTAATGCGCTTTTTATTGCATGTGCATCGTTGTATCCGATTTTCCCATATCGAGTGCATCGCGCTTGCTTTCTCCTGTTCGCTTTCCACGGCTGGATGCAGCATCTCACGGTCCACCTGACACAATGACGTGCAAATCTCTATCCAATGTTGAACCACATTATTCATTATCTATTTCATATCTTGATCTCTATAGCATACCATCATATTTCTGCTATATTTTCCAAGACGAATAAACGTATGATGTCCACATCGTATTACGTATATTCACACTTCTTTAACTCAGCTCCATGTTAACTTTTACATTTGTAACATCGTTACAGAAATTGCAATACTAGACTATTTTTTTGCAATATATTGGAACTTCCATTTGGGGAAAATTTGAAAGCGTAAAAAAAGATATATTAATTTGAATTAGTCGTATCCTTTTTTGTCACTGTTTTTGAATAGAGAAGCCGAGCGACTGAATTACAAAAAAATCTCTTTAACCCACTGACTGCTAGCGTATCAACTGTTGAGACGACAGTTTTGAGTGTGTTGCTAGCTGATACTCAAAAATATCAGAGTGCTAACAACGATAAAACTTTTGTGTACAAGCTAATTATTCTGTTAAGATATAGCGTGATTTGTCCTGATAATCTCTTGTTTGTGTAACACCAACACTACTGAATTAAATTTGAATCGTTGAAATTTTGTACAAAATTCAAGATTTAAATTTGGTATTGAAAATCCATCAAGCATCCTCAGTCTTACACTACTTAATTATTTTTTGAAATATTTGCTATTAGAATATTCTTTAAACGGCTCAGCAGAAATGGGTTAAGAATAAACTACATATGTTGATATCCTCCATTATGAGTCGATATGCTTTACATTTGGAGTGGATATGGTGTACAAAAATTAATCTAACGCATTATAGATATTCACGAACAAGTTCGGTAGCAAACTCAGTATTCATTATGTGTACACTAATGGAAAATTGGCTCATTTTTTATTCCAATCTTAATTACCTAACATCGCTGTTAAAAAAATGTGCGCCACTGGAGCGCATCCGACAATCGTTAATAGACAAGCCATATCAATGTATTTCAAGATCTCTCAAGACACTTTCCCTCCGTTTTCATCACATCCCATTACCTATATTTATACTGATTTTACATTCTTATTCACAAAAAGTGCACACGTGTCTACATTCAATTATTTTTCACCACACGCATACCATGTCGTCTCTAAATATTCAATGGAAATATATCCAATTATACACGAAATCAAAGTAAATTTGCTTCACTATTAATAAAAATAATGATATAATTTAACTTCAAAAACTTTTTATATTATGTGCCGATAACTTTTAATTTTCTGGACTATTTCCAGCTAAGATAGTCTTCCCGCATTTTCTGTATTTGGTAACAGAATATTAAATAGTAAATCGGTTTTCTTTTACTAATAAAAGGATTTTACCGGTTTCAGTTAATTACAAGATTCAATATCGTCAGTGTATTTGGCCAATTGATGTAACCTTCAAAATTTAAATTGTTCAGGAGAGAGTAAAAACTGTTTTATCGAAAACATTATATGTTGATTTGCGGTATGAATCTTTGAAATGCACCCCTGTAAATTCTCATCTTTGCAGGTACGGGATTATACGTAGGGATTGTCGATATAATAGTGGCTAACATCATGTGAACCAACGTAAAATGACGTTTCCTTTCCAAAAAGTGGTCAATTTATTTTTCTAGTATACATCTATTGGCTGAGAAATGCTCTGTCGTCTTTAAAATGAGATGCAATTATTAACTCATTTTCGTATTCTTTGAAGGTTACATCAATTCACCAAAACACCGTCAATGTAAAGAGACAAAATTCGTAATGAATATCTTAATTTCGTATTATTTGACAAACCTTTTTCTCCATTAAGAATGTATTTAGGAGAATCGATATTATCATAGCTACGTTATCAATAAAAATCGCGTCTTCATACTTTGTATAATACATCGTATTCCCTTTTTTTACTTATCTAATAAAGTAATGTATTAAAGGATGATGTAGATTAGCTTTAGGTCCGTGCTCTCTTATGTTTTATTGGTTTTACGCAAAGTCAGACGCTCGGTTGCTTGGTCACGTAGTCCTTAAATGGACTCATCGCCATTAGTATCTCCCGTCTTGTAAAACCTGCTCCACTCACTTCATCTTACGAGCTTTTCCTTATTTTATACAGGCATCTCCTATATATTAATGGAGAGTTATCATTTAATTATTAATTATTTTTAAATATTAATATTTTGAGTAGTATACAGTACAGCTCAAATCGGACCAAGAGATCGCAGAATTGTTGTAACAATCGTACCGGAGGGTTTGTATAGACCAGAGGTGATGAACCTCCGGCCTTCTACGGTCTCAAGTGCGGCCTTTTGACTCAATCCAAATTCCAAAATTTGTAAATAAATTTGATTGTTTTCCTCTATTTACAAAATAATGTAACATACATTATTATGAATGTTTCTTAAATTCGGCTTTATTTGACTTTTTTATTTGACAAATGAAAGACGACCTACCGACAGGAAAAAGTTCCCCACCCCCTGCTATAGACTTCAAATTGTAATCAATTTTTGAAAACTTATGCATTTATCAACATACAAACATTAATTTTGTATACTTTCTCTTTTCTACAGGCTTCGATTTGAAATATAAAATTGTAAATGTTCCGCTGTTTGTGGAACAAAGTTATCTATTTCAATTTTGTATCAAAAATAAATTTCCACAAAGTTACCGCATACATTGAACATATAAATGTATGTATCAAAATGAAAACAAATTAATTCCATTTAAAATTGTTCGAAATAATTTTAAATTATTGATTCTTTTGGCTGCAATTTTATTATTTGCTTGAAATTCAGATAGTACCTCACTAATCTCACATCGCTGTATACATTTTTCTCCACGATTCAACGATAAATATAACTGGTATTGCAATCGCTGCATTTCAAAGTGTTTCCGAATTGACGATATCTTGTCTCGTTTTATTTATAATACTTACTCTTTCGTTAAGCCATTTTATTTTCGCGGCATGTCTCATCGAAGGAATACGTCATTGTGTTATATCTCTTCCAATCTGATGTATACAGATTGTTGTTAACTTAGGTATGCGCTCAATGACAGGCTATCATGCTACCCGCATTCCCGCCTTTATATTTTCTTGTTTTGATGGTCACCTTTATATGGTGTTAGGGTTTTTCGCTCCCCAGGATTCCATATTGATTGGTCACCCTTTTTTATTCTTGCAAGTGCATACGCTTATATGCAACTAGATATACATATTATATACAAACGTTGCGTTTACTTCCACAATTCCACTAATATCTCTTGAACATAGTACTTGATTCATAAGAGGACTTTCTGCTAACATGCAACACAAGACAAAATAGTCGTAAAACATCAAATAGTTTTACCTGTTTTTTTAGTTATAAATACGAATTCGAATTCTACAATAGTTCATATCGACCTTGTTTTGGCCAATCGATGTAACCTTAAAAATTGAAATTGTTAAGGAGAGAGTAAAAACTGTTTTTATCGAAAACATTATATGGTGAGTTGTGTTATGAATCTTTGAAATTCACTCCTGTAAATTCTAATGTTTGCATATAAGGGATTATACGTAGGGAATGCCGATATAATAGTGGCTTACATCAAGTGGCCGGGTCAGAATCTTTAAATCTAAAACCAATGTTAACAGACATTTCCCTTCCAAAAAGTGATCAATTTATTTTTCTACTTTACATCATTTAGCCGAAACCTGCTCTGTCGTCTTTAAAATGAGATCCAATCATTAACTCATTTTCCTATTTTTTTGAGGTTCAAAACACCGTCGATATAAATAAGATTAGCCATTAATATTTCTTAATCGTTTCATGCTAAAAAAAAAATTATTATATTATTTGCGTGTACTCTATTGAATCCAATCGACCGAGAGTCTCCCATACAGTTTGTCATTTTGTTCCCGTTATTTGGAAAAAAAAATACAAATTGCAATAAATACATCATGTAAGTATTTTCTTAATAATATTATAATTCACTATTTTATCTTTACTTGAATACTGAATGCTACATTACAGCGTAATCTGAAGAGACGTATATATTTTTTATACTTTATACTCGCTCGTTTCGAGTGAATCTCCTCTCATCTCCGGAATATTTACACTCACCCACGACTCGGTCCATACAAGCAAACGCCAACATGTTCTGTCCAATGTTCATCCTACTCGCCTGAAATTGAAAGGGTCATTAAAATAAACGTTTTTACGAGTATCAACAAGAGACTACGTTGTTTTGTCCTCTAAATGTCGAAAAAAACATTAATAAAAATGCACAAGGAAGCCGATCTTCAATTGCACTTCTGATTCAAGATTATACGCCTCCGATTAACACTTACTTCTGAACCGTTTTAACGGTTTGCATCTGCTCTTCTGTAAGTGCCTTGTTTTGTCGTGCTGATTTTAAGGGAGCTCATTACTGTCTTGTGTTTCCTCTCGTTAAGTCTCTTCGGCTACTCCGGCTATCAAGAAATCGTCCAAAAATCTATAGACCATGATAAACCTAATGTTATAGTATAATGTGATTTCATAGTCATATCTTCAGGTTAATGATAATGTAATTTAAGACATCGACTGAGGGTGCTTGATGGAATTTCAATATTAAATTTGGATTATTGAGATTTTGTACACTTCCATGTATTTTGTCACTAACGACCCGGGTTTCGCCTTTCGGCATCTTCAGGCATAAAGATAGAGTAAACTTTAAGAACAAATCTGGTATTTATAAATTACAATGCAATGATTGCCAACATTTCTATGTGGGTAAAACCACACGTACATTAGATATAAGGGTATCAGAACATTTAGCTGCCTTTAGATTAAAAAAAGAAACTTCGACATTCGCAAATCACTTGCTAATGGAGAACCATACGTTTAATGCGGATGATGGGGTTAAACTGTTGCATAAAAACATGGGGGATCATAAATTATTTTATCAGGAAATTTTAGAAATTAATAGAGGCCAGTTAAACTCCTTACCAATCTTGAATGAGCAGTTGAACCTTCCTAATTCTCCGCTATTATATCCGATACGTTGAAACACCTAAAAGATGTCACTAAATGTGGAATGATTGTATATATTTACCCATTCGTCGAATTACATCCCGCCAAAACCCACAATACTATTATAATTGTAAAATCACTGGTATTTCTAAAAGAACTTGAAAAGCCGCAATTCGCCACTCTGTTAATATGGTGTTTACAAAATAAGGATTAGGGCGATTTCCGAAATTTTAACTCAGGTATCGGTGTGGCTCTCAGACGTATAATGTATTGCCTCGTAAATGATATTTGTCGCATTTGTATCTTCTATATAAGCGTTAGACACTGTTTACTGTCTCTCAGTTCGAGTCCATTCGTGTGCTCGAATGTCTGAAGATGCCGAAAGGCGAAACCCGGGTCGTTAGTGACAAAATACATGGAAGTGTACAAAATCTCAATAATCCAAATTTAATGATAATGGTTAAGACATATGAACCCTTGTTTTATATAAAAAGAAGTTCGAATAGTAATATAACACTTTTCGTTTCATTGTACTGAGAAAATTGACTGTGTAAATCACTTATTTTGGATATTATAATTCGCTAATAGTACACTTGCCTGGTACAATAAAAAAGCAACGATGCACCTGGCTTGGGCATGTACTGCGGATGCCCCAGGGGAGTCTAAATCCTGCCTATTTCTTCTACCATTCCGTCCGGCTATCGATATATGAGTTTCGTCCTGGAAGGCCGCTGATGATCATCCATAGGATGTATTCGGCGTAGCTACGGGTCTCTGAGATGACCTGGGAGGAAGCAAAAAGACTGGCTGGGGACAGAGAGCAGATATGATTAAAAAAACACTTATTTGGCATATTATAATTAAAAGTATAAAAAAAATTCATATTACGATAACCTATACCAACATCCTAATACGCTTACTTTTTGTCATTAGTCCAAAATAAAATAAAAATTAAATAGTGCAATAATCAGTCGCAAAACTCTTCCATCTGCCGACTTATAATCTGTACACGAAATAATATTTCAAAAGAATCCTTGATAAATCACATTGCACATGAATTCAAATCGAAAGATCGTTGCCAAAATATCCTTTACAGATTTTCTCAAGCTAGTCACGTATCCATACAGTTGCAATTGTAACCTAACCTTCTCCTACTGTGTCCATTGTATCACCTTGTAAATCATTTTTGCAACCACTCCATGGCGTTTTTACGTTAATTTAACCACAGCACACAACCACCAAATGGCTTTTTGATGGTCTAATAAAAAAGAGGCTCTTCTTTATTCACAGCGGTGTTTACATTATTTCCGTTTACTTGAATTGAATTAGTTATTTATTTTTTTTAATTTTAATTTCGACGTTTCGAGGGAAAGCCTATCTACTGCCAATTCCATTTTTTTAATCACATTAAAACTTGCATTATAACACGTTATATAATTCGATCAAGGATGGTTGCTTAGTAAATTAGTTAAAGAATATTCTTATTGAAATTGTTTTATTATTTCGTATTTTGGAACATATGTAGTTTGAAATTAGTATAAAGTTTTTCGTAGTTTGTATATCAAATATGAACTGAAAATTTTAAGATGTAGTCTATTAATATTGAATGCATCATATTGATTGAATTGGCATTTACTTGGTAGAACTACATTATAGTAGGATAAAACAACAAAGTATTTTATAGAACTATTTTTATAGTATATTTTGCAGAACTAAATACTTTGTTATTTTATCCTATTCATGCATTCTTAATACATGTAAAGGATTTTTAAAATATGTATACCAGTTGCTCTGTCTCTTGAGTTCTTGTAGAGGTCAGCACGGGCCCGAGTTTGGGCGGGTAAAAACAATTTAGATTTGGGCTCCGGTCGGGCCCGGGTAAAGCAAATATTTCGGACTATGTTCGGGTCCATGAGTCAGCCATAAAGCAATACTATTCATAACTTAACTTATGTACTTTACATGTGTTATGAATATCATTGATTGAATTGGCATTTACTTTGTAGAACTCCATTGTAATAGAATAAAGTATTTAGTTCTACGACATTTTGTAGAACTAATTACTTTGATGTGTTATCCAATTATATTGTTATGAATATCGTTGGAAATGTGGAAACAATTAGATATATTTTAAAATTATAACACACTTTGTTTCTACTACTTCCACATGTGTATAATGATCTGGGCCGGTTTCACTCATCACGAGCATTATCAACCGATGCTCGTGATGACCGTAACCGGTCCTGATCTTTACAAACATGTAGCAGTAGTACAAACAAATTGGGTTTTATTTTTCAAATATAATGCCTTTCCACCTAAAATTGACAGTTAAAACCTTATTAGTGAATATGTTATATTATTTAAAATGGATAAATGAATTTCTTCTTTGAAAAAATCGGAATCTTTTTCGGGCTGAAAAAAAAATCAGGGCTTCTTCGGGTCGGGTTCGGGTAACAAGTGTGATATTGAGACTCGGGCCGGGCCGGGCTTGAAGATGGCGCTCTCGGACCGGGTAATTTTAGAAAATTTCTACCCTTGCAGACCTCTACTTCTTGAGTTGCTAGTCAGGGTAGAGAAAGAAAGCTGTACCTGATTTCCCGACTCAGTGGCATAAATTATTGAATAGCTACTGTTATACGATCGGAGATTTTGAATATTTTGTATAAGGTTATCATGTAACATGTTTCAATCAAGTTTTCGATGATGTGTAAGTTCTCGCGGGAAACATTTTGCAAAAAGCTGCCATAAGAGTCAATATGATGGCCATTGTTTCGTTTTTATGTGCGACATTTCAATTGCCTTTGTGAAAAGTTTACGGCCATTTCGGTTTATGTGTTTGGCATAAATGATTTATACGCTTAATTTGGTAATGCGTGTTTGTTGATGAGCCGTCAAATTGCAAATTGCCTTAATGCAACATACATAAACACATATACTGCAATTATTAATTTACCTACACTTTCTATTTTGCTGGTGAAATTGATTCTGTTCTTTCAGTGTATATATGTATCCACTATCTCACAAAATATGTCCACTGAAATCATCTATCCCTAAATTAATTGAAGCCGCTTTTTATAATGGTTTCTACTTTAAATTGAAAATATCGTTCCCATCCTTTGAATGCCGACATTTCTTTAATAAATCTGGCTGTTGGCCCATACTCGAATGCAATTTCAATTATATATTTTTATATAAGTCAAGACATTGACCTAGGGTGTTTGATGGAACTTCAATATCAAATTTGAATTGTTGAAATTTTGTACATTCATAACATGGGGGATCATAAATTATTTTATTAAGAAATTTTGGAAATCAATTGAGCCCAGTTAAATTTGCGAATTTTGAACGAACAAGTCCATCTTCCAAACTCCCCTCTATTGTATCCTTTACGTGAGATGAGTTCTTCGAATTGCATTAAAAATCCCCTCATTCCACTCGTAATGCGCTTGTTTTCCCGACTGGGAAAGTTTAGTTCCTTTAGTTCCTAGACTTAGTAATAAGATCTGTCGTATTTTATCTTATATATAAGCGATGATGACTGTTTACTGTGTCAGTTCGAGTTAATTCGTGTGCTCGAATGCCTGAAGATGTTGAAAGGCGAAACCCGGGTCGTTAGTGTCAAAATACATGGAAATGATATATATATTTAAATCGTATAAGCAAATACAAGACCATGGGGTTGGATACCTAGTTTTAAAATCAGTATGAAATAGTTTATATGCGACCATATATATCTCCCTGCTTACGAGAGCTCATTTTTAAAGAAAGTGTCAACTCACATAATGTCCTTAGTTGTTTTTAATACAACGGTCATATCAAAACGAAGGTTTCCGAAGATGTACGAAAACGCGTCGCTCATGCAGGTTTTCACAATAACCTTGTAAATCCCATCCGTTTTACGAGTATCCAAACACTTAAGCTATAATTTGGATCGCATATCATTACTTGATAATATTTTAACAATTCGTTCACGGCGGTGACACAGAAACATTTTAGCAACACGATAAAGAAAGTTATCTTTTCAAAGGTGTAGACGAAATATGAGGACTGTACTCAAAATTGTCCTTCTCAAGTTACGGAGCGACATAATTATCTTCTGAATATTTAAATTTTGAACACAGTTCAGAATCATAAAGAGACGATCTGAATTTGTTCCTAAAGAAATTTTAAATTGAACAGTTAATTGATTTTTATGAAATTATGTAACACTCCAAAAAATAACTTTTAATTCATTGCTGCATAATTATAACAATTGATCATTCATATAAGACAAAAATAATGACACAGGAATAAAATGTTTTAAATTCAACACTTATATGTTTGACACCACATCCTTGTATTTTTTGTGTGTACATATATCATTATCGAAATCTGTATCAATCACATCTCATTGATTTCCGTTTGTTACGCTGTTCAATAATTAAATGCTTAACCCTATCGGTGATGTTTGGATTTCCAAAAAGTGAATTCTTATTACATTGGAAACAATTTTTTCACACTCCTTTCTTATGGATAAGTAGAGATTTTAAAAAATTGTTATATAAAATCATCTACAATACTTTCTAATTGGTGTTTTAAACCCAAGTACACCTACATGTTAATACACTATTGAATCAGGTTGTAGTTATTGTGTTGTTTCCATCACTATAATATTACCAACATTACTTGACTGCCACCGAATTTGGAACTATAATTGTCAGCTTAGAATAAATGTCTCCAATTCCCATTTTATGCAAAATAAATATCTTGTCTACGTTTAATAAGCGTCGCCAAAAGATCAGTTTTGGAATTTATTGAAATTTCAGTACTGGTTGAGTATGGCAACATTCCTTACGTGACAATGGCACCCTCACTAGCAGGGAGGTTAAATTGGTACACGTATAACAGGTTTTTCAGGTCACACTACAGCTTTTTCTTTATTTCATAAAAGACAATAGTACATTGTTTATATTATGCCAGCCAGGAACCTTAGGGTAAATTCATTTTTATTTTATCGGCCGTTTTGCAACAGTGGTACACCTACACGACGAAAATATTTCAATACCTTTTTCCTTATGGATTATTAATTCCAATCAATAACACTTTCAACCAATTTTAAGACAATTATTTAGTTGTCCTAAACGCTTTATGATTTATTATATTAATACAACAATCTTGTTTGGATGTAGAATAACACGGCATAATAGACATATGTGTATATTTGATCTGCACTGTCAACTTTGGGTTAAATTTGAGAATGCTCAGTGTGTCGCGGGCCGTTTTTGCGCGGCCAAATATCGCTTGTCGGCCATACGAATCTCCGCGGACCCGCCATTGTTTCGTCGTTTTGAATCGTGATTTGATTGCGGATCGAGCCGACTTATCAAGACGGACACATCGCGCCGACCCCCCTTCTTTGCGCCGTCATTGTTTTCTTGGTCGACCCGACCGACGCCCCTCCACCCCACTAAAGATAACTGCGAACAGTGCGAGAGATAAGGCACGTCTAAATGATAGCAATATTCCGTAAGTTTTATTAATACTGAACCGAAGCAATCGTAACAAAGCAATGTTTCGATGAAGCGATAACCTCTATATGTAGCGATGTTAGTTTCATTTGAAAAGTTATTCACAAATAATTTATAATAGCAATATTTTGTTCATCGACATCTTCAAATATATTTGTTTCTCTTTTTTCGAGGACTCAATTAAAAAAAACATTAAATGACAACAACATCAAGTCGGTAAATGGATTATAATTGAATAACATATGACTATATTATTATCCATTACTTTTGTGTTCTGAATCATTTCTGTAAGGATTTAAGATATCGACTGTGGGTGCTTGATGGAGTTTCAATATCTAATTTGAATTGTTAAGGTTTTGTACATTTTCGTGTATTTCGTCACTAACAACCCGGGTTTCGTCTTTCCACCCCATTCCACCCATAATGCGTTTGTTTCCCCAATTGGGATTGGAGGTCATCGTTGTGATCAACCCAGGTGTCAATCTAGTTTCTAGGTTTAGTGATACGATGTGTCGTATTTTATCTTGTATATAAGCGGTGTAAACTGTTAACTCTCTGTCGGTTCAAATTCATTCATGTGATCGAATGTCGAAGATACCGAAAGACGAAACCCGGGTCGTTAGTGACGACATACATGGAAATCTACAAAATATCAACAATCCAAACTTCTGTCTGTAGGGATTGTATCGTTGAATAAAACTTTGGTCTGCAAAAATAGAAAATCAATAGATTATTGGTTTCTGTTTTCTGATCTGATCTTGCATATAATTTCTCTTATAACTTAGCTTAAAAAATATGGCCATTAACATAGTAGCAAATATTCGTAACATATATATCATGCATCACGGATAGTCGATAGTAATTATTATTCGTAATGGTTTTATTATAATGCTCTAATTAGCACGCTTTACATATGAATTAGTTAATTTTAACTTACAATATATCATTATTCGAAGTTTGCTGCAGAAGCGTGACTTTAAATTAAACCACTCAATTATTCAGTCTTATTTTGACACGTTTTTGTGTAAATTTCACTTCTAAAATTTTCATTTATAGTCGGTCTTTGGACCCGTATCCATGCCAAACCACTACGCCGTCTAAATAAACAAATCGATTTTCTATGACACATTCGAACCGTGACAATTTAAAATCAAGCAAAATAACTCACAAAAACAATAACATATTTAGATTTCATTAAGAGCAGTGCTACCTTTTAGGCACGCTCTATTTAAGGCTGTTAAAAATGTAAAAAAAATGTCTTTGTTATATTCCAGGTTGACATCAGCAGCGTGCGGTGGAGGTATCTCTATCGCACAACCTCACTTGTATATGAGCAAGTAGGATACAAAAACATGCGCCCGCATGTTCTTGTATCACTCGCACCCCTCACTTTATATGTGTAAAATGAGAAAATGGCACGATACGCTCCTGGTTGACATACTTCTTATAAAGCATTCATATATTTAGAAATAAATTGAAAACAGTACCATCAATTTGGGTAAGATTGCCCATCGGTCTAAGATTGACCCACTACATGGATAAATGTGCTGCTATAAAACCATGATAATACCAATGCAATATTTTTTAGTCAAGCAAATGTATTGAGTAGCCCCTGGTGGTAAAAATATGAATTAATGTGCAACATAATTTGTTTTTTAACTTCAAATTTGATATTTAAATTCTATCAAGCACCCTCAGTCGATGTCTTAAATTATTTGTTTTATTCTTGAATTTGTCAGCTGTCAGCTTGAAATGATTCAGCTTAAAAAGTTTTCTTGAAATAAATTGGATTAGCCTTATTTAAAATTTGCATCATTAATCTGTAAACCAAATGCTGTATATTTCATCTCATCTCAATTATGTACAGAATACATGAAAGCATTAAGAAAAGTTGCCAATACTTTAAAATTACTGAATTTACAGTAATTACAGTGATTATTTCTATCGTGGGCAAAATTTACCCGATTTGGATGAAAATTTTGCCTATCTTGTTTTATCTATATTTATATATGTCATTTTTAACTATACATCTATTAATGTTTATTAAATTTCATCTTAAGACATTGTTTCATTTCTATGTAGAATACCACACAATAAATGCAATGACGTATAATAAAAAAAGTCTTCAGAACTGGGCCAAAGTTACCCAGATTGATCGTAACTTGTTGCGGATACAATTTTTAAAGCATTGTAATTTCGTTTTCATGTGTAATTATTATACAATGATTTGAAAGTGTTTAAACGTACACGATGACGCATGTGCAATGGCGAAATAGTCCGGTCCTCCGAAGCGATTGCCATTTTCGGAGGAAGCGTGTCAAGTTCGGAAACCGCGATCAACGATCGAAACTCGTGCTAGTGTTTCTACTATGTATGTAGAATCTACACACATACACATCAAAGTCATATTTTCAATGTTTTCGGCGATAGATTTAGAGGAATTCAATTTTAATTTGAAAATGGAATTGTTCATTTTCTTTTTCCGCTAGTGTGACAAGTTTAGTACTAAATAATAAAGTTTTGAAAATGGAAGCAATTTGAAAAGTGCAGCATTTTTAAACCAAGCATTTAGTCAGAAGTACTGTTCAATTGACACATCAAAAAGAATATCATTTTTATTAAATTTAACCATGATTTTATCGCTTTTTTCAATAGCTTTTTTCAATTAGCTAACTATTTCACTGCATTCGCATAACTGACTTATTCACATATCAACACCTAACAGAAGTGTTCAATCATTCGTAACGAGAATTCTTTTATTTATTAGACGTATGGAATTATGTGTCAATGGGCTACAATGATAAATGATTAAGACTGTTATAGTTTGCTGTAAGCCATCTGCTGCCGCTAAACAAACCTTTTCATCTAAATCTAAATGTAATAATACAAGGAACTATTATGTTAAAGTTGTCTTCGATTGAATTGGAATTTATCGTACCGAAATCATTGCCAGTAAAATGCTTATTCGGTTCGGCTATAATATTAATTGCGGTCACTATATTTTTTACAATTAATTTAAAACAAACAATCTGATATTTATGACTAGATAACTAGCTTTATTATATTTGCAAACCTGTGCTCAAATCCGAACCAAGTAGTTTGTATATATAGCTGGAGTTTTGACAGTTCAGTACGAATTGATGTCGAGTACTAGGAAAATCACAACTCGTGACCTACGTGAAGTGACTGGTAATTGAATCAACGGTAAAATTATTTCAATAAAATTCACGCATAGTCATTCAATAAGAATATCGAATAAATTTAAGCACTTCTTGGCTTGTTAGTAATCATTTTTTTTGTCTTAGCATTATATATGCAAAAAATATAAGTATGAGCTATCAATAGTACAGAAGCTTTTGACAGTCGTTATTATACACTATAGATGTATCAATTTAACTTATCCGCTAGTGAGGGTGCCACCGTCACGTTAGGAACGTTACAAATTCCAAAACTGATATTTTAGCGACGGTTATTAAAAGTAGACAAGATATTTATTTTGCATAAAATGGCAATTGGAGAAATTTATTCTAGACTGACAATTCTAGTTCGAAAGTCGGCGGTGACCAAGTAATGTTGGTAATACAGTATAACCGTACCCGTCATAGGCGACTTTATTGAAATTGAAATGCTGAATGTCTAAATTAGCTAGTTGCATAACATTTAATTTTGTATGTACACCGCGAACGGTTAGGTCATGAGAAAATTTCATACCCACATGTGACATGTGATAATAATAAAATTTTTACAGATCGGCCTAGGTTATTATGTATACAAAGTAGATAGCTCACTATAAATCGTATTTAAATAATCTTTATAATAATCTCAAAATTTAAATAATATTTAAATATTGATGATTTAGAATTTTAAGGTGTAGATCTGGCCAAGCTTTTCAGCAAGCAGAGAGATTTCTTACCGGGCCACAATCTTCACAATGTTGTATAATTATGTAAAGCACACAAAAAAATCCGTTCATATAATGTCAAAAGAAGTTAAGTAAAAATTTGACTGCTTTGAGTTAGATCTTTAATAGACCCATAAATTACCCCCCGCGGGCCACACGTTGGCCTCCTACGGTGTATTTACTTCCTTTAGCCAAAAATGTAACGATATAATTGCAATATCACTTCACATCTTTTGTGAGAACTGCATGTTTTTATTATAATTTATTAATTTCATCATTTCGTCAATAAAAGTGATATTCTTTTTACATGAAATAGAGTCTGTCTAGAATTCCCTCCCACCCATGCGAGTCTTAAAACGGGCGTAGTGAGAGCGATTACCTAACCACTAGTCTTGTGCTAGCCTTATTCTTCTATCCTTACAATCTTCGAAAAAGAGAAGTTGATCAACTGAGTAAAAAATAGCTATCGTAGAAAATCTTCTGTTGATTCATGGTAAAAAATCCATTTTCAATTGAAGAAAAATAAAATGTTACATGAGAAATTATAAAGAGCTTTAATATATGTATTTTTACATCTCATTTCAATATTGCATAATAATTCTCTGTGGCTACCAGGTATAATATCAAAATCTAGTTCACAAGGAACAATTTTGCTTACCAGAAATACTTCCATTACGTAACGTATTGATTTTTTACACAACATGTTTTTAAAATATTCTGTCGGTTAATTTATTAATTAAACCAATGTATACAGGGATTAAAAGATCATTAATGCATTAGTATAAATAAAAATTGATTCGGAAATAAATTCAAAATGTCTGTTGAACTATCAATCATAATAACTTTACATACTTCTAGCGAACACGTTGTGAACTTACCACAGTAAAATCGCCAACAGTCTCCAATACCGTGGCCCCATTTCAAGGTTACGACTTCAATTTATTTACAAGCGATACATAAATTCACATGCTATCGAACCGAATCGATCGTAAGGAGTTGTACCCCCCGAGGCGTAAGTATTCCAATGGAGTAACGAATTCTTATTCCGAAGTCGTCTGCGATGGGCGGATGCTGTCTTGTCTTGTCTCCTCTCGCCGAATGCCGCCCACTCCATTCTCCCGCCCCCTGACCTACTGACACGGCTCGAGAAATTCGCATGTCATACAATTTTTTTACAATGCACATTTCACATAATTACATAATATAAAACTAAGTGTACGCTTCACCAATCACCAATGTAAATGCCAGATTCATCCAAAATATAAAGAATATTAAGTTGAGTTAGAAGTGATATTTTAAAAACTAATTTTCACATGCCATATTTTCTAAGAAGATTTTATTGCTCTGTTGCGTCATTTTACTGTTCATATTCCATTAAATTACGATCGTAAAATGCAACATATCACTTCTTTTATCGATTACAACTGTTACGTCGAGTGGCAACAGAATATATTATATATGGAAAAGGAAATAGTACTTAATTGTTGAGATTTAATTCCATGCGTTATCTACTACAGGCGTTTGCTATGTATGAAACAAAATAGATATCTAAAATTTAAATTGTTCAGGAGAGAGTAAAAACTGTTTTTATCGAAAATTATATGTTGATTTGCGGTATGAATCTTTGAAATGCACTCCTGTAAATTCTCATCATTGCAGATACGGGATATACGTAGGGAGTTTCGATATAATACTGGCTTACATCAAGTTGGCCTTGCCAGAATTTTTAAACCTAAAGCCAATGTAAAATGATGCTTCCATTCCAAAAAATGATCAATTTATTTTGCTAATTTACATCATTTGACCGAGACCTGCTCTTTCATCTTTAAAATGAGATCAAATCATTAATTTATTTTCGTATTTTTTGAGGGTTACATCAATTGACCAAAACACCGTCGACATGATGACTACAGGCAGTTTAGTTTTCATGAATTATCTGAAAGAGAAAAAAGGATTAAACCTTTTGACATATATCAGAGATTTTCAATTTTTTTATTAATTAATTTAAAGTCAAAATGTGATTTTAATCTAAATAATTTCTGCTACAGAACTAAGCCACATCAAAGATTTTTGACTGGTGACACTGCCATCTGGTTATCTATAGTAGAATCATATTAGTAATGACTGTATATCAAATATATTAAAATATGAGTTTGAAAGTCACCCACAATTATTGTTTATTATTAAAAATGAGTTTAATAATTCGAAATAACTGTTCCGATTAAATTGACGCAATGAAGTGTATATAATTTAGTACTATTGCCATTTTACCATTATCGACGATACTAATTTGCATAGTCCTGGAATTAATATTATCTTTTATATTATAATTTATGCATAGTTTAAATATAATCCGCCAAGAATTATTCTAATTCGGGTCCGTTTCGAGTAAATAAACGTTATATTTGAGTGCGGTTTAAAAGTTGCCCACGAACCGGATTTTTAATGGTCGTTTACCGTTACTATTTATTTATTTTGCATTTTTCTGTTTGAATTTCCCCGAATGACTCAAATTATTGCCAAACCGCAATACCATATTCGCCATTTCGGCATCGATATTATAACTATTACCGTATTTTATATTTGTCAAAGTTTTATGAATCAAATTAAGCGAAAACATAGTATATTTTATTCCCGGAAAAGAATGTTTCATGTAACATTTATCAGCACATTTTATTATTTCATCGATTTATGGACGAGTTTATAACTAAATAAAATTAACAAACTATTAGCCATAGTTTTTGAATGCCCTCATCTATTCAGCTTATCATTATTATTTTTTAGAATAGTAGACACACCAATGTAGTAGAATTAAGTATTTGAGTATACATGACGCTTTATAACTTTGCACTTTTTACTACACTGATACGTTTTGTATATAATACAAAGAGCGTGTCAGTGTAATTAGTATGTATGTATCCCGTGATCCTATATCCTAGAGCCGGGTACAAAGTTATAAAGTGGCAACTCTACTCAATTACGCTATTGCCAGTTTTAATCCCCAAATGACCACTTTCACATTTCGGCTTTGTATTGTAGCCCAAACAAAACGTGTATTAAATTGTATACACTGTGATTATAGGAAAAAAAAATGTTTTGGAAAGACGGAGGGATAAGTCCTGTTGCCTTTCTATAGTCGATATGTCATATATTTATAGATACATTTAGTGTATTAGCACGTTTTGTGTGAGTTATACACAGTATTTTTTGGTGTGGGTTACGTCCTTTTCCTTTCCGCGGTCGATATGGGTTTTTATTTCACGATATTACATTGTCATACCTTTTCATACCTCATATTCGATCAGGCAAGTTTTTCGTAGAATGAGCTATTCGCTGGCTTCTAGTCCTTTCGTAATTCCAGCCTTCTAAAACAGAGAGAGAGAGAGTTAGAGAGCAACTGAGATACCTAATTTCCTCATGACACACTCAGTTTAAAACACTATTAACCAAAACTTTATATTTTTTTTATGGGATGTGATATTAGGCCTATATTAATATATTAATTTTTTTCAGAATACATAATTCAATTCCATAACAAAATAAATATATTAAAGTTCTTTATTATTATACATATGATGTTTTATTTTTCTTCAATTAAAAAAGGGGTTTTTTACCATGACCGGTCCCAATGTGGAGCATATGGTCTCCTAATGGAAGTATCTCAACAGAAGTTTTTAGACGAGATTAGGGATGGAAAGATATGGCTAGGACAAAACTAGTGGTTAGATAATCGCTCTCGCTACGCCCTGTTTTTAGGATCGGATATAGCCAACGACGTTGATCACTGCACCACGTACTTGAAAGACATTATGGTTTAATCAATTAATATCGAATATAATCGACAGACACGGATATTATGATTTAATTAATGTATATTCCATGTACAGAAAAAATTGGCATATTTCTGTTCGATATTATATGCACAAAAATCTACAATACTGTTGACTTCGTTAAAACGTTTGTTTTATATTTTATTAGTTGAATATATTGCTTTCCCAACTGCAAGTCAGGGGCAAGATTACTGTTATTGTTTATTTAATTTTTTTATTTCGAAATAAAAAAAATTGCTGCCGTGGCCTCAATTCGCTGTCTTCTGACGCATTTTGTTTCTTTCCCCGAGTTCTCAAAGCTCAGTTGTTTGTGATTCATGACAGGTATTCGCGTTAAATCCAGCGTAACTGTGCGACATCCGTAAAAAATTACCAACGCTCATTTCAATTTGCGCGTAGACTCATCGACTCTAAATGGTTAACCGTTTTGGTGTGATTGTATACCACATAAGTAGATATTTTTTATAGCTGTGTTTCAAGTAACACAATAATTATACTCATTTATCTTCTTTTTCATACATAACTACATCGATGGTATTTTGCCCAATCGATCTAACCCTCAAAAAATACGAAAATGAGAAAAATTAATTGACCACTTTTTGGAAGAGATATATCGTTTTTTCTCCATGTTCGCACCGAACATGGATCCTATGGTTTCCTAATGGAGGTATCTCAACAGAATTTTTCTGTGAGAACTGTTTGTTATTCAGTTGCTCAACTACTATTTATCGAAGAGAGTAGGGATAGAATTATAGGGCTAGGAAAGAACTAGTGGTTGGCTAATCCCTCTCGCTACCCCCCGTGAGGATTGGATCGGTGGGTGAGAAGGGAGTTTTGGACAACACAAACACTCTACGAACAGAAATCCATAAATCGATTGAAATATCAATTTATGAAAACTGCCCGCACCGGGACTTGGACCTGAGACATCCGTAGCCATAGCCTATGACGCTACCAACAGCGCCACGGACACCGTCATTTTACCAATCCCATTTTACCAATATCTTATTGCAAAAATGATGTTACAAGTTTGCATGAACGATATTATCTCGTTCACAGACTGTTACGTATATATATTTCACAAACGAATTGGTATTGTATTTTTTTGTGCTGAAACCATTTCCATATCAATAATTCAAATTAAGTTCAATGTTACTTTATATATCGAACGATTTCAAAGACATATTTGCCCCGCTCTAGTTTTTCGTGCGTTATTTATTTGACTAGTGCCGGCTAGTAAGTAGTCGATTGGCAATTTCGGATATTGTGTGTTTTGTATTTTCACTTTCGACGCGCTGCCATTACATTATTATCTGAATACAAATCGAGGATAGTTTGTTTTCATTGCCCGTATCGTATCCGATTACATTATTTGCGAATTGTTATGATCTAGGCCAAGAGATACGCCGACTTAACCATCAGCCCATATGATTATTTTGTAATTGTGTCATTTGCCTAGTACACATTCTAATAATATCAATAATGCCTATCGATCGACATACATCAACTGTGCTTTGGCCAATTGATATAACCCTCAAAAAATATTCTCATTTTAAACACGACACAGAGCAGGTCTCGGCCAAATGATGTAAATTTGAAAAATAAATTGACCACTTTTGGAAGGGAAACATCATTTCACATTGGTTTTAGTTTTAAAACTCACCATATATTAACACTCTCTACGTATAATCCCGTATCTTCACACATGATATTTTACAGGAATGCTTTTGAAAAATTCATGACGGAACTCACCATATAATAATTTCGATAGAAACAGTTTATAATCTCTCCTGAACAATTTCAATTTTGAGAGTTACACCAATTAGCCAAAACACCGTCGATATATCATACATATACAATATTTCATATACAAGTATTTGAATGACAACGAGGCCGTAAATATAATCATTTATAAAATGACTATTATAGTAATTTTATTTTTAGATGCTTGGTACGCATAAAGCAGAACAGTAATAAATTAGATGTTTCAAGATTTTAATGTGTACTGATTGTGGTATACAAATATATGTTTTTTTCTTTCCAGTGTAATGTGAAAGATGTATCCACTATAATTTCCTCATAATATGGGGACCTAATCTTCCATTTCTGACTTACTTGAGATGTTACAATTAATTTACATCTATTAGACATTACATAATTCAGCGAATAAAATCGTTTTTGCATACAAATTAAAAATTATATTATCAAAATGACGTACAAGTTGATGTAATCAGTGTGCTGGTATTCCTAACTCTATTACATACTAAGGTAAAAAGGAACGTATTTCTTTTCTAATAAGTTTTTTAAATGATAATATCGTCATATATTATATTAAATTTTTAAACTTGTCCTGTCGTTAGCGTCATATTGAACTAGCTGTTAATATTATTTCACAATAATTAATATATATTGATTAAGAAAACAAGTGTCATTATTTTTTATGACACTTAACATAAATGTATACAACAGTTTTATATTATAATACATTATTTTGATTGACAACAAAAAATAAATACGATTAATAAAAAATGTTAATCAGATGGTATAGAAATTTAAAAAATATACACAGGTCATTTTACCATGTTCACACGGCAGGTATCCCACTACGAAATGTTTTTATAAAACCACTTAAGGACAATCAAAATAAACATTTTGAATGTATGGTAATCAAGTATTCGTTAATATTTAATTAATTTATGATTCAATAAAGAATTAATATCGTGTATAATGTTGTATTTTGTTTAAATTTCGACGTCATATACAGATTAAAAACGTACTATACCACCAGTATTCATATAGTTTCGCAATTCATATTTTTACGGTGACGGCACCTATGGTATTGATTTTTTTAACCTCGGCTTTCAATGACAAACTACCAGCATGGTAATTATAGAATGTTTAGTGTCTATTCGCTATGATTCGCACATGTTTACTGATGAAGGTCACGCCTACAGTCATAAGGGAACTGTGTTTTCGCATTGCATCTCTGTAAGCCGACGTTAATTGCAGTGAGGGCGTACTAATCACTGCCTTGTTAATTTGATTATAATTCCTTTCAATTACCACATGAGGCGTTTATTGTAATACGTGTACCGCTAGCTAGCATGGTGTGTTGTTGTTTTAATGCCATTCAGATACCATTTTATGCGAATTATACCTCCTAAATACCGTGGTTTTGTACATTTCAAGATTAGGAATTTTCAACAGGCGACTATGATCACTTCGACCAACTTTGACGTGTGTTGCCAATAATTTAGTTTGTGTTTAAAGTTTATTTATATGTTGTTTCAAATTTCTTTTATTATTACCAAAACATTTGCTTTCTACAATATTAATAGTAGGGCATCCAATCCTGAACCCTTTTTACGGTCCCGGGATTTTAGGATCCCGTAATTTCATGTGTTAAATTGTACATTTAAAAGTTAATTTGTGTCCATTATTGCTTCAATTGGAATATATGTATGATTAAATATTTTTATGGGCATTAGAATGATTTTTTTATTGATTTAAAATTAGACAGTCATTTAAAAAAAAAGAGAGGAAAACATAATGATCAAAATTATATTATACCAAACGGTATCCAAAAAGAGGACATATCCTTCAATTTGACTTAAAAATATTATCCTTCGTTCATTTAAGAAGCGGTCCTAATTTGTCCTCCATTTCAAATTGGTTAAGAACGGCTGTTCCGAAATATGTGAAGGAGGGACTACAATAAATTCATATTAATTCTGTAGGTTTTGTAATAAAAAAAAAATGTATGTACATGAACAAACCGAGGTACATGTGGTAGTCGATCAGAAATTTTTAATTTGATAGATGAATTATTTTTTAGCCTATGCAGTGAATTCCAAAATCCCAGGATAGCCTGAATATTAATCCCGGGATTGGAAGCCCTAATTAATACTCAATTTTATCTACTCTATATTGACGATTTAACTTGCATTTTAAAGCTTAGATTGCTAAATGAGATAACGTGATAATAATTGAGCAGAGTACACCCCATTGGTACATGCCTGATAAAATGAATGACATTACCTTCATTACACTATTCAAGGAATATCTAGTAACTCAATTGTAAAGAATCCTCTTATAAATGTACTAAATACACAACTAAAATTTTGGTCCGTACTTTTATACCCACCATATTATATATATGAGGCCTAATGCTACAAGTGCTTATGTCATATTTATTAATTGTTCAGTACAGGCGAATGTATATTTCTCAATAACAATATATATCATTATCTTTTACATTACTGTTGCCAAATACTGTGGTGATTTTTTGTGCTAGAGCTGCCCAATTGAAGATAGATACTTCTTGTGCTAGTAAATCTCAACATCTAAATTGCCTATTTCGACATAAGCATTTCTTGGTGTTAAATATGTGGACGCACTGTAGATTTCTTCTTATTTCATACATTTTAAATCGACACTTTCCTGGATTTCTACCAATAAAAGGATGAACATTCAAAAGTACTATCTGATACTTAAATCAAAATGGTAAAAATCTAAAATAGGTCTCAGATATAATTTCACATCGAATGATGTTTGGTTTTATTCACTTCAGCAAATAATTAAAATTGGTTAAATGATAAAAATTTAAAATAAATGAAAACGAACAGCTTTCTTTTTAACTTAATAATCCCTTGCACGTGTCAGTCCGATTCGTATCTCCCGTTTATTCAGTTCACCTAACATTTTAACAATCGCGGGTTCAATTCCGGCCCGATGTTATCTTGCGGCTGAGATTTCGTGGCACATGCACCGCATAATTGACATTGGCACCGCCCGCCCGTGTGGTGACGTAACAATACTGCGCGCTCGGCGGCCCGCGGTTCCGCGCCGCTACTCGCCATACGACCGGAAGGTCAGAACGTGTCCGGGCGAAGCATCCGAATACTCTTGAATAGTTATTCACAACCATTGTTTTACGATACAATTATAAATACATATGTAATTATTTACATAATATAGTTGTGAATGAACACAAATTAAACTGATGATTTTTTTATATTAAGTTACCTCCTATTTTCATGACTTAATCTAACTTATTACTAAACTCTTTTTAAAAACGTTGATTTTCTTATGTAGTATACATGTGTAAACCATAATCACTCTTGAAGGACTTAATAACATTTTCACAATCTTCTGCAGGCTTAATTCAAATATTGCAGTTTTGCCAAGTTATTGCAAAAAGTATAAGTGTCACAGGAGGCTAAAGTACTCTTCTATTATGAAATTTCACAAGAAATCTTACCAAACGGTGAAACAGTAGCGACGTGAAATTTGCACATTACATTTTGGCTTCCATTTTGGCTTCCATCAACTGTGTTATTTTCAACTTTTAATATTATTATTAATTCATGGAATATATTTTGTGTGGATTTTCACCTTTCATCCAAATTTTAATAACATCTACATGATCTAATATAAGCGTCTTCCATCTTACGCGAAGCCGGATTAAAAACACTAGTTATTATAAAAAAGTACAATTTTGAAATATTAATATATATAACAAGATAATTATTACACGGTGGCTTACCAAATTACTAATTTTATTTTGGTCTCGTTATGTATATATACTATGTATTGCTATTAGTTAAGAACTCTTTGGGGCGAAAAATAACTAATTAAATTTATGCGTAACGAATATTGTACAAATCCTTCGTACTAGCACAAGCGATATTATTATAATAAATGCAAACAATAATCCTTAGGCTTCTGGAAAGCGGAACCATTAATAAATTATTATTCATGAATCAAACATAAGCGTATTCATTATGTCCGCTCACGAACGGCTCGTACATCCATCCATCCTGTAAAATGTACATCACCGGAGCGAAATTATTCGTTGTTACAAGATAATTGTATCAAAAATTTGCAGGAAAACTCGTTTACCCTATGTTTATTGTCTCTTAACCCTTTTCACACGGACGTCGAGGCGTGACTACCGAATTTCTACCCGTTTAAGATCCTCATTTAATTTACACGCCTGGAACATGCAATTTTTTCACTTTGTATTTATTTTTTTATTCAGCTTAACACTTACTCTCAATTTATTCCAATTGCGTGTCGGCATTCGAGTGGTTAAAAATATTTTTGAAAAATTCGAACCCTTCAAGGTTTGATGAAATATTTTTTCTCAGAAAAAAATCACTTTAAAAACTCAAAACCACCAGATGTGCGAAATATGACAGTATATCTGCAATAAAGTTGAATTGTATTTTCATGTTATTAATAGATATTTTTCTTTTTTTTTCAGGTAAGCAATGGCAGAATACTAAAAGTTAATGCAATGGATATTAATTACTACCAATACAAAATAATTTATCATTTACGCGGAACTACTACGATTTATTAAAAATTCCATATCAGCCTACGACATGGTAAGAATATATATTTCAAATTATCCATAATTTTTTAAACCTAATATATTTACATGAAAACATAGTATTGGTCCGTCCTCTTACTTACAGATGCTTACAGTTTACAGTCAAAAACTCTGAACCAAAAACTTTCGCATTTTAAATTTTACTGAGTAAAAACGAAAATTCCCCCATAAGTATTAGATACTATATACATGATTTGATTTTATTACTTATTGGAAGTTATTCACACCAAACCAAACCGACTTGACGTTTTTCTATTCAAAATAATTTATTATATTCATAATTTAAAAAATCTTCACATGTTAAAATGACTCCGTTCAATGTCCAATTGCGTTATTAGCTGAAAAGGTTTGAATGACTTTGACCGCGGCTGGTGGCCCTCGGAGTGTTATTATATAAATTCGGCCGCAGTGTCACGGTCGAGGAGAGCGATTTTATATTCTCGTGTGAATAAACCCTAACAATTAATTTTACCAAATTAACGCGTTTCAAAATGCGAACCGGGCTATTCTCATTTCGAATTCGCTTTTTTCGACACAATTTGTTTGAAATCATAAATAATACACACGGTCGCAATTTTTTGTAAGTTTTGAATTTTTCATTATTCAGTTCGTCGTGTTGGCGTGATTTAATTTTCCACTTCGTAATTGGGTGTTAAATGTTATTTTCGTAATTTCGTTTTTTCTATATAATTAATTTCAAATGGTAATCACTGGTTTCAATTTTCAAAACAAAACGTGTAATGTATAAGTACCTATTAATTTATAAATTAAAACCGTTTATTATATACTACTCATGTTAAAGATTATATGCCACCCAAAGATTATAAAAATTCAATACTGATGTTGCTTGATGTTTGATTGAATGATTATTTTTCCTTCGAATTTTCTTACTTGATAACTTGTTACCTGTTAATTCTTGCCTATTAGACATACATTTTAAAAAATAACACAATTCATTTGTACTACTACCACATATTTATAATGATCAGGACCGGTTTCGCTCATCACGAGCATTATCAACTGACATTATACATACATAACTTATAATTACGACGTATTAGACATTTTCTGAAATATTTTATAATACGTAATATTAGACTTAGGGCGGTAGGGACAGCGATTAGCTGAAGACTACTTCTGTCTTAACGTCATGTTTCTATTAATACTCTCTTCAAAAATGAAAGGTAGAGCATCTTAATAACGAGCAGTTCTTGTAGAAAACGTTATCTTCTGTTAGGTTACCTCCATTAGAAGATCATATACTCCACATTGGATCAAAAAATATATTTTACACATTGTGCTGAAGAAGAGCAATTTAGATTATTTTATATCTGTACTTGAGAGGATAATAGTCCAATGTCCATTTTATCAACTTTACAGGAGGAGCAAAAACGTGTTTCTAAAACAGTTTTTAATTTATGTCAATAAACAGAGTTGTTCTTTTGTATATTCGTTCTTTTCCCGTTGGATAAATAACGGGCATGGAGAGTTTCATTTACAGGTGAAGTCATGAGTTTTTTTAATGATTTAATGGACATAGGATTGCTTACCCCATAGTACTGATTTTGGATAGGATTTTTCGGTAACCAGCTCACATACGCCATAGTTTTATTTAACCACCTAGAGATCTTAAAATTCCAAATAATCTGAGGTATAGATATATATATATATAAATAAGTAATTAAACTAATTCACCTGAAAAAATATTTACCGTTTTAAAGTTATTTTATATGTTAGCACCTGAAAATGTCTCGTGCTTTAATCCCATAATTCATTTTATTCCCGCGTGTTTTATGATAATGAGTTGACATAGACAATTCTGTGATACGATAAGTACACACAATAGGCGACTGTTCATTAAAAGTTAATTATTACGTACACGAATGACAGAAGTTTAATTTCATTGTCAAATAAACTACGTTAATCGCAAATCTGCATGATGCTCGTATCTGACCGAACTATCGCAACCGGCGATCACTCGAATCACGGTCGCATGAAATTTTCTCACCACTGTGATGATTTCGCATTGTTTTACAATTTTATTAGCTCTCCTGAGTTGAATAAATGTCGTATACAGATGGCACACAAATTTAAATAAATATCGCTTCTGTACAAATCAAATTTTCGAAATAACGTTTGTATGTTAAAAATCCAGTTACATAATGTAATTTTCTTCACTGTTGAATTTCCAAAAATAGTCCGGTTATTTTGAGAAATATCGTACCACAATCATGTTACTATGTTTATACTTCAATCTTTTCAGAATCATGGCTTAATAGAATATAGTAGCTGTCGTTTATTTCAAAACCATAGACTGTCTTACCATTCAGATACAATTATAGAAATATGTGTCACTACCCTCTGATAGTTCTGTTAATAAACGGACTGTCATATGATACAAAATCATTGGAAAATGAATTTCGTACAGATCCATAGCGAAAGTAATATTTCAATTCTGCAATCCCTACAATGTAGTATATTGTCCGCCTTGATTGCATGTATACATTTTGTTTTTAATTGTCATCTATAAGTTAATTTTAAACCATTTTTTCATTTCCCATAATAAGCCCACAATAAACTCCATATCTGATTTTAAGATATCGATTGTGGGCGTTTGATGGAATTTCAATATCATATTTTAACCGTTCAAATTTTGTACATTTCTATAAGTTTTATCGGTAACCACAAGGGTATCGTGTTTCGGCATCTTTAGACATACAAGTACACGGATTAAGTCGAACTGACAGTTCGTAAATAGTTTATATCGCTTATTTTATACAATGCCATACATGCCGGGAAGTTTTCAGTAGCCGTTAATTTATGGTGTATTATCGACATATTATCTATTAATTAATGTTGAATTTTTATATTATAAAATAATATACCTAAACTGCTTCATTTGTTCCAACCTTTTACCTTTGTTAAATAGCTCTTCTATTTGCCAATAATACAACTAAAGTCTAACTTCTTTTTCGATTCAATTGGATAATCTCAATAAACTCAAATTGTTATACGTTCACCTGTTGATTCTTTTTCCTGTAGTAGTGCAGATTTATCGAGGCACACTGTACAAGAGATCGTTATATCCATTCAACAATTACGTCTCTCGTGAGGCCCGGAAAAATATTTGCCGTAATGATGATGATAATGATCTCGGTTCTACACAAACCTTCGCCGGGTCTGTCTATATTACTTCACGCTGCCGAAAACACTAAACTTGACTTTGAATTCGTATCTTATGCTGGGAAAAACACGTAACAGGGGATTAGCAAGGCGGTTCGGCGGAGCGCGACGAAGCAACAACTAGTCAACGGCTTGTGACCGAGGAAGTGCGGAAAATCGGATTGATACCTCCTACATTTTCGGTTGAAAACACTCGTATTTCTGTGCTCCTAATACAAAATACAGCTCAACAAAAATTATATTGATTTTTGTCTCTTTTTTCTTATCTCGCGATGTTTGTTTATACTACATAATACGTATGTATTGATGACACATTTTGAAGATGATCAAATTTAGCTTATACTTTAAATTAGTCTTGTATTGTGCTTATTTATTTAGAATCACATATTCTTAAGTTTTCCTAATTATGTCCGGAATTGATGAGGTGAATAAAATATATATAAATATTTTAATGAAAATATATATTATACAATCATTTATTTCACGTATTTCGTACTAGAGGATTATTAAATATACTAATTTGCAGATAATTTATTCTTCTATTGATCACTATATAATGATTCTTTAGATCTTTTCATTTCACACCAACCTTTTAAAAACATGCTGCTGCCATCAAAATTATAAAAATACTACATTATAAAATTATATACGTTTAAACGTTATAAAAATACTTATTTTAATAATTTCTTATTTGTCTCTAGGCGGCACTGCGAAAGCTTTATTAGCAGAGAAAATTATCTTGATTGCTGTGTTAGAGAATTTTATATTGCAATAATAAAATATTTCTCTTATGGATATTGCCTCATTGAACTTAGAAGAAGATTTTATTGACATCCCATAAATTCACATGTCTATACCTAACATCACCATAATCTAGCTATCTCACAGAATCTTATTACTACCGACCTTTCATATTGAATCACGATAATGCATTTCGCTATATGATCAGAAAGTAATGGAACTGACCGTGTTTATTACGAGCTTGTACCTCTCCTTTGCCAGTCATTACGGCTCCGAAGGCTTGCAACTGAATCTATTATGATTTATTGTTCAACGAATGCTTGTCCCATGCCATGTTTCCCTGATCAATCTCGTATATGATGGTGGGATACATGCACATCAAATTAATATCCCTCACTTTTATTACTGCTAGTTTATTTACCGGTTCAGTATATCCAGGACCTACAACCAACACTGCGAAACATTGCTTGGTATTTATTTGAGATTATTATTTGGTATACTGTATATAGATTATTTCATATTATGAAATTACATAAATCGAAAAGATGTTTATCCTTCCACACTTCGTTATTTAATATAAAGATCTAGTTAATTTCACTCGCACTTCTGTGTGTTAAAAAAAACTACGAAATAACATATTCGGATGCACGGCTGCACAGCTCTCTCAAAAGCGTTGTTATAATATATTAATATTATACTATACAAATACATATTCGTATATCTGAATGCCTTCATTTTTAATATTACTGTTAGTGTCACCTGATTTCATACTCATCGGAATAAAAAAAACAATTTTATATTTAAGATAATGCTCTATAAGTGATGGAATAAACATTTTAAAGTATTTAATTAAAAATAACATTTTTTCATGCTTAAGTATCATTTATATGAAAATCGTAAGGGGTGTTTTGCTGTATATGTAATGTCACGCATTTTCTCTGTGAGGTTTTGACTGTTTCGATTGTTTTTATTTTTAACTGCAAAAACGCTAATAAAATTTATTGTTTTATTATTTTGGACATTTCTATAATTCTTTATTTCGTGTTGCTATGCGCACAACTGACTCGATTAATACGACTTAAAAATAATTTACGTAGGTATACGTCACAGTCACATATGAATCAACCTCAAGTCATCTAACTGATCACCAAATCAGTACCACAGTACAGTAGAGAGCAGCGACTTAAACATAGTTTGAGTTATTATGGTGACATCATAGATGTCACGTTTATAACTTTAGGACATGTGTAATAAAATACTGCAACGGGTATTACAAATGATGCACCTGGTGGTTTCCCTCATTTAAATCAGCATCTGGTCCTGACAATAATCTCCAAGTCCAGTTCCATTAGTGTTAGTTAGTTCCCAGTTTGACTGTGATAAGCAAAAACATATGAATGGCTTTGTGTAGTGATCCCGTATCTCGTGGGCAGCAGTACTGGGCAGCTAGTGATAAATTAAGATTGAAAGAAAACATTGTATACAATGACGTTACCACTTTCTTCAATTAGTATGTATGTAGAGAAGCACGTTACCGCCATAATTGCTGTTTACAGAACGTATTATATTTTGATAGTTAAACTCTTGGCCACATTTGACGAATGCATATTTAACTGCCTTTCCAATGTGATATTGAATGCAATGCTTTTTTATTATTATAGCTGTATTTATAAAGATATAAACACAATCAGATAATTCCGTAGGTAATCCGTTATACGAAACTCTTCTTGTGGTGTTGATGTTTGTCTCACGAATCGAAGCCGATTTCACATCGTGTTTTGAAAACACCGAGTTGAACTTGGCAAAGAATTTCTTCAGATACACGCGGCAAGTCAATGGGAACGGAATTCTTTCACGGATCGCATTTTCTCTGACGTGCTGAAACATAAATTTATTAAAGTCAATGTTATGTTATTTAGTCAAGCGGATTTCCGACTTAGACACTGCCAGAATAATAATCATTTGCTGGTAAAAGCATCCTAGATTTAGAAACTAGCTTAGTTGTTTCGTGTAACTCTAGTAACATCGTTTTATAGGATATAATTACATCAATTGCTTCTAATAATATAGTGTATAAACTTAAATGCTTTTATAGGGTATACTTTCTTGACCTGTTAAGAATATAGCCGTAAATCGATGGGCTCGGTCCCCTCTTTGAAAATTATATACGTATAATTATATTCTGCTGAACTTAATATATTCAACAAAAATTTTCGGCATAGAAATCTTCAAATATCCAAATATATTCCGTAAATAAATCAATCACGAATTCTGTTTTGTACAAAATCTCAACAATTCAAATTTAATATTGAAATTTCTTGCAAGTACCCTCAGTCGATGTCTTAAATTATATTCTTCGCATTTTTTTTTACATTTCCATTTTGAAAAAACGTTGTTTATCTCCATTTTATAACATTTCCATATAGCTATTTCCCACACACACTTTTCTAATAGTGCAAAGAAACAAATAAGAAATACCGATTATTCTTAACAACTGGGCTCTCCAATTTTATTAGTTATTGTTGGATGAAACTTGCATGGATTTATAAATTAGTTAATCACCGTCTTTTGTTTTCTTAGAAAATCAGAAACGATGGTCCAGCTGTAGGGTAGACAATTCTGTCTCCAACAACTAGATAGTTTGACTTTGTTAGGGCTATACAAAATGATTATCAAATTCGAATTAATCCGTATTTGAGCTTAGCATAGCTGAATAGTCATTGCGCCATATATTTCGATTGCCGCAGTGCCTCGCTCAATCAAATATTGATTTAAATAATCTCCTTTGAAATAAATTATTGTTATTTATTACACACTTACAAATTTATAATAAAAAAGATTTACCATAACAATAACCGCGTTATTTTTGTTTTAAAAGACGAGACCACTTAAATAATCCGTTTGCAGTATTCGTTTTTTTTCTTTATCTTTTTGAATTTTAAAACTACACCGGAACGAAAATTATTACCCATAGGTAAGGATGCGTAAAAAACAATCTAGCGATGCAATAAAACTAGAACACAAAAAACTGTGTTGTTTTTTTTTCTTGCCATAGCCTGGTATTAAATAATTTAAAAAGTGTTTGTTGTATGCCTAAATGTAATATTTATGCTTATGTTGCGACGTATGAGTGATTTTGTGTTTATCAAATAGACAAATCTAAAAATTGAATCTAATGTTCACGGCGTATACACCGAAATTGCATACAGCGTTTTACTATGTTTTATTATTATTTTAATTAAATACTACACTATTGTTTTTTCACTATTCGTTTTTTTAATAATATATTTACTAAGAGTGCATTGAAACACTCAAACTCAATGCATTATTTTATTATGCAAATGATTTCTTTAAATATACGTATGCGAATAATTACATAATTAAATTGTTACTATTTTTTTTTTATAATTTAATTTATTTGCCATCGCGAATAAATTCAATTATACACTTTTGTCATCACTGATACTATATTTATTTTCATGTTCGTAATAGCAGTAAATACATTTATTTCATTCAATTCTGAAGTCATTATTCACTGCAAACATTGAAAAAAAATGATATAGTTATCTCATAACCTTTTCTACACTCGTCATTTTTTCTCAAAAATCAACCTAGCTACTCTGATTAAAATTCGGATATTCTCGGAAAAGTTTAAATAGTAGAAAAATTGTTTTGCAAATTATAAAATATAATTAATTACTACTCCAATTAGAGTGAAACGTAAAAATAATTTGCTTTTATAGATGTTTAAAAAAATGCTTCTTACTTTAATAAGCTACTCAATAATAAGGGCCGTAAACAATATCAAACAAGCTATATCTGAAGTGTCACAGAATGATGAACTGCGGTGTGCACTTCTTTACCCAATAGCATCCATCCAATTTCCTTAGTCGGGTCCGTGGTGCAGTGGTCAACGTCGTTGGTTGCGGTTACGGATGTCTCGGTTTCAAGTCCCGGTACGGACAGTGTCATAAATTTATTTTTCAATCGATTTATGGATTTCTGTTCGTAGGCATTATATTTGTGGTGTCTAAAATTCCCTCTCACCCATCCGATCCTGATAACGGGGCGTAGTGAGAGCGATTAGCTAACCACTATTCCTGTCATAGCCTCATCCTCCTATCCCTGCTTACTTCGAAAAAAAAAGTTCTCGTAGAAAACTTCCGTTGAGATACCTCCATTAGAAGGCCATGTGCTTCACATTGGGAGCGGACATAGTAAAAAATAAAAAAAAAACTACATATGCTTGTAATCTGTTTAATACTGTTTAATATCAAAAATTACAATATTGTATATTTTTAGTCCTAGGAGGCAAATGAAATAAACGAAAGCGAATATTCTACATTTAAACATTGAAATCAGTACAACCATCGGTGTAAAATCTGAAAATACTTTAAAGATATCAAAATATTTTGTGTTTTTAGACCTCAGTATATTATTTGAAATATCTTATTGTATAAATAGAGTTCTCAGGCGTTCATCCATAATGTATTGGAGATCGATACAGATATGAATAAAAATGTCTTATTATTTTATTAATTTCGATTAATGAAACCACGTAACCTTTCTGAAACGAAAAATATTTGTGTATTTATCGTCTGCATTTGCAAATATAGGATCATTAGCATTTTGATATTTATCGATTAATGGAGATTCCGCTAGTAAACATGCGCAGAATTTATTCAAAACATGATTTTCCTGTTTTGTTCTACAACCACGCTCATGGACATGGATATTGCCCTACTAAATAACTGTTTCAATCTCTTGCTTTCATTAAATTACATAGAATAATATTTAATAATACGACTTTGATAAATAATAATTTTCTTTATTTTTTATTTCCCCGAACAAATTAAATATTCTTTACTAATCAATAAACATTGATAAATCACGAAGACATTCAGCCTTAGAAAACAATATAAACAATATATCTTATATTAAATATAATTTTAAAATCTTCAACTTATTTACTGGTGTGCTAACGACCTGGGTATGGGTACAAGTTGGTTCCTCCACCTTCCACCCGTTGTGTGTATGCCGCCGCTGTTTCAAGGTCGCCTTCCACAACGCAATAACGATCAAGGAAAGAAATTAATCGACTCCGCGTGCTCTTGGCCAGATGCAGAGCTGCACGTGACCGATCTTTTAACCACGTACTATCTGTGCCTAAGAAAACAAAAAATATAGACAGAAAAATGAAAATCTGACTTGCTCGGGGTGTAGGTATTTTATTTTACAACCAAATTTCCTACCACCATGTTTGTATTCTTCTTTTACATAAATTGAGATTTTTTTCGACCGACTCGTAATCGGCCAGCTTTTTTTTTACCATGTTGGCTTCCAATGTGGAGCATACGGCCTTCTAATGAAGGTATCTCAACAAAACGACAACTGCTTGTTACTCAGCTGCTCAACCTTACTTTTTTGAAGAGAGTAGAGAATAGAAGGATATGGCTAACACAGGACTAGTGGTTAGCTAATCGCTCTCGCTACGCCTCGTTTTTAGTATCGAATGGGTCGGAGGGAATTTTAAACATCACAAACATTCATGCCTACGAACAGAAATTCACAAATCAATTTATGAAACTGGCTTGAATCCGAGACATCCGTAACCGTAGTCAATGACGTTGACCACTGCACTACTGAACCGGAAAGTATTAAAGCATAATTATTATATTCGAGTTCTTACGCTCAACCTAAAGCGGACATTTAATCTGCAAAGTATCGTCCTGTTGCCAGCTGCTTGGGAACGGAAAAGATGTAAAAAACATAAAAAAATATGGGATAAGTACTTGGTATTTTTAGATTAATGTTTTAATAATCTTATAATTATAAGCTTAGCAAGGAAACCGATAAACAAATATTGAAATAATAATACATCGTTAGTTGTCAGATTTTTTTGGCACGAAATCAGAATGTTTGAAAAGCGAACAAAATATAAACTGCAGAAAACAAGAAAAACCGCAAGAAAATATTTCTGGTTTGCACGATTGTTGAAAATAATCTGACATCTATTTCCGTTACTGGTAAACTTCGGTGTGAACACTGAACACAACCAGTGAGCAGCAAGATTTCAACGCACAGTCACGCACGATCCCCCATTTGCCACTTCCATTTTTTTTTATTTACACCTGATCGAAAACGCGAAAAAGCTAATTCAATACTCGAACCTCAATCGTGATGATTAATTTTTTCAACGCTTCCGGTGGTCATGCTGACATAGTTTCGTAACGACACAATTATATACCCATATAAATAAACCAACGTATAATTATTTATTTTATATCTGCGACAAATCTATAAAATTCTGTCTGAAAGACCTTGAACCAATTTTAATGTTTGTGCCTTTTTCATTTTTCATACTATTTTTTAAACAGCGTTTTTTGAGCGATCGCAGCTTAAACTGGTCAAATTGTCATTGGAAAAATTATTTCCGTGATACATATTTAACCCGATGAACGTACTGGACACTTACGTGTCTAAGATCACGTATTTCCGGTCCAAACTAGAAAGAAACACTTGTGAATATATTCTTTAAAAAATAATTCAAACCTTAACGTAGAGAAATCAGGCAACAAACAGATCATGAAAATTTGAGTTGTTCAGATTTTGTACATTTTTATATATTTCGTCACTAACGACCCGGGTTTCGCCTTTCGGGATCTTCAGGCATTCGAGTACACAAATGAAATATATGGGTATATGAAAATGTACAAAATCTCAACAATTCAAATTTTATATTGAAATTCCATCAAGCACCTTCAGTCGATATCTTAAATTAAACAACGAAATATGTTTTCGAAAAGAGCTGTCGATATTCAGTTTTTCGAATTCAGCTTTAAATAGCATACTTATACATCAGCATAAATCGTCAGCTTTGTGTATTACACATACTTATACGGCCACGCGCTTGCTTGTGTGCGTGTAGTCGTAGATTACATACTTTTCAGTTTTTCGATTTATTTTAACAAGAATGTGACGAATTTTGTTTACTTCTTGATGTATTTGGGATAACTTATATATATTTCACATTATTTTCCATTTTTTACTGTTGAAATTTATCTATTTCTTGGCATAGTGAGCGTTTTAACACATCAATGGACTGAAAATAAATTCGTAGCTAAACGGCTCGCGCTGTAAGGGTTAAGCATGTTGTGTAAAAGATGTGAAAATTTTTTTATGGAGTTTTCATAACATCAACATATAAATTGCACCCGACATTATTCTTGCTATATTGTTGAATAATGATAACGTTTTTTTGGTATTATTAATATCACAAATTTAAAAAACAACTTAGTTTATCGTAGTGTTTCATACAAAAGTTAACAAAAGGCACGCGTTAACTTAAATATGAATTAAAGCTTTTTTTAGAGGAGTATGTTGAAAATTGTAGTAGAGTGGAAAATTTTGTGACGAAATGTGAAACATGAGCCGTCGTCTTATACTTATAATAAACGGAACAATACATTTGTGTTTGATTTATTAATATAACATTACTTTTTTTATTTCACGTTGAGCACAAAAAACACATGAATTTAACATGTCAGCTCTGTTATCACCTTATGGGTTGTCCATATATGAGGGGAGTGGGAAGGAGACAAATCTAATCATTTTTGACGAAGGGGGTGGGGTGGCGGGTTCAGAGGAACTGTGACGCCACAAAGTAATCAAAAAATATAAAGGATCTAGCGATAAATTTTTAAAAAAAACCTGTTTTTTTTCACATTTACAGGGTGGGGGGGGTGTCAAAAATATTACGTAATATAGACAGCGGTAAAACGTTATGTGATGATGTGGGGAAGGGTTAAAAATAGCCAAAATCGTGTGACATCGTATATGGACACCCCATTATGACATTAAAAATAGTGACTATATAATAATTTAAGTCATCGACTGAGGGTGCTTGATGGAATTTCAATATCAAATTTGGATTATTGAGATTTTGTACACTTCCATGTATTTTGTCACTAACGACCGGTATTTCTAAAAGAACTTGGAAAGCGGCAATTCGCCACTCTGCTAATGTGTTGTTTACAAAATAAGGATTAAGGCAATTCTCGAAATGTTAACTCAGGTATCAGTGTGGCTCTCAGACGTATAATATTTTACCTCGTAAATAATATTTGTCGTATTTGTATCTTCTATATAAACGTTAGACACTGTTTACTGTCTGTCAGTTCGAGTCCATTCGTGAGCTCGAATGCCTGAAGATGCCGAAAGGCGAAACCCGGGTCGTTAGTGACAAAATACATGAATGTGTACAAAATCTCAATAATCCAAATTTGACCATATAATAATAATCTTAAGCGGATGTTTATTAGTTTTCGTTACGTTTTTTAGATTCATTCTTATTCAAACACTGCTTATATCTCTCCACTATTTATATAAAACTCCAGTAATATGGCATACTTGTTTTCCACTTAATAATACGCAAATATTATTATTCTGTCGTCGGTGTATGATCTGGTATATCGGGAAGGTCACGAGTCCCATGACCCTTCGCAGCCTCATCTATGTTTGTCAGATGAAACTAACTTCCAATGACCTTGTTACCGGTTGCAATCATTTATTTAATTTCGCGCAGATGCTTTCAACCTACACGATCGCGACCCACTTGCGTATGTCATGCTGTTACAATATCAGTGATTCTAATTATATGACACTGCACTCGTAACGGTATGCATTTTCTTCTCGCACATTCTATGGAGAATCAATATAACTCAAAATTTATTAATTTAATACTTTTTCTTTCTCTTTAAAACTCTTAATAAGGTAATGGCAATATCCTTCCCTCATACAAATATATCAAATATCTAAAACAATTAAATGTCAAAATGGCGGATGCATTCCTATTAATACTTTATTAGGTTTGAATCATAAACAATATATTTGTTGTTGAATTTTGACAGATTGTAAGGAATACGAACATCGCATGTTAAAAAAAATAGTCACGTGGGAAGCATATTACCGCCCGCCTGATTAAAAACAGTTTTATTGTATAGTCATTCAATTGATTCAAACGAAATTCATTGTTTATTATTTTATTCTCAGAGGCTCACCTATCAGGCATATCTTATCTTGCATATTAATCTGGGGGTGTGAGCTTCTTTCTAATGTCAATTTGCACCACAGCTTTCAATAAATACATATATTAGGAATTTTCGCCTAGCAATTGAAATAAAACATCCAAAGACTAAGTCTAGTAAAGGATTTTAACTTAAACCGCAGAATGGAATCCCATAGTGTGAAGAAATAGATCATGGTGCTCACTTAATTTACATACTCGATAATCAAAACATCTTTTTTACTGCTTCATTATTTAAATGTATATATATAATAAATACGATCAAACTTCCCAGCGAAAACATTACTTGAGTGCACTCGTTAAATATGTAAAATTCTATGCATTTTCTATATGATATTTTTTGGGAAGTATTATGACTGTTTTAACTTACCGAAAAGCTTTGTAAACACAGTCTGTGTTTCATTTTATTATAGTAAGTTGATCGAATACGAAGTGACGAATATATTACAGCCATATGTGAAATTGTGAGCACTTATTTGACAAAGCCTGCTTTTTTGTCGTTGCATTACTGACCTTCAGCATGTTCACTATTGCTGCACTCTGGCCGGAGCCTAGCGTCTGCTCAAACAATTTATCATTTATTTTCCTTTGTCGCGGTCTGTTTGTCGTACAATAAACACTTGAAATTAGAGTGATGGGCAACCGCAAAAAGAATCCACCAAACATTAAACGCGGCTCTTATTCATAATCTTCTTACAAGATTCGTAATTACTTCGTAACTCCAAAGATCTTGGCAGTTACAAATCTTCACATCTAATCAAAGCTACATTATTAGGACAGTGGTTGAAATTTTTCATACACACTACTATTTGTATTACACACTCTAATTTCACTACGACGAAATTATGCATACTTAAAATATAAAAATAAATTGATCACGATACTTAAAAATACTCATCAATCGTTTTTCCCTAGTATTCAACAACAGTATTCTCCACAAAAAAAACGACGTGCCAATGGTTACCGGCCACACCATTCGCCCATGAGAAATTTATAAAGAAACATTAAAATTCAATATTTAAAATCCAAGTGTTATTGAAATGAAACGGCTTTGATTGTGTTTAGGTTTCACCGAAGGATGATCCTGCTAACATATTAAATTTGAAAAAGATATAATTTATTCTAATTCATTTTTTAGAGAAGAACTGGTTTTACGTGTTTGATTTATTTCAGAAAACGGTAAAGATGACTAATTCGTATAGCACTTTTCACCTCTTGAATACAAAATCTAAATGCTAAATAATTTGCAGTTGCATTATAAAAAAAATATCATTTTAATTCCGCTTTCATGGGTGGTGCTGATGAAAGAGGAGAATAATAATTCGTAAGTAAGTAGGTGTTGTAAGTGAACGTTTTCAGCTGTTGAAAATATACAATAAAAATTATGTTTATTACCATTGTCTCGTTACGGTATGCATTTTTACTTTTATACCCTATCTACATTGGGAATGGAGCGCCAAGTAATTTACTTGCAAAAATTTTTCTTTTTCTTATATTTGTATCTCCATATCATCCTTGTCGAATTCTCATTTAGATATTATTGAGAACGTACTGTTGTAAGACAATACTGTATTAGCCCGAATATAACGCGATCTGCTTATTCTGAACAGGATTGTAAAAGTTTTTGTTTCAGCTTCCCTGGCGACCGCCACGTTGAAGTCAATATCGTAATTTCATTGCATACCTTTATTGATTCGAATGTAAGTTGGCCCGTAATTTCCAAGTGATCAAAATTTTGTTGATTGTCCATCACTCATTTTACCCTAAATGATGACAAAAAAGCAACTGTGTGCTTTCACTTTACACAAATGCGCCAGACAGGTCTTGACATAATTAAAAAAAAAAAATGTCGGGCAGAAACTATGTATTATTTTTTCACTAGAATTCAAAATGTAACGCGAATGCTTTTTACAAAAAGAAATTTTTGACATAATTATTGTGGCTACATAGGGATATTTAGTACCGTCGTTGTTCTGAACGAAAACGCTAAATCGAAAATAATACATTTTGAGTTAGTTATATCAAAATGTTTCTTATTTCAAAATCTACCGTGGAGAACAAATATATTTTTTATAAATTATACTTAAAAACAGCTTTGTACAAACAGACAAAATGAAAGAAGGTAAACCATTTTAAAAATAAAACACAATTCATTTGTACTACATTCACATATTTATAATGATCAGGACCGGTTTCGCTCATCACGAGCATTATCAAGTGATAAAAATACAATCATAACAGGCTTATTTATATTTGTATTTTTATCAGTTGATACTGCTCGTGATGAGCGAAACCGGTCCTGATCATTATACATATGTGGAAGTAGTACAAATGAATTGTGTTTTATTTTTTAAAATATAATGTCTTTCCACCAAGAATTGACAGTTAACACCTTAAAAGTGAAGGTAAACCATTTCAACCATTTGATAACTTCAAAGTAAAATTACCCAAAACTAGTATTTTACAATTAGTGTCTTCTTCCATAACAACGATATAATAATATATAGGAATTGAATTTTGTTCACCGCGTAAACGCCATCCTTGCAGTTCTCGGTGTGTCTTCTGTACATATAGTATATATTCACAAATTAAATTGTGTTGTGCCGGTTAAATAGAATTACGGCGGGTGTGTCGACCTGAATCTTTCAGGTGTCCTTGCAACTGTCTTTGGCATAGCTAGAGTCGTCGCACTCGTTCGCCGCGCAATGCACATTATGCACTCGGATTGTCTGCTTCGTCCAGCAGTCGCCAACATTATCCAGTCCGTTCGATTACTAACTGGTTTGGCTGTCTTACGGTTGGCACAGCCCACTCTGAATTAACTATTCACGTATTCATTACAGTTCTCGTTTTTTTCAGATTTGTGTATTAAATTTACTGTTTAGATAGTTTATTACCCTGCCTTTGTATACGTATTAATCTGTGTTTTTTTATGCATTCTTAATAGTATATGAATTACGCTCACAAGCATAGTTATAGTATGCCAATATTCACGGAATTAGCAACTTACTTGTCCTTTAAAAACATGCTGTGTATATTCCAAATAAATACCTGCATTAAATACAACACTGCACAACCATTGATCAAAATGTCGTATCGTATTCGTAAAGATTAAAAATTAACTTTTGATCAATGATTGCTCAGATTCTCGAGGTTTCCTACATTCCAATACGTATCTGATAATTTGTGTTATTTTGTTCGTCTGTAGATTTCTAGATAATTTAATTCTTTCTAAAATAAAAAAAAGTTCAATCAATAACATCCAACTACAAAATTGATCTTAGGTACTTGTTACTAACATAACAAATTAATATTTTAAAATAATACCGCACAGTTGCTTTCATGTCGTTGGTATGCTTTAGCAATTATAGCAAAATGTGTAACATACAAAACAAAGAAAATGTTCATCACGTGGAAGAGATAGAATCTTATTATATTCAAATCAATAATGTAAAAAACAAAAGTATTCGAAGAAGATATTGTAATAAGCGAAAAAGCGATCCAAATAAACAGCTCGCGCTACAGTCGGGCTAATACGTTAAGAATCGCCAATAATGTGTAAATTTAGTATGCAGTGGGAAACGCGTAATATCGACATCTCATATGTAAATTGTATATAATAATACAGTCTATGTGGCTTTTCCAAATATATTTTGTCGATTTCTCGCTCCAGCATATTTTTTTAAATTTTATTGTGCTTTGCATGGAGAGAAAACTCAGTGTGTCACGTATTTAAAATAATAGTAAAATAGATAACAGTATGTCACATGATTTATTTATTATGGTTGCCTTATTCTAAAAACTATCATACATTTTCTCCACGACTCTGATTACGGTTACTCATCAATCTCGACCTAACACGTAAATTCTGTAACGATGTTCACTTTCGATAATTATGTTCGAATGCGACGAGCCACGTTCGGCACCGGTGTCACAGCTCATCACGACTAGGCCAATTCTGCCGCTGCACCGGCGGGAGGCGGCGGTGATAAGCCGGCGCGAGACGTCACAGCTCGTCTCATGACCCACTCAGTGATAAGGTCGAAGGGGTCAATGGGCGCCCAAACAAACACTGCAGCGAGCGTGTTTATTTTCCCGAGTGACGAAATTTATCGAGGAATTGTTTGTCGTGAATATTAATTATCGCTGCACTATTTTGATATCTTATTTACACGTGAATCACATTGTAAATTGAATCCATCGCTCAGGTAATTATTGCGGCATATTATGTTGTTCATATTATGAAAATTGCCATTTTCTTACTATTTACCTTTTATTTTTTATAATGTAAGATATCGACTGAGGGTGCTTGGTGAAATTTCAATATCATATTTGAATTGTGAAAATTTCGATCATTTCGGTTAGATCGAGTTCATCCTTGTACTCGAATACCTCAAAATACTGAAAGGTGAAACCCAAGTCGTTAGTGACAAAACGTATGGAAATGTACAATATTTGAACAATTCAATTTAATTATGCTTGTCTTATAACTTTTATATTTTCTTCGATGGTTCGGCGCTAACTTAGTGGAAATTCATTTTTTATATAAAATGAAAATTCATAACTTTGTTATGCCACCGGCTGTGTTACTATGTGCGTCACGTGTTTCATCTCTTTGAGAAGCATATTCAGATTTATAGATATAATGAAATTTTTGAACACATTGATTTAAACTGCATAATTTAATGATATTATTTTTATTAAGTATGTAAGCATAAATACTAAATAACGAAATGTCGTACGTTAGTTGATAATATCGTTGGCTATGATTACGGGTGTCTCGGGTTCAAATCCTGGTGTGGACAATTTCATAAATTGATCTTTCAATCGATTTATGGATTTCTGTCTGTGATGTCTAAAACTCCCTTCCCACTCACCTGATCCTCAAAAACGGGGCGTAGCGAGAGCGGTATCTAACGACTAGTCCTATCCTAACCCTATCCTTCTATCACTACTCTCTTCGAAAAAAAAGAGAGGTTGAGCAACTGAGTAACAAGCAGTTCTCATTGAAAACTTATGTTGAGATACTTCCATTAGGAGTCCATATACTCCACGTTGGGAGCGGACATGATAAAGGAAAAATATTTTATATATGAATAATTTTGTTTTATCCAAAAATTGTGCTACGAAATTCGTAAGAAGTTATGAATCTTTTTTCTTTGTTTACCCATTCATCACTAAAAATATAAGCTACATTCATTTTGGTTTTGCAAAATCAATTGTTCTCAGTAAATAATCGAACTAGGTTCATTTGTTTGTTTTGAAACACTTTTGTTCCCTTTGCGAACGCAATGGTCACTTGAAAAATGAAACTGTAATCCTATACTGCACAGGAGGTCTAATACTGCACAGCTTTCGTGCAGTATAGACCTCCCTGTTGGAGAAATGCTAAATTGAAATCAATCACGACCGCCAACACAATTCCTTAAAACACTATAAACAATCGAAAATTGTTTATTCGACAAAAGCGTTCATTGCATTTTAGTGTCAACATTGGCGTTCTTTCATATGCACGCATACTATTTTTAAATCCGCAGCTTTGCAAATACTTTTGCATTATTGAACACTGTTTGATTTCTTTTCGAACCATTGTTTGCGTCCAATTTTTTTCTCCTTGTTTATTTAAATTTGCATTCGTTTAATTGGTATTCAAAATTTATCAATGGATATTAAAACATAATTTTTTGACCTACTGTGGTCAAACCCATATAAACAAGCATGACTTTGCCAATGATCAGGAAGAATGAACTTCAATTCAATATTTTACGTTAATTTAAACTATTTCTTTGTATATAAATAAACATATTGATTAAAGGTTAGATTTTACATCAAATACATTAATATGCAATTGTCGTGATATACAGTGCCGTACACATCTGGGTAAGGGAAAAAATCTCTTTAATTTACTTGCTATTGTGACCTTAATTAGCTTTCGATCGATACTCATATTTTATATTTTTGTCTACTGTAACAATCTCTGTAAACTTTTTTTTTTGCTTCCACGGTTTTTATTAACAAAATTATTATTTTGCAGAATAGTTTCAAAATAATTATTTATATTACAAATAATCAGAATGAAACCTGCAATCGTTTCGATACGGTTTATAATTTTGACGTCGTCGCTTCATTTTGTACGTTTTCTTTATTTTTTGCCAATAACATTGTTCATAAAAATTATACTCAAACGGTTATCCAAAAATAAATCCATCCAAATCATGCCCAAATGACGGCCAAGTAAGTGAAAACACAAAATCGACAGTAGCCGGTGAATTTATGTTCGCGTCGATTCCGAAATTTGCGGTTGGATAAAAAAGTCAATCGTAAATTTCATCGTGTTCAACGACCACAAACATGGATACTAATTTGATTTATTCAATTCAAAATCTTTCGGAATCTCCAACAGAAATAATAAAAAAAATCAATAAATGATCATGGTGTAATTTTTTCGAATTTTACTAAATTACTGTTAAAATTCAATTAGTTCCTCAAGCTTTCTATAGAATATTAATTGTGCCACTTTTTAGTTTCGTATTAATTGTTCATGTATTTGTATAGCAAACGTAATTATATTTGATATATATCATACATTTATAATTTTAAGACATCGACTGAGGGTGCTTGGTGGAATTTCAATATCAAATTTGAATTATTCAGATTTTGTACACTTCCATGTATTTTGTCACTAACGACCCGGGTTTCGCCTTTCGGCATCTTCAGGCATTCGAGCGCACGAATGGACTCGAACTGACAGACAGTAAACAGTGTCTAACGTTTATATAAAAGATACAAACACGACAAATATTATTTACGAGATAAAATATTATAAGTCTAGGATCACACTGATACCTGAGTTAAAATTTCGAGAATCGCCTTAATCCTTATTTTGTAAACAACGCATTAACAGAGTGGCGAGTTGCCGCTTTCCAACTAATATTAGAATTACCAGTGATTTTACAATTATAATAGCTTTGTGGGTTTCGACGGGATGCAATTCGACGATAGGATAAATATATACAATCATTTCACATTTAGTGGGTTTTGTTAGGTTATGATGAGATGAATTTCTTAATATGGTAATATCAATATATATATATTTTTATCATTCACGTATAGGATACAGCAACAGGGAGTTTCGAAGATTCAGCTGTTCGTTCAGAATTGGCAAGGAGTTTAACTGGGCTCTATTGATTTCCAAAATTTCTTGATAAAAAAATATATGATCCCCCATGTTTTAATGCAACAATTTAACCCCATAATCTGCTTTCAACAGTGCGAGTCCATTCGTGCGCTCGAATGCCTGAAGATGCCGAAAAGCGAAACCCGGGTGGTTAGTGACAAAATACATGGAAGTGTACAAAATCTCAATAATTCAAAATTGATACACTTATAAGTTTACGTTTAACTTAATGTTTTATCAGTTGAAAATGCCCCGTGCAAAACATAATTATTGTTATATACTATTTAGTTGAATAAAATATAAATTATTATTAGCTAACAAACACCCATACTTTTTGACCATGCTGTGATGCCGAAATAGCTATCAACAATTATTGTCGTAGAAATTAATAAATTACTATTGTCAATTCACCCTATTATAGCGGAGTTCCCTCTATTTTCTATTGTCTATTTTTTGATACGTATGCATAAAAAAAGTTTGAACGCGTGTTCTTGTAGTTTCGTATCTATATTTTTGAATAAAATAACATTTAACCACCATCTTGGATTTCGTATCATCTTCTACTATGTATTATACCTCTAATCCGTGAAATCCAAACGGCTTTACAATTAAATGCACATTTGTTTAGATCATATTCACTTTCATAAAAATAGTTTTCACTTATAACAAATACATTTCACAAAAAACAAATTCTTTCACTGAAGATACAGTGATCCCAGATAATAAAATATATTTTAAAATTGATAAAATAGTTTTCACTCACTATAAATATTCACACTTTTAAATCGATAGTTGCACGAAGCTGTAATGAAATGAAAATGCTTGTCGCAGCTTTGCCCTATATTAAGACCGCCTATATTGTCTATGCTCAATACATTACGTAAACCAAACCAGACCAACTCTAACATAACCCACTACAACTTACTCACTTTGTTAAAAGAATCCGTGACCAGTGGATACAATTAAAATCAAAGTTTGAGTGTACCCAGTGATTACTATCCAACACAAACTGAATAATTTATAACCCAATCCAAACTACGTGATGCCATCTTTTATCTTCGGGTTTATAGTTTTATACTGTATACGCACATATGGATACTTTTACAACAATTTGAAAGGAATGTCACATAAACTATATAATACAATAAATGGATTTATCTTACTTTCTCCACTAAGCTTTCGCTCCGATCCTATTATCTTTTCGCCAGTAATAATTTCTATTAAAATATCATTAATTTTCTCTTAACTCTCTGTCACTATTACTCGTATATATTTTTCAACAAAAATTTCTCGGTATTTATTATTGGAAAACTTTCTAGAAATAAAATTTCAATTTTGTTTGTCATTTCAACACAGATATGATTTCTGCAATATATTAATTTAAATTTTCATAGTTGTTAATGCGTGTAACCATAGATTTTTAGCTCAATTAATGAAATGAATAGGTCTGTTGTCATCAACTGTCGCATTTTGTATAATTTCAAATTATCAGTGAGAGATTTGGATTAAACCAGTGGCCGGCAACCTTTTGAGAGACTGTGTAAAAAAAAATCAATCGCGAAAAATTTATTTGGTTAGTGGGTAAAAGTTAAAAACAATTTTTTACTATTTTTTAAATTATATTATGGTGAGTAGCGTTATGAATCTTTAAAATGCACTCCTGTAAATTCTCATGTTTACTGATAAGGGATTATACGTAGGGAGTTTCGATATAATAGTGGCTTACATCAAGTGGTCGGGTCAGAATTTTGAAACCTAAAATCCATGTAAAATGATGTTTCCCTTCCAAAAAGTGATAAATTTATTTTTCTAATTTACGTCATTTGGCGCAGACCCGCTCTGTCGTATTTAAAATGAAATCCATTCATTAACTCATCTTCGTATTTTTGAGGGTTACATCAATTGGTAAAAACCCGTCGATATGTGAACCAAATCCTGATAATAGAGCCAATGCAATTTTTTTTGAGCTTGCACTGTTTTGCGGTAATGACGCCCAGCATGATGATATTGCATTTATGTTGGCGAAGATTTTAAAGTTTATTTGTCCGTAGAACTGAACATTTAAATTCAATGTATTCTAATTTCAGATTATTTATTCCAATATTTTCAAAATATTTAAGCTCAAGCTAGTTTAAATCCTTTCTCGTTTTCTGTGCGGTTAACTCAAAATGTTTTATTGAGTAATTCAATTACCCGCGGGCAGTAGGCAGCCGACCACTGGATTAAACCATCGAAAGTCGTGGAGTTTTTCAATATATAGGATAAGTAATCTAAGTTAGTCTACCATTCTCAATTTCCATAGTGGGTAAGGAAATACATGCCATGGGCAGAACGTAAAAATAGGATAACAAAGACATAAATCTGTACCTGAGAGGCTAATAGTAGATCTATTTCCGTTTTATCAACTTTACAGGAGTAGCAAAAAGGTGTTTCTAAAACGGTTTTTATTTTATATCAATGCTATAACATAGTTGTTCTCTTTTTGTTTTCGTTAGTTTACAGTTGGATATAAATAAGGAGCTTGGAGAATTTCATTCACAGGTGAAATTGTATGTTTTTTTAGGATTTTTTACCAAATTTTGACATTTGACTGATTTTGCATAGGGTTTTTCGATAACCAGCCCACATACGCAAGTGTTTTATTTACCCATCTATAGATCTTAAAATTCCAAATAATGTGACATTTATTACTCTTATTTATACTCGAGAGACGGCACGTTTAATCCAGAATTTGATACTTATCAACGGCAGACATTATATCATCATAATTGGAATAGTGAATTGCATAATATGCAAGGTGGTCAATAAATACATGGACTAGTGGTGTTTCATTTTGTGTACCTTATTATTATTCCTAATGAGCAGACGTAGGCGTTTTAATTTTAATCAGTGCTGTAGTCACTACTCACCTGTCCTATTGCATGGTAACTTGAGTGGATGTGTTATTATTTGTTTGCTAACCATGCAAAAAACATTGACATTCAATTCGTTGCATACGGTGTTTTTTCGTTGTTTTTAAATGCATGCGTGCGCATATTTTACGAACCGTATAAACAACTGAATAACTTGATGATTCGCACACGCGGATTTCCTTGTTTCTAATCAAGATTTCAACATTAGCTGTACACAAATCTTCGAATAAATTCTAATCAAACTGCCGCAGCTTGAATCTAGAATACGTAATTTACACTTTTGCAAGCTTAAAACGTTTTACAATATTTAATTTAAAGATCACAGATATCAACTATTATAAAAGTAGTTCCCCATTGATATAATAATTTATTTAAGTGTTGATGACTTAATCTCAAGTCACGCCTGGCATTATAATAATATAATAATTTAACCCGATGAACGCGCTGGACATGTTTACATGTCCAAGACTTTATCGCGTATTTTCAGCCAAACTAGAACGAAACACTTGGATTTTTGTTTATAAAAATAGTTTAAACCTTTAGGTAGAGAAATTAGGCAACAGATCATGAAAATGTCAAGTAGAACACAAGGAAATATATTTTTGAAAAGTGCTCTCTATTTTCAGTCTTTCGAATTTCAGCTTTAATCGTCAGCCTTATGTATCGCACATACTTATGCAGCTACGCTTTTGTTTGTATGCGTGATGGTGGTGTATAATATGGAGACTGACCGCAGCCATTTTGCTTGCAAAGTCGTAGATTAAATACTTTTTAGCTTCTTCATTTTCTTCGATTTATTTTAGCGAGAATTCGACGTCTTGTTTTTACTTCTTGATGCATTTTGGATAAATAATATATGTTTCACGTAATTCTCCATTTTTTACTGTTGAAATTGGTCTATTTTAATCATTAGTAAGCGTTTTAACAGATCAATTGACTGAAAATGAATTTTTGCGAAAACGGCTTGCGTTGTAAGGGTTTAGAACACATAGGTAGGAATTCGGAGTACGTTTAATTTACACATTAAGGCAAGTTTTACGTAACACAGCGCTATTACAGTGTTCGTTTTCTAGCGATGTGCCCAGGCATAGCCCCCTATAGTTACAAGCCGTGCTATAAGACCCGTCAGTGGGTTGGTATTTGAGTGGTCCATGACCCTTACTTTGAAGTCATGAAATCGACAGAAGACAATGTATGTATGATGTTATTATGGACGATTATCACTATACATATATATATATATATAACGAATTCTAGCATATTGTAATAATATTATTATAAACTAAATGTAATATCTTAAATGTTGAATGTTACTAACAGGAATAAAGATGAAGTATAATTACAAAAAGCCTAGTCATAATCAATGATTGTAATTAATCAACAATTCAAATTGTGGTTTTTCTGATAAATTACGATTCTAATCATCTAACTTACCACTCATCGCATTTCGTGCCATTACTAGATATACAATGAGGACTTAAGGATGAAATTTGTTTTTTTATTACTTTACTAGCACATATATATATGGGCAGTTTTTGATGAATCGTGAATAATAATGTTATGATAAAGAATCACAGAATAAACTGGAAAGAAATCTTTTAAAATATATGTTATACGCGAAAAACGGAGTTGAGAGTCGATCTACGTACAACCGCCATGCATTTTGTTGGGTTAGAGACTGGGACTTCTAGGACTACACCCAAATTACGAATTTTCTTATAGCGCTGCTTGTATCTTAAGTTTGCTTTGGCCTAGCCCGTTGCCATTTAATCTCGTCTTAGTGAACCTTATTATATATACCTCAGTAAAATAGCAGCGGAAATTTGCTTGCATGTACAATAAAATTGGCTCAATGCCATTTCACAGAAGTTGTTTGAGCCACATACACTGCAGAACGCGTTCGAACGTCACACACACCCGATATGATTCGCTAGGTGTTTTTTTTTTTTTGCAACAAAACTGTGCTACTATCGTTTTCCTACTCCTCACACTCTTCAGATATCCCCTCCCGGCTCCCTGCGTCGTCCCCTCCTCCCCCTCGCCAAGAGTCAAGGCCGCACACTGCCCTCCGAAGTCAGCGGCGAGGAGTGAGCGTCGTCACTCGGCCGCGTGACTGTGACCGACCGCGGCTCGCGGAATCGATCTAAAACAGCTTACACCTTCCATCAAACCATTTTATGGATCAGTCGGCTTTCACTTCGGACGTTGGCCTTATTCCGCCGCTTCGGCTGGCGACAGAAAAGCCTCGAAGCTCTACTTGAAAAGGCTTTTGGCTATTATGAGAAAGTATAATACACTACCAAAGCCCACGGCCCTGTTAGCGAATCTCTAACCATAACATGTGCATCAATAAATTAGTGTATGATTTTTTTATCAAATTGCTTACTTAGACATTTTCAACTCTCATAACTCTACCGGCTCTACCTATTCATAGAAAATAATGCGTAGGGCATCTCTAATATTTTTGTGTGCGAAATGGAAAAGGAGCTAAGTCGAGTTAATTGAAAAACATGTTAAATATTCTAAAATATACATATAAAGAAGAGAAAAAGGACGAGTTTAATCAATGCCGCTAAGTTAGTAAAAATTCACGTTATAACATCACACATTTTTCATCGAATTTCATATAAACGCAAATCTTGTTTTGGCTCTCCCGAAAAGTACCAATATTAGACTTAACTTTACTTTCGCAAACAGATTTGTAAAATAATGACTTTTAAGGTGTTAATTGTCAATTCTTGATGGAACATATTTTTTCTGTACTAATTCCACAATCGATAAGAACCGGTTTCGCTCATCGCGAGCGTTTTCAAGTCTCAACAAAAAAAAACATGTTTTACATGATTTTGTTCGTCAGACTATCAAATTTGTTAACCAAAATCCAGTGAATAAATCTCGAAAATATTCTATCCCATCAGTAGTATTTTCCTTGATTTTTTCTGCATCTAAAGACGTAAATATTTTCAATTCGTCGCCTTTACACACATTCTTGAATAATTTTTAAATGACGCATCCAAGACAAAAATTAGTATTTTGAAATTTTTTGGAACCCTGCGTGGCCCACACTATTCTTACAGCAAAGTAGTTACATCGCCTATTTTCGTCAAATTAAAAATGTTATCAAACGCTGTTATACTCGTATGACGAAATGCTTTTTCTTTCTACATTATCACTGTGACACTGGCATTATTTTTACACACACTTCTTCTACATCAGTGCTCCTCAACTGCGGTGTGCCGCGGCTCACTGGTGCGCCGCGAGACGATCCTAGGTGTACCGCGACGCATTGCGTCCAACTGATAAAAAATCGAATATTTTTGTATTAAAACATAATTAAAGCCATTCGGTTGCTTATCCGATAACATTGTTGTCGTTGAAGTAAATGTTATATTATTTTAATATATTTTATGAAATAATTATTGTAGTAGTGTTTGCTCGGATAGCGCAACTATAAAATGGGAGTTTTCTCGTGTGTAAAACGAACAAATAATACACATTATCAAATCAACCGACATAAATGAATCAATATCAATCGTGATTATCTGAATCTGGGCGATAACTTTATAGACTCAACATAGCTCAACTTAATTCCTAGTAGGTAAGCTTAGTTTATCTTTTTAGTTACAACTGTTACAAATTCTTTTTTTATGATTTGTAATGTAAAATAGTTGAATTGGCCTTTATTTAAAAAATATATAGGATCAAATTTATTAAACGTTTATAATTATTATAATTAAATTATAATTAAACGTTTATATAGAAGATACAAATGATCATTTGTATCTTCTATATAAACGTTAGACATTGTTTACTGTCAGTTCGAGTTCATTCGTGCGCTCGAATGCTTGAAGATGCCGAAAGGCGAAACCCGGGTCGTTAGTGACAAAATACATGGAAGTGTACAAAATCTCAATAACTCAAATTTGATATTGAAATCCCATCAAGCACCCTCAGTCGATGTCTTAAATTATATATAGGCTCGTATTTCAAATTCATCAAATAAAAACAAATGTGAAAAATGTAAAGTATGTTTTGTTGCCTCGTGGTGTGCCGCGAAATACTAACGAGTACTTATATGTGCCGTGAGTGAGAAAAGGTTTCGGAGCACTGTTCTACATGACTCATATTAGAAAGAACGAAATTTGCAAAACTTTTGAATAAATACGATTCGCATACTTGCGTGAAGAATTCGCAAATCACCTTTGCAAATGAGTACCTATAAGAGATTTTATCTTACATCTTTACGTGTACAGCGAATGTAATAAATCAAAAATATGTAAATCTGCAAAAATAACTCCGTTCAAGCTCGCTCGCTCGTCACGAGATAAAATTTACCAATGCCATTCGTATTACACCGGCCAGCTACTTACTTGGTTAGATATGCACGATAAAATTGCTGGAATGTTTATACCAATCCCTCAACAAACATACTATGTGGCTATTCTCTTATTTTTAAACATTCGTAGTAAAAACCATATCAAAAATTCAATCTATTCCATTTATTAACCATTCTACATTCTTAAAACACCACGTTCTGATATTAATCTTTGTCAACTGCAGTGAATGTCCTTACTAAGTAATTTAAGATTGCAGTATGATGGCATGCTGACACGAAAGTGCTTTTCAAAATAAATCGCAGTTTAGAACTTTATTATTTCTGTAATCTTTTTGAACAAACGACATTGCATAGTAATAATATAATATTACAGGATTGGCATAAATTTTTCAAAATACATTATCCTAGATTATTTGTATAAAATTGGTTATGTATTCATTCAGTATTTAAATATATCATCTTCGTACTGTTGTAAAAACTGTTGTCGAAAAAATTATGCTTCGAGTTATATTATATAACTTAACCGTACCCGTCACAGATGACGGTATTTAAATTGAATTACTGAATGTATGAAGTAGTTAGTACGTTGGAGCTGTTTGTGTGCATTGTTTACGCCACGAACGCTTACTTCATGAGAAAATTTCATACCTACACGTGATATGCATATGTGATAATAATAAAGGGTCTACAGAGCGGTCTGGGCTATTATATATAAGATTCGTTACCGTATCCGTCATATATGACGGTATTGGAATTGAAATACTGAATGTCTGAAGTAGCTAGTACGTAGGAACTATGTGTACATTGCATAACATTTTATATAGACCGTGGATGCTTTGGACATATGAAAATTTCCTACATGTAATACGTGATAATAATAAAACATCTACAGAGCAGTCTGGGCTATTATATAAGATATATAAGCTATCTTACATACCAAAATGTTTCGATTTGCATCTTTATGACTGGCAAAATGCAAATTCATTTAAATTGAAATTATATTTAGGAAAAATTCTTAGTGTAATGAAAACTTGAAATTTGAAACTTATCACTAGATTCGCACGCATTCATTAACTCAGCAGCTATTATTTTTACGAAATTTAACATATTATGTTTTATTTTATTTCATTGACACAAAACAAGTAATTCCAACGTAATGATTTTTATTCAAAACGTAGAAGATGCTTTGTTTATTATTGGATGAGACTTCAAATTAAATATTAAGGACTTCAATGTTTACATTATGCATCCATCCGCTTATGTAGTTCTACGACAATGTCACATTCGACGCTAAATGCTGTTGGTATTCTTCCACTAATATTATGAATTATGACATACCAAGTCCAGATTCTTTAACGATTTTCGACTCGGTCTATATGCACAATTTTCTTTAGATGCAAACTATCGTAGTATTTATGTTATTATCCGAGGTCGCCTCAGCGGAATTCAGCAACCCGCCCGACGCGACCTGGGGCAAGATTGGCTTGCATCTCGTCGTCTCGACTCCTCGGCAGCGTGGGCGGATGGCGCCCTGCTATCCTAAGCCAACATGCATCAAAATAATAGTACATGTAGTCATGTTGATATTATTACGAGGAATTTCAATGTGTCTCTAAATATAACAAAGAAATCTAAAAACATATTCTCGTGGACCATGTAACTTTAAACATTTTTATTCGGTTCTCTACGATTCTTACAGCAACGAAACATCTTGTGCATGTATTATAGAAGTAATATATTACAACCATAGTTAATAAATAAACCAACTACGGGGAATAGGCGGGTAGGTACACAGTAGTGCTCAACGTTGATACTATTGCGTAGTCTATATTAAGACCCTCCATTGGCAAATACTTGATCCAGAATAACTATTTGTATTTTTGGTTAATTTTCGTCCTATCAAAGTATTTATTTCTATAAAATTTTGTTAGATAATTGATGGCTATTTCGGCTTAACGCCATCGTCAGAACTATGCTTAAACTTATTTTAGCGTAGCTATATATACTGTTTAGAAGACACAGACAATATTATCTCATCTCACGTATTCAAATATCATAATATTTATTTAAAATTAAATTATTCAAGGTACTAATTGTGTTTTTGGAAAAGAAACTTACCTGGTGTTATTAAATGCATTGAAATTTTATTGATTATGCCTAATTACACGAGCTTCTTTTAATCGTTTTAGTAAACGTTAATAGTAAAATTTTAAATAAATATTATGATATTTGAATATGTAAAATGACATAATTATTGTCTATATCTTAAGACTAAACAGTACATAAATAGCTACGCTAAAATAAGTTGAAGTATAGTTTTAACGATGGCGTTAAGCTGTAATAGCTTTCAACCACCCAACAAAATTGTGTAGAACTAAAGTAAAAATGCCAATACTATCAATAAATTTCATCATATTTGCTTAAAAACACGTCAAGCCATTTAAAAAATGTACGTATGCATTATTTATAATTCTATAATCTAAAATATTAAACATACACACAATTACAAAATCGTTGGAAATCTGAACCGTCAGTAGATTTTTTTCAATTCCTTTGCTCTCGTATTCGCATGTTTACGTGTTTCAGTAGCAAGGCGTTCGTGGTTGGTGGAAGTTACCTAGTTGGTGGTTGGCGGTAGCTACCGGTCTTGCAGCTTTCTGAACGTGCGAGTAATCGAAAGCTCGTTCTGCGTGACACTTACAAGGGAGACTTAGATGCGAAGATATCAGGTTCACTTGCCATCCATTAACCCCGATCGTATCGAAAATTACTCAATTAAATACCTATAGCTCGATGGTATATTAACAACAATAATAAGACGCTCTTAATCTAATTATTTTAACATTCAAATAAACTATTGAGATTATGTTAATTAGACATAAAGCATGATATGATGTTGTGATTGAAGTAGCATCTAATGTATGCGTCCCCTTGACCTTCAGGGATTGATGCAAGGTGCAACTACATACTACACAGAGGTCTGCACGGGCCCGGTCTTGGTCCGGGCCAATGTTCGGGCGGGTAAAGACAATTAGAAAGATAAGATAAACTAAACAAACGTACAATATAAGTTTACACATTCACTACTTAATGGAATTTCAATACATGATAATTATTAGGAATTCAATTTTCAGAAAAAATGTTTTGAACTATGATCAGTCGACCATAAGGCAATACTATTCATAACGTGAATAGTTTTTATTTCTCATGTGTGTTATGAATATCGAAAAACGGGCTTTTTTCGAGCTGAGAAAAATAAATCTGGGCTTCTGGTCGGGTTCGGGTAACAGTGTGATATTGAATCTCGGGTTCGGGACGGGCCGGGCCTGAAGACGGTGCGGACCGGGTAATTTTACAAAATTTCGGCCCTTTTAGACCTCTCTAATTCTGACATAAATAATCTAGCTTCGATATAATATGATATGACTGGTATATCATACAGCAATTTGATTTGCAATACATTTTGCTCATTTTTACATGGGCATTGCGGTGATAGGATTAATAAAGTTTTCTTAATGAGTCTTCTTTAAACTTCTTTGAAAAAAAGCAATACGTGTATAGAAAAATGTCATAAAATTAATTTTATATTATTAATACGGATAGTTGTTATAATATATACTACTCGACCTTAAGATACGTTACGTATTTATGTTTATTCAAAAATACAAATGATAATGGCAGCTTCATCGCTTGAATTGTATTTGTCTATTGGTGTGACATACGTGCAATATATATGCACTTATTTTCCATTATACAAGGATGTACATACTCTGTTGCTGCGTCCCGGACAGGCTTCGTCGACCAGCTTTATTTTACGCTGTCTCCGATCTTTTGAGCTTTCAGGGGCACCAAAGAAATCAGAACCAAGAATTGCATTATGCTTTACTATTTATTCGTCGGGAGCTTAAGAAATATTATTTTATTTGAAAATTCGTACATATTTTCATGTCGTAATTAAATACCATCGATTTAGAAACTATATAACTCAAAGTGTAGGTAAACCGGGGAACCGAAAACTGGAAAAAACCGTTATTTTTGCCGGAATGAAAACCGAACCCGAACCGATATTCATCTCGATTTGCGAAAAAAATTTTTGCTGATGAAAACCAGATTTAATTAATAAATTGTATTTTTATCAGTTGAGGACCGGATTCGCTCATCGCGAGCATTATCATCATTATAAACATGTGGAAGTAGTTACAAACAAATTGTGTTTTATTTTTTAAAACTAACAGAGATAATTATTTTATATTTTTTAGTGCCAAGGTGACTTCTTTTTCAGTACTATTTATTTTTTTAATTACCTCATAACTCCCAATATCGACTATATGAACTACTAACTACCACTAATTCACAGTTAAGTCATTTGAATACGAGCTGAACCGAAAACTGGAACTGAACCAATATATATTTTTTTTACCGAACCGGAACGAAAACCGAAACAAAAAAAATAGCGATTCAAGTCCCTGAGGTAAACACAATTTATTTCACATTACGAAATGGTAAATGACTAGATTCAAACGCATTCACATTTTCATGTATAAGTTATCTGTGCACCATTTTTTAACGTAATTATATAAGCACTTCACGTATTTAGAAATACGACCTAATTAAAAGACAATTTAGTGAAAATTAAATAATCAAATGAATTTTTATAACCGCATAATGTTCGATAATTTTCGACATTTAATATTTATGATTGATGAATATTTACCACGGGTTGTCAACACCTGGCCCGGCTCTCCGCCACGAGTTAAATATAACTTCTCGCCATGCGATCGGGAACTGGTTTGGTGCATTAATTCTCGTATCGACTCATGATCGGATATAATTGGGTTTTCGTACCACCAGATAAATAGCGCACCGCCAGTGTGTGAATATCTTTCTCGGCCACCATATATTTTACATCCCGATGTGGGATTTTCAAATGTCAGCCGCGGCGCTACCCGGCTTTTGCCAGCCAGCCATCAATCAATAAATAATTTCACATCAGTAATGAATCCAGCGTGAAGAAATCGTTAATGGCCGTATCCAAGTTCTCGATTTACTATCTGAATTACAGTTAGGAAACTTCACCCGTTGCGCTAAAAATTCACCCGTTGCAATAATTTTAATAATTTTGTAATGGTATAGAATTTTTTTAAACTGTATCGAAAAAATAACAACGTCGCTATCCTTCTACGATACATTAATTTGTAAATTTAAATTATTTATTGCGTCATTTCAACTTTTTTACTTTATCGATTTACCTTGTGTTACTAATTGCAAATAAGCATTGTCTACTATCATTTCAACCTATCAAAATATGTAATCTATTGCATGCATAGTAATACATATAATTAATGCTTTTTATGTTTGCTAAGAAAGACGAATCTAATTCACGCCTGAAATCTTCACATCAAGATTAAGTATAACCAACAATACCTAAATAAAAAAAGCTCATTCTTCGATGAAACAATTGCAATGTAAACCAATATCGCGAACAGCTGATTGAATTTACTTATTTTGACAAGGTATGCTAGTATGTCTAATTTTTGTACAATACCGACATCTATCACACAATTATTCTATTACCTATATTCAAAGAGAGACTAGAGTAGTTCCTAAATAAAAAATTGCGTTTAGTTTAAAAAGTGTTTAAAAGGTTCAGTGTGATCAACTAATGATTTTAAATAAAGTTATAAACAAATATCTTGTCTACCCGAGTTAAAATAAGTTAATGCCATATAAAGACAATATTTTTTATTAGGCGGCATTATACTTGGTAGGCGAAATAACCCCAATTGACGGAATAAAAAAAGTATCTACGGTATAATTAAAATATAAATAATAAATTATTCGAGTTGCCAAATCTTTATTGAAGAACAACTGTAGTTCTCATTTAATATAAGTAATTGTGATAGATATGGGTATTATGAAGTACAAAGCAGGTACAATGCAGCAAAATGAGACGTACTATGCATACCTTGTCAAAATAAATAATTCAATCAGTGTTCGCGATATTTGTTTAAAAGCCATCATTATCTTTTCACGATATTGTTTGTGTAGTATATATTTGTGGAATAATATAAAATGGAATCCAGCGCTTAACAAAATGGCGGCAATACCACCTTCCGCCTGATTAGGCTTGCAGTTCGCATTGCCAATTCGATATTTCGGCAGCGGCCACCGGAAATGTCGTTTCCTATATTGTCTCCCCAATAATTCGCACGGAATTCTAATGAATCTTTGCAGTTGACGAGCAGTACGCAAATAATTTATTGAATTCAGTTCAAACAAAGAAAACGAGAATTGACGAATGCATTACGCAGTGGAAAACGTCAAAGCTTACGATCTTTTCGTTTGTTTTGACGGCTGAATCGGAAAATGTAAAAATTCATGTTTATGTTTTCATCAATAATTATACCAAGTAATATATGTCAGTCCGTTAGTTCCTCGGAGTGTTATTTGACATACAGAAAACAGCGGTCCAAAAGATAACACAGACCATCACTCACACACTCAATAAGGCTCTGTCACACATAGTGCTGCAAAAAAACCGGAAATTTTGAAATTGTGGGGGGAAAAACTTTAAACGGAAAATTGGGAATTACCTGTTAATTATGATGTTTTTCATTTTTTTCGACATGTTGAGTTCACATATAAATATGTGCGTCTCGCCGAGTTTAACTTCAGACATAAAAACAGAAACGTTTCCGTAAATATGTTGTGTTGTGTTCAAGTATACATAGATGTTACCGGTGGTCAGATTTTATTGAATAAGTTCTTTACTTCCATCTATATCATCAAACTAATAACTCAACGTAACCTCAAATTTACGGATACTATGTTGACATACGTAAAAATGGCACGCTTTTAAAATAAATGTTGCCGAATGGTACAAATGATATATGTACAGTAAAGGTCCGCTCGAGCTCGGGCGGGTGAAGACAATTCAGATTTGGACTCGGGCCGAGCCCGGGTAAGGAATTCAAATTTACGAAAAATACTTCGTACTATGTTGGGGGTCTTGAGTAGCCATAAGGCAATAATATTCATAACTAAAATAATTTATTTCACATGTGATATGAATATCGTTGGAAATATGGAAACAAGAACATATATTGTTTTTAAAAGTATAAATGAATTACTACTATAATAAAAAAAAATCGGGCTTTTTTCGGGTTTAGAAAAATAAATCTATGTTCGGGTCCTAGATTTACCTAGAAAAACCCAGTGTTTTTCGAGCCTCGTATCTCTTCTAATCACACATCAATGATTTTTTAAAAATTACATTGATATACCCTTCTCCTGTTTACTATGTTCCCTCTAAGATTAATTTGAACGAATGGGTTACACACCTACTAAACGTTAAAATAGTGTCATTAAACCGTCCCTTCTACCTTGAGCAGTGCACGGGGGAAAATATCAAAGAAATCAGTCGAAAATTTGCAGTCATAAATGTCACGATGTTGGCAGAATGGACCCGTGAAATTTAAACACGCCGGTAAAAAGTTTCCGCTTAATACCAAATTCCCACACATATTTTTAAATCTTTTGATTCTCTGCATACTGCGTCCAGTTAGCTGGTCAGGTGCATGCTTTTTTTGCTTGCATGTTTTTGCGAATGCATATTTTTTTATAACTTTATCGCGAGCCAAGTGCGAGTTATTTTTGTTCGGCCATTTGGTTTTTTTTTTGAAATATCTTTTTCTGACACGTATTTGATTGTCCGTTCGTTGTTGGCATTTGCCAGAAGATGATGTTTTTTATTTTCTTTTTTGGCGTAGTCATTCGTTTATAAAATGAATCTCAAAAAGCATGTAAGATTAATTTTTAAGATAGCACTCACACTTGTATAATAGTGATTACCAGTTATGGCATTTAACTGTCAAATCCGCGTCATCAAATAATGATCACTGAAATGAAATTACATTATTTAAAAATAGAATTATAGTAACATGTCGGTAAAACGTATTAACAAAAATATCTGCCACCATTTGTATTTAGAATGACGTTATGCCACATAAATTTGAAACAGTTAAATATAATCATTAATAATAATTTCCGACACCTTGTAATACTGTGTTTATCACATTTTTATCGCCCTCTGATATTGTTACACTATCCGATAGTAAGATTTTTTTATATCAAAAATTAATTTGTCTCTTTATATCTCTTATTGCAGGACGAGAAGATCTATCTCCCCCGAGCAGTCTGAACGGTTACAGTGCTGACAGTTGCGAGGCGAATAAGAGAGCGAAAAAAGGACCAGCGCCTCGACAGCAGGAGGAATTATGCCTCGTATGCGGGGACCGGGCCTCCGGATACCATTACAATGCTCTCACCTGCGAGGGATGCAAAGGTAACCTAATCTTATACATAAATAGCCCAGAGAACTCTGTAGACGCTTTTAGTGTTCGGTCAGAGTCAACGCGCGACGTTTTAAACTAAATGCAAAATCGCTCAAGACAAACGCACGAACTTCCAGTCCCCTGCACATTAACTACGGACATTGAAAAAGCACGCTATGTATTCCAGTTTTAAGCGCCGCGCCCGCCCCGCCGTCGCACGTTGACTCTGGCCGAACACTTATTATTATCACATATTACATGTAGGTATGAAATTTTCTCTTGACCTAAGCGTCGCGGTTCGTGGTGTATAATATAAAATAAAATGTTATGCAATGGACACACAGTGCCGACGTACTAGCTACTTTATACATTCAGTATTTCAATTTCAATATCGTGACGTATACCGTTTATACTAGTACACATATAATTAGTTTTCTTATTATTTCTCAATTGAAACGTTTTATCAGTGTTCATTAATGCATCATAGTCGAATTGTTGATAAAGTGATTGAAAAACTGTTTTTAACTTCTTGCTGTTACTTTCTCACTATCAATTAACTCACAGTTACCTCATTTCCTATTTCAATTGAAGCACATGCAAATTTTGGAATGCAATAGTAAAAAACTAAAGCAGCCATTTAAAAAACAGAATTCTACAATCCACATTCAAATGATTAATCTGTTTTCGATGCACCATCATTGATTTTGATATTTAATTTGAATTTGACAAAACTGTCAAAATCTCTAGTTGGGAAAAATTGTGTTAAGTAAAATCAAAAACGAATAATTAATATTTTATGATTGAGAATTATGCGTATTGGTCCCGCTATTTATCTTTCAAAATAAAAATCAGCTTCTGTTTTTAACTACATAAGTATTTCTCTCATGTTGGTAAACCGCATTTTTGCGCCATAAGTCATAATTGATTGATTAAGTTTTGAGGTTTTATCATGGATGTGATCAACATTCATAAGAGGTGTTTTCATCGAATATCGTAAAATAGCTAGATATAAATACAAAGGTCACCTTTGAATAATGATTTTATGGCGATGTTTTTAATCTTCTGGCAAATTGTTATCCTAACCATCTAATTTATGGCATCCTATTTTTATGCTGACCGAATATCTATTTTTCAGATTTTTTTTATATAGAATTGTGTTAATTGGTAGGATTCCATTGTATATATTTAAAATTCCTAGTCCTAAACATGAAGAAGACATTAATCCTAAAGACCTGGGAATTTTGCTGATGTCAATATCATCATTAAGGCTTTGGCACTCATCTGCCACAAATAAACATATAAAAGGGATTTCGCACTACTATTTTTCGAGATAAATGAAAAAAATATATTTGTATTATATTTTATTGTTGACCTCTCGAATCAGAAACATAAAAGATTAATAGGGACAAATTCATAGGGTAAAAATAACAAAGTATTTAGGTTCTACAAGAATTTTATCATTTTATTGATAGCTTTTTTAGCTTCAAGCCATCGTCATATATAGTTCTGACAATTTTTTACTCTATTATAATGTAGTTCTACCAAGTACATGCCAATTTAATCAATAAATGGACAATTTTATTTCGTTTCCTCATTTTCAATCCAAATCCTTTCTTCGTGTCGATGAAATCAACTGCGAACATATTTACAATTTCTCATTTTACTTTCTAGGTTTCTTCAGAAGAAGTGTTACGAAAAATGCTGTTTATATTTGCAAATTTGGACACGAGTGTGAGATGGACATGTACATGCGGCGCAAATGTCAAGAGTGCAGATTAAAGAAGTGCCTGGCCGTCGGCATGCGGCCGGAATGTGTTGTCCCCGAAAACCAATGCGCGATAAAACGGAAGGAGAAGAAAGCCCAGAAAGAAAAAGACAAACCCCCCGTCACGACGACGTCGACGAAACCTGACATCTTACCCGCCATCATGAAGTGTGAACCTTTACCACCAGAAGCCACCAAAGTCGTAAGTTTTTGACATACACAATAATTAAATCATTGAAGGGTAACTCCTATTAACCCGATGAGCGCACTGGACATGTTTATCTCGTATTTCCGGCTAAACTAGAAAGAAACACTTGTGGGGATTATATGCTATAAAAAATAAAGTAGAACACAAGGAAATATAGTTTTGAAAAGAGCTCTCGATATTCAGTCTTTCGGATTGCTTTGATTTCGCTTTCAACAGTCAATACGCAGCATTAATCGTTAGCCTATGTACATTACGTATGCGGCTACGCGCTTGCTAGTGTTGGCGGTGTATATGAAGACGCCTCAGCCATTTTGCTTGCAAAGTCATTAAATTAATTAAGATTAAATATTTTTCAGCTTCTCCATTTTCTCTGATTTATTTTAGCGAGAATGCGACGAGTTTAGTTTACTTCTTGATGTGTTTTGGATAACTAATATACGTTTCACACAATTCTCTTCATTTTTTAATGTTGAAATTGATCTATTTTTAGCCATAGTGAGCGTTTTAACAGATCAATTAACTGAAAATAAATTCGCGCGAAAACGGCTCGCGCTCTAGGAGTTAAGTAACAATTGTCAAGTCTGCATCGTCGTCAGAAAATGTCACTCGAATCCTAAATCGATGATGCAAAAATTGCAGCAAATAATCTTTCTAATTATAGCTGAGCTTTATTTCTCTCGACTCAAGCATTGCTGGAGAAATCATACAGGTGGTATTATTTGTCAATTCATTAAGGGCTTAGGAATCCGTAATATCGCTTTTTTAATGAATACCTTAAGAGGATCCTATTCGATGTACATTATTTATGCTAGTAGTATCGAAAACATTATAATTAATCTTGAAAAGCGAAAAATTATATTTAAGCTTGGGTATTTAATTATTCACCGAGTTGTTTTATGTTTTTCAGAAATTTTTGTCAGATAAATTATTGGCAGATAACAGATTACGGAATGTACCTCCTCTAACCTCCAACCAAGACTGTGTCATAGCACGACTTGTCTGGTACCAGGACGGCTATGAGCAACCTTCTGAAGAAGACCTCAAGCGGATCATGATTGTAAGATTTAAACGAATTATTTTAATTACGATATCATTAGTTCATTTTTTTAATTCTGTTGTACTGAGTAGTTTCGTAGTTGGAGACAATGTAAAACATGTAACATGTTTGGCAGGTGGATTGTGGATTTAAGTCTCATTCCTTTGCCACTTGTAAGGCAGGAATCAATGTGTTTCTTTTCTTCTCTCTTCCGTATGCGGAATGTGCTGGTCTTGTGTCTGTGCCTCTATAGTATGTTGGAAAAGATCTTTTGTGCCATTGCCGTAAGTTGGCTGACCATATTGAATTTATTTTAGGTTACTAACGGTTTTTTTGTAATTTACAGAGTACTGCTATTGATGATGAAGACGCCACAGACGTTCCCTTCAGACATATAACTGAAATCACCATTCTTACAGTTCAGCTAATTGTTGAATTCGCTAAAGGACTTCCCGCTTTCACAAAGATCTGCCAAGGAGATCAAATAACGCTCCTAAAGGTATGCATTACCTAATTTTTAAAAATTATTTAAAATTATTAAACGATTTTTATAACCATAAGTTTATAACACAAACATTTTACACACGACATTATTAATTTCAAGTGTATGTAGTATGGTGTTATTTTGATGTATTATAAAATAATTATTGTAATGAGATTTGCGACTGTTGAATTTCTGTAAGTAACAAGCTGTTGTTGTCTTATTCCAGGCATGCTCTAGTGAAGTGATGATGTTAAGGATGGCACGACGATACGACGCGGTGTCAGATTCTATTCTCTTCGCCAACAATCGCTCATACACTCGAGACAGCTACAAACTGGCAGGCATGGCGGAGATCATCGAGGATCTCCTTCATTTTTGTCGACAAATGTTCACCATGACAGTGGACAATGTGGAATATGCCCTTCTTACTGCTATTGTTATATTCTCCGGTGAGTATTGTGTGCTTTTCACACCAGAAATAAGTAAATAATTATTTTATGGTTATTTAATACAAAATTTTATGTGTATTGCAAGGAGTGCAGCCGATCATTTTGAAACTCATTAAAATGCCTGTAGCAACTGCCAAAACCTGACACAATGTCCTGCATTATTAAATATCATTTCGACGATTGAAATATTATGTTGATTTTATTGAGGTGCATAAGTTTCTGACAGTTGTTTTATGGCATTTCAGATCGGCCTGGCTTGGAGGACGCGGACCTGGTAGAGCAAATCCAGAGCTACTACATCCAGACTCTCAGGTGCTATATCCAGAACAGGTACAGCGGAGACGCAAAGTGCAACATCCTCTTCGCCAAGCTGCTCTCCATTCTCACAGAGCTGCGCACGTTAGGCAACCAGAACTCCAACATGTGCATCTCGCTGAAGCTCAAGAACAGAAAGCTCCCCCGGTTCCTGGAGGAGATCTGGGACGTGACGGAAGTGGCGTCTACGACTCCCGCCGCCACAGCGGACGCGCCGCTCTAACCTCCGTCTCCCCTCACCCCTGCATCGTCCCTCCGAGAAGGGGACCAAGCGAGCGAGAGAGAGCGGGCGGCCGCCGAGCTCGGGCCGCCACGGCTGTGAAAATTTTTATTATTTTACTTTTATAATGTATCGACAGACGGCGAACAGTCCGGTGTGAATTTTCAAATGAATGACGGGGCTCCGGATGAGCCTCGCCCCTCGGAGGTCGAGGAGTTCCGGACGAGTCGTCCGTCGACTCTAGCGGTAGTGAGAGAGGGAGAGTAGCGTAGAGGTTTACCCGTTTGGCGCCGTCGACGCTGATGAATCTCGCGGCCGACCGGAGTCGGCTCGCAAGATCGCGGCGGATGATGATTCGCGAGCGATCGTCGACGGCGAAGCGAGACCTTTCCCCCGGGGAACGTTCCCGAACCGAGGTGCCTTTATAAGACTGGGGCCGGGGCGAACCATCTCACAAGTCTGATTTTTAAATATTACGGCGGGCAACCCTCTCCGGAGAGCGGCTTGCGAAAGACGTTCTATTTTTTTCACATTTAATTCCCGGCAGAGTATGAGCAACCGTCCTTGTCGACTTTGAGAATGGTAGATCGCGATCGCCCGACCGGGAGAAGCGGACGGCGAACGCCGTTTGCGAAATTGACTTGAATTTCAGAGAGCTTAGCGTCGGAGACTTGTATTTATTGTAAATTGTAAGCGAGAGCGAACCGATTCTTCTCCCCTCCGCCCGGGCCCGCGTGCCGTTGCGGATCCACTTAAGTTAAGAATTATCGTGTGACGGCGACGTCTTCGCGCTTTAAATTCACGCGTTGCATACGTACGTCTACTTTTACATTTAAAATTTAAGTATTAACTCGGATAAGAATAACTTGTAAATAATAAATATTATACCTATAATAATAAATCTGAATCATTTTTCAGACATTTTCAATCTGACGATAGCCTTTTCGATGTTGAATGTGACTTATGTTAAATCCCGCAATCGCAGAATATCTACATATTCTATCTCAATGTTACGCCACACTACATAAACATTTATACGTATACACAATAAATATATATCTTAGAGAGTCACTCTATTGTTATACTCGTGTAAAATTTTAGATTTCATCGCTTTCATCCGACCTGCTGACAGTTTTCTTCTCGAGAATTCCATCGGTTCAGGCTTATCTCCGTTTTCATCTGCGGGGCTTTTCGATCGGAAAAAAACTACCTTCAGAAATCATCTATTCTTTTTGACAACACGGTCAATCGTATCCTCGAAAGTCTGTTAAGTATTCAGAATTCCTTTTTGATTTTGACCGTCAGGCATTTACCCGTTAAATCATATTTTCTCCTAAAATAGACAAAATTAGTGTAGAATTGCATAAATTAAAGAGGAAAAAATACAAATTAAGCCTTAAAATAATATATTTACAATAATCGTCATCACAAAACGATCCAGTTCAAAGCTAGAAATTGTTTTTTTTTTCTATTGAATCAAATTGTACATTTTTATACTGACTAAAATATTAAACTGGTCATTCATGTTTAGAGTGCAAGATTATAAAAACAAGGTATCTAATTCTATTAATCAGAGATACATATTTTAGCTCTTATTTTCAGTTAGTATTTATTACATACAAAGGAAAAATCTATAACACAGATGATAAAAAGAACTGTTTTCACGATGAAAGTTTTATCTCAACTCTCAGTTTTTTTTGCAACCGTTTCATTCATCAAACAGAATATAAAATCCTTATTTATTTCATTCAAATGAAAGCAATAATAGGCATCATAATGAGAATTTTGCTTTTTAAGTTTGATCGATTGGTTTTCGTTTTACAAAGTTGAGTCAAAGCTTTCTCTGAAGCAGTGTGAAATATATTAATATACCTCATCGTTCACGAGTATCAAATGTTTTTCGACCCGACATTTGTCTTTTTTTAACATTCGACACTCGTTAACCGTGAGCTATCAGATATTTTAGCACCGTTTGCCTTACATTGGGGTACCTGTATCATGTACCTTCATATATAGAAAAAAATAATCACAATTTTATTTTTCACAAAAGAAAATAAAAAAGACAGTGTTGTAGCTTTATCGTTTGTCATGTATCCATAACCTTGTCGGATGACTCTCGACCTCTGTTCCGTTGTATTTTATTTCTCATAATGTCTCAACGACATTTGTCTGTATCATACTGTCATTACACTCGAGGCTTTAAGACTTTTTTAGTAAACTTTATCGAATATTATGTAACTCCACGGTGGGTGGAAATTTTTAATATACCTAATTTAAACTGTAAAATTGCACTGTTAAATAATGTTTTAAAGATATTTTATGACGTTTTCTAAATGAGTCTAAGATAATTTAAAGCCTACACGTGTTAATAATAAGGTGTGAGTTACTTCAACAAACTTTCTGCTGTTCATCGTTCATTGAAAATACACAACTTCATACATTCTCGCGTAAAGTGTTGTTTCAAATTCAATTATTACCACGTAAGAATGCTTCGTGTGTTCATTCTTATTGTAATGTCAAATATTAATATTACTATTGTGCGTTATACATATTATCACGTATGGTTTTCAACTGATTTTGACTTTTAAGGGTGTTCATTGTAAATTTAGGCTGAATGATCTGTTGTTTACTTCACCGAGATGTAAATTTACTTCTCTTTCATTAGTCGTAAATCATTTTAATGTTGAATTGTTAGATCTCAGTGACTCAACGCTGCAGGATTAATATTGGGAAAACGTACTACATTTTTATTGCCGGCGATGAGAAAAAATCACTGAACAATGTGAATTATATATACAGTCAGTATCATCAGTTATGTCTGGGACAATGTTTTATCTTGGTGAATTTTCAACAGCGGTCTTATTTACAATATTAATTTATAACATTTACATGAGGTACTTAGAATAACGTGCATAATATTATGATGTGTCGTCGTATATTTCTGCATCAACCGAATACTCAATATAATACGCTGCATGGGCACATTGTGCTTCTACCGTTTCTTGTCGAAATAATAAAAGTTCATTTTTCATCGTGAACGTTCATCGCTCATTCATAAATTAAGTCTAGTTGCACAAACGATCTGTAATAAAAATGTCGTCTACACGTCACTGCCAAAAATCTTTTCGTAAGCTTGTTATCGTCGATCCAATGTCGCGTTGGGCATATTCAATGCCGAGATATATGTTTTGCCCTCGTGTCGATAGCGTAGAATATTTGAAATTATCAATAGCTCCGTACATAAATGAAGTACACTGATATGTTTAGTGACATTGATGATAAAGTACGTAGAGTATTTTAAGATGAGAAATTTTACGTATTTACGGTATAATCGTCGACTTGACATTCCGATTGCTTCATTTATGGACGGTAGTTTTAGAATATGACAAAAATTACTGCCATTGAAAATTGTTATCCGTTGTCAAGTGTCATTATCTGTTATGTCTAAGAGTTCAGTTGTGTAAGCGAAGCGCCCGGCCGCGCGTGTGTCATGCAGATCGTTCACGTTGATATGGAATAGCGTAATATTTAAGATGTACACCTTTTCAATATTACATGTCCCGCATATTAAACATTAAAATGTAGTTTTTTCTAATTATTTCAAATTGATAAGTCTAAAGTTATATGTGTATCTGAAGCCGAAGCGAAATACGTACGGATGCGACACGTTTTTATCTGTTACAAGCTCGATCGGATGATAAATTTTGGTTACAAAATTACGGGGGGAGGACAGAGTCCCTCTGAAGACATTATTTAATCAATTTGCATATCCGGTGATGAAGAAGCGATGCGTAATCTCAATGTGGAATGTGTTGTTTTCAGTTTCTACGAGCCTTATTATTTATAATACGCAGCGAGGGCTCCTTTCGAGAGTCCTAACGCAGTATGTCAAATACTTTCCGATCGTCATAACGTAGGTCCTCGCGAAGTGCAGCTTTATTCGTGTATATATTATGTATTTATATAATTGCAGTCCCTCTTATTCCCGCGAATCCGTAATGTCTCTTAAGTGCAGACGTTGTCGACGGCTCACTGTCTCGCGATTAGTATGTTTATTCGTTTTTGAATAATTAAATCTCCGCTTATCGAGCACGTCGTTACATGAAGCGAGCATTTGTGCCAGACGCAAATCGATATTTGTGGCTTTGTCCATTGAAAGGTATTAAATAAATTGACATGTTAGAATTACATTTTTCACTGTCCATATTTAGGCGTATGGAAAATAATAGAATTATCTAAAGATTTGTATAAATATGGTTACATCGCCGCGTCCGATGTTTATCATGCGACTATATTGGAAATTTTCCTACGATGTGACTTAAATTGTTCGGTATAAAAAACATTAAAGAAAAGGTGTCAGTGACTCTTTACAACGGACATATTTTTAGCAACCGCCACCGCCTACCGATGTTTATTTATATTCATCTTCTGTATTTATTATCAGCGCAGTGTTTAAATTAAGAATTATCCAGTGTCCAGTTACAACTCTCGTCATTATGTATCGCTCTCAAAGAGAATTTGTAAAAATCGTTTCATTCCTTGTAATCTGATACAGACGAAAGGGACTTTTAAATCTGTACTCATGTGTGTAATTTAAGTGAATATTTTTGTTTTAATGAGATGTATAAAATCTAAAATGTAATTTTGCAATTTTATTTATGCCGAAGAGTCTATCTTTGGTCTAACTTTAAAAGAAGACATGAATTATGTGCATTAAAAAAATGATTATTTATAATTTCACCTATCGTGTAAAATAGATTTTCAAATGTAATAATAGGTAGTTAAAACTGACCTGATTGAAAAAAAATTATAATCCTTAAAACACCGAAAAGAATAAAATCTTTGAGAACGCTAGAAATTCATCTATACAGATCGCCCCACCCGTGTGTAATTTTTATTTCTTCTCATATTTAATGAAGTTCTGAAAGAAAATAAGAGAACGAGCTGTACGGCGGCACTGTGGAATATTGTCTAATATTGTTTTGTAGCGAATTATATTTGTAAATATTTGATGAAATCTATTTGTTCTGTAAAAGTGGAATGAATCGTCGCTGGCACCTAATCATTTTCAAATTTGCAGATGTATGTTTTTTTGTGTTTAACAGATGAAGTGGATTATATTGTTACGATTATTATCAGTTTACCTTTACATAAATAGACATTTTAATATTTGGAGAGTGCAATATGTACAAATTTTACTTTTTTTAATATATATATAAATATGATTGTATATGAAAAGCATATTACTACTATACTACTGAACGATTTCTGTAGAAATTCTCATAATTTTTTTATACATAAAACATAATATGAAACAAAAGTGTCTTTATTTATTTTTACACCTTCCTCATTTCAATACTTCCTTACACCGTTATTCGCAAACTTTTCAGAGAGTAGTTTAGAATTGGTTAAATAAATAACTATTTCACATCTTAAGGATTGCTAATAAATGTATCGTCGCTGTTTCTGCCACTCCTACTTGGTGTTATTAATATAATGCATTATCTTACACAATTTTAATATCACTGACATACTTTTAAAAAAATCTATTCTATTTCAAATCACAAAATAAAATTGTAATTACAGTAGGACCTCGATTATCCGAATTTTTTTAAAATTTACTTTTGACCGTAGCGATTTCCAGTAATCCTGTAGAAAGTGGTATAGGAGTATCGGGAAAGCAGTAGCACAAATTTCAATTTGCAGAGAATGTGACGAAGAAGATGTCACGAGTGGTTAAATTACAATTTGAACGATCTTGATTTCCAAATTTTGAATAATGGAAATAATTAAGGAAATATCTACCTTCGATGAGCAAGATCAAGGAGACGAAGAGGAGATTCCCGAGGGAAGGAATATATACACATTCTGAATCTTTCAATGCTAAGATGTCGCCATGAAATGGTTCGAGTGACAGGAGGAATGTGTGTAGCTCGAGACAATTTATGTGTCGTAAAAATTTTTCGTGATAAGCGAAAATCAATAATTCTATATCTCACTAAAAAATATTTTTTAATCAAAGCTATATGGGTGTAAACAGGTTTGTATATCGTCGTTCTTCTGGAAGAAAATGAGATCGAAAAAATGACATACTGTGTTAGTTATACCAAAATGTTCATTATTTCAAACTATACCATATGGAAGAACACCCGAATATTTATAAATTATACTTTTATTTGAAAACAGTTTGGCGCAAACAAGCTAAATGAAAAGGGTACAGCATTTCAAACATTTGAAAAATTTCAAAGTTTGATTATTCAAGGTAGTATTTTTCAGTTCGAGTCTTCTTCCAGAACAACGATGATACATATATTTTTTCAATAAAAAATATTCATACTGAATGGACTTTTCTATTCCACTTTTTTTCGATTATCTGGATTTCTCGTTTCTGGACTACTTTCATCCCCAATTAGTCCGGATAATCGAGATTTTCCTCTATATTTCTAAATACTAAATAAAATTTTCTATGGATTCGGCGGTAACTTTGGAAGTTCATTTTTAATATAAAATTAAAATTGATAACTTAGTTATTCCATATAATTTAAGACATCGACTGAGGGTGCTTGATGGAATTTCAATATCAAATTTGAGTTATTGAGATTTTGTACACTTCCATGTATTTTGTCACTAACGACCCGGGTTTCGCCTTCCGGCATCTTCAGGCATACGAATGCCTGAAGATGCCGAAAGGCGAAACCCGGGTCGCTAGTGACAAAATAAATGGAAGTGTACAAAATCGCAATAACTCAAATTTAGTTATTCCACTTGGTTTATCACTAACGTGACGTGTTTCGCCTCTTTAAGAAGCATCTTCAGACTAACCATATCGCAAGGTTATTTATTTTCAAGGTAAACAATGATTCTAATTCTTAAATTAAAAATAGTGTCAAGCTTCCTTTGTAGGACAGACAGGTAGAAGCTTTAATATTAGGGTTAACGAACATATAAGATGTCTCAAAGGTAATAATTTTTCAGAGTTTGCGAATCATTTTATTGAAAATGATCACAATTTTAATAAAAATAATAACGTAGAAATACTCCATCGAGTAAATAAAAAAGGTAATAAAATGAATTGCTAAGAGTTTTTAGAAATTATAAAACCATTAACAGTAATGTAGGATTAGTAAATAACATTTTAAACAGAACAGGCAGCTCACAATTATTAAATTTATTTCCCTTGGGTTTTTCACCTCCAAGTACCAGTAATTGATTTGTAAATAGTCTATCAGTGTTTATGTCTTTCCCCTCCCCACGTCCAGCTGAATGGAATAAAACCCACCCTCCCTTTATTTTTAATGTAAGAATTAGAACCTTGTTTAACTTAGAATTAAATAACCTTGCAATATGGTTAGTCTGAAGATGCTTCTTAAAGAGGCAAAATGCGTCACGTTAGTGGTAAACCAAGTGGAATAACTAAGTGCCAATTTTGCAAGATAACAGATGTGGTAGATCAGTATCATATAACACTCAGCACCCAAAAGACCCCCAGAGACTGTTGACATGAACAGAATAAACTCCAGATTATCTGCAATAAGGGTTTAACCCTTTATAGGGCAAATTAGTTTTTTTCCGAAATCAACTGCGAACTATATTATTTCGAATTAAACATTGTGTATTGAACAATAATTTTGCCATAAAAATAAAAAAAGTACTTGCTAAAATTTTGGAAAAACAATAATTTGTGGTGGTTTATTTATTGAAAAAAATACTTTAAATCGATAAATAAATGCATATTGCATAATTATAGAAAAAGCTTTTCCCTCAAAAAACAATATTACCATCAAAAATATGATTTTCAAAATCAAATGTTATACACAAATCCTGTTCCAGCAGTGGCCATGAATGTGAATGGTCGATTTATCAACCACTTACGTATAATAAGTATTTGCGAGTGATTACTGCACACTTCAAGTTAGATGGTCGATAAATAGGCTAAAGAACTTTATCGATATCGTTTTTAGGTATTAAGGTTGACATTTCTATGAACACCGTATGAATTATAGCCCTTAAAGGAAGTTGTCGATATATCAAACGTTTTCGCGCTTTGCCATACAAAGGGTTAACAACAAAAATATGTATTACAGCCGAAGACATCACAATTGCATAATAATAAGGCGAAGTTGTGCTTAACCCTTATAGCGCGAGCCATTTTAGCACGAATTTATTTTCAGTCATTGATTTGTTAAAACCAGGGATGTGATAATGTTTACAATTGTTACATTATTCTATAACGTTATTTATAACGCGCAAGAAAAATTAAATCGCTACGTTATAATTTTTACTCATGATAAGGATGGGATAACGTTTCGAATTGTTACGTTATTCTAAAACATTATCCAATATTTGCCTCGTGTCAAGTATATTTCTACGACTTCTCGAGAATTGTGAGTCATTTAGAAAGAAGACGAAACCGCACCATTGTCAAACGATTGTCGAATATATTTGTCAAATATAAAAATAAAAGGATAATAAGGAAATAAATAACATTTCAGAAACGTTATCGGTTTTTATACAGTTATAGACCGTTATAATAATACCATTACGTTTTTAAAAAATAATACCAGTTGAATCGTTATTAAAACGTTACCGGATATCGTTACGTTACCTTTCCCATCCCTGAAATTGGAGAATTATGTGTAATATATATAAGTTATCCCAAATACATCGAGAAGTAAACTAAACTCATCACATTCTCACTAATATAAATCGAAAAAAATGAAGAAGCTGAAAAATATGTAATCTACGACTTTGCAAGCAAAATAGCTGCGGCCAGTCTTCATATACACCACCAACTCGCACACAAGCAAGCGCGTAGTCACATAACTATGTGTAATACATAAGGCTGACTATTAATGCTGCGTATCGGCAGTTCAAATCTGAAGTTTGAAAGACTGAATATCGAGGGCTCTTTTAAAAACTATATTTCCTTGTGTTCTACTCGATGTTTTCATAATCTGTCGCCCAATTACTCTACCTAAAGTTTTGAACTATTTTTTGAAGCATATATCCATAAGTGTTTCCTTCTAATTTTGCTGGAAATACAAGATACAGTCTTGGACATGTAAACATATCCAGCGTGTTCATCGAGTTTATGAGTGGAATAGAGGAATACAGAAAGATTATAGGAATAATTACAACAAATAGGAATAAAAGATTTACCGATTTTCATTGTAGTGATGTATTCTATAATTTTTTAAGTGTCTACTTCCTAAAGAAAAACTAACCAGCAAATGTATTTATAAAATCGACCTCTCCAAGCCAAAAGGGTGTAAGTGACAAATCGCTTCTATTCGGAGAGCCAAAAGAGTAAAAAAATATTGTGTCAGTGATAATAACTTCTTTCTAAGAATTGGAGTTTTTTTTCTTTCATTTATTGAAGAATAATATTGTCTTGGAGTGTGCAGTTTTTAGTTATTTATTTATTTGCAATTGAAATTTTTAAATCACTTAATTCCTTGGCTCTCCAATAAAAAGTACGGATTTCATAAAAAAAATACAGGGGGTGAGCGGTTAACGAACAGCTTGGACTATGAACAAATCGGACATCGAACACTTTCACGAAAGATTTTTTTGTTCAGACAACGAACACATATTCGGATAAAAAACTAAAACGATCTTTCTAATCTACTTATTGCATCTGTAAAAAAAATGACTACGGTGGGTGATCGTATGCAGATGCCGTGATCGGTTAACGAACAATTCGGATAGCGAACATAGTCTTGGAACGGATTATGTTCGTTAACCGATCACCCACAGCACTGAATTGTTTTTTTGCATTATTTTATTTACGTTTATTTTTGTTTTTCTGTTATGTAGTATTTGTTTATTATAATCATTTTAATTTTGCATAAAACTACACTTGGTTATAGAAATAAAAACCTTTTGAAATAGTTTCTCTATGCGGTGGACCCTTAAAATTGGGAACAACATAAGGAAAACTAAAAGGGAAAAAAGACAAGAGTACACTGATGTGAAGGGAAACAAAGATCAACAACGAAATATCAATGAAGAAACGTGTAAAGAAACTTGTAAACTAAAATGCAAATTTGAAAATTTGCTTGAATAAAAGAAGAATTATTTTTGCTGCGTTCTGGAACCTAAGCGATGCTGACAAGACGAGAAAAATCCCAGTCAAGACCACGAGTTCGTCCAGAGCGTGCCCCTGAAACCCCATTTCGCAAATTTACACTGTCAAACTTTTTGTACGTGAAGAAAGTATTAAGGTGTGCAAAGTATTTATTTAAATACTCTGAATAAAAGCTCAAGAAGGATAAGCTACGTTAACTCTAACATTTCGAACACTAAGACAGACGTTTCAGGATTACCAACAAAATATTTTTAAAAAATGCACAAAATCTTCAGACACAATCTTAATACATGACCATATAAATTCATTTCTACGTTTAGAAAGTCGTTATTGCAGGGAAACTACTAAAAGAAAAATATTTCTATGAAAAATCAAACTTAAACTCTATGCATAAACTATTCCTTGAAATAAATACTGAAAGCATGATGATATTTCATATTTTTCAAAAAATATTCAATACTGAATATAACTTAAGACATCGACTGAGGGTGCTTGATGGAATACCAATATCAAATTTGAATTTTTGAGATTTTGTAAATTTCCATGTATTTTGTCACTAACGACCCGGGTTCTGTCAGTTTGAGTCCATTTGTGTGCTCGAATGCTTGAAGATGCCGAAACCCGGGTTGGGCAAAAATGGATGAAACATAAATAATTATAACATTATCAGTAAGCATGCAATTTGACACAGGCAACTTACTGACAAAAAAAACTTGATGTCAATTGAACAGTTGTTTTACAATTTGAATTGTTGAGATTTTGTACATTTTCATGTATTTTGTCACTAACAACCCGGGTTTCGGCATCTTCTGGCATTCGAGTACACAAATTCCTAAAGATGCCGAAAGGCGAATATAAATATAAGATTTCATTTCATAAGTTGAGAAAAGATCGAAGCGATTCTTGTGAAGAAATGAAGCGTGTAACTAATTTATCTTAAAACCAAAAAAAATGACTGTAAAGACCAGCGAGATTCTGACAGAGAACAGGCTAAGTCAAATTCAGATAAAAGTTCTGTCGCAATCGTTTCATTCGATCTACAAAACGTGTTTGCGCTGCTGAAGCGTATAAATTGTTTTTTTAAGAGAAAAATGACATACAATTTGACTGGCCATTGCTCACTAAATAATAAGACTTACTGTGCGATATGGCATGAAAACGCACGGAAATGGGTGCCATTCATAGTATGATTGAGATAAAACTACACTACTGTGAAATATTCAGCCACGATTCACTAATAAGACATCTCACAAAAACATCGAAAAAGTTAGTCGTTACGCAATTGAAAACTGGAGATTTTTTAGATTTTGAAAAGCCGAATAAGACTTACAATTATTCAAAATTTCCCTACACTAAAATTAAATGCAGTATATTCTGATCGAATTTTCCGGATCACATAGGCTACAAGGAAAGTTTCTCATCAGAGCTTACGACTGAAAATAAGCATCAAAAAAAATATTACTAGATACTCCAACATTCAAAGATCTCCTGAAGAATTTCCAAATTTTCCATGGATAACAATTCCCAAAAAAAGTATTGCTGAAATGGTTTTAGCAAAGAAAAAAGACATTATATCAACGCTTAAATATATGCCATTAAGCGATCAAACTTTTTACAAAGATATGTTTAATGATCACCCAATGTAATAATGAAAGTACATTTTATTTTATTTCACGTTTTATCAATACTGTTCTGTTAAATGTAATAATAAATTAATTTCAGATATCGATTGAAGGTGCTTAAAGGAATTTCAATATTAAATTTGAATCTTTCAGTATTTTTATATTTTTTTACGTTTTGTCACTAACGTTTCGCCTTTCGAACTGCCTGAAAATGCCAAAAGGAGAAACCCAGGTCATTAGTGAAAAAACTTTGACGTGGAAACATACAAAATTTTAATGATTCCAATAAGCTGTTTTTTATGTAACTTGTATACCATATTAGATTAAAAATAAAACATCTTGTCACCAAACAATACAATATGTTGTTATTAATTTGCAAATTAACAATCTTATTTATCGAAAGTATGCATGCAAAAATAGAAATTCTGGGAATTGGTTTGAATGGAGTCAGATTTTCATGATTGTACTTGAACAAACAATTTCCAAAATATAGATAATGTGTTTAAACCAAGTCAAAAATGTAGGTCTCGATAACGAGTCGGGTTACATTATAAAAAAATTATAATGTGTAAAAACATTAAACATAATATATCACATGCAACTATTTTAATTTGAATACAAATATATCAAACGTAAACTGTAAGTATTATGTATTCAAACCTTCAAACGCGTTTTTCTCAAAACTATGTCATGGTGACTTGGTTCAAACAAATTCACAGAATTTCCCTCCACATTGGGAGAAAATGGTAAAAAAACTCACCCTCTTCACGATTCCTTTTGTTTTTTTTTGTAAACTATGTAAGTAAGTTTTCACATATTTTACTTCTACTCCTCTTTGGCTGAGGGCTGGTGTATTCATCAGAATCTGAATGCTCAGAATATGGTACCAAGGAAATAACGTGATCACTTCCACAATAAACGAATCTATTATCGGACTAGAACTTAAATGTTGTTGAATGCTTCTATCTACCGGAATAGTTAAAGAAATAACATCTTGTCCTTCGAAAAATGTATCACTGATATACCGCGGTTCAGTATTTATTGTCTACTAACAAATTAGTTATTTCACAATATTATATTTAGTATCATCTTGCAAACGTTGTAACAATAATTTTTCTTCGTATTGTTTTTGTTTGGCCAATTCAACAAGCATTTTTCCTAGCCAGTGACTCGGCAATGATAAAAATTAGAGATGTTTTTTTAATTTTATTTATATATTTTTATTTTTGTTATTTGAACTAATTATAACGATCCGACAACACACTTATAAGACTGGAAACATTATAACGGTATTTAAAATGCAATATTGATAACAACTGAAAAATTTACATCTACTTTAGTTGAGTTCAAAAGCATAATATCGAACATATATATACTATCTATAAAAAGCATATAAATATTGTATGGAAAATATGGGTTGTACTCACAATTACAATTTGAGAATGTTTTATTTGTGTTAGGTATCAACAAAAAAATATCTTTAAACAATTTATTTGTAGAGCTGCATACGAACAGCACACTTCTGAGAGATCTCAATACAAAATTATGGAGTTAGATATTTTGCATTGTTCAGAACTATAACAAGCATTACTATAAGCACTGGCAATACAACATAACGCAATTTACGAGTGGGCCTAGAATTTTCAGTGTCCACAAACGATTTCTATGGCAGCTCTATAGAAAGCGCTAGTCGCTGATGGACATTTTCACAACTAAACCTCGTTTTCGTTGAATTCAATGTATTTTTGAAGAGATTTCTTGTGAGATTATTCTGAAATTATTTAGTGTTATCATAACACAGGTCACGATAAGTATAGGGGGCATTGTCAGAACCCAATGAGTCAACAAATTTTCTTGAAACGTTTTTTTCGACATGTTTAAATAACTTTAAGTTGTAAAATTTGTAAGGGACATTTGTATAGCATACAAACAAGATGGCATTATTAAGTCATTTTCAGCCAAATGTAGAGTTAGCAACATTTCTTTTTAAGACATCGATATGTATGTATAATAGTAATTATACCATATAGGTACAATATACAAGTACTACAGTGAAAACATATGACATCCTATTAATGTATCCCATGCCGTATTCCCACATCAATCGGTCGTCAGTTTTTAATTTTGTTCTGGATTATTATTTTAAATTATATATTTAAACCCCTTAATATCTGCAAACATTTTTTGAAAAGTACCTTGTATAAAATAATTTTAAAATGTGTGCATACAGTCCTATGCAGAAAAAACAATACACTGACGATGTGTATGAAAGCAAACATTATGTACTTGAATATCTAAGACATGTGCCAGTGAACAGACGCGCATGATAAAAAAAAACGAAAAACATATCTACTTAGCTATCGTATTATTAGTGTATTCATAGCTGCTTTTTTTATTATGGGTAACAAATGTAACGATAAATGTCGCTATTCATTTGGGCGAAAATAAAAGTAACGTATCGTTACCAATCATGTTTAGTCTATGACCAGCATATATGGTTTTTATTATCATCTCTTGGTAAATTTCTGGTCTATGATATTATCTATGCCACCACTCCCGGTATCTGTGGTTTCTACCCAGGTTGTCATGTATAGTTAAATTTATAAAACTTTCGGGCTTGTTTGAATAAACCTTCCTGTATGGTATTTTCACTGACATTGGGGAGTTTCTTGTAGCCGCCAAAATGTCACGTTCTGTGAGGGCAGAGACGAGAAACCGTGCTAAAGATGATATTAAAAGGGTTATGCAGGTCGTGGACAAAGTACGCCATTGGTATGACACTAACTTTGAATATTTTTAATAATAAAATAATTTCTAATACACTGCTGTCTTATCGGAATCGATATCTACTGAATAAATTTGACGTCTATGTTCAGTTGACGAATTTATTTTCTTATTGCATATTGACTTTTAAAGTCTCGAAATATCAATTCATTCTGTTGTCCCAATACGTCGGCATTAAACTATTTCAATGCTTTTTGGTATTACGGTATTGATCCTGAATTTGTGAGGGGAGTGAGTGTATAAACAGAAAACATTTCCAAACAATTAGCGTTCATTTTTGGTCCTTGTCTGTCATGTATTTTAAATGACGGGCAGGAGCTGAATTTCACGTATCTATTTTCTCGTTATATTATAATTAATTGGCTCACTTGAAATTGATTTAATATTGAAAAAATAACATGGTAATTTATTTCAGGGAGAAAAAGTGGGTTACAATTGGAGAAACTACTATGAAAATATACAAATGGGTACCTATTTCCAGCAGTGAACAGAAAAAGAAATCATCGTCAAAAATAGAGAATAAAGAAAACGCGCCTTGCACGAAAAAAGGCCAAGATTCTTCAAATTCAAATTTCGGGCTGGCTGAAGATTCAAATACTTGTAAGCTATAAAAAAATATTTGTGTAACTAACAATCATTATACTATATTTCTTTGTGCCAAAGTGACCTCTTTTTGAGTAATATCAATTTTTTTAATTATGACACTAGACTTAGTTCCCAATATCGACTATATGAACTACCAATGAAACTTTTCAACGACAAATCATTCCTGAGAACTAGTAAATCTGTCACTCAACCTCCCTTTATGGATATGGAAAGGATCCGTTACATAAATATAAGTTGTTTGCTAATCGCTCTCTCAACCCATGTATCCAGGATATAGTGGGATCCATTCAAGTATTCAAACCCTGATTGCGAAGCAGTATAGAAGCCTTAAAGTGTTACAGATTTGCCATGGGGAAGTAGTATTTACGTCTTGAGTACATTCTGTGTGATTATATGTACATCATATTAAAATTATTACAGGTTTCTCAACTGTAAGTGATTCTCAAGGTCCTATGGATTTCTCCTCGTCACATATGGCCTTTTCGGAAGATTCCAACTCGCAGAGTAGTGAAGCCGGCACCGGTGCAAAACGGTTAAAGAACGAATAAGTGAATTAGTGGACACACATTGATTTAGTTATATAAATAATATAATTGTATTTGCATTTTATATGATAATTAGTACTTTTAAGTTGCGTTTTATTTGTAAGTAAATTATGAATGAGCTATTCAATAAATGCAATCACTTTTATTACTTTCTCAAGGACACGATAGGCATCTTAATTTTTAATGCAGATTTGAATTAAGGTATCGCCTGGTTGCCTCGTTTCACTGACCAATATTTTTTTAATGTCTTCACGTGTACTTGAAATAATATTTATTGTTAAAGCTTTAATTGCGACTATGGAACGACCTTCGTAAAATACTGGCTAGTGAATCTGTTCCTTGAGATTTTTTGTGTTATGATGACCTGAACTGATTTTGATTTAACGATGAATATGCTTTTCAACATGCTACTCTTTTTCTGCCAGAAAAAATACTTAATATTGCTAAAAACACTGCGGTTCTCTAGAAAATTTACATAAAAAACAAATAAACCGATAAATAATGTGAAAAACAAAATATTATTATGAAAATTTGTCGCCATATTTCAATTTTTTTCTATCATTTGTTTTAAGAGGTTCCATTTAATTATGGTGACCTTTTAATACTTATGTATGATAAATCAGCAATTCCCTATTCATAATTTAATTTTCTAGTGAATAGCATTGTTTTTATCAGCATTAAGTAATTTTTCAAACCGAAAAAGTACCATGTTGCAAAGCATATTTACTGATTTAATAATAATTTTGTAACTGTTGTACAATCTGGCACCCGACTTGGTCTGCTATCAATTTTATATTACATTCAGATGACCAGTGTGCAACTTATGCACTGAACAAATATTTATCACCCGATGTTCTGCTTTCATGTAATGTTAGCCCCAAAAGATCCTCAAAAAAGTATTTCATTGATATAACCTGTAAAAAAATTGGTTCCTTTTAAAGATAAACAATAATACAATCTATTTGAGTCCAGGGAATACTAGTTAACTACTCTTTGAATAGTTATCAGCAGATTCCTGATTTTCTGTTCATATACATTGATTACTATTATACATAGCCATTTCAATACCGAGTTCTCTGGCATGCATTTTTTTTATTGCAATTTAGAATTGAAAAAAAAGACATAAAATAATGTGGTCTAATCTGTTGGAACAATTGAAAATAATTTTTTTTTTTCATGAAAATGTTCATTTTTTTATTAGAATTTATTTTACTGTTTTATTTTTTCACTGGATTATTTGAATATTAACTTTCATTCCATCAAAATACCTATGAACCATTCCTCAATATTTTTTGGTAACCTTATATGTAAAAATATTTCTTTTAAAAAGCATATAACAATAGACTCCTCCGCTCGACCGATGTGAATGAGCGGAACATTAAAAAAAATTACATTTTCTTATGTTATGTACTATCTGGCAACCTTGTACAGCACATTGATGGAATTCTCTGAAATATTTATAGCTCAATTTGTCAAAAATCAAAAAAAAAACAATCATAACTTTCATATGTCACCATTGAATGTGATTTTGGTTTCATCATCATGGTTAAACAGGAGTCTAATGTTTGTTTTAAACCACTTTGTATAAATTAGGAAATACCTAAAATGCCAATATAGTATTAAAAATATTTTTAATTGTCATTAGCTGTTATAGTCGAAAGGATTTAGAAATGGCTTTGATGGCAATTGTTTAACACAACTTACCTCATATTGTGGCATAAAATATTTCAGTATGAAATAAAATATGGTTTGCTCAAGAATATATTTTGTTTCTCTACCATCAATACCTAAAACACATATTGCTACCAATCCCACTGCATTGGTGAGAATTTAATGAAATATGTTAATATATAAATACAATTTTAAAGTTTAGTAGTGTTGGAAATAGAATTCGAATTAATAACTTCAAACAATGCAGGGAGGACCAATACACAATATAATCAGGTCAAATATCTAAATTGCTGTTATGTACCAAACTTTTTGCAGGAACCTAATAATATATTGAAACGCTAACCTCTGGAAGGAAATCGTAGCTCTCTCTCGGCGCTGAATCATGGAATGTACTTTGTGTAGTCACTTGTGTCAGAATTTTTAATATATCATGAATATCGTCATCACTAAAGCGATCACCTGAATTCATAAAAAAATGTGTACATCATTGATAACTGACAAAAAAATAACAATAAAAGAAGAAAAATATCACAGATATAAAAGTTATTGAAATTCACAAAAGGTATTGTACTGCGGACTAGAGGAAGCGTACAAAAATGATTTTATCACCCGATTAAATAGTTCAATTTGAGAATTAACTGAAATGGTGCTATGCAATTTTCCATTGTATTTATTTGTCTGTACTCCAAGTGAAGTAATTTCCAAGCAACATATGCTACTCTTTTTCTACGCATATTTACGGTTTCCGAACAATGGATGAGGCAAAAGTAGACGAGGACTCACGAATTTATCAACAAATCTACTTATAGATATATGCTAATAGCAGGTAGATTCACTAAGCAATCGAGTAACAAGCAGTTCTTGTAGAAAAACTTCCATTGAAATAAGCTCCATTAGGAGTTAATATACTCCACAATGGGAGTGGCCATGGTACCAAAAAAAAACAGTTCCCTAGCTCATTGGCCTATTGCCAATTGTAGCCATCGTAATATGGCCAACAAGTAGGAATGTAGCCAGGCTACCACTAGTAGTTCTACTATGTATACCAGAGAACAATAATTATATTAGCATATTACTCTTATAGATTGTTCTTTACCAATTTTTTTCAAAGCTGCTATTATTGTATCTGTATTCACCAAATGCGGCCCAGAAAGTTGACATTCAGAAAATAATATGAAAGCATCTCGTATTTCTGAATAGTTCTCTCCAAAAGCAGGACGATGGTTGATGTACAACTTTACAAAGTCGTCAAAAGAAACAAATTTATTAATTGTATTGTCGAAAGTATGATAATTAACCTCTCTTGTAATGTTTTCAACCTAGAAATAAAAAAAAGAATTATTTTCTGAGATATCCAATGAAATCATTTTTTTGTTTCAATTTACCCAAAAAAAATTCAATATTCAGAACACAAGAAGGACAATATATATGTACAATCTGGAAGACTTCAAAAATATTTTGCTCTTGAAGTGGAGACGACAGAAAACAACAAAATTAGCAGTGTTTATCAAATCCCTGGCAGGTGTAAAAGAATTGTTAAAACAAATACATTTGCTGCATATTTATATTTTGTTGCTTAACTGACATTATTTTTTCACATATCATCACATTATATATTATTAAACATCGCCCAAGTTTTTAGGTCTCGATGTCATGTACAGGATGGTTTTATATGTATTTTTTATTAGTATGTTATCGCAATAATTCATTGCATAATATCAGTGTGCGAAACGAAAAGAGTGTTAAATCTGAAATCGATACTTTTCAGTAGAACCAAAACAAGATTTGCGAAATTAAGAATGTAATAGAAAATGTGATTGTTTCAACACGAAATTAACTAATTTAGGATATCAGCTGAGGGTGCTTGATGAAACTTCAATACCAAATTTGAAATTAACGAATTCAGCAGGCGCTCAATGTGGGCGGGCACACTCTGAACTTGTGGAGTGTCTCAATGCATTATAGTTAATTTGGTATATTCAATTCATTTTTAAATTTTTTAGTCATTAACGCTTTTTTCCTTTCGCACACAGTTATAATATATGGAATGTAGCTTATTACTTATATACCTGGTATTCCGTTGGAAAATATCCGATTGCACGCAAAATATCTGGCAGTTTCGAGACATTCATTCTATCATTTATATCCCTGATGTGTGGTGTGTAGCTTCCTTGACACAATATCTGTGCGTAATAGAATAAAATTTTCATTTTGTTATAAAACCTGCCCGTTTTACCACCCTTAATCAAAGACAAATATGGAGTTATTCCTTTCCCACCTTCCTCACTCCTTTTCTGCACTAAACTGTTAACGAAAAAATATGGTTATTCTTAGTGAGATTGATTTATATTTAACATTGCTAACTGGTACTTCAGTGGGATGATGTTATATTGTAAGGATGATGAAATTGTGTTATGCATGTCCATCATTCAGTGTGAAAAACTGCACAAACAACAATCGGAAAATATAAATCGATATTGGATCAGAATAAATTGATATCGAGAAATTTCTATTTGAAGGTTTCTTGACCTTCCGTCATACCATGATGACGAAGCTTGGATGGAAAGTCTTGCTTATCTAGTAGACATTTCAAATCGGCAAAGTAATATGATCCTGAAACTGCACTCGTTACTGATGTTATTTTTTGGGACTTAGCTTATTATCAAAAAAACACATTTTAATTTCTATTTTTCACTAACCTTAAATCAACTTGCCATTCTGTAATGGTGAAATCGTTTACCCCCGATGTAAACACTTTTTTACCATCGGCGCTTAATACACAATTATTTATCTACAAAAAATCAAATTGGGTTGCATGTTATATTTTTTAAGCCGTATCCTCTTTATATGGAGCATTTCAATATAAAGTGTTTAACGAGAACCTGTTCTGAGTCTTTCGCTCAACCTCTTGTCAGGAACAGTAGCAATAGAGAAGAGAGGGAAAAATATTAAGTGCTACACCAATGATCAGAGATTTTCGATAAAACACTCACTTAAATAAAAGTAACTATTTGTTTCTCTTTATTTACCTGTTTTGGATGAGCGAGCTGTGCAACATACTTGAAAGGGTTACCATCCAAAGGTAAGATTTGCAAACCTATGTGTTCATCTGTAGCAAAGAGTAAATATGGCTTAATGAATTCTGCATCTTTCTGCATAATTATAGTCATTCTTCTCACCGGCGACAGATATTGTGGACTCAAATAAGTAGCGAGTATTTTTCCCGTCTTGCAATCCAATATTTTGTATTTGAACTGTAAAATTTTTAAAAATGAAACATTTTCAGTAAACTGCATGTATTATCGTGAAATTGAAGAGATTTATGCAAGCTATTGGATTGATCAAACAGATGAATACTCACGTATAAATACCTCACTTTCACATAGTTTTATATTTTAATATTCTCCATGGATTCTATTCTTATTTTGGGGAAATTTATTTTCAATATAAAATTAAAATCGATTGCTTTTTTTATCTATGTGTATAGAATACTTTTTTTACACAGGCCCTGTAGGTTAGGAGCCAGATATATCATATATGTCACAATTAAAATAAGAAGTCTTCTCAACACATTTTGTAGGTTCGAGCAAAGCAGTACGATAGAAGGCCCGAATTCGTAGAGCCGTTCAGATGAGAACTGATCTAAAAATGGGAGCAGTGCTCCATCAAAAGATAAATCGATATGACGGAGAAGGCTAAAACTTTAACTGCTAGGTAAATCAGGACTGACTGGTTTCTATGTCTTATACGCAAACCTGCAAATGGATTACGGGTTCGTAGTTCGTTTCATGATAAATAAGGAATCTTTTGGAAGGGCTTATAAAGCCCTGAGTGACCGTACCACAGCCGTTTTCTTAATATGTAACAAAGTGTCATCTATTACAGCGAAAAAGGGATAAATGGTAAATAATAATATATTTTAAAATCAGATAGCGACATCTATATGTAATTATCGCACGCTTCACTTGTAAAGCAGGGACCCGAACCATTATTTTTTTCGTTAGGATTCAGTAAAAAAAAAATATCAGTTCAGCTCGTATTTAAATCACTTTTAAAGTTGTCAATTCTCGGTGGAAAGGTGTTATATTTAAAAAAATAAAACACAATTTGTTTGTACTAATTCCACATGTCTATAATGATCAGGACCAGTTTCGCTCATCATGAGCATAATATCTTAAATCAGCGAAAGATTTTCTAGTAAATCGAAAAAAAACGAAATAAATATCGGTTCGGTTTTCGTTCCGTCAAAAATAACGGTTTTTTCAGGTTTTCGCTTTTTGGTTTGGCTCCAATTCGGGTCCCTGATAAGATGAAGAAAAAGGTATTCAATTTTATATTGGTTGTAACGGTATTTTTATAAAATTGAAATTTAAAAACCAATCAATAGTTTGACTAAGTTGACAAAAGTTGTTTCACTTAAATAATACTTAACATCACTGGTAGACATTATCACTAATATTCGGTTGTGTTCATTTGGATAATAATTGATTACAGCACACGGTACAGCGGTTTGGTCAATCCTGATCATTTTTATTAAATCAAGACAATTTTTTATATTGTACTCAGCCATCATGCGATCCTTTCCAAATGTCAATAACGTTGGACTGGGGCACATTGTGAATAAAATTGAAACTATGGGCTTTGTGTGTGCCCTGTATTTCCCAATAAACTTCCATTCATTATCAACACAATCATGTTTATATAGAACTGTTGTATAACCGGTGTCCTGAAATATAACAATATTTAAGCACATGGAAACATCAAAAAATGGATCTATTTATACTGCTACACTCTATTTGTTCTGCATATCCCTGTTTGTTGAGTGATATGCTGATGTTAATGTTTTTCGACAAATATAATCATTGTATAGATACTATAGAAACAGAGGTATATTATGTTTCCCAGCTTTTTTCAAAAGAAAAGATGTTATCTATTTACTAGTTGAATTTTGCTGCTTAGAAGTTATGAAGTTTATAAAAGCCGATTTTCAGTATTATTTGCAAAATCTATACTCACAAAACCCGGCAGCTAAATGGTTACTAATTAGTTTTTCAGAATTTACTTGTATAGAATATATAATGTTTGTGTAAAATAAATTAAAAATATAGATATTGAACCAGTACATACACAAATAACAACTTTGGATGAATCTTGAGAAAATTCTATGAGATTCATTATAAATTTTGAATCTTCTAAAGGTTTCTTTACTATGGGTGTCAAAAGTGTTAGGTCAATAAACCACAGTCCAGAATATCGAACAGTACAAGCTAAAAATGTTCCTGAAAACCAGTTTTACACGAGGGATCAAGCAGATTTCAAATATATTATGGTCCATAAAACCCAAACAAAGTGATAAAAATTGTGTGTGGTTATTTGTAAATATGTATATACGGCTAATTTGAGCTTACATACCTGACGGTGAGTATTTCAGACAAGTAATTCCTAGGCCTTCTTTTGAATTCGGTCCTGCATTAGTGGTCAATAAACTAGATATATCAGCGATGAGAGAATGAGTGTCAAAATTGAACAATCGGATTTTACCTGTTTGGTCTCCGAAGCAAATATGTGGCCTGTAGAAAAATAAATAAACTGATCCACATTTTTTTAATCATGCCCACTATAGAGTATATGGACTCCCATTGGAATTTATCTCAACAAAAATTGTTTAAGAGAACTGCTTTTTAATCTGCAGTTCAGCCACTCTCTTTCGGCAAGAGTAAAGATAGAAGGATACGGCTAAGACAGAACTAGTGGTTAGCTAATCTCTCTTGCTACGCCCCATTTGCAGGATGGGATGGGTGGAAGTGAATTTAGACATCCATGCCTCCGAGCACAAACCAGTAAATCAATTTATGTGAAAAAAGTGTTAGTACTGGTATTTGTTAGTAATGTAGTGCATGAGTCATTTAATTGATAATGCTCACTCAAGAAGTTGGCCTTAATCTCACTCACAATTCAGGATGTGTAGCTATAGCTGTTATCTTGTCGTGTTTAGTGTCAACGATATTACAATATTTTTCTTTGACAACATCGAGCAATGCAATGCCATCAGTATTACAATCTAAAGAAAATAAATACATTATATTATTTTGTATAGGATGTTGGATGGATTATAGGATGTTGTTTACTCTTTATTTCGCTTTGTGGAATGCGAAAAAGTCACATGTGTGTATCTTTTCCAAAAAACAGTGCTAAATTGCACAGTTTTGTTTTGCAAGAATCTTTACAAAATCTTAGTATAATTTTAAACTTAGGCTTGTATTTTTCATAAGATCATGCATATAATATTATACTCACATGCAAGTAAATTTGAAATAGGATTATATGGAAACACATCCATATCTTCATTTTTACTTTCACAGCTATTGTAGAAATCTAAACAGAAATAAAAAAATGTTACACTGCTATCACAAACTTAAGCCATATGTTTTGAGGTTGTTAAATTTTAAAAAGTAAAACCTTTTACATCATCGGGAATAAAAGATAAATGATTCACTACGCCAATATTAGAATTATCGTACACTGAAAGTATTTTCAATTCATAGTTGTGAACACTTATCATTCCTTTGATATTTGCTGTTACAACATATCTGAAATAAAAATGAGTGCTAATTATTTATCAGTAAATGATTCTTCTAATGCCATTTTTAACTGCATTACTTTTTATTTATGTTTTATATTTGGTTTAGTCTTTTGATACTAATAGAAAAATGTATATTTTAATACAAATTACAGCAAATCCCAATGGAAACAATTTTCCTGAAAACGTGCACTTACATATTCAAAAAATGAGTGTATATTATAAAAAGTTTTGTTATTGATCACAACATAATACACACATATTTTATATATACTACATAATATTAAATAATTATTTGGTACATACTCTCCTGATTGTGCCACGGTTTGAATGCAGTGTTTATCAATTTTCACAAGCTTTATGAAATCTTTGTGCTCTTTTTTATACCTTATCTTCAGTTCTAGAAATCCATATACTGCAACAAATCCGCGATCAGTACAAACGTATATTTGTTCATTTTTATTTATGTAAGTTAGACAGGTGAAATTTCCATGAGCTTTGTATTTCGTCATGACACCACTAGTTTTATTTATTATAATTTCTTTCGAAATATGTTCATCCTGAAATATAATAGGAAATTATTTGATTGAAATTCAAATCATAAATATGTTGTTCAGTCGGACAACCTTTTTTCGTGGAGAGTAAGGCTAAAAGGATGGGGCTAGAACAGAATTAGTAATTATCTAATCGCTCTAAGTTCACCTCATTTTTAGGATCGAATGGATGGGAAAGATATAAATAAATAATAACACAGCTTTACATTAATTTTATAAAGTTAATATGCTTACCCAATGACCAATGTAAACAGAACTTTCACTTGCAAGGCAAAATTCCCTCGAATCGTTAGGGTTGAAAACGATGTCAATTACTTTGTAACTTTTCAGGTCAACACATACAGTAGCTTTAAAAACAATAATTATACTGAAAAACATACTCTTAACAAAACTTTAAAAAGATACATTATTAACACATACAATTCAAATATTATTATTATTTTATTATTGTTGCATTTATTTATTATTGATTCTGAAAAATATTGAAATTAAACATAATTGTTTGATACAGTGGAATTACTATATAGCTAAGCGAAACAAACATTTTTTTAAAATAAAAATGTGGAATATGTACCCTATATAGTGTGTTATGATTAACTGTAAACAATATCAAATTTATAAATAATTATATTACCAATTGGTGCAGAATCATTACATTTACATTTCCAAATACTTATTTTTGGGTATTTTTCATAAGCATAGGTTAATAGGTATTGAGCGTCTGAACTCATTATTGCCTTTTCTAAACAATAGCTTCCATGGGGATCCAATATAATTCTTGCGGAATTTAAGGTCTCGGTTTCCCAAATACTTATGAAATTATTATTCCCGAAACCCGCTGTCAGGATCCATCTTCCATTTGAATCACAATCAATGTTGGTTATCCCGTTTTTCTTGGAACATAATAAAATCAACACAATTATTATAAAGATAAGCTCATATAGTTATAAATAGACATCACATGAGGACGTATCAAATTTTTATTAACTCGAAATCGAGTTTACAGTGTGCTGTTTTTAGTTACTATGGAAAACCCCTCTGAAACATTAAAAGTACTTAGTTTAAAAGTATTTAATTTTTGTAACAATGAGACCAGCAATTTTTTTCTTTTATAAAATGTCACATGTCTCCAGTAAATAAATTATATATACCGTAGTAAAAAATATAGACCAAATTTACATTTCATTTTATGTAGCTCAATAAAGATCATGAAACAATTAAGTAAACTCACATGATGCAAGAAATATGATTTGTTTTCAATACAATTGTGCAAAACAACATTGTTCGATGCAGCGTAAATAATATTTCCATTAGTAAGGCATTTTGGGGGAACATTTTTATCTATTCCAAAAATCCACTCTATATTCTGAAACATTTAGTAACCAAATATTCAAATACATTTAGTATAAGCTCATAATTGTTAAATTGTTATATTATGATACAACCAAAATGAGGTGGGTTAAATTAAAGGGTGAACTTAGTTAAATACTCACACCCTTTTTCTCCCTGTACAAGGTTTTTACAAGAAATCAATAATATATTTCAATGCCGTACATTATGTATTACATACATAAAAAGATCAATAAAAATTGAAGGTTGGGACAGATTTGTAAGCAGCTATTCTTTGTGCCGATCAAAACAATGTTGTTGATATTCAATAACATATTAAAGCTCTCTGATATTTTGTAATGATGAATTGTAATAACATATATTATGAAAAAAATATTAAATAACCACAGAACGGATAGTTTAAAGCGGTAATAGTGTTTTAAAGATTAAAATTGAAATATTTGATACGCACCAATTGGTGTAAATCATCTGGAGTTTTAAAATTTATTTCATCGTCAGGAAGAATCTCAAGTCTTGAAGATTGAGCACTCATTTTATTCAATCTGTATCAATAAAATTGGCAAGTTGGTAAGTGAAAATCTTGACAATTGATAAGCAATGTTTGAAAATAATATGTTCTTTTTCACATATTTTTTTTTAATTCTTTAATGCTGTTAATATTACTCTCTAATTAATTTTAGAACACTGCATAATAATTTCCATTCTGATATATATTTTATATGTATATTAAATTTTATAATGAATCACTGGAACTAATATTAGACTGTAGTGTTTTATTATCTTGCCATGTAACAAATAGTGGCTTGTTAATTATTTTTTTTTAATAGGCGTAAGCTTTATCAACATACGAGTTCAATGGTCACGATCATCATGATCAATAACAAGTCGATCATAACACAATGAAGTTCTCTTTGGCATTAGAAGTTATGACAGTTTTACAAATAATTTCGTATGTGAAATCCTTTCCTATCAATAAAAAAAGTTCTAGACTTCCTGTGATTCCCAACAACGAGCAGGTGAGTGAAATTTGAACTAAAAATGTAAACATTATCGAGGATCGGATGAATTATGTTTAGTCGGATAATTAACAGAGTTTTCATTCATTACATAATTTATAGCTGTCAAAAATATGTATTGTTTTTTGATTACTTCCATGCAATCAAACAACGGTTGAATTAATACAATATTGAAAATCGTGTTACTCCATCTTGTGAATGCTATCGACACGTTTCTTTTCAACATGTCTTGAATGAAAAACTGGAAATCGTAAATAGTTGTGATATCACTAAAAATGTTTTTCATGATGTAAAATATTACTTTTAACCCATTCTTGCTGTGTTCCAATATTGGAACATTTAGCTTTTATTGTTACCCTTCCAATAAACAATGTCCAACATAAATTGAGATTGGATCAATCAACGTCTGGCAAGTGTCGGGAGTGTGATGCAGTAATGTTTCTGGTTTTAACCTTTTGGAGTGATGAGTGTTTTTTATTAGCACTTTTTACAAGCAAAATGACATGTAATCTGACAAAATTCAAGCAAAAATGGGTTAATGTTAGTGACGAAAGCAATCTCACTAAGTTACAATAACGTGCTGACAGCTCATCTAACCAAAAGATTTTTATTTTGTTTGTAAGGTATAACTTTAACTCTAGTGTTATGGTTGTAAATGAAAAACCCAGGTAGTCTCATTGCAGTTTCACGATACTACCCATTTTAATCCATAACCTTAGGCCATTTAGCTTCTCTATGCTATTGAATAATATACAATTTTATCATTGAAAACATTTTCATACATTCAATAAGCATCGTGAATTTAACATGGACATATTGTTTTCTAGATGAAATTTATGCAAAGATTTGGCTACCTAGAAGGAGATCAGCCTGGTTTTGAAGCCCAATATACAGAAAGTTCAATCGCTGAGGCGATAATAAGCATTCAGAAATTTGGAGGTATTAACACTACTGGAGTCTTTGATGAAAGCACAGTTCAGGTGAAGAATAATTTCTTTTCAATGGAGTCAGTTCACTATTCCTTTTATAAAATTATTTTGCATGTCAATCCACAATATGAGTGGTATAAATTTTGTTGAATATTTTCACAGCTTATGAGAAAACGGAGATGTGGAGTGAAGGACGTTACTAGAAATAAAAGAAAACGGCGTTTTGCAATCGCAGGAGGGTGGCGAAAGAGAGAGTTAACATACTTGTAAGTAAAAGATAAGTATTCTAAGATAATGGCCAGGCATGAATGGCATAAACCTAAAGTTTCTCTAGAGTAGCCTGCAAAGGCATGTTTTAAAAATGAACAGAATACCAAGAAATTTTTACCTAGTTTCTGACTAAATCTTAGCACTGCCTTCATAATTCCAAAGCGATTAGAATTTTCAGAATAGAAAAAATCTGCCATATTGCAAGTCAAAACCACAAAACTTGAAAAAAATGTTACATAATATTATTTAATAATTCTTGTACAGCTAAATATGCTGATATTTTTACCCTATATGTCTTTTTGTTTTCCATTCAGCCTCTCAAATTGGACTCCAAAAATTGGTGAAGAAGGAGTACATAGTGAATTAAAAAAAGCATTCAATATATGGGCAGGCTACGGAAACTTAACATTTATAAGAACGGATAAACCGTCAGCTGATATTGTCATAGCATTTGGAGAAGGCCATCATGGTGACCCGTAAGCATAAAAATCAAAACAAAATCTATTTTAATTATGGCTAGATTTCTATGTTTCATACATGCAATTTGTGCAACAAATGAATCTTAATTAAATAATAAAGAAAATTATTATTGCAGATACCCTTTTGACGGTTTGGGAAATATCCTAGCCCACGCCTTTTTCCCATATTATAGTTACGGAGGTCAAGTGCATTTTGATAATGATGAAAACTGGACAATCAGATCGCAGGTCGAGAACGATGATAAGACTGATTTTTTTTCTGTGGCATCACACGAATTGGGCCACGCTCTAGGCCTCGGCCATTCTGAAGTCGCAACATCAATCATGAACCCTTATTACAAGGAGGGAAAAGTCTTGCAGTTAGATTATGATGACGTTATGGCAATGTATCAACTCTACAGTAAGTGCATAAAGTTGTCAAAGTAATATTTCAAACATTTTAAGCATTAAAACATATTACAATGAAGCTGAGAAACTGTGGAATTATTCCCACATGTTTAGTTCAACAAGAATAATTATCAAATATCATTGGAAGCTAATTCAGTATCACACCATCATAGAAATTGCTTTCTTTTTACCTTATAATGAATATATTATGTAGAATTTATATTTATAAAAGTATGCCGAAATCCATAAATCAAAATTGAATGAAATGGTTTTGTATAAAAATAAGAGCCAAAAACTTTTAATCTTTTATAATTTAAGACATCGACTGAGGGTGCTTGATGGAATTTCATTATTAAATTTGGATTATTGAGATTTTGTACACTTCCATGTATTTTGTCACTAACGACCCGGGTTTCGCCTTTCGGCATCTTCAGGCATTCGAGCACACGAATGGACTCGAACTGAGTTCGAGTTCAGTTCGAGTCCATTCGTGTGCTCGAATGCCTGAAGATGCCGAAAGGCGAAACCCGGGTCGTTAGTGACAAAATACATGGAAGCGTACAAAATCTCAATAATCCAATTTTAATCTTTTGCCAAAAAAAATTGCAAGAGCTCCTTTTATTCTGGATGTAAATATGAATGACTATAATTACTTTAAAAAATAAAACACAATACATTTGTACTACTTCCACAAATAAATATGTGGAAGTAGTACAAATAAATTGTGTTTTATTTTTTAAAATATATTGTCTTTCCACCAAGAATTGACAGTTAACACCTTAAAAGTGACTATAATAATCACAAATGAATCCCTGGAAATTTTTAGTCAGGACTCAAGGCGATGTCAACTATGAAGTCAAAGAGATCACTCCGAAAGATTATGAATCATCAGCTGAATCAGAAGAAAACGAAGACATCACGCCTACAGTACCTATCGGACAACCCACTGAGGAAAATTATCCAATAGAAACTACAACTCATCCGAGAATCAATTTCACCATCACATCTGAGAGGTCTTCGACACAGAGCACTCTGGATATAACGTATCATGGAGATTATGAAACAGTCGATGTTCACAAAAAGCATGACACCAAACACGGCTTGCCATTTGATAGTAATAATGAACCATCAAATCTGTGCGACGGGAAATATGATTCTCTGGCGAATCTGAGAGGAGAACTTTTCGTTTTCAAAGAAAAGGTATGTTTATGAAGTTGTCAATGTGCAGGTAAAATATCTAAGTTAATCGAAATAACACGTTTAATAAATTTTAGTATGTTTGGAGGTTTGCAAAAAGAGGAAAGCTCGCTGAAGGGTATCCCGTAGAAATTAAAAGCCTTTTTCCACAAATGCCGGACTCCATCGAGAGCATAGATGCCGCATACGAAAGGAAAGATGGAACAATTTGTTTTTTTATGGGTAAGAATTATCATGTAGATTAGTTTATTCTAATACTATTCTTTTAGTTAAATTAAAATAATATGAATTTAATTTACTTAATCTTTTTAAGGCAACCAATACTGGTTATACAGAGATGAAGTAATAGAAGGACCGAGACTGCTGACAGATTTCCAAATTATGACCGAGATGGAATCCCTCGATGCCGTATTTACATGGTCTAAAAATGACAGAACCTATTTATTTAAAAACGAAAAGTTCTGGCGATTCGATGAATCGTCCAACAAACTCGACGAAGGATATCCGAAAAACATGACACGGTGGCGCGGAATACCCAACGATTTGGATGCCGTCATAACCTGGACTGACGGTAATGCATATTATAATAGAGAAAATGTTTTCTTAACAATTACCATAAATAATAGAGAATATTTTCTGACCTCTGTCCCATTTCACACCGATCAACATAAACAATAAGATTATTTATTTCTCTATTCTTGATAATGCATGACCAATGGTTTTGTACTATAATGATTAATACAAATACTAATAGACATTTTAACAGGCTAATTTAAACAAATCTTATACTGGTATGCTAGTTGCCTTCATTGAATTTTTCTGTTTTATTTTAGGAATGACATATTTTTTCAAAGGCGCTCTGTATTGGAAGTTTGATAATGTACTAATACTAGCTGACAAACATTATCCGCTGCCGGCCCCTCAATACTGGTTTGGATGTCCAGAAAACTTTGAAAAGTTTAAGCCGGAAGAAATCTTAATTATGGGGCTTTCATAATAAATTAAACACCTCTATCAAGTATTAAAAATTCGGGATTTTTGAGTAGAAATAAACATGAACTTTTTCCTAAATGCAATCTGTACTATCATTAAATTATTGTCCACGGCAACAAGATACAACTAGTTTAAGAAGCTATATAAAACCATCACTTACTGTTGCGCAATGCACAGCATGCTACACAGTGAACACAAAATAAATGCTAATTATCATTATGCAAACATTTTATCTTTTTTAAGATGGACATATCTAAAAATAATTATTCCTAAAATCAAAACTAGAGAAAGATTTTGATTCTTTGAATTTATTGGTGGTGTATTATCATTTTTTTAATACTTCATGAGCATGAATGAATTTAAACGATCGCTTTAGATATAACTGCTCGTAGAGTATAATTAACTAGAAAATGTTTATTTCATTTACAATTTCACAACTTAACACAAAAAAAAAAAAAATAGTCATCGCAAAAATGTGTATTTTTCAGTCAAATAAAAAATTTAATTAAACTGATTGAAAAATCAATTTATGAATTCGAAACATAAGCCGTTGACCACTCAGCTATCTTTTAGTATAAAACTTTGAAATACAAAAATCTTCTTTAGTGAAATATTGTAATAATTTTTATTTAGTTTATTTATAGTTTTTATTTCTCAGTGTGAAATTGTGAGCCAGTAAAGACACACATTACAATATATACTGTAACGCAGCACACACTCTCTCTCTGCATATGCAGTGTAGAGCTAATTTTAATATTACTAGATCAATGTAGTATAAAATTCAATCAAATAATGTATTCGGCATTAGGTAGAATTTAATGTAAAATGAACATTGATAACTTCGTTATTCCACTGGTTTTATCACTAACGTGACGCATTTCGCCTCTTTAAGAAGCATCTTCAGACTAACCATATCGCAAGGTTATTTATTTCGAAGGTAAACAATGATTCTAATTCGTATATTAAAAATTAAGTGTAGGGTGGGTTTTATTCCATTCTACTGGACGTGGGGAGGGGGGTAAGACATAAACATTGATAGACTAGTTACCACAAATGAATGAATTTCCACAAAGTCACTGTTGAATCCATAGAAAAGGGTGGAATTTATTTTACAAACATGCTTTTATGAGTTTTTAAACCAGCAATTTTTAGTAAAATTTATAACAAATTATGATGAAGATTCTTGAAGAAATATTAAGTAAATATTTGTAAAACATTTTTTCTTGTGCATTGTTTATTTAATAAAAAAATTATTCAAACATTCTTTATTCATAAATACAATAGGGATTATTTAACCCACTAATGGAATAGGAAACGATAAAAAAGGAATTTAATACATACATTCATTCAATATTGCATTTCCATGGAAGAAAAATAATATTACTTTTATCTAATCCTTCAGCATGTAACCGAGGTGGCACAATTGCTACGCCCATGATTATTACACGTCACACAATAAAATATATAGCACCGCATTATATTCTTCATCAGTACACGATTTGCACTATACCGGAAACAATTAATGTACTTATGCATAATTCTACCCGAGTTATATGTCAACGGATAATTAGAGGTATGATCAATAGTGACATTAGCAAATGTTTTTTTGACATAAAAATTAATATACATATTATTATTCAGCATATTAATCGTGTTGTTTGTTATTTCAAAAATCCTAACGATTATCTGCAGCATGGGTGAAAATATCTTTATATTAAATTTATAAAAAATAGAATACTTGTAATTCCTGGCAAAATACTTATAAAAGAATTATTATAACTACTTTTGTTTAAAGCTCTCGCAGGATTATTAGTCCGCGAGTATTGGTTTAAGTATTTTTTTGCAGTATGCCCGCAGAAAAATATCAGACATCCCGATGATGCTCAGACAGCATTCTTTCGCAAATTTAATATCACATTAAAACAAAAAAAAAACATAACATTACTTATCTTGTCTAATGAATACTTTAAAATTTGTTCCTATAAATGAAATAAGTGCAATGAGTTTTTAATGTTAAACCTATAACAGGAAATAAGTAAAAAAGTGAAATGATTCTTTTTAATAATAAAGGAAAATCCAAAATAAGTCGACGGTGGAAATGACAGCGTAATATTTAACTGCAGCATGAAGCGGGGTTAGGGTCCTTTCCTGATCTCTTGGTGATATTCAACCGGGTAAATTCTTCAGCGATAGTAGGATGTATTCCAACAGTGTTGATTAATATCTCCATGGTCACATTGCACCTGTGAACAGACACATTTCAATATTTCAAATAATTTTCTAAATTAATTTAAAATTAACAATGATTTTTTACGAGATAATAAATACTGTCCTTGAAAACATCCCAAGTGTAGCACATTTCGTGGCCTTATGATCATATGAAGGAAACATATCTGTGCGCGAAAGGGAGTTAAGTGGAGTTAATTGAAAACATTAGTTAAATATTCCAAAATAACTACAATACATACATGCATATAATACAGAAAGGAAGAGTCAAATCAATGCTGCTGAATTCGTAAAATTCATGTTTAAATATCACATTTTTCATCAAATTTCAAATAAATACAAATGCAAATCTTTTTTTGGCTCTCTTAAAAAGTACTAATTTTAGACACACTAATTTTGCACACAGATATTATTTTGTGTAGGAATATAAAAAACAAAAACAGAAATTCTAAATAATCAGAAAACATTATTTTTCAGATTTTTAACACATATATGAATCAATACTATTGCGAAGAATGCAACTTCAAAACCTTACATGTAAATAAAATTGTTAAGAAATTAGTATTTGAAATGATTAAAAATTTATTGCTAGAAGTCACTATGATTATTAAAATATTATAGAATATACAAATTTGATTTTAATAAAGACTCGATCTTTAATATCTTTTTATTTACTTATAAATTTGTGTTAGTAAGATTATCATTAATAATTATTATCTTCCGTTATATGACTCCAATTATATAAAGAAACAGCAACATACTTCATCGCGACAGCGAGTCCTTGAATGATTTCACCGGCATGAGGTCCAACAAAATGTAAGCCGACGATCTTCTGCGATCCTTCTTTGAGGGCGATCGCTTTCAGGTAACAATTCTTGATAGAGCGTTGTGGGACGAAAAATTCGGTAGGTTTGTAATAACCGTGATAAACTTCTAAGTTATCAGCACCATAGCTGAAAAATAAATAATAAGCGATGTCAATGAAACATTTCATTTTAATTTAATATCATCGACTTCATCATAATGAAAAATAGATCGTTTAATTAGATTAGAATAATTAATAGCAGAAGTAATAAATCTAATCAGATTACTAGACAATCAATATATCTGAAAAAAATTACAATATCGGCATTTTTATCCATGTCCGCTTCCAACGTGGAGCATATGGCCTCCCAATGGAGGTATCTCATGAGAACTTTTCCATCTAGTTACTCAATTGCTCAGCCTCCCTTTTTTTTCAAGAGACCAGGGATAGAAGGATAGAGCTAGGACAGGACTAGTGGTTAGCTAATCGCTCTCAAGAATTTTTTCAAGCAAAGAACGTAGATTTTTACAGAAGCAGTCAGTACAAGAACTACGATCTACACTCAAATTTTGTGATAAAACTTAAGAAAATGTACAAAATTTGAACGATGCAAATTTGATGTTGAAATTCCATCAATCACCCTCAGATATCTTAAATTACATTTAACTCGTTATTTTTCAAATTGTGAACAAACTGCTTTACCGAAAATATGAAAAATTATCTTACACAGAAATGGCATTCTCTTCGCTCAATCCAACGCAACCGTATTCTAGAGGAGAAAATACTGTTGTGGCAACATTTGTGTAGTCCATCTGCTGCGTAGATCCACCGTAGAGTCTGCGAGCTAACAAACGACCGGCGTGAATAGCAACTGGAGTGAGTTCCGGCCGCCCGGCGAGGACGTCACCTACTGCATAGATATTGGGAACGTTGGTTTGCTCTTCGGCCGCGTCAATTTTACCAGAACCGGGAACTGTCACGACACCGGCAGATTCCAAATTGAGGTCTTTGGTGAGCGCATATCTGCCGGTTGCTATCAAAACGGTGTCGAATTCTTCTTGATGTCTGCAATTCAAAAAATAAATGAAGACAACAAAAACAACTAATTGAAAAATAACAAAAGATGTCTTATTGACAGCTATTGAAAAAATAAGGAAAAACTTTAAATAAGAGATCAGAAATTCCAAGAATAGCATATTAATTACATTCTCTATTATTCAGATGTCAAGGTCAATCTTCTATTGATGTATGAAGTAACACAAAAACGAAAACCGAGATGCACATAAATATTGAATTTACAATTTTTTTTTTTCACTTTTAAGGTGTTAACTGTCAATTCTTGGTGGAAAGACATTATATTTTAAAAGTAAAACACAATTCATTTGTACTACTTCCACATATTTATAATGATCAGGACCGGTTTCGCTCATCACGAGCATTATCAAGTGATCAGTTGATAATGTTGATAATGCTCGTGATGAGCGAAACCGATCCTGATCATTATAAATATGTGGAAGTAGTACAAAGGAATTGTGTTTTATTTTTAAAATAGAATATACAATTCATTTATAAAAATATCTAATTAACGTAATACATTACTTCATATTTACTGCAACGCAAGGGTTGGTAAATATTTTCTTCACCCTTTTCTTATTCTATTGCACAGTAAAAAGATGATTAAATGACAATAAAAAATTGGAGAGTTCTAGATTCTAGAGACAGAGTAGTGAGAGCTTCCTTCATCGGTCATTATTCTAATGGTCAAATCCTGACAAGCATACCAAAGAATATTTTCCACTAAAAGAAATCCCTTTAAGCAGCCTTAGGATAGATCCTGCTGCATTGAGTTTTATTTCATAAAAACCTTAACATTACTTGGTTTAGATTTCAATGTTTTATTGATATTTTGATCATATATCATTATTTATTTGCAGCAAAGCAGAAAAAATCTATTGTGGTCAGTTAGATGTGTACTTACGATATGAAATCTAAAACTTACTCTGTATTCAATTCTGTGTTCGTCCATGTGACTAGGAATTTTCCAGATTCATTCTTTTCAACACTTTTGGGTATGCATTTGAAATGGAATTTAACTCCCGTATCGACCATCTCATTGGTGATGGTTTCCGCCATCTGCTGATCGAATCCTCTCAGTACCACGGAGCGGACGAGAACAGTCGCATCGTATCCGAGTCCTTTGAGGAATCCTGCACATTCCAAACCGATATCTAATATGCGAGTTAAGAAATCAATCCAAAATTAACAAATTCTGAAACATTTTAAAAATAAAATTGTATTTTTTTCTAGACAATTTGTTAAAGCCCAAATGTGAATGAGAATATGGGTTATCATAAATCGCTTTTCTTGTGTGTCTTTAATAGTGTGTTGGTGGAATAAGCGTTTTTTTATCCCAATTTAGTTCCATTTACCTCTATAAAATACTAATTATTTTCAAATTTTATTACATAGAGAACTGTTAGCTCAGCACCGAAACGGTCTCAAATTCAAGTTTCAATTATGCATTCGAATTAATATTGATGTTTTTTTCATGTTTGAAGCGTAGTAATAAAATAAGCTGATAAATAAAGTTATCATTAACGTGACCATTCATGGAAACAAATGGATGTTTTATTTATGAAGAGATTAAATATCAAGGCTATGAATATGTTATATACATTATGATTTGTATCTAAAATTGATAACAGCTTTATGATATGAAAAAGATATCATTTGTCATTTTTATGAGTTATTTTATAAGTGGCGATATGAGTTTATTGTCAATTTCATTTTTACAAGCTATGACAATACAGCAATCAAATTTAATAAGCAATATTATTATATATTTAATTAACAAAATAGTTATTTTGTCTTTGACAAAAAAATCCCCACGATCACTGCCATTTTTGTTTTTTAAATATATCTAGTTATGAGACATAATTAAAACAAACATTTCGATGTGTCAATATTGATAAAGGATACATCCTGCTCCGACGACGAGGGTCTTTCCGGGTGGACGGTTCAAACTGAATATGTCATCACTTGAAATTGCATATTCCAAGACGCCCGGAACATCGGGATACTGTGGACGTCCGCCGACAGCAATGACAATGTTGCTGGCCGTCAATTCCTTTTCTGTTCCGTTTTTCATAACGGCCACTACGGTATTGGCATCTTTGAAACGGCCCAGACCGTTTATGTACTCTACCTTTTTGTCTCGAAGTTCTACGCGGGTAACCCAGTTTACAGATTTTATGTGATTTTGTACTGATTCAGTCAGCGTAGCCCAATCGTTTTTAATCGATTCCGGGCTGACAAATTTCCATCCGTATGCTTGGGCATCCTGAAATGAGGTTATATTAAATAATTAATATACACATGTATTCAAACTGCACATTCATACATACAGTGGCAAATTCTATCATGAATTAACATTTTACGGGCTTGTACAATATTGTTAATAAAATTTGATGCGGTTGCGGGTTTTCTTTGTTCAGACAAATCAATTTCATGTCAAATTCACAAGGCCGCATGTCAAATCAACAATTGATAAAATACTTACATTGAAAATAAACATTGTTTATGAAGCACATTTTATTATGCTGATACTATGCAATGTCCATAACTTACCAATGTAAAATAATATCTAATCTAAAATCAGAATTCTTCTAAAAACAAATGAAATGTAGGTTAGAGAATATTATTAGAATATTGTAACCTTACCTTCAAGCCAGATGTCTAATTTGCTACACAAAATTAATGTCAAATCAATTCTCTTTAAATGACTCAGGGACACGTGTATGAAATGTGAAAATAACAATCCAATAGTATGGATAGTACATATATATATTATATAAATACTTATTCATAATCGTTTTAGTGACACTTGATTACTTATACAAGCAAGAAAGAAAATCGGATGGATGAATAAATGGATGGTATTTTGAATAATTGATAGCTCACATTTCAAATCAATATCATATTGTTTTCAAATGTTTTCTCTGTACAATAAATCAAAATCAAGTACTAACATGAATTGCTTCTCCCAGTAAAGCAGCCTGATGCATGAGTTTCTTGGGAATACATCCTACGTTGACACAAGTGCCACCCAAGCCCCATTTTGTTCCTTGAGGCGATGGTGTGACATAGTCGAGTACGGCAACTTTGGCACCGTGGCCCACGGCTTCTTTTGCGCAAGCGAGGCCACCCGAGCCACCACCTATTACAACTAAATCGTAGTCGTATTGAGATGCTGGAAAAAAATATAAAAACCCAATTTATAAAAATAGATTATAAATCGAACCCAGACTTGCTAAGGACTATCACATAGAAAAAATAATTTTAATGTTAATATAATCCAAGAAATAATGCTTCTATGACTGTTTTAACTTGCTGTTGAATTAAAAACATAAATTGTAACAATATAGAAAAATTGTTTTAGGTTAATCAAAGTAATAAAATTCTCATGGAACTGAATACTTTATTATTTGTACTCTAATATAATGGCGTTTTACCAAGTAAATGCCAATTAAATCAATAAATTGTGTTCAAAAGTTTAGTTTGATGTAATTGTTTGTATTAATTTAAATAAATATACTTTCTTTCATATTTTAACTGTCGGCCATTTTGCTTATTTTAATTTTCAATAAACTATTTCACAAATAGGTGCTTGAGTAATCCAACAACGGCATAGTGGCATTTTAGCTTCTGAAGCTACATTAATAAGTAATTTTCTATATTTTTTAGAATTACGAATAAATTTGGCCGACGATAAAATTGAACATAGTAGTTATTTGATAGCAGCTGATATTGACTTGCTTTAAGATGGCGGTGATATTGCATATTGGAACTATAATAAAAAAAAAAGGCTAAATGTTCCAATATTGGGCAAACTGGGCAAAAATGGATTAAACATAAATAACATTATCAGTAAGCATGCAATTTGACACAGGCAACTTAACTTACTGACAAAAAAAAACTTGATATCAATTGAACAGTTGTTGAGATTTTGTACATTTCCATGTATTTTGTCACTAACTACCCGGGTTTCGGCATCTTCAGGCATTCGAGCACACAAATGGACTCGAACTGACAGAACCCAGGTCGTTAGTGACAAAATTCATGGAAATGTACAAAATCTCAACAATTCCAATTTGATATTGAATCGATTTCTTAAATTTGAGTCGTTTTTAAACTTCAAATTAATTGGCTTACAAATTAAATGAAGCAGCATGAAAAAAAACAAGAAGTTCATGTGACATCTCGATTATGTGAACTTTGACATGTTTTTTTTTTATTTATGATTGCAGTGATTCAATGTTAAAATTGAATTTGTAGGAAGTGATAAGAAGTAGACAAGAATTTTTTTGTTATTTAGGTAATGGAAAAATAAATATCTGGTTATACAACTAACAGCCAAGGCACCAAATATTTTTAAATCAAGAGATAAACTCAAAATGAGAATTATTTTAAAGTCACTCGAGATCGATTCGAGGAGAAGCGACACCCGTGTCCAGGATGTCAAATCTAAATTTAATTTTAATCTTGCCGGGACTTGAACCCAGACCCACTAGACAACAGAGTCTTAAGTTTTGTACAAATCCCATGTGTTATTATATTAAATTAACCATGGCCTCCTCGGTTGTCAATATAAAATACATTGGGAAACAACTGACAACTGTAATCATTATCTGGGTTTTAAAGTTTGAATGAACAGTGTTTGCAAACTTTTTTTACCAATATTTTAAAATCAACACAAATATAATTAAATTTGGATTATTGAGATTTTGTACACTTCCATGTATTTTGTCACTAACGACCCGGGTTTCGCCTTTCGGCATCTTCAGGCATTCGAGCACACGAATGGACTCGAACTGAACTCGAACTCAGTTCGAGTCCATTCGTGTGCTCGAATGCCTGAAGATGCCGAAAGGCGAAACCCGGGTCGTTAGTGACAAAATACATGGAAGTGTACAAAATCTCAATAATCCAAATTTAATATTGAAATTCCATCAAGCACCCTCAGTCGATGTCTTAAATTATACAAATATAATTACCATAGAACAATTATTGTAGTATTGTTTAATTAGCCACTGCGGTAATTTTTTTATGGAACCCAATCCCAGTGACGATTGATTCAAAAGCAGATATGATTGTGTTACCACGCGTTAGTAGAAATTTATCAAAATATGGATTGTTAGAACATGAAACATTAATATTTTTGATCACTTCTTACGTAGGTCCTGTGCACAAATATATAAATAATAACCACAGCTAGAAGAAATTATTATAACTATTATATTAAAACAAAATAAATGAACGCTATTGACCGACATTCTTAATCAAATACGAATAACACATTACAGATAACAAACTTCTTCATGAAAACAATGTCTACAGCATCCATCTGACTTGAAGTTCCACTGAAATGACGTACATCATAAAAAATACATACTAATTGGAGGTTCGCCGACCAAAAAGTTGTCTCACAATTAGTTGAAAAAAAAACAACTCAAATGTTTTATTCAATGCACCGATATCTACAAGGTCACAAACTTGTCTTAGTTTACAGCGCCAGTTTACATTGGACAAGATCTACGGTCATTTTTACAATTGATTTCTTTTTTTAGTGTTAATACATTCTAAGTTCTGTAGTTTTCAAGGTTAGAATATTTATATTGATTCGTCACGATTGCGTCACAATAACTCCAAAAACTTACCTTTACTAAATTGCCTAACATATTTTGAGATTAAAATGTGAGAATTGTTAACATTGATTCCATGCTTCGGCGAAAATATCGAAGCGCACCGAAAAATTACACCCACAAGTGACATTCTTACGTAGTGACATAGACAAGAAATTTAAAGACTACCGCTCCGCTGTCGCAATTTCACTAGCGGTTCCGTGTGTAATGAATTGAAATAACGCCAGAATCACAATGAAATCAATTCTGATAACAGGTTCGAATCGAGGCTTAGGGTTGGGAATGGTAAAATATTTACTGAAATCAAGAAATCAACCTTCAAATCTAATTGCTACATGCCGCAAACCGGAAGAAGCAAAAGTAAGTTACAAAATTAAATACCATAGTTAATTCCCATTCACGTTAATAAGCGATATAATTCAAATATTAACATACCGATTGGAGCCATATTGATAATAAGTCACAGCGTATGATAGTATACTGTTAATTTAAGTTTGTATCGCAAAGTAATGGATTTAACGCAGAATTTCTGACTCACTAACTGTCAACCCGCAGCCAGTTTGCTCAACCTAACTGACGGCGAACTTCTCGTTGATTCATTTATAATCTAACAGCGCCATCTTAGAATGATGATAAAAATCAAAAATATTAATCAGATAATTCCCAAATATTTTCTAGAATCATTATTATTGCTGCAGGTGTTGTAAAATTGTGCTTTTCTTGGAAAACTATTTGAAAACAAAAAATGATTAATAAGAGAAACTTTTGTTTGGCAGGAACTTCAAGAAATAACAAAAACATTTAACAATGTGCAAATTTTGAAATTAGGTAAGTTCAGTAATAACTTTTGAGAAATAAATTTATGATCATAAGTAATTAGCCACATAGAGTATCAGATAATTAAATGGAAACAATTGCATGTTTACTACATAGTATACCTATTTTGATCAACCATCAGGACCAGTTTTGTCAGCAAGTAAGTAGTTTCAGCTGAAAAGTTATATTATTATTCTATCACCAGTTATTATCGTCTTCACTTGGTTCTGGTTCAGTATAAATATTTTTCAATTCAGATTTAAGTATAACAATATTTCTACTGATTTGACAAAGTTATGTTAAATAAATTAAAAGTAATATTTTAATACTCCACCAATGTCCGGGCACAAAATGCCACGTATGAGATGTTGAAATCCAATTGATCGGAAAAGACATGAACTATGGACATATTAAAGGCTAATTGGATAAAAAAGTTATTTTTCTGCCAAGACTATAGTTCAGATAATGACGTGAAACCGAAATAGCTTTCAACTAAATCCTATAATTCTTGCAGAATTAATTACTTCGATATTTTTACCGTATTATAATGTAGTTCTATGAAGTTCACCCCAATTCAATCAACAATAAGGGTTGCTTAATCTGTTCTCTCAAATCTGAATGCCGGTCTAAGTCAAACTTTGTGCTGTATTTCAAATCGAATGAATGATGAGCCCATAGTGAAAATAAGTCTTTTTTTTTATGATTCATACCCTTTTTCAGATTTGTCTGATCTTGAGAGTTTCACATCAATTTTCGAACAAGTTAAAGAGTTGACCAAAGAAAATGGATTGAACTTGTTGATCAATAATGGCGGAGTCACGTCTAAGTTTACAACATTAAATTATGTAAAGCCGCACCAAATGATTGACAATTTCACAGTCAATACTATAGCACCAATAATGTTAACAAAGGTGAGTACCACTCGTCACTTGTATACATACAGTACACACTTCGTATATTATATCATCATAGTAAAGCTCTATAAAAGAAAATCGAAGCTATAGCTTATTTTGTTCATATTTTCTTGACTAGAGCCAGAAATATTAAGCACATTTAACTATGAAAATATTTGCTTTAGGAGGGGGAGGGGGTCTGATATAATGTGATGATTGGTGATATTTGAGTAAAATTCTATATGAAGAAATGTGACAATGGGGGTGGGTTAAAAATAATCAAAATCGTGTGATGTCATATATGGATGCCCCTTATCAGTGAAATCACATAACCTCATTTTGATTATAATTTTAATAATGCATGTTTTAATAATTTACAGGCCCTATTACCATTGCTGAAAGTCGCCTCTGAAACAAACTCCAATCTACCAATTGGAGTAAATAGAGCGGCCATTATCAATATGAGCTCCATATTGGGATCCATAAGTCTGAATGACAAGGGAGGATTTTATCCGTATCGCTGTTCCAAGGTTAGAGCATGCATATAATTTTTCTTATAATTATTTATCGCACCTAGTGAATATTTCTTATTGTAAAATAAATGAACATTTCGGAGTTCAAAAAGGAAACCTTTGTTGTAACTGTTGCATAATTTATTTTATAATGATGAGGACTGGTTTTGCTTATTACGAGCATTATTATGAACTGATATCAATGCTCGTGACGAGCTAAACTGGCCGTGGTCATTACACCTCAAAACTGTACTTTGGGCCAGTGATTCTTAACCAAGGGTCCTCGAATAAATATTAAAACAGCAAAATCGATTAATTTATTTATGCAAATGTATGTGACGCAAAAAGGAATATTTTTTATTAATTAAGAGCGAGTTGTCATTGGACCAAAATTCCACCAAGCATTAATTAATTTCATTGATTGATATTATAAATTTATGCCTTTTGTCATATCGATTAAATATTCATGTGATAAAAACTGTTTTGTCAAACTAATTAATATGTAATTACTTTCTTTTAATAGTATCTCTTTCACCAATTTTAATACAAATAGTGTTTTAATTTCTATTTTCAAGTAAATTTTTTATTGTTTCTAATAAATATAAGTTTTCATATAGTTTTTTGGGCAAGTATTCCATACAACTCATTGTGTCTGTTATTTTAGATCATTCTGTGATTTCAATATTTGAAAGTATATAGTCACGAAACACTAATGCGGGTAACAGTTTTGCAGCCACTAACGTTGATAAATATCTCTGTATATTCTAGCCTGATTAGTTTTATTTTTGACTTCCAGGCTGCCCTTAATGCTGCCACAAAATCAATGAGCATAGATTTAATGAAGGATAACATTCTGACGGTTGCTTTACATCCTGGGTGGGTCAACACAGACATGGGAGGAAAACATGCTCCTCTGGATGTTGAATCCAGTATTAAAGGACTTTTCGGCACTTTAAAAAACTTGAAGCCAGAAAATTCTGGTAGTTTTTTCCAATATGATGGGGAAGAATTATCGTGGTAGATAAAACCACACCCTGATTATCAGAAAAGAAATCAAATGTAGACTATAAGTGAGGTCTCTTCAGAGAAAATGTGTGACTCAGGACATCTGATATTTTTCCTTTTCAATATTGCGGGAAAGAAAATGTCAATTATAGACAATTTTTAGTCATGGTTTTAAAAAGTATTTAAACCTTTCTTGATCTTAGATTTGATTTCACATCCAAACTGTAACACTTGAGTCCCATAGCAACTGCTCCTTCAAACCTTCCTTTGTTATGAGACAAAGCCATATTTGAATAAAACTTTGTATCAAGAAAAACCTGCATTCTTATTATAAAGTATATCACGCCTACATATTTGCTCGCTGTGACATTTGGCTACTATGCAGCTCTTACAGAAATCTGTCATCTGCCAATCGTTTTATTTTTTACTATGCTAGTATTTTAAAAATAAAACACAATTTGATTGTATTTATCAGTTCATCAGCATAACCGGTCCTGATCATTATAAACATGTGGAAGTAGTACAGACAAATTGTGTTTTATTATTAAGATAAAATGCCTTTCCACCAAGAATTGACAGTTAACACCTCAAAATATGCTAGTATTCTTCAATTACGCCAAATTCACCACATGAATTGTACCTGACAGACATCCGGGAAGCCAGAATTCAACTGTTAAAAGAAGAGGCAGAGCGGAGCTCACCAGAAGCATCCACAGCACAATTATTAAAGGTGATGGTTAATCTGTGATGAAGAGTGCCTCTTGGAGAGGGGCAACTGGTGGGAGCAGTGGCGTTACGAAAATATGTGAACTTCACAACCTCTACAGTAGGTTTATATTTAAAAACGTATGTGCCTCGTTGCCATACATAAAAATCTATTAACTGTTCTATATAATAAACAGTTTACAATTGCAGGAAATTTATCAAGCCGACAATGCCAAAATAAATTTAAATTATTACTTTGTAGTGCCTTGGCCTCCCCAGTGGAAGACAGCATTATTTCATTCTTTACATAAAATTTGCATTCAGAATTAATGCCGGATCTCCACCGCGAGGGAGGAGGCATGAGCTAAGCGATGTAATAACATCAAATAATCTTGTCACTCGCGGTGGAGACATAAGTATGAAAAAGACCCTTTGCTATGTGAGCTAAACTAAGTTTGTACTGACTTAGCTTAGCTCGCGGTGAAGATCTGGCTTAAAGCTTATCTCACTCAAGTTTGTTTGGAATATAGGTGGATAGAAGATGCATAATTTATCATATTTACAGTTAATAATTTTGGAGTTTTCGCCGTTAGTATAATTACTGCATGCATTGCAAGGGTTTCAATAAATTCATATAATTTGAGTATTTTTTGAAAGATTCTTTTATTTCCTTATTTCTGTAAATTGTAATTCATATTTAGGATATCGGATAAATTGAAATATTTCAACAGCAATTTCTTATGTAAAGTTGATTAAAAAGACTTTCATAAAACATGTGGGCAATGACCACTTGTGAAAGTGGACGACTTTATCCAGTTAGCCATGGTAATATCAATTTTACATTATTAATAAAATTATGTGGCTATTGAGTGGGGTGATTAACTGCAATCGATGAATTTGGAAATTAGTTCTCAAAGAGTAAAAAGACATAACTATCAGATACTTACACGAATAACTTTTTCAAATCCTATAAATATCAGTGGATTCATGAAAAATTATTTTACATCACTGCCATTCGTTCTTATATATATAAATAAGGTGTATTTTATTACTAAAAATATCATCCTGTTTCATTATTTTTTTTGTCGATATTTACAATATGATAAATAGTAACCCAATCAGAATGAATTGCATTATATTACATTTATATTCTGCCGTGAGATGGCGCTGTTTGTATTTCTGCACAATCTTGTTATTCATTAAATGATAGAATTGAATTGTATGATACACAAAACTGTGGGAACGAAACGTATAATTTTATCGAGCGATATTAATGAAAAATTTCAAAGTATCTTATCAATTTTTATGATCATTCGTAAATTGAGACTTCTTTGAAAAAAAAATCTGGAACATAATCTCATTTTGCTTCACGCCCCGCTCAATAATCACAATTATTTATCACGGTCGCCGCATATTATTTCTGACAATTTTGTGCTACGAAAACAAAACAGGTTTACCTAAATTCTCATGTATTTTAATTTGAAAGCATAAAAATAAATGTTGGCATTCCGAATAAGACTAGAAAAATGAAATGCGCAGGTGACGTACACATCATCGGTAGATATATAGTCAATGATAGCCAATGCAATTATTATAAACATGATGCATCTTTAAATTTTCCCATTTATTATTGTAATATGGCTCAATATTGTATCAAGCGGAGTGGGATGAATTGAATTTGAAAAGTAATAGGAGTAAGTATTAAAAATAGTCATAACGGGTGGCACGCACTAATGTAGATAAAATTCCATAAAAGTATGTTTACACCGCATGATTCCAACTATAAATACAGACCGAGTAAAATACTTGGCTTCGAATGCCGCTTCATACAATACAGGCTTCATAAATGTCAGTAAAAATTACGAAACCCCATTATCGTGTCTAACAGTTTAATGGCCGCGGACTCGTATTTGAGTCCTCGAAGAACTTTTTTTGCTGTCCGTGGACTCATACGAGTCCTACGTCATACATTTCATTCTATTGAAAAAGTACTGAGTTATAATCGAGTTTGATTGCAAATGTAAGCGAGAGATGTGGTATACACATCAACGCACTATTTAACCAAAATTAAACTATTATTTTTACTAAATAGTTTTGTAAAACTACCCCTAGATGGTACACGTTTTCTTTTTTCTCACTCTCGTAATATTGGTTATTATTATTTACACATTGCGTAGTGATTTGAATGGGCCATATGGCATTTCTTATGGTGCTTGAGTCATTATGACAACCGTGTCCTGTCCCGGGGTGACCTGTTACATTTGCAAGATTTTACATATTTAAAAAAAGACCTTTTAGTAGATTAATGTTTTTTTCACTACACCACATAAGTATGCAACCCACAAATATAGAACCATTGCTCAAATGGCATTGATTTGTGCGGCGAAGTATCTGGAAGCCATCAAATCAAATTTGGTTAAGATATCTCAATTGGTTAACAAATTATAGTGAATTTGGTGAAATAACAGTTTTTTGCGAATTTTTTGCAAAATCGCCCGGTTGCCAGGTGAAATTCAATAAACAAACATGCAGCCATTAAACTGTTAATACAGAGACATTTATGACATTTTTAATAATCAGTTAAACAGCCATCAATAATCAATATTGATGGATATTTCATAATAAAAAAAAAATTGTGGCGTTTAACAAAATATCTTAGACATTGAGTAATATAAATCGAAACATGACAGTTAAACTGCTAAAATATTTCACAAAATCATTTCCAAAACGGAAAATAATACCGATAGCACTGGAGATATGTTTATTTCGCATCAAATTATTGTTCTGAAATCAGGCTTACGTTTTAAAAGCTTCTTTGCTAATGATAAGTATTTTAGCAAATAAATAAAGCTAGAACATTACACAGAACAATTTTCAAGTCTCTGTCTGCAGTCCGGGCAAAACCATTTCCCTTTCGGAGGAACCATAATGCCGACGCACTCAAAATGAAACCACTCGATTGTACACCCGTCGCCGTCGCAAGCGATCATTTCGGAAACTTCATCATATGGGCACCGGCAGTAACAGTATACACTTTCTCCTTCTCTCGCCTTCCTGGCGCCCGCTGGTCGCGGAAATGGAAAACTGCCGACCGTGTGTCTGGCGGCTCCGGAAAACTGCCCTGCTGCTCTGCTGTCTTGTTCCATCGGCTGGAAAGGAGGAAAATTAATTTGTAAAGCGCCTTCTTTACTCGAATCAGAGTCATCGCTGGACACGGACGCGGGTTCCTGGGGAAATTGTGGAAATTCGATGGGTTCAGGTTGATGCGGCACGATATCTGGCACGTGGGGTACCTGAGGCGGCGATGGACATTGCTGCGCTCCGGTCGGCGAGGGCAGATCTTCCTTTCGCCACTCCAGCTTAGGGGGTAGATGCGGCTTCAGCATGTACTCTTCGTCGCTTGAATAACCGTAGAATCTATTAGGAACTCTCCGACGCTTCGATGCCCTTTTACTTTCTGCATCTGAACCGCTGTGGGTGCCAGATTTGACGGGGATATGAATCGGTTGATTTTCGAAAACTTGTACTGTATTGGTCTGAAGTGAAATTGTTATTTTCATATTCGGTTCTTCCTCAGGAATGTTTACATGTGGGTTAAGAAAATTGATTTTTGGTGGTGATTCACGAGAAATCTCATTGCGTTTATCTTTCTTTTTTTTCTTTGTTTTGACTTTTTTCTTGACTCGCTTTTCGGGTTCTTCTTGTGCAGACGGGCAACCCGTATCAGAACGGTCTCCGTTATTGATGGGGGCGACAGTAGCCAACAGCATCAGTTGATTACGTTTTTCAGCTATAATTTTATTGGCTAAGCGTTGAGGATGTTCGTCATAGAAATCCTCATCCGTTTCGGTCTCTTCGGTGTCGAGATCGGATTCAGCTATCGGTATTTCGGCAGATTCCGGTACCAACAGTGGAGGAGATTCTTCAGTCGCCATTATATCTACTGCGGAAGTGTGGGATGCGTCGCTGTCTTTATTATGAGTGTTTCCGTCGCGTCGCAACGCCGGACTGGATAATTCAGAATCTGAAGAAGAAGAACTGGACGACGAAGATCCGCTGGAAGAAGAGCAGCTGCAGTTGGTTCCACAGGAGCAACTGGAATCGCTGTCGCTGCTGCTCTCGCTCGAAGATGAACCGCCTTCTTTTTTTATGCTTTTTTTCTTAGATTTCACTTTCTTTCTCTCTTTATTGGAATTAATTTTATTTTCTAAAGGTTTGATATCAGATTTATCCCCCTCGAAATCTTTCATGTCCGAGACTTCGCTCGCAGGTATCGCACAGTAATCGTGATCGGATTCACACACGTGCCTGGGTATCATATACGCGGGATCTTTTTTTTCTATTTCTGCCTGATACATTTTAAAATTATCCCAAATACCCATGATGGGCGGTTCAGGCTTGACGTCTTCCGGTGTCGAGTCGACTTGCTGATCGGGTTTTATTACCGCATCCAAGATTTCAACCTTCGATTTGGTCATTTCGGATTCTGATTCGTTACTGCTGTCGCTCTCTGATAAATTGAGCTCAGGAAGATTGACATCTATTAACAAATTATCTTTATCATTTTTCTTACTCTTCTTTGATTTCTTCACTTTCGCAGAGGTCGCTTTCGTTTCTAATTTGGTAAGGATCACCGGTTCGCTCGCCGCGGCAGAGGGAAGAGCGTGTGCTTTTTCTTCGTCTACATCTATCACAGAAGACACACCGGCGATCGGTTCCGGAGGGACGGGCGGCTCAGAATGTACGATGATGTGTTTGGCGAGCAATTTCTTCGATATAAAACCTTCGGAGCAATCCGGTTTTCGGCAGAGATACGGTCTGTCCCCGGTGTGCAGTCGCTTGTGCACTTTCAAACAGACGGCTTTGGTAAAAGTCAAATTGCACTCTTCGCAAACAAAATTATTAGGGGGAATGCAAAAATGATAAACGTGTGGCCACTTCTTCTGTAAGCATTTTTTACAGAGGACACTCTGCGTTCCATGTTTCCAATAGAGATGTTTCGTTATGTCCGGTTTATTACGATAAGCGATTCCGCACCGATAGCACAGATGGTGCAGTTTGTGCTTCCAGACGTGATTGGACAGCTTAGATTGATTGTGACAAGTCTCCAAGCAAACGTCGCAGGCGTGATGTCTCTTTCGCAGGTGCACCATCAATCGAAATGCAGACGGAATAGAGTCCAACTGGCAGAGGCAGCATCTGAATTGTATTTCACTATTGAGTACGTACGTCCCGGGACACAGATGGCAGAGGAGTTCGCTGTAGCTGTAAAAATTTGATTTGCACATGATGCACAGCAGAATAGTCTTCTGGTGCATTTTCCTATTGTGTAAGTAGAGTTCTTTATGAACGGTCGTAATGAAATAACATTGAAAGCATTCATACGTGTGGTCGTAATATTTCATATCTACTTTATCTATGCTATCGTACCCGTTCATATTCAAAAATACGGTTTGAACATCTCGAAGGCATGATTTTATTTTCAAAACTATAGTCTCAGGCAACAGCTCTTCGGCGGTGATGCTGTCCACCGTTGCCGAAAATCTATGCTGGGCGATGAAGTGCAAACCTAGCTGTTTACCGTTCACCGCTATCTTGTGGGCGTGATTACAATAAATGCAATTATACATAGTGGCGCTCAAGAACACCTTGAGTAAGTTCTTTAGAAGATAAGGATCCAGCGGGCGATCCAGGGTGAGCTCGGTGAGGGGAACATCGTCACCCGCCACGGGGGTCTCCAAATCCACATAACTATTAACTATCTTCGAAACGTTATTCACAGAAATACAATCGCCGGTATTGATCGCCGAATCGCAATCTGTATCAACTTTATCGTTCGTCGAGCAAACGTCCGCTTCGGCATCCACGTTTGTATCAAAATCTACAGTTAATTTATCACTGTCACTCTCTGAAGAATAATCACTAGTCGACTCTTTATCTATAAAATTTTTCGGAACCTTTACAGTCAATTTGGGAACTTTATTCACGACTTCCGCACTCGCGTCTCTCGCCTCGGGGAAGTCTTCGACCGGCGGATTAAATTGATTATGATTTACGTGATTGTCTTTGAATTGGTATCGCTTCGGGGGCCTTCGATTTCGATGGGGAGGTTTCAATACAGTTTTCAACAAATCGAGATTGGGTCGACCGTGCCTAGACACTTTATCGATTACAGAACTCCTATCATCCTGAGTGGTCCCCTGAAAGTCGGAGAGCGACTTCAGCGGTGACTCCGGCGGAAATGAAATCTGCGGTTCCATATCGATACAGTTATCGCTATTTGGTAAAATTTTATCGCCAGGGTCAAACGCGGAGACAGGGCATTCCGGGATCGGTAAAACGGGAAGCGTTTCTTTAAATGTGATCTCAGTAGGCAGTTCCTGTTCCTGTTCTTGTTCTATATTATCCGATACCAGATCTATGGTGGCAAGATTGAGAGGATTGACTTCAGAATCAGCAACTGAAGACTCAGTGTTGAGATGATCTTTATATTCTATGGGTTCAGCCTTATCATTCACAGATAAGGTCCTCGAATGATCCTGTTGAGTTACAGAGTCGACGTTATTAGAGCACACGCTATCGTTTTGGAGATTTTTTGCTAATATGTTATTGGAAAAGTTCAATCTATCGGAACATTTCTTTTCAGAAGAAATCTTTTTAATTTTTTTACCATCCGTCTGAGGTTGAACAGCCGAAAGCTTGTGTTTAGAATTTTTGGGGCAGTCACTTTTATGACCGCCTCTCGATTTGCACACCGAACACTGCTTTATCACTGGAGTGCATTCATGTAAAATAAAATTTTCTCTCTCCGTAAACACATTTTCACATTTGCAACACATTAAATAGAAAGAGTCCGAATACTTTGAAAAAAAGTCTTCCTTCGAGGTGAATTCGCATTCTTGAATGTTATGCTTTACCACGAGATGCGAAGCTAACTTGTGAGCTTGAGAAAACATTCCTAAACAGAATAAGCAAATGTGTCGGTTGTGAACTTCCCTGATGTGTAAAAACAGATTCCAATTTTCGTAATAAGTTCCGCACGCCGAGCACAGGTACACTTTTCGAGTGATTCTGAAATTGGTTTTATTTCCGGGCGAAACAGAAGCAACGGCCGAGGGCTCCGGTTCAGCGGCAGATTCTAAAGAGACTTGAGACGAGCAATCGCGCTGGTGCTCTTTCAACATGCCCAGACTCTCAAACGATGTACAGCAACATTTGCTACATTTAAACTTCACAGTCGGCTGCAGACCCAGATATTGAGCGTATTCAGTCTGATGGGAAGCATTGTATTTCCCTATTCTTTGCAAATATTTCTTCTTCAAGGCTTGCTGGCGATGAAGGTGTCGAAGAGCTAATTTTCTATTATTCAAAAAATTTGGATCTTTGAGAAACTTTTCAGGTGGCAAGCAGTCCAGATATTTGTGATTTCCGTTTTCATTTGTTTTTAAATTGTCTGTTGCAATTTTCAGGCCACTTTTTAGATTATTAACTTTCGGAGTGTGTTTCACCAACGTTTTTTTCAATCCTCCGATAGAATTCTTGACGTCGACGAACGAATTATTTTCACTTTTATGAGTATTTTTCAGTTTCGTATCTTGAATGCCATCAGTGTACTTCAGCTTGTCCCCTTTCGAAAACGTATCCTGATTCGGTAGCAGCTTCTTCGGGAATTTATGTAACCCATCGGAATTGCCATTAACGTAATTGTTGTCATATCGCTTTCCAGGCAGCTGCGTGTCGTAGTTGTGGGGTAGAGGAATTATGTTATCCTTCTGAGATTGTCGACAATTTCCATCTTCCATAGTGTGAGAATGTCTGAAATTTAAAATATATATATATATTAGATGTCCTCATTCGATAGGACCTGATTCAACTGACAGAACCAGAATGCTTTAATTTTATTACGGAAGCGTGCAGGATTATGACTGTCGTGTACTTGCAAACTGAAATTGTAGTGGACAAACGAGATAATACCGAGTGTTTTAAGGTTACCTTAAGTGTTGTGCAGCAATGTGCAGCAAACACAAACATTCCCATCTATTTCGATCACATGAGCGATATTGGAATTAAAAAAAGGCTTCGGTAACTCAAACAGCAGCAGCCAAATCATTCCTGTAAAATGGCGTCACCAGCGCCGAGGAGTTACAAAAACTTGAAAGTAGAGGCGCGAGGCATGATGTGACACTTAGACACTGTGACGAGATGGACGATAATTAATACTTTAATATCGAATGCTGCTGTAACTGCCGGTATCAATAAAAATTACACTTTCACGCAAGGAAACGTACGGTACTACAGCGAATTCGACGGCGAATTCCACAAATTATTATAACCATAGACAATAAAAGTGGGTAAATAGTAAAGAAACGTTACTTTAGTACTCGTTATAATATGATTAGTTTAGATACATTATAAGTATAGTCGAATAGCGAATAGCTACCGTCAACTGGGGCTATTTCGCCTACCAATAATAATGCTACCTGATAAAAAATATTTTGTTTATATGGACATAACTTATTTTATCACTCGGGTATATTGTAAAACATTATTTTTGTAATTGGTGTATGCATACGCACACAAAAGTAAAGTTTTTATCAAAACATCTTTTCTAGTTTAAAGTATAAAATATTTAGTATTAATGAGTCATTATTTTGTTGGTTCAACTCATATTGAATTAAGTCATTAGCCATTAACTTGGTAAATTTTATTATAAAGTTCACAATTGCCAAATAGATGAGCTGCTACATTAATGTCCTTAATAATTTAACGCGTGTGACCGGATTGTAGTTGGGCATATGCAGGCATTGAGGCTAGGTAATGGTTTTAGCCATTAAACTGTAAATAATCGATATAATTTTGTGAATCCTTGATACTAACTTGCTAACACTCAAACAGCGAAAAAGATGTGAGGATCTGTCAAGAGGGGTAAGAAAAAATTAAGGAGCACCGACAGATTTCTTTTCGACTCGTACTTAGGCAAGCTTATGTGAAAATGGACCAGAAGCTTAATATTTTTTAGCTTATGTTCTCTTCCAGAACAACGACGATATGAACAATTAAATTACATTTAATAATAAGCAATGATGTTTACAATATACTAAGTATATATTTTTGAATTATTTTAATGACGGGTACCTAATAAAACGTTTTAATTTGTTTTCACTTCACATTTGTGAAACCAACAATTTTTTTTAGAACACTATATTTACAGAATATAGTTTTGTTCCACCCTCCTACCATCGCGTTATCTATTTGCATACTTATTTACTCATTAAGTAATTTATTTATTTCATTCAATATATTATTTTGTATGTTAGGTATATCAATTTATATCTATTCCATTTTTATGTTACAATTAATTTTGTAGTACAAAGTATAAACGAGATATTTTTGTTTATGGTACAATACGTCTATGACGGGTGAATCCATGGTGAATCGCAGTGCAGTCTATGCGTTTTGATTGTTGTAGGTGTGTAGAAAACGATGAAAGATGATGATGGCTGATCAATATCGGAAGGTAGAACCTTATTCTCCAAAGTCCTCACCCAGAGGTGCAAGGTCCCCTGTTGTTGCTCGACAAGATTCATCAGGAACCCTCAAAACAACAATTTCACTGGGGAAAAATCCGTCAATCGTTAACAGTGGACCCTTCTATTTGATGAAGGAGCCGCCAACTAAAGGTTAGTTTATGTTTTCTTCAAATAAATAATTTTTTTATTTCGATACTTTAAGAAATGTCGTCGGTATTCATCTCTTTTGACTTTGTTTAATATTCATAATTGTAAATTGCAGGAGAATGTGAATTAACTGGTGCAACCAACTTGATGGCCTTTTATGGATTAGAACATTCCTACACTAAATTCAGCGGAAAAAAATTGAAAGAACAATTGTCTTCATTTTTGCCTAACCTACCTGGGATCATCGATGGACCCGGGCAGCAAGATAACAGTACCCTGCGCTCTGTTATTGATAAACCTCCGATAGGTGGTAAAGAACTTATGCCTTTATCCACCGGACTACTCGCAGGGTTCAGGTTGCATCCTGGTCCACTTCCTGAGCAGTATCGATACATTAATACTACACCGGTGAAGAAACATAAAAATAAACATAAAAAACACAAACACAAAGAAGGCGGCCCCATGAGTCAGGAAACTCAAATAACAGGTGCGACCACAAAATATATGTACAGTGAATTATCGATCCATAGCTTTTCAAGTCACAAAATGAATGATAGTATTGCGAAGAAAAGTAAGGTATCGGCAGTGCTGTACAGCCATAGAACTACCGTATACCCTATGGTTAAATGAAAATATTGTATTAGACAAAAAATGAAATGTTTTCTCAGTAAATAATATTTTTAACATATTGTATAAGTCCATTATAGTTTTCGGCCCAGATAACCAGCATTCATGTATCATTGTTGAAGTTACATCCTGAGGGTATAAAGGTTGCAAACATTGGATATACAATGTCACAAAGTGCATTATCATACACTCTCTGTGAAGTTTCAGACTATGCCACTTGATTCTCGTCAATTTCACCAGTGTTAACAATACAGGAATAAAAGTGCTGTAACACATGTTGATACAGACTCTTGATTGTTGGGCGCTCAGACTTTTGCGTTTCCTCAAAATGGACTCTGATATATTAAGATTTGATGTTACAAAACTTAACTTCTATTATAAATATTAAGCGAGCAAGTAAATCAAAAATGACAATGGCAGAACTGTGTCAGTTCAATACACTTTTATTTTCAATTGCTTTTAAATTGGTCGTTATTGGAATGGTTTCCTAAATCTTCCTGCTACTGTACCACCTAACTTTTCGTTTAAATTTATCTGAAATCCTATGTTTTAATCCTTTGTAGATGTACATTTTTAAGAGTTTCAGTTTTAGCTGACAGCTTTCAGACAACTTAGAGTTAGGAATCGCAATCAGTCGGTTATGTTCCCCCTTGAGGGTCGCTTATCACTTAAAAATTTCACCACAGAAAATTGACCTAGCAATTTTCTTTGCTGCCACAATTTTTGTGTATTCAATCAAATAAAATAATTGTAGTCATATAATTTATGTAATTCTTTCAGATACATCTAGCCAAGATACACACGAAAAGAAACATAAGAAACAAAAACGGCACGATGAAGAGAAAGAAAGGAAGAAACGGAAAAAAGAAAAGAAAAGGAAAAACAAAAACATAGCCCGGAACATTCCGGGCGGTCTTACACCTAGCCAACATTCTAACGGATGACTATTTAATAATATTAGTTCTTAGCACTGAACTTTTGAGATTCTAGATCTTATTAGTTTATTTATAATTATAATCTAGAGTAAGTTTGATACTATACTGTCATGGTCTCGTTCCATAAGAATGAAAGCGTATTATATGTATCCTAGTTTGATACTGAATAATGGTTGTATATGAATGAAAAAAAACCTTGTGTTACGTATTCTAATTCTTTAAATTAAAGTGTATTTTTTTTACTGTGCCTAGTGAGAACCGTTAAACTCATATTTAATAACTTTTAAATTTAAGTAAATTCTAAACCAACACTAAAATTGCGGCAATAAATTCAGTAGGACAGAACAATGTGCGCTCGGATAGATGACATGTGTTGCACATCGTCTCATTTGATTGAGATTAATGCCACAATTTCTGCGCTTATATTGAAGACAAAAATTCTTTGATTAACGGACTAGTGTTTAATTTTTTAAGGCTATGTTAATCGACAAGGTTTCTTTCTTTCAGAATATATATTGATTTTTCTTAATTAACGTCTATACTTTACGACTTTTCGAAAGGTTATCTTCTTCTGGAATGTCTAATTTGTTTCAAAACATAGTTTTGTATGAAGTTATAATTAAAACAGGTTTAATATGTATTTTGTTTCAAGATTTCTGAAGATTTTTTATTGATTATTTTAATATTTAATCAATAAACATTGTGATCTATTACTAGAAATAATTTAGCCATAAAAAGTGTTTTGGAGTATCCGATTATGCATCATCCAAAAGGATGTCATAAAGTATATCATTTTTTTTCCATATATGCGTCATTGTCATCATTGCATAATATGAGATATCGAATTTATTGTTTCTGGTTGTAATGCTTAATTTACTATGAGAAGATTTAGGATTATCTTTACCAATTGTATGATCAAGAACAAGATGAAGAAATACTCAGCTCTGTTCTTATGTGTAAATATATAAGCCTAGAAGATTTCACGAAGCTGTCGGTTTGTAGGTCAACTCGACACCCACAAAAAATAAAGCTAGAACTCAATTTTGATCATTTTGCAAGGGAGCAAAATGAAATGTTGTTTACAAATATAAAATTTCTATTATCGTTTTGTATGTCTTAATTTATCCATTTTTTCATTTTACTCCTTTATTAATTTATTACTATGATAATTGCCAGATCCATTGTTCAACGTCGTTGACTTCAGTTACGTATCTCACGGGTTTGAATACCAGTACAGATCGTAAGCATGGATGTTTGTGATGTCTAAAATTCCCTCGACCCTTCCAATCTCAAAATCAGGGTGTAGCGAGAGCGGACATGGTTTAAAAAAAATGAATTGTACTGAAAACTATCTTGAATGTCACAGCGTGACACAAGTCATCGTATAAGCAATACAAATTCAAAATAAGCTATGTGTTGTCGAGCCTAGCTTGACAAACAAGATATGTATGAATGGTTTTATTAATTTCTAAAAATTTTAATGTAATCATTTTCAATTGAGAATTTGTCATATTGCAATGTTGTTCCAGTGCAAAATGACAAAATCAAGTTACTGCTTTATTCCTTGTGGGTGATTTAAAAATTGTACTATCCTAGAGAAAATCTGAGTGATGTTGATGTGGTTTAGTCAATCTTGATTTTCCAATGAGATCTTTGAAAAACAGTTTAATTGCATTCAATGATAAAAACGTGTAAAAACTCCTTTTAGATAATATTCAACATTTTGTAATGCACCAGAAAATTTCATTTTAGCCTTTAACTATATATAATATATTACATATTTTGATTTCTGTAAAATCGCCATGTGTAAAATAATGTTTTCAGTTATTTGTGAATATGTGAAAATTGTATAATATGTATGTAGTTTGATTTTTCCTAATGTAAAAACATTTTGTGAATTATTTAAGTACTGTTGTTTTTCAATGTTTACAGTTATAAACGTAGTAAAGAATTCCTGCTGGAATAATCTGTTTCATTATAGTTATTAGTTCTGTAATCGAGTATTTATAATTCTGTCGTCGGTAGTGGGTCAAACTATAGAACTGTCGAAATATGTAGACAAGTATTAAAGCGATTTAAGAACCTTATTTTGAAGATACTAAATTTGGTCTGTACAGCATAAGTACTTGTTTTGCGATTAGATTTGATGTTTTTTTTCAACCTGGCTGACATTGTGCATCTAAAATAAAAACGAAATTATGAACTTTGAATATTTGCGGGTTTGGTCTTTCTTACATCTACTGTATCCAAATGTTCACCATAATATTTGAAAATTTCATAGATGTGTCGAACTTTGTATCAGCTCATTTAAAACCGAATTCTGCATAATGTCGCTTACATATCATTTTTACAAAGTTTGAATGAATTGTAAAAAAAATTACAAGATGAAACTTTAAACCATTTTAATACTAAAATGTAAGCAATAAAGTAACTAAGAGCCTGTATTTTATTTCTAGAGCACGGCTCCTATATTGTTTTGCATAATGCATGAATATAATAATTATTGTGAGTATTGATAATTTTTTCTGCAAATGTAAAATTATTATTTTTACTACCTAAATTATATTATGAAGTCAAATCGTACATCTGAACTCCACATTCTATGCACGTTGGCTCTCTATAATATTAAATTGTCTTTCCAGTATTGTTCGTCAGCAAATGAAATATTCAAAATAAAATATTTTTTCATCACAATGGTGGAGGATGAAGTCAAATTATTACATTCAATGATTTTCAGAGATTATAATAATAAAATAAAGTAACTTTACCATTGTTTAATTTCATATTTTTCACTCCACTTATATTTACAGTGAAACTACAGTGAAGGCCAGGCGAGCTGGTGTCAATAAAAAGATACTTATCGCAGTAATAATAAATTCAACACGAGTTGAAATTCACAATCACAAATACATAAACATTATTAAGCCGTATCAGGCTTATTGGATATTTTAAAAAATCATACAATAATTTGGTTTGAACATTACCAGTTTTCAGAAAATTATGTTGAAATGTTACACTCCATTTTAATTAAAATTTATTTCATCCGGATTACCGAAATCAATTAAAAGCCAGTCTGCGATTTTATGAAATAGTTTATGAACAGTACAGAGATGTAAATTAAAAGCTTTATTTTAAACATCACTCCTTATGCATCATCTCAAACAGACGTTCTTAATGAGAACTATTCGTATGCCAATCGCTCAACCCCTCTGGAGATGGTGGATGGGGTTAGAGGGGGTCAGTCACCAGGTTAAGCGTTAAAGAAATTCGCATCTTTGTATGTGTGAAATTATTCCCATATTAACCCTATAGGGCTTCTATGTATACTATTTGGTCGGTAATATTTCTAACCTTTCAGTGAATAAAAACTCTCGTAATTCTTTTCAAATTTATTAGAAATATTTTCACCATACAGCTGTATCATTGTTTCCGAAATCACACTATTTGAAGAAGTGTCACATCAAAATAAATTAGTAACATCAGCACCAAATACATTTCTGTCATATTATGTAAAATAAATAAAATAAAAAGTATTCAATACAAATTAAACATACTATGCAAAAGTGTTGGAACATTCCACCCCCCCTGTTAATGAGAAAATCAAATTGAATTACTTACCAATCCTGTAGAGTTGCATTTACACTTAATGCTGTCTACTATATTATATGTGTGTATACTATGCCAATTAAACCAAAATCAAACGGTTACGATTCCGCTATTCTAACGCTCTGTCTACATATGCATTATTAGTATTTGTGACATTCACTGAATCGTCTTCATCACAAAGCGTAAGCATTTCGTTTCAGATAAAGATACCGCAAAGAAAGAGCTGTTACGCGGAGATTATACATCAAATGAACCAAGACTTGAACAAAGCATGTTAATATACGACATACATAATATATACATACAAGGCAATTGGCTAAATTAAAAATTACAATGGAAACATTTTCTATTACAAAGAAAGATATACAAACAGGTTTTAATAACTTAATATATTTAGGTATGTTACATGGGACTGTAAAATAAAAATTATTTTACAAATTCAGTGCCCCCGGGTGAAATGCAGGATAGCATACACTTCGTTGCGACTCGCAGCCGGCGACACATTGATTAGTTTTTTTTTTCTGTTAATACAATATTAATGGCATTAGAACAATATTATCAAAAAGTAAACCGTACTATAAAGTGGCTTACATAAAATAATGTATATATATATATATATACATATAATTATTGGCAAAATAACATACAACATCACATTATTAATAATTATATGGACACTTTCCTGCTAAATGATAATAATTCTCGTTGATATAAATTTTTATAATAAAAAAAATATATTATCAGGCGGGAGAAGCCAACATTGTCGATTGATAGGTGATGCATCCGTCACAATACCATTCTAATTCTAACAACTGAAGAGCGTAATATTTAAATATAAAAATACAAAACAGATCAGTCATTATTTACTGGTTACTGTGAGGACATGTGGAGTGTCAAAGTTCTTTCAGTAGAGCTGATTTAGCGGTTTTTAATTTATCCAGACGTTTATTAAGATGGTTATTTTCAGTTTCCAATTCTTCGACACGACTCTGCGCTTCACGGGCCTGAAAAAAAATAGACAATTATTCTACACATATGCCGAGCATAATTCTGCTGTAAGATTTTGTCCAGTATTACGAATAAAAGATTTTACATGTAAACAATCTACTGTATTATAAAGCCATCATAAATTATGTTGATGTATTAGGCAGCGACAAAGAGAATAAGAAAATCAAGAATATATTTACAGGTAAGTAGTAATCATCGCTCTACTGCAAAGAAACACTGATGATATTTGCAGAATTAACATTCACGAGTTTTTTTTATGATGCTATGTTAAAAACAAAAATACCAAAGATCATTTGAAAAAATAACACATAACATGTAATAAATTAATGAGGTATTGAAGTGGAAAAATATTGATACAATTATTATAGTATTGTTAATATAGAATAGTATTCATTAAAACAAACCATGAGAAGATGGCTGTAGGATTTAAAATTTTATTTTTTAAGAATACAGGAAGTGCCTGGGGGTTCACACTGTTGGGGCGTAAAAAAATCTATGCATCATAATTAGGGCAGGAGGATAAACGCAAACCAGGTAGCACGCACAAAACCATGACGCATGTGATGAAATTACCGTGCCCGCTTTTCATTTCAATAATATGCGCGCATGTCATGTAACCTTTTGCAGCTCTGTTTGAGAGCTATTTCGTTTGCTTCCAGCAAACGTATGCGCTCCTCTCCATTTCGCATCTATAATATAATAATACCTCCAGCGATTAGAGCAGTTAGGGAACTTGGAGATAGGAAACATAATGCATTACACATTGTCCATAATTTTGTTTGAATGCAGTCATGATATAATCATATTAAAAATTGTGTATTTAAAAACATAAATATTCAGGTGATTTACTATCTCTACAGGTTTTTTAACAGTCGATGATTCATCGTATATGTATTGAGTATCCGGTTTTTGTTTTGTATTGGGAATAAACAGTTAAATTGCCATCTTAGAATGAATGGAAAACAATCACTATTGCACCACGAGAAGTATTGACTGACTCAAAAAAAACACCAGTGTTTTAGGTAGGGTATATTGGAATAAAAAAGAAAAAACAGTCTTTAAATAAAAGCTTATCTTGTGGAAAATAATTATTATGGACCCACATACATGCATATGCACAGTATAGTATAAAATGAGAGCTATATATAATATATGAGTTAATGCAAACGATGCTCTAATAACCATTTGGAAAATATCAGATTTGTCATTCTTGAAACAAGGGTATAAAAAGTGTGCAAATTGCATCCAGAAAGATAAAAGTGTCAATACCAAACAAAATTAGTTTACGCCTAACTCTTGCCAGAAGTCCCTTCCTATATCCTGGAATTACACAACACAACAAGCATATCACATGTTTGCGTACACATTGAAACCTTCTATGATAGTGGTTTATACCACTCGGTTGAATTATATACTGGATGTCTTTAATTGAAAAAATACAAATAAAAGATCAAATGCACTTTCAAATAACTAGCCATCAAGTAAAGTTTATTATCATTTAAGATTCAGAAAAATATTAAGAGACAAGAAAGTATACCTCTCTCTGCAATTTTCTTCGATCACACTTAAGTTCATCCTCCATTCTTTCGGCTTCCTCGACGGCACTCTTGTAACGAATCACCTGACTCTCTAGACGAGCGACCGTAGCCTGCAACGTCAGCACGTCTTGTTCGGCTTTGGACGCTCGGAATTTATAATCGGCAACTAGCTTTGAATTTTCTCCTGTTGAGACAGTAAATTGTTAGTCAATCATTAAAATGAATGGTCTAATGTCTACGCCTAAGATAATAAAATATGTAATGTATTCATCTTACTATGATTTTCCATAGAATCAGAGTCACTATCCGAACCGTTAACAGGACCGTTATGGGAAGAGTTATTGTGTATGTTGTTTTTCTTTTTTGATCTTTCTTCGTCAAGTTGCATTTTCAACTGCTTGACTTCCGATTCCAGGGCTTGCCGTTGAGAACATAATGTTTGCAACCGAACATCTGAAAATTATAATAGTTAATTATACTGTGGGGTATCTTAGACATTTATTTATTCAAATGGTTATCACGGTAGCCATTTAACATCTCTCCTGAGGGGCACTAAGGAAAGAAAAAGGATAAAAGAGTATTTTTTTAACCAACTGCACTCTATAACCCATTTTGATCCAATAGGAGGTGGGTGGAAAGAAATGAAAACGTCAAATGACTTGATGATCTGAGAGAGAATCTTTGAAGCACTATGCAGTAGTCATAGATATGCTCTGAATAAAGAGCAGACATGACCTAAGAACAAAAAATATTCATTTACCGAGTGCCCCATGGCCAGCTGCTTCCAGAGCTTCTTTACTGGCACGGGAGACGAGAGCGGCTCCGGCTCCTTCGGTATCGCCTTCAGCCAATTGAACGGCGACTAGTTCTAGGCCAGCTTCCAGAATGCAGCGATCGCGGAGGGCGACTGCAGCGGTACATCTCTCCACTTCTTCTTTCGTAACTCTACACTCTCGCACGAGGGCTTCATGGGATCGACACTTATCTTTGTGTTCACGCTACAACAGAAAAAAAATTTTAGCAACTAAGATCACATGTGCCTGTGTATATGTAGTACTGTCATTCAACAAAGTCAGCCCATGCCCTGGTGGCAAGAGTTTTACCCTAGCAATCAGATGGTTCCAGGTTGAAGTCCAGGCAAGGTTAATATCAAATATAGAAATATTCAATTTAGCATTTGAGATTTTGGGCATTGGTCTTTTCTCCTTGAAAATTTAATTGCATTGGCAATATAATCAACTGGAATGCGAAATATTTTTCTATTTTATATATTTTTTTTTTCCCATGTCCGCTCCCAATGTGGAGCATATGGTCTCCTAATGGAGGTATCTTGACAGAATTTTTTCTACGAGAACTGCTTGTCACTCAGTTGCTCAACCTCTCTTTTCTTTTTCGAATAGAGTAGGGATAGAAGGATAGGGCTATGACAGGACTAGTGGTTAGCTAATCGCTCTCGTTACGGCCCGTGAGGATGGGATTGGTGGGAGGGAGGACTCAGACTACGAACAGAAATCCATAAATCGATTGAAAGATCAATCTATGAAAACCGTCCGCACCGAGAATTGAACCCGAGACATCCGTAACTGTAGCCAGCGACGAAACCAACTGCGCCACGGACGCCGATTTTATATACCTATGTTGAAATTAAAAAAAAAACCTATTTCTCTTACTAATTAGCTACCGTCAAATGGGGTTACTTTGCCTAATTTTCAATATTTTTTTCGTTAATTTGAAAAATTTGTGAATTTTTTGTAAGAAAACTATTTTTAAAATTATATTTACTTAAATTGTTTGGATTAAGAATAGCATTATTTACGGTTTATGAATGTAAAATCATGATAGATGAGCTGCTTTTTTTTTTCAAAATAAAAATTAGGCAAAGTAACCCCACCGATGGGGTTACTCTGCCTACCCCAATTTAATCAAGATTTCGTAAATATAATTTCCATACCTGGGTAGTATAAATGTGGCGAAATGTTGATATTTGATGGTCACCTAAAACATTTTACCCCAGAGTTTTCTGTCAATAGTTATTGGCTCGTAGGCAAATATACCCCCCGGTTCACTTCATTTTCATACATTTTAATTTTTCAGGGTTGTACATTACAATAAATAATTCAAAATATAATTTAATTTTTAGCAAGATTAAAGAATATGTAGATAAAAAATGAAGAATAATATAGCTATTGGAACTAATAGCTTCTCGTAAAACATGAAATAATAAAACAACAAAAAGTATGCTGAATCTTGCTGGATAGAGCAACAAAATTTAAAAATCATTAAAAATATTTTTTAAGCCCACCATACATTTTTTCTCAGGATGCCACTAGACGAAATACATTTTTTACACGGTATTTTTTGCAGGGTCTAAGAAAACGGATGAATTATTTTTTTTTTGCTTTTATACAGTAACAAAAAATGAAAAGTGTTATTAAATACAGTATACATGTATATATCAAATTTGGATTATTGAGATTTTGTACACTTCCATGTATTTTGTCACTAACGACCCGGGTTTCGCCTTTCGGAATCTTCAGGCATTCGAGCACACGAATGGACTCGAACTGAGAAACACTAAACAGTGTCTAACGTTTATATAGAAGATACAAATATGACAAATATTATTTACGAGGTAAATTATTATACATCTGAGAGCCACACTGATACCTGAGTAAACATTTCGAAAATCGTCTTAACCACTTCACGGTCGCTCGCTCACCCGTGATAGAAAATTGACAAATGCGTTACGTTCGCTCGCTCACCGGTGATAGAAACCACTTGGCGTTATGTTCGCTTTCAATCGTATATGATAGAACCATCAAAAAAATACTATGGATACGTATTCCTATTTCAATGACCTACACGAAGCTACATATGTTCTAAATGCTGTAGAAAGCGATCGAAAAAAATGTTAAAATAGAGTCGTAGTTGTTTTGTGTAATATTTTTATGGCGTTCTGCGATAATTAGACCGAACTCATAAATTGTGAATGGACACAGTTTTAGTTTCTTTACAATTGCTATTCTATTGTTCTCGAGCTTTCGAATTGCATTATTATCCTTCTATTGTCCTAGAGTGTTGGGTAAAGGAAGTGAATTTCGGCATTTCGGCGTAAAAGGATTTGTGCAAATGCATTCAACCGTATCTAACATTACGGTAATAAAATTTAGTAACCATTTATCACTGTACTGCATCTCTCGAATATTATTATACTATTTATTTCATCATTACTAGAAGAAAATCCACATGTTTGACAACAATTTAATTTACTAAATGTATTAAATTACGGTATTCTATTCATTTTCAAAATTGTTTTTCAACCTGTTTCACAATAAATAATTAAAAAATATTAATACACATTGTTTTTAAATGATCCATAGACCGTTAAAATGCAATAAAAAAAATCGAGTCGTTTTGGACGATTTCCCCAAAAAAAACCGACCGTGAAGTGGTTAATCCTTATTTTGTAAACAACACATTAACAGAGTGGCGAATTGCCGCTTTCCAACTTCTTTTAGAATTACCAGTGATTTTACAATTATAATAGCATTGTGGGTTTCGACGAGATGCAATTCGACGAATTCTCCGTTATTATATCCTATACGTTGAAACACCTAACAGATGTCACTAAACGTGGAATGATTGTGTATATTTACCCTTCCGTCGAATTGCATCCCGTCGAAACCCACAATGCTATTATAATTGTAAAATCACTGGTAATTCTAAAAGAATTTGGAAAGCGGCAATTCGCCACTTTGTTAATGTGTTGTTTACAAAATAAGGATTAAGGCGATTCTCGAAATGTTAACTCAGGTATCAGTGTGGCTCTCAGACGTATAATATTTTACCTCGTAAATAATATTTGTCGTATTTGTATCTTCTATATAAACGTTAGACACTGTTTACTGTCTGTCAGTTCGAGTCCATTCGTGTGCTCGAATGCCTGAAGATGCCGAAAGGCGAAACCCGGGTCGTAAGTGACAAAATACATGGAAGTGTACAAAATCTCAATAATCCAAATTTGATTTAGTATTTTAGATACAACGTAAAGTTTGGAGAAATCACTCTCCAATCTGGATTTTCGAAGTTCACTAAAATGGCTCAAAACTGATGTGAAATGAGATTAGACACAGTTTTCGGTATTAATTAGTTCCAGCTTAGAACCTTTTGTAATATCTTACATGAATCATTGATATACACTAAAATGAATCATTGATATACATTAAAATAAGTACTTTGTAAGCAGTTTTATAAAAATAAAATGGACTAGGAAAAAACACCCATCGGTAGGCAGAGTAACCCCATTTGACGGTACAGGTAATTGATAGTTAAAATGAATCAAATATGGTTCAAAGAGTAACACTCACCTGCAATTGTGTATATTGTTCCTGCAGGTCTTCCAATTTGTCTTTTAAAAGTTCCAGTTGGTAAGAAAAAGATGCCTTATCATTATCCAATTGAGCATTTAATATCATGGCCTTTCGAAATTTCTCTTCCACTTCTTTGAGTTCATGCTGCAAAAGAAAATCAAAAAATATAAGTCAAACTGAACCTCTGACAAAATATTCATTTTTGAAATATCAAGCTAAAAGTCAAAGCATATCTTGAAATAATTTATAATAAATAATGGCAGTTTATGACTTACACAATTATATTGATTAATAGCAATAGGTATTTAATTATTTTGTGGTACAACTCATTTTCTATATAAATTAAAAAATCATTTACTTTTGTGGTATTCAGGATGTTGACAACTTTTATTTATAAGGATGTCTGAATTTAAAATATCTTAAATAAGTGATTGATTGTCATGTTTGCCTACAAAAAGAATCAGTTTACCAATTTATTTTTACTAAAATCATTCTCTCAACAGAAAAATGATCAGAAGAATTTACTGTTATCGTGTCAGTTTTATGTTTAGCGCTCACCCTTATATCCCTAATGCTGCCCAACTCTTCAACGGAATCTTGGGAACTTCTACGGGAGGAATGAGCATTGGGTGTGCTGGTGGCTGAAGTGGTAGACGAAAGACGAGCGATCGCGACTGGACCGCTTCCAGACACGCGGCCGCTTCGTTGTAATGGCTCTGGAAAAATGTTAACAAATGCTTCAAAATGTTACATCTGATCAAAAATTGGAAATCGATCACTTTCTTAAAAATACTTTGTTCTACGATTTTGTCTCAGACATCAAATCTCGGTAACCTACAATAAATCTTAATCTAGTCACGCCGTAAAGCAAATAATAGCATATCTGAAAAACAGGTGTCAACTCTTTGCTGGACAAACTTGAAAACTTTACTATTTCCATTTAAATAAAAGTGCAATAGTATAAACAAATACTCTGAGAGTATAGTAATTAAAAGATTTTTTTTTATTTGGACGTTTCATATTTTTTAGGCGACGGAGAACAATTAACGATTTTCGTGAAATGAGAGAAAAACCTACTTATTCGCCTTAATCCTTTATCATAATAAATCAAAATTTTCAAACAGAGTTACATATATTCATAGTTCGAATTGGTATTGAAAAAAAATACCTCTTTCAGAGAATCCGCATAGGACGGAGAAAAGATTAAGGTTAAATTTATAGATTAAGAAGCAAGAGAAGAGAGGTAATGAGTGAATTAGGGGGCGAGCAAGTGATGCGATAATTTTATGTGTTATGAGCGTATTATGTCTGTTTATATAATAAATCAATAATTGCTTTTACCTGACTGCATATAGTAGGCTCGGTCTGCATTTTCCTCCTGTTCTTTCTGCTGCCGTTCGAGCTCCCGCATACGAATGTCTCTGGCTTCCGCCCTCGCCTGCCGCCTTGCCGCCAAGCGAGCTTCTGCCTGTAACAGAAATTTTCATAAATTAATTTCGTTGCCTAGTCACAGTGAGTGGTTTCTTTTATTCATAATAAATTAACAGGCGGAATGTCTTATATGTCTTAATTAGCATTCGCAAGACTTGAAAATTCCATATTCTATGATTATTTCGATATCCAGATTTTTTCGAATTTTCCAGACCCCACCCTCAAGAGAATAAAAGTTAACCATCAAACATATTTAAAAGATTTGTCTTCCTATGGCATGGTATACCTGTATAAATAATGTCGTATTTTAATAAATTATAATTATGTTTGAAGATCACTGACAATTTCATTTTTTTTCCACTTTTTTTAATTTCTACCAAGGTATTTTCATTGGACATTATTCAATCGCGATAGCTTTGGAGGACGTGACGGAAAAAAATCTTCGGTTACAAATATTTTTTTTCATCAGATTCGTCATTTAATTAGAAAAAATAAGGTATCGATCAAATAAAATATTAAAGCATCATACAGAAATTCATGCGAAACGTTTCCAACAATGATTTAATAAGACAAACAGTGTATTTGATAAACAGAAGTGAAAATTAAATATGTATTTCCGAACATCGACATTCTTCAGTTACCCATGAACATTTGTTATTTAATCTAAAAACCGTTGGGGGAAAATATTTTCTAAATTCAACATTTCACCCACGATCGTACATGAATCAATGATAAATCTTTAACTTGTTAGAACTGGCATAAGGGTAATGGGGACATTATTTTAAAAGTAGGAAATTAAATTAATGTGAAACATTTTTCGCGATTAGGTGAAGTATGTAGTTCTGTCAGCTGTTATGACCAAACAAGACGCGAAGGTCTTACGGAAAATTATGTTAAATCGTAATCAGTATTTTCGAAGTATCCGTCGATTAACGATCATGTTAATCGCAGATGTCGTTACATACGCGATAACATTGCAAATAAGTCACAATGGGAACGACTGAAGTAAAAAAAAAGTCTTTTCTACTCTATTTCATATGCTATTTATCAATTTGATAAACGTGTCGTTGACTCTAAAACATTTTCTATGTGCCAAAAAAACGCCGTATCGCTAGTTTGTTGTAAAAAGAGCTTAAGGATCCATTTTATTGGAAGCTTTTAAGATTGATGAAATCGCCGTAGAACGCAATATAACAAAGATATTGACATAACAGATAAGCGACGATAATATTATAATATGTTGAAAAAGGGGAGCCAAATTGCAGTCGGCACTGAGAGAGACTTTCCTTAAAATCGGGAAAGCTACAAAAGAAATGAGCCATAAACAAAACCTAAAAAAAATGACTAGGGTCATTTCGCCAGTGGTCGGCCAGTTAAGCGACAGGTGTACTTTCAAAAGGAATTTTGAGTCAATGAATGATAAATACAATTTTTTTCGCTGTTATTCTATTAAACAGGGATTAAGTAATGTAACCAACCAAAAATAAAATAGTTAATATTGTACCAAGCATAAAATAATAAAAGTTTACAAAAAAATTCCAATTCTCCCAGTGGTCGGCCCCCAAAATCCAATAGTCGGCCTTTCATTACCCAGTGTTCGGTCATCACTATGAAACTTCATGAATATCGCGAACGAATTTACGAAGAGTAGACAGAACAATAAAAAACAATGATGCAAAGCCTGGCAATATAAAGTATATTTTGTAAGCGATCCCCGTACAACATTAATTTGTCGAAACTTGCGAAGTAATAATGTGCTTTTTTAAATTGCGTATTGCATCATATAGGTCAGTATAGGGCAGATATATATTGGCAAGTGACAAGACTACCTGCACGAATTAAAAAAAAAACGGTTTTTTTTAATGTATCCGCTATTATTTAAGCTTTAAACTCAAAAGGCCGACCACTGGCGACGGCTGACTTTAGGAACATTCGCCCTATATAGAATATATAGCTGGAACTTATCCAAAGAACCACCCTGATAAACAAGTGTTACTGGAACTTGAATTGGGGTTACGTCTGTTTACCGAATTCTTTAAATTCTATGGAAGGCACAAATGAACAGAAATTCAAAAATAAACACCCAAACACAATATATTACTCACTTTTAAGGTGTTAAATTGTTAATTCTTGGTGGAAAGACATTATATTTAAAAAAATAAAACACAATTCATTTGTACTACTTCCACATGTTTATAATGATCAAGACCTCGTGATCATTATAAACATGTGGAAGTAGTATAAATGAATTGTGTTTTATTTTTTAAAATACAATATATTACAACTTATAATATGTATCATTTCAAACGATTAATTTTAGAATCAAATATGTCAATAATTTAAACAATCTATCAAGATGCGAAGTGCATTTAAATGTATTTGTAAAAGTTTTTAGTGAGAATTAAAAAAATATTCTCAATTGAACAGTTTCTCGGCAAATAATAATCTCGAAATTTTGCGAGAAAAAAACCTAGAGTCTGAATCAAAATTATTGTCAACTTCTAGTGGAACACGATCATGAAAATCAATGGCAAGGTGTTTAAGACATTTTCTTACCACCTCGCGTTATTATATCAAAAAGAGTGGGTAACTAAATTACTATGCTTATTGCGTATTACCAACCTTATCTTATTAGTAATTAAATAATGATAAACTGAATAAATATTAATCATTGGTTTTTATCTTGAGATTATAATAAGAATTAAGTGTTCTTGTAATGCTTCAGCTTCTTGAATATACTTGAGATCTCATAAAGATAATACAGAACAACAAAGAAAATAAGATGCACTATTATTTTCTTTGCTACGCAATTTATATTACTTTCGAGATATACATTACAGATGTAGATACAAAAACGAATAAGATTTAAATAAGTATCCTGGAGGCATAGGAAATTGAGTTAATTTAGATTTTAAACTTTACGGGAGAGCATAAAAGGGATTTTTTGTGAATTCTAGATTATGAAACAAAACACATTTCTTCGACTACTTATTTTGTTCAATTAAGAGAAGAGAGGTGATAAAAAATCTAAATTTTGTAATAAATCATTAATTCTGTGCTCAAATGTCATTTTTTGTAAAAATGTGCATGATATCTTCTGCCTCCGAGGTACAGAAATAGATTGATGAAAAAATAACGAATTATTATAATTTGATGTAAAATAGCAACCACTGTCGCAAACATTTGATTTTATGTAAACGTTTTGTGCACAGAAAACACAATGCAACAATGCAAAATGTATGCGTATGTATTTTCATTTTACTATATCGTATAGTTGGTAGGCCCCAAGACACAATCTGCGATCCTAGGGCTCTGAGTTCTGACTATCGGAAAAACCCTCACCGAAAGAAGCTTAGTAGGTGGGAGAAAGGGGTAGCACGAATAGTCCATTTATGTACCCGTGTCTCCCTCCGAAAGTATGCTATCTCTTACTCCGCTCTTTTCAACGAGTATTCGAATGTCGCTCTGTGTATAGGAACATTTGTGTAATTATTTTAGCATCTTATATCAATCACAATTGAGCTCACAAGTGGATGAAAGGGCTATGTTACAAAATTAAAGTCGCTGTATTACTTTTTCAGGTGCGAACAATTTAACTAGTGATCATACAACTTTAGAAACGAAGAACTAATTTGTTAAAAACTCACATGTGTAATTTATTTGTTAAAAAAAATACCACTGTGATGATTATTATAGATGAAAATCTTAAGAGCCCATGGAACCTTTACCCATTTTCAAATAAAATATAAAGTCACATAGACCCTTCATCTAATGTTGCAATGAGAGACCATTGATATTTTAAGTTGTCTGATGTGCCCATGTGGAAGTAATGTACAAGTACCTTCATCCATGCAAAACAGACTTTTTCATAAATTGTAACATAACACCTTCATCCAAACATGTCTTCAATTTTCTTCATAGAATCAAATAAGATACTAAAGCCAGCAATAAAATATATGTATACCACAACAAGAAGGCGATTTGTCCTTGTCGCCGTATTGGATGTGTTGATGTTCTGTTTGTGTGAAAATGGAATATGTGAGTTTGTTTTGTTTACTTTATACGATGTGGCTTATTTCGCACTGCGGAACTTGATACTTTGCCTGACATCGCTAACAGACTGTAACGGTATGTCACGGTATGGGGCGAACACCGTCGAGATGCCGGCTTACTGCTTTACAACATACACTATTTCGATCGATAGATGCATCTCTAAGAACAGGTGAATGCAATAGAAATTGCAATTTTCAAGAGGCTAATTATACTTGCCGAAGTTGTGCAATCGCAATGCGATAACGACTGATATTATTATCAATATAAAATAAGAGTAATAATGCCACACTGCGGTCAGAAATAAATAATATATATAGGTATATTCTGAAAAAAGTAGAATGCTACACAGATAAGAAAAATTGATTAATTAATTCGGTTTGAGATATGATATCGTGAATCGGAATAAATACAAATTTGCAAAAAAGAAATAAAAAATGTTGTTGGCCAATGTGTCGCGACTAAGAATATTTCGTCGCTGTTCTGGAAGAAAACACTAAATCGAAAAAATGACATACTGAGTTAGTTATACCAAAATGTTCCTTATTTCAAACTCTACCGTATGGAAAAAACACACCTATTTTTTTAAATTATACTTTCACTTAAATACAGTTTTGTACAAACAACCAAAATGAAAAATGTAAAGTATTTCAAACGTTTGAAAAATTTCAAAGTCCAACTACTTAAAACTACTGTTTTTCAGTTAGTGTCTTCTTGCAGAGCAACGACGATTTATTTTGACTTTAACTATAATTTTATTTATACCGGCAGTATAATTGCACCTAATATAATACACTTGTATGGTGTGAACTCCAATTCTTGGTCAATAAGTCAAATTTATTGAATAATCAGAACCGGTTTCGCTCGCCATGAACATATTCAGCTGATCTGGTTTGCATCAGATCGCGATGAGCAAAACCGGTCCTGATTGTTTCATAAAATTGTGAAATTAGAGCAAATACTTGTGTTACATTTTAATGAATCTGGCAGTGTCATACTATAACAAAATACAGCATTTGTTAGTTCCGCGTCGACATAATTCAGTGTAGAATAGCTATACTCATATAGCATGGCTAAAAAAGCAATGTTTGCAATATTGATGTTTGAAATAAAACGTACTATGTCATGATCCTTCCCAAGGATTCCAACGATGCTGATGTCGTCGTTTCCATTAGAAATGTTGCTCCCATTAAAAAGATCGTCTTCGCCGTTCAACGACGAATACGATCCTATCTCCGATGTGGCCTTTTTCTGCCTCAACTGCACATTTTCACCGACCGAAGTATCTACTTCAGTGTTTATAACTTCGTTACACGGAGCGTCTTTTAGTGTCTCGTCTGCGGAACAAAAGTCGGCGTCACCCTCGTCCGACACTTCCCCGAAGTCACCAGAGGTGAATTCGCCGTCCGAACTGTCGTCGGCTCGGTCCGCCGGATCCAAGTCAGAAGGTGAATGGGCGTCGACGTCCGCCATTTCACAAACGTTCGACCATTACATTTATATTGACATCATTGTCAAAGCATTGATAAGCAGCGGTGACATTACATCACCTTATCCGATTTGAATTTGCAAGTTTTAAAAGTAATTGTTGAATTCTATTATTCACTCCACAATTTTCTCGCACTCTTCACTGGTTGCACACAAAATTCGGTGTTCTGTAACACTTACATATCCGAACTGTGGACACGGTTACAAAATAATAATACAATGTCGATAAGGCCGCAGAATGATGTGTATTCCGGCGAGCCAATAATGGCACTATCACGGAAAAAATGGTGTGGTTAGATTATTTTTATCACTCGGAAAGTTTGATCGCAAAAAAATATTTACACCAGTATCTTATCGCAGTAAAAATATTCGGTTCCATTTAATAAGGCATGTTCTAGCGATAGCGTTTCGCTTCAACAAATAAATACCTATAGTCTGTACAAACGAATCAAATCTCTTATCATTTTTACAATAAACTCCAATAAACGGTTGAATAGATTGAGTATATTCTTGCTGATAATACTGATATTTTCAGCTATGAGTAACTTTACCATATCGATTGGCTATAAATAATAGCTATTTGTTACTCGTCGGTAATGGTCAATTATTATTCCCAAACGGATTGCATTGAGAGTCCGTTGAATTCCGAGGCGATTTGTCAAAACAACGGCACCGCAGGAGAAGGTCGTATATATAGTGTCAGTCGGACGCGGAAAAGAAAACGATCATGCATGTGACCGTACCTGCCTTGGGGAGCGAGAATTGCATCGATTGCAGTATCGATATTTTTTCGCTGTTAAATCTGCAAGATAATTCGTGAATCTCATTTTACTTGGCTTTATACATATTTCCTCACATTGCGTCCAACGACAGTCGAATATCAATTGAAATAATTACACATAATCGCTAATTAATTACGGTCTATCATGTACCCAATTTTATTTGATTAAGTACACCTAAATGGGTTACCGAACCGATCGATAAAATGATGCAAGCCGATCGTCGTTTATGATTTGTTTATGATAAATATAAATTATTTATGAGTCATAGTTGTGGGTGCCGAAGACGTGTAAAGTGGGACAGCGTGAAGTAAATACAAGAATAAATGGAAAATTACCGAACATCGATATAATAATTTCAACAAGAACACGGCATTTTATTACATGATTATAAAAAAAATGATTTACTTGATATGAAGGATAGAAATAGTAAGTTTTCTTAAGTTTAGAAACTGGGTCAAGTATCAGTAGAAGCGAATTTTACCCGCGAATATAAACAATCCGAATTAAGATAATAATTATGAAATGTGTGGATTTTGAAGCGCAGAAAACTAAATAAATATTGTGTCTATTATTAGGAATGATTTTTTGAAATAAATGTACATGAATTACAGCAGCGTTTCCCAAATGATGGGTCGCAGAATGCAAAATGCCGGGTCGCCATTTCCTAAAATAAATCTGTATATTTACTATATAATTTCGTAATAAGCGAACATGATGCAACGCTGTGTGATTTCAGTTGCTATAAGGGAACATTTGTTAGAATTGAAGACCAGTCTGAAGGAATATTTCCCCACAATCATCAGTAACAAAGCATGGATAAGAAATCCTTTTACAGTGAACGTAAAATCCGAGACAGAATTGCAGGATTCAGATATTAATTCAATAATTGAACTCTCGTGCGATACGACACTCAAAGACTTCTTCTTCTTCTGTCTTGTCGTCAAGAATACCCAGTGTTAGCACAAAATGCTATAAAATTTCTAATGCCTCTTGTCACAACCTACAAGTGTGAAGCAGGCTTTCCAACATTAAAAAATAAATATAGAAACCGATTGGAAGTTGAACCGGATTTAAGAATAAAGCTATCATCCTCTTCTCCAAACCTGGAGCTTTTAGTTAACAAGAAACAGCAGCATACCTCTCATGAGTAAATTATTGGTACATTTGATTTCTTTATAGGTTTATCAGAGTAAATTCTTTTGTTTTATAGCATGTAAAGACTGTATGGACATAAATATATTGTGTTATTTTACCTATATCCCGGTAGTTTAGGCAATAACAAATGTAGTGGTTCACGAAGGAGAACTATTCAAATAACCGGGTCGCGGAAAAATAGGTTTGGGAAACGCAGAATTAGAGTAAATGGTGTTTTCGTCGCTGTATATCTTCTCCGAGATAGTAACCGAGCTAAATTATTGTTCGCGAGGTTCATATAAGACAAAGGTAGTGTTGCAATGAATACCAGGCGGCCAAAGCGAATCGTTATGCATACACATTACTATTATAATATTACACGTAGGTACGCTTTATGTAACGTAAAATATTATAATAAAGAAAACAATGTATGCAAGACAACGCTAAGTGACACCTTAATGTGTAAACAGGTTATAATAAATGACTTTAATTTTGCCAACAAAGCAGATTCTCAAAAAAAAAATACCATTTACCGTATTTTGTCAATTTATGTCAGATGAATTCAGAATAATATATTCGAAAGAAATGATAGTCATTTACAATCGTTCACTACTAAAGTTTTTAGTGACCATTAACCCTTACAGCGCAAGCCGTTTTCGCACGAATTTATTTTCAGTCAATTGATCTGGTAAAACGTTCACGATGGCTAAAAATATATCAATGTCAACAGTAAAAAAATGGAGAACTATGTGAAATATATACATCAGAAATACCAAATACATCAAGAAGTAAACTAAACTCGTCGCATTCCCGCTAAAATAAATTGAAGAAGCTGAACAATATTTAATCTACGACTTTGCAAGCGAAATGGTTGCGGCCAGTCTTCATATACACCGCCAACACGTACACAAGCAAGTGCGTAGCTGCATAAGTATGTGTAATACATAGGGTTGACGATTAATGCTGCTCATCGGTAGTTCAAATATGAAATTCGAAAGACTGAATATCGAGAGCTCTTTTCATAAATATATTTCCTTGTGTTCTACTTGAAATTTCCATGATCTGTTGCTTTATTTCTCTACGTAAAGGTTTCAACATTTTTTTAAAGCAAGACGGAAATTCGAGATAGAGTCTTGGACATGTAAACATGTCCAACGCGTTCATTGGGTTAAGAGAAGCTTAAATTAAATAATATCAATATACTATTTTTTATCAATTATAGTACTCAAACTCTAGTAATGAATTAAATTATCCCAAGTGGTGTAAATATGAAAATCTTAATGGCTATAGTTTAAGTATCGTAACTATACAGGAATTCATTAACCATTCATGTGCCATATAGAGACATCCCGGACTAATTTTCCGTGCGCGTATGTGCTGATACGAGATGGGACATCTCGTCTAATAAATAAAGCGTTTTCATTATCCATTAAAATAAAATGAAAACGCTTCAACGCTGTGACTTCAAGACAGTGATACAAATACCCAGGTTTGCTGTTTGCTACTTTATGAGTCAAAAAATATTTTATTTATAATCACACAAAAATTTTAATGAAATTTTGTTAACTACCAACTATTTCGTGCAGTTTAATTTTGAATTTATTTATTGTAAGTAACATAAAATATTTTCATATTTATAGGTATAAGGACACTCAATTGATTATTTTGAATTTTAAGAAAAAAAAAACATTTTCAACTCCAGGCGTGGACATAATTATATTTTAGTGTAATACCCCAAAAAGTACCCCAACAGCGGAGTATGAAAACGATTAAAAAATATTATTGTCTTTTTGGTGTGCAGTGATTATAGTATGTAGGTATGTCTTAATTGTGTTACACTGCGTGATTTTGAAGAATAATCATTGTGATAGTTGCACATACATATTGTAATAATATTATATAACGGCGATAATTGTAATAATAATTACAATGATAAAAGGAATAATAAATCGAGAGTTGTTTGTTTTCGGCTGCACTAGTTGCGCATGTAAAAAAAAAACACTTGTGCAAATTTTTTGTTTCATAACAAATGAACAAGAACAACAGTAATGTAACAAATTGCATATCTAGTACGCCAATCAGCGGAAACCGCATTGTACGGATTCGAAAGCGATGAACTTTTTCAATAAAAAGCAAGCGCCCAAAAATTTAGTAAAAAAAACAATTGGCTTTTTGAATATTTTCAGGGCAAACAGTATTTTTAATACAAATTATAATAAGAACGCACACACAACAGATTTACTTGTTTGTATTGCTTACGATCTTCATTCTTATGGGCATTCGATAAACGGAGACCATTACTAAAAAGTGGTCACGGAAATTAGTAAGTCAACTAAACCACAGGCGTCTGGTTTGATACAACTGTTCATGCCCATAAAACTTTAAAAATAAAATCTAAAAGTGGTTAAAAACATATTTTGATATTTCATGCAGCAATACAAATACGCAAAACACACTGTCAAACAAAACGAAAAAAAACAGACTGTTTAAGTAGCACGATATCTCACACCTTTCTAAGCCGAGTTGACACGCAAGTGTAGGGTAGAAAAAATAAAACATTTTAGCGAGTTCGTGAATTGAGATTATCAATCAAACTAATATCATACGTTGAATGGATAGCAGTCCTGTACAATTCTATCAAAGAGAGAAAGTGACACATCACGCGAAAAACAACGAAATGAAGATATGAGTGATGAATGATTATTCTAAAACACGATGGATTTCTTGTTCGGCGTGCAATTGTAGGATAACCGGTATTAGTAGAATATTTTTAAATATTAATCCAGCTTTGTAAATGACGCTTTCTTTTTATGTAAGCAAATTAAGGATTAAAATGTTAATTCCTTTTAAAATCGTTAACATGTAAGCATTAGGTTGATTGTTGTGAGTCATGATTGTAATAATCTAAATAATATTATTGTTTTTCGAAATTGAAAATATTGCGACACGATTTCCGAATGATAAGGAATCAACAGAAAGGTGGTGTTTGTGTAAAGTAAAATTATTATTGAGACAATTATGAAACCACCTAACGAAAATATTTAAATTTTATTCATATAACCATTGTACGATATCAATACCCAGTATATTAGTATACGTTTTAAATTGAATTAAGTTCTAAAAGACAGAGAATTTCTTAAAATGGGCTAATACGAAGTGCCAATAATAGACATCAATTCAACGAACTAATCTATCCAAGTAATTAAAAAGAACGTGTCATCAATTATTAACAAACTAATTATGATAATCGTTTTTTAAATAGTTTCGCCTTACTTGTCAGTTGAAATCCACTACAAAAGACTTAGTTAAATAATTACACGCTGAGTGCTCTACTCTTGCATCGTTCTCAGGCAGAAGTGGTTATGAAAGAATTTTAATTGAGATTGGCTACGCAACTTCACAATGTGTTGTCATCGTGACTGGTTTCAAACATCCCAAACAATAACCCGATAACGATTAGGCACCCACACGGCATAAACCCGTATGCATTATAAATACGTGTCAGCTGGATTTTGGAATTATCACGTACCAGAGCCTGAAATTACTTAAACCTAAAATAAATGACAAATATTGAGTCGTGTGGACATTGCGTTACGTAATTCACGTAATCAAACAAGATTCCGACATGCGTGACGACAATAATTTTTAGAAGAAATCTGATTTCGATACAAACTTCTTCCGTTTTGAATGTTATTTATTTTTATACATATTTATTGCCAATACTGTTTTGAAGTTTGGACTGAATTGAAAAATATTTTTTGTTTGCGATTTTTTGACAGTGCTTTTACGAAATTATCGGTTCTTGTGTATAACTCGACATTTATTATTTTACTATCCGCCGAGACGACTGTTAATTATTATAGCCGAAAAACAGCCATTTAATTTGCGATATAACTGGTTTCACAGGTGTCTGTTATTAGTTCTATTAACAACGAAGCACATAATTAGTGGCCATGTACTTGATGGCAAGATTTACGTAATTTTTTTTAATATCAGTAAAAGATAAAATCATCATCGATTACGGATATCCTGGCATTTCAATGTGACAGGAATAGAATACTCCTTTGCACACGATTATACTTCCGCAATGAATTGCACAAATCGATATGAATCACCAACTTGTGACAAAATTCTATAAACTGTACAAACTTTTAATATTTAATACAGCGTAGGTACCGTCACTCCTTATTGGATTAAAAGAAAACAATTAATTTGTAACTTATTGTCAAAATATAGAATAAATTGCGGGTGTACTACTTTTGTTCCGTGATATTTTTTTCTACACAACTTTGCTACTCCTATAATTAATAGAATTTATAAAAGGTGGTATTATATAATTGATAAAAAAGGTCACATTTGAAAAACATAGTTATGTCGGGTTAGAACTGATAAGGGCGATAGGGTGTTCAAACTGTTCGTGCATTTCGATTCAATTTATTTTAAAAACTACCTTTATATTAAAACAGAATAAAGTTCGTGTAATTATTCACAGTTGATTATCACTCTAAACAAACGCACACAAATATTACAAAAAAAAAAATTAGCACTGCACTTGAACGAACTTATTGCGATAAAGCGAGAAGCCTCCGTCGCCTCAGGCTTTGGGCGGTTGTCGGTAGTAGAGGCTCGAAGGCGACTAAACGACTGCGATTATGAGCGACGTATTCTTTTCGCGCCGCGGCGGCCTCTTCTCCTTCGCTTGCTGCGGTGACGTCTGGGGTAGGGTTACCAGATGGTATACAAAAGGAGGACAACTATCCTCTTTTGTCCTCCATTTTCCAATTGGACAATAAACATAACTTATAAATTTACATGTTTGTGCGCCCCAACACGGATTGCGATTTTCCGTGTTGGTATCAATGAGCTTCACATCTACAAATTCAATGTATCCATCACCTTTCCAAATGAAAGAATAATAAGGCTTTTTTGTGTTTTCAGGTACCTATAATTTATCATCCATTTCTATTTAAATGTATTATTTAACTATTATAAATACCGCCCATCTGATCATATAGGTGTAGTGAGAGCGATTAGCTAACCACTACTCCTGTCCCACCCATATCCTTCTCTTCCTACTCTATTTTGAGCAACTAAGTAACAATCAGTTCTCGTGAAAAAACTTCTGTTGAGATACCTCTAAGGAGGCCTTATGTGCCACATTGGGAGCGGTCATGGTTAAATATGTTTGTTTGTATATATATATATATATTTACCATATTAATGTTCTTCCACCATTCGAAGTCGTTTGGTAACCCTAGTCTGGGGAGAATTATTTGGCCGGTGTGATAGAGCGCTCAATGGTGTACAAAAGCCCTATGTCCTTGAAGAACATTTAAAATAACATGATATTATCACCGTAGTGTAGATATTTACCAAGTTCATTGCCATTCAAGAATAATTTGATAGACAATTAATTAAATACCTAAATGTAATTTATTCACTCCAGTGCCTTCCGCGCAACGGCGCATAAATAATTTCGATCCATCTTAGTAAACGATGATTCGTGTGAAATTTAATTGATAGTATTTTTGGCCCATGTAAGAGAATTAAAATTCAATGAATGGCCATGCTCGCCATGTCTAATAGGATAGTTTTCGGCCGCGAGTTTTAGGCGCTGCTTAACCATTATTGCGTTTTATTCGAGTACATGTGTGGTCTTCGATTTTCGCACGTAGCAGGGCTGCTGCGGGGATGTTTTATTATTATTGTCCGTTTAATAAAACGATAAACGCTGTAATGCCTATTCATCGTAGTGATTGGTGCAATTACGACTATCTATGTAAGTGGGGTCTTATACCCAACCACTGGACTAACCAATTTATATCGAGGCACGGTAGTTTCCCTGCCAAGCACTTCAGGCTTGTCTAACATGTCCATGTGGCGAAATGCGGGATGCTGACCACATCCTTTGGAATTGTTAAATCATGGCTAATGAACGGGAAGATCTCATCAGGTCGGGCCCACAGGCCATGCCGACTTAATAGCGAATGAGGCCAATTATATGGCTTTCTGCAAATTTGCAGCGTCATACGGCGAGCGTACAGATCTTAACCGATAAAGCTACGTCATTTCATAACAAGGGATAGTCTGCACACTTTAGTGCACGCCGCCAAGTCCTGAGCAGATGCTGCTGGGACGATTCCGGCACAAAACTGAAAAACGCTTCACGTTGATATGTCATATGAAACGTCTGCTAGTAACGTGCGACCGTGGCGAGTGGTGGTGGGATTGCATTGATTAAGTAAGTGGCAATAAGATCACGCAGAAGGGTCTTATATATAGGAATAGAATTTTACGACTCTTCGGCGTTGATAACTAATCGCTTACCGAATGTTCAATATAAAAAAGTAGAGCAACGTAAAATGAACGTGGCCAAGTGTGTGAACAGGTGTGTTTTAAATTTTTTAGCGTCCAATTGAAACATTGTTAATCAACTTATCTCATATCAAGACTAGCTTTATGACGAAATAACTATCAACTATATTTTATAAATACTATTATTATAATAAGGTTTACCAAGTAAAATTCTTCCGTTTCATTATGTGTACTTTTTATCTCTCGCAGATCAATTACGATTCTAAATTAACTGCAACAGATATTGCCATCAAAGTTTAATATCATTCATTAGATTTAACATTTCATATCATTAACAGTCGACACATAATGTATTGATGTCGATATATATATATATATATATATATTTAAAATGTACGAATTAAAATAACGTACGAAAGTCGAGGACCACCTGTAGTGTGTATGATTGTCTTATTTTTCTCAAATGTGACGAATTTCTTCAAAAATAAGTTTTTTTTCGAACGCTTTCGATTCAATATAAAGTATAAACAGATACAACCCATTACAAATTGACGGTTCGCTTATATTACAAAATAAAATGACCCAAGACTGCACATTCTAGAATTACATTCAGAAAAAACCGGTATAGAGATCCGTGTGTCATCCAATAATTCGTCAGCATCACAAGTCATAATTCATAAATAAAATAATAATATGCAGCGCCTGCAATAAATAATACTGTACTAACGACATTAATTTACATAGTTTTAAAACTCCGCAATAGCAAAAGAATAGCGCATTCTAATTATATTTACTACTGAGGAATTCTTGCAACTGTTTTATGAATCGTAAGTGTTAACGCGGGCGCCACTACTTATATTAGGACTAGCGAATACTCCATCGGTCAAACCCTTTCGCTTTTAGTTTGAGGTACCGTTGGCGAGGCATCGCGTGTCGACGGCCAAACTTTATTTGCGGATGCAATTTCTTCTGGAGTTTTCAGACCGTATAATCTAATCGGCGCAACTCGACAGCGAGGTTAAACCGATCGCTTATTGGCTCGCTGATAATTTTCCAATACTGCCATTTTATTTCAAAAGTTTTGATTACAGAAACATTGAAGGTGTTTCTTACACGATCTATTATGCCAGTGGTGCACAGCCTATTTGAAAGGAGAGCTAGATTATCCATTTTCTAATTTTTCACGGGCCGCATAGGGTAAAAGTGTTTGAAAATAATGTTATATTATATTATACTAGACGAGATATGAATTTAATAACTTTTAATTTAATATTTACATAATTTTATCAGCGACTTCAATCACTTTTCAATCTGCATTATGTGCATATTTGCACAATGGAACTTCAACTGTTGTGAATGGTATCAACTTAAGTGAAATTTCGTCGTGTTCAATATTTGTGGTGGCTATCCTCAGTACAGCTCTGAGGTTATCATTGTTCAAACGATTTCTGTGTTGATATTTGTTTAGTTTTAATAAAGAAAACGCTTGCTCGCAAATGTAGGTGCTTCCGAAAAGACTTGCACAAAGCGCAGCCTTCTTACGTAGGGTGGGAAACTGCTTTTAGGGAAGACAGTTGTAAAAAAAATCAGACCTACTTGTAAAGTTGAGTCGACCTTATTGATGGGGAAAATAGACTAAACCTGCATCGCAGACAGTGTGACTCATTGTAAAAAGATGGAGTTCGGTCGCAAATATTTACCCATGAAAATATAATCGTATTAAATAATAAAAATAGCATTATATTTGTTTACCTTAAGATTTTCACATCTAAACACAAGTAATTAATTTTTAATTAGTAGTGTTATGGCAATTAGTACTATCATTGTTTATGTCTTACCCCCATCCCTACGTCCAGTAGAAGGAAACAAACCCACCCTACCCTTCATTTTCAATTTAAGAATTACAATCATTGTCTACCTTAGAAATAAATAACCTTACGATATAGTTAGTCTGAAGATGCTTCTTAAAGAAGCGAAACGCGTCACGTCAGTGACAAAGCTAGCGAAGTAACTAAGTTACCAATTTTAATTTTATATTGAAGTTTTTGATGTTCATTACACAATTGAATTTTCTATGATGCGTAAATGCTTTCTCAGAGGCTAGAGATGTTAATAAAACGCAAACAAATATTTATAGTACGAAATAATGGTAAACATATTATTTTCTGCAAGACGATTCGTGAGATCGGTGTATCTGAACGATACCGATTTTCACAGTTTGTGTGAAAGGAAGGAAGGATTCGTAAGATTTTTTCTTTACTTGACCGGAGCAGTTAAATTCATTTGTTTACAACACAAAATATCACTAAGACAATTCTTACAACGGACTGTAATTAGATATCTCTTGACACACCCTGGTTTTGTTTGTTAAGTTTTATTAGGGTCCATAATTGACAGCGCACAGCTTTAATGGCAATAAGTCTTGGTAGTCTAACCGATTTATTGTCGTTAAAAGCAATCGGTTGCCTTCGGGCTATAGCTAAAAATTAGAAAGCGTCCAGGGGACGAGTCTATTATTGACAAAAAGTCGAAGAACCTACAGTAGTTGAAGTTCAATTTTTATTTTGGCGGGCAGTCGGCTCTCGGAGGCCTTCGGTTCAAGGGAGCCGGCCGGCATCGCAAGTAATTATAAATTGTTTTTGTTTGTTTTGAAATTGGACTTAATTTAAAATCGTTTATTGCGTCAATTGCATTATAACTTAAAGGTAAATTTATGTATTAAGTAAATGTAAATGTAGACTCAATTTTATGTGTTACTGATATTTTGTGTAATAAACCACTGTATCTTCGTTAATTAAATAAGAGATGAACTGGATTTGAATTGGTGTTTGCTTGAGATCCCAGACCTCAAACACGGTGATAACCAAACATTCGCCCCTCTTTAATTCGGCCTTCTTACTCTATGGCATACTATTGTTACCTAGATTTAATTCAATCATATAATACAAACAGCGCAATAACGATGCACGTTTTGTTAATAGTTAGGATACCAGCAAAGAAATTTCAATAAGATTGAGTAGTGTGAACTTCAACAAACAACTAACGAGACGGGTGAAATTAATTTTAATAGTAAAATAAACGCCGCTGGATCGTTCAAGATTACACCGCTGTGGAATTCGCGTCTATGTATGCCTTAATTGTAGACCATTCAGCGTGGAAGAGGAATACCAGCGCCCTCATTTTATAACTTCACTCATCAATCTATTTATTTCATCTACCTGGCGTAAAACAACTACGATCCAAAGCGGTCTGCCACGCGATGGCAACCCCAAAGGAGAGCGAAATTAATATAAGGAATTTATTACCATTATGAATGATATAGTATAGAGCTCCAAATTCATTTACGAACTGTGCAATATTATTTTGAAAAATAAGCAGATCACTTTTCATAACAAACTAGCAAGTACCCGTCATGCGTTACGATGCCACTCAAAGAAAGAAAATGTTTACGTTTTAATTCTGTTTATTGGAGTGCTTTTGGATACATCATATTTTTGTTTCCGTCTGGTGCGTACACGAATAAATCAAAAGGTTTTCCGAGATCTCACTGTTTGTACGAATTTGATTGTTTTTTTCGGTTTCTTTTCAAAAACCGTCACGGGTGTGCGCACAACAACTCATCGAAATCGGATGAATGGTATAGGAACGCACAAGGGGAAAACAACCATTCATTTATATATATATAGATAGAAGAAATATTTATGTAATAAGTATAAAAATCTGGGTACAATAATAATTACGTTTCAGCTGAAATTATAATTATTCAAATGTATTCATTATGTAGCGATAATATTAATGACTTATTCATCGATTCTTTATACACTCATGGTTTTAAATATTTACGGTTCGATTAATATCTCGAAAGTATTAATACTTATTTACAATTATGTGCACTTATATTTTAATATAGTAGTTCTGTAATTTATTACCCGATAAGGTAATCGGTTGGCAATTTTAAATATTAATTGACGTTCGAAACCCGAGAGTTTGCTAATATGGACAAATACGTGGTCGATATATCATTCAAATATAATAAATAGTATGGTCAATATGTTTTAAAAAGTATTGAAACATATAGGTCGGAGTAGTTATTCGGGAGGATAATAAAAAAAAAACATCTGCAGGTCTTTCTAAAAGTGGCGATATATTGTATGAAATTAACGATATGTAATTCTTTATTGGCGGGGGATAGTCGCCATGCAATTAGTTATTTGCTCCCACGAAAAGTGAGTGTGCTGCAGAAAATATTGTTTGTTCACAATAGTGATCTAGTCCATTCACGCCAATTAATTAGATCGACTGATCGGTTACGAGGTGGTTGGTTTTGAAGTTTTTCCCATGGCAATAAATAAATTTTCCAACGTTTTGTTTTTTTTTTGTGTTATATCGTCTGATATAGAAAAACTACAAACAAATAAAAGGAAAATCGGTGTGTTACCGTCTTTTTTCGAAAATAAGACATCCTCCGAAAATAAGCAGTAGCGTGATTTTCAGGATCTTTTTGAATATAAGCCCGCCCCCAAAAATAAACCCAAGTTATAATAATGTGAAAAATATAATTCGTTAAAAAATGCTGTTGAGTTTAGTATCTTTAGCTGGCATATTTCAGAGAATTGCACAGTTTGACAAAAAAACTCCGAGAAATACCTTGTTTATGACTACATTTCGCTGCAAGCAATGTACTCGCAGGTGCCGAAATTAATTCCTGGAATGTATAGTGTAGAATTTACCTACCTAACAATATAAAGCAGCATTCTACATATAGCAACGGTGCAGGTACAACATTTGTGCATTTCAGTCTTGTAAGTCTAAAATATAAACAAAATTAGTGCAAAAAGAAAGAGCTATTCCGTAGAGTACAAACAGGGAATCTTGGAGGACTCCTGGGACGTAAATCTTGGAGTCTTCTGTAAAGAGAAGATGTTGCTAAATGTCCTATACCTAAATGTACCTAAAATATACATATGTTACCTAAATTAAAAGTATTGAATTTAAAATTCTTATATACAAATAAATATCAAACACAAATTTATAAATGTACTTATTGTACTTGAAAAGTAAGCCCACCCCCGATAATAAGCCCTAGTACGTATTTTGGACCAAAAAAGAAAGTAAGGCAGTGTCTTATTTTCGGAAAAAGACGGCATCATCCGTAAAAATGATCCAAAGAACAAATTTAGCCTTTACGACAATGGGCTAATTCAAGAAACAACTGTTTCAATGACTCCTAAAATAAGCTTTTATGGGTTAAAATAGTAGAAAAGGTGCATGTACAATATATTGTATAAACTAGTTACTGAAAAAGACACGTTAAATGTACACGTTGCCTATGCCAGCTTATCTAGTTGGGCCCCTATGTCAATAAATATTGTTTTAGATGTCGCTAACGAGCATCGCGTAGTCAACATTCTAACCCACCGATAACACGCTAGTATACACGATAATCTAAAATCATAAAATATACTAAAAGTTGTTGGTACGTTATTCATAAACATAATTTTATGACTAATTTAAATCTAAATAATAATGTAATTATTACAGTCTGCGATTGCAAAAGCAATCGATAAATCAATTCGGATAACACGTAAGTATATGCGATAATGTAAAATTATGCAATATACTAAAAGCTGTTAAGTACATACGTTATTCGTAAACATAATTTTATTACAAATTTAAATCTAAATAATAACGTAACTATTACAGTTTACGATTTCAAAAGCACTTTAAAGCAAATCAATTAAATAAGTGGATTCCAAATTAATTATTGAGATTTAATAAATTAGCTACATTTTATCACCAGGACAAAATAAAAACCTACTTTTATCTGCTGTTTGGTTTTATTCGTAGTGACACGACCTCGTTTAGTAAGGTCGAAGTAATATGTTGAAGCCCTCTCTTCTTTTCAGCCATCGAGTACCTGGTATACGGATTTAGTTCGACGAATGTACATAAATGTCTTTTGATTAACCATGCTGAGCTCTTCACTTCATGTTAGTGGGTAACTGAATTTATTATTGAATTGTATAAAAGCAGCGACAACAATTATAAATTTTGACCAGAAAAAATATATTTTAATATTTTTTCACAAACGCGTACAAAAATACAAAACTGTGTCAAATTTCGTTTCCGTAAAATTAGCGATTCCACATTACATGACGGGAGGATCATGAAAACTTTAAATTAGCACAATAAAGTTGCAGCGATAAAGTTCGTGTTTTAGGGTAAAATAATAAAAAATAAATTTAAAAGGACCACACACAGGATTATGGCGTAGATATTGAATGACATGCTCTACTTGGCTCTGATTTATTTATATGCAATGACAATCGCGGAGTTCATGTAAACTAAATATTTAGCTTGCGGCAATTATACACTTCAATGGTTAAAAATGTATTATTTCTATGCAACGTTTACAAACGAGAAATGCCAGTAATTAGTCCGAAGTACAGTAAAATAGATTGCTACCATTTTTCATTTTGGGTGGATTCCCGTAAAATTGAGTACTCATTTTACCTTTTGCGAAAAAAATTTCAAGCAATTGAATGACAAACAGTTGTCTCAAAGTAAGTTCTATTGAAATGATCCACTAGGAGTCCATACGCTCGAAATTAAAATCGAATATGGATGGAATCAATTAAAAACAGTGGTGCAGGTAGTTTATTGGCAATAGAGCATGCAAATATGATTAACGAAAAATCATAGATTGAAGATTTATTTTCATGGTAAATTCCTATAGCTGTATTTATTTTTTTGGTTTGAAAAATATTTTTAAAATAAATTTATGCAACATCAGCTTTCGAAAGAATTATAAAAAATATAGAAAGGAGTTGGGTATCTGTGACAATTTTAAAACAATGTAACTTCTTAGGTCTATTTCCGATACCCATTGAAATAATCGTTGTGTATTTTCTCCCTTAAGGCTGTCCAACAACTAAATAACAAAGTGATTATACCGTGATATTAATAACTGGAAAAAAAATATTACTTTCATTCAAAATAATTCTCAGAAATATTGCACACGCTGACACTCGTTCTCGATAGGAGCAGATGGGACTTCAGTACGTATAATTTAAGGAGGGCACATTATTTTATTCGCCTGTCTCGGTTTGAGCAGATTTTTGGCGAGGAATCTGCGGTCGTTCCTCGCCGGGAGGTAGGTACAGAGGATTACTCAGTGTTTTGAATGTCAAATATTAGACAATTACGTCACGTTTATAGAAGCGAACGCTTCGAAACAGAAATTACAAACAAAGCATCCGCGAATGGCGTACCAATTCGGGAAACACGTAAAAAATTTCACAACAAGAGCTGATATTTTCCAAACATACTCTTAGTATGTATAATAAAATAATAATATAACAAAAAAATTCGATATAGCGGAGTAATTCGGGCGAGGGAATATCCGTTAAAACTTAAAGTAAGTAGTTATATAATATAGTAGGATTTCTTAATCCGTCAAACGATATATAGGTAGCGACACAATAAATTTATGGACAAGGTTAGTGAAGATTCCATAAATGGATGAAAAATTGTGTGATTTAAAAAAATGTGGGTTTGACGTTGCTCAGTGCACGTCATATTATCGGTCGAAATGCGTTAAACTGTCGTAGCATAGTAATTATACGTAGGGATTGTCGATATAGTGCTGGGTCAGAATTTTTAAACCTAAAACCAATGTAAAATGATGTTTCCTTTACAAAAAGTGGTCAATTTATTTTTCTAATTTACATCATTTGGCCGAGACCTGCTCTGTTGTCTTTGAAATGAAATCCAATCATTAACTCATTTTCGTATTTTTTGAGGGTTACATCGATCGGTCAAAAAAAACAACGCCGATTATGCAGCATATTGTTTACTGGGTATGACTCTAGGACATAGGCATGAATACCAATAACCGTATGCTTTATCAAATTTGACCGAATCTTCAAGTGGGTCTACGAATTACAATACAAGCGCATTCAGAGTTTCTTCATAGTTTATAAATGAAGCCGAAGATTTATAAATATCCAGGTTTACGCAGTGCTAAAGTGAGTATAAATCGATGTGACCTGCTCATCATTGCCGTCAACTGTTACTAATAATAAATTGATCTAACAAATTAATACATATTGTTTCCAGTTTTCATTGAGATTATTCTCCATTAAAAATGTTTAAAATACAAATCAGACGTCACATTTGCTTCGAATCTTTTTGATAATTTATTTTGAATAAAATTATGCATTCATGCTATATTTTGAATAAAATTAAGAATTGAGTTTCCATAATACCATGAAATCAATACGGTATGGACTAGTATAGAGACATGATTAAGAAAAGAAGGATGGTTGAGTGTGCTTCACAACATGGCTTTTTTCCGCGGTGTGCATATTATTCACCAAGAGAATTTTTACCAGTTTATTTTTTTGAATAAATTAAATGATTGGCGATAGCTTAAGCGAAAAACAAAAATCAGCATTGCAAATAATTAATGTGAAACGGAATAGGTGACATCATCATCGTGCGACATGTTAGCGCTTCTCCCAAGCATTTTTGTAAAGTTTTACAGCATTGCAACAGGCCGCGTATGAAAAAAGACAACGATACGTTTTACAAAAAGAAAAGAATTATGAAGGACGAAAAGACAAAATAAATTAGGTATTTATAATAGATATTTACGTATGTATTAATGTCAAACAGACATTTTTGTTTGTATGTTTACTCCCTACCAGTGGTAATTTTTACGGTAGATTGTTCGATAGCATAATGACTCGACTCGACTCTTCTTTTTGGAATAGGAAAACATTTTAAAAAATAAAACACAATTCATTTGTACTACTTCCACATATTTATAATGATCAGGACCGGTTTCGCTCATCACGAGCATTATCAACTGATAAAAATACAAACATAACAGGCTTATTTATATAAAATTGATTAGGAAAACATTGGTAAACTTTCAGTCTTATCAACCTGTAAAGAAAAAAATCCAGGAGTGAATTTACTGAAAAATCACCATGAATTTTGTTTGCTTTCCTCTTTTAGTTATTGTTTTAATTATAAACCTTACGTACGTAGCCCATGGTGCAAATTGTGATGCTGTTCTAACGAGTAGGAATGCATGTAGAAAATTTTTGGATATTGGGCATACACTATTGATTGTAATTGGAAAAGCAGACGTCGAAACCCAGTAATAACCCATATACCTATTACAAATAGCTTTACGAATCACTAACATGTAAAGATGTTACTCTCTTATATGAAGATATAATAAAATACTGTATTTAAATTTATTATCAAATCTGAGACAGACACTACTTGTCAACAGCGCATAATATAATAGAAACAAAATTTATTCCCCACTTTGATATGAATACCAAAATGTGTAAATCAAGTTAAAATGTAGGCCAATATTATCTACTATGCATTGTCACTGATTTATCTCTTTTCCAAGTGTCGGAAACACGCCCACAGTCACTATGAGACATATAAAGAATTACAGTAATAAAAATGAAACATACAATGCGGTAGAGTAGATTCAAATTTATTTGAAATGGAAAATATTATTATTGTTGATGAAAAATGTAAGTTGATCGGAAAAATGTTAGCTGTCACACTGACACGTATATTTTTAGATTCACATACCGCATGCTTTTGACTGATGCGACCCAAAACAAAAAATCCCGTTCGTCGGCTGCTATTCCCTCCAGTAACTCTTAGTGCCAAACTAACTTCGCCTATAGTGAAAGTATGTTAAAATGGTCGTTAGTTTTACTCAACGTAAATTTTATGATTGTTTTAAATAATCGCATGTTATAGCTATTATGACAATTTTTCGCTTTTATGATCTTATTCTTTCACCATGTCCGCTCCTAATATGAGGCGTATGGGCGACTATAGAATTGTTCCAACATAAGGTATTTATGACGATTACTTGGATGATGCTAACTGTCAAGTATTGGTGGAAAGACATTATATTTCTAATAATTTAACACAAGTTTTGCTCAGCGAATAAGCACTTTCAAGCGATTCGTTTATTCAAAAATTAACAACGCTTCTTCGCTAAGCGAAACCAGCTCTGGTCATATATATATATATATATAAGAGCTGGCCAGTCGCTCTCTCTACGCCCAATTTTTGAGGAGAGGACAGACATCAGATCTATGCCCTAAATATTCTTGGAAGGTCAATGAACCGAAATATCTATTCGGGGATTCGAGCAACAAAATTAGTTGAACGATATTGACAAGTGTTGCCGATCGGCTGTAGAGAATGGCACTTTCAAGAATTGAAAAAAGCTTAACGACACACTCTAAACTTTATACGCAAATGCATGATACCATCATTATGACGTAGTAATTCGTTTTCCAAGTAAAATGACGGCATTCTCAGGGGCCAACGTTATCCAGACCTTCGTCCATACATTATCCAGACCATTTCGTCATAACTACATTCTTTTGTTAAATATTATTTACTTCTAATCCCTTTTTGACTCACATTATTAGATTTGTTTTTTCAGATTTTATTTAAACACCAGGATCGATTTCGGTCGGCGAGTAACCATAGTCATTTTAACTACTATATATAACTACTCTCTATTTAATTTACTTCCGTTGGTTCCCTCAAAAATAGGTCAAAAACGCGAACAGTAATTCCTTGCTCTCATTTTTATGATAAATATGATCTGACGATACTTCTTGAAGAATCGAAGCACGAATTACTATTAGCTACAAGGTTGGAAAAAATATCGATTTGTATGTTAAATTCACCTATAAGATAATTAAACGATGCTTCTTAGAAAATCGAAACACATAAAAGTGATTCTTGAGGAATTGTAAATACCACAGTAACATTCTGCCGTCGATGAAAGCCAATCAACTATTATTCAGATGTGTTTGTAACTCGTAACACTTCCCAGTGCGCCAACGTGCCCAGAACCCTCTTCGAATCACTTCTCACTGAGTGGAAAAATAGACATTGGCAAAGCAAAGCTAGATTCGGGCGTTAAAGGTAGAATATTTGTGCAAATAATTCGCACCCTAGAGTCGTGTTTACCGTTCACTAAAATCCGTAATAATAATCGTGGCCGGAATTTTTCACCTTCAGCCCCGCCCAACTGGGTGAATCACTTGGTGAAAAATCACAATGACTGATGGGTAAAATAAAATCATAGTTATACCGACAAAGAAGATTTCTGAACACAAATAACATTATATAACTAAACGATTCAATTAAAATATATAAATGCATAAGTCTTACGAAATAGATAAGTCATTCCATCTATTTAAAGTGACTAATCAAATAATAAACAATTAAGTAAACAAAAATAAAAACATCAAATTGCTACGAAGCCGTGTCCTTTCTTCGACGATGAAGGGAAAAGTACAAATAATAAAATGAACAAAACGAGGTGAATAGACGACGCGAGATGTCACTGGGAGTGTCCCGAAATAGCGGTCGGTGCACCGCGCCGCGGCGGCTGCATAACTCGCTATTTCAGGTATCAGAATAAGCGGGCCCGAGACCGATTCTTGGTCTTGCTGCAGCTTTTGTACGCCACTGCATAGAAAACCACTTGGTATTAGAAGTATTTTAAATACTGTGTATTACATTGCATTGTCAGATTATCATTTATCGATGTAAGAATACATATTATCATCAAACGTTTCATTGTTCTATCAAGTTTCTCACTTTTAAGGTGTTAACTGTCTGATTTTGGTAGAAAGATATTATTATACTCATTCATAAAAATAAAATATATTTTATTATACTAATTTCACAATTTAATGTAATGATCGGAGCCAGTTTTGCTCATCGCAAGGAAGACTGTTGATTCTTAAAAAAAAACTATCAAACATAAACATTGCCAGTAACTTTGTAGAAATTCAAATTAAAATTGATAACTGGGCTATTTCACTGAGTGTGTAAATATGTGTGACACGTGTTTGCCCCTCTTTGAGAAGCAGATCTATATAAGAATGAAATAGTTTTTTGCGTTGGGAATGTTTCATCTTTTCCAAGATTCACGAGATTCATTCAGCGCATCGCGAATCTCCCGCCACATCGATCGTGTACCAGACTTTCCTCCCATTTAATATTGATAAAAAAAAGAGTTAACTGTCTTTGGAATACTCACTCGACGCAATGTTTTCAGAGGCGCGGGAAGCGGTCAATTAACTCGAAATAGCGACAGATATCTTGTCAGCGCGAATAATGAGAGAATGCTTGTGTTGTCGTCGAAACAAAATAAAAACAATCTTCAAACATACATTGTATGCATCACCGCCCATGTTAATAAATCAAATCAAGGCCAATCAATGTTGAATTAAAGATTTTTTTTACAACATATTCAATAAATCACCAAACAATCTGACGATGAATAATAGATAAACCGGTTGACTTCAGATAACTGGAAATGAAGACGTTTCGCATATCGATGACCTAATGTTATAAACCCGTATCTGATATGTTGACGAAAATGACTTTGATAAACCGTATCTCGTTTATTTAAAATAATACAATGTATTTAAACTTTTTAATGATTTACAAGTACCCTAACATACTATCCATTTAATATTTAGAAGAGAAAAAAGTTTAATATACATATTAACGTAAATATTAAGTTTCTTTTAGCCTCCTGTAAATTTTTTAAAAAGTCACTTACGGGATTATAACATTAGGCCATCCATATACCACATTATTCGTTCAGAGATTCTAATTTCGACTTTTATTTACCGTTTCATAGGTTGCAAACATTTATTGTACACTCATGTTTGTATTTGACAATAATTATTGTAGATTTTTTTCCCAAACGAGTCCTACGTCTTATATTAATCTAGAAATATGTTTTCACAATAAAATAATTAATTACTACGGCCACGAATGAATATTTTTAAACTGTGGCACAAGCTAATCGTGTTTCGTACGGCCCAGACGTAAATTGTGCCCACAACCATCAACGGATCACTTTTCGCCAAGGCAATTAGCGAAAAAAACAGGCATGGAAAACATTATATTCATTTAGAAGATTCGTGCATTAAACTCATTGTTGTTAATCATAGAATCTTTGTGCAAATAATTCTTACCCTAGACTCATGACTACGCTTCAGTAAAATCATTAAGAATAAAAATCACGACCCCGCCGAGCAGGGCAGTGGATCGAAATCGGAACAATCGCCACAGGTATTTGTCGTACGTGTAGCGGTTGCCCTCCGGACGGCCCATTTGTCCACAAAAATACCGCTTTTTGCCGTGAAAATTGACATTCATTTTTCTTCCCGGCTGTGTCGCCGAGAGGATGGGGCCCACACTACTGTCCACACTAGAAGTTATCATTTGCTTCGCCAATAATTTCTTGTGTTTAGACTCATAATGTGCATTTTAAACTGGTTCTTTGTAATTAAATTGTGTAATAACTTCTCTAACTGTGTAAATTCAACTTAACCGACTGCAATAAAGATGACTGGTTGACTGTCCCGGAAGTAGCACCCCCGACGTCATAATCCTCATCACCAGCACAGCACCCCTGGTCGAGCGGAGCTTATCAACTGATAATAGCACATCCGAAATAAAACCACAATTTACGTGTTTGTTGAAACCGAAAACGAGTATTATGGATCATAAAATATTCATTGGGCCATAACGACAGCTATGAATACAATGCTCGAGAAGAACTGACACTGACAAGAATAGATATGATAACTGCGTTTAATGCGATATAATAAGTAAACGTTTGCGATAACTCTTTCCGGGCGGAAAGCAGAAGTCAGGGAAGAAATAATGACAGGTTGTTAAATGGATAATTTATGTTTACTCCAAGAATCGCGCCATGATCCAAAATATTTGCGCCTCTTTTACGACGATAATTAAACGGGCTTAAGAATGGTAGGAGAGCTAGAATTATACTACTAACCTAGTGGTTCCTGACCGGTGCTTTGTGAAGTTATTAGAGCCACGTGTTAGATAGGAAATATTATATCATTGGTAGTTTTCTGACCTTAAAAAGCTTGATGCTCCGCATTTTTTTCTTATGGTAAAAGGTACCACTGTTCAATCCTGTCGGGGACGGACACAATGCAATTGCACGATATTTTTCTAATCCTGGTTGTAATGATATTTTTAATATAAATCGTGTAAAATATAAAATGGACAATAACAATATTATGAACAGAGAGTGTGTATATATTTTGTTATCGACTGAAAATGCTTAATGTTTTTTTTTAATTTGGTAGTTGTTTCGGCGAGTTTTTCATCTATGACTGTCGTAGAAACGGAGTTAACTGGAATAATTTTATCATATCGCACTCCCAGTAAATAAAAAAAAAGTAAATTTTACAAGAGAGCGAAAACAAAATTCAACAACTCTTGATTTGCTACACTTGTGCGATATATGAATGTCCACATCTTCGAACAAAAAATTTTTCCTAAAATTTTTATAGAATCTTTTAAATCTTTCACAAATAATAAAATTTCCAACGTAGTTTTGCTCGCTGTTATTAATACCTGATTTTTTTATCGTGAATTTCACAAATCTAATCAGTGCGTGCTTGGCACCCCCGCATAAGAAAACCGGGAAATTCATATTTACATAATCGATATTTGTCGTGCGGAAATTTTCATAAGCCCTAAAAGCCGTTTACGTGGTATGCTTTTAAATCTACAGAAACAAATAATGAATATTTAATTTTCCAATAATAACCAATTCGCCTTGGCCGAAGATTTTAAATCTATTATATTTTTGAAATATGCATCCTTCTTACCCTATCATCTCCTTGGAAGATAGGTATGGAACGACTAACTACAAACCAGTAACTCCGACGCAATTAATCTTTACTCCCATAGTTTTTATTTCAAAAACAATATAAATAAAAATATATGTTTTAAAGCTGGTTTTCGGATTTTTGGGAATTACGTTAGATGTATGTAAGAAAGATATTTATCATTTTCTTACATTATTTTTTAAATCACAAATAAATTATTCTGAAGTCTGTATCAGCAATTCCACACGAATAAAAACCACATATATTATGTCATTTCATCTTCTATTGTTGTTAATCTATAATATCGGATTCGCTGCATTAAATTACTTAATATATAGTATTTATATATGCCGTCCACGTTATACCTTAATTATCTATAGTATCTATACAAATAAAAACTACTTCTAAAAACTAAGTCTTTCAAACTAATAACTTCTAAAAATATATCAAATGCAAGAGGGAGCAAGACAAGTCATTTTGATTTAGTCAGTATGTCGAAATACAGTAAATAAACATACGGTGCTTTCAATAAACACGTATAAAATTGGGCAACTGTACAAACACATTAATTTTAGATAGGTACCTATCGAAAGTAATATAATATATATCTACATACTATACAAATCGTTAAGCTTATGAAACACAAGATGTTTTGGTGGTAAATTGATACTGAACATTTTGTTGCAACAAATTTCTTTTGCGATACATATAAAATACAGTTACAGATGTTAAATATGCAGATAATTCCATTATTACGTCGAGTAGGTACACGCACTTATTATAAATACACAATTTAAATTGTACCATATAAAATAACACTTAACTAAACGTAAGCATTAGTTTACTCATAAATACAAGAATTAAATGGCAAACATAAAATAATAAGAGATAATGATTTCGATTGAGCACCAACACAAAAAAGGTCCCCCGCAAGAGGATTGTAGTCCCGCCCGAAATTTTAGTGACTTTATGTATGATTTATAATCAAAAGTAAAGTGATAATTTTTACAAATCGATCTCTTGATAGTCTAAGTGTTTATTTTTTTAATTTAAATTATTAACTGATAGTCTGCAGAATATTTGTTACTTTGTATTGTATATGAAACGTATCACTGAATGACCTTTACTTACCTACGAATATAATTACAGATGTGTTATATACACACTATCTCGTAAGATAAATTTAATTAAGCACATAGTTCCAAATTTAAATAATACTCATCGATACGAAATGATTAAATGGGCATATCGTTCAGCTCTGCATATCGATAAAATGACAATGGCGTGTTGGAAAAAGAAAAGAAGTGTTGGCGCATGTTCATACATATAGAAAAATCGATTTGTCATTCTACTTGGATATCATTTTTATTAGTTTAGAAATCTTAAAAGAAGATATTTAGCAAAACTGTATTTTGAATGTATGTTTTGACAAGTTTTTATCATTTCTGATATCGGGTTGGCCAACGCTACGATATTATAGAAAGGGGATCTTCTCAATATAAATGCGATGCAATGCGATCTATTGCTGGGCTGAGTCTATTATTGGATTCAACTTGCATACACTATCGCCCATCATTTCCTGGTTATTTCCGACGAAGTGGTTTAACTATGTAATACTCCAACCGCAAGTGACAAAATAATATTGCCATAACTCAGAATTGAAATCATTGAAACGGGTGCATTCCGCTCAGGATATTGTTTTCGTCTAACTAAGGCAAACATATCTATATAAATCAATTATAAAGGTGCTATTAGACTGTGACAGGTAGACATATATATGAGCAAGTTGTATCGACGTATATGGCGTAAACATAATGTAATTGATAAGCAAATATATGTCAAAATATATATATGGATGTATGTATTCGTATTACATAATGCAGTCTTCTGTAAACGGGAAATAGTTTATAGTAGGAAAATATAAATATGACAGTTTATGGTTACAATGTCCGCGAGCACTAATTTATAGATAATTTAATATAGAGGTGAACCAGAGACAAAAATCTTTAATTTCCAAGATCATTGTGTAACTAATTCAGCGGGTAAAATTTGTGGTAATCGTTTAAAAAAACAATGATCTATTTAGCTATTCCTTCAGAAAAAAGGTAAGTGTTGAACGATTTACATACTCGCAAAAAGACTTCATTAAAATTTTCTAGGAGTATATTTGCTCCAATTTAGCAGTGAATCGCTGGTGATATGACACTATGATTAAGCACGGTTCAATTTGACTCATTTAAATCACGTTAATTTGGTAGCGGAAGTAAAATTATTTTTGGAACTGCAACAAATTTATAAATTTTGAAGACTGTTTCAATCAATGAATTTCTTATGTAGGTAGTTAACCAGTAACTTAACTGCAGTTTTGGTGCCCTGAAAGATTTCCAGTGGTCCCTCTTGACTATTAAATATATTTAATATTATCATGCTTACGTGCCTTTGTTCTATCTACAATGGTTCCATGACTAAACAGAACAGGAAAAATAATAACAATTTGAAAATAATATTAGATATATAGATAGTATACACAAAACCATTCTGTTTATCTCATATAACACAAAGCCTTTTTTTAAATATTTTAAAATTTGTTTGGAAAAAAATATCTGATTCGTCAAAAATTTTTAAAATCGGAAAATCATATGAGATAAACTCGATGAGAAGTCACTCATGCCAATAAATAATATGTTCAATAAATAATAAATACGACAAAAACATTATCTTCAAATTGTTCTGTTTAGTCAGTTTCTGTTTCGTCACGTTTTGTTTAGTCCGGTTACCATTTACAATACACATTGCATAAAACTCTTGGAGGCCCCTCGGACTCAATTAGGAAAATAAATGCAAATCAAAGAATAACGATGTATCTTATTTATCTGTACGAGTGATGTATCGATATTTATTTCTGCATTCTATACACTAATTCTATTCCAATAGCTATACTTTTGGCTGACATTTCTTACATTGTGTAATCGTATGTAAATGTGGAATTCTGGTGCATGTGGTCGCTATGCGTTCCCAAAGTAGACGCCGGTTGCTTGTCAGGTGATATTAATGAGTCGATGTTATCATACGGGCAACATTATTCGTGGACAAATTCTACGAAGAATTTCCGAATTAAGGCTCGTGGGGCAGAGAACCATTTTCATATAGGTGTACAAAATTCTTTACTGTGGGGTGACTAATTATTCAAACAAAAATGAGTATCGGAGTAAATAAAATCACAAAACGGGTGCTCAGGACTGTTTTACGGAGATATAAAAACGGGGTTTATTGGTTAAGATTCCACACGTTTAATTAGTGAACGCTTCAGTTGACAGCGTTTACGCGGTGAGTGAAAGAAGGTCGTCTTTCTCTGGCAATTAAAACTTTTCAAATATATTAAAAAAAACATTTTTCATTATTTTCAAAGTGGATTAATGGCAGTCTTTGAAAGACTACTTGACACAGAAATAAAATCTACTACATCTACGAAGAGTACATCATAAATAAAACTTCGGTTTATCAGTTACGCGTGTTTCGAACTTTCTGAATGTTAATGAAGATGGACGTGCTCTTACCGGTCGGCATCCACTGTCCACAAGTGTCATGATGTATTCAAGGGGGGCGAAGATGAGCGGCGCATCCGCGAGACAGTCGGAGAGAGAGGGCGGCGATGGCGACCAGCGAGGGCCGCCCACAAACTGCGGTGTCACCCCCACGATCATCGCAAATGCCATTTTAACCATGTTCGATGAGATAGTAGCAATAACTTTCTATTGATAGAAGTAAGACACTTACAAAAGAAATATTTTGTTTATTTCTAATTGTCACGCGCGGACACCGACGATTTGATAGATTTCAATTTTTTAAAGGGTCACTGACTATTGCAGTCGTTTTGAAAAATAGAAAACAATCACCGGACAGATTCATTCAATAAAAATACGATCGCTAATCGAGGAGTGGCGAATAACTCAAACACCAATAATCTCGCAGAATACTGTAATAACACTGTTATATCACTACACTATATGCGGAAATTATGAATGTGCACCACACACGTGTATATTAAAATACTATAAATATGAAACTAAGATAGAATACGCCACACAGTCTTACACATTAAGTGACCGATATAATAGAATTAAATACCTCCCAAGAGGTGAGGTTACCCAAAGTGATTTCGAACGGCCGTATGATAATTTCACAAACAAATATTGACACGAAGAGATGGAAAGTCGTCGTAAATTAATAACTGCCGAATAGAACAGAGGAGCAGTAGGCCGACGTTCGAATGCAATCAACACCTTGCGACACTGGCGCCTCGCGTTTGACTCCAGCGGCCTCCAGCTAAACTGTGACCGGATGGATAGGCAGATGCAGTTGCTGGAAACGGAAGACAAGCGAGGGTGGGGCGCCGAAGCCCAGCCCGCGGGGTAGGGTGGCAAGCGGCAAGACGCTTAGCTTTCGAGAGCGTCGCGACGCCTCATCTGCGGCGCTGGAAAAATCCAGCTTGCATCGCGGACTGCGGACGAGATTTTGTTTGGGCCAATACACGTGTTTTATGGGTGTCGACACGTGTCTCATGAATAAACTTAACATCATAGAATCAGTGTTACATTTCTGTCATATTATTAATACTGTACATTGGTATGTGCATAATTCATATTTTAATAAATAAAGAAATCTAAACAATCAAGTATATGACATCAAATCAATATATTGAACTAAGATTATTTTTAAAGTAGCATTATTAAGTAAATATGTAAAATACTCGATATGTCGACGAATACCAAATGAAACCTCTTAAAAATGCGTTATGAAACAAACAACTTAATATGTACAGAGATGTTAATTTAATTTGCAATTTGAATCGTGCGCGATTAAATGTTATTTTTACCACGGTGTTAATTTCTTTATGCACGATATTAAGCTCACCGTGATTTATAAATTACTAACTTAACTAGTAGTATCGAGTAAAACCAATATGCTTTGCAACAGTTTCTGTCCGAAACCAGACTACCCTCCGACGAGGCACGACATCGAAAGAGTCGACGGCTTCTGGTACTTGGGGGTACACATCACGGGAGATGGCAATCCACGTAAAGAGCTCGCAATCCGATTAGCGATAGCTGGAGCAACCTTTAACTCAATGCGAAAAATCTGGAACGCACGGTAGTATTCGGTCAGAACCAAGTGCCACTAATTCAACGCATGCATTTTGACGGTGCTGCTTTACGGTTGCGAGTCATGACACCTCACCAAGGCACAGGGTAAACGTATACTGTGCTTTGAAAACATATGCTTGCGGCGAATACCAAGGGTGCGGTGGTTTGATTTTGTCAGGAACTCGGAGGTAAGAGAGCGGACGGACCAACCTCTTATTACGTCCGAAATAAAAAAGAGACCATGGACCTGGTTTGGACACGTGCTGCGGATGCCCCAGGGAGTTTGAATCCTGTCTGTATCTTCTACAAACCAGATGGATTCCGTCGCCATAGAAGGCCGCTGATGACCATCCATAGGATGTATTCGGCGGAACTACGGGACGCTGGGATGACCTGGGAGGAAGCGAGGAGACTGGCAGCGGACAGAGAAGCTTGGAGGAACCGCGTGATGACCATATGCTCCAAATAGGGAGCGGATATGGTTTAGAAAAAAAAACTTAACTAACCGAATTCGTTTGGGATTTGACTTTGGTTATTCTGCTCTTAGCTAATAGCTCGGGAATGAATGCAGCGAGATGAAAATAGTCACGTCCATTTGGATAATGAGCTGAGAGTAAAGATTTATTGAAATCGTAGTTTACCATTCGAAAGATTTTAAGCGACTTAAAACTACACAAAAATAATTATCTAAGCGTATCTAAAAAAACACTACCGTTTACAAAAATTTGCAATGACTATAAATCTATAGGTCCCATGTAAAACTATTCTCCAATTGAAACGACGGTAAAGCTCTACTTCATGTGCGACTTATTGATTTTCAACCAAATATGGGGCAGCAAAAAATAGACATATTCATCAAAAATGATTTTCAGATAATTGTTTAATATTGAAATATTTGAAATTATAATGCAAATTTTATAAATATACGGGTAAAACTATGAAAATAAATGAATATACATGTTCATTCATTATTGAAGGCATGCACCGTCATGCTTTTGTGATAATAGAATTTGACTTTAGATCTTGCTAGATTCTAAAAATTCCTTCTGACAAAACACGAGACAGTAAGTTCGCGACCCGTGATACGGTCGCCCGTGCGTGTTAAATGGGAGCCCTTTCATCTTTAAAAACGTAAATTATAACTACCCACACTAAAAATAAATGCAAGTATACTATTAAATTTAGCAACTAAGGAGTCAACAGACCTCAGAAAAAGTATCTACAGAAATCTTTCTCAAATTTTAGTTAATTTAAAAGAGCACACAAGTCTACAGCATGGATCGGATTTTGTACGGACATGTACGTACATAACATTTCCTAATAGGCGAACGAATGAATTTCGTTTACTAAAAAAATTAGGCCGTTTCGATTTGTTCGTAAATAGGTATTTCCGTTTTGTGAAAATGGATCTCAATTGACGTTGGTTAGTAGCAAGTAAGGTTGCAACTTAGAGAAGAGGGTTTCAATAACTATTTAATATATTTCATACAAAAAAACTCGTTCAATGCGATACGATTGCAGTTACAACACGACAGTAAATAAACTCTTCTGAAATATGTCTACTCTGCGATAGTTAAATCCATTCCAAATGATCGCTGAAAATGCGTTGTTAACATCAGACGAACAAAACAAATCGTTCATATAAGTTGTAAGCTGTGTGTCGCGTTGACTAGTTCAATCGACGTTATTTAGGCGCCAAAAGTTTCGTCGATCTCAGCGCTCGTAAAGAATTTGAGTAAGGCACCCCAAATAGCGGACTTTTCACAATAAACATGAGAAAGCTTAGGCAGACAAATAAATTTAAAAAACGCCATACATAAAATATTTTTTATCAAAATCGTCTTCTATAAAAATATACCATATTTATAATGATCAGGACCGGTTTCGCTCATCGCGAGCATTATCAACTGATAAAAATACAAATATAACAGGCTTATTTATATAAAATTGAGTGTAAAAATGAAGGTATATAAAACTGTTCATGTTCTTGAACCATCAGTTTTATATACCTTCATTTTTACACTTTCAATTTGTTCGTAAATAAGGTATTTTTGTTTTGTGAAAATGGATCTCAATTGACGTTGAGCGTAACAAGTCGTTCATTATAAATATGAAGAGGGTTTCAATAACTATTTTTAATATATTTCATACAAAAACTCGAGTTCAATAAAAATCATTAGTTTTACTAATTTGACATTGAAAAATTCTTCGAAAATAAATCTACTCATGTAATAATTATTTTAAAACTTGCCAATCAATAAAAATGATTTGTTTTTTTCAAACGAAAAAACAAATCGTTCTATTAAGGGAAGTGTAAAAAAAAACATTTTGGCAATCGACCTATTTTGAATTCCTTCCATGAGAGAAGCGCTCAAAATATTAAATGCTGGAACATCTAATTAATTTATTTTGGAGAATAAACATGAGAAAGCTTAGATCCACAGATTGCTTTCAAAAACTTTAAATATATTTAAAAAATACATAGAGAAAAGAGAATTAAATTAAACTGAGATACCAATATTCCATAAATAATAAAAACTTTTAAAAGTTGTCAATTCTTGGTGGAAATAAGACATTATATTTTGGGAATAAGTTTTGTTCCAATCCTTGTGTACATTTCTTAACTCTAATAGTGTGTTTATAATAATAAATTAGCAGACATTTGAAAGCATTAACAATTATATAAATAAAACAAAATAGGATAACTTATATTTTAAATTAATAATATTTAAGTTGGGGTTCAAGCAAATAATCAACATTAAATCTAGCAAGTTTTAATGGCTCGCGTTGACATGGATATCATCGGTAAGCTTATTCGCAAGACTGAGTTCATTAAATAAAATGTCTAAAGAAATACAACATCAGCAATGACACCATACGACTATTTGTAATTCTACGACAGCAATCCAGCACAGACGTTTGTGTTTTCTAAGTTAGTAAAGTTGCACTAATACCTCAAGATTAGAACATTAGCATTTGTGCCAAGTCAATAGGTTGGCTTGATAAATATGTTTATTAAGCATGTGCGGACACTTACCTCCTTTGCAATTTGATCGAGAGCTTGGTCTTCAGCAGACGCTTTCGTCTGCGTTCGCTGTCGCCGGCCAGATGAATCCATTGTTAAGCCGTGATAACGCCAGCACTCTGTTATGGCAATACACAATAACAAACATATAACCAAACAGCCCAACAGACATGACATTTATTATAGAAATATCGCCAGTATTTTAAAACCACATCTGATTTTTTGATGAAATGGCATTCTATTTTTAAACACAGATTAGTGACATCTATGATATATTACTAAAAAATATCCTCACAAACAAAAATTAAAACCCGCTATATTTTTATTTGTTACTTTGTGGAATAATAGATTTATCAAATGTTAAATTAAGAATAGATTCATGTACACATCAAGAATTCGGTATGAATTACAATTGCAAATTCAATGTGGGAAAATAACTATGATGGGGTTTTAGAATACTTGCGAGGGAAGATCACATAAGTTACTACATACATTATGAATAACAATAAGCACACTCATAAATGGATGAATCCTTCACTTTGCCCAATCACCAAAGATTCACTTAAATATAATATAACAATTGCCATTGAAACATTGCCATAATTGCATTTAGGTCATAGAATTTTTGCATAGTTATGACATGGAAAAAATACATATTGGCCGAAAATCTTATATTAATCATCTCAGAGTTTTATGTGATTAGACTTTCTCAATATCAGCAATATGATTAATCTTGTGGACGAATTTATAAAAAAATGTTCTTATAACAACATTTTTTGTGTAAATAGCCGACTTATATATACCCAATGAGCAGAACTTAACGCCACCCCATTTAGATTAGTGAACTTAAATTAAATGATTCATAGACAAAATTCAATAATAATAAAAATACTCCATTGAATATATTGCACATTTTGAAGCTTCCAATCTTAGCAATGTTTTAACTCTTCCAAATAAAATGTTATGCAAAATTTGGTAATATCTACAATCATTGTGCTGAACAGATCTCGTTTTCGCCTTCCATGATACGTGTGTAAACTGTGTATGCTCTTGTTGAAAGCCAAGAGTTGCTGGGATCTTTTGAATTGTTTAATATTCTCATAACCTGACCAAACCTAACCTATCCTTAATTCCAATAATTTAAACATCCGCAACACATAATAAATCAATGAACTATTGAACAATGATTTCATTGTTAAGTATCTATTAAAATAACAACAGTATAATTTACCCTGATAAAATCAGAATAATTAATACCACTTGTCCTCATTTATTATTTAAATACTAACCATGTGTATCATTTGTTTACAACATTATATGAGTCTCTATGGTGAAAATTGTATAATAGGGTTAAAAAAACTGTTATAAATAATATATTATCTTACTATGTTTTATTATATATTAGTTGAGTCAGAGTTGAAAATTCATTTACTTGGTAATGAAAGTTATAGTAAGAAAATATAAATAGTATTTTACGTCATGTTACATGTTTATGTGACTTTTACCGACGGGTTAATAATTAATAGGTACGTAAATAAGTACCTGTCAAAAAAACCAAATATAGTTATTTTCAGAAGTAATATGGGCATGCAAAGTGATTCAGAGGAAATTATTCTAGGTTAGAGAGTAAAAAACTAACGTAAATTTGATACAAACACATATTTCCTGTGATATTAGTTCTAGGCCAAAATAAGACATTGTATGATAACACACTTACTTACGTCAATTAAGAGAAAGTGAGGTGAAAAAACAATTTTTTTATACAGGAAGATGGAAAACTATATGACACACATCACAATCCGAACTAAAAAGCTGAGATAAACCTGTGATTAGCGTGGGATATGTGAAAACGTTATTTGTGTTTTTGTGCCATTACCCGAAACAGCGGATGGGCACCTAGCCAATATGCTTTTCCTACTCATTATGAAATGATACTCACACACGATATCTCTGAATTGAATATATCACCACATCTTGTTCCAATTACATGCATTCGATTGCAATTCGTAAATGCCTTCAATCGAAGATGACATCAACTAATGGTGTGTAAAATTCGACCTTCATGTCAATAAAATCCGGCAAATCAGGGAAGACCGACACCATCAGACGTAAAATCGAACTTCGTGTAGTTATTTGTAAAAACATCAAAACAAGTGTCAAAAATACGTAAACCTACATGGAAGAAATAACTATACAATATCACAAAACACTCTTTAGTCGATGATTTTTCTGTATATCTTTGTTAATCGGGACATGTGTAAAGTCGTCCGACATTATTTGGTACGTTAGATTCACGGCCGAGTGTAAAATCTGGTTCGAAACCATAAAAACGAGTATGAAATATCGAATAGTGAGACATCGAACAAAAATAAAAAAGAGCTGTTTGAAACAAACGCTAGTGCTGTCCTGGTGAATATTGGTACAGAATTATTAGATCCATTATTTAAAATTAACATTATGCAATTTGATTTGATAAATTTATATAATTATTTCAGTAAAATATTTACAAAGCTACATCAGTGATGGCGAAAGTTTCCCCACAGGAAGGTCATATTTGAATTCGAAATTTTGTACTACACATACTATTTGTGAAACATAGACGATTTTTTTACAAATATTATTACACAGGCTTATATTACGTTAAATGAGTCGTATAGTATCAAAAGAAGTACTATTCCATATTATGTCAAAGTTGAACTAATGCTATCACCTTATTCTTCCGGTCATAGTGTAACGTATAGCTAAAAACAAAACTTTGGTATCAAAACCATAAAAGTAGATGTGGTATAAAAACGTAAAAGAAAATGATGCTTGTTATCAAAATGGTTCACAACTTTAGAAACCAAAGTGGATGGTTTGTAAAATCATACTTTCGACCAATCACAGAGTTACCATAAGTAATGTCACAATATGGCCGCTCATACAATTTTAAAACATAAATAAAACTCAAAAAGCTAACAAAATGTTTTTCGTAGTTATCTCGAAACTCTCTTCGAATAACGGATAGTTCTATTTTTGATACTATACGACTCAAGTATAAGCGAAAAACCCATATAAATGTGATTTTTATTATATAGGTATTAAATCTATAATGAGCTATGACTTCTATTTTTGGTCATTTTACAATAAGTACGAAAAACGCTCAAAAATATAAGAACGCTTCAGTGGGATTAATAGTATACGTCGCAGATGCTCTACGAAAATTATAATACATGTTTTAAATTAACTTATACCTGAAATAAATGTAATGTAAGTATTATTATTTTGTGGTCACAGTAGTATAAGTTTGCTCCTAAAATAAATATTTATATGGTCCTAGAAGTACAGGTCCATTAATTCTTGTTTTAATGACATTTTGTTCTATGACTAAACACTGCTGATAAGAAGAGTAAACATAATTACTTTATGGAGAATATAATCATTATTACTGAAAAATGACGTCTGAATTTAACTTTGTTTTCCACTCAAAAATCGTCTTCTTGATATTAGATATTATAGTGGCAAAAGTATTTTATTTTATATAACATAGAACCCCGATCTATTCTCGCCAGGGGTGTGGAGTCGTCCAAAAAAGGGCGACTCCGACATTGACCAACAACTCAGCTCCAACTTCAATAGCGACTCCGACTAAAAAAGTCTAACTTTGCCAGATTTTTTTCCTATCTTTCCTATTTATGTGTAATCGGTCTTCAAATTAAACAACAACCAACCAATGAGGCAAATAGATAATTTTTTCATATTATACATATATATGTATATTGCAGGACAAAAGATGTTATTGACATAAATAGAAATGAAACAAGTACATTAATACATGCAGAAATACACTTTATAGACAAAGTAATCAGAGTCGCTAGTTTTTTACAACTCTGATTCCGGTCAAATTAGGTGTGACTCTACTTTTGATCGTCAAGAAAGTTAGGGCTCTATTAGGAATGAAAATATTTCAAGACCTTTCCGTATTTCTTCAGGGTCCCTTCAAGAATGAAGAAGTGGGGTTCCACTATACTATTGCTCTTTTCTTAAATACTTTTTTTCCAGCTTCTGAAAAAATACTACTTACAGACTTGACTATAGGCCAATTGCCTTGACTTAATGGTAAACATTAAGGGCGTGAAATGCTTTCAATCCTCTTTATTGAAACAAAATTAGCTGGTATCCAGTTCTCTCAGACTAATCTATTTACCAGCCAGTTTGAGTTCATGTGCGTATTTGAATGTCTGAAGATGCAAAACTCATGTGATTTGTGATAAAATATATGAAAGTGTACAAAATTTGAATGATTCAAATTTGATATTGAAATTCCATTAAGTATCCTTAGTTTTTATTACAACTTATAAAACTGAATCATATATTTATACATACTCTTTCTGAAACCATTCCTCACCAAATAAGCCCAACAGACATGTTTGCAACAGCTTGAGCTCTCCAGATTGCCTGAGTTTAAAGACATCTTCCAACAAAATATTTTTTATAACTAAACGATCTCAAGATTGAAATGAAATACACAGAGATCAATCCAAGAAGCAAACTACTTGAATATATATATAATTCAGTGATTATGAAGAGGCTTTAGAAAACGATGGAATTATTTGGTGTGAGTAAGTATATCACATGTAACTATCAACACCTGACAAGTGGGTCGGTTTGAGATTACATGTGGAATATGACTGTTGATGTGTATTTGTTTATTAACTCTTAGAAAATGACATAAATAACTTAGTTGTTTTAGATGAATTGTGTCCTAACATAGTATAGACTAGATATAGTCCTTTCTGTATACAATAGTTAATAATATACAAAAATGTATTGTCGAGAGTGACAGTATAGCTAATAAACCTGTCTTGTTGAAGACCTCTTAGTGTGCACCTCTGTTTTAGGTTTTTAGTCTGAGCCCAAAAGAAACAAGACCTTAACATGAATCGACAACCTTCAGAGGAGCCATGACAGTTGATACAAAATAGTAATTTGATATGTAATTCATGTTAATAAAAAAAAAAACAAGTAATAATTCAAAAACACATTTTATTCAAAATATTCAATAAAACTAATGGAAAGTTTAAATTAAAAGTAAATTTAAGAACGACTTGAAGTTTTCATTCACCCTTCGATTTTGGTGTGTCTTCTTTGAAATGAAGGAATATGAATGAAAAAATGAATACGCCGACCATCATTGATAATGAGCTTGCATAGTAAGGGTAGGCACTAGGTATGAAACGCTCATATTGTGTGTGTTCCAATGGCCGCACTGACACCTGTAAATTAAGAAGAAATGAGACAAAAGTCATAGCAATGGAAATAATGTTTATGGTCATCGCTCGCTGTGAAGCAAAAAGTGTGATACATTTTCACCAGCATAAGTCAAATAACATAAGCAATAAACTTATTTATACTTAATCTATTTAGCCATGCTGACAAAAGAATTGAAAATTATTCAATGACTATAATAGCACAAATATAATGCTATAGTTTTTCTCTTCATTTTAATTTATTTTTAATTTTGCTGCAATTTCTATGTTTATCTTAATAGTTGATATTTCTGAAGCCAAATGGAGTCACATGGAAAGCACATTGTGTCCCCAAAAAATTATGTTAAGGATTTAGAGAATACAACAAATTGCTAATTTAAAATGAACTATGCTAACTGGAGCTGGTCAAAAAATGGATTGCGACAATAACATAGGCATAAGAATTTTTATGAACCTGAGTACTGCTAAATAGATGTGTATAGCCGACTCTGTCATAATCGACCTTGAACTGATACACTCCATACACATCGGGAATTTTGAAGTTGGCTTCGTAGAGTCCGCTTGGCTTCCGTTTCAATGTAGTCCTCACGAATGGATCGATTCTGACAAATTCGAGTTGGACATCATTCGCATCATATGATTGCCATTTTCCATTTACCAGCTGTTCAATCTCGATCGAGTAAATCTATAAATGATGAATTAATACAGATTAAAGATTAGATATAAATACTTAGCAGACACATCCAGTGAATTTTTCTCTATTTCTTTCAATCGCAGGCTAAGTAAAGGACGTGAGCGAGATACAACGGCATGTCATATGGGTGTTTGCTTTTTTATCATACTTAGTTATACACAAGTGAGTTTGTGATAAAGATCACTGAAAATAACACATAACTAAGATAAAATTTTCGTGTTTATTTTATGAAAAGTTAACTATTTTTTTATTTAATGAATTTAGATTTACAGTTAACAGCATAGATGCAGTATTGAGAAATGAGTATTGAACATACCACTGACTCCATGATAGTATATGCGGATGGTGGCTGATTTTCTCCTTCCTTATGATGCCTAACCGACTTAACTCGAAGTTGCCCGTGTTCTCCAAAGACCCATTCTGTGATAGACGTGGCCAATTGTTTGTTCCCTGATAATGGCGCTGATAATTTATCTCCCTGTGAATTTTGAACACGTATTTGTACACTAGAAGTTCGTTTTCAAATAATATTAGATATTTTTTATGCATTATTTAGTTAACACAGTTCAGTATTTGTATTTAAAATTTAAACTATAAAATATTTTTCAACTAAGTATCACTATTGTGTAATTGTTTTAAGAATAAGAAATTTAAGAGAATTATTGAGTAGATACCTGAACTTTTTGGACGGAAGAAGTAAATGCGTCATCAGAGAAGAAGTAGAGTGACCCACTGAAAACAACTCGTGCATTATTACGAGCTTGTAGAGCCGCCATCAACAAAGTATTTTTACCGACCGCATGAGGATATTCCTTGATTGGAATATCAGGGTTATAGCTGTAAGCTGTACTGTCAGCTGTGAGCAATGGCAGAACTAACGGGTTTTCTTTGTCAGCTATCAATCCTGTGCCTTTGTACAAAATTGGAGCTAATCCAGACTTTTTTCCTACAATGACTGGAGCATTAATAAGGTTTTCGGCGGAAGCCACGATTTTGGTGTGTTGACCATCATCTGAGATATCGTAGTTCAAGTGGTCGATAACAGATGAACCTTCTTCATCCACCTAAAGTTATAAATAACGTGTTAAACAATAATAGGTGTAATTAGTGAGTTTTTATTTTATTATGCTAATTATTTACCTCGAAGCCACATTCAGAAGCCAACTCTCTCAAAACATCACCGGCGTTAGAACTACCAGCTACCAGTAGATTTCCTCCATCATCGATAAATTGAGTGATGCCTTCGATACTCAATGATCCGCCGAATTCCACAACGGATGGGGCGAAAATTATCAAGTTTTTGTACAAGTATTCGCCATATTTAGATAAAACTAAATTGGCGTCATCCGCAGACTTAAATGTGAGTGAATAACCCCGATCTGTAAAGATGAAACACAATATTGATTCAGATGTGAATGGAGGGGTCAGAGATATACCGGCGTTCTGTAGATGTTGTGTATCATACCTTGCAAAGATTTGAAGAAAATTGTATGGGTTTCCTTAATAGCTAAGTTGTCCAATAAAACTAGTGTTTCGACATTTGTGTCACAATATGCGAAATTAAGCAACGCAGCTAAGAAAAATTGAATTATTAATTTCGCCATCTCTGCACAGAATTCAGCCGGCAGAAGTATGGTTTGACGTGTACATTAAAATGGCACGTTAACAATATTTTTAGGTGGACAGGTAATTTTTTTTATGTCAGTGTTTGGAAAATAGTCTAAAGAGCGATGTTACTTTTTTTTATGTATTTTGCATAAATATCTTTTGAGAATGAAATAGGCACAAAACTAGGTACTGTTTAATGTAGCATATTGATTTTGTTGTGTAATTTTTAGGTACCATCAACTGGGGTTATTTCGCCTACTAAGTGCAAATTCGCTTTATAAAAATGATTTTGTTTCTATGGCCAGAACATATTTTTACACCGGTAGAAAAAATATTTATTTATGAAATTATTTTCAATATTCAGTTGATCACATTGAACCTGTTAAACATCTAGAATTTCTCATAAGTTATTTTAAAAGTTTACTTTTGTAAATGGTGCGTGCAAAGGTGAAAAAAAGGTTGAAAAATCTTCATCTCCCAGAAATACAAAAGTTACGATAAGGATATTTTAATATTCCATTCCATTATATGTAAGCAATTAGAATACACAAAAATATTCAAATAAATCGAGTCTTAAAGACTTTAAATATGCTAGGCGGAGTTGTACCGCAAAGTGAAGGTGTTTTGGGGTTATTCTTCCTTGGGTCATCAAAACACTTTTTGAAAGTACGATTTTTTTCCTATTATTTATTTTAGCTAGAAACAAAAAATTGTAAGCCAGCAGCACCAAAGGAATTTGTTTTATGGGTATGTTTTAGATATACGAATGCATTTCTAAACCACTGTGACAAGACACGAAGTCTTGGCAAGCATGCGCTGTATATATGCAATTTTGCAGCTAATTTCAAATAATTTAGGCCTCTATACTTTCGCATTATGATAGTTTTTAGCTTTAACTGATTGACATCATGAATTTTAAAACACTATTACGTGAAGTCTGGTGAAAACTATGAAACCGCTATTGAGTTTTTACAAAATTACAACATAATACCACCGACATTAGTTAGCACACGAAACGAGTATATTTATTTCAAACTTACGTACACGCAATTCGTGCACGATGATCTGTCATCCATATTTATATGAAATACATCGACAGTAAGTTTCACATTACGTTTCATTGTATTTAGCCATTTAATGTCATTATTTTGGGTACTTGTTAGATATACGATCGCATTTCGTAATGAGAAAGTATAGAGTTTTAAGGCCTTGCTTCAAATTATTTGAAATTAGAGGTGAAGTTGCATTTATACAGCGCATGCGCGCCAAGACGATTCGTGTTTTGTCATAGCGACTTGGCAATGCGTTCGTATATCTAACAAGTACCGTTTTATGTTTACGCTACAGATGTAGTGTAAATATTAAATCAGAAACAATGGAATGTGAAATTTGTGACAAATTATTTCACTGGCGTTGTATGGTACTTTAATTATTTGTCAAATTTTTAGAAATTTCAAGTTGGCTAGATAGGTGCGTTTTTCTGGTTTTATCTCTTTCACGCTCAATCACATGAAAAGTGAAGATGCAAGCGAGATACAAGGGCATGCGGCGCATGCTCTTGTATCCTTCTTGCTCATACCCAAATTAAGTTGTGCGATAGAGATAGTGATAAGTCCACAGCACGTCGATGGTACCTACTTACTTTTTTATATTTCTCAACAAAATAACAAAAAAAAGCATAAAAAAATAATGATTTTAGAAATTATCTTATTACCTAATTAATATGCATATTACCTTATCAGAACATCTGAACGTAGTTTATGTACAAAAAATAATTAATTCTATCGCTTGCACAACCCTAAGTAAAAGTTTCAAAATACATGCAATCGTCATGAAGCAAGGATAACTCCGCCTAGCACATTTTGACGATGCAGAAACATACAAAAACGATGAATTTAGATGGTTTATGGTATTAAATATGTTTGCAGCACACGTTATGAGTATTATTCTACCTAATTGCAGTTATAACGTAATACTGATAAGAAATCACCTACTCGGATTTTTTAAAAATAGCTGGAATAGTTCCGAGCCAGTGCTATTTCGTCTACATATTTACGTCAATGAAGTTAATGTATTAAAATATAAATCGTCAATATTTAATTTACTCTATTAAATATTTGCAAAAAAGTGTACATACAAATAAAAACCATACTTGATACAGAAAAAATACATTAAATGAAAATACAACCCACCGTAGACAAACCATGCGGAATAACCTAGTTTGACGGTACCTACTTTATTTTACAAAATATAATCATAATATTTATGTATCAATGAAAATATAAGCACACATTATTAATAATCAAAATAATCTATGATAATAATTAATTATGTAATTTACGATTCGATTGATTCAAATATTTGGAAATCTATTTTACAATTAAACTAATTAAATTTATTTAATTTTATATTTACATCGTTAGGTTTGTGGATATTTGACTTTTTTATTATCTTCCTTTTCATGTTTTCTAAGTGAAAGTTGCAATTATTTTTACAATTATCGCAACATTAAAATCGCGAAACAAACGATCGGTGCCTAAATTTATTGACAGATGGCACCGTTTTCGGCACGAGAAAGGCTTGTGTTGTAATATTTGTCAAAATATTCAAAACATTGAATGCAATTCAATGTTCCAGTTACCGTTTAGTTTCGCAACTCTACCAAGCTCTTTTGGTTAATTATTTGAAGTATTTCCATTGGAACAGTGAAGTTCTATTGCGGTTGTCATTTATGTGAATATTACTTCAAGGGTTGAACTAAGCCGTGTCGCAATGGGTGAAGCACCCTATTTGACGTGTTTAGCTCTCTATATTTTATCTTTTAATATTATAACCACAAACTCGAGAACTTCCACACTATGGAAACTCAATGCCGAAGAAGGCAAGATTATGGAAGCTTCTCCTTTCAGACAGGTGAGTCCTTGACGTTTCATATAGACTGAATAGATTTAACTGCATCAAAATATTTCATTTCAGTAATATTTTTCTATATATGAATCGAATAGGTTGTTATGGATGGAATGGAAACGCAAAGAGTCATGGAGGATGATCCCATTTTTAACATCATTACATCGACTGTTCTCTTTGGACAGACTTGGACCAAGCAGGGCTTTGATCTGTTTTGTACTGATTGTCAACTTATGGATCAACAGCGGCATTACCAAAACACGTATGTTATCTTTATCTTATTCATCCTTTTGTCTCCAAGTATTCATTTATTGTTAAGAATAACAGTATAATAATCATTTGATACACAATTCATTAAACCAACACATGTTTATAGGTTGGTCCGCATTTGAAAATTATATTTACTTCTTTGTATATTCTTTATTTTCATAATAATAATTAGTATGTGATGTTCCTATGTTAAAAGACAGAAAGCGATGTAAAACCATTATTCATTGTGTTCCTTGCATTGTGGTAACCATCTCTATAATATTATAATTTTTTTCCCTCTTATGTTGTGATGTGGGTTTAGTTCATAAAATGCGATAATCTTGAAGTTAGCAGCTATAAAGTGTCAGTGTTGCATTGGTACAACTGTGCCTGATACAGCAAATAAAGGAATATTCAATATTTGGCACCCTTAATATAAGTCAAGACATTTACATGTTGTTTGTAGGAATAGTAAACAATCTACTATTTTTTGATGTTGTTAACCCTGACATTAAAAATTCAACAATCTTATTTAACAACATTAACATAATATTTTAATATTAAAAATATTTTTGATATTTATTTGTGCTAAATATTCTCTTTTGTAAGGTAAAATTTTCATCTAAAAATATTGATATTGACAAATTTAAATAAAGAAACAATGGGTAAACGGTGTTTTTCCCCACATTTTTCTGAAAAGTGTGGATGCACTTTATTTCTATTTAATTTTTGCTAGCGAGCAATAGTGATTTTCTAAAATATTTCATACTTCTTACAACTATTTTGTTCAAAAGGTCTTCTTTTGAGCATGGAGAAAATTATGAGCACCATTCTCCTGACGAAACTCAACCTGATACTATTGATGACGAATTTCTCGATTGCGGTAAAGCTGTAAATTTTACTTATTATGACAACTTGGTGGGAGTTGCCAGGAGACAACGTCATCCAAATGTCCCAGAGCCACAGGTAAAATTTTTGTATTTAAAGATTTAATATAAAGATACATTCCATATATGGTTTTTTGTTTTTCTGGACTGTACGAATAAAAACACTTTCTCATCCATGATTCCTGGTGTTTGGTTGATTGTGAAATCAAATTTTCTCTAAACTTCTCTAAAAAAAAACCCTAAAATGACATGGTTTACTCATTTGCTATTTGAAGCATAGAAAAATGATTGTTTTTTGTATATGTTCAGGAAATGAGCTAAGCTTTTCTCATGTTCGATACCTCATTTTCTAACAAATATATTGAATTTCAACTCGTTTAAAATATTAATTTATCCTTCATTTGCAATTCAACACTATAATTATGAAGAATTGAAAGATTTCACCGGCGGTGTGTGGGCGACTAAAAAAATCTCAAAATTAATAAATCATAATCATATATGCGAAGAATACTTAAAATCGAGTCTTTAACCTATTGTGACTGGATTATTATAAACTTTTTAAATGTTTTTTTGGTAGGTGGCTTTGATATTTTCAAAGAAGAAAAACTACAAGAACGGTGGCACGGTGACAGATTTTGATGTCAATGCATTAGAGAGGCGATTAAAAAAAGCCAAGAGGGAAAAACCAAAATCAGTCCAACTGTACAACCAAATTGGAAACTTTTGGCGTATTAAAGGCGACACTCGACAATCTATTGAATGCTTCCGCAGAGCTTTGGCTGTTTCTCCACACAATGCAGAGGTACTCTCATGCATATTTATTTAGAAACTGTGATTACTTTTTATTTTACGTTTGCTAGATTTTATTTCTGCTACCAATATTCAATTTTATTCTTAATGCTTATCACAGCAGATGATATAACATAAAAAAAACAGCATTGCTCATCGAATTATGGTAATAAATTGAACTAATATTTGTTTTTTTGTACTATTTTTTTTATGAGTTTCACTGCTGAAAAAATTAGTGGTATCTGCAAATCTAGTCGCTCCCAAAATACTGAAAATAAAATTCTAATTCACTTAGATAAAAGAATAGGGATAGGATGACACAATGAATTAGTAGAATTAATTTTATGTGTCTTTAAATTTTGTTTTATTTTGTATATCAAGGTGTTGCTGAATTTGGCTCGTGTCCTGTTTACTTTGCAATATCTCGATGACGCAATCTACTTGACTCGCCGCTCGCTGGAAGTGCAGCCGCCAGATCGCAGCGCTTGGCAACAGTATTTTACACTCGGAGAGATCTTCAAGGCCTACGGTCACTACCAGGAAGCTTCCTTGCATCTTCGACACGCACTCGATCTCAGACCTGACTTTGAACCTGCCCTCGTAGCATTACGAGAAATAGACAGTATTCCCGAGGCAACCATTCATGTTTACACTTTGATTATCATCATTTGCTTGGTAAGAATTTAATCTGAAAATTGAATATTTCTCAACTATAAAATGTTTGTTTTTCTAACATCATTCAAATGGATATTATATCTTTTAACTCTGTGTGAGCTATTTTCTATGAAGGTTAATCCTGGAAAAATTATGCTTGTTATTTCAAGCAGTGAGTAAAAATATGGATTGTTAAAATTCAGTAAAAAATAGAAATTAAATTATTACTTACAGACTTATACTCTTATCTAGAAGGTTTTCTTTCCAATTCAAGCCTAGATCGTTATTGAGTTAATCTGTGGGCATGTGGTTCTCTTTTGTAATTGATGCCAGGATTTGATCTCTGAATAGAAATTTTATACTCCAAAAATTGTTCATTTGAGACAAGTAGTAAAAATAATATGACTGTTAAAGAAAATGTACCAATAAATGAAGGAATAATGATAATTCAATAATAATATCAGAATGTCAATAGATTAAATGAAAATGACTCACCATCATAATGTTATGCCTAAGTAGTCGTTTTAAGCACAGCTCATCTAGCTTCCAATGCTAGGTTTATTAGTTTAAATAGGAATGGGATCCCAATAATCATATAGTATTAGGCATTTATATTATCAAAAGAGGCCAACTAGTATAAACTCTGAAATTGAAGATTCAGCAGCTTATATAAAAAGTTGCTAGACTGGCTACTTGACCCAAATAATACAGTTTCTGTTGATGTTTAAGGCATAGTGAAAATTACTTTAGAAGATATAATAAGTTTCATTATTATGGAAATCAATAAAATCGTCGGTCTCATTAATTCTGAAGAAAAAATAGATTTTTATGAGTGTAGTATTTTTGCCAAATTGAAAATAACCATTGTACTCCAGCACTTGCAATATGAAGATTTGTAAAAAATCGTGTCCACTATAGGTCGACAAAATAATAGCAGTTATGAATAATGACTTCCTACATTTTTGATAATGTATAACTATATTTTGATCTATTTATCGCCAACCTTAAACACTAACTATACAGTAATATATTACAGTGTCTTACATTATTTATATGTCCGAGTTTAGTATTAAAGAACCTCTTTCTTGTCTTAGTTCATGAACCATCAGTTTTATATACCTTCATTTTTACACTCAATTTTATATAAATAAGCCTGTTATGTTTGTATTTTTATCAGTTGATAATGCTCGTGATGAGCGAAACCGGTCCTGATCATTATAAATATGTGGAAGTAGTACAAATGAATTGTGTTTTATTTTTAAAGAGCCATTACCGTATAGATCCTTCGATTTTTTACTTGCTTGCAGTGATGTGGATGCATCTCACATGCATGAATCATTTTTTTAATACTTTTCTTTTCCACTAGGTAATGGGAGTGCTGCTTGTTATTTTATCATCAGTGGATGGTGGGATTGAGGCGGAAGAACACAAAATGCAGCGCCATTTCAACCGTGCGATGGCCATGCGTTCTTTGCGGAGTATGGCCATACCGCCTTCCAGAGCCCTGCGTTCGAAGAAGGGAGGGCCCTAATTATTTTGATGTCCCTTTCTTACTAAACAAGCACACTTCTTTGCTACTACTTGTCTCTTATTACATTACGACTGATGCGTGTTAGTGAAGTAGCTTTTTGTCTATTTATTTGTATTAAAAGGTTGCATTGTCAGTACACGTTTTTGAAATAACGCCGATAGAAAACTAGTTTTAACCTTTACTTTAAGTAGTTTTAATTTAGGTAAAAACGGTTTCAAATATTATGATCAAGAAAATCTCAGCAATTGCAATGTGTATACGAGATTTGTATAACTGGTACAAAAAATCAATTTCATTGGTTATTTATTATACTAGTTTTTGAGGGTTGGGAAGTAGTCGAGTCTGCGTAGAATTATAATAATCGATCCAATTATTTAAACCTCATTGTCCCTGTTAAGATATAAATGTTAATTTTTAAAAAGAATGTCCATTTTTTTTTTCTTTTAGATGGTTAAGGTGGTATTGATTGTATGATGAAATTAATTATCTGTGTTTATTTCTGAGAGATTTTCCATTCTACTCTTCTAGTCAATATGTTAGGTCACGTAGTGTGTATTGTGTCACTGATAAATGATATCAAAAACACTTTGTTGACCTCCAACATTGTAATAATAATTATTGTCCAATTATGAGCTTGATTTTTGAAGCAATTGTATCGCCAAGTCACTGCCAGAAGCCACCAAGAATTTTTCAAAGATTTCAATTTTAACATTACAAATTTGTACAATGTTGCTTGTTGGTTTGTGCTGTAATTTGAAAATATAAGTTTTTTCAAACAGAATGTTTTAACAAGTTGACAACTACTTTCTTATCATTTATATTATACACTTGTATAATACTTATCAGTTACAATGCAAAATCTTAGTCACCGGGTGCTAACAGTTACTTGCAATAAAGTATTTGTGGGAGAAGATGAAAGGAGTGATCATTAACGCTAAGCGGGACGAAGGTTTATTAAAAAGAAATCGAGAAGTCTTGGAAACTGCCGGCATTTACGGCTACCATTGTGAGTTAAATTGTGTAAAACTGCTGAATACGTATTTAGTATTATGTACAATAATGTTGTGGCACTGCCAGGGAATGTATATGATATACATTATACTTTGAATAATTTTCTCAACGTGTGCATTGACAATGCAAGACTAATGATTTGATTTTAACATTGACAAAGCTTTCATGCACCTTTACAAAACAAACTTAAAAAATTGTAACTTTGTTATTTAAATTAAATGTTAGAATGATAATGTGTATTAATTACTTAAAAGTTGTGAAAAATGTAGAAAAGAGTAGTAGATCAAAATGTGAACAAAATGTTTAGTGGGATTTGTAATGGTTGATGTACCTGTTATTTTGCTATTATCGTCTTGTCCTCATTTTTTGACATATTTATTAAAACCAAAAGTTCCATAATAATTGTTTTTATTTCAATATCTTTTTACAGTGAAAATTGGTTGTAAACGTGTTGGTTATACAACACAAACATTAAGCCCTGGTTATCATCAGTAAAGAGTAGAAAACATTTAAATCCTTAATATCGACAGACCAAGGAACAATGAAAATAAATTTCAATAAAGTTACCGCTAAATCCATCAAATATTGGAGTTTATTTTCCATTTACATACTGTGTAATAATATTTTTTCAACAAAAATCGCTATAAAAACAAAACTATAACCTTATAACCTCTAAATGGTCGAAATGATGCTGTGGAACATTATTCTTAAAATTATCTTCTTCGGTCATGTCCGCTTTCTATGCAGAGTACATATAGTTAACCAACAGCGACGTCAAGACTATTTTCTCGTCAATCTCTTCACTCCTGAGTCATGTACTTCAGCCAAGTACGTACAACCTATAGATGGCCATCTTCGGTCTTCCAAAAGTCGGAAGAAGAGACAGATGGGATTTGGATTCCCCTAGGCATCCGCAATGCCAGAATTTTTTACAGTGTAAAGTGACAAACCCAAACCTCTGTATCATCTGTTTTTGATGCTCAGTGTATGGTTACTTATCTTGAACTTTCGTGACCTGTCATGCCTCTCAATTGTGTGGAAGCAATGTCAAAACAAATTTGTTGAATAAGTGTCACTCAGTTCTGACTGAGTACAAGTGAGAATAAAAAAATTATCATAGTGATGGGATGGCTTCTTCTGGTCTCCAGAATTTCAAAGTCATTCGCACTCGTGTTCACTTGTTTTAGTAATTTTGTGGGATTTTTAAAATCAGTGGGTGAAACCTATAACTTTATATTACATAAATTTTTTTTGTAGAGAAAAAGCATTCATCCCAAGAGAATAATTTGGTCAATTAGTACCAAGGTCATTTAAAAGTCTGGGGCATTAAATTCAATTTACAATGTATGTGATTAATTTACATTAGTATCCTGTCATTAGTTTCATGAAGTAAAGGGTAAATAAAAAAAAAATTTAGTAATTAGTTAAATTGTATAATATCCACAAAAGGTCTTAATTGAAATACGTAACGTAAACAATATTAAAATGTTATTTTAGAAGAAAAATTTAAACGATACATACAGTGGTGTTTTAAACTTAATATAAGTATTACTAAAGCAAAAGCCAAAATACGAGGTAACATTTTGGACAAATACAAAAACGGCTGTTGAAAACTGAAGCGGTGCAATTAAGAGCAGCCGTAAAAAGTAACCAAAGAAACTCTTAACATAAATGTGTAAAATCTACTTTAAAAATAGTAACACAATTTCTTGTCCTGTCACAAATATTTAACTATTACATCATATTGATTTTTCCACGACAATGATTTCATCGTAAGCCTGGAAAACATTAGTGATGTGTAAGCTAGTATTCAAATCAACTTTTGCGGGATTATGTAAAGTTATTCACTTTAAAGCACATTATTTCTTTAGTTTCCTCGGTCTCCTCTCCTTAGATTTATGCTGTGTCGTGTATACCGAGGCGGAAGATGTCATGTTGCAGGAAGAATGATTCCCCGAGAGGCTTCAATACGAAGACTTGGCAGTAGGGATGCGGGGGATCTTCATCGCACTGGGAATATAAAACAAATACTTTATAAAGTGTCAATCTAAAAGTGTAAAAACTTATTCTCTAAAAGTTAATAACATGGTGTTTATAATAGAAATGTTAAAAAGATAATATTCAGGAAAAGTAAAGTGCAGTGGTTCTGGACGGTCAATGCTAGAATATCTAATCTAATCCATTAAAATCATTACATGGAATGCACATAACAAACAAGAAAAAGTCACAATAAAGTTACTGGGCCTTTTTAGAGAAATAAAATAGTTCAAAGTAACAGGAAGCATTGAATTAGTGTTCAGGCGGTGCATTGATGCAATGAAGTGATTAATCTACACAAATCAAATGTTAAAATTCATTTCATGACTTCAAATTTTGTACTGTGGATATTATTTATTAAATGGCAGGCTGGGAATTAATCAACAATTAAACTGATAAAAAGGCAGATTTGTGAAATTAAGATAGTGGTTTTATTGAGAAAATTAATTTGTTAACTAACAAAATTCTATACTAATTTCTGTTTACAGTTTTTCAGTTAAAAAAAACTTAAAATTATAGTGGCATTCTGTATGGAAGTTATTGTTTTATATATTTATAAAAAAAGATTTTCTTTTCTAAACCACTATCTATTCACAATTTTGTTTATTAAAAAGCAATAGAAGATATAAACTAATTTTATGACAAAAGAGGGGATGCGTGCAACCATAGTTTTTTTCGCTCTTTGTAATAAATTGTAAATAATGTATCCTTAAGCAATTCAAAGACAAAATAGAAATTTTATTATGATAGCGGCACTTTATAGTACCAAGTTTAAATTTACATTGGCGACTTCTTGAATATTGATGATTAAATTTATTAACACTTCATACGTGGGAAGCTGTGCACCAGCAGTAATACCTGGGGGTGCGGATAACCTTTTTCGAATTTATGAAATTTAAGTGTCCAATATGTTTATAGCTTATGCAGTTATGTCAGATATCAATGATTTTTAGTTCAAATTCAACTAATAGATGTATTATTTTTTTGCTTTAATACATTAATGATTTGAAAAACTTTCACCCAAGTATTCAGATCAAGTGTGCTAAAATGAAACATAAAACAAAATTATAATTCAATGTTGAATATTTCAATATAAATTAGCACTTCATACATAATAAAATCTTAAATCTTGCGTTGAAAATTTGGTTAGGAAGAAATTATCCCAACAGGTGTCCATAGCTCAAGTTTAATTTTAAAACGAGGGATACTCCAGGACACCATATATTGTAAATTATCCATTATCAACCTAAAAATGCAACAGATTTACAATAGAGTAACACTAATCTGCTAGTTTAAAGACTATTTTTATAATTTTAAAGTAAGCTAATTGAGTGAAATTGAAAAGGTGTCTATATTATAATGTTCTGCCTTCTACAAAATTACATCCAATAAACTATGCACTAAAAAAATTATAAACATATATTCTGAGAACACAATTGATTGAACTATTCGGAATTTGATATAAGCCATTATACAGATATCTCTAACCATAGACAATTTAATAAGTTTTTATATAATACTAATGAACAGCTGGGCAGTAAGAGAACTGTAGTAAAAATTATATACATGTTATATTATATGAATTTTAGTTAAACGTAAGCATTGCTAGTTGTATTAGATAAGAATAATGCAAACTTAGTTGTAAAAGCACCACAGAAAAAAAGCAAGCAGAATATATAAATCATATACTGCTGTCTTACAGATCTGTAGATAATTGAGAGATAATCCAAGGTGATTGACTATACGGTGTCGTGCAGGGCTAGTCTGAACATGTCGTGTTGCACGTAGAAAGAAATTCCTATTGGCTTCAGGACAAACGTCTGAATGTAGGCATGAGGCTGATCTTCATCTGTCTAATAATTGCAAAATAAGAATTTAGCTTATACCTTTCCTAACGTAGACGATGGACTAATCTATAAACTATTTTTCTGCAACAACTCTTACGTTGCTAGTGTCAAACAAAAATATTAATCATGTAAAGTTTATTATAATATACACAATAAAAATGAGTTTTACCACCATTTAAAATATTTATTATTCAACATACAAAATTAAGGTAACCATGTACAGTAACGTTGATGAATATCCATTGGCGGATTAAATGCTTTAACACAGGTTATATTTATATACATATAGAAATTGAAGATCAAGAAAACTTAAGATCATCATGATAAATATGAAAAAGTAGTGAGAACTATTTCATTACAGAATGTGCGCAACCGGTTGTGGGAAGGTAATTCTTACTGCATATATACTTGTGAGATTAATTTGTTGTTGAGATGATATTTTTGCTTATACAATTAGAAAAACTTTATTGAACTAATGTGTCAAACCTAAGGTTGTAATAGGTTACAGATAATATTTGAATATATATATATATAGATGATTTATTCAAAATACAAGACAAATTGGGAGTAAATTTCCATTTACACAAAGCCATAAAGTAAGGTTGAAGAAACTGTAAGCTACGAAAGCAATTAACAAGCCTCAATAAATTCCATATCAAGATATGTATGCCAAATATAACATATTTATGTGTCACTTTTAAGGTGTTAACTGTCAATTCTCGGTGGAAAGACATTATATTTAAAAAAATAAAACACAATTCATTTGTACTACTTCCACATATTTTACACACAAAATATGTGGAAGTAGTACAAATGAATTGTGTTTTATTTTTTAAAATATTTATGTGTGATATAATATTTCTTTCATGTTAGGTCGACATTCTTATAACAAGCATTTGATAGTAGACAGATAAATATAATGCAGTGGAACCCCAATTCTTCGTTTTTTAAGAAACTCTGAAAAAAACAATAAAGTGGGAAAACGACGGACACGGGGAAGTCTTGAATAGCTATTATCAGTCACTCAGCAAGAGGGCTCACTTTGTTTATAGGGGGTATTTTAGTTACAAGTAAAAATTGAGCTGTTCGGGTGAAAACCATGTTAAGTGACAGTTCTTGCAAAATTTACTTTTTTAGTGTAGGCAAGTTCATCCAATGTCCTCTTTCACCGGATATAGTATGTGTTTGGTAGCACTGAGTTTACATGTATTTTTAGAATGCATAATTAATGGTATCTGATGATCATTTCACGTAAACTATGGGAAGTGGGGCAAGATGGCAGAGTCAACAGTTAACACGAGTACCAGTTTCACAATGTTGGGATAAAATTTGTGACGAAACAGGTCACGTGTTCTTCTGAGTGGGATGGCAAAAGTTCAACAAGTACAATATGTCGGGGTAATAATTGTGAAAGAACAGCAGTAGTGGATGAATGGAATCATACGTACTTCTGAGCGGGATGTCAAATGTTCGTCAAAAAAGATCAGTCAGGGTAATATTTCCGACAGAATCATAACATTGAACCGAAAAATCAAGGAAAACGATGAATACGGGATTATTTATCATTTTTCTTACGGATGTTTAGCTGGCATTATAGAACATGAATGATCAGGGTTCCACTATATATATATATATAGGACAATTGAATTGTAAAAAAACTATGCTATTATTGGTTGCAATATCCTAGAATTTCAAAAATGTGATCAAAATTACTCCACGAAGCCCTGAATTAATTATAAAAACATATTTTCAGGTTTTTCAATAAATGTATGATATTTCGATTTTTGTGATAAAAAAAACCCTGTTAGGGCTAAATTTCTCTACATTAGGAGCTAGCAACCAAACGCATGGTGATTTTGATAAAACAATTATGTAAAATAAACTGTAAAAGCCTTAATTTCATATATATTATGCGGTTAGAGAAAGCGTAATCATTTGAAAGATTTTGAATCAACTCAGTGAATTGTTTACTTTTCCTTCAGTCTGATCTTAAAATAGCACACTTAGAATGAAGTATAATATAACTAACCCACGAAAGAAAATTATCATAATTAAATGAAATAACGACTTTTTATTACCTGTAATCTTCCGAGAACATTTATTAAAACACCCCCATCAAACATGGGTTGAGAGTCTATTGCTGTGATGATCCTATTTATCTTTTGAAAACTTAATCCCTGGAAACAAATAAGCGGTGAATTAATGAAGCGTTTAATGAATGTACGTTAAACTAACCGTATGAAATGTGTAATGAACATTTGATAAACTTACATTCAATTTTTCCATGATCTTTATAGAGCCTTGTATTTGCTGTCCTTCAAATGTCATGAAGGATGTTTCAACCTTAGAGAGGGAGGAAAAAATGTTGATTATTTGTGAACGTACAGTTAAATAGATAAAATAATATACAAGCAACAAACATAACATACTCACATTGTACATATTTGCAAGAGTAGGTCTCTGGTTTGGATCGTCAAATAATGCATAATATTGTTGTACGAATCCTTTTCCGATTGCTTCATAAGCGGGATTAAGAGCCATATTACATAAATATAAAACCAGATCACAATTTAAAACAAATTGAGCTATATATCAGCACCAAAGCCGCATACCTCGTGCAAAGGCACCGAACTTTACAGAACTGTCGAAACTCGAATGTCGAATTAAAAAAAAAATGAGTAAGCTTTTCAGGGTCATACATGAATATGTTCGAAGAGTTGAAAATGTTTGAATCCAGGCTGTATGTATGGTAGGTAGGTAAAGTATTGCTTAAAATAATTATTTATTACTTATTCTTCATTACAAAAAATTAATTCCGATCAAAAGTATGTTCATGAAGTACAAGTAAATTTGACAACTCAAGAATAACTAAAGAGACAAAGATATTATCTCCATATTGTATTAGTTCCAAACATAAAAAACGATTTCGTCGTTATTTCATAGAGTTCCTAAAAATTCTATTGGAAGGTTAGGTACCGAATAAACGAGAATAAACTAAATCTAATATTATGTATCATTTGTTTATGACGTTTGTGGTTTCAATGAAATTTGAAAAAATATAATTCTAGGTTATAGCGGGGATGATATTTATACGCATGGGCTATTTCATATTTATGTTTTAGTATTATGTATCTTCAAGTTTATATTGTCTGTCTTTTACTGTTCGTAGTGTAAATATGCTCTGAAGTAGATGATATAATTATTTTTTCAATAAAATAAAAGACTTCGTTTATTTACACATTGATATTGATCATTTAAAAGATGTCTTTAGCCGATGAATTATTGGCTGATTTGGAAGAGAATGACAATGAAGAGTTAGAATCCCTAATTGAAGCGAAAACATCAACGTCTAATAATGAAGGACACCAAATATTTGGACCAGCGACTGTTGTCCCAATGGAAGAGGATATTAAGAATGTTTCCATTCGAGAGTTAGCCAAACTCCGAGATTCCACCCGATTGCAAACGGTACATTTTATACGAACACTGATTTTATTACATATCACATTTTTGGAATTCAAATAAGTTTCAAGACAAGTGATGAAAAGTAAAAGTAGACACTCCTAACAGCTACAATCCCTTTGACTAGTGGACTATCATATACAGTTAAACATCAAGTGCTAGATGAAGGTCTGTTCATATACCTTGTTAGTATAAATAATATTTTTAGTATAGATAAACTGAATTCCATTTCCAGGTGATGAAACAGATTGGAGAGAATTTCGATAAAATTCCGAACTCCTCTGATGTTGTTGGTTTGATGGAATCTGATCCTGAATATCAATTGATCGTCGAAGCTAATAATATTGCAGCTGATATTGATTCTGAAATAAGTAAGTATGCTTTCAAATTGATATTAAAATATATTACATTATGAATTTTTTGATTCCTGAGACCCCTTCAAAGTTCCATCTTATGGAAGTTCTAGTTGTGCCACCATATGTTGAAATGTAGTAAGATTATATTATGTTTGTGATGAATTTATCAATGAATGAAAAATATTCGGTAATGACACAGATACCACCAAAAATAAAAATTAATGAATCAAACACTCCCATCATTAAGCTGAAGACTGTTTGAGAGATCTTATGATCGCTAACCAACTTTAACATTATGTATATAAATTGTATTTATGTTTCTTAAATAATTAAAGTTTCAAATTTGGATTATTGAGATTTTGTACACTTCCATGTATTTTGTCACTAACGACCCGGGTTTCGCCTTTCGGCATCTTCAGGCATTCGAGCACACGAATGGACTGGAACTGAGAGACAGTAAACAGTGTCTAACGCTTATATAGAAGATACAAATGCGACAAATATCATTTACGAGGCAATACATTATACGTCTGAGAGCCACACCGATACCTGAGTTAAAATTTCGGAAATCGTCCTAATCCTTATTTTGTAAACACCATATTACCAGAGTGGCGAATTGCCGAAGGCGATTGCCGCTTTTCAACTTCTTTTAGAGATACCAGTGATTTTACATTCGTCGAATTACATCCCGTCAAAACCCACAATACTATTATAATTGTAAAATCACTGGTATCTCTAAAAGAAGTTGAAAAGCGGCAATCGCCACTCTGGTAATATGGTGTTTACAAAATAAGGATTAGGACGATTTCCGAAATTTTAACTCAGGTATCGGTGTGGCTCTCAGACGTATAATGTATTGCCTCGTAAATGATATTTGTCGCATTTGTATCTTCTATATAAGCGTTAGACACTGTTTACTGTCTCTCAGTTCGAGTCCATTCGTGTGCTCGAATGCCTGAAGATGCCGAAAGGCGAAACCCGGGTCGTTAGTGACAAAATACATGGAAGTGTACAAAATCTCAATAATCCAAATTTAATATTGAAATTCCATCAAGCACCCTCAGTCGATGTCTTAAATTAAAGTTTCATTAAAAAATTACATATTTTTTATAAATTTTTATAATGTAATTGAAAGTTGATTAACAATTTGAATACAGAATATCTGTCTTTTTTGAATGTAATTATTTTATCAATTAATATATTTTTTTAGCTATTATTCACAGATTTGTTAGAGACAAATACCAGAAAAGGTTTCCCGAGTTAGACTCATTAGTATTAGTACCGTTGGAGTATGTGAGGACGGTAAAAGAATTGGGAAATGATTTGGATCAAGCAAAGAATAATGAGACACTTCTAGGTTTCTTAACGCAAGCGACAATAATGGTTGTATCTGTTACTGCATCTACAACGCAAGGGTAAGATTGGCAATACTAATATGAAACACTTAAATCCATACATAATAATTATTATAACTCTATGTACATACTACAATGAATTACAGAAATGTTTGTATTCTTATGTCATTTGAGGTCAACTCGACACACTAAAAGACACCCTTAACCAAAATCACAAACACTCAATTGAAAAAAAATGTGTCATTTCATAACAGCTGATTAATGGTCTTTTTTAATTTATCTTTCACCAAATATGTACCAAAAAATCTGCGTTAATGTATGAAATACACACAAGATATATAGAAGTATTTTATAATACAGTGATAGCTATTAATTTCTTCGTCTCATTTTGAATATTGATATACATATTAAACTTTTGCTTAATTTCAGGCAATTGCTAACAGATGCTGAAAAAAATGAAATTGACGAAGCTTGTGACATGGCTGTTGAGTTGAACAATTCCAAAGTTAGAATTTTTGAATACGTAGAAAGCCGAATGACATTTATTGCGCCAAATCTCTCAACGATCGTTGGTAAGTTGACAGAAATATAATTTAATTTTTTTACTGCGAATAGTAAGTGTTCAAATTTCCCTGGAATTGTGATGAGACATACATAATCAACTTTTCTTCTATAGATGTACAAGTTTAAAATAGGATCACAAATAATTATTGTTAAAATGATGGCACTTATTGATTCATATTTTTAGGTGCTTCGACAGCTGCAAAAATGATGGGTGTGGCAGGCGGTCTTACGAAACTTTCCAAGATGCCAGCGTGTAATGTTCTTTCACTCGGACAGCAGAAAAAAACTCTGTCAGGATTTTCACAAGTTGCTACGCTTCCGCACACGGGTTTCATTTATTACTCAGAGATCGTTCAAGACACGATGCCGGTATTTCTGAAATCTGCTAGCAATAATTTCAATCATTCATGTATTAGTAAATGACTTGGATGAAGATAATTTTCGATTTACAGGAGCTACGTCGAAAAGCTGCCCGGCTGGTATCGACAAAAGCAACACTGGCAGCTAGAGTTGACGCTTGTCATGAAAGTGTCGATGGGCGAATTGGGAGACAGCTGAGAGAAGAAATTGAAAAGAAACTGGACAAGCTCCAGGTACAATTATATGTATAATTTTTTTATAAAAAAAGAGTAGCGTTAAAGATTACCTGATTTTCTATATCCTTGTCCTTTTTGATAAAAGGAAATTTAAGAAAACGACTAGTTAATATATTTTTTTTAATCTTTCCAAAGAGCGACCGAGATATGACAGTATTAAAGTTACATGACAACATTTTTCATTAACAGGGATGTGAGTGACCAATTTATTAACATTTAATATGGTGAAAAGATTATTATTAGAAAAGGAATTATTAGTACAAAAAAAAAAAATGAAAAGATTACATTATTAGTTGTGTATTTCAATGTGCTTACTTTCTAAGTTAAATCAGTCCTGGTCATAAATAAACGCCAAACAATATTTTTGAATATTGATGAGCTGATTTCCATTTATTTTTAGTAATAATGTCTTTCCACCAAGAATTGACAGCTAACACTATACAAAAATTGCATTTGTTTTTTTTTTAAATTTGAATTATTGAGATTTTGTACACTTCCATGTATTTTATCACTAACGACCCGGGTTTCGCCTTTCGGCATCTTCAGGCACTCGAGCGCACGAATGAACTCGGATTGACACGAATATAAAATTAAATTAAAAATTGATAACTTAGTTATTCCACTTGGTTTATCACTAACGTGACGCGTTTCGCCTCTTTAAGAAGCATCTTCAGACTAACCGTATTGTAGGGTTATTTATTTCTAAGGTAAACGATGATTTTTTTCTTAAAAGGGTGGGGGTGGGTTTTATTACATTCTACTGGACGCGTGGAAGGGGGTAAGCTATAAACATTGTTACACTATAAACAAATCAATTACTGGCACCTGCATGTGAAAAACCCAAGGGTAATAAATTTAATAATGGCGAGCAGTATTTATGTAAACAACATTTTAAACAGAACAGGGGTTATTATTTACGAGATAAAATATTATAAGTCTAGGATCCACACTGATACCTGAGTTAAAATTTCGAGAATCGCCTTAATTCTTGTTGTGTAAACAAACGCATAACAGAGTGGCGAATTGCCGCTTTCCAACTAATATTAAAATTACCAGTGATTTTACAATTATAATAGCTCGTAAATAATATTTGTCGTGTTTGTATCTTGTGTATAAACGTTAGACATATTAGATAAAGTGTACAAAATCTTAATAATTCGAATTTGATATTGAAATTCCATCAAGCACCCTCAGTCCATGTCTTAAATTTATTTGTTTTGTCTTATAACAAAGTTTCTTATCAAACTTATTACTCATATAATTTAATAATGTATGGATATTGATAAATGTTATATTTATCTAGGAGCCACCGCCAGTTAAGTTTGTGAAGCCTCTGCCGAAGCCCATTGAACAGAGCCGTAAGAAGAGAGGAGGAAAAAGAGTTAGAAAAATGAAGGAGCGCTACGCCATGACCGAATTCCGCAAGAACGCCAACAGATTGAACTTTGCAGATGTAAGTTTTTTTATTTTCTGTAGACAGAGATGTATTTCAATGTATTTTTGGCTAAGAAACTCTCTTTATAATTGTTTGTACATTGGTGACTATAATTATATACGGTCTCTAATGCACAATTGCTTAATGCAACTAAACATTATTTTATAACTTATTTCCTGTGTGAGACAGCTAATTATAGACCTTTGAAATAAAATAAGTGATCATTTCATTGTCAACTGATTATTGCAATTAAATTTGGACAGAAGACGACGGAATGTCGTTATTTTGAATTTGATTTGTTGAAAAATGCCAAGGACCCGAACTGTTAGTTTTTTCGTTCTGTTTTTAGTTCCGGTTCGGTAAACAAAAATGTATATCAGTTCAGTTCCTATTTAAATGACTTTTAAGGAGTTGACTGTCAAGTCTTGGTGGAAAAGCACAGTTGGTTTGTACTACTTCCAAATGTTTATAATGACCAGGACCGGTTTCGATCTTCGCAAGCATTATCTACTGATAAGAATACCATTAAAATTTTTGGATATTTTTAAATCTGGATTTTATTAGCGAAAAATTTTCTCGTAAATCGAAAAAAACCGAAATAAATCGGTTCGGTTTCCGTTCCGGCAAAAATAACGGTTATTTCCGGTTTTCGGTTCGGTTCGGTTCGCTATCCAGTAAATATTTTTTTATCAAAAAAGCAAAATTATCAAAACTCGTGATTTGATGAAACTTTAGCCGTAAGTAAATAGCAAGTAGTTGAAACTTTTTATTTCATTGATTGGAACTAATTGAAATATTTCACATATTATGTAATGTCCTTTGAGATGATGATGTTGATCAATCGGTCATCTGACTAAAAAAAGATCTTGGATGTATAAAAAGATTGGGCAGCCCTGACATACAGCGACCCTCACAGGGGTGTCACACAGAAATTTTGTTTGCAAAAATGTCTAAAAATTCAAATATTGTAGAATTTTTTATGGATTCTTGTACTAAATTGGGGTGGTTCTTTTATTCATGCAAATTAAATGAAAATAAAATAAAATAAAAATATATAAAAATTAATAATTTTGCGAATAAATAAAACTTCACAATCACGACTTCAATATTTTTTCCACTATGTCCGCTTACAATGTGGAACATATGAACTCCTAAAAGAGTATATTCAAAGTTTTTTGTTCAACGAAAATTGATTATGGAGCAAATGCAAATGCTGAGCCATTTTTATACAAAAAAATATATGGTAAAGAAGACTAGTAAAAAGTAAATCGTTTGCTCGTTTTTAAAGGATTTGATTATAATATTTATTAAAAAATCAATATGTGCCATATATACATTTGGTGAATTTGAATCTTGCAAGGTAGGACGGAAACACAAAGTCTGTGCTAGGCAACGGTTGGTTGGTTGGGCTTAACAATCTGTCAAATATTATTTTTTCAGATGGTCTTCAAAATCAGGCATGTATTTACTATCAGTTATTTATAACATTCTCAACATGATTAAAAATAAAAAGTTTACTAAATTTTACAGCGTCCAAAGTTTTTGTGCATACATACTACATAATTGAATTTTCAATTTGGTAGGTAGTCGAAATAAATAAACTTGTATTAAAACCGAAATCACCGCCTGTGACGCGCGCCGCTGGTAAACCATTTCGCTTTGTTTTCGGGCCAATGACTCTTATTTTCGTTTGCGGTTTTAATTTTAATTTTGATTAATAGTCGGATCAAAATGTGCTCTGCCCGGCATTCGTTATTGTTTGCCTACTGTGAGAAAAAAACATTTAACATGTTGCACTTTCGTTTTCGCGTCCGAAGTTCGTTGCGCCGCTGCGGCCCGAAGAAATGTTCCCAACGTCAAAAATCATGTAACCTTTCGTTCAAAGACAATGTATGCATGCATTATAAAATCATTGTGAATGAGATAATCTGTGAATATTTTTGTCTAAGATTGTTATTGTTGTAAGTAGCGTTCTTCGGTGGGTGGGTGAGTGAAGCGGCGAATGCTCATCGCAATAATAAATCATTTTGATTTAAATCATATTTACATTTAAAATAATAATTATCGCTCAGAATTCCATTTATCGAAAATGACATATTGACATATACAATGAACGGAGCGGAGCTCTTGTTTTATTATTTTTTTTTAGAATTGAGTTTTATAAAGGCATTTTATAAAATACATATTTCAAAATTGTATTTCGAAGTGAAATTTAATTTAATTTTATATGTACACTTATATAAAATTTCATTTTTATTTTGTACTGTTAATTTTTGATGGGAAGGCATTATATAAATAAAAATGAAAAGGATTTTTTAAATACTAATTCCACAGATCGGGGTCGGTTTCGCTCATCGCGAACATTTTCAGCTGATAGCCGAAATGATAGAATATTATCCTTTAGATGTTTTTCCTTAAAACTTTTAGTTATGCCCATTTTTTCCTTTCTGCATTTGCTCACCGTTTAATTTTATAGCCGAAAATGATGGCGAACGTATTTATTTTCAAGGTAGAAAACATGGCAACATCGCAATTTGATTTAAACGTTCGATATTTAAATAGACGGTTAACTGATTCAATTCAAATCGGAAAATTTTCACACCGTGTAAAATTCTGAATGTTACTTCTTGTCTCCGCTAGATTTCGTAACGAGCTAGTAGATGAATGAAATATAATGATAACCTGTGCATTGTTTTCAACTTAGCAAATAAACTATAATGTATTCGTTTTCTCACGAGTGTTTATCGTCGATCTGTATAATAAATAATGGCGTTGATCGTGACGCTTTTTTCGGGAAACTTTCGATCTCGACCGAGGTGGAAATTACTTCACGAATAGATAGATTCATTGAACGAACTAACTTTTATACACCTTTATCGTGTACAGTGAATTTATCTTTATATTTCAAATGCCCATATAATAATATGAGTTAACATAAATTTAACGTATTATATATAGCTCATTATTTCGTTTGAGATGCATGCTTAGTCTATTATAATATACTTCTGCCCGTATACCACTTGATACCAAACTTATCATAACGGTATATTGATGCATGACATAGTGTTGAAATGATGTACCGATCCTTTATTGCTTAATATATTTAATATTTTGTCATATTAATTAATTGTAGTAGTGCCACATTAGCCGAAGCCATTAAATACGTTATGTTATACATTACCATTTAGTTTTCAATATCGACCGTGGAAAGAAAAAAAGACGTAACCCACACCCAAATATTGTGTAGCCCACAGAAAACGTGTATTAAATTGTGATTATCCAAAAACAAATATTTTGAAGAAAACAGAGGGTTACGTCCTGTTGACTATCTACAGTCGATATTATAAATATATACATATATTGTATTAACACGTTTTGTGTGAGTTATACACAATATTTTTGATGTGGGTTACGTCCTTTTGCCTTTCCACAGTCGATATGAAACATATATATATTATACATACATATAGTGTATTAACACGTTTTGTGTGAGTTATACACAATATTTTTGGTGTGGGTTACGTCCTTTTGCATTTCCGCAGTCGATATGAAACATTTATTTTGAAGCCATTCGCGAGCTACAAATTGTTTTATTCTTCCGCTGCGTATTAATTGTTTCCATCAGTTTTAGAATTACATATTCTACTCATTAAATATTTAGTACGTATTATCTCATTGCCAATATTATATACCGTTTTATGAAAATACCGAGTTTTTTTCCGTCATATGATCATACCTCCAAGAAACAAAATGATTTTCTTCTTCCTCGTGTTATTTATAGTGCATTTTCAACAATTTTGGATATTGTATACTTCTCAAGAATGTTCAATCTCGCTGCTAATAGTTTATAATAAAATATGAAGTCGCGTTAAAGCATATGATTTCTTCTTGACGTTTCAATACTATAATAAAACACGTTCGAACTAAATTCCGAAAATAATTTTAACTATAGTTCTGACGATGGCGTTAGGCCGAAATAGCTATCAACTAAATAATAAAATTTTGTAGAACTAAATACTTTGATATTTTACTGTATTAAATTCTAAAGCCTATATCTATCTCTAGCCCTGAGATATTCCGTGCTAGACGTCCTCGTTTATACCCCAACCGTGCCAACTCGCGACGCTGATTGTTTTATTTAATATGCTATTGAAATGGGATACCTCGTGTTGTATCCTCGTTCATCTCCGACCGTGCTAACCCGTCACGTTGATAAAAAAATCAGGATATTCATAGCATAGAAATGCCGTGTTGGGTGCCATCATTCGTCTCCCGAACGTGCTTATGTCTTGTTCTTTTTGTGTTAAATTAGGACTCCGTCGATAAATACAAGCTTTCAACAGTATATTATAAAGATACAACTGAATGACGTAGATTATCATACATATAAACACGGTTGTCAACAGGTAACATTCGCAGCATGTTAAGATTTTTTCTCATCTAATATTTCTAATATCATTATATCGAGTATTTTTTCTTCTCGCTATTATCCATTTTTTTGCACCGTCGTTTTTGTTTTCACTTTATCATCCCATCGGACTGGAATCGTAGACAGTTTACGAGAGGTGATGGTGAATGAATGACATTAAGATATCTAATAAATGTTTCTTATCAATATTTCGCAAAATATATCTATCGCGAAACCTTTGCAAAATGTAGATATTATTTTGTCTGTCAATTTTAACAATAGTGCAAAACGTCAGAGTTACAAATAAAATTTCGTTTTCCAGACGCTTATACATCATTCGAAATTTAAAATTCCGTGCTTCAATTATTGCGATAGCATATTTTTTTAGATGGCAACCCCATTGTTGTAATATTGTTCGTACAAAGTTTTTTTTTTAGATATTTCGAACGTGTCACTTTACCAGAATATATATCTCTTGCTTTTTTCATGAGTTCCGTGATTGGTATACTTGAATAAAAATATATCATTATTCATCATGTGTTGCTATTGGTGTTCACCTTCTATGCCGCGTGAATTAAAATAATCGTTCATGTATTCGCGTCTTTTGATTTTTTCGATGTTTGACAACAAGTTTTTTCATCACCATTGCCTTGCAATTTATTATGCACAGTCGGTTCCGTTACAAAACATTGGCCCGCGGGATACGCATAAAAAATCGCGACGAAACAATATCTTAGCAAAATGTAAATAATACACGCCGTAATAGAAAATTTTCTCATTAAATAATTTTCGAATGACGTTTTACGTATTTCTTTTGTGACTACATAACCCCGCTGACCGTAGTGGCTTTATTTTTGTGGTCAATGGCTTAAGCCTCCAGCGATATGGTTGCATATTATATTGATTATTATATCAATCTATGATCAAAGTGTCTGCATTAAAGGGCACGGGGGACGTTTTCGGCTTTTCCTACCTTACCCACTTTAAACAACAGGTTTTAGCGGTTACTTAACAAATGTCTTCTATCCTTACTTTCTCAATAATATTTATGAATTTACAGTCCATATTGGGTGTGTTAACATGCAGCAAAAAAAAAACCTAATTTTAATGCAACCTTTACATTATAGTAAATATCAATCTTTATTGTATCCTTTACGTGAGATGAGTTCGTAAAATAATCATAAATTAGCAATCAAAATAATGAAATTCGCATATTAATACATCATCTTATATTCACCCTAACGGGACCCACTAATTGAAAATAAGTTGGTATATCTATGCTTTCTTCAAATTGCATTTTAAAACACACCATTCTATAATAAGTAGGTATGTAATTCAATGTTGATTGACTCTTGGTCGCCTGCAATTGTTAAGTCCTATGAGTTTGTAATTGTAAAGGCGATCGTTTTCCCAATTAAGGTTAAAAGTCATTATTATTAAATCAGTATTAAAATGAATTAAAATATTAATGTAGTTTTCTTAGACAATATCTTAGATAATAGTTGGTCCTATTTTATCTTATATATAAACGATATAAACTATTTACTCTCTGTCAGTTCGAGTTCGTTCGTGTGCTCGAATGCCTAAAAATGACGAAAGACGAAATGCCGAAGCCGTCCTGGTCGTTAGTTACGAAATATAATACATGGAAATGTACAAAATTTCAACAATTCAAACTTGATATTGAAATTCTATCAAGCACCGTCAGTCGATATATTAAATTATACTAATTTTAATGACACTCAAGTATGTGTATTCAAAATCAAATTTTTTTTCTTTCCTTATCAATGTCACAAAAAATGAATACAAAAAGAGAATTCGAAAGATGGTGTCCGACAGTGAAATGGTCAACCATTACCTTACTATTAGCAACCTCCCGTGACCTTTTAATTGTCAATATTTTGTTACGTTGTGAAAGCTTAAGAGTTATTCAAAAAAATATTTTAACAATCGTCGTGCCCATCTTTATACATTAACAAGATTGCCTGGATAACGGAAGAATACCACGACAATTAGGAGTATGTATGTTTTGTAGAATCGGATCAGATTAACCTCCGAAAGAAGCTATCGGCGGCCATGCATCTTTCTGAATAGCCAATTCAACGCCGTGAAAGGTGTGCCCCAGCTTATCATACCCCGCCATAATCTGACGTAGAGATGCTGTACGATTAATTTAAATTATTGCAGAAAGTTTACTTTTTCATTATTTCGAGAAAGCAATGTGTGATCTATTCAGAAAAAAATAATTTCTGAAACGATCAACGCGTCTATATTTGGCCATCGTATAATCGATGCTAAGTAATCGAGTTTTTTTGATACTATGAATATGATAGCCAAAATACGAAGTTCGATTATTGGTTTTCATTGTTTATTTTTATTTCAATTTATTTTCGAAGGAATGAAAGTACTTGAAGCCACATATGGGTTCTTTCGGTGACGTATTTGAAATATAATATACCTATATTGTAGTGTGGCTTACTAAATCATGATGCCATTAATATAAATCAGTCATTCCCAAAGTGGTTCCTACGGACCCTCATGGGCCTGAGAGACGTTTAATATAAAAAATATCTGTGACTCATTTTCATTATTATGAAAGTTGAAATAAATAGCAATAAATAAATTGGTAGCGATTTGTTGGGTGTTGGACCCTTTTGCAAGCATACCCACAAATTTAAATGTATTCATAAGAATACTGGAACAATTTTTTGAATTATCTACAAATGAGCAGTGGAAACCAATGTTTGAACAAGGATACCACAAATTCTGATTACAAAAACAGATACCAATTTTATATCCTGCATTATGGTTCACTGTACAGAAGCTGTTGATTGCTTCCTCGTCTTCCTATTTAGTAGAACGTGGATTTAGTGCAGTTATTAACCTCATCATACTTTAAATATCAAAATGTTTTATTTGTATTTTATTTTTACATCATACCATTCAAGACATCAAATTTAAATTTATATTTTTTTTATTATGCAGTTACGTACAGTTATTTCACTTGGGGGGTTCATGTCAGGTTTTTTCTTTGAGAAGGCTTCCATGGGAATAATAAGTTTGGGATCCACTGATATAAATTGATATTGCAGTCATTCAACTTGACAATTTCGCGTAGGATTGAATGGAATGTTTCGTGAATAATGTAAATCCTGCAATTTTTTGATACAATATATGGTACAACTTCTGATGGATTACTTGTATTCATAATGACAGATATATTTTTTATATTAAAGATTGTTTTCATACGCACAATTATACTGTTTGTTAATGATAGATCAGTAGCTTAGCTAGGGGGTTTTCCATCCGGGGTGGTCCATGAGATTGCCGCCCCCTAAATTTTCCTACAAAAATCATTATTTAATATTAGTGTTGGAGAATTTTTAAAAAATTCACTCCTTTATTGAAAATCATAAACCATGGGAAATCTTTAAAAATATGTATTTTTACAATTCTGTCATTTACAAACGTTATATTTAATATTTATAGTGTAGAGTTTCGCAGGTCTGTTAATTAATTTTCACTCAAAAGATTCGACGGAGTAAGAAAATCCAGAGTTCTTTCATGAGCGAGTCCAGGAAAGAAAACATTTCTCTTCCCAATTCAGTTTCGAATTATAATTCAGCATCTTGTGATTGCTCACCAGACAACAATTTCTTTCTTCCTCGACATTGAGGCTTCATGATTATGATCTTTAGATCTTTCAGAAATGAAATATTATATTTTGTCAGCGAATCACAAAGCATAACTATTTTTATTTGTTTATAACCTACGAATTTTTCTATTTATTTTCAAAAATGCTGCCCCTAAAAAAGTATGTTTTGTCAGCAAGCTGCATAGCACAAATTCGACGGAAGATAACATGGTGAATGGAATATAACTTGCATTAATCCATTGATATGTGTCCATAAAAAATATTTATTTATTAGCACCGAAATTTTCCATTCATTTCTAAAAATGCTGCCCCTGCCCCTCTTGCTACGCCAGTGTGATTGATTAATATCGTCATAATTCAGATGAACACCTTTAAGTCAAAAATAATGGTTTAGACGTTAAATATTTTTTGAACATTAAACAATGTATATGTACTACAAATATCTTAATATCTACTGTTTACCTTACCTTAAAAATAATTAATATTAACTGAAATCAATGAAAGTGAATTTAGTTTTACGATTAAAATTTTAGGATATTTTATTTCACTTAAAATCAAGTGGTTGCTTTTAATAAAAGTACCTACTGAAGTGCTTTTTAAGAAAGTTTTAATTTGTGTCTTTTGCGTGACGATAGAGTTTCAATAAAGTAACATTTTCGTATCTATAACCTAAAAAATAATGTCGCGTCCCTAGTGTCAACGTCGTTGGCTACGGTTGCGGACGTCTCGGGTTCAAGTCCCGGTACGGACAGTTTCATAAATTGATTTTTCAACCGATTTATGGATTTCTGTAATAAAAACATATCCCCGAAAAATGATTACTATTTATTACTCTTATTATTTTTTTGAGATTTTTCTGTTAAAATACGTATATAATAGAATTTATTGTCGCTCCATTAAAAAAAAATATATATTCAATATAATTCTACTTTAAATATCAGTCAGAAAAAGTGCGAGAAATCAAACTTGTTGGTGGTACATTTAATTTTTTTTTATAGAATCGTTATATTCAATAAATTGCAAATTCCGTTACGATTACTTTCTTAAAAATACTTTGTGATACGATTTTGTCTCAGACATCAAATCTCGATAACCTACAATTAACCCTAATCTAGTGATGGCGTAAAGCAAATAAAAGCATTTCTAAAAAACAAGTGTCAACTATTTGCTAGACAGGCATAAAAACTTTACTATTTTCATTTAAATAAAACTGCAGTAATGTAAACAAATACTTTGCCAGTATAATTATTAAAAGAAAAAAAAATATTTCGACGTTTCATATTTTTTAGGCGACGGAAAACGATTAACGATTTTCGCAAAATGACAGAAAAATCTACTTAATCGCCTTAATCTTTATTACGGCACTGTGCTGGTTACATAAGTACTACTGAAAATGTCTGTTGTTGGAAATTCTAACCATGGAAAACTCCGACGACATGGATCATGGATGCGAATAAAACGCGTTCAGAGAATCGAATACTAAAATAATGACGAGTCTATACTCCTCATGATTTTATAATAGTGCGCTGACCCCACATCTCTTGTAGTCATAACGTCGTTACACACATCCTCTTATGATTTTGCATAATTATTTGAAAGGCAATTAGTTTGCTCTGACGCTCAGTTAAAAGCTCTTTTTTATTCAGCGTGCATCGATCAATCACGTCCGCCAATCTTGAACTTAAAATGAATTAATTTTTACTATTAGAAATCTTGCTACGAAAAAATAAGTTGCCACTAGCCCTGGGTGAGATTTTAACACGTCCTTTCGCTTTTAAGAAAACACTCATGCATATTCATCGTAGACGAAATCACGCAAAATATGCACTTAATTTATTCAAATAACGATGTTTAATTAGTAGTTCTTTAGGCTAAACATGATGTGTAGCTGTAAAACAAAAATATCGTACAATAAAAGAGAGATAATTACAATAATTTGAATAAGAATTGTTAATCAGTGATTTGAATAACGATAAAACTATCTAGTAAATACAGTAAATTGTCATATATTATATTAAAAACTGAAATTATGCCTGTTATACCAATACACGACTTGCAGACTGCAGAACCAAAAAAACATATTTAATTGGCATATATTCTAATTTAACTTTAAAAAATATCTGTTTTTGATGAAGGATCTTCCGCTATATTATCCACTACCTTTCATATTTATGTAATTTCATTGCCCATACCGCAATGACAGAAAAAGCTTACTTTCATTCTCAGCTTCTACAGGTATACCGGAGAGCAGTGGCGGCCGGTGACAAGAATATTAGGGATTGCAAGAAAATACTCATCTATTTATGCAAGAAATCCATCCTCCGATTCTTGGATTTCGAAAACACTTCAATAACACGATCATTAAGTCTGATATTGACGATACCAACTGTTTCTTTACACTTAACGTCGCAAGAGCGTTTAGTCTATCTTGAGTCATGGTATTTCTCAAAAACGACCTAATCCTTTTTAATGTTGAGAAATAACGCTCACTTTCCATTGAAATCTGTAATAACTTACTTACGAAATGTTTTTTTTTTGTATATTTCTACATTAAATTTCCGATTAAACACTTTATTATTAACCGTACGCTTCTGAAATAAATTTAAACTTGGAATAGGACGACCTGCTGCTTTAATTTCCAGCCTTTTCGAAAAATCCCGACGATTTTCTTTAATGTTTGAGACGGAATATGCACTATTCATTATTGAAGCACGTAAATATTAGACTTAGGTATTTAAAAAGTAAATAAATTTGATGGTATGCGTTTGTTTGTGGACAGGCTCAATATACTACAGGTCCTTTTGACGTACTTTCTAAACATATCCGACAGGTCTCTGCTAGTTTGAATACTTTCGGGAACGATCGTCATAATTCGGCAAGAGGTGCAATGCTCCTGAATAAGTCAAAATTTCTTATGCAAATCGAAGGTGCGACACAGGTGACGTCACAAATAAATTAAAATTTAGTACTAAATTCCTTCTACTCGAGGAGAGCTATACGGAAATTGAACCTCCTCGCCGTAGGCAGACTTAAACAAACAATAATTATTATTATAACTGTTTTGGCGCGGAATACGTTCGCTTAAGCATTGTTGTGAATCATCGCTTCTTGCAATATTTCTTTAAGGGGAACACGCGGGTAAATTTAAAATTAGTGAATCGGTATGTTTATACAATATCGCTTATTACTTGAATAAATATGTTCATGGGAGCACACTGCATCCGTTGCTCCTTTGCAAGAGCCGTCCTTGCCGGGGAGGTATATGAAAATACATTAAAACCATGCCATAATCTACGGTGTTTTGGCCAATTGTGTATCCCTCGAAAAATACGAAAATGAGTTAATGATTGGATCTCATATTAAAGACGACAGAGGTCGTCTCGGCCAAATGAAAAAATGAAGTTAAAAAAATAAATTTGGATTATTGAGATTTTGTACACTTCCATGTATTTTACAATTTTAAAATACATGGAAGTGTACAAAATCTCAATAATCCAAATTTAATATTGAAATTCCATCAAGCACCCTCAGTCGATGTCTTAAATTAAAAAAATAAATTGACGACTTTTTAATGGAAACATCATTTTACATTGGTTTTAGGTTTAAAAATTCTGAAATTATATCAGGTACTCTCTAAGTATAATCCCGTATAGTGCATTTCAAAGATTCATAACGCAACTCACCATATAATGTTTTCGATTTAAACAGTTTTTATTCTCTTCTGAACAATTTCAATTTTGAGGGTTACATCAATTGGCCAAGACACCGTCGATATGTACTCAGTATTAAAAATTTATTCCCACCTGGATGTATTTTAGTCGTTAAATCTATGTGTATTATTTTAAAGGTGTTAACTGTCAATTCTTCGAGGAAAGGCTTTATATTTTTAAATTAAAACACAATTTTTTGTGATCATCAGTTGATAATGCTCGTGATGGTCGTGTTGATTACTAAAATGTCAAAGTAGTACAAAACAAACTAAAAAAATACTATTTATTTTAGATAGGATAAGGATGTATGTTGTGTGGGGTTGGGAAATAACTGGTACCTAGACTAATCGTTCTTTTTGTGGACGGATGTATGAACACATCACAGATGTTCATGTATTTGGATACAAATCCCTGCATATGTTCAAAAATAATTTAAAAGTGTCATCGGGGGGTCTGAACTCTTTGGGAAACCAAAATAATACACGGGAAATGTAAATCAATATTCCATGCGATCTCTTTATCTTTTCGGAAGAGTCCTTATTTCAATTGAAATTACTGGCATTTGCTGTTGAAATATTTAAATTAAACACTGCTTTTAAAATAAAAAAAAGTAACCGGTACGTTAGCATTGAGTAATTCCTGTGCGAAATTATCGGGGTTAGTGTGATTTCGCACGCATTTGACGCAATTAAAATAATATGCAGATGAGCCGGCCGTTTGGGACACTGCGTTGGCACTCACACGTAAGTTTAGCAAGTATGTACAGTTTACCGGTCGAGTTAATTCCTTCGCGGCCTTTTACTCGGTTCAATAACCTCTCAGATACACAGCTTAAAAGTTATAATCGAATTTTGTCTAATCCATCACATGTGGAATCATATGTTGCGATTATGTGATTGGCAAGAAAGCAACATCTTCTGCAGAACGTGATGTTGTTGTGTTGCAAATGAAAAATAAACACACTTTTTTTGACATTCATCCAATGTGCCGTATCCTGTTTTACCGATTGGTATTATATTTTAAGACATCGACTGAGGGTGCTTGATGAAATTTCAATATCAAATTTGAATTATTGAGATTTTGTACACTTCCATGTATTTTGTCACTAACGACCCGGGTTTCGCCTTTTGTCATCTTAGCTCGTAAATAATATTTGTCGTTTTTGTATCTTGTATATAAATGTTACACACTGTTTACTGTCTGTCAATTTGAGTCCATTCGTGCGCTCGAATGCCTGAAGATGCCGAAAGGCGAAACCCAGGTCGTTAGTGACAAAATACATAGAAGTGTACAAAATCTCAATAATTCAAATTTGGTATTATATTGTATAAATAAGTTTGTGGAATAATTGTATTTTTCTCAAGTATAAATAATAGCTAATTGCCAACGCGCCATTTTTTTTTTCACTTGAGAAGAACTCAAGGAGAACCAAGTCACAAAAAACTAATGTGTAAGATCGCAAATGTTTAATTGAATAAATCATTATTTGTTATTAAATCATGAAATGAACACAGAACCTTCTTACCGCTAGGTTACATAGACCGGTATACAATTAAATAGTTTGATGATGTCGAATTTATATCAGATATTAAAAATACATCTGTCATTGATTAGTTTACTACTATGCGAAAGATTATATTGTTAACATAATTTGAATTTAATGAACGGTGTGAATATACGAGCTATAAAATAGTATAACATATAGTAAAAAAAAAAAAAAAAATTACAAATCTGTCGAGGGTATTCAGTAAACAATGGACAGGCTGCAGAGCAACTCGTATCGCATTGGTCTCAAAGTCAATGCGAGTAAAACCAATGTGCTCTGCAACAATTTCTGTCCGAACCCAGACTACTCTCTGACGAACGCGGAGCAAGACATCGAGAGAGTCGACGACTTTAGGTACTTGGGGGTACACATCATGGGAGATGGTAATCCACGCAAAGAGCTCGCAATCCGATTAGGGATAGCTGGAGCAACCTTCAACTCAATGCGGAAAGTCTGGGACTCACGGTTGTACTCGGTCAGAACCAAGTGTCACCTATTCAATGCGTGCATTCTGACTGTCATGGCACCTCACCAAAGCACAGAGTAATCGTATACTGTTCTTTGAAAACAGATGCTTGCGGCGAATACTAGGGGTACTGTGGTTTGATTTTGTCAAGAACTCAGAGATGAGAGAGCGAACGGACCAGTCTCTTATTACGTCCAAAGTAAAAAAGCGACGATGAATCTGGCTTGGACATATGCTGCGGATGCCCCAGGGGAACCTGAATCCTGCCTGTCTCTTCTACCAACCGGATGGATTCAGTCGCCCTGGAAGGTCGCTGATGACCATCCATAATATGTATTCGGCGGAGCTACGGAACGCTGGATGACCTGTGAGGAAGCGAAGAGAGTGGCGGGAGACAGAGAAACTAGCAGGAACCGCGTTATAGCCATATGCTCCTAGCAGGGAGTGGATATGGTTAAAAAATAATAAAGAAATATTATTTTTATAAATACGTTGAATATTTTGTAAATGGGTTTTAACTATTAAGATTTCTGTTTCACTCACTGGTCGTCAAAATAAACTATTTAAAAAAAAGCTTTACGTGCTTTGGACGTTAAGTGATGATGATGACGAATCAAGCTTACAGACAAATTATTCAATGTCGATTCAATAATCACATTTCTGCATATCTTCACATCGCCTTTCTTTCTCGTGTATAGGTTCATGTATCTCGACCGGTCAGTAAACTTCGTCGCTTCCACAGCACTTAGCGATTTCCTGGCTGCCATACGTTAAAAATTAACGATTATGTTATAATTTATAATATTATTCAACGCTAGGTTACAAGTGTATTGGAATTTATGAATGAAAGCTATTAACTCTATCGATAATTTCAACTAACTACGTAATGATGGTCTTCTAATAATTCTAATCACCTGTAAACAACGTGAAAAATCTTTTTTAACACAATTACACTGACTGAAGACTTTCACTGCTTTTGAATAAAATTAACCCTTTTTTTAGTGTGGCGCGAAATAATTCATTAAAAAAATTGTCAACATGAAAGTTTTATTTTAATATGTTAGCCATGCTAATTTGGATATCATGACAATGAATTAAATACGCATCCCAAGGTACATGCATGCCTACAACGAACTGAAGGAATAAGTTGATACATTACACGACATAATATTTGATTGTCAATAATAGTGAATCTAATAGTTAATATTTTTATGTTATTTTTAGAGAACGAATGTGGTTAGTATACTTTTGAATTAAATAAAAAGATTGTTCAGTTTAAAAATGCAATCTAAATAACCGTCTGTCAATTGTAATTGTTCCTACCAATATAGTCTAGATTTCCATTTAAAAAAATGTGTTTGAACTGCATATTCTGGTCGATAGTATTTTACAAACAAATGTTTTCTAACTATAGTGGATAACCGTCGATCGATAGTCGAATAAATTACCATTATAGTACATTTATTTTTAACCGGTTGAGTACCGAGATTTTTCCAAAAAATTGGGGAACATTATTTATATTTTTTTAAGAATTTTTACGTGCATATTGGGTGATTTATCGTTTTTCCAAATTTGAATTAAAAATTGTAAGATTTCAAAAAAAAAATCAGGGTTGGCACAGCATATAATAATATATTTTTTTTCATAAAACATTTTTTTTATGAAAATTTAAATTTTCAACATAAATTGACTATTTAAATCTAAAAACGATATTGCCACAACACATTTCTTAATATATTTTTTTCAAAAATTATCACATTTTTACACAAATAAACAAGGTTTTTTTTTACACAAAATTAAATTATAAAGTTCTGCCTGCCATAAAATAACCTTTTATACAAAGAAATGTTCAAAATTTATCACAAAATCGGTATATTTCGCGATAAATCTTGAAACAAACTTACAAATGCATTTAGTAAGAATTGAAAAAAAAACGGATGAGTTCTTGGAACGAATGTAAAAAAATATGAATTTTGGTCATCTCGTATACCCAATGCAACGACAAAAGATGAATTTAAGACGGTGGTCATCAATTAAGATAATACTGTGCTTTTAATGTGGTAGCCCTTGTCACATCAATGCGACATGTTTTGGGATATTATTTGTATGTAATAAACACGTGAATTTGCTATTTTTTAAATTAGCTCTATAAGGATGTTACTATGTTTTTTCACCATAATCCGATTAAAATCTTATTGGAATACAATGTAGTTGATTTTTAAAAAGTCTTGGACACCGGTGTCCGCTTGGGATTCAAGCGGTTTTAAAAGAGGAATGAATTATTTTTATGCCCGTATTATGGAATTATATTGATTATTATATCATAGCTATGCTTAAAGACACAGTGCGGCTAAGAACGTATGGTAGGTATATCAGATATCGAATGTTTATGGAAGGTGTCGCGTGAGAAATCAACTGACCGCAATGGACATCGTCGACATGGATGGGCGTGTGCCAACTGATCCATGAATTTCAGAAGGAATCTCTCGAAAGGAATTATTCCGTAGATATATAATATTGTAATCGTGATTATTTTGTACAGGGTATGATTAGGGATTATAATACCTGATGAATGTATCAATATCGGTATGTCGTATTAAATACAGTAGACTCCCCGATAACACGGTAGATTGGAGGCGAGCTATCTGGAAACGGGCTAGTGGGTTTGGCATACTCATTAAAAATCAGAGGATACGCACGTGGCTCAAGAGTATTTAAATAAGTAATCAAGAAGCATTCGCAAATTTTAATAAAAAATGAGTTGTCGGAAATCGTGTAATCGGGGCGAGGGGGGTCTGCTGTGTCGGTGTTGAAAATATCTAAAATTCACAAAAATAAATAAAAATGATGAAACATTTCAATACAGGATGAGCGTCAAGTATTTAAGCAATGAAATTATAAATGTGATTGCGAATTCGATAATAGGTGCAATGTTTACAGGGAACAATGTGTGACTAATTAAAACGCGTCTAAAAAAGGTAAAAATAATGCGTCTTTGTGTTAAATGAACTGTGTGTCAATACACGTGAACATTAATGACTGGTCAATGACGCTTAGGACAAGAAGTGGCCGTCTGGCGACTCAACACTGCGCTTTTTAAACTTGTGTTTATTCAATAATCAATTACATTTACTTTTCGATTTTACTTATTTTTCAATACCGAAAAACCGGTATTTTGGTTTTTCATAAACCCCATTTCGGTCGTGATTATTGTGTCCTATTTTAGTGCAGGTAGATTTATTAATTGAAACCAATGCGTGTGATAAATTGAATGTTATCTTGTCTCAGGATTTTTTTATTGAACTTACACTTGTAAAAAAGTTGTTATGATTTCGTACATGAAAGTATATAATTTGATTTTCTTGAATCGCTTCGTGTATACATAATTCTTTAAAAAAAAAAAAGATTTATTTCTAGTTACCTAGATAACGATTGTTGCAATTAATTGTTGTCGCTTCTTCGTTGACTATTTGTATACCAATACACAATTTGTACGCATACAATAATTAAACATTTTTCAGATATTGTGAAAGTAATAACTGTCGGACAATATTGTCAAAAAACTGTTGTTATTGTAATGTGTTTGAATCTAATTTAAGATATCGACAAATCTCAACAATTCAAATTTATACGTGAATCTGTTGACAGGATTACAAACATTAAAATAACAATAGTTTTTTTTTATTTTTCTAAGTGTGGTTTGTCATTCAACGTAATATAATATATAGAGCATGAAAAAGGAATATTTTGGTATTTATAAATAACTCAACACATTATATTTATGAGGTAACTTGTTTTGCCAAAACGAGGAAAATAAGAATATTGTCTTTATAATATGCACAGTTTATGCGATCGCTTAAATAGATGAAAAATTTAAACATACGTATTGTAATTTTACATCTTCAATCTATTTGGAAAATTTCTGTTTTATAAATTATTTATTAAATTCTTTCAACAGCTTTCGTGATAATAATACTGTACGTTTTTTAATTATGATAAGATAAATATGAATTGTGCTCTTCATAAATAAATATTTGAACGGAAACGTCTCTTCAACAATTCTGAATGTCATAATTGTTTTGAATTATATTAATGCTCTATCAAATGAAAATAAATAAGCAAGTTCATTGTAATTATGATTTGGAGTCGATTTAGTTTGTTGAACTTACCTAACGGATTTTTTTATGTCATAGTTTCATAAATAATAAGGTCAATTTTATGATCCATTCCGTAAAATCTGCATTCCAGTATGCATTATTGAGTTTCAGATAGATGCCATATTCCATAGTTTTGAATTGCTTGGTCAATTAATTATTATTGTCTTTGGATAGGGTTGCCAGATATATATAGAACAAGTGGAAGTAGTGGAATACTTGAATATTTGTCAGGAAATTCTCGGGGAATTTCATATATATAAGAATAATAAAGTTTTTTCGCATATAAAATGTAATTTGATACGCTAAAGAAATATAATACATGTCGATTCACCGACCATAAACCACCTTATTTATGTAACATCCAATTTTATGATACTTCCGAAGCAAAATAATGATCAATAAAAAACGTAACTTACATGGTCCGTTGATGTCCCGAAGCAAATCTTCATTTTATCACCGAAATTTTAACTTTGCATTGTGTAATATTATGTTGAGCACGAAATTATCTGGGTTTCAATAATTTTTGAATTCAATTCAAATATTTTTTTATTGATTTTTGGTAAAAAATAAATTTCGCCATTTAATTATGGAATATTAAATTACCTGGTAGAAATCTCTATAATATACATACCTACTATGTATGTTTATAAAAGATTAAAAAATTGCTAACAATCTCGCGGGTTTGTGAAAGATTTGAGCCGGAAATCCTCGATTCGGTGTAAGTGAGATGAAAAATGGTATAATATTTACCTATGTAGTAAACCGGAAGGGACCACGCCCGAAATATATTTATAATAATTTGTGGAGATTACATAAATATTTTGTGAAGTTGCTGTATACGTTTGAATAACGAATAATTTTATAGCGAATATTTATTGATCTTTGAGGATGTACTAATTATGGTATTTTGTATTTTTTAAAATTTATGAGCGACTTTTTAGAGATCCTCTTACGGTTATTCACACAGTTTTTCTATATTATATAAAGACAATGGCGGAACGCATGCTGAAAAAGAATAGTTTTAATACAAAATTGTTGAAATTTTGGAAATGTACAAAATTTCAGCAATTCAAATTTGGTATTGAAATTCCTCCAAGGACCCTCAGTCAATATCTTAAATTAAGCAAAACTTTTGGATTGAAGAACAATTATTTACAATCATCATTTTTTAGTGTTTAAATAATATAATTTATGATTTTATATTTAAAAAAATAAACCAAAATTTTGTGATAGTATCAAAACGATATAGTTAAGTATTTTAAAATAATGAATTAAGGCCATAATATTATATTAATATATTCATGTTTAAAGGTTTTTGTCAACAAATCGGCAATATACGTGTCCAATGTAATAAAGAATGTTGTTTAGTTGATTAACTGAAACAATAATTAAACTATAACGATTTGATGTTATTATGTACCACTGTGATAACTTATAACTTGTAATTAGACTGGTAGGAATGTATATTTTATTTACTTCGTTTCATAGCTGCGTGTGCCGAGATATGATTTAACCGATTTAAAGTTATGCAAATTACTGCACGCTTCGAAAGTAGGCCGAATGGCAAAATGCAAGCAATTTAATAAAAATTCAAACGCAGTTATAACTATTATTATAACTGTCAACCGCACCAGATTTCAATAACAAAACCACCCACTTTTAGACGGTGAGAATAAAATTGGAATCTGTGCGAGATGACTAGCTATTATCGTGAAAATTCTTAAGCAAATACTTGTTGGTAAAGATTTTTTTTGAAACCGCAGTGACCCTATATAGAAAAATGTATTCGGCCAATGATCGAAGCCACATATTTACGATCACTGTACATGTTTGTCATCGCTGTTTTACAGAGTAATTCAAAAGTGCACTGTGTTGCAACTTTTGGACACTTTAAGTTATTTACTTTTTTTGCTAATGTAAAGAAGCTTCTTTTAATTGCATAATTTCACTCAGTAATATCTAAATATCCATATTTTAGCTGATAAAAAATGCAAGGATGTTGTGTATAAAAAAAATTAAAATGTGTAATGCAATGAAATGATGCTTGAAAATCTCGGTACACTTTAAAATATTAAAATGTGCAATGAAATGTAATTAAATGAAGTGATGCGACTTATCAGCAGGAAGGGGAGGAATCACAAAATATGGAAAAATGGATAGCTCAGCGGAGGACTAGGATTAAGTTATCACAGGGAAGTGGATAAGGTTTGCCAATCTCGGTACACTTTACTTTGTTCTGAAAGGAGAAATACATGGGATAATTAAATTTTGGGCGACAAGCGTGAAGATACACGCCGAATGAAAGATAATAATAATGAAAATACGGTTACCGTTAAAAAAACACATTTAATAGGGATGCGGAAACCGTAGATGCACAGAATTTACATTATGAACAAATAAAACAGAAATTACACGGCGAAACAATATTTATGAACAGATGGTTACACTTAAACAAATAAACTATTATAATACATATATATAATTACGACCCTTATGGATGATAAAACATCTTGGCGACGAACTCTGGTGTCCGAGGCCAATCTCCAACGCGTTACCGGCGCGTAAGAAGGTTTTAACGCAATTCTTGGCGAGGCTTCCCCTTGGTCTCCTACCAACGACGCAGCGAGGTGCGTATCGCCGATAGGTGACGATTGTAATGTTGCGACGAAATCGTAACAAGGAATGAAATAAAATAAAACTAAACGTTTAACGAATGTAACTCGCAAGTCGAAAAACAGAATGACGCCACCGACGAATGAATACTCAATGTTCATTTAATTTCGGCATCAGAAAAACAGTATGAAAAGCTAGGTGTATTGAATATTTTAGACGTAAATTGCGGAGGAATTTAACGTAAACTGTTTTTTGATCATTTGCAAACAAAACGGAAATTAAATAAACTCACTAAATGGCGAAAATATGTAATTCCAAACATTGTTGATTGAAACAAAAGTTTCTTTTGTCAATTTCTCTGAACAATCGAAACATCATGAGTACCTCAGATTGAAGGAACTTATTTACAGTCAAATTTAACATAAAACCTGTTAATTAATCTTTATTACCATCGTTTGGGTAGATTATTAATTAATTATTTTAAATAGGTGCAACTAGAATAAAGATTCTAAATATGTACATGGTACGTGTGACGTGTGATTGTGGGGAAAAGTATTTCTAACAAGAAGGTCACGATGAACTGTAGATAACAGCTTGAGCATTTCTGGTATACAGCGCTTAGTCCGTATTTGAGAAAGACAGCAATCCGGATTAACATTAATAAAAATGAATAACTACCTTAGAGACGAATACAATGTTGCCTGGTAATTGAAATGTTCTGACTAGTTCATTGTTTAAGTTGCGTGGGAAAATTCTACATTAAGAAAATAGGAAAATACTTAAAGGCCCTTTTACATTAAACGATAATAAATAATGACTACAGCATTTTATTCAATGTATTATTTATCTAGAATTAATTTTTTACGATTGTTTTAAAGCAGACTAACAAGTTTGCTGTTTACACTTTGTGAATAAAAGGTGCACAATGTAATCAGTATTTAGCGCCCCCTGCATTGCTCTTAACTTTATAGTACTATAGAATTTTCTGCCAGATTAAATAAATATTAAAAAAAAAGGAAATCCTCACTTCATATCACTTTCATAAAGTGGGTAGAAGAAGTGTTCTGTTACTATTGATTGTTCACAATGCATTAGTCCAAAGCAACCGCCGAATCACTGTAAAATGATCAAAATTAATTTATTTTAGTTAGCATATGTGTGTCATGTAGTTATCATGATTTGTTTCTTGTTTGCATGTAAAATATCAAGGACAAAGTTTTGATTCATGTCTGATGTTTCCTGTCATTCAATAATCGAATATTGTTGTTTTTTTCTCGTTGAAGTTTCTTCGCTCAGCTAGACATTTCGACTGCCTCATAAAATAACAAGCTAGTCATAAATACAGTATACATATTTATTAATAAAAAAGTTAATTTATTAATAAGAAAGTTAATATATTTAAATCAAATTTAAACATGAATTACTTTATATGAATCCGTAATAAAGATTATGTTTTTTTTAAATATCAAAAATGTAATTTAGTAAAGCAACAATTTAGTATTATTTTCTGATAAAGCACTGTAGGTATATAAATTGGTAAACACATCCCATACCATAAGCGTTGTAAAATAAATTACGGATATCAAGTGTTTTGGTGCATATGTGGGCAACCCTTTGCAAAATATTTTATATCTCACTTCCCGTACTGGTTAAAAAAATTGAAAAAATCGAGTCGGCAAAACATCGTTCTTTTACATACGATTTGGCAAAAAAATAAAATTGCCCACCACTGTTTTAGTCATTCTACAGTTTACTAAAAAATCTTTTAATACAAAATTTGCTTATGTAACTATTTTATGTTTATTTGGATCTCCTGAAAAGCAACATTTTTTGAGTCGAGGCAGACGATTTGTTTTTTTTCTGCGTGGGGGTAACAATAATTTACCGTCGGTGTTTGTAAAGGCGATGTCGAGATGAAAACAAGAGTTGTGGTTACCTTTCGATTGCCGACAGTAAAAAATGCAGGTGATTCCATGCAGCATGTTCTTTTTTTAACTATTTGGGGCATGGTTTAGTGCAGTGCTCCGCAACCGGTGCGCCGCGAGATGCTCTCAGGCGTGCCGCGGCGCAGTGCGTCGGAAATTAGATATAATCGAATATTTTCATATTAGAAAAAAATTAAAGCCGTTGCGATTGCTAAGATCTCCGCTTAAATTATTCTAGTTGAAAAACATATTGTATTATTTTGATATTTGATGGAACAATTGTGTTGGTGTTTTCACGGGTGATGCATCTGCAATAATGGGGAATAAAATGGAGTAGAATGTAAAATGAATGTAAGTAAAATGGGAATAAAAAATCCTACGTAGACATTACACATTACTGCATATATCGTGAAGCAATGATGGTGAAAAATTTCCCACTGGAATTATTAAAAACAATGAACGAATTTATCAAAATAATACTCATTGTTAACCCAAGAGAATTATATACCTACGCACTTTTATTTGAAAAATATCAATCCCGATTGTTTCACACAGCAATATGTTGGCTGTCCTGAGGCAAAGATTATTTAAACATCTCTGGGACTATTTATATTTTACTCAACCAAAACATGCTAGTACACTATCAACTCTTTTAAAATAATCATTGGATGAACTTGCCACATTGCTGACATCTTTGAGAATCTGAATGAATTAAACAAGAAATGAACGGTCGAAATGAAAAATTATTGATAGATATGCTCTAACAAATAAAACAGGTTCAAACATGAAATTCAAACGTTGGCAAAGCGAATCACGACTAGGATTATTGAAAATGTTCCAACGAACTAACGGACTGTCGTCGAAAACAGAAACATAATTTTGGATTTCGGTAAACAAAAAATGGACTTTTAATAGTTAACCTTAGTTAATTTTTTAAGGTATGACTTTTACAAATAGTTTATAATCTGTATTTTTTGTGTGTTATTAAGTGTTCTATCACTTTGAAAATTTATAAGGGTTTAATTGTTTATTATTAAAAATATATAAGCCACTATTTCAAATTCATACAAAAAAAATAATTGGAAGTGTTGTTTATCAAATTTATATATTTTGGCATATGGTGTGCCGCGGGTGAGAAAAGGTTGCGGGCACTGGTTTAGTGCATTAATACAATTCTTCTCAGCTGACTTAACACTGTAAGTAGACGACAAAGCATCATTAAATTCGTGAGAATTTTAATATTATTAATATCTCCACAGTTTGATTTTTCAGAGTGATATTATATTCATATTCATCATATGCATTTCTATTTTCGATGGAAACATTGTGGTAATTCATTTTAAATATACAATTAAAACGGATGATATGAGTGACAAGCAGTTTTCTACACTGCACGTTTAGCATCGATTAAAAGCATCTTTAAAATCGATTAGTCTGATTTTTCACAAAAGGAGTAAATCAGGATTATTTACTCTATCAAACTAAAAAGATTTACAGATAAGAGTAATAACAAACGTCAAATAATCATTTGATAAGGTTGATACTTCAATTTCCAGTAGGGTTTCTAATCAAATTAAATTACGCCTTTAAAAATGAATATACTTACATTAGAGTTTTAATTTAGTCATTTACTAACTTTTGATTATTACACAGTGAAAAAAACTAATTTTTCGGTGCGAAGATAGGGTCACTGCTATAGTAATTGGACGGCGATAGTTATTGGACACTTCAACTTTAAACGTTCAAGTAAGAGTAGCTAAGCATTCTTGTTCGTGTGAAGGAGACAAATATGTTTAGGGTTTCTATCTATATGTAACTGCAGCTTTAATTATCCACTACTAGATGACAATATTGAGAAAACTTCATTCGTATGTGATATCAGGTCTAAATCGCGAAAAATCGTGTCTGTGTTAACAGATCCGTTAAGAAACAGTGATATTTTAGTGACATTTGCTTATAAAAGTTTCGTGAATTTCGTAACGAAACTTCTCAGGAAAGCGTGAGAGAATACAAGCTGTCAATATTCATTGAGATTTAAATAGTGGTACAACTAACCTAAAAAGTAAGTGTGTCCAATTACTATGTTTTTCAAAACTTTTTAGTCTAATACAAATATCTGAAAAAAATCTTTTGTTTTTATCACTGTTGTGTTCATTTCCTTGAAGCTCATTAAATTCCTCATCTCTACATGTTTCCTACATACTTCTTTTTTTTGACTTATACACTGTTAAAGGAAAGTACTTCCTTAAGTGTCCAATTAGCAGTCACCCTAATACGATATATTTTCATTTAAAAAATGATCTTATTTACACACCTTATATCGTTTCCTCGGAATAAAAATTCCCGGGAAAAACTCAAATGTACGTCTACAGAATATATTTTTTTAAAAAAAGAACCAGTACCATCAATTTGGGCAAGTTTGCCCATCGGTCTAAGATTGGCCCACTACATGAAAAAAGGTGCTGTTATAATAACATGAAAATTCTAATGCCATATGAGTATTTTTTAGCTAAGCAAATGTATTGAGTTGCCCCTGGTGGTAAAACTATTAATGAATGTGCAACATATTAGCTTGGAATGATAAAACACAATTTAAAAACTTTTTTAGATTGTTGAGATTTTGTACACTTCCATGTATTTTGTCACTAAAGACCCGGGTTTCGCCTTTCGGCATCTTCAGGCATTCGAGCACATGAATGGACTCGAACTTATAGTAATTGCAGTAATTATTTGTATCGTTTGTCAAAGTTACCCGAATTGATGAAAATTTTGCGCGCCTTATTTATCTATATTTATATGTCAATTATAACAAGAAATTTATTTATGTTAATTAAATTTCACCTTAAGACATTAGTTGATTTCTATGAAGAAAAATACCACACATAAATGCAATGGCGAACCATAAAAATACAAAAAAACCCTCAGAACTCTGCCAAAGTTAACCAGATTGACTGTAACATAACTTATTTGTGTATAAATATATGCTAATTTTACTAATTACTTATAATTTAAGACATCGACATAGGGTGCTTGATGGAATTTCAATATTAAATTTGGATTATTGAGATTTTGTACACTTCCATGTATTTTGTCACTAACGACCCGGGTTTCGCCTTTCGGCATCTTCAGGCATTCGAGCACACGAATGGACTCGAACTGACACAGTAAACAGTGTCTAACATTTATATAGAAGATACAAATACGACAAATATTATTTACGAGGTAAGATATTATACGTCTGAGAGCCACACTGATACCTGAGTTAAAATTTCGAGAATCGCCCTAATCCTTATTTTGTAAACACGAAAGGCGAAACCCGGGTCGTTAGTGACAAAATACATGGAAGTGTACAAAATCTCAATAATACAAATTTGATATTGAAATTCCATCAAGCACCCTCAGTCGATGTCTTAAATTAGTTTAATCATTTTCATAAAACTTTACATATGACAGAGAAACTTTACATATACATATTTGTATCTTCTATATAAATGTTAGACACTGTTTACTGTCTGTCAGTTCGAGTCCATTCGTGTGCTCGAATGCCTGAAGATGCCGAAAGGCGAAACCCAGGTCGTTAGTGACAAAATACATGGAAGTGTACAAAATCTCAATAATGCAAATTTACTAATTACTTAGTTGTAAAGTATGCATTTAATTTAGTTTTTATTTTTATATGAGTTCCATTTTGTTCGAATTTATTATCCTATTATTTGTGCAAATATTCAAATATCGAAAAGTTCAAAATATGCCGAATATTTTCGAGAATCGAATATTCGAACTCTCAAATTGAAATATTTGGTTGCCACATTTAAATAAGTGTCATTGGAATGAATGAATGCATTCAGAAAGTTTTCTTTTGTAGCATAAATATTTGCGATGACAAGGGATCCACACCCAGTTCTTAAATTTAAGACGATGTCACCAGAATGATGTATTTTTTGTCTTGTATGCACTGTCGTATTTTGTTAGATTGCTGCTCATCAGTAATGCATATTGTGAATTTCACATTGCAGGTGTGTGGTTTTATTACATCTTGTAAGATTTAAAAATTTTCTAACAACCTAAAGGCAGTTTATATGTCGTATTTATTGATAGATAATTTACATAAGCTTATTTCCTTATTGATAAGTAGACATCTAACTGATAATTTATCGTCTTGTCACACTTAAAATTCAGATAGAAATGAATGTGGCAATAGGACAGTTTAAAACATACTCGATAATCACGAAGTTTAATTCATCGTGAAATAGCATCGTTAAAGAGGAGCTTTATAACCTGTGTCAGTTCATTAAGGATACTTTTACTATAATATGCCAAAAGTTAATAACCTTAGTTAATATGTACTGTTATGTTTTCATGTGAATATCGTTGGCTCGTGAGAGATTGTTTCGTATTAAACTAATTGGCATGAAACCCATGCCACAAGCATGTGTAGTAGTAAAAAACGGCGCACATTTCGTATTTGATTTTATTGCGTTACGAGAATGTTGCATCCGGGAAAAATAAACCAATAAAGTGACCGGTATCGAAGTTTTTGTTAATGATATGCATGTTAAGTTAATATAAATCATTAGATTACTTATATTTGCCTACTGTTTATTGATGGTTTTATGTAATATCTAGAACCACGGAAACGGATTCCAATTTGGAGTCTATATTTTGGACTACTAATGTTGCATCTTAGTACCCTGGCACTGATGATGTCTTCAAACTAATGACATATAATCGAGCAGAATTACAGTAACGAAAAATATACGATTTACGTCATATTAATCTAATCAATTTTTTAACTAAAAGCATAATATATATTTAATGAGTTTAATGTAACTTGAGTTGTAAAATTGTGTTCACTAAACTAATGAAGGTAACATTGTTTAAGTCCAAGGATTAATGTATATTTATTTGATCTGCTTTAATAATACAGACTGTGCCATAAAGTGAAGAGCATCTGTATTATTTTACAAGTAATATTGATAAGGACAACATCAGTTGATGTACTGATCATTATAAACATGTGGAAGTAGTACAAAAAAAAATAAAATCAACGTTCGTTTTGGGGTGGGTTGTGATCATGGAGTTCATAGACCATGGTGTGAGAAGTATAGGTGAGCTGGATAAAAGACGTCATTGTGTGCTTACTGAATTACATCTACTATGTTTACAGCAATTTTTTGGTGACAATAAAAATTTGGTTCGTCGATGAGACGTCACATATTATCATAGACTGTAATAAATATTTCATCGGAATATGGTTCGAAATCGATATTATTAACAATACATGATAAATAATCGCTTTACGCAACAGTTTATTATTTTTTTAATGCTGTTTTGTGTGTAATGCTGTTATAATTACATAATTAATAATTACATGAAAACAAATTGCAATACACAATTCTATGATTAATTATGAATTCAGCGCTTTTGACTCGGTTAAATTTAGCATTAAATGTGTTAATTAAATAAATTAGTTAATTGCCGATGTGATACAATCATGTTTTTTTAGAAGGCATACGTTTTCATTTATTATCGCGCTCGTTCGCCATTATTGCATCAATAAAATGCCTACTTTCAAATAAGTTGCAAATAAATTCTTGATAGTAAATAATTTTTAGAATGCGACCGAGAATTGGAGCAGAAATGCGAAAATCATTCCTCCACTCCTTTAAATACTGGCAGATGTCGGTTGTGTAGTGATTTTATCGACAGCCAAATTATAATGACCGTTATTATTATTATAGTATTAATATAAAAAAGCCTCAAGCATTTGATATTTTTTTTGTGCGAAGATCAGTAACGAGTAGGGATTCCAACTATTCGTCATTATCAACTATTCGAATATATTCGGATATTCGATTAGTTTCTTAAGTATGAAAGTACTATAAAAACTCGATTTTAATAATCAATAACATACCATTATATAGATACACATTCCAATACCATTACATTGTATTACAAAATTTAAAATTTGCAGCTGCGTCGGATTAATACAACGGTATTTCTTCAATTACTGAAATTACGGTTGGTTTAAAGGGCTTTGTTGGCCCCGAGTCATTCGTCAAACTCAAGTATTACATCAAGATATTGAAAGCGCCCAAGTTGGGTGAAGGCAAAAACAACCACCACCTGTGATATTCGTTATGGTTCTTGAAATATTGAAAAATTGTGATGTGATCTTTCGTCGATTTTGTAAAATATTTCATTAAAAGTCATTACGAATAATATTCGAATAGTTAAAAAGTGCGGAATATATTCGGATATCGAATATTCGAGTTGGAATCCCTAGTAACGAGTTACGACTCGGTTATATTTGTGCGAAAAAAATTTCCCCCCACGCTTTGTCGCATTCCATATAATTAATCGGAGTTTAAACCACTTTTTATAGTTTAAACAAGCTATTTAAAAAATGCGTCAATAAGTCAAAGAGGGAGGGTATACTGGTAGATAGATTAAATGTTTTCACATTTAAGTTTAACTACAAATATTAACCATTTTAGTATATACATATTCGCATATATTAAGATTGTCGCACCTATTAGTGAAATTGTGTGAATTTTAGCATATATTTAGAATTAATCGAACAGTGTAAAACACAGTTTCACTAGAGACTAATTATATTATTATATCGATGTCTAAGATTGGAAGGATGCTACTTCAGTTGTGACCAAAGATGAGATTGCAACATATCGATTGTGTTTTGGACAATTGATGTAACTCTCAAAATTGAAATTGTTCAGCACAGAGTAAAAAGTGCAATTATATGGTGAGTTGCGTTATGAATCGTTGAAATGGACTCCTGTAAATTCTCATGTTTGCAGATACGGGATTGTCGATATAATAGTGGTTTACATCAAGTGGGAGGGTCAGAATTTTTAAACCTAAAACCAATGTAAAATGATGTTTCCCTTCCAAAAAGTGGTCAATTTATTTCTCTGATTTACATAATCTGGCCGAGACCTGCTATGTCGTCTTTTAAATGAAATCAAACCATTAACTAATTTTCGTATTTTTTGAGGGTTACATCAATTGGCCAAAACACAGTCAATGATTCACAATTCTTCTCTGTCATATGTAAAGTTTTATGAAAATGATTAAACTAATTTAAGACATCGACTGAGGGTGCTTGATGGAATTTCAATATCAAATTTGTATTATTGAGATTTTGTACACTTCCATGTATTTTGTCACTAACGACCCGGGTTTCGCCTTTCGTGTTTACAAAATAAGGATTAGGGCGATTCTCGAAATTTTAACTCAGGTATCAGTGTGGCTCTCAGACGTATAATATCTTACCTCGTAAATAATATTTGTCGTATTTGTATCTTCTATATAAATGTTAGACACTGTTTACTGTCTGTCAGTTCGAGTCCATTCGTGTGCTCGAATGCCTGAAGATGCCGAAAGGCGAATCCCGGGTCGTTAGTGACAAAATACATGGAAGTGTACAAAATCTCAATAATCCAAATTAAACTAATTATTATAAATATCACGTCAAATCAAAATAATAAACCGTTACGATATTTTGAATTCCGAGCTATTTTTCGACGGATAAAAAATTATCAATTTGAAGTAAATTTAGTTTTTTGGTATTATTTACGGTGTTTGACAAATATGCTGATACTCCATAGCTTCGTATTATATCTCTACATAAATATTGGCCTTGTAGCGTAGCTGAAGAATCACCACATAGCAGTCAGAAGTTTCGGGTGCTACCCCGACTAGGTCATATTTCAAATGTCGATTTTTTCGACTTAATATTAGTATTTGATATCCAGGTCATGGGTGTACGGAATGTCTTTTTTCCTTGAGTTTTGATCTCAAGTGTTTATTTTTCATATCATTTGTTTAACCTCAAGTTGTTTTCAATTGTAATACGGTTGGCGCTTTGACAAATTTTGTTTTTCTAACAATATTAAATATATGTGTATTTCTACAAATGTTTGACATCGCGGCAACTGTGCTGCAGTAGTGGATTTTTACTTGCTTATATAAATATGTATTACTCGCCTAGAACCTATAACAGCTATGAAATGTATCAAACATTATCTCGTTACACAGAAAAAAACCGAGGTTATAATGTTTTCAATTCGATGGTGGGATATTACCCAAAAAGTAGATTTGTTACCGAATACATTTGTACAACGTTTTATTTGTACAATTCTAGTATTGCATGTGTACAGTGAATGAACTACTTAATTGTCAGGTTGACGCCCTCTTAAATAATTCTACGATTGAAAATAACAATACAAGATTTATTTGCGATTTAAGGTGCCACGAATGGTATAATATTCACAGAAATATATATTTACAGATATTAAAATTGCTATTGAGGGTAAGTGCCCATACTCACTGACGGTTAACCACACGGCTAGTCGCCTAAAAATCACGCACACTGAGTGGCTGGCCGCTTTGAAGAAGACACTTTTCATATTACAAAACACGATATGCGGCTAGCCGTCAGTGCGTATGGGCACTAAGGGATGTGAAGTTTCTATGATTGATGAGAAAATTGACAAATCACTTAAATCATTTATGTAATGATTCATCAAAAATCTATTGATGTTTTTTGCGTTTTCTTTAGTCTATGAATGCTTTTCAAAGAAGCTAAAAATGGGTCGCATTTACCGAAAGTCGAATACATTTTATTAAGTTTATATTCAACATGAATTTCCACCGAGCAATTGTCGACTATTGATAAAAAATATGATTCATTTGAAAACATTATGAGTACCTACCTCTTTTTGTATTGCTTTTGATTAAAATCGCTTGAAACGAAAGCAGGAAAACGCCTATATTTTTTGCGCGAAATCAATAATCGAAAAGCAAAAGTTTTCGTTTTGAATTCAATCAAACCGGGGATTGTGCTGAGGTGTAGGTAGGCGGCGGTTGTCGGGATCAAAATTCTTAGCCGGCGAAATGCAGCCCTCGGGCTGGTGCGTCAACCGGTTATCATGACAGTCGACAGTCTACTTCCGCTCGCCAGGCATTTTGCCTTTGGGGGTCTCGACTGATTACATAACGCCATCCATGTATATTTGGTAACTTTTCCCAATATAAATGACTTTAAAGTAGCCGTTAATATGCATGTTACCGCTTAAGATATCTACTTTTTTTTCTTGCACAGTCGGAACTAATATTGTCATTATAAATTATTAGTTACGTAATTTTGTTATTGCTTCTATTGAAAAAAAAAACAAATTTCCGGGGGTACATCGTACAATGAACCAACTACCGCAGTTCAATCTTTTCTAAGTAGGTATCTGTGTTCTCGAAAACATATTTTCTAATAATGCTGCACGTTCATAGCCATATTAAATTACATGGTTTGTTGGTAAATCGTTCCAATAGGTCAGGTAATGGATGAAATAATCACTTTGTCGGACGCGTATTATTTCCATTGCTGAGAAGGTGCCAAGATGAAATTACAGTGATATAAATAGGTGGATAGATACACATGTTGTGCTAGAAATCTAATGGAACTGGAGAAAAATACATTTTAGAGTTATTAGTATATTGTAGTTATTGTAAACCGGAGGAAGTTAATGTTTATGCTATTAAATATTTAGTTTAAAAGCATACTTAACTGAATTGATTGTAAAAAATCCACATCGTATGTTTTGATTCCAATGCTTTTAATTTTATATTCGAAATGAATTGCTAAAGAGTAACAGCTGAATGCATTGAAAAAGATAGTGTCAGGGTTGGAACTTTTGGAAATGATTGCAAAACTCAAACTATACGATTATCGTACTCGTGGATAATTAATTTATGATCATCGCAAAATGTTACATCTCTGAAATAAAATTTTGTTTGTAAAAAATGCACTTATTTACAAATTCGTTTACGTGCAAAACAGCAATAGTTAATTTTTATACACAATTAATACATCCTGGGAGCCGAGAAGTAATCACTTATCTTGTGTGTATGGTATAGTCTTTGCCGATTGGAAAATCATCTATCTATATATATAAAAATGAATGTCTGTTTGTTGGTTTGTCCGGATCTTATAGGCTCCTAAACTACTCAACCATCGCGACGAAACTTTCAGGAAGGACTTATTGTGATCATGCCGGGAAATATTATATAAAATAAATGTTTGTTTGTCCTTTACGCGTTCCTTTACCATTCATACGATTTCGATGAAACTTCGGTGAGTCGTTGTGCACACACCCGTGAAGGGTTCTGAAGAAAAAAAATTGAAAATCTAAAATTGAAAAAAAGAATCAAATACGTACATACAGCGACATCTAGGAAAAACCTTCTGATTTATTCGTGTACGCACGAGACGAAAAACAAAAATATTGTGTTATAACAAGTGTGATATTGAAATTCGGGTTCGGGTCGGGCCAGACCTAAAGATGATGGGCTCGAACCGGGTAAGTCTATGAAATTTCGGCCTGTGCAGACCTCTAATCCAAAAGCAGTTCAATAAACAGAATTAAAACACAAACCCTTTCTTTCTTTGAGTGGCATTGCAACGCATGCCGGGAACTCACTAGTCTATATATATAAATTAATGTTTGTTTGTGAATCTAAAAATGAAAATCTAAAAAAAAAATAAAAAAAAGAATCAAATAAGTACAACCGCGACATCTCAGAAAAACCTTCCGATTTATTCGTGTACGCAGCAGACGGACAAAAATATTGTCTATCCAAAATAGAGGTTTGCATGGGTCTGGACTTGGCCAGCGGGCCTTTCCGCGGCCAACCCCGTGAGCGGGGCACGGGCGGGTAAAAACAATTCAGATTTGGGTTCGGGCTGGAGCCGGGTAAGGAATTCAAATTTAAGAAAAATATTTCTTACTATCTTCGGGTCATGAGTCAGCCATAAGGCAATAGTATTCATGAATTAAACAATTTATTTCAAATCTGCTATGAATGTCTTTGGAAATATGGAAACAATAATATATATTGTTTGAAAAGTATAAATGAGTACCTTGGTATCAAAGTCGGACAAACGCCACATCCCACAAAAGCCATGTTTTTATTGTTTGTAGTAATGCAAGTGATGATCTTTTCAAAAAACTCATTAAAAATATCAATCAAACGGTTTCGTATAGATTTTTGAGTTTAAAGGTCGTAAATAGATTCAAAAGCGGACACTAAACATCCATTTTCGCGATCCACACATTGACCAATCACAGAGCTAGAATTTACTTTAAAGTGTCATGGCTGCCGGGCTTGATGAAGTGTGGAATATATATAAAATGAAAAATCACCTTTGCTGTACATTTTCCAAAAGCACTTCAATAAACAGGATTACAACACAAACCCTTTCATTCTTTGAATAGCATTGCAACGCATGCCGGGTATTCACTGGTTTATTATAAAGACCTGTCTAACATTGGAATGACATCTTGAATGGCGTTCTATAAAATTATTCGGTAAGTTTTCATTATATTATCATGAACACTTTAATAACAATAAGTATACCATCCTTAAGTCAATACATAAGGTGCATAATACACCGTGGTCATGTAAATATGTACGATCGACACAAATTGATCGGCAATTTTAACGAGTCAATCTTAAAATATTGCAGGTGCGAATTTTCACTTTGCAAGGTACCAAAGTGTTTTATTTTAACGGTTATTACTAAAAAAGTACTTTTTGGATTTAACATTTAAACTTTGTAATTGTGATTGCACTAACTTTTTAATTGTTACATGTTTTGATATTTAGATTATCAGTAAATATGCAAGTAAATGCGTATTATATGCATATAACAAATTAAAAGGAGTATATACTGTTTAGGCTTATTAGAAAACAATTTATACCGCCAATGACAATTAATTTAACAATATTTAATTGGGAGGTGTTTGATTTTAATTTTCAGAATATTCGCTGAAAGTAAAGATATGGATAAAGATAGGATGCATTCTGTTTAAGAGTTCGCTGTATGCCTTGTTATTATTTGAGTGGATAGGATAGATAGTGATATATACATATACTTGAACGCAAATTCATAAATTAATTGAATATATTATATGTCTTAAATGTCCACATAAAGATTCGAATCTCGGCTAGTTGAACGCAATTACGGCAAACGGGATAGTTTTTAAAAGTAGTTTTAATTTTTAGCGTTGACATTATTGTCTCGCATGTTGCGCTTTGGCCAGCGCTGATGTTATTTCCCATGAGAAAATTACAGCAAATGCATCATTATTTCATCCACTGTTTGCTGTTAAGATCGGCACTCGGACTAAGCATCTCACATTTTCTTCAAATGTCTCTTGCCGGATGCCTTGAGTGCATCGTCATAATTATTATGGACGTGTCTCCACGGAAGTCAAACAATAATAGCACTCTTTATGTTACGTAAACTCTTTTTTAAGATTTGATGACATTTCACGTATAACAACAATACAAATTATAAGCATTGCAATTGTTGTCAGTTTCAACATCGGTAATAACTTTATAGAGTTTTTTTTTGTGAAGAATCATATTATTACGGGGTGAGGTTGGATTTGTTAATTTTCGGTTGTTGCGTGTATGAATAAGTATAGAAGGAAAGTTATCATGAAGAATATTAAATGGATCATATTTGTTTAATTATTAAAATTATAATTTAATCACAGACTGATCTCTGTTGTTGATATTAAAAATGAACGTTGAATTTATTGTTCTAAAAATTATGGCGGCCGACAAAAAGTTTTTAGTAAATTACAATTTTGGTTAAACGGAAGTGCTTCTCGTTATATAAACGTAAATATTGTATGAAATTTATCAGAATGGGACTACGGATAAAAAAGAAAGCACGGAAGGCTTCTTTTTAGTAAAAAACTACACTGCAATTAATTTTTTGGAACAGCGAAGGAAGACCACAGGCGAAGCTATCTTTGCCCATTCCACTCGTTTCCGAGTGAAAACTATTGACATCGACTCGTTAGATAACTTAAATTTAATTATAGTTGTTATATTTATGTGGTTATTATAGTTTGTAATAAATCTTTGAATACATTTCTCTGTAACACAAAAGACCAAACTAAAAAATTCGGCCAAGCCCCTACCTAGTGATGGTGCTGTTAAAATATATCATTACTTGTGCGAATGAGAAAACTGCAATTTCAAACGATTAACTTGCAGCGTCCTTGCACAGGTGTTTCATTGTTCCTAGAACAGTATTTACAATATCTTCGGGCGCCTTTCGTTTTTATCGTTTTTAGATAGTATGTACCTACACACCTATCGGATTATCATTGTCCGTGGATATTTAACTTTTTGTTAGGTGATTTATTAAATTCGCTCCAAACAATCGCAATCGGCTCGCTCATTTTGGACTGACAGGTATTGCGTTCGAGACATGGGAGCGCTTTGACATTTTGGTCTTACCGAGACCTTTCGCGGCTACAACAGTTGGAAGCGGCGTTTTGCTCTTTTATTTATGTAACAGGATACGCGAAACGTCTTTGAATTTCGAACTCCATAAAAAGTATTCTTTTTTATTTGCTTTTAAATGCTGTCAAAAATGAAAGCAGTTTTCAGTATATCTTAAAAAATATTTTCTTTGTTATATATGCACGTTGTATATGGACTACATTCTAAATTAGTTCTCATCACAGTGCCTATAGGAAGCTATTTGCGATTTTTAATGTCTTCAAATTTTTAATTTGACATCAATATTCATAAAAAAATCAAGAATATTATTTTGGATGCTTTCTATCTAAAGCATTTGGAATCATGTATCTCCACAGTGAAATAGTTAGTTTACAAGTTGTGATTAGCCGATTAATCTGACCCATTTTTAGATAAGGGTATCCTCAAAATGAGATTTAATGGTCGAGGTGACTGTTCATAAGACATGCGTGAAAAAAGCATTTAACATGGCACAAGTATAACACTTTAACGCGATGAACGCACTGGACATTTTTACATGTCCAAAACTTTATCTCGTATTTACAACAAAACTAGAAGGACAAATTTGTGGATATATGCTTCAAAAAATAGATCAAACCTTTAGATTGAGAAATTAGGTAACAGATCATACAGATATCAAGTAGAACACAAGGAAATATATTTTTGAAAAGAGCTCTCGATATTCAGGCGTTCGAATTTCAACTTTGAACTTTCGATACGCAGCATTAATCAGCTTTACATATACTCATGAGGCTACGAGCTTGCTTGTGTGTGTGTTGGCGGTGTATATGTAAACTGGTCGCAGCCATTTCGCTTACAAAGTCGTAGATTAAATATTTTTCAGCTTCTTTATTTTCTTTGATTTATCTCTTGATGCATTTGGGATAACTAATATATATTTCACATACTTCTCCATTTTTAACAGATCAATTGACTAAATAAATTCGTGCGAAAACGGCTCGCGTTGTAAGGGTTAATATTGTGGTCGTATGTTTTACCATATAATACAAACTTATGCCCATGAGAGAGAAAGGGGACAACACATTCTAAGCTTTCGTTTGTAAACAACTAATCTCAATATATCATTTGAAATTATTGTCTATGGAAACATTTTCCATATGTGATATAGATACTTTATTTTTTAAGAATAACTACGTTATAATCGCAGAAAATGTCATTAAACGCTCATTACTTTAGATCTTGAACATGGATATATCCATAAATATTCTATACACAGCATGGTGGTATATCCCCAGCGGGGCAGTCATCACTGTACTACTATGATGACATCCGGATATGGCAAGTCAAATTATTTAATATGGTCATTCTATCATTATGGACTATTAATTTCGTATAATTGGCTGTCGGCGGAAACGCGAAGCTTTGTTTAGTTCCGGTTTTTTTGTTAGGTACTACATTTATATGACTAGAAAAACGTTTTTTTATATGTGACTATGTTATGCAAGTAATGTTCGGCTGATCAATGCATTGCCTAGAGAGCTGGATATTTTCAGCACTAAACTCTGAGTATTGTTCACCAAATATTTATTCCTTAAAAATTAATAATGTCTTGTTGTTTTTTTGTATTTAATTATTTAAATAAATGTTTTTATTTTCATTATTTTTTTATTAATATTATTGTTACCGTTGTTATGTTTGTGTAATGCATGGCGCATTATCGTCAGCTGTAATACCATGCATTTCAATTTTTTAAATTTACAATAAATAAAAAAATAATTCTTTCTGAAAATCAAGTACATCATTCTCCCTGATAATAAATTTAACACCTCTGTATACACAAATTATATATGTTTATAAAACAATATTTTGTATTGTTATCTACACTAAGACTTTTTTTATTCATATATATTAGCAAAGTGCATTACATTTTTAAGTCATTTTTATTTGGTGTGCCGCGGAACAAATTCTCCTTGACCAAGTGTGCCGTGAGGTAAAAATGTTTGACAGACACTGGTCTAGAGTTTAGAAGCTAACTCATTACTGGCATCAGACGTTTTTCGCTTTTAAGCTCTCAGTTTGTCCGATTAGTAGTAGATAGTCAAAATTATTGTGAATGTGGCAATGTGATTCAGGATGATGTTCGCATCATTCAGATATGAAAAGCTAAATCTAAATTTCCCAAAACAATAGTATACTCATTGCTCTCCGATATGTCGCATACGTCGGACATGTCAACTTGGTTGAGCTTTCTTGACAATTACAATATATTAAAAAAAAAAAAACAAATTCCTATGGAAAGCGACTAAGTATGAATTCTTCTTCTTTCATTATTTATTGTGAATCTCTTTTTGTGAGGATTTTTTCTAGCTCGTTCCCGGTAAAATAATAGAACACGATTAACAATTTTATGCTGTCGAATACACAATCTAGTTTTAATGTACACGACGCTACCCTTAGCTTCGTCAATATCTTCTTTAAATTCAGCTGCATTAACTCGCTTATTATATTTATTAAATTCAACATAAAGTTCACTGTACATTTCAATAACATTGATGATAGTATTGCAATTTTTTCATTGCCGCAAAGCTTACTTCATAGTGCCGTTTCTTATATCGTCGATTCCGCTGGTATTTATTTAGTTACAAAAAATCACGCCTCGGAGCAACAATGGCCGTTTAAATGCCGGTTGGTCAATCTCATTTCATTATTTATTATTTCACCTGATAGTGTTTGTTTACAGATGAAATAATACTGTTCTTAAAACCGATGACCTCGCTGGTTCTGATGCAACTTGTCGAAAATAAAATTTATCTATAGGCGTTTCTGAATTTTTGCATTGCCGATAGTGATACTGTGTTAAAATGAGAAATTATCAATTGGGTGATGACTGTATTACTTAATATAAAATATTTTAAACGTTCGTATGCAATGGAAAATTCTCTAAATAAGGAACAGCAAAAGTAAATAAATCTATAATTTAAAATCTCATTGTTTAAGTAATTTATTGTCATAGTTTTTAAATGAGGTATAAACACTCAATTGATAATTAATTCTCTCAATTACAATGATTTTAATGTGACGCGGTCGCATAATTGTTGTGGTTTACGAACCGGTTTCGCTTCTCAGCATTATCGGGTCGTCATGAAAGAATAACACAGTTGCCGCAATATGTGATTGCAGAATTCAAATTACTGCAGGAAAAAAACTTCTTCAGTTTACAGTAATAATTCTAAATCTTTTGAGTGAATTGGTAAACGCATTGTAATTAATGTACACAAATAATGCTATCAAAATTCTCTTACAAATCACGATTCAACAGAACCGAGAATTTTTCTTAAACAATTTGATTGCTCACTCCTTCAGCATATTTATGAAGGTCTAAATCATTGGGTCCGTGGTGCAGCGGTCAACGTCGTTGGCTACGGTTACGGACGTCTTAAGTTCATGTTCCGGTACGGACAGTTTCATAAATTGATTTATGGATTTCTGTTCGTAGGCATGGACGTTTGTGAATCTGAATAATATTTAATATACGACTTTGCAAGCAAAATAGCTGCGGCCAGTCTTCATATACACCGCCAACACGCACACAAGCAAGCGCGTAGCCGTATAAGTATGCGTAATACATAAGGCTGACAATTAATGCTACGTATCGGCAGTTCAAAGCTGAATTCGAAAGACTTTTTCGAAAATTTACTTCCTTGTGTTCTACTTGACGTTTTCATGAGTGGTTTCCTAATCTCTCTATCTAAAGGTTTGAACTATTTTTAAAGCATATATACACAAGTGTTTCCTTCTAGTTTGGTCGGAAATAGGAGATAAAGTATTGGACATGTAAACATGTCCAGCGCATTCATCGATTTAAGATACCTCCATTAGGAGTCCATATCCTCCACATTGGGAGCGGACATGGTAAAAAAATAATAAAAAAGAACGTCTTCATAATATTCATTTATTATAGCAATGCCTCATAACTTTCATAACAAATTTCACTCACTGGAAAAGTAAAATTATATAATCGTGCGTTTTGTCAATTCACTGCTGCATATCTGTAATGAAAGACTACTTCTTTACAAAATGGATGACAATAGTTTGTGTATACATTGTATAACAAGTCTAAAATGATCTTTGCATTGATGAAATTTTCTTTGGTGCCCCATTGACCTCAGCGGCAGGCTAGTTTCCATTTTCATTGTCTTTTTTGTTGGCGAAGAAAACCTTTCACTGCCAATAGTAAATCTCAAACGGCAATGAAATCAATACAAATTCATATTGAATAATGTGTATAGAAAGACATGCCCTGGCGAGTGTTTCTCTTGTTGTCACGTATAAAAGGTAACTTTATATTTTATTTAGATTGACGGCCGTAAAAGTCGGCAAACATCTCCGCCATGCATTCAAAATTTATGATTTAAACGATTATTCGCGGCGTCGGCAAAAAACGGAGAAAGTCTTCAGGAAAGCAAAAAAACGGGTGGCGAGAAGGTGATAGGGATAAGAAAGCAACCTTTCGGATTTATTTTGCCCTAGTTTCCGTGCTTTTCCATTGCTCCAAACTTCGTTTAATAATGTATCTGTCGTGATAATTATTTAAACGAAGAAGACACTTGTCCAAAGTTACCCCTAATGATATTTTATTGATATCAATACTTTATTTTCTCCTATAATTTTTAGTATTCTTGAGGAAGAAATAGTCTGCATACAGAAAACCATTAATGTACAGGTTGTCCTCCACTTGCGACCGAAATACGTTCCTGAACTTTGTTCGTAAGTCGAATTCCATACGTAATATTAAAATATTTTTTTTCTTAAGCGGTAATATAATAGTAGCATATCAGTATTGATTCCTTTGAAGGCTCTTGGATGTTTCGAGTGATGTATCGTTAATGGTTTCAATATATACCCAATAATATTTCCACCCAATAAAATTATAATACGAACATTGAATGCCTTGAAACCTGGCATACTTTTTACTTCTTTATGAATAAGTACGCTGAGGCATTTTCTTCCTATAGAGCAGTGCTCCGCAACATTTTCTCACCTACGGTAGATCACACTCATTAATATTTCACGGCACACCACAAGCCAAAAATTTCCTAAATTTCATTAACGAAACTAACAATTTATTAATTTCTTTTTATTTGATCAATTTGAAATACTAGCTAATATATTTTTTAATAAGAGCAAATTATATCCTTCTATTTTTTCAAAGTGATGAAACACTCAACACACAAAAAAATACAAATTATAAAAAAGAATTGTAGACTTGAGGTTCTTGATTTGACAATTTCTATTATTTTGATACATTCATTCATTGTTTGTAATGATTTTACTGGGAAATGCTTCCCAATATATTGCAGCAATGTGTAATTTCTTCAGTAAGATTGTTTGTTTTACACACGAGACAAACCCCATTTTATTCCTTATAATTGCAGTTTCAGTATCGATGCAAACCCTAATGAATTTATTCCATTAAATATCAAAATAATACAGTATTTGTTTCAATAAGAATAATTTAAACGGAGATCTTAGCAATCGAATTACAGCTTATTTTAGCAATAGACTTCTCGATTTTTTCTCATTTTGGACGCACTACGCCGCGGCACACCTGGGATCGTCTTGCTGCGCACCAGTTGCGGTTGGGGAGCACTGCTATAGAGCGCGGATTCGTCAGCATTAAAATTTTGTTTCATTACATATTTTTCTTTTCTAATCAAACTATCAAATATTTCGACAAAATCTTCAGCAGCCTTGTAATCGACACTAGCTGCTTGTCTCGTATCCCACTTGCTAATACACAAATTAGGTTGTGTGATAGAGATAAACCTACGCACACCGATGGTGCATAAATATATATAATTTGTATAAATAAATATCCACTGATATTTCTTCCCGCATGCATCAACCGTTTATTTGTATAGTATGGTATACGAGGACTACCTGTACCGTTAAATTATATATTTGTATTAGGTATGATATTATATTTTACAGTCAACTAGTCGTATTACGATTTAAAAAGTTGTATCGTCTAGTTATAATAATATATCGTGAACATTTTAAATTCTTATGAATACAAAGCATCTACAATGACTTTTTTATGTTATCTCTCTCATTTGAAAAAAACAAAACATTAGAATAGGACGTTCCGGTCTTTGCGAAATAGGCAGGCACGCGTCTGTCAATAAAGATATTCTCAAAAAGAAACATTAGAAATACAACAGAGGATTGTTCGGTATCTGGTTTTGTGTGTCGCGCCATTGATAATGTATCTTTTAATGTCTTTTCCAAATTGAAATATTCTTTCACAAAACATCGAGTTTTCAATGAGAATAAAAAAGAGTGCATGGAATCTCTGCTTCTGCGTATGTTTGGAACAAATACACCGTTTATGACTTTCGATTTTTTTTAAATCTCCTTTCACTGAAAATCGAAATCGAGACAATCCATTTGAGCTTAATGGCAAATTGAAATATCGTGCGATTTATAAATAGATCAAATTTGGCAATGCAAAAATGTATCTTTGTTTCATGACAATCATAGATTTTTATACATCCAATGATAATTGCATATCTTTGGCTATGCCACATTGTTCCAACATCAAATGCACCGAGTACGTACATGACTAAAAAAACTTGTGCACTAAGAGCAATTAGGAAATAATTGGATACATATTTTTTTTATGGAATCTTCTATTGATCTCGGTCATCTAATAACTCCCATAACAATGGCGACTGTGTTGTAATTAAATCACGCTATTAATTAATAGTTGATGCTTCGTCACTTGCGAACAAAGATTGAAAAAACTTTCAATGGAATATTTCATTTCTCTTCTTATAGATCGAGGACGATGCTTACCAAGAAGATCTCGGCTACTCTCGCGGCACCATCGGCAAAGCCGGCACAGGTCGCATCCGACTTCCCCAAGTTGACGAAAAGACGAAGGTCCGCATCAGTAAGACTCTTCAGCGGAATCTGCAGAAGCAACAGCAACAGTGGGGTGGGGCCACCACGGTCAAGAGGCATGTCTCCGGGACAGCGTCCAGCGTTGCCTTTACACCACTACAGGTAATTAAATATTTGCTAAGGATGTTTTATACAGCCAAATCTAAACCATGTCGCCAGCATATATAATAGGTATGTATTAGGTTGATATTTAGTTATTTATCTTTGGAGTATTTAAATTTAGTGATTTATTCTTTATTTAACATCGTGAGAGGGGGGGCAAAGATAAAAAGATACAGGGTTAGACCCAGCGGTTTAGTGGTGCCAGGTCGCCGACCTGGTACTTCTTTTCTAGCCAGGGGGCCGCCCTGGAACTTTTTTGAACTGAAACGTACTTAGTATACTAAAAAATATTTTGATATGAAATATTGTGGTTAGAATTTCGTAGTTTTGTATCAAAATTTGTGCAGCCGACAGATATTACGATAATGCAAAAAGTATGTACACTGTGAAAACAAATAACAACCCCTCGTTCTGGAATCTGTAATAATGTGTCAAAATAGTAATATTAAATATGGCATTTGTAAATGACCGTTTCGTAGTAATTTATGGTTCAAAAAATACGAGTAGGTAATTAAAAAAATACCCCTGATTTATAGATATTTAATAAAATATTTAATAGATATTTAATAAAATCAACATTTTTGTGGAAAAGTGGGGCAGCCCTGGTACTTTTTCATTTAGCACACGCTTAGACGCAAAATCATGTTTTTATTGAAACACATGTGTATATATTTTTAATTGCGGTCTGGATTTACGTATTTTGTTCGGTCCTCTTTCCAAAATATATGCATGCCAAACAGTATACAAGAATTCATTTTTTGTGCTGCTCTAATCTGTGGTACACATAATTATACCTTTTTAAATTATATTTTAGTCAAATCTTAGAATGCCCGAATACTAACTGCGCATAAAATAATTATATTTGCGCAACAACAGCTAAGAATGGCGTTATTAAATTAATATTAGTTATACAAACACTAATTAAAATCTAATTGAGTATAATTTTATACGGGTTTGCTAATAATCAAATCTTTATACATGTAAAACTTTTATTAAAATATGTGCTTTACTAAGTAGTTTTGCTGCCATCTTAGCTAATTTTAACCAGTGAAAGTGAACAAGACATAAAATCATTCCAGAGCTACGTTAGAAATTAACGGTCATAAGGTCTTGTAATGAATGGAATAATTTTAGCCGTTAAATTTCAAAAGGAATACGTTTTTTTCTTTCAGGGCTTGGAGATTGTTAACCCGCAAGCTGCTGAGAAGAAGGTGAACGAAGCCAACGCCAAATATTTTTCAAATACATCTGGATTTTTATCAATAGGGAAGAAAACCACTTAGGTGAATTTGTTTTCATACAATATTGTAATTTGAAATAATATTATTTGTAATTACGTCACGCCATAAATTTAATTAAACCGTTATTTTCATAATTTCGTTTTATTGACTATTTATGAGTCAAATGAATGGAATATAAAAAAGTCCAAAGTGACAATAACTTTGCATTCTCAGCCAGCGCTGATGATAGTGATGTTTATTGGAATAATAAATCACTTTAAGTGCATATGTATGGCATTACATCTGACACCATTGCGCCATGCATTGAATCACTATAATAACATAGACCGGGTGTCTCCAAACTACCGCCCGCGAACACCTCAGATCCAGCCCGCCATAGTTTTTTCACACAGATAAGTAGCGCTGAAAGCGGAAAAAACCACGAGCAAATGTATGCACTGATCAATGAAATTCTTTGTCGAAAGGACTTAATATGAGTGTATAAATCAGGCAGAAGCTGGTTTTCTCCTTGTCGGCTATCGGCTATCTCCACTGCAATGAAACGTCCTTGACACTTTCCCGTAATTATCAACGCGTAATTCAAAATTACGGTATGTTGGTATGATGGGCTAGCTAAGTCTTGGGACTTGGGACTTGGAAGTCAGTGTGACCCTTAGGCTAAAAAGTTTGGAGACTCCTGATATAGACAATGATGAAATAAAATTAAGTGAAAACAGGAAAACAATTGAATCGATACAAATTATACGAAGAATATAATTTAAAAAAAACTCATCGCGGAATACTTGACCACCTCCGAAATGAATTGATTAGTAGTGCAGTCCTTATAACAGTCATCTTATATGCTCAGAATGAAGAGTTTTTAATTAATTTCAATTGCATCTCCTGTCATGTATATGGTGTTATCTTATAAATCTATCCCTTCGTTCTTATTGTACGTTAATAAACGAGTTAAGTGGAAAGAAGATCTCAAAACATGGTCTGTTGGTTTCTTTTCGATTATTTGCGAATTCGTGGTGGCCTTGATTGATTGATAAGATAAATATAAACGTTGCTATTCGACGATATTCTTCTATTGTGCAGTGGCTTCCATAATTTATTTTTTAATATTTTGGTCAGGCGATATACGATAGATGTTTGCCTTGCCACCACATTCTAAATTGTTTATTTTGTATTATTATATTACTATACTTGTATTTGTCGTTAAAAATAATGTATCGTTACCTCAGTTCCAAAGTGTAACAACTCAGCATGGTTCAAAAATAATTAGGAAACATGATTTTGGGCAGGCTTAATCTTCTACCGTACGTCTAATTTTTGTAGATTTTAAAGAAATTCTATGATTATCTAAAAAAATTATATTGAAGGTAATTTTATTTTTTTCTAATATTAATTATAGGAGTTTTCGGAGGTTTTTACAAGATTTTCGCAGTTATATTTCTATCTAAAGTAATTATAATCACAGATTACCACTCGTTACATTTTAGATTTGGTAGATATCGGTATTGTAAGCATTTCTTCACACTTAACTTAAAAGTGTTTTTTTTTACTTGTTACACTTTGGAACTATCGATATATGTTTTTTTTCATATTCTACTGATTGAGTTGAAACAGCTATCAAAACAATGGAAAATTGCTAGTGAAAGCGGCCGAAGAAAGTGGAAGATCGTTTTGCCGATTGAGAATGTGAGACCACTGTTTTTGTATTCCAAAAGAATCGTCATGTCACACTAAGAAAAGGGGAAAAAACAAGGGAAGCGTTTTATACTGCATTATTGAAACGAATTAAAAGAACGACGGACAAGGCTAGCGGACATATGTGTACTTCCACCAGCAATGGCAAACCTGCTTGAACTGGACTTTAAATTATTTCCTCTTCCTCCATTATACGCCGTGCTATATTTGCCTTCTCCGAGATTAAAAAAATGGCGATTGGAAGATTTTTTGTCGAATCATTAAGTCATCCCCATAGTCAATGTTGCGTTTCCTTTTTTTCAGACAGTTATATGCATATATATTACAAAATATGTTTTTACTTGCATTTTACGAAATACTGCCCTCGTATAATGTTTATCATCGGTCGTTTATGTCTTGATAAAGAACACCTTTATCAGAAAATGACAAAGCCTTCTAGATAAACAGATAAAACAAATGATAAGACAAGCATGAATTATTAAAATAATAATCTGATTCAAAAATAAATATTTTCGATGGCTGTAACTTTGTGGAAAGTTATTTTTAATATAAAAATTGATGATTTTGTTATTCCGCTGGTTGTGTTACTAGATGTGACACGTGTTTCGCCTCTATGAGAAGTATATTCAAACTTTTTCAGTTAGTCTGAAGATGCTTCTCAAGAAACAGAGTAAGTATTACACGTAGTAGCACAAACGGTGGAATAACAGAGTTAACTTTGAAAAATTTGTTTTAATGTACTACATACTACAAATAAAACGAAAGCTTTTTGATTTACAATCGCCCGACAGTTCTCGGCGCTAGACGCCACTGAAACGTGCGCAATTTTACGGTGAGCGGAAATCATATAATGATAATAATTTTGGGAGGCTTCATTACACGAACTCTCTTCGGTGCAATCGCGAATTTAACGTCTAGAAATTGAATTGTTCCCCATTTGGGTCAAGTTTGCGAGCCGGTGACTCGGTAGGGGTCCCTTCCGATGCTAGATTGTCAGGGTAATGGCTCCGCAAACTATTATTACTTGTTCAGATGGATTATGTTTTTATATCTTGTAATTTAACAATAATTGTAATTGACATTTTAAGTGGATACTTGGAGTGCATCTTTGATGATAGCAATCGTGCGACCGTTACCTATTTGATAAATCGAATAATTGTAGAGCAGCTAAAATCGCCCATGGCCTTACGTAAACATACTTACGATACTTAGGAAGCCATACAAGAAAAAACAATCAAACTGAAGTTTTTAAATAAAATGCAACATATTTCTTACATACGCTTTTTTACGCATGCATGTTTGAGATAGAAAATATTATAGGTTTCCGTATAATTATTGTTTTTTTTTTAAGAATGACCCATCGTAAACCATTAATTGTAAACGTAAACTTGTTAAATGTATTATATTTTTTTATTAGATTTATTATATATTTTATATATCGACACTCTCTACGTATAATCCCGTATCTGCAAACGTGAGATTTTACAGGAGAGCATTTCAAATATTCATAACGCAATTGCAAAGTAAGATGTATCATCTTCAAAATTAGGATAGTGATACTATTTAAAATCTAGTTTTTCCTGTTGTTTGATGCCTACCCGTGATGCCCTGCGTCGACAACGAAAATACAAAAGACATATAATCACATATTTTTTACTTACGTGATTATACATAGGGAGTGTCGATATATGCATTTGACTTTTATCAGTTTTTCTTTTGTTGTCGGCGGTTTTTCGATCTTATCTGATAAACCAATATAATGTTAAAACAACAATTATTCTAATTTAGTCGTTTTTCCATCGATATTTTTAGCGATCAAGAGAAAATTTATTTTTCCTTTCGTCTCCCAAAATTCGATATGTATCAGCTTTTTCACAGTTGCAAAAAATGTGAACTTCATTTTTTATTTAAATCTGCTGAAACATTCATCGTTTGTATTCTTATATCGATGGTGTTTTGGCCAATTGATGTAACCCTTAAAATTGAAATTACTCAGGAGAGAGTAAAACTGTTTTTATCGACATTATAAAGTCAGTTGCGTTATGAATCTTTGAAATGCACTTCTGTAAATTCTCATGTTTGCAGATACGGGATTATACATAAGGAGTGTCGATATAATAGTGGCTTACATCAAGTGGCCGGATCAGAATTTTTAAACCTGAATCCAATGTAAAATGATGTTTCCCTATCAAAAAGTGGTCAACTTATTTTTATAATTTACACCATTCGGCTGAGACCTGCTTGTCGTCTTTAAAATGAGATCATTAACTCATTTTTGTATTTTTTGAGGGTTACATCAATTGGTCAAATCACCGTCAATATATTATTCAACTATATAAATAACGATTTTATGGCAGGATAATAATTTTAGTTAGGCACTCGAAACTTTATGAGAAATATATTATAACAAGACGATTTTATTACATTTATGTTGTAACAATTTCGAGTGTTGCACGTATACCATCAAAAGTAGAGTTTTATCCACGTTTTTATCAAGAATAAGTAAGTATAGGCGAAAATTTAATATCATCATTTCACATTTTCAATAAATCTTAACTTCGCAACCTAAAATCTGCCAATGTTTTTGCCACTATCTTTTGTTTTTGGAATAAAGGTTAGGTTATGTTGTAATCATAAAAATAGCTTAAATTTACAGTAAGGTCACGATATTTTACAAAATATCTAGGTTCCAGCGAAGATTTAGTTCACTTTAGTTTGTTTTACAATCTTATGAACACTATTTATCGTTTATTGGGTAATATTATTTATTTTTTCTCTGAGCAAACACAAAACGCATTTCCATAAGCCTTATGTCAATAGCAACAACATAATTTATTAAGGTGTTAACTGTCAATTCTTGGTGGAAAGACATTATATTTAAATAAAATAAAACACAATTCATTTGTACTACTTCCACATATTTTTTTCTTATGATTTTCCTGATTCACTATTGCTTATTGCATTAGTAATGTCATTAAAAATATTTGCTTTACTAATGGACTTTTAATGTGGCTATATTTGTGATTTCAGATTAGTATTTATTGATGTGTAAGAGTTCCTTAAAATTTTAATTGTAGACTCTTGTTTGATTTATGTATAATTTGTTTGGTAATCAGTATTTTCTTGTCTTAGTTCATGAACCATCAGTTTTATATAACCTTCATCTTTACACTCAATTTCATATAAATAAGCCTTTTATGTTTGTATTTTTATCAGTTGATAATGCTCGTGATTAGCGAAACCGGTTCCGATTATAAATATATGAAAGTAGTACAAATGAATTGTGTTTTATTTTTTTTAAACCTAATTTATTGATTGAGTTGGCATTTACTTGGCAGAACTCCACTATAATAGCTTAGAATGTAATTATTTATGATTTTATGTGCCAAATCTCCGAAGCCGTCATTAAGAACTAAATATTATGAAGACAGCTTCAAACAAAGAAATATTATTTAATGCATGCAAAACGTATTTAAAGCGTGCTGTAAAGAAATAATTGCGGAACATATTTAAAAAGAAAATATAATTTTGAGTCCATACCATCTAATATTTTTTTTTACCATGTCCGCTCCCGATGTGAAGCATATGGCCTCCTAATGGAGGTATCTCAACAGAAGTTTTCTAAGAGCTATTCGTTACTCAGTTTCGAAGAGAGTAGGGATAGAAGTATAGGGCTAGCACAGGACTAGTGGTTACATTGAAAATAATAGATAAATATGAAGATAATACACTTTATTACAATGAAAATAAAACAGAAATCCATTGAAGGATTGATTGAAGGATCAATTTATGAAACTGTCCTCACTGGGACTTGAACCCGAGACATCTGTAACCGTAGCCAACGACGTTACCAACTGCACCATGGACGCTGCCAGTCAATCTATTCTTTAAGCGTACTTAATTTAAATAAAGCGTACTTAATTTGCTGATTCAAATAAAGCTATACTAATAATTTTACTCATATCTTTATCCAATGTTAAATATATCAAATATGCATGTTCGTATTAACACGTGTGGTAATATTATAATTCAATTTGCAACAATAATTATAACAGCCGTCATTCTGCTTACATCCGCACAAATGCAGTACACCAAACGCCGTGTCCAATAAAACATATAATTTCGCGCAAGGCGATAGTGGAGCAGCTAAATTAGTGGAAAATGGTGTCATATATTGGGGACAACCAAGAGCTAGATGAATTATGCTCCATTTACTTTAACTCAGTAATCGATTTGGCGAAGGGTAAGTGAAATTTTTATGTAATATTTATAGTAGATAATAAATAAATTTAAATTTAATGCCTTTTTATGTTCTATTAAATATAACATTAAAAGGTAACATTGCTATCAGTGTACTGATAATTAAATTGCGGAGAACTGTGAAATCGATAAAACTAGATTGCCAAGTATGTATTAAAACATTGAATTACGTCGAAGATGTAAAATTTAATAGCTAGTGCCGTAGTGGGAATCCGATGTTTCAACTTGAAATTAATTTAATTTAAGACATCGACTGAGGGTGCTTGATGGAATTTCAATATCAAATTTTAATTACTGAGATTTTGTAGACTTTCATATATTTTGTCACTAACGACTCGGGTTTCGCCTTTCGGCATTTTCAGGGATTCGAGCGCACGAATGGACTTGAATTGAATTCCTTGCCAATTCTGGACGAACAGCTGAATCTTCCAAACTCCCCGCTGCTTTATCCTATACGTTGAATCACCTAACAGATGCCACTAAATGTGGAATGATTGTATATATTTATCCTTTTGCATCCCGTCGAAATCCACAATGCTATTATAATTGTAAAATCACTGGCAATTGTAATATTAGTTGGAAAGCGGCAATTCGCCCCTCTGTTAATGTGTTGTTTACAAATAAGGATTAAGGCGATTCTCGAAATTTTAACTCAGGTATCAGTGTGGATCCTAGACTTATAATATTTTATCTCGTAAATAATATTTGTCGTATTTGTATGTTCTATATAAACGTTACACACTGTTTACTGTCTGTCAATTCGAGTCCATTCGTGCGCTCGAATGCCTGAAGATGCCGAAAGGCGAAACCCGGGTCGTTAGTGACAAAATACATGGAAGTGTACAAAATCTCAATAATTAAAATTTGATATTGAAATTCCATTGGTAGCGGAGCGGTTGAAAACGTCGCTTAGTATCCAAAAGTTTTCGGTTCGATCTCTGGCTAAATCTAGTAAAATTAATTTGGTTTCACTACATTTCCTCATTCATTGAAGATGATTTCAAACACTGAATTACCTGACTAATACCGAAGTACAATAAGGATAAATATTTCAATCAACCATTCTTTATATTTGTTCATTTTGTATACAGAGGTTGTTTACTATTGTTTTCAATTCTTGAAAACTGGATGCAGAGTGATTAGTTTTCTTGAAGAAGAGGATAACATATTAACGCAGTTACATTAGTTATCCGTTATCTAATACTTCTTTATGAGATCATTACCTTACCATAACAGAGAGATTATTGTTAAAAGAATAGTGAATGCTATGCATTTCAACTTTCTATCGTAAGGTAGTAATTAATTATAATTAAAGTTCGACACATTTATTTTATTGTGATTGATAGGTCGATCGTGATTGAAGTTTTACATTGTTAATTAATTAAGATACGTCTGATTTAATATTATTTTTACGATTTTCGACGAGGAAGATAAGTTTGTTATTTCATTACAGTAAACTGTTTCACCTGGTGATGGTTAATACAATTGCAAACATTTGGTATACTATTCCTTCCATTGTTCTGTATCTTTATGATCCAGTTGGTTGCACCAGCCGCACCGGAATTCCTGTTGGAGTCCCATCACTTTAGTTTGGGTCCGCTAATTGACCTGGTCTGGTCTGCTGTCTAAGATATGCCTTGTCGGTCGGGCGCCATCTATGGCAGCTTCATTCTTCTGATTCTTTCGAGCTTGATAAATGTCATGAAGAGTTCTTGTAATGCCTATCTACTTCCTAGTTGGACCACAGGCGCACTATTTACATCCCCGTATCAAATTTGGATTATTGAGATTTTGTATCCAAATTTGATATTGAAATTCAATCAAGCACCCTCAGTCGATGTCTTAAATTAAATCCCCGTATCAGTTCAAATATACTTTGCAGAAAATTAATTACTTGTAGCGTTTTTGGTGGGTCATTTTTTGGCTCCAACTTTACGGTTGGTTGCCATCCCGTATGTTTTAAAAAAGCTCAATATTTTTGGAATAACTATTTTTTTTACGATTATATTGTACAAGTATTTACTACTCAGCTCCGCCTGGGATAGAAAGTTCTAACATTTAGACGTTAGCGTTATCATAGCGTCGCAAGCTAATGTTGAATGGTTGAAGTTGAAAATATTACTTAGGACCGTACATCATGTAATAACACCCACAAAATATAGTCAATCAATAAATAATAATGCTGAAAGTTGAATATATCACGATACCTTATGTCTTTTTTCCATGTCCGCTCCCAATGTGGAGCATATGGTCCCCTAATGGAGGTATCTTAACATAAATTTTCTACGAGAACTGCTTGTTACTCAGTTGCTCAACCTCTCTTTTTTCGAAGAGAATAGGGATAGAAGGATAAGGCTAGGACAGGACTAGTGGTTAGCTTATAAGAACAGAAATCCATAAATCGATTGAAAGATCAATTTATGAAAACCGTCCGCACCGGGAATTGAACCTGAGACATCCGTAACCGTATCCAGCGACGCTACCGACTGCGCCACGGACGCCGACCTTATGTAACATCCATCAATTAATAATTATTTTAAATGTTGAAAATAACACAGTTGGCCTCGAAATGGCTGCCAGAATGATATGTACAAATTTCACGTCGCTACTGTTCACCGTTTGGGCCGAGTTCTTGTGACGGACAGACAGACTATTATTGGTACTATAGATAATTTAAATCAATAATTGAGCGAATTTTTAACGATATATATTAATATATTTACAAAATACACTTTGTTAACATAATATTTGATTGATTTTCTAAGTAGACTTTTAATTTCTCTTGGTGACGTCACCATTTTTGATGAAATCATTCCAGAGAACCTAACGCTGATACGTTCTTTAAAAAGGGCTGTATATTCGAAATCACTAATGGCAGTTCGAATCGTGAGTACGCGTCGGGAGATAAAGTTTCTAATACATTTTAGAGAAGCTAGATAATACCTATGGATGACAGTGTCAGAACGGAGATTAAATATAGTACTAAACGTCCTGGGAAAAGGATTTCATGAAATGAATTGCGTGCAAAAATTAATTCTTGTATTTCCACACGCACATGCGATGTCTGGCTCATTGTATCGGGTGTCTAGTTTCTTGGGAAAATCTTTCATGTGATCTCACTATGGGTTGACATAAACCTATACCATTCCATTGGCTATCGTTAGTGTAAGACTGTAAGATATACATTTCACTAAGCTGCACGGATGCTGGTTTATAATCAAAAACCATTTTATTTTGGTGTTTTCTTGTTGTAAATGTAGACAAGCTTCTCAAAGAAGTGCAATCAAATGGTTTTTGAAAACATTTTAAGAATGATCAAGTCAAATGCCTTACCTAAATCGACGGGAAAAATATTGTTCGTAATTTATAATATATTGATTATATTTTCATAATATTCGTATCGGCTAACAGGCTTGTATGTGTTGATTAGGGCTTCCAATCCCGGGATACCGGTATTTCGGGATTCACTGAAAATGCTAAAAAATAATTCATTGTTCAAATTAAAACTTCCAAATTAACTACAACGTGTACCTCGGTTTGTTCATGTACGTATTTTTTTATAATACTTACGAATAATTAATATAACTGTATTGTCCTCTTTCTCATATTTCGTAACAGCCGTTCTTAACCAATTTGAAATGAAGGACGAATTATGACCGCTTCTTAAATGGACGGAGGACATTATTTTAAAGTCGAATTGAAGTAAATGCCATCTTTTTTTATACCATCTGGTAGAACCTACCATAATGATGCAATACATAAAATAAAACATAAAATTATTTCAATCATTACGTTTATTTTTCTCTACAAAAAAAAAACATTCAGTATAATTTAACATATGAAATTACACTTCATGACCATCCCGAGATCCCGGGATTGAGAAATTACAAATCTCGAAATCCCGGCATCATAAAAAGGGTCCGGGATTGGATGCTCTAGTGTTGATATAAAAAACTTAGTATGTGGCAAGTAATTTTTAATTAAAACATGATCTTGATTTTGGCTCATTATGTCAAAGTTGGATTCGCTTTTAACATTGTCAACTAATAAAATATGTTCCTTTATACAAACGGTCGCGAACCTTTCAGTCATCACAGACAATTAATTCTCAATATTGAATCCCTCGGGCCACTAGCATGATTTTTTATTTAAAAAATATAATAAAATAATATTCATAAAAGTTACATTTTTTATTATGAGACGGTATTTGAACTTGTATAATTATAACATGTGACAATCGTGTTTGCTACGGCCCAGACTTGAATTGTACCCAAAACTTTCCTCGAATCATCTCTTACCAAGGAAGGTAATCAGCAAGAGCGATAGGTAGTGAAATGACAACGTTTCTTAAATTTGTTATGTCGTTTATTAAAATTTAATAATAATAATAACCCCATTTAGGAGTATTTTGAAAGTGGTCGGTCTTATATGGACCGAAGGATATTAACCGACCCCCTCAGCACTCGGCAGTGCTTACAAAAAAAGCCTGCCTTTTTGATAAAATTTTTATCAGTCGGGCTCCGTCAGCGAAAGCCGTAATTCACCTGTCACGCTTGTACCGGTCATAGAGTTAACCTTTTGTGTGCCAAGCGCCGACTTTACGCGCGTTGTTTATTTTCGTGTATTTTTTTGTAATTGTAATTCCTTATTGTGTAACTAACTAACTAACTAACTGCAATACACGAAAACTTGAACCGAACTGGCATGTTTGACTGTTTGGATCACTCTGAACGCTGAAAATCTGTGGGAAATCATCATCATCATCACGCTATTTTTTTTTGAGTTTATCACATAATGAGAAGAGTAATTTGTTGCTGTATGTTTGAAATAGGTTTATGGATTCTCAGCTAAGCGAGGTTACCGTAACAACTTTGCTGACTACCAAAATGTTCTCGCGGACCATCAGTGGTCCACAGACCCTGTTTTAGACTTTATTTTAATTTTTTTAATTAGCATTGCGGTCGTGGCGAAGACATTTTATTTCTGATTGCAATATGATAACGACGTGATCTATACATTTTGTTTTATCGTTATGTTCAATAAAATAAAACTGTTATATTAAGTCTGCATGATCAACAATATTTACATAAACACGTTAATTCTTTGTGATGTCACATTTTCAGTTTTAATGATTGCGTCCATGCAAGAAGAATTAAATACAATGCCGTTATGATCTCAGCCAGAGACCACATGCTCGATTACCTACCTGATGTCCCGCTGTCGTGATGTCATTTTGCGTTTTAACATTGAAATACATCGATAAATTATCTTAATTTCCGAATTATGTTGATTAGAACTGTGGAGAGTCATCAATAAAGACCAGTAGTCCCCAAGCTTACTATGCCCATAGACCCCTTCTTAAAGCAAAAACTTGACATGGACCCCAAGTAAAATAATTTAACTGCACAATAGAAAAATAATAAATTTAATTTTGATGTCTTGAATGGTAAATGGTGATATATAAATAAAACATTTTTATATTTAAAGTATGATGAGGTTCATAACTGCACTAAATCCTCGTTCCACTAAATAGGAAGACGGGAAAGCAATCAACAGCCTCTGTACTGTGACCCATAATGCAGGATATAAAATTGGTAACCGCTCCACATTTGTGGATAAATTAATAAATTGGTCCTGTATTAGTCCTCTATTCATCTAAGTCTGTGGGTCTCCTTGCAAAAGGATCCAACACCCAACAAATAGCTATCAATGTATTTATTTCAACTTTTATAATAATGAAAATGTGTCGCAAATATTTTGTTATATTAGACCTTTCGTGGACCCTCTGACGTTGTCCACGCACCCCTAAATTATTTTTAATTTGCCATTGACCCCCCCATCAGCGGTCACAAGGACTGATATAGACGATGCAAACTTACAAATAATATTGAAAAAGATTAACACCCTTGCAAAGCTGTCAGCGAATTCAAGCGATGACCGATATAGACGACGCCAATTCTGCATACGTAATGGTTGAGATGAACCCCCTGAAAAAACAAGTCATCAATGCAAGTGATGACTAGTGCAGAAAATAATACAGTCAACAACCGTATAAATGGACAGCCTTAGGAAAGGACCGATATTCTGTCGTCGCGCCCCGAACTAAAGACATCCCTCCGGATCCACATAGTCGTCACATTTAACTACCGTTCTAGTCCTAAAGTTAAATCTTGTCAATCATACAATATTTGGAATCGAATTTCTAAAGAACCACTCTCCTTAATTGAGAAAATTTATCAGTTGTTAATTAAGATCAAAGATATTTTTCAACCATATACTCTCCCAATGTAGAGCAAATGCACTCCTAATGGAGCTTATTCCAACAGAAGTTTTTCTACGAGGAATTCTTGTTACTCAGTTGTTAAATTTCTCTTTTTTTTAAGATAGTAAGGATAGACGAATAGGGCTCGAACAGGACTTGGTGGTTGGCTAATCGCTCCCGCTATGCCCCGTTTCTAGGATCGGATGGGTGAGAGGTAACTTTAGACATCACAGATATCCATGGCTTCGGATAAAAATGCTTAAATCAATTTATGAAACTGTCCGTACCGGTATTCGAGCTCATGACCATAGTCAACACTCGTCTAAGCACCCGATAAAAATATAGCTTTCGCCGAAATGGTATGGGAACATACGCCAATTTTTTTTTCTTTTGTGCGCAACATTTTGTCATTGATCAGTTTAGTAAGTAATGGTCTCTAAACTAAAATTTTAATACATTTGCAATAATTATCGTTTTCTTTAAGATTTCAGATTGATATCCCCGTCGCATAAATTATCTCAAAATTATGACATACACATAAATATATTGATCAGCAATATCCATTCAATTATGTTCACATAAAACTGTATTTTAATTTATCATAATTTACTATAAAAGTATTAGGTAAATCGTAAATTAATTAAAATATTGTCGAATTTTTCACCTGTTGAGCAGAATATGTTCATTCCGGCTGGGCTAAACAAAATAATATTATGTAGAATTTGAAATTTTATATATGTATCGAGAACTAGCGCATGCATACATTATTATGTGATATAAATTGTTTTCTCTTTGGGTTTATCGCATGTTAATTATTGAATCAACAAGTATTTACCATAGAGTCCATAGACCATAGGTATAGTTAATAATTTCCGTAAAGCGTTTGCTTCTCTTTTGTTGATGTAAATTATTGTAATAAACTTTTATCAAAAACATACATAAACTAATTTGGATTATTGAGATTTTGTACACTTCCATGTATTTTGTCACTAACGACCCGGGTTTCACCTTTCGGCATCTTCAGACATTCGAGCACACGAATGGACTCAAACTCGTACTTGACTCGTACAAAATCTCAATAATCCAAATTTGATATTGAAATTCCATCAAGCACCCTCAGTCGATGTCTTAAATTATACATATATAAACAATTGGTAAAAATATTATTAATTTTTATTGCTGTTTCACGGCCGCCTTCCATAATGCGATAACGAACAAGATAAGAAACGAATTTACTACGCATGTTCTTGGCCCGATGCAGAGCTGCACGGGACCGATCTTCTAACCATGCACTATTGTGCCTAAGAAAAGAAAAAATAGAGAGAGAAAAAAGATAGCATAGCATGAATTGAATATTTATTACTATTTTTATTAATTTTTAAACTTAAAAAAAATATCTGGCATTACAGCTGACAGCCAATGCGCCAAATGTTTTGAATATTGGAAAATCATACGAGGTAAACTCGATGAAAATTTCTACAAGTGTCTCTTGTTGAACGCAAATTTAAATTGAAAAAATCTAAATTCGATAACGGCCTTTGGCGAAATTTGGTAAGGGTCTTACCACCAGACAACTGAGGTTGACAATTATATATACGCATAATATATTACAGTATATGATAGTTATCAGTTTTGATATATAACTTAACACTTTTTACTACAAGGTTAAATAATTATTTTTGATACAATCTCTAACCTATAAAATCTCCTCAGCAGGTACACGAGTAAAATATTAATATAAATTGTGAAAGGTTTTCGTATGCGAGTAGATACAATCTGTTCTGAAGTAGAGTTGTATATTTATGCACGCTGTTTTTATGATGTGAAAAAAATATGCCATATATGAACAATATCGAAATAGCCAGTCTTTATGAGGCTCACTTTATATTTTATGATTTGCCTCATTATCGTATGAATATATACTAAAACTTAATTGGTATCAAAATTTACCTATCTACAAGTATTCAGGGTTGACTCAATCGATTTGAAAAATCAATTTATGAAACTGTCCGTATCGGGACTTGACATTCGTAACCGTAGCCAACGACGTTGACCACTGTACCACGGATCCGACAACGGATACCTGTATTTCATCAAATAATATAATATATCTTAATGAACATAGTTAGATCGTGTCCAAAGTCTCAGTTGATCGAAATAATCAAAGTGACTAACTATTAAATATAAAAAGCGTGGCCGACGAGGCTAATACTCGAATTGAACTGTGATTGAAATATTGATGACATATCAAAAAGTAGACGTGACTGAAATAATCAAGAAAAAAAAGTATGTTCCTAAGTTTACTATTTACATAGTTCTGCCACGAAATATCGATATATAGTCTGCTCACGCAAGGATCATTTGCATTTACAAATCTGTCACGTCAAAGACACTTATTTCTCACTTACTTACGTTGGATTAATGGAAGATGAATGTGCACGATATGAATCTGTAGATATATTTAGATCAGTGGTCACCAAACTTTATGAGAAACGGCCGGGATTGAATTTTTTAAAGGGGCCAGACAACAAATAAATTCTTATTGGAATCCGACTATAATATAATGTATGTATACAAAATAACGTGACACTTATCATTTAGCTTCCTTTGAAATCATTGTATTGGGGCATTAAAATTAAAAGAAGTGCGATCGAAACTTCAAATACAAATATAGCTCATTATGTTTTAAATAAATTGTGGGAGTAACTACCATACATACATCAAATAGAAAAATCAGTACTAATACACCTGAAGTAATCACACAAATCAACCGATGTGTATTTGGCAAACTTTGAAATAAAACTCAATATTATCGATTGGGGTTATTATTTTGACATTTCAATTGTTGTATTTTGTCTGCACTACATTCTTATAAATGAGAATACCCGAAAATTGTTCGTGTAAGCGAATATCTGGTCGCCTCTAACGATACATTGTATAACTTCTTTCACTTTGGGTCCACTACATGATCTGAGTATTATCCCAATTGATTGACATAAATAGTTGTCTTGAATTTACAACCAAATCATGAACATTTCCATATGAATAATTTATACACAGAAATTGGAAATTTTTGGAACACCGGATGAAAATCTTTGGAGGGCCGGATTCGGCCAGCGAACCGTAGTTTGGTGACTGCTGATATAGATCATACTTCACTCGGGATTTTGTAAAGACAACGCCCATCCCAAAATTTGAAAAAGTCAACAAAAAACAAGTTTAAAAATTTGAAAAAAGAAAAACGAGAAGCAAAATATCAAATTATTCTTTTAAAAAATAGCAATTTAAATTAAAAGAGCAATACAACGAAAATTGTTGGAAATAATAATATTATAATAGTAAAAAAAAATGGATTTGATCAACACACTTTTTGGCCTAGAAAAATCGCTTGAAAATATACATCGAACATAATTAGGTTAAATAATATTGAACCATTATATATATCATAGTGGCTATGTTGATAAACCAAAAAAACACATTGCTATCAGAGTGTTCGATCTGATTTTTTGTGTGCATTATTTCAAAAACAACTGGTTGCATTACTGATTGACAAGATACCAATTCAATAAACTATTCATTACGATAATGGTGTTTATCGTAAATTATATATCATATGGACAGGACGTATAAAGGTATTTGGTTGCGCAAGATTTTCGTCTAGTATAAGTGGTATCTGTTAGGATATATTTAAAGGAAAAAAATGAATTTCGTTATGAGTATTCAATTTTATAATTTCATCTAATTATCAAGTATGTAAGTGGAGTCAATATTATGAAACATAAAAAATATAACCTTGTTCTTCATAAACATATATTTCATTTATATTTACTTAGTTTGTTCTATATTCTCGACGGCAAACGATTAATACGATACAGTTGCGTCCATGTTTTCGTTTACTCGGTAAAGTTTCACCCTATCACTGATTTAAAAACATTATTTTATTATTGGTGAAGAACAAAGTATAACACACATTTATTTTCTTTCTATGAATTTAATAACATACTTAATTAAAGGTAGGTAACTCGATTCATTTGTACTACGCCGCAAACTACGTTGCGAAACCGGTCCTGATCATTGAAAACATGTGGAATAGTACAAATGAATTGTGCTTTATTTTTTAAAATATAATGTCTTTCCATCAAGAATTGACAGCTAACACCTTAAAAGTGAGTAGGTAGCTCGGTTAGATTTTTGAAATTTTAAAGTTTACGTCTATTATATACTGATTAAGTTTTATGTTGTTTGCTATACGGTTAATTATGGTCTATGGCCGGTTATACAACCATCCTTCAGACATCTCTCTTTTTAGCTGTTCACACTCAGCCTCTCTGCATCTCTCTTTGTGCTGTCCATCATTGTCTGGGGATTTAATAGTACTAAATTAAACGTTGTATTACATTTTTGTATCAATCTACTACAGTATTAATAATTGAATAAGCATTTTTATTACAATTGTTTTTTGTTACGATGTCAACTCCTAATATGGAGCATAAATATAGTTTATCTAAACATACGTTATTTTAGGAAAATTTCTTGTCACTCGCTCAACCTTTCTTTTTCGGAAAGAGTAAGGTTATCAGAGTGCAGCTAGGACACGACTAGTGGTTATGGAGTGGTTCTCAGTTTATTTTGTTTTTTGGATGCAATTTACACTTCACAGAAATCCATGCCTTCGAACAAAAATCCATAAATCGATCGAAAAGTCCATCCTGGCATTCGAAAGTGTGAACACCGCAACCGAAAACAACGACGCTGACCACTGGGCTACTGGCCAAAAAATATTATTGATTCGTCTAAATACTTTTACTTATTTTTAGCTGTAATCTTATATCTACTAAATAGGTACGATAAAATCATACACTCCCACTTCCAAGGAGCATATATATAATTTGGAGTGTAGAGTAAGACGGTAACGATCACGATGCGTGGATCTAGGAGGTTGACACAATATGGAGGAGGGGAGTTGGGTGATGTTAAGAAACATTCCAAACTTGTTCAAAGCCCACACAATGGATGAGTCAGTTCACGCGCAAGGCATTTTAACGCGGTGGAAATAATGCACTCCGAAATTCATTTTCTATCATTATCGACGGTGTTTTGGCCAATTGATGTAACTCTCGAAATTAAAATTGTTCAGAAGAGAGAAAAAACTGTTTTTATAGAAAACATTATATGGTGAGTTGGATTATGAATCTTTGAAATGCACTCCTGTAAATTCTCGCCAAACTGTCGGTCTTTTGAGCTTAAAACTTAAATAATAGTGGATACATTTTTTTTTAAATTCGTGTAGGTAGTCTTACCACGTGCCACTGTATATCTGCACTTTACTAACCTATTTGGTGCAATACGAAATTAAAAAAAAGCACATTTTTACTTCGCAAGTTTCGACAAATTCATCTTGTATGGGGATCGCTAACAAAATATACTTTATATTATCATGCTTTGCATCATTATGGTTTCTATTGTTCTGTCTACAATCAGTAAATTATTTCGCGACATTTATGAAGTGTCACAGTAATGGCCGAACACTGGGCAACGAAAGGCCGACCATTGGATTTTGGGGGCCGACCACTGGGAGAATTGGCATTTTTTATGTTAACTTATATTATTTTATGTTTGGTACAATATTAACCATTTTAATTTTAGTTGGTTACATTACTTAATCCCTGTTTAATGGAATCACAGCGAAAAAATAGGTATTTATCATTAATTGACTAAAAATCTCTTTTGAAAGTACACCTGTCGCTTAACTGGCCGACTACTGGCGAAATGACTCTACGGGATTATACGTAGCGAATGTCAATAGAATAGTAATTTAAATCAAGTGGTCGAGTAAGAATATTGAAACCTAAACCAATTTAAAATGATGTTTCCCTTCACAAAAAGTTGTTTATTTATTTTTCTAATTAATATTATTTGGCCGAGACCTGCTCTGTCGTCTTTAAAATGAGATCCAATCATTCACTCATTTTAATATTTCTTGAGAGTTACATTAATTGGCCAAAACAGAGCCGATTGTAAAACAGAGCCTTGTTTCAGTAACACAACACGTACAAAGAGAACAATGATTAATACAGTAAACGCTTTTATAATAATGAAACAAAGTGTCAGTTTTAAGATGTTTTTAAATATAGGAATATATACTATTTCAGTATGGGAATATATACAAGTGAAAGGAAAATGTACTTTTACTTAACATCTCTGTTGAGGTGTTGATTGTAAATAGTCTAAAAAATATTGTGACTCTGAATAAACTACCTAATTAAGATTGCAAAAAACTCTTCTGATATTCACAGCGTGAATTAACCCATCTTCGAATTTTGATGTAACTAATTATTATGCATTGTTAAAAACTAAATTCATGTATGAATAGAAACAATTTATTATATCATTACTGCGGTTCTGACTGTGGGAACTGTCATTCATTCTCTTAAACATATGATTTTTAATAGCGGGGAATTGAATTTTGATATTATGATTGTGTTTTCTAATTTGTATGGATGGTTTTATGGCAAACAATTCTTTTCTATCTATTCTAGTGTTACAATAAAAGTATAAAATAATAATATAAAAGTAAAATAATCTTTAGTAGAATAAGCCGTAAAAAGATTATAAAGACTAGATATCGTTAGTTAGTACATATTCTAAAAGTTGATTTTATGGAGAAAGACCAAGTTAAATTCACTTATTGAAAAAGTAGAATCGACTAATAATGCATATTTCTATAATGTTTCATTTCAATTGGACGATGAAATTTTTGATATTCTTTTATTACAAAACATTTAACGAAACGCTGTTTACAGTAGATACGTATCTCTAAAGCAACGATTCTCAAACTGTGGTCCGCGGTTTCAGTAAGACCGCAAAAAACGAATGCATATTTATATTTTTATAATTATAGCATGTAACATTTCTTGGGTTTTGGATTTGAATTTATCCCAGGTAGGGAAAGAAAAAAATTCTCCGATGTCCGTTTTCTTATTTCCCTGTCATTTTTGGTAGACATATTTGAATCTGTGAATTCTATCAACCTGGCGCTGCAAGGAAAACATATCACAGTGTTCCATTGTCACGAAAAATTGACAGCTTTCAAAATGAAGCTCAAAATATGGATTGTAAAGTTAAAGAGGAAGAATTTTGCCCAATTCCCACAGCTAAACATTAATAAAAATGGGCTTGAGGTGATGAAACAGTTTTTATTCATTCTTAGCGAAGAAATTTCTAACTGAAACTGAATTTGAAAAATATCATGTTTTATGATGCATCCGTAATATGTAATATTTTCTGTATAATTAATTGTTTGTAAAAAAAAGGATCCGTGAGCCATCGAACAGTTTTTAAAGGGACCGCCAAACAGGAAATTAAAAAAAGTTTGAGAACCGCTGCTCTAAATCTTTATATTCGTTTACACATGTCTTCATATTATAATATCTAGTATGGTGTTATTTATAGTTTTAGTGAAGCAGGTTGTTGAAAAAGTGTCATAATTATAGATTTTTCTACGATGGAGAATTTAGTCTGGTATTTCAGTGTTTCTGTATAAAGTAATTCACCATATAGGACGATAAGTCAATTGGTCAACCTCATTATTCAAAGAACTAAAAAAGTTAAATAATGCGATTAGGATAGTAAACTTCGATTTAAGAATATGGCGGGATGAAACAACCACAGACGCATTCTTTAGAATATTTTTTCAGGAATCGATTGAAGATTTGACATTCGCGAATTCACGCTCGTGACTTTGTAATATTTATTTATTGTTAATAAGCATTCAAAACCATTCGCCGTATAAAAACATGGTGGTATTAGATCCGTTATCGTCATATTTTAAGCGTTCATTATTATATTATCAAAGAAATATTTTTTTTATTAATTGAAACATAAACGCAAAATGCCCATTTGAACAATTCGATTCTGAACAGTACGAGTTTAATAAATAAGGACAGAAGAAAGTGCTTTCAATATTAAACAAAAAGATTTTCTAATTTATTGTTATGTATTGAAATGTATCTACCTGGAAATCTGCTTAGTGATAATATAGCTAGTATATGAATCTAGTTGCTCTATTTATTTTTTATGGAGGTAATTAATTATTGAATGGAGTAGCTTTACTAGTTAATTAGACAAAATTCTATCCTATTATTAGAGTATTTACTGTCTACAGTATATAAAAGGAAGTCATCCGTAACATATAAGTATTAAAACTAATTCATTTTTTGTTAACAATAATATCGTAGCACCTACTTATGAAACTAAATTACAATGGTTAATTGCCAACTTATTAATTTATAATTTAGAGCATTGATCCGTTTATGGTATGATTTTGTATTTTCTAAAATTATTTACGGATATAAAATACTAAGAAAAAAATGCGAACACTGTAATCGAGTCGGAGAAAAAACTTATACAAGTTTAGTGTGCTGAATGCTATATATATTTCGATGTATTTATTTTTTTAAACTATGTATTCAATCCATATACATTTTACCTTTATGCAAAAATAAAATAATGTCAAGCATACGAATTAGATATTTAAGAACTATTCTATACGTGGATATAGCTAAGAATAATATAATACAATCCTTGTAGAACTACACAAGTTAATAATTTTTACCTTAAAATGATGAATCATGTTTCTGTGTTTATTAGTTCTACCTAAGTTTTATTTTAAAAGTAAGTAATTTTATAGATGATTAATAAAATTAACGATAAAAAGATTATTCTACAAAATTTTCTTGGTCAAAAGTTCATCTTGGTAGAAAATTGAATTGGTGAAGCATGTTATTAGCTAAATTAGATTACCTTTTAGAGTAAATAATTACAAACTTTGTACGTTGGAGGTCAAAAAATTGGCTCTAGAGGCGCACCAATCAGATTCAAGTGCCACAATACTAGGGTACGTACATATTATGTACTGTTAACATTGCAATGTAACGGTACCTTAAGGTAACATTAGTAAATGCACAATAATAATATATAATTATAAATTCGATTCAATATTTTATTTATGCATCGAAATTTGCTTATCATCGGAAGCAATTGATTTTCAATTAATGTAAATTTAAATATAAGTTCTACAATGTGGTTTTTTTGGATAACGAAATTTTACAGATTAATTGGCATTACTTCCAACTATTTAAAAGTTCTTCTGCTTATTTTTGATAGTCGAAAAAAAAGATGAATTGCTAATTATGTATTTTGATATAATTCTATAAGATTGATGAGAGTATTTTAAATACAATAAACAATTTTGAAAATTGGCATTGTTGAAATTGTATACATTTCCATGTATTTCGTCACCAACGACCCGGGGTTCACCTTTCGGCATCATCATTAATTCGAGCACATGAATGAAATCGAACTGACGTGTGTTGGAATGCCTGACGATGCCGAAAGGCGAAACCCGGGTCGTTAGTGACGAAATATATGGAAATGTACAAAATTTCAACAATTCAAATTTGATATCTTAAATTATAACAATACACAATGGCCGAACTAACATTTTATCATTTGTAAAATATTATTAGAACTAGTATAAGCGTACCCGTCATTGATGACGGTATTAAAATTGAAATACTGAATGTCTAAAGTGGCTAGTACATCGGAACTGTGTGTCTAATGCATAACATTATATTTTATTATACACCGCGAACGCTTAGGTCATAAGAACATTTCATACCTACATGTGATATGTGATAATAATAAAACGTCTACAGAGCGGTCTGGATTATTATATATGAGATAGTGTAAATGATTTCGCTAATGATGAACATCAGTATGTAAAGTAACTGTGTAAAGTAAATATCAATCTATTTTTATACACATATACTGTATATATTTTTTCATTATAGCTTAAGGCCGCTGCTTCCTAAGGGCACCACACAGAGGCCTCTGGTCTAGGGGACGCCGTTTAAATCGATATAGTTTTTTTATTTATTCTCTACTAAATTTCTTAAATTGAACGTTACTGCGAATGGGTAAATGAAAAATTGACACAACCATAGGATACTACGAACTGCAATTGTAAATGTGGTAACGGTGGTACACCCGTTTTATGAAGGCGCTAAAACATAACTTTGCATGTGTGCCTTTTACACACAGAGCGGCCCTGACTTTCCGCTGAAGATTAACAGTAAAAAAATATTAGTTTTATCATGTAATAAACACCATTTTCGTGTACTTTGAAGCTCGTGCTATAAATATTGAGATGATCAGCATGCTTGACTTAAGCTACTTGCAACTCTTCAATAGTGCAGTAGTCGCTGTTTAACCCTTACAGCGCGAGCCGTTTTCTCACGAATTTATTTTCAGTCGATTAATTTGTTAAAACGCTTACTATGGCTGAAAATAAATCAACTTCAACAGTAAAAAATGGTGAATTATGTGAAATATATATTAGTCATCCCAAATACATCAAGAAGTTAACTAAACTCGTTGCATTCTCGCTAAAATAAATCGAAAAAAATATTTATTTTTCTACTACAATTACACAAGCAAGCGCGTAGCCGCATAAGTATGTGCAATAATAGCATAGGGCTGACGATTAATGTTGCGTATTGGCAGTGCAAAGCTGAAATTCGGAAGACTGAATATCGAGAGCTCTTTTCAAAAATATATTTCCTTGAGTTCTACTTGAGATTTTCATGATCTGTTGCCGAATTTCTCTACCTAAAGGTTTGAACTATTTTTTAAAGCATATACCCACAAGCGTTCATTCTAGTTTGTCTGGAAATACGAGATACAGTCTTGGACATGTAAACATGTCTGGCGCGTCCATCGGGTTAACGAATTTCATGATTTATATTGCGATATTATTATTGTTGTCCAAAGTTTTGTCGCTATTTTTACCAACTTAAGTAGTAATTTATAGCTGAATCATTTTGATGATTAAACTTCTGACAGTGTTTGCAAATATATATATTATTTTATTAAGGGATATTGTAGGTGTAGATTATAATTTAAGTAACAATGAAAACTAAAGCATTGATGTTTATGGCTAAAGCAACATTTTTTAATATTAAGAATATTTGTATTTGAATATTTAAAAAATTTACGAATGTTATTATGATGGTAATTTTAATAGTCATTCTAATTTTACAGCTTTAATAAATCGTCTGTAATAATGACAGCGTACTTTTTCTTATGATCTTGAATGTCTTTCAACTTGTTTAGAATATCATAATGTAATTGTAATAAAATATTTTTTTTTCGAATCACCGCTTCATTCAATAATAGGGATGGATTATTAATGTAGTTTAATAGCATCGTTCATATTGCCATTATTTTAGTCATAATGTATATAATGAATCTTGAATCCTTGCAGGATATTAGGGATATAACTTTTAGTTCCAAGGTGAAAGATATGATAATTTGCAAGTATCATAATAACAATAACCTGTTGGAGTTTTGAGTGAAAGAGATTCATGTGTTCGATTGTTTTTATTATCAACTGGATCACGTTTTATTATTAATTATAATATTGAGCGCGTTATGTTTTTACTATTTTTTAGTGAATAGGATTTTTAACAGAAATCGTGGCAATAAGATAACTGCTAATTTCTATGGCCAGAATGATATGGTGTTGACGTATTCCATAAGTAGTAGGGAAGGTAGGTAGTCGTGATTTATGTTGAAATCGAAAAAAGTAGTAAAAGGAGTCGGTAGTCGATATCTTGTCGAAGGGAACCTGTTTACGAAGCGGCCGTCTTAGCCGCTTCCATTCCTGGGTTCTTCGTCAGCTCAGTCCACGTCCGAACGCCGCCCGAGACACACATACGCGCGGCGAACACACGCCCGTTAAATCGACCGCGACACCGTGCGGAAATACGAATATTTTTCTAAATTTTTGGCGGGACGGACCGCAGCGGCACAACGCGTGAAAATCGCCATTCACGCGCACTAATTTGAATTTTCGAATCCTTCATTTAATATTCCGTTCTGGTGCGTGTGGGATGTGGACAAATGTGTAAAACTTTAGGTGTGTTCTTGCCAAACTAGATTTAATGGACTTTAGCTCGCGATGACCGTTAATACTACAATTTTCGTTCAGCAGTTTTGCAATACGATTTTTAAATGAATTGTGAATGGTGATAATAATAATTTAGTCTTAAGCGTGCCGTTAATTAACTATAAAACTTTCCGTTAAAAAAAAAGAAGAAAAACTATATAGTGACAGTTTGTTATTTGAAAAATAACTTACGTAGTGATTTTAAATAATTAATTTAAATATTTTTTAACATTAACTTTTATAATATTTAAGTAGAACATTAACAATATTTCAACTTCTTTGTCGTATACGTATTGGCATCGAAAATGGTTATGCCCCACGTGTAAACAGACAGATTCGCGTTTTTTTAAATCTATTAACTTTGTCGTGGTAAAAATTTTCATGTCCCGGAAAGGGTTCGGACGTGGACAACCGTCATTGTGATCAGGCAACCGAAGAGTGACAGACATGGCTACTTTCCATGACCTGGAGTTGGACTGGATGGGTCTATGCCAGGATTGTACCGCATGTTGGACCGCCGCAGGTAACAATATTTTTGCCTCTGTTTATTTACAACTCTATGAACATCGCAATACTACATTGAATAGAAAGTACCACACATACAGTTTTCCTGACAACCATTAAATATAATATATTTTCTTAACTTTTTAATAAAAGCACGCTTCATTTCCGATACATTCATACAAATCTTTACCCCGCACAATACCGACCATGGGCAACAGGTGTCCAGATTGAAAATGAGAGTGAATGGATTGTTTATTGCTTTATGATTGTTTTCCCCTAAAAACTGGTTACTGATCGATACATAATTTTAATGAATTGGCAATCCAATGATTTATTTCTCAGTAATTTTTACCTTAGTAATCATAAGTAAATTAATATTTATATTGTGTGTCATATTATTTCTTTCGTAAATTTGAGTTTTAGAGATTATGTATTCTTTTAGCTTCCGATAAATATTTATCCATTTATAATTACATAACTGAACAAAAATTCAACCTTATCGATTTTACATCAGTTTAGTTTACAGAAGAGACATTATTTTCTTTTGAATAAAGAGTATCAAAAATAACTTCTTCCAATATCAAATTTAGAAGTTATTTTAAATGTTTTATACGGTTGAAATAAATGAATTATTATATAATTTAAGACATCGACTGGTGGTGCTTGATGGAATTTCAATATCAAATTTGGATTATTGAGATTTTGTACACTTCCATGTATTTTGTCACTAACGACCCGTCAGTTCGAGTCCATTCGTGTGCTCGAATGCCTGAAGATGCCGAAAGGCGAAACCCGGGTCGTTAGTGACAAAATACATGGAAGTGTACAAAATCTCAATAATCCAAAAATGAATTATTATTTATTATAAATAATAATATCACGTTTAACAATTCAATTAATAACAATTCAATTAATAGCATAACAATTACTTAAAAATAATTTGTTTACATGCATGGTAAGAAAAATGAACGGAGATTTAACACTCGTGTGATTTTTCTCTTTGCTTCACTTAGCAAAGAAATGTTATCAACGTACTCGCTATTTTTAATTTTTGTAAATAAGTCATAAACGGCAATTAATTACTCGAACTTACTCACTTTAGACCGCTGTCCGTCTCTTTGCGTGTTAAATGGGATTTAAGAAATTGAGATAATTATAGCCCGATAAAAATAATCGCTTAAAATATCAAAATAACAATTATTTTAATGACTTAAATGGACTCTTTCCTTATTTAAAAAAAAAAAATTACACAGTGTTTCTAAGTTACGACAATTAAATCATTAAAATAAACTGTCGGTAAAAACAATAAACAAGCTAATTTTTCATGTTATTAAATATTTATGATATCACTGTTACATCATGTGCTGTTTTCATATGAGTTTTCTCTGTAACTTATTTTGGCAGTATCTATCACAGTGACCTTTAATGATAGGAAAATGTCATCTAATAGCCCTGATGTAAAATTACTGTTATTCATTATCAACGCATTTATTTATTCACGCCAATAAAAACATGCGACATGAAATATTAGGAATTTATAGGAAAATAAACGAAGCATATTATGGCCTTTGCAGTAATCGTAATGTATTTAAATAAATTATGGACAATTATATTTAATTAAAACATACAATCTTAATAAAGTTGTAATAACTAAAATTTCATTTCACATCGGTAGATATTTTCTAATCATTAGATAAATGTTTTATGATAAATGAAACAATCTTAATTCAATGGTATACAATTTGAAACTGTTTTAATTCAGAACATAATTTATTATAACAGCATAATAATTAAACGAGTCCAATATATTGAACATGTGATTGGTTTTTAACGGTTTATTAAAACCGGATTTACACCAGCAGCACTCTGCTAAGAGTTTTTAATTATATCTACTTCATAATATTTAATGCGTATTACATGATATGTGAGTCCTTGGAATATTGATATATCTTATATTTATATTGATATATCTTTTTTAAATCGAAAAAGTGATCGTTTGTATCCAAAGCAAACAGCTGCAAACTTTAACTCAGTATTCGAGAGTTAGAGAGTTCCTGCTAACATAACAAAATGTATTATATCGAAGATGTTTTGGCCAATTGACGTAACCCTCAAAATTGAAATTGTTCAGGAGAGAGTAAAAACTGTTTTTATCGAAAACATTATATAATGAATTGCGTTATGAATCTTTGAAATGCACTCCTGTAAATTCTCATGTTTGCAGATACATCAAGTGGACGGGTCAGAATTTCTGATCTTAAAACCAATGTAAAATGTTTCCCGTCCAAAAAGTGGTCAATTTATTTTTATAATTTACACAATTTGACCGAGACCTGCTCTGCCGTCATTAAAATAAGACCACTTTCGTATTTTTTGAGGGTTACATCAGTTGGCCAAAACAACATCGTTATGTAGTATATTTAAATATATGAGGTTTAAATTATTTTATATCATCCATATTATTTTGTCATAGTTTTGTTACAATTATTGATATTAAATCATGCAATAGTTTCAAACGTCGGGCGATCATCCATAACAAAGTGGGTTCTAAGAATAATAGTAATCTATATCTTTTGATTTGAAGAAATTTAAATTTTATGAGCAGTTTTCAAACGAATAATTACGAAATGTTAATACAACAGCCAAGACTACAGACTTTTCTGCTCATTTATTTCTTGCATTGTTTTAATTTCATGAAGACAACAATAGTTTACTGATATTAACTCAACATTTTAATTTATTAAAACAACGGCCGACATTGATGCACAAGAAAGTATTCATTAATGATAATTATTAATTATTCAATTTGCGGGGCATCTATTACACAAATAATAATATATACTTCAGTAGTACATATTCTAAATCACAATGTAAACTTTAATACACGCAACTACTTATAAAATGATAATAAGAGCAACTATTTGTTAAAAGTGTACCACGGATATCGTAATGTTTACACGATACTGAATAGATAAATAATATGTGGCTATTATGTGGTGGTTTATTCAACATATACATTTTTCTTGTCAAATGCATGTGAATGTCTAGTAAAATATTCCCCATAGATCCATAATACATGATTAGCCAGTAGAAATATAAGTAAGATTGCATATATTATCACAACGATCTATTACAATGTCACGTTAAAAATGTGATGAATTTAATATTGTCTTTGGCGAAATCATTTTACGTAAGCAGGCCTGTAGCCAAGTGGTCAACGTTGTTGGTATCAGTTGCGGTGTTCACGGGTCCGAATCATAGTATGGTCAGTTTCATAAATTGATTTCACAATCGATTTGGATATGTGTGATGTTTAAATGCCCTCCTACTCATCTTGTCTTAGCCGTATCCTTATATCCTCACTCTTTCCTCAAAAGAGAGGTTGAGCGAGCGAATTTAATTGAGTCGACAAAAAGTGTTCTTTTACATAAAATTTGGCACAAAATGGTTTTTTGCCCACCGTTAGTTAAACTTTTTAAAATACACCATGGAACGATTGGCGAAATTTTTATTTCAAATAATAATATTCAGTAATATGATAGAAATAAGAAATTATTTATCTCCGCGAGAATTATAAAATCATAAAAACCATTATCAGAACTCTGAAAATGTTGCGATATTAGATTCTACTATTAATATTAAGCCAGGGGCGTGGAGTCGTTAAAAAAGTGACTCCGACTCCGATTGCGACTTCGACTTCTGTTGGCACTCCGACTCAGACTAGAACTAAAAAAAATCTAATTTTAAAATAAGTTTTTTTATCCTACCCTTCCTAAATATTTATGTGTAATTGGTATTCAAATTAAACATCGACCAACCAATTCGGCAAATAGCCAAATTTTTGATATTATACTTATATTATATATGTATATTGCAGATCAAGAAGATATTATAGGCATAAATGAAAATGAAACAAAAACGTTAATACACGCAAACAAATTAATGTAATTAATAGAAACTTACATATATGTACATTTAAGGATATGTAGAGAAAAAGTAGTCGTTCTTTTTTTACGACTCCGACTCCGGTCAAAACACCGACACTCCACGACACCGCAGCCCTGGTTATAAGGTAGAAATAGGAAATTATTTTTCTTCTCGAGAATTATAAAATATAACTATTCCGGAATCATGCCATCGTCAGAAGTCTGTAAATGTTGTGATATTTTATCATACTATTAATATTAAACTAACTAATTAGCCGAATCCTTTCATAAATTTTTTTTATTAACATATTGCTTAGTCTCAAACAAGTGAGTGGTGTAGATAAAATGTGGCCCTCCAAAAAAGTGGTCAAGTGTTGTTATGTAGGTATGAAGAAAGTATCCATTGTTGATAAGTATATAACCAACATTGTAAAATCGAACTCAAAATCCGATACATACAAATCAAAGTTAGTCAAGTTCATTGCTACCAATCAGAGTGCACACGCAAAGTAAAAAATGTTATCGTTTTGATAAAAAGTAAAATATCGAAGAGCGTATAACTTCTTTATTTTTATTCACAATTATCTTGACTTGGCTTTTAATGGATATGTCCACGTTTTGGTCCGTATCGAATGAAGTATTCCACATTTTTGTTTTATTTATGTAAACTCAAGAAAATCATTGGTTTGGGAAATGGGATTTATTTCGATTATAATTCCATCTAACGTAGGTACGTATTTATAAGTGATGTTCTTCGTGACATTTTTTCCATGTGATAAATTGCTTTCAAATAAGTTTTTCATTAGATAGATTGCCAAAGAAATATCGCAGTTTTGTCTTGGCATATTTCATATAACTCTCAAGTCACTTTAGTCTGCTTATTACGTTTACTGTTTGAAGCTGCAATACCCTGAAGCAATTTGAAAATGATCACATGTTGTCGTCGAATCTTGCTTTTCAAATATACGGAATTTACGACTCGGCCATGATAACTGTCTTTAGGAAAGTCTTACATAGCATATTGCTGACTGTTGAGTAGTTGGAATACATGTACCGTGTACCCAGTGACGTTTCTGTCATAGGTAAATAACAAGACATTTAAAAAATAACAAAACATTTATGCAATGATTTATGCAACAATATCTAAAGAATCTTTTAAATACCTTTAACTTAGTTACGCTAGGAAATACAACCTGAAAGAAATGTGTGATGCCGTAGCAAGTGGTTGTGGGAATATAGAGAAAGGTTAGATCTCTATTCATAGAAGCTCTTTCATTATTTATAGCACAACTCTTTTCTTTCTAAACACTGCGTCTTTTTAATCTACCAAAATATCAATAACCGTATATCCTCAGATATACGATACCTGTCCTTAGTAAAGCAGCATGGGCGGTGACTGAATGTTACAGTTTAGTGTTGATTGCCCACAAGAAATAGTTTTTTTAAATAGCGTTTTTGTTATACGTTTCAATTCATGATCAAACGTGATTTATTGTAGTTATCAAATTTTAGATAGTGTAAATAAGTCGTAAAATTTGATGTCGACTGTATAATAATATATTTACCACACCGGACGTTATCGAAAAAGTTTGTGCTAAATTTACAATGTGTTTAATGTTATCAAAATGTAACTACTACTGGAAATAAATAATAAATGTTTTATTTTGGCAGTAAAACAATAATTGTACTTTTCATTGTCATTTAAAACTTTGGTTTATAATTTGATAATTCCAAAACAGGTGTTACGTTGTAAAGGGACCGAAAAGTAACTTTGAATACTTTCTAATGATCACTTCTGAAATTTATATAAATACTGGTATACGACTAGCGTCCGTTAAATTCAGTTTTTATCGTTCAGAAGAAGTCAACCTTCTCATATATGTCACGTCTGCATACTTTGAGTGACCTCTGGTTTTTAAGTGTTGTATGGTAGAACCACAACTAATCCTAAATTGAGTGTCATGTGATCTTTCACCATCCACCTTTTTTCATTTAAACGTCTAAAAATAATTTGATTAATCTTTTTAAATGTACTTTTTACACTTGTGATTAGTCATGAGAAAAAATATTGAAATGCCACATTATAAATATCATGTTGAGTAGTTGAGAATAAATACGTTGTTTGATAATGAGAATACAACTTAAATAATTTATTGATACTAAAATAAATGCTTTGATATTTTATCGTATATATAATATCGTTGCTGTTCTGGAAGAAAACACAAAATTGAAAAAATTACATTGAGTTAGTTACACCAAAAGGTTCATTATTTCAAATTCTACCGTATGGAAGGACACATTTATTTTTATAAATTATACTTTTACTTAAAAACAGCTTTCTACAATCAAACAAAATGAAAAAGGTATAGCATTTCAAACATTTGACAAACTTCAAAGTCCAATTATTCAAAACTGGTTTTTTTCAGTTAGTGTCTTCTTCCAGAACAACGACGATATATCCAATCCTAGAAATTGTAAGGTGATAGAGCCATTCGTCAAAATTCTTGGATTTGACATAGTTATGCAGCAAAAGTTATGATTAAAATGAAATTTATTAATTAATCTATATTTAACTTTGATTTGATAAAAGCTAATATACTATATTTTCAAAATAACTGGAACCTTGTGTATAATAAGTGTTTTTATTAATTTAAAATTTTATTTCAATGTTAGACTAAAAATAGAAATGTGTTGCAATAGACGGATCGGACAAATACGATGTAACTATAAATTGATGGCAATGTCTAATTAATTATGATATATTTTATAAGAGGCCACGGTAAAAACATGTTTAGCCAAGTCTTTATTTATGCTTAGAGTAATGGAAAATTATACTATCATTTAAACACAACAAAGTATGAAAAGGTCATGTATTAAAAGCAACAAAAAAGGAATGATTCATATCGGTAATCGATAACTTATCATTATAGATAAATAAATGTGTGATGAAACTCCGCTAAAACGAATTGTATATTTAGTAGCGATCTTCGTACTGTGTACACAAACTGTCGTATACAATGTTAATATGGATGCAGTCACAAACTAGCCTACATTCTTAAATATTATTTTGTCGTTTCATAGTGGCGTCAGACAAAAGTCTTAATAAGCAGGCGAAGGTAATCAACTTCGTTAAATAATTTATGTCAGAAATGACTGTAGAAGTGGGCGCACTGAATGTTTATATCGATTGACTTCTATTTTTAAATGCAGTCACAAATTTTCAATAACAAATGAATCTGTTTATCACAAACAAATTTTCGATTGTCAATTGAAAAAGTTTTAAATTAAGAACAACGAGGCCCTTCGCTTTCTTAATAAATTGGACAGTCGAATCTAATGCCACCTAATATGGACACACAGCATTATTTCTGGTGGTAACTTTTATATTAATATAATAATATGAATTATAACAAGACATTTTCGTTATTGTTCTATATAAAGATTTACGCCTTCGGAAATAATAAATTTTCTTTGCGAGTACTTAGAACTGGATAAGATAAATTTTAAATTAATGTTACCCACTCAAACATCGGACAAAAAGTTGTCCAAGAAATTTAGATACCGCTCCGCAGGCTAGATTTTAATACAGATAAAATTATGTAAGCTTGAAAAATATGTATGCATTAATTATGTAGCGTTTCATTTGATAAAGCTTTTTTTTAGATTAATTATTCTTATATTACTTATTCAAACTGAATGCAGCTTGTAATGATAAATTAAAAATTAAAATAATGCAAATGAAGCGATTTGATTTTTTTTTCAAAATAGAAACAAAAGAAAATTTGAAACTACGGGTATTTTTAAAAAGTGACAGTTGGTAAAAATAAAATGCATTATTCGGTTAGATTTGAAGACGATATAGTTATTTTCTATTTTCAAAAATACAATAATATGAATTTCTCCATTTAAATCTTCATTTTGAATGATACATTCAGATTATGGTAATGTTTGAATAGATTAACATAAAATTTGCTTCCATTACTACAGATAGATGTAAGATTAATTCACAATGCCTACTTACAACTAAATTTCAAGAAATATTATAAAATTTTTGCTTTTCAATGCGAAATGTATTTATATGTCTATCTACCAAATTATGTTGCAATGTACGTGCAATACATTTACGCTTTGCTTGACAAGCTCTTCATATAACAAATGTTTGTTTTTAAAAATGGTTGTATAGCTTATTTCATTATTAAAATAAAAACGACGTGAAAATACTTACAAAAATAAGCGGCAGCCTGTTCCATTGAAAAGATAATACTAACAGTGGCGGATTAAGCACTTGGAAGGGCCCAGGCGTAATATAATTCGGAGGAAATATTTTTCGGGTAGCAAAAAAGCGTTCCAAAATTTACTCGAGATTTTCATATAACGTATATTATCATTTTTGAAATCACTTCTATATATTAAAAAAAAAACGCAATTAATATATATAAATACACTAATTACGTATTTTTTTATTTTTGTTTTAATTCGATAAAGTTTTCTTTTAAACTGTTTTTATGCTGTCCCAAAAAAAAAAATGATTTTACAGATATACAATTTTGCAATGGAACAACGATATATTTTGAGCTATAATGATTCATTTCATGACCATGACCAGTGAGGTAGGTATGAAAAGTTAACTTGATATCATTATTTATAATTTACAATGGGTTTGATTGGTGTGCTAGGTTGATAGATGCTTTTTCTGATCGATATTTTTGGTTTCCCTTTTCAATTCACTATAAAAAAATCTGAGGCACTTGAAACGACTTCTGTTAAAATATTTCCGAAGCAATAGAAGGCGGCTAAACCGGTTTTTGAAGATTTTAAAACGAAATACTTCGGATGTTCAGTGGTTTGCTCAGTGAGAGATCTTTTGACCAATTGTTGCCCAAATATTGTTTGATGACACATTGTTGATCTATGCAGACGAGTGGTAACGATTTCAGGATTTTGTCCACCTTGGTTGCGCGATGAAGAGCTAAAATTTCTCAATAGACGCATAACTTTATCATCTTTTATTCGATCTATGAATTTTTATTTGAATGGTTATTCTGTTTGCACCCACCCTATCTGAAATTGAAAATTAAACGAAGCGATAGCTATTTGAATTATAAATATCTAAAGATTTTAAAAAATGAGGTATTCATTTAATATAATTTAAGATATCGACTGAGAGTGCTCGATGGAATTACCAATATTAAATTTGAAGTGTGAAATTTTGTACATTTCCATGTATTTCATCACTAACGACCTGGTTTTCGGATTTTTTATTTTATTCACTTAATAATTTATTCTTTGAATAAATCCCACTTAACGCCTTCAATAAATTGGAATTACAACATCATTAGTTATAATATTATATAAAATTAATATGTTTTACTTAGGTAATTAATCAACAATTTCTTCTCTATGATTGGAGTTTTGTAGAAATTATGCAAAAGTGAATACAAAATGAAGTCAGGTAGGGTAACACAAACTAGCATGTATTTATTTTATCTACTTTTTGACATTCGATCGTCTGAGATAACATAAATATTTACTGGACGATGACGTTACGATAAAGATGATTTCATTTCCACTACCTCTTGAGCCTTAATATGTACATCTTGTTTACCAAAGTGTTTATCTTTGGTTTTTTAAAACTTATTTGAGAGGTGAGAATTGAAATGAGCACATATATCACATGTCATCATAGCTAAGTGTATCCATAGTATGTTTATGTTAGTAATATATTGACATTAAGTGTTTCATACACATTCTTATCAAAGATGATTTTAAATTTTTTTTCTGACGGTGTTTTGGTATGAAAAATGATTGAAACATTTTATTAAAAGTATCAGAACCATTTGATTGAAGCCTTTAGTAAAAATTTGATATATAAAACATAGCTATCAAAGACATAAATAATTTTTTGTATTAAAAAATGCGTGGATGTTTTCGCATAAATAAGGCAAAATCATCTGTCAATTTTCAATTTACTTCTGTCTATATTGCGGCGTAATACTGTTTGACGAAAGACCTTAACACATACAACCATCTACTTGAACTTATTTTGGTTTAAGTAGACAATATGAATATTTAATATCATTACAACAAAAAAACTTTTAACCGTTTGAAAAACACTAATGCTGGCAATGTGGCGTTGGTAGTTTATAGTCAGTTTACCTCAAAGTGATAATTTTCCGCGTGAGTACCGGCACACTATGCCCATTGTATTTTCGTATCAGAGAGGTAGTAATTTTATTTCATAGTAAAACCATCCGATGCATTCAATGCATCTTTGTTTTGTATTGAGGCCAGCGAATTAATGCTTGCACAGCATTAAATCTTTTTTGGGAACACACGTAATTCTAATAAGGTAAACACAGTAAAGTATTAATTTTGTTCCAAAAGAGTTATGTGAACATAATGATATATACACATTGGCTTGGGGAATGAGTCGATTATTGGCGACTTGCGAAAAGCGTGTCAATTGGCCACAGCGATTCGTTCATTTCAGTCACCTCATTGGGTGTGCTAACTGACTTAGTTTACCGCCGCTAATTTTGCCGAATGTAGATAATAGGTATGAATTATGAAATATAGGTGTCATATCAAACATAGAATCGTGGCTCACGAATCGGAATTGTTCTCCGCGAACGATAGTAAATCTTATCCGTTATATTTTTTTTGCAGCAGTAGTCCGTATTATGTCTCGTGAGTGGCGATTCTTTGTTGTTTTTGTATGACAACGTTCGTTTGAACGGTTCTTCGGATTCGCGATTCGTTCGTGACTCTCGTTCACTTCGAAGGTTAGGTCGCTTGAATTCGTCCGTTCTCGAACGACGCATGTCCATATACCTTTATAGCTATTCAGGCTCTGAATATGGCGTGATAACTAAACAGTTATCAAGTATACATTATGTAATTCAAAGCATTGCTTTTTTTAAACCTTATTATTTTGGAATTTTTTCAAATTAATTCCAATTAAATCAATAAAACAAATCTATTTTTACTCTGATTGTTTTTAAGGTACATAACTAAAATTCTCACTATATATTTATTAGAAAGTGACATTACGTTTAATATTAATAATATTTAATTCAATTGAAATCGAAAACCACGTATGAGAATTTAAATTTCATTTATTTATTTCTACGAGGAACTTATGAAATCATAACTATTATGCATAAATTACAACTATAATGGTTTTTAGAAATTGTTAATAAGTTGTTTAAGCTTCATTATAAATATATTTTTATTGTGTTACCTGAAATGTATACCGGTGTATATAAGAGGTATAGTAGAATTATTTCAATGTAACAGGTACACATAATGTATTTGAATTCGAGTAAAATTTTATTTGAAGAATATTTCGAAGAGTCTGTCCAGATATATTTGATTATTAATTCTTAACGAGCTTAAATAATAAAGGCGCTTGCTACCATATTCCTTTCTAGACGGTTAAGCATTTTTCAACATGAACATCTCACTAAAGAATTTATGTAGTTTGTGTGTCTTTGTGTCTGGATCATAATGATAGTAAGTATTATAAAAAGGTGTTTCGGAGAATCTTTTTTTGTTAATAATAAATTGGAATACCTATTAGGCAAAAGAGAACATATTAAAATGGATACAGTAAGGAAGGGTATTGATTTAAATTCCACAGTATTATTAAAAGCACCTACTACTATTTGAGGGTTTATTTCCCGCTAACCAGATATGGGGAGGAAAATTCCCTAACTCAAATTTTTAATTTCTGGCGAGAAGGATAATACTAAGTGAAGTAAATGTAAGAGTGGTGTCCTATAAAAAATCTGCAAAATAAATGGCTATGATTTTAAAATTATTGAGCTTGAGTGCAAATACACAAAAATAATCATAGCTATTTTTTGTTCTTCCTAATATTGACAAGCACCTCAAAAATCCATTAACAGTGTAAATAAGTACACTAACTGTGTAAGGCCATTTGCTAAATATTTAATATAAAATAATTTTTTTTAACTTTGATATTCTACTGGTTTTATCACTAACGTGACGCGTCTGTTAGTCTGTTAGCTTGAAGATGCTTCTTAAAGAGGCGAAACGCGTCACGTTAGTGATAAAGCCTGTGGAATAAGAATGTAATCAATTTTAATTTTATATGAAAAACTAGTTGGAACGCCCGCCATAGATGACGGTATTGAAGTTGAAATACTGAATGTCTAAAGTAGCTGTTCTTTAGTTTCCGTACTGACATACTGATTGTTGTTTGCCTCAGAATTTGCGTCACGTCGGAACTGTGTGTATTGTTTATATCACCGAGGATACTTAGGTCATGAGAAATTTCATACCTATATGTGTATATGATAATAATAAAACGTCTACGTCTACGCCTACATACCGGTCTGGGCTATTATATATCAGATGAATTCCCACAAAGTTACCGCCGAATCCATATATGAAAAATATATTTAGTGATAAATGTTTATTTTTACTCGATACCCATCACGTGACTTGATTAGTTTCTACTAATAAAATGTCTTCTGAATTATTACGGTATTAAACACTTAAGGAGAATTTTCACTAGCCACGTAATTAGTGAGAAGTTTTGATAAGAAATCTTTAAGGAATGATAGCAAAAAATTGTTTATTTAAGCATAGTTCTGACGTCGACTTGATGCCGAAATAGCTGTTTAAAATATTTGATAGTTTTTGTAGAATTGTATACGCAAATTCAAAAAAATATTAAATATCGTAGAATAATATTTGTCAAATTAGTCATGCAATAATTTCTGTTTTAAATAGGTTTTTGATTTTATACACTTCAAAACCCCTTAATGGAATCGTTTGACAGAATAAAATCCGAAAATTATATTATTAGCTAAATATTGAGGCGTGGGTTGAACCACAGTAGAGCCATTAATGTTTGCTAAACATGTTTATTTTCTAACGAGGAATGTAGGTGATCGTGATATTTTATTGGCGAAGTCTTTAATAAGAAAATATAATTAATTTGAAAATTTCACTGAAAGTTAAGTTGACGAGGAGAAGGTAATGGAATTTACTTAATTAATTTTACAACACGAAATTAATATTTAGAATTGAATTACTGTTTTTATGTTACCTATAAATACATGATTGCATCTATTAGATAGGATATTATAAATGAAAACAATAATAAAAAGTTCACAGTTAAAACGATAAAAACTGCTGTGTGTAATTTAATGCTTTCCATTCGAATGTTCTTATGAACCTGGCATAAGTAAAAACGATAAAAAAAGCACAGGAAATGGCAATTAACATTAGTTAAGGTAGTCATAAAGCTTCATAATAACGCATTTCTTGTTGAACTTCATTAAGTTGCATCTTATACAGTGTTGTCCAAATCAAAATTCATTCACGACTAAAGTATGTCCGCGTTGGCGTTCATGATACCACTAACCCACCAAAGACGACGTGTTTGCGTAAATACAGTCTGACTCTGTTACTCTACTGTTCTATTAACTGGAGAGAATAGATTTTTAGATTTAGAAAACGCTTGATTTAACGATTATAAAAATACTACCAATCTGAAGTATTTCAACCCCAGATTAAAAAATGACTGCATCTTATTAAATCTTTTTGAATTTCTACGATATTTTCTCTTCGCATTGATTTCAAATTAAGCAGATGGGATATCAAATGTATATTGTGAATCACACCATTCACTCCATTTGCCTTAGAAATGTGCATTTTTTCAAATAAATAAAAGAGTCACTTTGATTTCCGAATTTCAATAGTAAACACTTATTTTCTTTTACAAGTAACTAATGAGTACTACCCGGCATGCGTTGCAATTTCACTCAAAGAAATGCAGAGTTAGTGTTTTAATTATGTTTATTGAAGTACTTTTAGATGTATGTGAAACAATATTTTTTGTTTTTCAGTCTGGTTCAGAGATGTCGCTGGTTGTACAATCTGACTCTTTTTAAGATTTTATTTTTTTTTCTTCAAATAAATTTACGGGTGTGCGCACAACAACCCACCAAAATTTGATCGAAATCGGATGAATGGTAAAGGAATGCATAGAGGAAAACCAAACAAACAAAACAAATCTTCATTTTTATATATATATAGATTGTAAATTCTTTGACTAATTTTCTATTTATATTATTAAAAATAATTTTGGGAAAAGATATGCCGAAACTTTGTAATTTAAAAAAAAATCAAATGAACACCAAGATTTGGTGTTCCATGATTAAACAAGTCTGAGTAACATTTGTATCGTAATTGATATTGCGCCGCCAAATAAATTGGCAAGTGTGGGTGATTGATGTATTATATTAGAATATAATTTATATTATGTTATAAAGAATCATTTCAATGATTAATAATGAGTCTTTACATTTTTGTTTGAAAATATCTCTGCAGAAATGTCATTATGTGATTCGACTTCTTATTGCTTGTTTGCTAGTGTGTTATCGATACTTTGGACAGAACATTCATTAAAAACAAAACGTCACCGATTAATCGATTCAAATAAAAACAAATCGGTGTTTTAGATTTTCAGTTTTGTTATTTTATACCTCATGAAGTTTGTCGACACACGAAAATTAAATAATTTTAATTATCGTTTTCAAGCTGACAATTGATGTGTAACATTGTCATGTTAAGAAATTCATATATGAAATTTCTTCAAGTGATTACGGTTGAAATTTAATTTAGGTTTTTTGATACATTTAGAATTGTCTGCTACAGTTATAGATTTCATATAGTATATTGTAATGTTAATATCGATGGCTTATTTACACAGTGAGACACATAGAAATTGGTTGTTTTGAGATGTGGCCGATCAAAGTTTTGACTCATCTAAACTGACTCGTAAAAAAATGGCTTATTATTTGTATTACTTTTTTATTCAAATAGGTGGTCAATAGTTTATAGTTTTAGAACTAAAGGTTGTTTCTTTATGGAACGCCACGATTCATAAAGATATATTTCCACAATACGATATTTCGATATGTATGTATACGAAACTGAGAAATTATTTGATTTTGCAGATTTCCATAGGCAAATATCTGCGTTTTGAGAGAAACCCTGTACATTTTACAAGCTGTACTTTTGGTGTTTGAATATAATGGCTAACGTAACTCAAAACATCACATTCTTGACTTATCCTCCTATAGAACTGAGCCATCGATGTAATAATTATAATGATCACAACCCTGACTACGTTTGCGATGAACGAAACTGGTCCTGATCAAATGTGAAATGAGTACAAAATTTTTTAAATATTTTTATATAAATAATTCCTATCGACTAAGAATCGACAGTTAACACCTTACAAAATATTATTTGAAAGACGATATTTTCATGTTTTGACGTATCTACAAATTAAAGTGATTAATTTGAGCGTATCTGATTAATTGAAACATGCCTCAGAGCAAATACATAATGCTTATTTATCAATCACATTCCATTAGTGATTTACTAAGCGTCTTATGTTATTGCATTAACTCTTCTTAAATCAATAACTAAATTGAGATCAAGTATGCTTTATGAAGAGAATTATGAATCATGTTTAGTGGTAAGGAAACATTATTTTAAACGATAATATTGTTTAGATGTTGTAAAAGCATAGTTATCAAGTGGCTTAGAATGTTTGTATGCATTGGACTCAAATTCCACATTAAACATTGAGTATAAGCATTATTTTTATCAACGACTTGTCATAAAATCTTGTATCAATATTAAACATGAATTAAATTTAAAAATTCTAAACTCTATATTAGCAGATTAAATTTGGATATGTCCAATTAAAAAATTGAAATTGATTTGTTTTATACTACTTCCACGTTTTTTATAATGATCAGATAATTATAAAGTTGTTTTTGAGATTTTGAAGTACATTTTAAAATTTAAAATTCAAAGTTATATTAATAAGACAAGATAATCGTTAAAGAAACCTAAGTATTGTCTTTCGTTTTCAACTTCTAAAAAGGATATATATAATATATAAAGCGTCATATCTAAATACCTTAGTCGTTTACAAAATGTAATTCTAAAGTAACACTTTATCACCAAAATCAATAGATTAATTATATTCTAACATTTTCAGAAGTTAAATACTGTCATTATGTTTGCTAGGTTAGTACTGGGCGTTTTCAGAATATAATACTTAATTCATCATCATCGCCCCCTCATTACAGAAACTAAAGACGTGGGTCGATTTAATGAGGGAATTAAAAATAAATAAATGTGGTAGTGTCAATAAAATGTATTAGAAAAACACTAAATAAGCTCTTTTAGCAATGTCAATTTCCATGTGTCTTTCTGTATTTAGTTGGGCAAGGTTGGTGTGATATCTATTTTTTGTCACCGGTTTTCGACTCTTGAAATATAATAAATAAGGGGGGCTCACTTTTCTAAAATTTTGAACTTTTTATATTATGTGACATTATTTTTTAAATATTTGGCGATACGTGCCAGAAAGTAAAAAAAATCAAGGAGTGTTTTTAATCAAGTTTTTTCATCGTCAATTAGAGAAGAAAAAACTTTTAAGGTGTCAACTGTCAATTCTTGGTGGAAAGGCAAAATATTTTAAAAAATAAAACACAATTCATTTGTGCTACTTCCACATGTTCATAATGATCAGGACCGGTTTTGCTCATTACGAGTATTATCAATTGATAGAAATACAAACATAACAGGCCTATTTATATAAAATTGAGTGTAAAATGAAGGTATATAAAACTGATGGTTCATGAACTAAGACAAGAAATTACTGATTACCAAACAAATTATACATTAATCAAATAAAATAGTCTACAATTAAAATGTTATGGACCTCTTACAAATCAATAAATACTAATCACAAATATAGCTACATTAAAAGTCCATTAGCTGAGCAAAAAATTTTTCATGACATTACTGTTGCATTACGAAAATAGCGGATTGGGGAAAATTATAAGAAAAAATTAGTGAACCATTTAAAAACAATCAAATATTAAGAATGTAATTAATATTAACAATAAACAGCCATTTTAAACAGTGGAAAACGCAGAGCAGCTATGAGCATCCAACAAATTTTTATATCTGAAAAACAAAAATTAAAGAGACAGAATCAATTCTTACAAGTTAAAATATAAAAATTACATTACAGGTATAATACAAATTAATGAATCGGATATAAGGAGAAGATACAAAGACGGTTTGCTCATTCAATAAATTTGAATTGGGCAAAAATTGGACACAAGAAATTGGGCAAAAAAAAATAAAAATAAAAAACTCTGTAAACATCCATGCACAAGATCTCAAATGTGAAATTGGAAGTTTGAATTACCATCTAAAAATCGCATTGGGTTTGTAAAATATTTGAAAATACATGCAAAGGCCGCGGGTCAACATTATTGCAGTTTTTACAATGATTTACGAACGATTTTTCTCAGCCATTAAAAAGAAACGTTAGACAAAAGGTTCGCAGGCAGTAACCAATATGTAATTCATTAAGAGTCTCTCATAGTGTATACAGATATAGCGAATCAATTACCATTCAAAAAAAAAAGTTTCTCAAATATATAAAAAAGGTAGGTACTCAGTAATTTTGTGTCGTCTATGAAAAAGGGGTCGAGCGACAGACGCACAAATAGTCATCGTTAAATGCCAATTTTCAAAAGTACTGCTATGAGAATCCTTCTATGATTCGCATTTCGTAAATATGATTAAACATTAAGGGGCTTTTGAAAACATCTCTTCTTATATTGTAAGTAGAAATTTTTAGCAATCATTCACTATAAAACAACCAAATAATAATGATGCTAGGAAATGGTAATGTTATTAAACTGATAACTATTTCAACATAATTTTTGTTTGATGTGTATTTGTCACATTGCACGTAAATAACTATTATTCTAAGAATTTTTGATTTATCAAATAAAATGAAATACGAGTAGAAAAATAAATATTATATAATGACAGTAGCGCGATCTTTATTATTCACGAAGATGAAAGATTCGGATATCTAACCAGTTTATTAATAATATTAATCTTATGAATGCCGTTACACGGTAAATTGATTTTCAATAAAACGTGTCAAAATTAAGTTACTATTATTTGTGAAACATGTTTCGATCATTCGGATTTGTCATCAAACTAAAATAACTATGAATTAATGCAATGTAAAATCCGCATCCATTGAAATATTATAATAATAATTATTAAGAAGTGTGAATATAGAGATAATAATTTTCTCGCTTTAATTTACAACTGAAGCAGTATAATTTGGATGATTTAGTTTAAATCAACCAAATTTGTATATATATCGCTTATTCTAAATTAAATGCAACGTAATTGGGTGTTTGTAAACATGGAAATCAACACATATTATTGTTACGTTTGTAATAGATAATTAATCTGTTCCGACAATCGCTGAACTTGTGGAGAGTAATTTTATTTGTCACATTACGATTATTTTGACAAATCGTCTTTTAAAATTGGTTTTTGGCTTAGGATACCTTTTAAAAACAAAAATATCGATTGAATGGATTGTGTTAATTTGTGTGTTTGGTATATAAATCATAGATTCAAGTTATAACGAAAAATAATAAAATATAAGCGAATTAAACAACAAAATTCGTCAGCTATGATTTTCAAATATTTTATATACCTACATATTTGAACAAAAAATAATAGCTATTAATATGATAAATCTGCGACAATATTTTTTGTTTTTTTGTTTTTACAAATTTAAATTGACTTTAAGTTTTATATTATATTAACATCAAATTATAGCTTCCAAATAGCTATCGACTTTTCTTTTAATATAAATCGATGCAATTTGTAAATTGCTTTAGAAAATTAGTAAATAAATTACAATTTTTCTACTGCTTCAGATAAAATAAAATTACATACATGTGCTGCTACAGTTTAGAAATAAGTACACTTGTTTTTTGCCTGTGGCGAATAGATATTACAATATTTTTTTATTACCTTCATTATATCGTATTATCTCGAAATTTATCGTTATTAAGCGGATTTATTACCGAAAAAAACTGTCAAAAAATGATAAATTAGTTGTATGAGAAGAGTGAGCTGTCCTTTATTTCTTTAGTAAATAGACAGTTTTTATGAATTTAGATTTCTTACGTTTTCCAGTTTCTAATATATCACAAATGCAGAGTCTTAATATTTTCCAAACCAGATATGGAAAGAGAAATTAAACTTTGTGAAATTGCATAAAGCTTCTTGATGTATTTTTTGAAATTATGTGCAATATGTCACCCATACCAGATCGATCTAATATGTTATCAGGGTTCCTTTAATCTTAATTAAAAGTTGTGATATGTATTAGAAATGATGTTTATGCATTAATTCATGAAACTTTTCTTGATATTCATAAAATTCATTTATTATGTCAAAAACATCTCATTCATTATCAAATTCATTTATTATGTCATTATGTCAAAAACATCACAATTAAACGATTCATATATTTTAGGAACAAAAATACCTGTTGGATGTCTATGGAGTCTTGTAGTTGTTTTGATTTCGTAAATTTTATGTACTGATGTTGTGAAAATGGTTCTGCGTTTGCATCAGTTCTTACACCTTAACAACGATCCCCCCTTTTCTTGGTACCTACGTGATTTGCGCTGGTGTTTTCAATTAATAAACAATAGCCACTATTCTGTGATTATTGTTATAAATTTATCAATTTCTTCTATTCTTAAAGTGCGTGGTTATTCTAATGGCCAAGAATATAGTACAACTGAATGTTAAGAAATATCTCTATATGTAAAAATGAATATTTGTTTGTTAGTCCTCTATGCGTTCCTTTCCCATTCATCCAATTTCGATGAAACGTTGGGGAGTTGTTGTGCGCACACCCGTGAAGGTTTCTCAAGAAAAAAGTTTAAAATCTATTTTTTTTTGTTCCATGTCCGCTCCCAATGTGGAGCATATGGTCTCCTAATGGAGGTATCTTAACAGATTTTTTCTACGAGAACTGCTTGTTACTCAGTTGCTGAACCTCTCTTTTTTCGAAGAGATTAGGGTTAGAAGGATAGGGCTAGCACAGGACTAGTGATTAGCTAATCGCTCTCGCTACGCCCCGTGAGGATGGAATGGGTGGGAGGGAGGAGTCAGACTACGAACAGAAATCCATAAATCGATTGAAAGATTAATCTATGAAAACCGTTCGCACCGGGAATCGAACCCGAGACATCCGTAACCGTAGTCAGCGACGTTACCAACTGCGCCACGGACGCCGTCTATAATCTAAAAAAAAGAATCAAATACGTACAACAGCGACATCTCAGAAAAACCTTCCGATTTATTCGTGTACGCACTAGACTGAAAAAAATATTCTGTATCCAAAAACTTTATTAATTAAAACACTACCCTTTATTTCTTTGAGTGGTATTGCGACGCATGCCGGGTACTCACTATTAGATTATGAAAATGCAGAAATTTGTTTGAAATTTTTTTTTTGAATATATAAATAACATTCCATTTTATATTGAAACAGTATATTGCAGAAAAAATAAGAGAAGGATTGATTACCCACGCCCCTTTAATTATACTTGCATTATGAAAAGTTTTTTCTACTCATTGCAACGTCAATTTGAATAACTAAAAAGTATTGATGCGTTCAAATAGACAAATACCATAAGCAACTGAAATTATTTCACGGGCTGCCTATAATAAATAATTTATTCAGGTGTCTATTGCATAAAGGAGTTTGTACATAACGAATATTTTAAGTAGAATGTGTTCCTGCGCCGTTTGACCTTAAAGTGGTTCAGCAGCATTCTTTCTGTTCAAAGCTTCTCGTGCATAAATAACCCAAACACCTTTATTCATCACAAAAGGTGAGTGATTATGACCAAAAAGAAAATATTAATGCTAGAGCTAATCGAAGCTGTAAGAAACTTTCAGTGCAACCAAAAAATGTCAGGATTCAACTTGAGCTTACAGATATCTATATTCGATTTCCTGTGTATTGTTATTTTGTTAACAGTAAAATCTTGATATAACGAGATAATGCGGGCCAAGTTGGATGTCCGTTATGGCCGAAAACATTTATACACATGGCCAATGAAGTCTCCATAAATAGGCTATAAATGCAGACGACTGGGGTTTTTTAGCGCGCTTCAAATCATCGACCGGCACACGTTAAACCTACGGCAGCTGTGCCATCATATTGAACATACTCGGGCCTAAAATTGTTTACGAGCGATATAAAAATGTATTATTTAAAATGTACAATTTTAGCATTGAACCGTTGACGAGTGATTAATGCCTCATTGAGTTTGCTTGACATTATTAGAAATTTAAAAATATCTGACGCACCAAATTTATCCACTATTGGTAAAATATTATGAAATGAAAGAGACGTCATTCTTTTTTGTTTGTTCATCTCCATCTTGACAATAAGATGCAGATAAAACCTTGACAGTTAATCCACCAATTCCATTTTCCTAAATTTTCTCAATGTACATAATCCATTCGTGTCACAAACGTAAAATTTCAGTGAATATTGTGAACTAAGATATTCATTTCGGTCAGTTCGAGTCCATTCGTGCGCTCGAATGCCTGAAGATGCCGAAAGGCGAAATCCAGGTCATTAGTGATAAAATACATGGAAGTGTACAAAATCTCAATAATCCAAATAGGATATTTATGTTGTCAAAATATAAAACATACGCTGTATTTTGTTTTAAATAAATTTTAACATATTTCACATTACCGTCATTTCATATTATTTATTTCTGTGATTGCAGGTAACTATCATCAATGCAATCCTTGAATATACCCGATCTGCGTTTGCTGTGAAGTAAGATTACTTTCAACTTATTACCAAAACAAATAATAAGATTTTTTTTAATTGTTTATATTACAAGAGATAAGAGATATATTGTATATCTTACGGCATCTTAAACATTATTTTTTTATGTACAACGCATAATATTATTTGTTTTACTGTACAAAATAGCAAGTAGGTAGCTTAAAAATATTAAAATAACCACATGTCTAAATCAATGCAATTAATAGTTTCCAGTTTACTAAAGACTTTGACCCTTTTTTTCTTTAAATTACCTTTAGACGCAAATGTTCTACACCAAAACCTATTGCAATATAAAATAACACTTGCCAATATTTTCTCTGTTTCAATATAATAAAAATGATTCGCTAAGAACAATTTAGCCATAGTCACGTCAACAAACTATGTACCATTTTTGAAATGTTACTTGATTTGACATTTCATTTAATTTGTGATTCATTGACCACTTTTTGCGGATCGAGTTCGATAAGAAGTAGTATTCTTTTTCAATTTCAATAACGAAGCATGTAAACATACCGGCGCGCCACTTGTATCGCACGTGTCCAAAATGTAAACCGCGTATATGGATACATCGCTACATCAATCAATAAAACATCCAAATAACTGTTTATTCTAGCGATGTTGTACTGCGAGTTCTAATTTCGAATTTTGTTTACCTGGCTTTAAAAGAAAAAGAAAAACTCAACTGAACTGAGAAGACTATTACCGACGTTCATTTATTCATAGGGTATACTTTTGAATGAACCACATTACAAAATGTATTTGAAAATTTGTAAAAAGTGATTTCACACTAGTCTAGTAGTAATTACACTCCCTACGTATTTATAATTCTGTATTTGCGAACATGGGATTTTACAAGAGACCATTTCAAAAATTCATAACGCAATTGCATAGTAACGACTGCATGTATCTTCTTCAAAATTAGAACAGTGCTACAATTTTAAATCTAATTTTCCCTGTTGTTTGATGCCTACCCATAGAACTAATTGCGTAGACAACGAAAATGCAAAAGACGTTATAATCACATAATATGTGGTACTTACGTGATTATACGTAGGGAGTGTCAGTATTATGGTATATAGTACGTTTGATAGTTGAATGTAAGATATGTCAGTAAAAACGATTTTGTATTTATATCACGTAATTTTCACTATAAAAACGCATGAATAATATCTTCGCATTGAAACAGAATTTAATCCATACCATCTTCGCTCTCACACTGGAATTAGAATATAGTGTATTCATACTTTGTGAATCATCCATGTAACCGTGCATTTTTGATTAGGTTATAATGTAAAAAATGAACATTCAAAAATCGTGTATATTTATTAAATGAAAAACATACCTTCCTGTAATTTCTGTATATACCCTTTTTATGTATATTTTTAACTTGTGGTGTGCCGCGGAAATCTGGGAAAATTTTTGTAGGGTCGAGGGGTGGGGAGGTTGAGGAGTACCGAATTAGAGTGCGAGTTTGAATAATACAAAATGTTTCATAGGCATTTATGTTTTAATTTCGTTAGTTGTCTTGTGTGATAGATCTTATTTTCCTGAAAAAAAAAGAAAAACTTGATTTCTTCAATTTTATTTGATAGTCAAACTTTCCTTTTTTTTTTGTTTTTGTTACCACATTCAATATTTTCGAAGTTTGTTTCTTAGAAGATATTAAAAACCGATATTCGAAAATTCAACGATATAATCGAGGTAAAGTTATTTATTTGCGAATCCAATATTACAAGTTTATAAAAGTAATGCGTGTAGCGGTTATATTCTGTACTAGTATGAATTAATTTTTTCGACACTTTCATGCATAATCAAAAGTTTAAATCATTTTATATTGAATTATACGGATTTTTTTTTCATTCGAACCAGTCCACGTATCAATTGAATTGCAGATTAACTACAGTAATGTCTATACACTAATAAAAATTTCCATAAATGCTTCTGTGCACGACGACCGCTGCTAAATTTAATTATTTGAAGAAGTCAGCGCTATGAAACTGATTATAAAACCATTATATAGTTCATTGATATAACTAGAAAAGGAAAAAATAATAAAATATATGTAAATATATATCCTAAATATTTTATTCACGAAATGAAATGTTTTAAAACGATGTTTGTTCGCATTACTCCACTATTTGATACGATATATTTATAAGTCATTCCCTCAACTTCTCTTTATATAACAGTGAAGATAAAAAGACAAGATGAGTATTTCTTTTCAAGAATTCGAATATTTTAAAAGATATTATTTAATGAGAATTATTTGAAAGACAGTCGCTTAATATCACTTTTCGGAAAGGGTAATGTGTGATGCGTGGCAGATGATCTAAGGAAACGATTAAAGGTTAAATAATCAATGACTATGTTTTATTGTTTGGGTGAGGTAGGAAGGGATGAGAACGTTACTGATATCCTTAATTTGGGATTTAAATCCATCAACTGGTTTAAATTTAGCCGAATGCAAATTGTTTGAGGATTAATTAGCTCAGATCTTTATCGTAGAACTCCGGTAGTTTTTAAGAACTTCGTTAATATTAAGGCATCCAATCCCGGACTATTTTTATGATCTCGGGATATCGGGATTCAGAATTACTCAATCCCGGGATCCCAGGATTGGTCATTAAGTGTAATTTCATGTGTACATTTAAAATATAATTTGTGTCCATTTTTACTTCAATTGGAATGTATATATGATAAAATATTTTTTGGGCATTAGAATGATTTTTTGTTGATTTAAAATCAGACGGTCATTTCCAAAAAAAAGAAAAAAATATTTTTAAAAGAAACATCGTTCAATTTTATTTATTGCATTATTATGGTAGGTTTTACCAAATGGTATCCAAAAAGAGATCGTGTCTCTCAATTTGACTTCAAAATATTGTAGTCCGTTCATTTAAGAAGCAGTCTTAATTTGTACTCCATTTTAAATTGTTTAAGAACGGCTATTACGAAATATGAGAATGAGAGAGACTACAATAAATTAATATTAATTTTATAGCCCGAAATCCCGAGATTGTCTGAATATCAATCCGGGGATTACGGGATTGAATAATCGACCGGGATTGGACGCCTTAGTTCATGTGGAACCCCATATTTACACGGCACGTAATATCACTGGAAAATATCAAGTTATAAATATTAAATTTGTATCAGAAAAATTTAATTAATGGCTGTCTCAGACACACCGTTAATGTAAAGTAATGCAAATCGTAAACGGATTGTTATGTGCAGATACGCATTTTATACACAGTCGATTGAGATTCATGAAGAACGATTATGCTCGCTAATTTATTCCAAGCTAGAAGCGTTTTCTCACTTTTTTTCAATTGAACTACGGCAATGAGGCTGTGACGCTGCGGCTGATGCTTTTTTCAATAATCATTATCGTTGGATTATTGATTAATATGCAAGATTCGCGGATAACAGCTTAGTAAACGTTGATAGGGTATTATAAACAATTACTCACAGCCGTTCAGCAACGCTCTTCAAAACATTGATAAAACAATTAGCTTTTAAAATTTAAGTAGCATTATTTTGAAAGATATGAAACCGAAATGAAAAATGGAACTTTGATACAGGTTACTGGCCGCGGGCTCGTAATTGAGTCCTTGAAAAACTTTGGTTGCTGTCCGCGGACTCGTATATGCGTCCTACGTCATACATTCCATTATATTGAAAAAATACTGGGTTTTAATCGAGTTTGATTTCAAATGTCAACGACAGATGGTGGTATACACATCAACGCATCATTTAACAAAACATAAACAATATTTTTACCACACAGTTTTGTAAAACTACCCCTAGATGGTACACGTTTATTTTTTTCTCTCTCGTAGTATTGGTTATTATTATTTACACATTGCGTAATGATTTACTGAATGGGCCATGTGGCATTTTTATGGTGCTTGAGTCATTATGATAACCGTGTCCTGTCCTGGGGTGACTTGTAACATCTGCAACGGGGATGATATGAGAAGAAAGGTTTTTTTTATTGGATTTAATTTTTTTTCACTACACCACATAAGTACGCAACCCAAAAATATAGAACCACTGCTCAAACGGCATTGATTTATGCGGCGAAGTATCTGGAAGCCATCAAATCAAATTTGGTTAAGATATCTCAATTGGTTTACAAATTATTGTAAATTAAGTGAAATGGCAGTTTTTTTGCGAATTTTTTGCAAAGTCGCCCGGCCGCCAGGCGAAATTCAATAAAAAATATGCGGCCAGTAAGCTGTTAACTCTTTCAGTATTTTAAAGTTTGGATATAATTAATTGATGATAATATATGTTTAATTGTAGTGATACATATCTTCGCCTCAGGTAAACAAGGTTCCATCTGCCGTTTTTTTTACAGAATCACTATTAAATGCAGTATTATTCGAATTAAAAATGCGTTCCTATCTGCATTTAAAAACCTTCCAATTGTCCGTCAATCCATAAGAATTCGAACTAGAAAAATGTTCTATCTGAAAAACATACCAATGCTACAGTGCATTAAGGTTCAATCTGAATATATAATAAGACATATCGCGTGTAGGAAATTACAGTCTCAAAAGTCGTCGTCTTTCATCACGTATGTGAATGCATAAGAGTATTTCATTAAACAAGTTACATTTTCTGAAATCTAAAATTTCTTATGCTGAACAGTTTTAGTTTTTCCAGATAGAACCTTGTTTATCCAAGGCGACGATATAGTAATAATTTTAATCCTTATCTCCTTAGGGTTCATTTTTTGTTTAATATTACACATCACTTGCACACGATATACCTATGTATATGTATCCAATAGTTCAACCAGCCAACACCTACGAGTTCAAAAATAAAAGTTGCCCCTATATATTTGAGAGGTACGTTTATATTAAAATCATATAAGTTTTTAAGAAATAGTCGTATTTTTAGTTCAGTTATAACTCACTTATACTCATTGCATTTAAATAGTTTTCATATTTCACTTAAAATGTTCCTTTATTGTTTGTGTGTTTATAAGTGTCCTTTAAATGACTTTTAATGTGGAAGACTGTGCACTTTTCTAAACGATAGAGCTTTTGAAAAGAGGTATTTTGTAGTAAAAAATACTCAAAAGTTTTTGTGTTTGTTGGAAGTTTTTTTTTGCCGGAACAGAAACAAAAAATATACTCTACCCTTTTGATACTAAGAAACAAAATGATGATACACTAATATGGATTTATGAGAATTAGTATAGGTATCAAAACAGGACAACTATGTAAATACAAAAAATAAACAACACCTGCATATCTCTAGCTGTTAAGCATTGCTTTTATATTTTCGGTTAGATGGCTTAAGTGTATTTTTGAAAAAAAAGTCCAAGGAAAACCACAGTTTATCAATGGACGGGTTATTCGTAAAACGGATGCAGTAAAGGTCTATTCATGTTTGATCTAAGAACCTACATAATAAAAATGTTGTATCGTATAAAAGAAACGGCATTTCCGTTGAAAACAATGAAAGTATTTCGGAAATGCCTGCCCATAATTAATAACAAACGCAATAAAACATGTGTCTTCACAGAGTTCAAAGTTTCGATGCATTCTTTACAAATTCCAAAATGGCTGTGCAATCGTTTCAAAAATTTCTGACAAAACGATAGATAACAACTTTTCATCTCTTGTAATAATTTATACGTCAAGTCTTTGGTCGAGTGGTTAACGCTGTTTCCTTCGGTTGCGGTGCTAACGAGCTAGAATCCCAGTACAGACAGTTTCGTAAATTGTTGTCAAAAATTTATGAAACTCTGTGCGAAGGCAATCATGTTTATGATTGTCTAAAATTCCCTCTCACCAACCTAATTCTAAAAACAGGATGAGTGAGAGCGTATTAACTAACCATAAGTTCTATCTTAACCGCATCATTCTATCTCTGTCGAAAGATGGAGATCGGGCAACTGAGGAACAGGTAGTTTTCGTATAAAAACTAATGTTGAAATAAATTTGGAGTCTATATGATCCTTATTGGAAGTGGAAATGTTGAAGAGATGTTGAGCGAATAAATAACATTTATTTTTTAACATTTCTGTAGAGATGCAATATAATAATATGAGAAGACCCGAATCGAAGATAGGCAAATGGTCGGTTATCGACGTTCTGGAAGGTCTGGGATCTCAAACAAACACCATTTCAAATCCGCTTAAACTGTTATTTATTTTTAATCGAAGATGCAGTGGTTTAAAATACACAAAAATATTCTTAGCACATAAAATTGAGTCAACATTTACGTTTACTTAACACATGAATTTACTTTTAAGTTATAATGCAAGTGACACGGCAAACGTTTTTAAATTAAGTCCAATTACAAAACAATCCACAACGTCAACAGTGCCGGCCACGGGGCCGGCGGCTCTCCCGGCTCGAAGGCTGGCAAACGACTCTGGAACAAATCAAAAATCGAACTCCCACACCGTCAGAGCCACCCCTTTCCGTCAAAAATGGATTCGTCCAGCAAACGTGTCTACCGGCTGTTGACCGATCGCCCTTCATGACAAGAGTCGGGTCGATTTCTATGAATCATTATCATTAACGCGGTGCGTTCTCAGTTATGGACCCTGATAAAACTTAAACCAGGATGTGTCCAATATTACGAGTTGACTTTATTTCATACAATTAGATTTATTATTCGAAACAAAATTTGGAGAGAGAAGTATATTTATAATAAAATGTAGTTAGTAAAGTGAGATAAATAAAATTTAAGTATCATATATTTCATCGTATTTAATTATTTATATATTACTACATCGTGATGAACCATTTTGTAAATTTTCTAACGGGCTAAATCAGAAACAGAGAAACACAAAAGAAAATACTTAATTTTTTCTGCGATGAAATGAATACTTTCATTGTAACGGATTTATTTATATATATTATTACATAAACCCAGCCATATAGTCGAAGAAAGACTTTGGCTCGATTGTATCCACCACTAGTAATATGTTTTACCCATTCATACCATTTCCAATTATTAATATATGTATGTATTGATGCAAAACGAATGGGAAATTTCTCGATTTTATGTAAGTGTTGTTGTCCCAGTGAATTTCATTATTATTCATATGAAAAAGCACTTGACTACTTGGCATACAATAAAATGAATTATAGGTTACTTTCTATATTCCCATGTCATAGTAGTGCATTGATTGATTGTTCTAATCATACAACAATAACAAACAGTTTAACACTACGATAAGTTATTGCGACTGTAAAATTTATTTTAAAATTTGAATAAACGACTATTGTGACATATATTTATTATTTATTATCCATAAATATGATGTATTGTCTTAAATAATTATTCGTTTATTCATACGTGAAATTAAATATGTTAATTATATGAAATTAAATATGTAGGGCGAATATGAATTAGAAATTCCGAATTATCGAAAATTTCAACAGAATGTATTTATCACTATTAAAGTGTTAAATGTCAAATCTTGGTGGAAATGCATTATATATAAAAAATAACGTAATTTGTTTTATACTATTTCCACATTTTTATAATAATTAGAACCGGTTTCTCTCATCGCGAGTATCATCAACTGATGACATATAAAATTGCAGAAGTAGTACAATACAAATATTGTTTTATTTTTATAAATACGATTCATTAAATAAGCATTATTTATTATTTAAGGCATCCTTTTGACTCTTTTGAGGATAATAATGACAAGATGAGCTTAGGAAACACTAGGAGCAAGTAATACCTAGCCATAACTTTATTTTGCATTAATCTATTCGGAAATACAATTCTGTTACCGCGCAACTGAATGTAACGAAATGCCAATTGACAACGAGCACAGATAAGCAGTCCCCACTAAAAAAGATCTAAAATATATTTTCAATACAGTTTACTAAATAAAAATAGTACGTGGTTTAATATTAATATTGAATCAACCGAAAGGAAAATTACATAGAACCCGAATCTAAATTCACTTAACACTTAAAATACATTAACTCAGTATTTGTTAAAGTACACAAAATCAACTTTTACACAGCCGTGTAAGAAAAACCATCTAAAGAGATGCAGTAAAAAAAATGAAAGATAGGTGCCATAAAACTAGACAATGTAAACTAGAAGCCGTGTAAAAATAGTGCGTGCAAAAGAGGATATGGGATATTATTAAAACTTTTTCGTTTGGCGTTGGACCCAAGAGATTAAAATAATCTAATGCGAAAAAGAGAAATCACTTGATGGAGAGACAATCTTGAAGTATTAATAATTGGACAAACAGGCGGGCAATGATAATTGATAACTCGATTATAATAAAGTGTCTTGTTACAAGTCACCAAATTACACAAAAGATCGTTTAAATTGTATATAATAAACTTATTAAATTTAAACTCAGCTTTCACCGCGTGACTTACTGCAAATTTTGTTTCTTGAAAGCGCATTTTTTTGCGATGTTTAATGTTATCTTCAATCTTTTTTTACGAATAAACAATTATGTTATTGTAACCGAAAACGACGGCGTTTTTCGGAACAATGTATCGAACGATTTACTATGGAGTCGAGTCGAGTCGAACGGTTTCCCGCACAGCCGAGTCGAGATGATCGAGTTATTATCGCGAGATAATCGCCACCACCGAGGTATTCATTACAGTCACCTGTCCATTGAATACCGGGCATTTCGCGAATCGTGCGCATTGCTTGCTCAGGGTACCTATTATAATATACCGAACCGTGAACCTAGTGAATGGCGACTGCCATAGAACGTAGCGCTAATAATGGGCAGGTGTTGTACTTACTGGAAGTTCAAGTGAATATAATGGTGATTTAAATTGTCTGCCGCTGTGCATTATTCGATGTAGGAATTCAAGGATCCGGGTCCAATGGTGACCTGACATTTTTTAAAGCCAAGTCCGCTCCTCATGTGAAGCATAAAGACTCTAGTAGACCAGTATAACAGTACGAGAAAATGTTATTACGCCATCACTCTACTTCTCTTATATATCATGGGGAGAAAGATGGAACTAAGCCACGACTAGAAGTAGGCTGATAGCTCTCGCCATGTTCCGTTTTGAGAATTATTATATGTAAGATTAGTAATAACTTTAAAACACAGACATTCATACCTTCGAATAAAAATTCATAAATCAATTGATTAAATTAGACATACGAAGATTTGAATCCTTGGATAACGTAACCGAATAGAGTGAACGTTAAAGAACGTTGACAACTTGACTTCAGAACCGATATGGTACAAAGGAAAGATGTAACTGATAACATGGTCTGTGGACAAATGCTTTCGACAAACTTTTGTAGTTTTGATACCTTTTTTGTTCTATTAATTTATCTATTTTATTTAAAAGATGAATTAGCAAAATTTAAAAAAAATAATTCGTCTTGATGTATTTTAAATATTTATTAATGATTTACAATAAAGTAATATTATTTATGTGAATAATACTTATGTAAGTATTCTTACATACACGATTGGAATATGGGTTTTCACTGTAGAAAATTTGTCCCTAATAAATAATACTTTTTCGATTCTTATTCATCATTATCGGTAGTTTTAATGGGCTGTGTTTGCATATTAATTATTATCATAATAAAAGTGAAAGTTTCATGTGAAACAGAAAAAAATGAGATTTAATTATAATAACAGTCTATGCAAGCATTATTACTTGTCAATGAGATCATTATATTAAAACAACAAATTAAAATAAAAGTAAACACTATATACTTTCACTTGGGTAGCTTGATTTTGTTGAATTAAACGTAGATAAGAATAGAACGAGTTTGTTTTTCAATTTTCAATTATTTGTTTAACAATAGTGTATCTGTTAGTGAAAGATCTACCTAGAAATTAAATTAGTAATTATTATATTGATAAGGCGTACAAAAGAGCGACAGATCAGATATATTAGAACATACCCTATCTGGGAGTTTATATACATTTTTCACTTTTAAATAATAACGTAAATGCTTTCACAAAGTTTATTAGAAATATAATTGATACTTTCAACTGAGGGTGCTTGATCTAACATCATAATTGAGGTCAGTTTTAAGAAAGCGATAGCTGGAAGATGATTTTTCATACCTTTAAGTCAATCAAAGAAGGATATATATTGTATGGGAATGCCAGGTTTTAATAAACGTCCTAATTCCAAAAACTTACTTTAAAATGACTGAATTTACTTAAGAAAAATACTCACTTCACATTTTTTATTTATTGTGATAAAAATCATTCTCTAAAAAAAAGGTTTTGTAAATATTTCATTTTGTGAACAATTTAAATTAAGAATGCGAGAACATCCGAAAAAAAATGTTGTACATAGTAATATGAAATTAAAACTGCTAACGTTATTCCACTGGCTTAAGTCATATTAAAGATAAATTTTCACAAAGTTACCGCCGAATCCATAAAAAATGTTTACTCGTTTTTGTAATTTTGAATGCTTCTGTTGTATATTTATTAAGATTTTTATATCATTTCTATAAATATAATATTATTAAATTCTTGAGACATTATCTTACAAGTAAGATCTTATGTAACAGAAAATCCTCTTCTGAGAGTTTGGCGAGAATATCTTAAAAATGTTAAGTCATTTTATTTATCGCCATTGTTAGTTATGGCGACCAGTGCAATGAACCTAATATTCGTGACATTTGAAAGGAGCAATTCGCCGATATTTTTTATTTCGCCAGAATCGTTTAGGTATCGTCACGATTTACTCTTTCAATCGGCGGGCATTAGAATTTCATCCCGGGGTGCCCTTTCTGCGACGAGAAAGTGTTTCCAATTCGAGCCATTAATTAGAACACTTCTACCATCCATCCGAACGGAAAAGAAATTTTGATTAATGTGTGAATTTATGGCTGGCAATTTGCATATTTTTTGCCGTAAATAAAATATTAACTAGGCATGTTTTAGAGAAGTGTGGAAAATTCATATTATCAGTAATTAATGATACTTATAAAAATCTATTCAAATTTAAATAGTTAAGTTCTTTACAATAATTAACTACATGATTAATATAGAAATGTTTTATTGATGCTTGAAATATCTACTTACTGTTTAGTTATAAAGCCGCATCGTTCCATTTTAAAAAATATTTTTATTAAACTTCAGCTGCTTAGTATAAAACTACTCTGTTTTTTTTTTAAATTATTGTCTATTCCAAAACATATTCCAATTTCAAATTGTCTTTTAATAACCAATTTTACGTAATGCATCTGGGAATTAAGCAGTAATCTTATTTTGTGCTTAAAATTGTTTTGATATTTAATCAAGACACAAGTCTTAATTTTTACGTCGGGCACAGCTAGTATATACATTAATATAGTAATCTTTTGCAATATATTTATATTTTTTCCATGTCAATAAGTCTTGGTATATACCATTTGAGAAGACCCGGATCGAAGAGAGGCGAATGGCTGGTTATCGAACGTCCTGGAAGGGCTGTGATCTCAAACAAACACCATTTCAAATCAGGTTCAAAACTTATTTATTTTCCATCGATGATGCAGTAGTTTAAAATACACAAACTATAATTCCTTATACATAAAATTGGCTCTACATTTACATTTACTTAGCAACTGAATTTACTTTAAGATATAATACAAATTACACGACAAACGATTTTAAATTAAGTCCAATGCAAAACAAACACAACCAATTCACATCGTCACCTGCGTCGCGACGAGGCCGCAACTCGCCCGGCTCGACAGATCGTAATCAACTGTGTACACATATAAATCGAAAAACTCCCTGCATCGTCGGAGCTACCCCTTTCCGTCAAAAATGGACTCGTCCAGCGGGCGTGCCCGGCTGCTATTGAACGGCTTGGCAACAAGAGTGGGCCGATCCTGCGAATTATTGTCGTTACCGCTGGGTGATTTCAGTTCTGGACACTAATGAAACTTGTACTTAACAAAAACCAGGGTGTGTCACATTGATATCTCATTACATTATGCGTTAATTTTTATCTAGTAAAGGTAGAGTGTAGACCTATAGACGTGTTACGTGAAATACGCGTGTAAATACGTGTTTAAAAATGTGACAGGTGTTTCATCTTTGAGAAGTATCCTCAGACTGAGGATGCCCCTCAAAGATTTTTATTCTATCTCTAATACTGTTGAGAAGTACATCTTTTTATTATATAAAATAATATTACAACCAATTTTAAGTAAACTATTATAAATCGAATATGCATCTATCTAAATCGACTATAACTAAGGATTAGCTTTACAGTAAGTTTTTTCGCTTCTTTAATAATACTGATTTTCCTAATTAAACGTGTTTAATAATATAATATGTGTTTTTGTATAAATATAATACATATACAAGTATGATAGATACTATAATATACATATTTCATGCGACTTACACCGGATTTCCTAACTGTTTTACCATTGGTATAAAGCGGGTACGAAGTACTTAATTTAATAAGACATACATGTAAGAAAATGGAGATTACTTACTTATGCAATGGAAATTGATTGATTTAAATTCTATTTGACTTAAATGCGGATAAGTGAATGTTTAATGAATGCTTTGAACGGATATCGTTATTAATAAATTCTTGCGTAAATAATATCTTTTCTCAAGATGTTTGATGCCAAAGCGAAGATTTTATAAACGATACGTAAGAGATAAAGCTATACAGTTTCAGTATCAAGCGTTTAAATCCCTAAGTGGACATCATCATACATTTATTTTTCAATATACTTATGAATACTTACTTATCCAAAGAAAAGGGTGTCGAGTATGTCTCTTCTACTCACCTTATTTATTTAATCTTAAAAACAAGTCGTAGATAGTAATCGAACGGTTAACAATGTGACAAAATTAAGCCACTACCCAAAATGTCCAGAAAGTACTGTAAACAATTGATGACGTTTTCATTAATCAGCAGATTACGTACCATCGTATCATTTTATTTATTATAAAAGTATTTGTCTCGACGTATCTGTCTGTAGCGCATAGCACAACACTGCGCTTGCGGACGATGAGATTCACGATGCAGAGTGTGAGACAGGTAGAGAGCTTAATGTTTTTACCATGTCCGCTCGCAATGTGATGCATATGAACTAATAACAAAGCTTTTCTACGAGAACAGCTTGTTACTCAGTAGGCCAAAGAGAGTAGAGTTAGAAGAATAGGGCTAAGACAGGACTAGCGGTTAGCTAATTGCTCTCGCTACGTCCCGTTTTTAGGATCGTATGAGTGGTAGGATATTCCAGACATCAAAAACATCCATACTTACGAACAGAAATCCATAAATCGATTGAAAAATCATTTTATAAAAACTGTCCTGAACGAGATTTGAACTCGAGACAGCCCTAATAGAAGCCAACGACGTTGAACACTGCACCATGGACCCTTTACTAGTTTATTATAAAATTTCTAATAACAACAAAATTTTTCTTTTACAGTTCTTATTCCAAACTTTAGGCGCGTGCATGGCGAAAAAGAAAACGTAAATGTTTACAAAGGGCTATGTGAATTTATTTTGTCGCTTATACATTAAAAGTATGTTAATTTATTTTTCCATAGAATAAAACTATATATTTCTACCTGCGACAGTTTATGTGTCGAGTACTGTCTTGAAATGTGTTTAGTTATTTTAGCCTAGGTTTCTTACTTTGATTAAATGATTCTTTGTCGTTGTTAGTATAAATTGAATAGAGCAATTTAAATATTTACAGCGGATGGAAACCGGTTGGAAAATATTTTACTTACGTTAAGGTATATGCAAGCTGAGAAAATATATTCACAATGTTATTGTCTCAGAGCAGGCAGCTATTACTGAACTCATACAATATGCAAAACTTCCAGAAATTACTGTTACAAAAATAATAACGCATTAAAAAAATTTGGGTGTCATCAGATTATATAAAAAAAATAGTACAGTTTTATTATGGATTTTTTAACACGCCTTCCTTAGTCATCATATTATGTATGGGCGTGCGATCAAACAAACGAATTTTAATTTATTCTATTTGTGCCCAGATGACATTGTATCAAGCAAAAGAGGTCGTGTTTGTCATCTTATTTGTTAAATTATAAGTGTATTTTAAAATCATAATTTACCATTTTTTTAAAATATTGTTCTTAATTCAAAAAAATATGGCAAACTTCAGATCTGTAGTAATAATGTATTAAAATAATTTACGACATCGACTGAGGGTGCTTGATGGAATTTCAATATCAAATTTGAATTGTTGAGATTTTTTACATTTCCATGTATTTCGTCACTAACGAACTTAGTTCGAGTTCATTCGTGTGCACGAATGTCTGAAGATGCCGAAAGGCGAAACCCTACTCGTAAGTGACGAAATACATGGAAATGTAAAAAATTTCAACAATTGAAATTTAATAATGTATTGATTTGTGTTTTGTTGTTTTTCCTAGGTATGGTTAATAATATGGGCTATTCGGAATAGGTAGCAAGTTTTCAATTACAATGCATTTGTGTAGTTTTTTTTATATGTATATGGTCTCCTAATGGAGGTATCTTAACAGAATTTTTCTATGAGAAATGCTTGTTACTCAGTTGCTCAACTTCTCTTTTATCGAAGAGAGTAGGGAGAGAAGGATAGGGCTAGGACAGGACTAGTGATTAGCTAATCGCTCTCGCTACGCCATGTGAAGATAGAATGTATGGGAGGAAGTTTTTAGACATCGTAAACACTCAGATTACGAACAGAAATCCATAAATCAATTGAAAAATCAATTTATGAAAAACCATCCTCACCGGGAATTGAACCCGACACATCCGTAACAGTAGCCAACGACGCTTCCAACTGCGTCACGGACGCCGACTGCTTGAATAAACAATCATTCATATGGAAAATATTTTTTATATATTTTTGCATGTTTTTATATGTTGATTGTATCAATATAATGAAATCGTGGGTATTCTGCCGAGTATAATGGAATTGATAACACATACACGTATGCAATTTTTCAAATAATATAATATGAAATTGAATATGTATTTTATCATTTTTATACGAAGATGAAGACTGCGAGATTGATTGACAAACAGTCATCGTTCCAATATTGTTTATGAATGCTATTTTAAATGTAACCTATCACAACTCTAAACACCTCTACACACTCGTAGATGTATCATAATTAATACCACTATCAATAAAAGAAAACAGAACTAAAGATCTTAAAAATATGGAAATCGACGTGATATTTTTGAGAGTTTAAAGATAAACACAATTTGAACCACCTGAGATCTAAAACGTATTTTTTTAACTGATTACCGAAAGAAGCGAACGTTTCAATAAATAAATTTTGAAATCATGAGAATAGTTATACAAACTGGTATGTCTTTAAGTATCGTATATTACTTGTTCTTAATTTTACAATACATATCGACTGTGGAAAGGAAAAAGGACATGACTCTCAGTTTTTTTCAAAATAGCTTTTTTTCGATTATCATAATACACGTTATATCAAAAGGATGTAAGCTGTAAATGCCTAATTAGTATCAAAATTTGGATTTTAAGTTTGAAAAAAAGAGGAACTTTGAAATCTGCGGCGAGGAAAAAGGATTTACACCACATTAATAATATTATTAGTCGCTCAGGTAAGATTTTCGTAATCGTAAATTACAATTATATTGTTAAAAAACAACCCTGTTACAACAATATTATATCCTAAATCATAGATAATTCATCTCTTGTTCATATTAGACGAGGAAGCAAACACAATTTTTGCTATATTTACTAAAAACATCACCGTGCGGTTTTTAGGTTATGTGTCCTGTCAATCTATTAACCTTAAATTATCATAAATACGCTTACATTTACGATTGAAATCATTTTAACAGACGAATATTATTTGTATTTACTGCTTTACATACAGTTCTAATATTATACGATTATCTTGTGTATTAGTCATAAGAATAGTTCAGATTACACTGCTCGTAAAGTGGAATAAATATGACGTACTGATATATTCTTCCGTCTATTTTTTCATGCATTATGTATGATAAACTATGCCTTAACTTAATTTGCAGTAAATAAATAGTAATAGATACTATCATGCATTGTTTTAAAAAAAATTGCTGCAGTGTGCTATTAGGCTTGTATTGATATAATGAAAACTAACATTTTTGCTATGCCACATACTCAATATGATTTATTGTATTTAGTAATCAAATTCCCAGTTAATTAATTATGATGCATTCCTAAGAAAGCTATTTTAAATATATGCAGAAGTGTACTAGCTGCCATAATTCTATACGTTTATTCAAAAAGTCACTTTAAATTGGTGAGGAAAAAGACTGTTAGCTGCTTAACCTACATTGGTGTTGATGATCAATTTTAGCATCAATTTTATTCTATATTATTTCAACTTATTAAATTAATATCAGATTGGGTACATAAAACGCCAGATTATTAGTCTTCATGCAACTCAAGGTCGTGTATATTTAATATTTAGTTTTTGGCCGAAAATCATTAAAAAAACGTTTTTCGTGGCTCTGGTTAAATTTGCTATGTGTGGGTTACGTCCTTTTCCCTTTCCACGCTCGATATTAATTCTGTACTTTATATTTGTAATAAATATAGAGGTAGGAAAATGTTTTTGTGCTTTCTATACTTTTATTTACAGCTCTCAATTATTTCACTCTGTTTCGAAATTATTGTTAATTAAATTAAACATTATGCGAGTTAACCCTTGTGTTATTTATGGCATAAGTCAATATTATCATTAAACTGTAAGCATTTATTACTGTTAAGCATCTGAACGTTTAATGTTTGTTAGAAATCAAAACTTATCACTTTCAAAATGATAACGATATCCAAAGCCATGTTACAGTATTTTGTAGTAAGTATTCTGTTCCAAAATGAGATATCTTGTGATTTATAAACGAAATTGTATGACATGAATTGAATATTATGTTAAAGTACTTCCGCATTTGGCCAACGGCGCGCAATTTTCATTGTTTTCAATATTGTAGTGTATCAATAATCTTGCGCTGAACTTCCGTAGTTTTGATCATAGCAAAGAGAGATATGCTCGGCAAAGCGCTGTGATTTATTTTGTTCCGTAGAGTTGGTAATAATAGTATTATCATTGGGAAATAAATTTCGTCTCGTCGAGAAAGCTTCATTTTTCAATTATGTGATTGCGTGCAAACTCTGCAGTTTTGCTGTACATAGTGCTTTTCAACTACATTATTTTAAATTGCATTTTACAAATGTTTCTGCGTGCCAGTTTGATAAACTTCATGATCAAATAAAAAACATTGTTTAAGTTTATCAATAATTAAGTAATCTGTCTGCTCTGCTTTGTCATGGTAAACACTTTTATTAAATCAATGTTTTATCAAAGGTCTTGGAAATATTATCTCTAATGGTAGTAAGCGGGGAAACATTGACTTCGAAATAGTCCAATAATAGATTTCGACTCAAATATGTAATTTGATTGATCTAAAAAGAACAAAACCTAGTTGATTTGTCTTTGAATTTAAGTAATATTAAAACTAAACCATTATTTTGAGCTGGGAATTTGTTTTATGAAAATTCGTAAATCGTAGGAAAAAAATGGGTGAAATAAAATTTATCGAAAAAATAACTGCTTAGACGCAAATCTTGAATGAAATTTTAGTAAAAAACACGTGCCAATTATTTATTACTGTTCATAAAATTTGTAAAACGTACATATTATGAGTCGTATAGTATCAAAACTATCCACTGTTTGAAGTTTCAAGATAAACTCGAAAAAAGTTTTCTTGCCGTTTTTGAGTTTTTGAATGACCGGCCATATTGTGACATCACTTAGGGTAACTCTGTGATTGGTCGAAAGTATGATTAACCAAACCGTTCACGTCTGTTTCCAAAACTGTTAATTGTTCTGATTTTGTTAGCAAGCATCATTTTCTTTTACGTTTTTTACCATGTGTACATGATTTTGATACCAAGATTTTATTTATAGCCATACACTATGACCAGAAGAATAGTGTGGCAGCATTAGTTCAATTCCGACATATATGAGATAGTTCTACTTTTGATACTATACGACTCATATGCGATATAATTATTATGCGTGTAACGTTGAAGTGAAACTTGCGACCATGCCCATGCAAAAAAAAAACACCAATAATTACATTCATTTAGGTAAATTATGACATCGTACTATACTTATCAGAAAAAGTTATAATATTGCTAAATCATCACCATAACTACTGTTATATTATATTAAGTGCAGTATTTTTTTTCTTTTAATGCATCGTAATTATTGGATATTTTCTTGAGTAGATTGAATGCAAAGTGCGCAGGTTTTTCTCACACAAGATTGTACAATAAGTATCCACAGTAAATGCTTCTAATGCATTCCCTCCATTTCTCCAGTAATGAGGCCATAAATGGCGTTGAATCAAACCTACCTGCGTAATGCTAACCACTCATTTAATGATTTTTCTTCACACATTTACTTTTATAACAAAAAGATAAAAAGTTGCACTTTTCTTCTTGTTTTTCTTCATAGCAATTTTCTTTCACAGATAATTATAAAACATATTTGCCTACATAAATAGTTATGAATTACAATAGCACGCAAATTTTTAACATATATGAAACTTAAACCATGTAAATATAATAAATTCTGCTATAGTATGATATGCTACATGAATTTGCGAGAAGTATTATTTGATTATTTATTTGATGCTCAATTGTTCTGCGAATAAAAATAAACGTTTATGGACATATTCTTGACATACCCATGGTCACAGGAGATATTGATAGTATGTTACGCATCACGGGCGCGAGGGGATGTGACTTACTTGATAGTATTTCTGTGGTGATCTCATGCGTAACGTCTGTTTGACAGGAGGAAAATTGTATAAATAGTCGCCGAAATGCTGTTCACAACATTTCGATGGTCTAATGTTATCAACCAGTATCTGAGATTTTGACGAAAATGACCTTGTAAACCGTATCTCGTTTATTTAAAATAATACAAAGTATTTAAACTTTTTAATTATTTACAAGTACCCAAACATACTATCCATTTAATACTTAGAAAAAAGTCTTATATACATATTAACGTATATATTAAGTTTATTTTAGCCTACTGTAAAATTTGTGAAAAGTCATTTACGGGATTATAACATTAGGCCATCGATTTGCAGTTTTACAATTACGTGTATCGAGTGGAATGAAAATACACCCTCCTATCTATTTTTACTTGATGGAATTATTTGTCGGTAAAATAAATATTCTCGAAATACCACGGTCACGAAAGTTTATGTTAATGTGTTAACGCAGTAGAAAATGGTCATCAGAAAATTCTATCATCCATTATGCACAGTGTGTCAATATTTATGTGTATTTTATTCATAATATGCCGTCAGGAGATGCCTATCAGCGTGAGATAAAGTAAAACATGATAGAGCGATATCGTCCGTCTGATTGCCTGCTAGCGTTTAAGTTTACCTGATCTGCGAAAAGGTGACCGTGGAAATTTCTTCAAGACCGGAAACAGATCAGCTTTAACAGTATTTACGTCAAGTTTGTCGGTCTACTGACACAGCAAAAGTCATGTATTTTCCGACATAATTGACCTTTAAATAAAACCTTGGAAATCGCATCGGATATGTTGGCACGACTGAGATACATATTATTAATAGTACAGTATTTGTTCAATACGCATGCGTGAAAGATTGAGTTTATATACGAGGATAAAAAGAGAGGCTAGAACTAAGGTGAATAAAAATGGAATGTGACATACTGCACTTTGGAAACATATTACAGGAATGTTTATTAGAAAACATTCCATCGATTGCCTTAAAATTGAACTGCTCAAGACAATAATGATTATTCTATGATTATTGTGTACTCATAAATCGTAGGGTTACATAAATATAGAATGAAATATTTTTCGAAATTTTGCCTATCACATTGAAAATTCAATGTTCGAATTAAATAAATATTAGAATGAACGCTTTGTTTATTACACATTACTAAGCTCAAGGTATTTTGTTTTATAGCTCCGGCCGGGCCGGGCCTGAAGATGACGCGCTCAGACCGGGTAATTTTATGAAATTTCGGCCGGTGCAGATTTCTAATCCAAAGGCACTTCAATAAACAGAATTGAAACACAAACCCTTTCTTTCTTTGAGTGGCATTGCAGCGCATGCCGGGTACTCACTAGTAATGTATAAAGAAACAAAAGCCCATTGCTTATTGAAGAACTAAAAATAATATTGCATCAAAACATAATTTACTGAATACATTTCGAACACGTTAAACAAAATTACACCTTGCCACCTAATTCATTTTCAAATATTTGACAAGATTTATATTCGAGTTATATCCATAATACAAAAAAAGTTGGCACTAGTGTTTACTGAACTAAAAAGCAAAAGCGATATTAATTGGGATTAAATATATTTTGTTCGACAGGTAGCATTCTAAGCTTGCGGCACGTTATGGCTGTTTTGTAAGAAAATATTAACCGTCAGTATGTCGGTCAGTGGCGTTCACATTATTGATATATATAAGCGTAGACATTTGAATAGATGTAAATATATGAGCACTGTTTAATTTTGCGATACATTTTTGTGTGTTATCTGACGAATATTTATCGCAGCCAAATTTATGTGAGCTCCGTATTTTTATGCTATTTCTAGATTAATTCATGTGAAGTAAAATATTTCATTTTTCCACATTTGCTTTCGGACAAATAATAAGAAAGTGTTTACTTGGTAATACATAGTCCAGAGTCCATATCGTCGCTTCCACAGAAAACCACTTATCAGAATATTTTCCGTTGTCCAGGAGAAGCAAAAACTCGATATAGCTTAAAGAACCAAGATGTTATATTTTTGTTAATAACACTTATTTTTATTGCCGGTTTTCATGAAACAAGGGAAAAAAAGTCATTATTTATATTAACATCACTTTGAAAACTCTAGAATTCCAGGAATATAACATATTGGAAAGAGAAAAACTAATAAGTGTTTTGAAATATTCAAATTAGAGCCTTCCGATTCGTTCCTCATTCACATGTTTTTTCCAAGTGATATAAAATAATATTTTTCATACAAAAGCATTAAAAACTTAGTTTTCCATTTTTTCTGATAAGTGGTTTTGTCGTAGATGCGGCGATATGAAATCTTTATTGTGTTAGAACAGGTGGTATATTTACGAGATTCTGCTTAAAATTAGTTGCTTAACCTTCCCTGAATTGCTCTACGCCCTGCTTATCAAAAAGTATGTATTAAGGAAGGAATAAATATCCTCTGTTAATATGTCGTTACCTTGATTTTTTATTCCACTTATTCAAATTAGATACGCCACTGTTTGCGCGTTGAAAGTGATATATGGAGATACTATTGCAACTAGTTTAACCTGAGCGGTGATTTAGCGAACATCGGCCTTTGAGACAGGTCTATCATGTTCATTTTGGATTAACTAGAGAAACGCACATAAGGAGACTCATTTACGTAAACTGCCGTCACTCACACACACCGTTACATTGCAAAAAACTCGCTTTGATTTATAATAGTAACTTATATTATAATAAATTGTCTATGTTCAGTCTGCATATATTTTCTATTTTTGAATTTATTATATATTTCAATAGGATCGTTCACTTTTGAAGATTAGGCAATCGCCGAGACAAATATCGGATCGCTTTATACTTTCTTTCTACTCTACGATGACCTCCACAAGGAGATTTAATCTCTTTGATTTGATTAAAATATCTAAGAGTTTTAATTTAAGGGTTGTGGTGTATATTATGGTGTTGTAAGATATTTCTTTCGTACCCATTCCTGAAACCCTTCATTTATATATTTAATAATTTGATATAAAATATATTAATATATTTAAAAACATTATAATTTATTATGAAAGTATTCAAATTTACTGAATATCTTTACTACAAAATAAAAATCGCTATGTCGCTAATCTTTTCCTTTCCAAGTTATAAATTGAGGACAATACATCATAATCTAAATCCCGAGCAGTAAAGATAGTAAATAAGTAACACACAAATATAATTTAAACCACGACATTGGACCGAAGCATATTTGCCCCAAGTTTGTCACAAATTACTATTCATAAATAAAATTAATATCTTTTATTAAATTGACTATATATTTGGAAAACACGAAAGTGGATAGCATAAAACTGTTTCTGATGGTATCAGGAAAAAATTCCTCCAGATAGTTTTGACTGGTCGATACAAAATTTGTATTCATTAATCTTTTATGGTACGAAATCTGTACTACAAAAAATGATCAAAGAAATAAATTTAGTATCATAAGTGGTATAAAATAAATCATACGGCACACATTTAAATGTATATAAGTTTTAGAAAACAAAAACTTATGCGTTGATGATTGTATAATGCAAATTTTTATGGACGGGTTTTCATTGTGTTTTCCATAAACGTTCCACATCAAAAATTATTACAGGAAATCTCCTTTTATAGTTCAACTAGTTTGTCGTCGACGAAATCTGATTTTATTAACGAGCATCGCCGGAGAATTTTCAGTAATTAATAACCATAAAATGACAGTTTAAATAAATCTTCGTAAGTGAATTTAGATAAATTTAATATTTAAAATAATAATAAAAAAACATATGAATAATAATCTTCGACATAAGAAATACAAAAAATGCTACTCTACTGATTCCAGTGTAGGGTTGATAATTGCCAAGATAGTTCGTATTGCTACAATTCAATTCAATAACCAACAATTCATCGTCAAGGCAATTCATGGCCTCAATAGAAATATTATTTGAATTCTCACATTTAGAAAAAACAAATTATTTAAATGAAGTAAAAATATTGTTTATAAAGTTAAAAAAAGTCATTATTCATTTAATATGTGAAACCTTATTGTCAACTTATGAAAAATCTGTGTTAAAATAAAATAAATCAAATGATTTCACATAGATAATAAATAACAGAATTTTCAAGAAAACGTTTATAAAAAGCTTTTATTTGAAAACAAGGCATAGCACTTTATTTTCTAGAAGTCTACTATCTAAAAATGAATGAACATATGCAGTCGTAGTAGCAAATAGAGAATGTATTGTCTAATGACTTTTGAGCTACGAATGCGAATCAAAACAATTTTCCGGTAATTGTAACACTGGCGTTGGTCGTATACCGAAAATCTTAGTATTATGAATGACATAAACGAGCAGCGTTCAAGATCACTTGTCTGCATACCAATCTGTCAGCTTATCAACAGTAGCAAGAGAACAGTAAACCTATCCTATTCCACGGAGGTCTGGTTAAATAACTTGGATATATTATTTTCCTCAGCGGATACGTAGGGCGCGGCTCCGCCAGTTTACATTTAAATAATAACAATCGCGTTTCCGTAAATAAACTTTCTTATTTACCTTCTCTGTCACACGGGACATGATTATCAAACTCCATTTAAAGTCAAGCGACAATTTAAATCTTGTTCAGAGGGAGCTTTGATTTTTTGCGCTAGCTGTTCGATCACGATTAGCAAGCCAGGTATTAATGTTTTTGATTAATTGGATGCGATTATACAGTTTTATATAACCAAATATAATAAACAACAACCCGTTTTCTACGTTTGATTTCAAATCGAACAATGCTTTCTCCTGTGCTTCGGGCTCTTTGAGTACAACGCCCCTCGAAGTCTGCAAAAAGTCGTTTGACGTATATCCATATGGGACTTTTGCTTTGAGACAATTGCAATACTGGGCACATTGTGACAGTGCGATTTTTAAAACGTTTTATTGCTTTCTTTTTACAAGGACAATTATGACCGCGCATAATAGTTATTCGTTATACAGTGTGATGACAATAAAAATCATCTAACAATATTGCATGATTTAAGACATCGACTGAGGGTGCTTGATGGAATTTCAATATCAAATTTGGATTATTGAGATTATTGAGACGAGTCAGTTCGAGTCCATTCGTGTGCTCGAATGCCTGAAGATGCCGAAAGGCGAAACCCGGATCGTTAGTGACAAAATATATGGAAGTGTATAAAACCTCCATAATCCAAATTTTATATTGCATGACTTTTATGATCAAACGTATCGACTCTAACAGTGCTTTAAATACATGCGTATCTTAAGAAGATTGCACAGATAGTTATAACATATTACTCTAAGAAGTGTTTTTGAAAGTACCTTCACTTTTTGGCACAACGTTTTCATTCAATAATAGTTATTAACTAACGAAGTGTATTCATTGCATTAAAAAAACGGGATTACACCATATGCAATCCACTATCTTTCACTACATCAGATTTATTTGATGAAATAAATAAAAAAATTCGAATGTATGTACATATTTTTTCAAATGAACGAAAAAGCCGCGCTTTGGTACTAGTGATTGATCATTTACAAACCGGTACTTTTTAAAATATGTGATGAACCATTAATGAACCACTATGAACACGGGGATTAATTTGAATGATATTTTTTCTCTTCAATTTGATTTTGAGTTATTTTGTAATATAATAAATATTAAAAATAGTAAGGTTTTGAACACTTGGCGTTCTGGCTACTGCTGTACATATGCCAGGATTGTAGCCGATGGTCTAAGTCGTTGGCTTCGACTGCGGTATTCGATAGTACGAATACCAATTTTCTTAATCGATTTATGTTTTTGTTTTTAATGGTCGTCCCATTCGAACCTTAAAACGGGGTGTAGTGAGAGTGATTAGTTAATCACTTGTTCTGTGCTACCCACACCCTTCCATTTTACTGTCTCCAAAAAGATAGGTTGAGCAATTAATCATTAAGAAATTTTCGTAGAACAACTTTGTTTGACATAGGCTCTATTAAGAGTTCACGTTGGGAATCGTAATATGAAATATGAGATGTTCTTTATATCCCTTCTAAACATGTGAGAGAAAACTGTAAATATCTAATTATAATTTATAGAAAGAACTGTTTTTTTTTTGTTTTCTTCTGGTTTGTCAATAAATGAATATTTAAGGGACAGATGTAATAAAAATATTTTGCGACTGTACTTCTATAATAAATTCTTTATTATTTTCCATACACCCTATTCGTGAAATTCGCGGCGTATTTGACTGATAAGGCCGATTTACACCCGGTGAAAGTATCGTTATCTTCAAGTGAATTATTTTAGTGATTAGGCGATTTTAGTGAAACAGATGTAGTCGTTGTCTTACAAGCAAGTGATAAAAAGCCTTTTAGCGAAGTTGTAAGTGCAGCTTTCCGTTGTCGAAAAGACTGCGGGCGAGAGAGCTGTCACGTTTGTGGCGAATCGTGACCGGGTTCGTATTTCGCTTAGAATTATGAAAAATCGCAACCTGCAGCTCGGCTCGTGAAGATGGCGGACGCTAAGCTGGCGTGTGTCTTAAATAATTACAGTAAAAATGAAAAGAGAAAATTATCCTTCATATTATTCTCTCAAGGGAGAAAGTTAGTTAGGAAACAAAACATTACCAAGCATATGTATGATCAATATTTACTTTTATGCTATTATATTCTTGTTTTTGATTAAATAATTATAAATGTCATAGCTTTTGACGTTCACGTCTTACGGCTAAAAAACTCTATTTGTTTTTTTGATAGCAAAAAAATATTTGGGGGTCTTCTCTTATTTAATTGCTTCTTGTGATTAGATCTAGGATAATACTGTTACAACATTTATTCAAAATCATTGTATATAACAAATAAATAATGCGGTACATATTATTTAAGTAAACTATACACTTAAATATATTTTGGTAGTTTTGAAGTGGTTCCTATCGTTCAAGGAGGTTCATAATTTATTTTTATTATTGTTTGTCAAGTCTTTTTCATATAATTTATTGATTTAAAAACATGTTGGCTGTACAACTCTGTCCAGTACTCGCATGAAAAGATTTCCTCCTCGTTGATTGAAATATCATTTCAAGAGTCGTCAACTATACATTTTAGGAGGTTTATTTAGAATCTAGTATAATCGTACCTGTCATAGATGACTGTATTGAAATTGAAATACTGAATGTCTAACGTATCTAGTAAATCGGAACTGTGTGTGCGTTGCATAAAATTTTATAAATATATATATATATATACACCGCGAACGCTTAGGTCATAAGAAAATTTCATACCTAGATGTGATATGCGATAATAATAAAACGTCTACAGAACGGTCTGGGCTATTGTATTTTAAATTTTGCATTAGTGTTGTACCTACGCGATTGGCTTTTTAAAGTACCATACACAACTTTCTTTAATGGCTTAATATATTTAATGAAACTTAGTGAATATCACGTGTAACTTTATTTTTGTTTACGACTAATTGTAACAAAAAATTCACCATGAGCAAAAAACCCAACGGATGTCTTAAAATTTAATTTGCATACGAATTAATTATTATAATTTTTACCTATATATATTGAAAGCATGATTGACATGTAACATTCTATTTTGACTGCCGAATTAATTTCATATTAAATCACAGTATATCGTCGTGCAAAAATATAATACTCTTTTACAATTAACTTTTAAAAATATTGATTTTTCCCTTGGCAGCTGTGATTGATTATCGGATTACAGTAGAATACGTGATTGAATTACCTGGCGTATAATCGTTTCATTAATTCAATCAATTTAACATAACACGTTTAAGTACTTTACGAACAGAGAATAGTGGAGAAATTATTCACACACGCTTTTATTGTAGACGTAACTTTCTTTGCAAAGTGTATGGCTGGTAAAAAACTGCGAAAGTAAAACTAACCAAGTATCGATAGATGCCACACCGATTTACAGTTATATAAATTTAAAATAAAAAGTATTCGAGATTACATTAATGAGTAAAGAGATCGTCGCTGTTCTGGATGAAAGCACTAAATCGAAATAATGACATATCGAGTTAGTTATACAAAAATGTTTCTTATTTCGAACTCTATCGTATGCAATAACACACTTATTTTATAAATTATGCTTTTACTTAAAATCAGTTTTGTACAAACAAGCTAAATGAAAAATGTATCGAGTTTCAAACATTTGACAAACTTCAAAGTCCAATTACTCAAAACTAGTATATTTAAATTAGTGTCTTCTTCCAGAACAACGACGAGATATTTGTTATTATTTCTGATTAATATTACATAATTTAAGATATCGAGTGTGTTGTGGAATGTCAATTGAATTTATTTTTCATCCCTTGAAAATGTTGAATCGTTGGAAGAAAACGGTCATGTTTTTAATAATAATTATTGCATCTCGAGAACATTATCATTCAAAAAATGTTACCCTGATTAAAAAAATGAGTGGCCTAATATTTAATTCAATAAATCGATGGCGTTTTGGCCAAAACAATTGATGTAACCCTCAAAATTGAAATTGTTCAGGAGAGGTCAAAGACTGTTTTTATCGAAAACAATATTGCCAGTTGTGCTATGAATCTTTGAAATCCACTCCTGTAAATTCTCATGTTTCTAGATACAGGATTATACTTAGGGAGTGTCGGTATAATAGTGGCTTACATCAAGTGGTCGGTTCAGAACTTTTAAACCTAAAACCAGTATAAAATGATGTTTCCCTTACAAAAAGTGGTCAATTTATTTTTCTAATTTACATCATTTGGCCGAGACCTGCTATGTCGTTTTTAAAACGAAAACCAATCATTAACTCACGTGTTTATTTTTGAGAGTTCATCAATTGGTCAAAACACAGTCGATATAACGAAAATCTGTAGATGCAACATTTTATGTCACACTCTTTTTTTGAGTTGTCAAGAGCTCACTCTTTTTCAAATTTTAAAAATTCTACATAATAATAGAAAATAATCGTCTTTATTTTTTTAGCCATAGAAAGTTGTAATACGATTTAGTAATGATGCAAAAATGCTTTCTAACCTCCCTAAAACAGTAGATTTTTGAGATATTATATAAGTAACTAAATATGTATTAAAAAAAATGAACATCGATTATGTGATTCAAATAATTATATTCTATTCAATCAGAATCCGGGCAGCTGTTTCTCATTTTTTAATGTACATGCGTAACTATGACATGACAAAATCAAGCATGTCAAGATATTCATAATAAAATTGTATGTGTAGAATTGTTAATAACTGTGTTTACTCATTCGTTTCATCAAACAATAATTTAATGGTTTGATAATTTATTGGGGTCGAATGCTTTCGAGTGTTTTATAATATTACACAATTGAGATATGCAACCTTCAAAAGAATGTCTAGCACGATTTTCTGTGTGTTTATGGACAGACTTAAACGGAGTATCTGATGTAAAATACAACAGCAATAAAGTGCCTCGTTATACGGCGAATTCCACAATTTGAGTTGGTGTACATGCTGCTTGCTGGTAATTTATTTAAAAAAATAGTTATATCATTCAGTATAAAACCTAATTAAAACATAATGTTGCCATTTTCCTGCTATAGTATAAATCGAGGTTGGTCAAGAATCAAGATGATTGCAGCGTTTTGAATGAATGTGACACTGTTTTTATTAAGAATACATCTGTATGGGAATATCGTTATTTAAATGTTCGCCGACCTTAACAAGCTTCGGGGGAAGCGTTTTCCGCGTCGCAAAGTTTTTTGTATTGCGGCGGGGAACGCGTTTTTCGCGTCATTCGATACAGGCGACATTAATCGCTCATAACTAATAATTCATGTTTGATCCATAATATTTTTGAAAGAATTTGATCAGTTTGTTACGAAACACCTTTAAAAGAACATCCAAACTTGTTTTCGCGTAATTGTCGGTTGGTCAGTTTCATGGTATTCTTTCCATGACCTATCGTCAACTTTCTGCGAATCAACTCCGCCGCTGTGCGTATTTTGGTCATATTTCCCCCGTTGCAAATTTGTTAAATTATAAATTATAAAGTATTTATTTATAAATACTTCGCATTGTCACATATTGATTCACTGGCAATTTAATTAAAAGATGCAACCTAATTCCTCGATGTCAGATTTTGACGGATGTATTTTCGCTAAATTCAACACACATTGACATTACATCAAATGGAGTTAACTCGAAATGTAAGATGTTTTTTTGAATTCTGTTACGCCAACTGTGTATTAAAATGGTTGTTTATCATTTTGTATGTTAATATGTAGTAATAAATAGGTTTCGGGATTAAGGATATCGATTTTAAGAATCAACTAGAAAATGGACTGGTTTAATTTGCAGCGACTCGTTATTTGACAGCGATTTGTTTTTAACAGTGTAGTGTGTAGTAGACGTGCCTTAAATGTTAATTGTGTCGTTATAGGAATAGTAAGGTATAATGTACGATTTCAAAAGAACAGAAAAATGGGTTTGGCAACTTGCATTTCAATGAACTTTTATCATTCAAAATTACACAACATTTTCTTTTCGAAACAATAGAGACGTTGGGCCAACGACTATGACCCGCAGTTAACACCTGCTCATTAATACGAGATATTTTTTCTAATCTTCAATAGTGCGCTGTTCGTGAAATGCGTCGGAATCTGTTGTCTCCATTCGCTAAATTGTGTGTTTATTTGTCTACTGAGAAATCGTTTAAAGTTCTCATGCAGTTTCAGCATTATTTATTGTTCTATCCTGTATGAGTAGAAATATCACTCTGGGAAACTAAATATATCGCAATAGTATGCATTTGTATTCTCGATAAGTATTATTTCCAGTCTATCTGTATTGAATTGACAGGCTATATTTAAATGTTGTAACCTCATTGTAAGTAACTATTCATCATTTGTAGAGTGATAAGTGAGAATCTAAGCATTTTTTTCATCACTGTTTTCCATTAAAAAAACGATTGGATATGAAATAAGTGCCTTATAAAACAATCTATTTCTTTTTTAATAAGCACGAACGTTGTAAATATTTATTTTGTATAGTATTATTCCATTGATCTTCAACATAAGCAGCTTTATCAGTCGTCTTAGCAAGGGTTGAAGGGTTCGAGTCTTCATATTATCACTTTTATATTTGATAGATTCTTGAATAAATAATTTTCAGAATAAAAAAATATCACTCAAATGAATTGCAAATATTTTAGAGATACGAAACCCAAAAAAAAACGCCACGGTGCATATATTATTATGTATTTTCGAATTCAAATGGACAAACTATACATTCTAATGGCCCTCGTGCCACGTTTTGAAACTATTGCTTATTATATACATATATTATATCTTGTTGTTAGTCTATTTTCTTTACGGAAATATGGATTTTGAGATAAGCCGTGTTCATTTCTAGCGTGTGACGTATACATGCACTGATCATGAATATTTGAATGCATGAAACGTCATAAAACATAAATATAATTTATTTTGGTCCGTCTTTTAACCTATCCAGATAAACGAAGATGATAAAAACACCAACTTAATAGGGTAGAAATAACAAAGCATTTAGTTTCGTGCCAATTCAATCAATATAGATTCACCTGTTTGTGATAGTCAAAAATGGACTCAAGCACTTGATCGCAGGGTGGAAGCTTAGAAAATTATCACCAGGTCACGTTGATCGTAAATAAAAGATATTTTCATTGAAATGTAGCATTACGTGTTACATATAAACGTATTTGTTGACCTCATGATTTAACCTTACGTATAAATACACGCTGAATATTTTTTAAACTTTAAATTAGAATTTGCAGAAAAATTCTAGAGAAAGGTGAGTAAAAAAATCACGATATCTTCATCACGGCTTTATTGTGAATCATGGTGCAAAAAGATTACTAATCAATCGACAACTTTGTGTTTGTTACAATCGATTTTTAATTCAAACATAATATATGACTTATTAATTGCTCTTCAGAGTAAAATGCCAGTTTGTTTTTCGCGATGTCTTTCTTCTTATGAGTTTCATTAGAACTGATTTATGTGCGCTTAATGATGATCGATCGTAAAAGAGTGATTTAATATTAGTCTGAGAAAGATGTAACAGATTATCGACTTTTACCAGTTGTGTATTATTGAGCGCTGCAGCTGTTGATGTTTAAATTTTTTTTTGTGCAAAGGCCAAAGATCAATGCTTTTTTATATAACACACTAGCATCTAAACAAGCTGTAATTATATCACTTACATTTAGATATTATAATGCTTCAAGCGATATTATATTAGTACAAAAAATAACGAATGAGAACTATAAAACATTATGTTCGCGAATATATTTTCTATTGAAAGTTGATTATTTAAATTTACGATAAGTGCTTACGTTTTACATTCCAGTCTGTTATTTGCGTATTTAAATTTAAAATTTAAGTTCTGATATTAACACTGCAGTCGCATGTACAAATACAGACATCTAGATGGATTCGGTGGAAACTTTGGGGAAATTCGTTTTTAATACAAAATTAAAATTGATAACATTATTTTCTCACTGGTTTTTTAACAAGTGTTTATATTATTTGAGAAACATCTTCAGACTGAAGATTTATGATGCATGGATATATTTTTTAAACCATATCCGCTCCCTATCCGAGCATATGGACATCACGTGATTCCTCCAAGCTTCTCTGTCCCCCGCCAGCCTCCTCGCTTCCTCCCAGGTCATCCCAGCGTCCCGTAGCTCCGCCGAATACATCCTATGGATGGTCATCAGTGGCCTTCCAGGACGACGGAATCCATCTGGTTGGTAGAAGATACAGGCAGGATTCAGGCTCCCCTGAGGCATCCGCAGCACGTGCCCAAGCCATGTCCATCGTCGCTTTTTTATTTTGGACGTAATAAGAGGCTGGTCCGTCCGCTCTCTTACCTCCGAGTTCCTGACAAAATCAAACCACCGTACCCCTAGTATTCGCCGCAAGCATCTGTTTTCAAAGCACAGTATACGGTTACCCTGTGCCTTGGTAAGGTTGTCATGACTCGCAACCGTAAAGCAGCACCGTCAGAATGCATGCGTTGAATAAGTGGCACTTGGTTCTGACCGAGTACAACCGTCCGTCGCAGATTTTCCGCATTGAGTTAAAGGTTGCTCCAGCTATCCCTAATCGGATTGCCATCTTCCGTGATGTGTACCCCCAAGTACCCGAAGCCGTCGACTCTTTCGATGTCTTGCCCCGGGCTAGTCAGATGGTAGTCTGGGTCTGGATAGAAACTGTTGCAGATCACATTGGTTTTACTCGCATTGACTTTGAGGCCAATGCGATACGAGTTGCTCTGCAGCCTGTCCATTGTTTCCTGAATACCCTCGACAGATTTGTCAAATATGACAGCGTCGTCAGCATACTCGAGGTTGCATAGCATGGATATTGTTAACTTAAAACTTTTAAATCGTAGTTAATTGTTCTGAATATGCGTTTTTCTGTCAGCTGTCATTTTACTTAATAAGTACATAATATGTCAGCAGACTTAACAAAGAAATTTTAAACTTTACGTATTAAAAGAAACTCGCCAACAAACTAAAAAGAAAGGTTTGACAATACAACAGAATCGTTTTTTTTCATAGTCAAGAAAAATGGTTTACAATGATAAGATATCTGCGCTTGAGATAGTCTTCTGTATCAATATTTTTTTCTACGTATGTAAGTGTTTTATAAAGTAAAATGTTTTTATTGATATACTGTTTGTCCTAGGATGGAGAGAGTGTTGCGGAATATTTCTGTTTTTTTGAATTACAAAACAATGGAGTTGTAAAAAATTGTATCGTCTTACATCTTCCTCCCATTAAAAGTGGTGTTTTTCTTTTTAACCTTTTAATAGTTATAACGACTCCTTTCACCTTGCGCGATTTTTTTCCCGCCATGTATTTTTAAGAACATACTTTTATGTTGATGAAACGAACGTATGAATACGTCAGTCTCTTTTTGAAAGTCTATATTTATTAAACAAATTATAAACGTAGCTTTGAATTTGATATAATTACTATGTATATAAAGACGAAAGATTTTCACTTTAGTAATAAATGCAATCATATTATCGGTTTCGGTTAGAAAGCTACCGGTTCCTTCACTAATATATATATATTTAAAATACTGGAACATGAGTTAGTACATTGTGTCAATGTGACGCAGTAAGATCGGAAATTTTGTTTGATTTTATATTAAATAATTTTATATTTGGTTTACATTTTTCATTAAAACTTTGCTATTAATTTTGCTAATTTAATACGGCGACAGCTTTATATTTAAAAAAAATGGCTTTAGCTTTATAATTAACGTTACATAAAAAGAATACTTGAAGAGTAAGTTACATTACGCTTTTCCAAAAATTATTGAGTTCTGCTAGACGTGGTTAAATTTAAAATGATACGTACTAAAGTACATTATTCATTTTGTACTTATTTTGAATATGGTGGGAAAAAAATAACAAGATGTAACCTTAACCTCAAAATTTTCTCAATAACATTTAAAGTAATTGTGAAATAGATTGTTGAATATTCATTTAATTCACGTGAAAAATTTACTAAGACTCCACACGTGTAGACAATGTAGACCTTGTGAAACAACCTAATGGAAATCAATGAAATGGTTTTGGATGTATCTTTGGTTTAATCAATATTTCGCCATAATAATAAATATTTCAGCAATAAGTTATAATTTCAGCTGAATGAAGTAGTTATTTTATCTATCTTGATATGCTTTGTTTTTGTCGGACCTTTAGCCGAGTGGTCAAGAACGATTTTGGGCGTTCGTCCTATTCGGTTACAGTTATAAATAAAATTTTCAATCGAGTTTCAAAATATATGGATATCTGTTCACATTTCCTTGTAGGGTATAATACGCCATATAACTTTGCATTTTTTTACTACACTGATACACTTTCTGTATAATACACAGAGCGTATCAGTGTATTAGTATGTATGGAGTCCGTGATCAGAGCAGTGTATTGATCCCTTGATCCTAAATAATAGAGACGGAGTGCAAAGTTATATGGCGTGTACTCTACGTATTCAACTCAATATATAATAACAGAGAATAAACATTTTGTACCATTAAAATCGAAATGCCTCGGCAATTTTTTTCGAGACTTTTTCGAGAAGATAAAATATGTTATTCTTAATATAATATAGCATGAAGATTTATCTGATTTTCAATTTAAACAACTCATTAAATCCTGGGTGTCTGCTAAATGTTGATAATTAATTGCAGGTTTTCTAATATTTAATAATTCTTGTTTGAAAATAGATGAAGTGAAGACGATTGCACACAATTATGTGTTAGACACTTATTAAATTGTATTTAATAATATGCACACAAGAAGATAAATCATTAAAAAAAATAGCCTAGAAATGAAGGTGAAATTCTAGCAATAAATTTCTTTGGCGAAATTGATATTGATTGTTTTTCGCAAAGATTAATCTATTTAATCCTAGTTATGAGAAAACATTAGAAAGTTATAATTGTTTTTTATTTAATAAACGATGTTTATTTATTCAAGAATGAACTTTATATTTTTTTATTATTGTTACAAACGATAAAAATGTGGCATGAGAATGATGTAACGTGAAATAAAGCAGATGCTGCTAACCTTGTGCATTCGTATCAAGGGATTTTAAAAAATATCAAATAAAAAAAATTGGAAGTTTGCGATCTGTGCTTGAAAGTTCGTAGTATGATTTAGTTTAGTCGATCAATCATTATTTATCGTCTTCCAACTGAAGGCATCCTCAAGAATCATAATTATTGTAGCAGCCTTCTGGATATTTTCGCAAAATGATCAATCTTATAAATCATGTAGCTTCGCTACATCTTCTTGTCTTTTAATATTGAAGAATGGAATTGTCAAAATGCGGCGGATAGTTTATATTCGAATTGGCAATGTCTACAAATAGCATGATGTCAAAGATTCAATGACCCGCTGAAGATATTTACTACGCCTACTAAGCGTAATGAAACTATTGAAAAAAATATGTAATGCTAATTACATGCTTCAAATTTTTCATCTGATCTGTCTTACTATTAAGGGTATATTTATAACTAAAGTGTAAATACACGTAATTACAGTTACTTACAATTTTATGCACAGAATATATAGTATATATATATTTCACAAAAATGAATAAATTATGCTTTTTTTACATAAAATTTTTACGATACTAAAATTACGATAAGTGTGCTACAAAGCCCTTTGTATTTGTGTATGTGAAAAGATATATCAAAATATTTTACGAATATACCTTAGAATGGCACATTATGGAAGAAAACTTTGACGATAACTGTAACGAACCATTGTTACGTAAAGCGCTACTCATCAGTTTAATCAAATTTAGTCATTAAGGTAACCGCTGATTGTGGGAATTCAAGAGATTTATGATATTTATTATGTTAGAATTTCTGTCATTGTGTTTTGTTATTATAAACAAAGAATCAAGACATCCGCGTATTTAAGTGATATTAAAATTGTGTTAACTTTAATATTCCTAACATAAATATTTTTCTTTTTTCCAATGTCAAATCTAACCAATATAAAAATAAAACATGGCTTAAAAATATTGTAAAATTGGTTTGAATCTTTAATATTTGTACTGAAGTCAATGTATTTCACAATGCTATAGAGGTCAGCAGCTACTACTAAAAGATATCGTAGCGTATATTCGAGTGTTTTAAGTAATATAATTATTATTCTATTTTGTTAATATCATAATGATTTATAAGTATTATTGACTTGACGACTTACTTCAATTGCTGGTTATTGACCTCCGACAACCATGCAAAGTTAACTCAAACATTTAGATAACGATAAATTATAAAACACGCGAAGGGGTCAATTGATGGCTAAAATAGTTTCCTTTATAAAAAAAATGATGTTATATTAGAATTATTTATATTTTTTACGTGGAATAATTTGTGCTTTCTCAAAAAGGAATTAATTAAGAGTATCATAATATGTTTCTTTGAGGAGACGTCCCGCGTAGAGAGAGGTAATTCAGTATGTCACACTTTGTATACATTTACGCTGCAACATCGTAACAGGTTTAGAATCACTGAATTTGCGTGTGTGTGTTAATTTTATACAGATATATTCAATTAATAATAGTGTAGTTTTAACAATTACAATACATGATCATTAAATGTATCATAGTTAAATATATTAATCATAGTTAAATTTATATTGTTGACTGTTAATCCATGATTCTATAAAAATTAAGATACAATGAAAATGTAAATATGTATATTTAGTAAATATTCCACATTTTATTTGAACATATTTTTTTGTTTCGCTTGACTTACTATTTATTTATACCACTTGAAAAATTTTCATATTTAATCGAACTTTCGATTATAAATTAAAATACGGAATTTCGACCGCATATTTTTTAAAGTAAATTATACCTAAATCTGTATTTTAGTGCTATAAATTTAACTTTGCTTTATAAAGTTGTCGATAGTTTCAGGTTGCAAAGTATTTAATAGTAGGTTCTGAAAGTCTTTTGGCGCATGATGAATTTTCGAATATTATTAATTTTAAAAGTAAAGGCTTAAATATAAGTTTAATATTAAATATATGTATCGTAATGATATTCACATTTTCACTCACTGATAACAGGTTCATATTTTCAGTTTGTTTCAAAACATTTTTTTTTGTTATTTAATCGTTATTTAAATTTGATTTTTGTAAACGTGGAGTTTGTTATATCTGCTGAACAATTATAATTTTCCAACAATTATCACGGATCCTCAAACGGTTTTCTTTGATAAGATTACAATTTTTAATTCTGTTTATAATTGAATGTTTTGTCAACGATTGTTAAGAAATGACGATAATTACTAACATACAAGTTACCTAATGTTATCACATATATAATAATATAATATGACCGTTACGATAACATTTTAATCTAATAATTTTAAACTATTAGGTCCTCTAATTCAAACGGCAATAGGAAAACCACTTGCACGAGAAGGAAATAAATCACAAAAATTCATACTTCAGATTATTAGCATTCCTTTGTGAACTATGAGATATAGGCATACGTTGACAAATACACTTTAAATAGCGAAAGCCTTTTTGTGTTGTCTTTAATTAACTGTATACAAATTTTACCGTAAACACCAATCTGATTTTTTTAACATTCGTTTAATAAAATATCGCATTACAATTTGTAAGTAACTTAACAATGTAAGCTATGTAAAGCGGATGTATATTGATTTATATGAGACAAAATGAATGATTGAGCACCATATTTTCAATGAGCCGCCATTGGCCAAGAAGTAGAATGTAACTTTAGCAAGTGGTCACCGGCACACCTGTACAGGCGACCATTTAAGAATAAATTAACTAGTATTGTCTGCGAAATGTTTTTTTATAAGTGAGCATGGCTAAATTAAAAAATATTCATAGATAAAGAAAAACAACTGTTGAATCAAATATCAAAGATATATATTATGAAATAAATCAGATAAAGCAAAAACAATGTAACGATAATTGTATATTCATAATAAATTTAATATTTTTCAACAAATTAAATTGATCAATTGTCCTTTTCCAATAAATAGACCTTTTTCCCTTTTTGTACGGTTTCGAAATTTCATAGTCCAATTTAATGGAATATATCTTTAATTTATTTATGTTAACTTCATGTTTTTTTTGCATGAGTGTTTTACATGGAAAGTGTAAAAAGAGTAATCGAGTGTATTAGCATTAGGGCATCCAATCCCGAATCCATTTTACGATCCCGGGATTTCGGGATTCAGAATTTCTCAATCTCAGGATTAGTTAAGTGTAATTTAATTGTAAGTTAAATTGTATAATTAAAATTTCATTTGTGTCCATTATTGCTTCAATTGGAGTGTAAATATAATTAAATATTTTTTGGGCATTGGAGTAGTTTTTTTTATTTATTTAAAATCCGACAGTCTTTATCAAAAATAGGGAAAAATATATAAAAAAAAAACAACGATCCAAATAATTTTATATTTTATTTTATTAATTGCATTATTATGGTACGTTTTACCAAATGGTATTCAAAGAGTGGACACGTCCTTCAATTTGAATTTAAAATATTGTCCTCCATTCATTTAAGAATCGGTCGTAATTCCTCCATTTCAAAATGGTTAAGAACGGCTGTAATAAAATATGAGAATATGACTACAATAAATTTATATTAATTTTATAGGTATTATAACAATACATACATAAACAAACCGAGTTACACGTTGTAGTCAATTAGGAAGTTGTAATTTGATATATGAATTTTTTTAGCATTTACAGTAAATACCGAAATCCCGGGATAGTCTGAATATCAATCCCTGGGTTTCAGGATTATATAATTAGCCGGGATCCCGGATCCTATATAGTCTGCTATCAATAACCATATGTGCATACTGTATCACACAGCCTTATGGGTCTTAAATGTGCAATACTTCAAGTAAATATGCATTAACACTAGACTTTCAGTCTACCATCCGAGGCTCGAATCTCACGATAGATATTTATCTAGGATTTTGTATTAAAGATAAGTTTTATGTGATGTCACCATTGTTTTAATTAAAACAAAAGGAATGGGTGTCTTACTTACAATTATTACTACCAGTAAACATAATTCTTATTGGAATGCACCATTGGGACTAAATGTACTCCATGTCGGGATTAGACATGTTTTTCAAAAACAAATACAAATGGGTTCTTCAAATACACATTATACTGTTCATAAAAATTCCACCAATATTTTATAAATCAATAAATTCGCAAATAGTCAAAAAAAAGACAGTTGTTTAAACAAAAAGAAATATAAAATTTATTTTAACAAATTTGCAATATATTTACAGAATTGGGTAAAATCCGAGAATTATTGGTGGATGAGTTTAAATTAATGTTTGTTGTACAACTAGTATAACCGAACCCGTCATAGATGACGGTATTGAAATTGAAATATTCAATTTCCAAAGTAGCTAGTACGTCGGAACTGTGTTGTGCATTGCATAACATTTTATTTTATATATACACCGCAAACGTTTAGATCATGAGAAAATTTATACTTACATGTGCTATGTGATAATAATTAAACGTCTACAGACCTCTCTGTGGGCTATTATATATAAGATATTTGCTAGATAGACTTTAGATTAAACGGTAAAAGAGTATTTTTCATCATAATAAGGTAGCTTTAGCTATGTTTAGTATGTAATTTATTGCGCTTTGATAATTTTACATAAAATGTTACTTTGATTCCATTTAAATCTATATAATATAAATTCATTTCGGATATAAATATTATTCGATATTTAACACTCATAAAAATAAAGCAAAATTGTGTTACATTTACTTAATTTAAAACTAGTATGAATGTCAGTTGATCATGCTCGTGATGAGCAAAACCGGTCCTGATCATTCTAAATATGTGGAAGTAGTACAAATGAATTGTGTTTTATTTTTTAAAATAGTATGAATGTTTTATAATGCCAATAATATATGATATATTATGTAATCGTAAATGATTCGGACTAGTTTCGCTTAACCAACACGGTATGTTAACAGTTTTACTCGTTCTCTTACATATTGTAAAGCTGCATGTGTCAATCAATACATAATATATACAATTTTGAACCCATTGCGATTTTACAACTTAAATATCAGTCAATCGATTACATCTTATTTTAAATCAATGCAATACAAAAATTTCCGTTTACTTAAATGACAAAAATGACGGAGATGTTCACCTTTGAATACCCCTTCTCATTGCGGATGTATGAAACATATAATCTCGCCACTAGTATTATTATATTCGTTAATGTCATACCACCAAGGATTAGTAGTGTTAAACAATATTTATATTCAATTTATGTAAAATACAAGTTTACCGCAATTTATCCTTCGGGTAAATTAATATCTTATGCGCAATACAATACATATAAATTACATTCATTTCTAATTTTTTGACAGAGATAGATAGATGTATCGGTGATTAGCCTTTTTTATGGTAAAAGATATTTAATTATTTTTGAAAAAATAAATTTACTATGAAAAACGAATGCTGTTATTTAATTTTTATTTATAAACATAGAACACGATTTTTTGTACCAATACCGCATTTTTAACAATTATCAGAGTCAGTTTCGTTCAATGCTAGTATTATCAACGGAATCTGGTCGTAATCATTATAAAAAATGTGTTTTATTTTTATAAATATAATGCCTTTCCACAATGACGTTTCAGTTGAATGTTAGTACCTTATTATTTAAATGAAACGTAGTGTGTAATGTATATTTATTAATTTAGTTCAGCATTGTGTTTGGGCTCCCACTATTACCATGTAAAAAACATTCTTTTTCTATTGAAGGTTTACATTTACCGATATGTAATAGCCGTTAGTTCTTTCTCATATTTATCTTCGAGTCAATCAAAATGCCTTAGGTTTCAAATGTTATTATTACTATTACGGACATGTTAAGGTTCAATGGCCCATGTAAGCTGCATACGTTTTTGGCGCAGTCATTACAAATAAATTTAGTATTGTCTCAATATTTGAATTTTTATCTTTGTTGGCGAAATATGAATTTGAAATTCACATACGTACTTACTGCCAAAAATATGTAGATTGTGTATAATTTTTCGATTCCATTATGACTCGGCAATACATTCATACCGTATGATAACTGCCAATGTCCAGTAAATGCACTTTTATTTTATAAAAACAATATTGGACTTTGAATTTGATCAATACGTGATGAAATGGGCAATCGTAAATCAGTATTTTATTTGATAACAGATTTTACCTAAATGATTGATGAAAACGCCGACTTTATAAATAATATCATTTATTTTATAAGCGTGAAAACACATATTTACCTATTCATTAAGTATATCATCCAATCTAACTTTCCCATATTTAATATCTGATAAATCCTCACTGTATAATAAAAATTGAAACGAGCATCAGTAACAATGTTTATGTCAGACCGACAATGATTTTAAAACTATCGAAATACTTGCCAAGTATAATACAAATAGTGAAAGATGGTTTTTAGAACGCGAGCAATTTTACATTATTTATTGAAAATGAAGTGCGGTGAAATAAGCCCAGAACCCGGGTTCGAATCTTTGAAGCTTCATGTTACTATGCACCGTAATTTAACATTAATGTAATTTATTTTAAAAAGTTAGCAGTACAAAAAGTAGATGTTATTACAGATGTATAATCTATTTATTATTCAATAAAAATATGAATTTAGAAGTCTTCGGCTATTCCCACTATAAATATTTCGGAAAATACTTCCTTTCAACAAATAAAAATTGAATGCCAAAAAACTAACTTTACGTTTGTACATCTTTTTTTTAACGGAGAAACGTTGCCTTCGAGCTCCCATACTTGCATATCTTTGATTTTTCAGCCCCTTTCGCCATCACCACATTATAAAAATGTTACTTTACAATAAATAACCTCTCAACTTAAATCCAATTATTTATATCAGCCATGTCGCCAAAGTGGAGTTGAATGATTTCCGTATTGCTTTTAAATTTAAATTTACACTTTGAAAATGATTGATTAATGAATGATTTTGCGATTTTTTGATAAAATGTTATATCACATAATTAAGATCAAACTCTAATGTACTATTTTATTTATGAATAAGTAATCTTCTTTGTGAAAATTATTATAATGATAAAACAAAATGGACTTCGAAAAGGATCTTGGGTATCGTGAATTTTTTTTAAGATAAAATTGACAATTTTCAATTGTACGAACGATTGAAAGAATAGATATAATTAAAAATAATTAATATTATCATAAATACATAATAATTTACTCATTCTCTTTGGTTATAAATAAGGTGAATGACTGTAACATTTTAAATTATGTGCAAATCGATAAAATGGAACGTAAAACAGAGCTGTCTGTTTGCAAAACCTCTCCCCCTTCATTTTAATAAATTAACGAAGGGTTGTTTGTGATTCATCCGCAGGTCAGCACCCTTAAAAATTCTGCTCATTTTTTTAAAGTAGCAGAGGGGAATCATTACGCCCTTAGTAATATTAACCTTTATACCTATATATACAGCTACTTTTGAAATATAAAAATATGCTCATTTAGGATTAAATATTTAGAACCGTGATGACCTGTTTATTATATTAGATAGGATACAAAAATATTGTTTTTTATATGTCTGAGTGGTAGGGTATTGTGCCTTTCAATATTACTTGGTTGCGTGGTCTTGAATATTCAAATGGGAAAATTAATACATTGAATTTTCAATCTATTTATGGAATTGATTACAAATTCCTGGATGTTTATGATTGTTTCTTCCCTTCCCACTCATAGATAGAGGGACGTAGACAGAGTGATTGCTGAGCAACTATTCCTCGTATAGATGACGTTATCTTGTTATAAGACAGTCGTTGAGAGACAGTCGTTTTGAGTATAGTGTTGTTTTGTTTTCTGGCGAAAATAATAAGTATTCATGTTCCAAAGAATTTTATAAAACTATTGTGTAAGGATGAACTTAATATTCTTCTTTGTTCAGTGGTGGTGAAACCGATACCGGTCGGTCAGGGTTTTTAAAAATGTGCAACATGATCCAACCAATACGGCCCCCGGTGCATCGGGTGGCGGTTGCGCGTCACTACACTCCTCGCTGCGCCTGCGCCCGATCAAAGTTCCCCACACTCGCGAACGCGGTTTCTCGAAGGCCTCGCTCGCTCGTAGACGACGACGGATCGTGGAGCCGTGAACCTAAATACTGTAGACACTGGTTTATTAGCAATACTCACAGCTGACATTGGATTGTTCAATTATTGTGAGCCGGCCACCGTCCACTTATCACGGAGAGCCAGTTAGTTATCAGCGGACCGCCGACGGGCTAAGATCACGTCGCTATCTGTTTCGGCGGCTATATCAAACCCGTATTATTTATTATTAGTAAAACCATTCGAGCTCATTTGAGATCAGTCTTGTGCGAACGCCAGTGAAAGTGTCACCACGTTGTATTTTCTCCGATAGAAAATATAATTTATTGTTTAATCAGGTACCCAAAAGCGCCTGTCTGCTTAGGCGCCGGAATTTCGGTATAACACCTGTGTTTGACAAGTGCGTAAATATTTTTGTACAATCGATCAATATTCAGAAGGAGATCAGTTCGTCGCTGTGACATGTAGAGTATCGCGAAGACTCCGAGCGCAAATTATCGCGTGCTCCGAAATAATCGCGCAGTTATTAATAATTAGTGAGAGAGTACGTTTAATCTCGTTTCTAAACTGGATATCTATTGCCAGAGATGAGCGTCGTCGGGGGAAAAGCGGGCCGCACTGGACCAGCTTTGGCTGATGATGACTCCGACAGCACTAAATACATGCTGGATGGTAAGAAAATATCATAAATAATCAAACACTACTTCAAGTAATTAAAACACGCCCAGTAACGTCCTATTAACTAGTTTACTATTATCGAAAAAATAGTTTGTGTTCAAATTCAAGGTTCAATTTGCAACTGAACATTGCGTTGACCTAAAAATAATCAAATAGTGACTAAAATAAATGACAGCACATTCCTGACGTCTAAACGTAACGTACAATTAAATAACCACATTTCATAATTTACGAATTTTAAATTTTAGTAAATTTATATTGCACCGTCAGATTGAAAATACTTCGATATTTATAATGAAAACATTGCTTTGTTTTTTGGCAGAAGACGAAGCCAGACGCACGAGCTTCTTAGCGAATTCGCCCACCCTATTTCCGACTTTCGGAACACGCTGGCAGTGTGTCGCCTCGGTTATTGATTTCCTTCGCACTTGGCAGCAGACAGTTTAATCTCCTTGTTACTTACTACCCCTGTCATAACCAACAGGAATACTTCCCAGTGAAAATAATATGTTTACTTGATATCATCAGTTACAAAAATTTGCTGATTAATATGAATGCTCTGATTACTAAACATATTACCATATGGAATTCTAGTTAATAGCATATTTGACACAATTTCGTACAGTCATTTGTATATGTGATGTTATAAACATTATTGTCTATGTTGAAAACGGTTTCTTGTGTAACGATGACAGAGCAATGTCTGTTAGACATCGATTTTACTCGGTCTTGTGTAAAAGAAAAGTTGAATCCTAATATCGCGTCAAACTTAAGACAAAAAATGCTTCGAAATATCAATTATTTTTATTATAAAGATGTTAGACGCAATAAGAGACCACGACCCCGGATTCAATTAAAGATTATCAGTAATCATTTACTATTTTTGAGAATTTTGCAACGTGATTAGTGAGAGCAACGTTTAATAATGATATAAACCAAATAGATGGATCAATTTTAAATCTACAATCCAGTATTACGTCGGTCGAGTCCTTGATTGTTCTAACAACAATTTCATAATTTTTTACTTGAACATTTTGAAGCTTTGGTACTTTGTACTTGTATGGTTTATCATTCCCGTAACCTCTAATTTTGTATGTAGTATACTTGAATAGCATACAACAATTTAACACTGAACTCATCAAAATTCGAAAAATATGAAAATGCCTACAGAATTCAGTTAGAACAATCAAGTACCTACTCGGCAGACGATTAATAATTAACTGTTGTGAAAAATCCTTCATTTTCTCTGAACAAAGAACTTTCTTTGTATATAATAACTAAATAGGTTGATTGAATTCAGTTTTTTGTTTCAACCGAACCGCTTAGTTCGAGCGATAGAAATCTGTTCAATATATTTTATAGTAGCAGTTTAATTATCGATATTAATCGACATTTTCAATTTCTACCAAATGAAGCAAGAGGTTTTTAATTTGCACAAACCGGTTATTGTTTAATAAATCGAAGATATAATCATTAAAGTGAAAGAAAAAAATGATCTTATCGAATTAATAAAATAAACACTGCCATATTGAAAGGAAAACTATACAAGTATACGCAGCATAAACATATTTTGATTAAAATTAATTTCACCTGCCGAAAATATTTCATTTACTAATTGCCAACGTTGGTATTACACATACCAACCTAAGAATATGATTCTTTTATATCGTTTTACAATTGAAATTAAAGTACTTATCGCCTTGACAAATAGTATTAGCTTATCACATATACAATACAATATCATAACAAAAACAATGGAGGATTTAAATTTAAAATCATTAGATGACAGTTGGCAGACGTAATAAATGAATTAATGATTAGAAGAACTTGTATAGTTGGTTATATATTAAAATTGACAAGTCAAATAAACACCAATAACCTCATGAGCGTGGCAAGCACATATAGTGTGTGACATTTTTAAGTCATTCGTGTTGCTCAAATCATGGATATTTTAAACATTTTACCAGTCGTAAAATTTTTATCAATTCTGTATCGAAATATTTAGAAAGATCGAATAAGTTAAACAACATTCAAATTCTAAGCTTCACGGTTTGACTTGAGGCTTAACTATTCAAAATTTGAAAACAATTATTATTCGATTTAATGCTCTGTCGAGCTCACTTCACCTGTCGATTTACGGTAGAAATTTATTGAGCAGGAACCAAACAACAATCCGAATCTCAAATGAATATAATTTCTTATTGTCACTATACATATTAAAATGTATTATCTAAAAATTGATAAATGCCGAGAACACAAATAAAAAAAGCATTTATATTTATGACCTTTACTGATAATTTCAAGGTGACGTGCGAATATTGTTTCTTTTTGCCTGATTTCATTGGCACATACTCTTCAAGGTGAAAACTTTTGCAGTGATCTCGAAGCATCGCTCTTTAAATGGTACAAATTAAACATAATTACTGTGTATTAATATCATGTAGCTCATTAATCAGTAAAAAATGAATTATGTTGTAGAATTTTATTTATATAGTTAACACCGAACAAGTATGACGTTTTAATTTTAAAGAATGTTGTAGATAATAATTTTATTCGTATTTTACTAATGATTGTGATTCCACGATTATGGTTTTAGGTATAAAGATCACGTCGAACACGTTATAATGATTTTTCATTGAATTTGAATTAATAACTCCTTTCCTTCGTCAATAGGATATAATAAAATGTAATAATTGACAAGCAGCTAGTACTACCATACCGATCCTTATACTCATGCCTCATGCAACATCCTGAATGTAAGTTGCGGAGGACGGGGATTGGCTCGCAAACCATATTCGTAGAATTAGTAACTAAAGATGCATATTGATAATACTACACTTTAGGTGCAGGTGTTATCTGCGATTGATTTTAGTTATTATTGTTAAAGGCAAATTTTAGTTTTGAAAAACAGTTTACATCTGTATTTTGGTAAAGATTTTTACAAATAAATCTATAATTTGACACACCCTGGTTTTTGTTAAGTATAAGTGTCATTAGTGTCCAGAACTGAAATCACCCAGCGGCAACAGCAATAATTCGCAGAATCGGCCATTTCTTGTTACCATGCATTCAATAGCCGCCGGCTACGTCCGCTGGACGAGTCCATTTTTACGGAAAGGGGTAGCTTCGACTTTGCAGGGAGTTTTTTTTTAAGTATTTGTAGACAGTCGATTACGATCCGCCGAGCCGGGCGAGTTGCGGCGGAGGTAACGATGCGAGTTGTTTGTGTTTTGATTTGCGTTGGACTAAATTTAAAATCGTTTGTCGTGCCATTTGTATTATAACTTAAAGTAAATTCAGTTGCTAAGTAAATGTAAATGTAGAATCAATTTTATGTGTTAGAATTTATATATTTGTGTAATGTAAACCACTGCATCTTGGATGGAAAAATAAATAAGTTTTGAACCGGATTTGAAATGGTGTTCGTCTGAGATCACAGCCCTTCCAGGACTCTAGATAACCAGCCGCTCGCCTCTCTTCGATCCGGGGTCTTCTCAAATTATAATTTAAGACATCGACTGAGGGTGCTTGATGGAATTTCAATATCAAATTTGGATTATTGAGATTTAAATCTATAATTATTTTGTATGAAGAACGGTAGAAGAAAGTAGTAAACAGCAATGGCAAAAAATCGTGCACTGGAAAATATGGATGGGTATAGAGTTAATACCAATACCCCTCATTTGTTTATAATCTAAAAAGCTTTGCCTTTATTCAGATTGACAATTTTAGAAAGTTGTTAACAAACGTGTTACATTTCTTTAATTAATTTACCCTTCTGTTAATCAATTGTATTGACAACTTTAGAGCTATAATATATTTAGAATACCAAATGGATGCGGTAATTTTACAATAATAACGAATTTATTACTTTAACCGGTTTCATTCGTTTATTTTTATTATGCAAATAGTGACAAGTTGAGACAAGTGTTCGATGATGCAAAATCGTTGACACGTGACTGTTCAATATCCAGGTAGTCAAACAGTGCTTCTATGAACACCGAAAATATATAATGTCCATGGTTATAATAAATTAGCAAAGCAACGAAAGGTTACCTTAGCTTGGAGGTTATCGACACATATTATAATGGATATTTTATCTTAAATGTGTTAGTCATAATTTATTTAATATCAAATAACAAAATTTTTAACGTTAGATTATCGATTCTATTCTTACATTATTACGATATTGTTCAACATTTCTGCAACGCATCAATGTTGTCATTTGCATAAATTAAAAATATTTTACAAAAAAAAACATAAATATATTAAATTATTAGTAATACATAAATATATCTATGCAGATAGAAGTATCCTGACATACTTGTTGGTTGATATTTTATAAATTAGTGGGCCTCTTAAATACTTGTTTAATTTAAATAAATATTTTATTATTTCATAAACTAGCTAGGTTATAAACAAATAAAATTGCTGTAAGTTTTTTGATAAAGTCGACCAGTATCATGTACACATGTGGTATAGAAAACTACGCATTCTTTTCGTTGTGTATTTGCGTTTTTAAATCGTTATGCTATAATAAATAATTATACTGTATTGTTTTAATTCATATAGAATAATTATTATCTTACAAAAAAAATACTGTTTGACAGCATTGTGCGATTGTTCAATTATTGGTTCCATGTTTAGGTTCATTCATCTTATATATAATAGCCCAGACCGGTCTGTAGGCGTAGACGTAGACGTTTTATTATTATCACATACACATACAGGTATGAAATTTCCTTATGACCGAAGCGTCCGCGGTTTATATAAACAATACACACAGTTCCGACGTGACCCAAACAAACAACAATCAGTCCGTCAGTATGGAAAATAAAGAACAGCGACATTCAGTATTTCAATTTAAATATCGTCAACTATAACGTGCGTTTCCACTAGTAAATTATAAAGCTCATTTATTCTACCGCATGCTACTACCAAAAAGCGCGTGTAAGTTATATGGAATTTACGTTTGCAAGCGAGTTACTCTTAAAACAAATAACGATTAAAAGATAGTATTTGTTTATAGTTTTTACAGAGCACATCTTTCTTTCAAAAGAAAACAAACTTACTCAAAAGGCCACAAGTATTCTTTACGTGAATAACGACTTAGAAAATATAAACGAGTGTTTGAAATTAATATGGTTTCTCTACGGTTTTTTGATACATGATATTTAAAATATAAATATCATACTTTCGATTTCGCTTTACCGTTTTCGAACTACCATGATCTTGATGACTCATTTGAATAATGGATAAATAAATACATGGCTAAATTTGTATTCCGGTCAACATATTTTTAAACAGGTGTGAATACATGAATGAATAATTTATCGTTAAAGGTTGTTGCCAATACACTTCCAATATTCAGCATTATATTGAATCGCCCTTGGTCATTGCAAAAAAGCATTCAGATATGGAAGCACAACTTGTGGTTGCATAAAGTTGCGGTTGAACGCTAAAAATACTATTATATTATATATCAATACAATAAGAACAATTATATTGTAGGTAAAATATAATAAAGAAATGATTCACGGTTTTCGTATACAAGGTAAGTAAATTCAATTGAAAAGAAGAACGTAATAAAACATTATTTTATATTCAATGGCAATACGTTTACATTTTTACGTATTAATTACCAGGGTGGATATTTTTTTTACACTTTTACATGTCATATCGTCCTCCATCTTACAAAGAGGCTTATGTCAAAAATCGTTGTTTTGCAAGAGAAGAGAAATAAGAAATTTTACACATGATTTGAGTATTTTACGACTTAATTGATTCAAATTTCCAGAAATATAATACTGCTAGATGTATAACATATATTTAAATAATAAGTCGAAGAAATTGACCAATAAATACGTGTTTTTTTATATAAAACAATATGGACACTAACATACGCCTGTTGGAAAGCAAGTAGCTTGTTTATAAATTTTATTTACGCCATGGTTTAATATGAAGATACTTATGCTTTTTCTTGATTTACGTCATGATCCAGTAATGAAAGGCTACCTTTATAGAATTTTTCAATTAAAAATATTGAATTATAAAAAAAAGTGTTTAAACAAATATAAGTGAAAGATGCCCATTGTTATTTAGAAAATATTTATTAAACTAAAGAAAATGATACAATGTCATACACACGTTTAAAAATAACACTTAAACAAAAATAAACGTTACTATTTGTCAATTGTATGTTTGTCATCGGTGAATCATCGGTCATAAAGTCTGAAGATGCCGAAAGGCAAAATCTGGGCCACTAAACACGATTCTAATGGAAAATTACAAATTCTAAACTTTTAAAATTTAGAGTGTTATGATTTCATAAAGCTAATATTTAAGATTTAATGCGGCAATAATCTTTAAAAACTGGAAGCTTCTATACTTCTTATGATCGGCGTATCTCTTTGTTGAGATCATATCTTTGTACTTCTGTAGTGATATTTTCGGTGATTCTTTAAGTTTTTTGTATTTGTACATTGTATTATATTACCCACTTTAGAGAAATATGACGATATTTTCCACCCAGATGGCTTGTCTTAAAATAAATTATATATAGTAAAATTATAATTGCTCAATCTTCGTTTATAAAGTATGACATCTTCTTTTGTAATAGGATAGGTAAATAACCTACTGAAGATCAAATACTGCACGAAGATGTGTGTTTAAGTTTTTGGCAGATTCAGTTTTATTTTAACTACCTGATTTTATTTTTTTTCGTCACTGTGCCGTTGAAATTTTCCCTTTAATCGGTGTTGTGTTATAGCAGCACCTTGATCAGAAGTCATGCAAAGATTGTATTGATCTTGGTGAAACTCTTGGTGGTGGATAGATAAGTTCAAGCCGTTAAAAACACGATAATATGTAACAATACTCGGGGAATCACCGAGATTTTCAATTACATAGATATATTTTTATATATGTAAAACTAGTTGTACCTATAAAAATTAACAATATGACAGAAATATAACTTCCATACAATTCGCGAAACGTTAAATTTATGGCTTATGGCTGTATGGCTGGAATGGAAGACGCATGCGGAAATTAATTTGCAATAACTCAAGATAACGACCGCTATATGTTTTTCGTTAATAACTTTTCATGGTGTTTGAATCCAGAAACGCCGTTTTGACACCTATTCAAGGGTTATGTATGCAATATTTCTGCATTCTTAACTCAAAACAGCCAAATTTCGACATACGTCTCTTTGTAAGATGAAAGACGATATGTCCTAAAACATGCTACAGTTAAATTGTGATTGATGATGACATAATTATTGTAAATATAAAGTGAAAATTGAAAACTATGATGTGGATAGATTTTAGATACGCAATATTTAGTTGTGAAACTTTAAAATTTATAAGCTCATGAGCTTGTCGTATCTCCTCTGAATACAGGTTATTGATTATATTTCATTCACCGACAAGACACTGGAATCGGCAGGTTTTCTGGAGGGCGTGCACGTGTCTTAGTCGGGCACCTCACTATTTTTTAATCTTCCAACTTAGTTAAGGACTGCAAAGTCTTAATTGGATTTCTCGTAAGCTTAGAAATAATTACCGAAAGTTGGGTAACATTGAACACATTCATTCCAAACATAATAAATATTACAGCGATATAATTTGTATATAAAAATTTAGATTAATATTCCTGATTCTTTTACTCGTGAATCGTCTTTGGTGCTTTATTACTTAATGTGTGGAATCCACAGTCACTGGATTGTTTCAAATGCTTAATGTATTTCTTGACACCCCACTCAGCATCTTTCATTTAATTTAATAAATCTGATTCATTATTAGCATTACACACTAATTTCACCAACCAATCAAAAATGTGCAACGTGGAGAACTGATTTAAAACTGTTAGTATTAACCGAAAGGTCAGGATACGGTTGCTTTGGGTTTTCGTAATGTATTATATTATTATACACTACCATTAATCAGTACCGTAAGACTGCATTGATTCGAAATGAAAGATACATAATAAAATCCTGACAACTCTAAAATTGATGGTATGAGAGTTAACCTAAACTAAATCCATTAACGTATTATTTATCGAATTAACGGGTACATGCACGAAGCTGTACAGTTTATATCGGCGGTATAGATCAATACTTTGAGTTTATTCACTTTACTTTCATTTAAATATCGGATTACAATAACGAGGGGCTTAAATATTGTGAGCCTATTTTTTTATGAAAAATTCATACGATTATAATAATAACATGTAAGTATCTAATCAGTGAGGTACCTGATTATATTTCAAAATGTCTCGTCAAATAGGTACATCAAACAAGTTTTTTTTCCTGAACACTGTGTTTATATATCTTACTAAACTTTCTGTGTCTATATATAAAACTGGTTTGTGATTCACATATATGCGGCAGGCAACCAACAGCGCGTGGGTAACTTATATGCCACATTTTAAAACTTTTTTGATTAAAAATGGTACGCAAAAAACATCGTTTATTTGGGAAAAGCAATGGATTAATTAAAGTATTTTCTTAATACGATTATTACTTTGCTTTAGTTGGGAAAACGTAATGTATTCAACAACGAAAAATAGGTCACTCATATACAGGAAATGGCAATAATCAATACTATTATAAATAAATACCTTAACCAGCTGAAGTTTTACGCATTTAAGTGAATTGGATTTAATCAATTATATACTCAAATAATTTTATAAATTTCGTTTGCCAATAATTCTCATTAATTGACCTTACTCAGCATTACTAAGGGTCAACAATTCTAGCATGTGTGAAACCAAGAACAGATAATGTTGTATTGCTATATTTATAATTCTTTCTTTTATAATGAGGAGTAGAGGTATTATTTTTCGAAAATATTTCTTTAATGAAATTACCGCTTATTGAAATATATATTCCTTACGCAGAAGCGAGGAAACGATAGCGAAAATTTTTAAAATAAAGGCTTTGAAGATTTCTTAAGATGTCGTTGGAAAAATAAAAATTGTTTGTATCAACCGTTGACAGCATTCAAGCATATTTCGTTACAACCGCCAGGAAGTTAAGTGGATTGAACATGTGTTCTTTAATTCAATGAATATAGTATACTATTACACTGATGAAATAAAATAATTAGACGAATGAAAGGTCAGTTATCAACCGCACTTTTAAATGACTCGAAAGTTTATTGTCCATATATATAACCGCTCAAATTAAACCAGTCTTACTTGCGTCGATGTGACACGCTAAAAAAACTAAATGTCAGTAAGTGAAATGGATATTGATTGAAATGGCATTTATGTAGGTAATTCGTTAATGCTATTTCAATCCACATTGCCCGCCCCAAAGCTTCAGGCAAGATTTCGGTTAAACTAATTTGAGTGACTAATCGAGAGTTCTAGTCTAAGTCTATATTACTATTTAAGCATGGGGTACATCACTATTTATCGGTATTTAATCATAGATATTAAGTTTTTCAAATATTCGGTAGAAAGTTTTGGCCTACAATAATAAAAAAATATATTAATTGTATATAAATAGTTTAATACATTATTTTTCTCGATAATTTTAGCTCTTCTAAATGATGATTTGTAGTTTTACTATTATTCAATGGTAAATACAGCTTTTTACACTACAGCTTTAGCTTTACTTTATAGATAAATAGGTATTTCCGTAATATTTTGATTGATTCAGCGGTAACATTTTACATTTTTTTTAAATATAAAACTGTTAACGTTTTATTCCACTGATTGTTGTTGTGAATAAAATATTTAAGATTGTAACTTGTTTTTGAAGAAATTGAATGGCATTTTAGCGAAGTACAAAGAAGAATATGGAATAAGGCGACAGAAATAGTATCACAAAATATGTAAAAATTGAAAGCTCAGCTGAGAAATAGGATAGAGTTGTCACAGGGAAGTGGATAAGGTTTGCCAATCTCGGTACACTTTATTTTGTTCTGTAAGGAGAAATACATGTGGTAATCAAATTTTGGGCGCCAGGCGTGACGATACACGCCGAATGAAAGATAATAATAATGAAAATACGGTTACCATTAAAAAACACATTTAATATGATGGTGGAAACCGTAGATGCACAGAATTTAAATTACAAACAAATAAAAACAGAAATTACACGACGATACAATATTTAATTTCAAATTTGGATTATTGAGATTTTGTACACTTCCATGTATTTTGTCACTAACGACCCGGGTTTCGCCTTTCGGCATCTTCGGGCATTCGAGCACACGAATGGACTCGAAAGGCGAAACCCGGGTCGTTAGCGACAGAATACATGGAAGTATACAAAATCTCAATAAACCAAATTTGATATTGAAGTTCCATCAAGCATCTTCAGTCGATGTCTTAAATTATATCTTAAATTGATACAATATTTATGAACAGATGGTTACACTTAAACAAGCAAATATATATGTAAAATTACGACCTTATGGATAAAACAGCTCGGCGACGGACTCGGGTGTCCGAGACCAATCTCCGGCGCGTTCCCAGCACGTCCTGCTTGTTCCACATCCTGGCGCGTAAGAAAGTTTCAACGCAATTATTTCTTAACCATTCTTGGTGTGGCTTTCCTTTGGTCTCCTACCAACAACGCAGCGATGTACTTATCGCCAATAGGTGACGATCGTAATGTTGCGACGAAATCGTAACATTGTATAACTATGTGTGACACAAGTTTCGCTTCTTTGAGAAGCATCTTCAGACTGAAATCATCGCACGTAAATGTCCATTCAGAAACTCGGCATCGGTATAGAAGCGACTGGGCCAGGGTGATCGGCAAATATTATTAATAGTAAAATAGTATTAACGAACGTATACTCGAAAGTCAATAAACATTTAGCTTCGAAGTCTATTGTGGGAATTGTGGCCCATCCGCATTGCGGGTATATGCATCCATTCAAAAGTTATGTAATCGATTTATCAAGTTATCCAGGTGTACTTGTGTAATACTTTTCCGTAAAGAATTACTGATTCGTCTGAAATTTTAAAGAAAATATTTACGAAACATTATTGACAAACTTGTGCTAAAATACGTTGGTTTAAATTTAATGGAATTGAAGGAAGATTCTTCTTGGAAAAAATTGTCTGGTAGATTTTTTGTTGAAATCCAACCCGAGGCATTGTGGAGCTGAGTTGTTCGTGACACACACTTCCAACCGTGTTATTGGTTAAACAGTTTGTCTCTAAAATCGATATAGTTTGCATTATGCATTAAAAAGTAGGTAGTATTGACTGGCAACAAAATATTCAAGATCGTATCAATCGCCAGTCACGATTATAAAACTAGCATAATTTGTGAAAGGTGATTTTGTTCACATCTATATTTGTATTTCGTGACTATTACTGTATTTCAAAATACGTGTATAAATTGGAACATCGTTTAACTGCCTACTCACTTTTTTACGAGTGGAATAAAAATTTGATATTGCATCGATGATCGATGATGTTGATCAGAACTCTTGTCCAACTATTTAATCGTGTTGAGTATTGCTATGGTCTGAACATTTTATACATGTGAGAGAAATAGGTCAAATCATTCTTGTTCGCATGTCACATCATCGTGACTATTTAATACTTCAATTGAACAAATATATTTTTTGGATTGCGTAAATTATGAGGTAATTTTAGCTGTCATTGACAATGTTCATAGTCGTAGTGATTAATTATTACATATTGAATTAGAACTATTTTTTATTGATTCAAAAGAAACTTAATATAGATGGTAAAGACTGATTTACCAATCGCAAAAAAAATTACAAAGGATTCGAATTCAATAATGAAATGGAATTACCCCAATTCCAAAATATTACTCACTTTAAAATAGCAATACGTGAGTATTGATTTTTACTTGGCCATCGTAGTGAGTGAGCACGCATATTTTTTAAATCATCACATGTATATTTAGGTATGAAATTTTCTCATGACCTAAGCGTTCGCGGTGTATATATAAAATAGAATGTGATGCAATGCACACACAGTTCCGACGTACTTGCTACTTTAGAGATTCAGTATTTCAATTTCAATATCGTCATCTACGACGAGTAAGGTTATAGAGGTTATAAATATTATACAATAGAATTGAAGAGTGACATTTCGTAAAGAACATAGTTCAAAATTACACACCTTCATGCTTTGGATACAGTGTGTTGAGCTTTACACTATCACTTAAAATTGATTATAAATTTATCGCAAAATATGTATGTTATTCAAGATGTATAAAATGCTCTGATAAATTATTTAGCGGACTACGAACTGCATTGAAGTGACTCAATCAATAAACATTAAATGTCAGTTGCTATTATTGTATTACTTTTGGACAAATTGATTGATAGCAATAAAAACAGCAGACAAATCAAATACGTCAACACAAGCAAATGCACTTCTTCTGAAAGAATTAGATATTGGATGTTTAATCAAACATTTACAATGTTTTGTATTAAGTTGTAAAACATACATTTCTATTAAAGTCTATGGATTTACAAAACATTTTTTTACAACCGCGCCCGCCGCTTCCACTGTGGAGTATAATATTTAATATCGCACTGTTCTGGAAGAAAACACTAAATCGTAAAAATGACATACTGAGTTAGTTATACCAAAATGTTTCTTATATTGAACTCTGCCGTATGAAAGATCGAACTTATTTATATAAATTGTACTTTTATTTAAAAGCAGTTTCGACAAAAAAATCAAATGTGAAGAGCATTTTAAACATTTGAAAAAAAGTTCAATTACTCAAAACTAGTATTTTTCAGTTAGTGTCTTCTTCCAGAGCAACGAAGATATGATGCTCCAAAATGGTAGCGGCGGGCATGGTATTATGTACTTCTAACGGAACTAATCTCAACAGAATTTGTTATACGAGAACTGCATGTTTATCAACCTCATTTTTTCTTAGAGAGTAATGAGGATGGGGCTAGAACATATATTATTTACTTTATTTAAATAATGTTATTTCGTATTTTGAAATGTTATCGATTTTATATGAATCCACAATTTATATATATATCCATAAAAAAGAAATCGTTAAAGAACTCGATAAAAATAATTCGTGCGTTGGGTTGTGAAGTTAGATAAGTCAGAAGTTCTCTTTTTGAGATAAAAGTAAAATAATGTTTAAAAAATCCTCATATTCTTCTAAATATAGTTCTCTATCAAAAATTTTCATGGCGATATTTATTGTTAATACTAAAATATTAGGCCCACGAATTATAAAGCAAGCTATTTCCACTCTACAACATCCGAATTGGTTATTTGTTGCGACAAAGGATCTTGGTATACTCGCTTTTGTGATCTACGTGTGAACACTCCACAAAAATGCAGGTGTTGACTCTTAACTCTTGAGTAAAAAGTCTTGAATAATAAAATAATCAATACTCGAGAGCTTCACCACTAAAGCCGGTGGCCCGCAAAAGTAAATAATACATGTCATGTGAGCAGCGGCAGGATATTGTACAATTCTTAAAATGGAGAATTGTTTGACAAATTTGGTCATCATGCGATACTAAATAAGTAACATGCGTCCAGAAACACTTCGCGTAGGGTTGGGTTTTCGTCAGAAATTATATTTTAATCGGTATACATGAATAGTAATATTTCAAAAATTGTCTGTGGCAGTTTTTTTTATTTCATTGCTTTCCAAAGAAAAAGAATCGCAAGGCTATAAGTTATAAAATTTATTGACACCATTTTAGAGTAGCATAGTTGCTTTATATTATCTATATACTTTGTTTTAGTGACATTGTGAGTTTTGACTTAGATAGAATTGATGAAAATATACCTATGATTCGATATTGTTTGAACGTAAATATCTCCATCGAAAGTAATTAATGGATAGTTTAGAATATCAATTTAACAGCAACACAGTACGCTTGTTGGCATATACCAGGGATAGCCATACGTGAGGTCAACGAGAGCCGCATTCTGGATTTTCATAAATATAAAGAGCCACACCATAGTCACGTTTTCACCCTACACATTGAAAGCACAGCACACACGCATACGCCAATACGCGCGACTTTGACAGTTGCATTCATATACGCGCATCTTGTCATTTACAACATTTAGAAAGAAAAACTCGCGGAAATGGGGAAAGAAAGAAGCTATATTTTTATTAAGAGTTATTGGGAGCCGCACTTAACCCAACGAAGAGCCACATTTGTCGCCTGCCTGGCATATACTGTTCGTCATGTCTTCATCATTATATGAAATTAATTTTATTTTCTGGGAATGTTAAAAAAATTTTATAAAAAAAAAATGTACTTCACTTAGAAGTGTGAAATTTGTAGTCTAACCTATACAAACTCTGCCATATCAATTCTTAAACATTTAATTTAATTTTTGGAGTTATCCAAGTTTGATCGGTACCATTGACTCATAAATATATTAACAGTATCAGTCGTCGTTCTCGAATTGTGCCACTGCTTGTTTGTCAGCCATAACAAAATGTTAAGAACTTGGCACTCTACGTTGTCTTCCGGTACAATAAAATTGACCACGGTTTGGCTTGCGCGAATAATGCCGAATGACCTAACGCGGCGCTCTGCAGTCACTCATTTCTTACCTACTTGCACTTTGCACGTTGTGTCATTGACCTTCTCTATCAAAATCGGTATCAGTGACGTTCGCCAAAACTAGTACCGTCAAACGGGGTTATTTCGCCTATCAAGTATAATACCGCCTAATAAAAAATATTTTGTTTATATGGCTCTTACTTATTTGAACACTCCGGTAGACAAGATATTTGTTTATAACATTATTAAAAATAATTAGTTGATCACACTGAACCTTTTAAATATTTAAAATTTCTCGTAAATTATTGTAAAACTTTATTTTTGTATGCATATGCACACACCAATTATAAAAATAATGTTATTCAATAACTAATAAAAAATACAAAAAGTATTTAATTCCACAAGAAATAATATAGTACATATGTTATAACTACTTGAGTATTGGTTGGGTTTTAAATAAGATATTCTTATGAACAGATATAATGTTTATCTCTTATTGCTCCAGGTTATTAAATCACAGCCGTTTTTGCAAAAATGTTTACAATCCGATATTAAATGATTCACTTTAGGTCTGATGTTTTATTAAATATTTTTTTTTATTGATTATAAAGGAAAGTACAATAGGTATATGCTATAACAGCTAAAACCAATGCGCCGTGCGTTTAACAAATGAGAGTATTTACATAAAACAAAAACAAAAAACATTTTTTTAATCATGAGAACTGCTTGTTACTCAGTTGCTCAACCTCTCTTTGTCGATGAGAGTATAGATGGATAGGGTTAGCTAATCGCTTTCGCTACGTCCCGTTTTTAGGATCGGATAGATGGGAGGGAATTTCACAAACATTCATGCCTACGAACAGAAATCCATCAATCGATGTATGAATTTGTCCGTACGGGGCTTGAACCCGAGACATCTGTAACCAAAGACATTGACCGCTGCACCACGGAGCCAACAAGTTATTCAAAAAAATTTTACTTGATTGAAAAAAAGAGAAAAGAAAAAATTTAAGTATCATTTAACTTGACTGAATGTAAATTCAGTTGAAATACTTCTTCCTATCTGTTCAATACACAATGCATTGCACATTCCGAAAGATAGTTTATTAACGCCACCTCTGTAGTTTTTTTATTATATTGTCTCCTGAGGTTAAATATATGTTTTTCATAAATTTCCTGGAAGATTTTAACTGTATTTGTTAAGATTATTTATAAGTTTAAGAAGCGCTTTACTTATTGATGCAACATAAAATGCTTTTGAAGATTTTTTCTGTATTAAAATATAATAAATAAATGTATAAAATAACGTTGCAAGCACAAATATAATTAAAAAGTAGAATCGTTTATGGTAATAAATATTGTCGTTCACCACAGTAAATCAATATTTTAAGTCCTTTTCGTGTGTAAATACAATTATTTAAATTACGAAATTTGCATTCTTAAATCGCGGTTTTATTTTATTTTATTGCTATTGTACTTTATTTCGCATTATGTAATATTAAGGTATGTATTAAACACTGGAGCATTTTTAAAATGAAAGTCTGATTGATATTGTACAAATTTAGTTAATCAAAATTTTAATTAAATGCTATAAAAGTATGCAATAATTTTTGCACAATATAATATATTATTTGAATTTTATGCTACCTGAATTGCCTATGCGCTAACTATTAGGCGCGCCGTTTGATACGAAAAATCATGATATCAATTTTGTGATTAAAATATTATTACAATCTGCCACAAATTATATTTATTTTAAATAAAATAATATTATTTTATAATTTATAAGTGTAATATAACAATTGTATTATTAGCATGGATAATTACGGATACTTAACAATAGGCATTGTTTAGATGTGACTATAAAACAATAATAATTGATAACCGCATCGGTCTTCAATTATCTAATAATATAATTACATTTTGTGGCAACAACAACATTGGATAATTATGTTATAAAATATATTTTGTCGGTAATCAATAATTTAGAATTATTTAAATCTTGAATAACTCTAGGTCTCCCTATAGCGAGCGGCAAGAGCTGTGCATTGCAATTTAAAGTTTTCGAGTTCAATTCTAAACATATTCAATATCAAATGTTATTTTTTACAATTCAACATGTGAGATCTTGTATGTATGTTGGTTGTCCGTGACGTCGCGACGAGTGGTAATGTAAAGTTTTCTTTGAACTTATCTAAAGTGTCATATATCTGACGCATTGGCAATACGCTGTAACGCCAAATATTTATTCTGTATGGAACAATTTTTTACATGGCCCACTTTGCCTAACAGTATAAATAATAACGACTAGGTGTCAGTGTAAGCGCATCGATTGTTTATTGACTTTGGGACTATTGTTTACATATAAACCTACACGTTCTACGACAGGTGCTGTAGTAGGCGAGATAATTATGATAAAACGTAGACATTATTCACTTCTGTTGATAAGGTAAATGGTGTAACTGATAACCTCAAACCAAAGAGCAACTGATTCGAGATTAAAATAGAATCGAGCAATGTTGTAAATGTTTTGAATTGGAAAGAAATTAAAATATCTTTTTGTATTAATATGAATTTATAAATAAGTTTGTATGTGTAAATAGGTAGTGGTCCAATTGATTATTTTTTATCATACATACTAGACTGCTTTCAAATTAATTAGGGTAGAGAAAGTTTTTGATATAAATCTGAAAATAAGTTTTTTTTCAATCATTAGTATTTAATGATTTTTTAGTATTCCAATAATAGAATCGTTTCTACTTTCACATTTCCAGTAAACAATTTTTACTCATTCTCAAATTAAATCCAGTGGTTTATTTTTCCTAAACTTACTAGGCAGTAAAAGATTATTTTTTCGCAAAGAAAATAGTTAATATTTGAACTAATCTTGTTTTCAAAAAACCGATCGCAGAGAATTAATATATATCATAAAATACACTTGAATGATAGTTACAGAAAAAATCAATTAATATTAACAGTTTTGCTACAGCTATAATAAATATAACAATTGTGAGACGTCGTAAATGACAGCAGTAAATACTGATACAATTAAACCAATGTTTTCGATATTTATAATCAATAACTTGTAAAAGTAATTATTTTATTATTATATAAAACGATATAATACATTAAAAACACAGCCAATACGCAATAAAAATTATATAATAAAGCCACACGCGAACTTTAATACTCACAAAAACTGTTAATAATTTCGTAATCTGCCTAATGAAGAATTACCAATTGATTCTAAAAAGTAATAATGTCGACTTAGTTTTAAATGTGAGTCAAAAGTAATAATTTTCGCTGTCAATTAACTCATCTGCAAGTATATTTACATTAACTTCAAATATTGGAAATAAAAATGTTATTTTAAATAAAAATGACAATAATAAACACGGTGTACTAAATTTTATACTGTTATGGTTACTTGTTTATGAAAATATTCACACAGTAGCACTAAAAGTAACAACAGTTCTGTTGATTATTAATATGGTTTTAATATATATTTTATTCTACAATATACTTCAGATTAATTGCTTATCAGTGTCAAGAGGTGTAACATTTAAAAAATACCAACATCGAACCAAAGTGCTGACTCACAACTCACAACGTCAGTAAGAGTTTGCTTGTAATATTAAAAAAATAATAGAATGTTTCGGTAAAAAAGCATGTGTTTCGTTGTCTAATAACACATTAATATTATTGCAACATCCATCAGCTGAAAAGATAGATTTAGTAGAAAGTTATTACTTAATTATTACTGCAATTAGTAATTCGTTTACAAAAACGAACGCGTTTTTAAATCTAAGAAAATATTTCACACAGAAAGTCTGCAGATACCTCTCTAACCATTGCTTTTTTTACTTAAAAACGTATTACTGTTTTTTTACATGTACTTTATATGGATGATACAAGTTTTTTAGTTTTTTATTGAACGGAGACAAAAAATAATGCAGTGGGACTATATTTTTTTCAATAATCACGCAAGCTATGTCGTTCTTCCATTATAAAACAACCATAACTGAAAATTCATACTTTCGAGTAAATCGCATTTGAAGTTTTTCATCCATTTAAAATACTCTTTTAAATCAAATATTTTTTTTGTGATTTCAACAAAAATATCTGAAAATATCGCGACATATATTGTTGTTTAATTGTAATAAACATCAAAAATGAATAGTAGTGGTGTTTTTACACCACAACTATGTGAATCCTACGGAAATTTTTGCGTTTCAAAATGGAAAAAAAACAACTTTAGCACTTATGATTGTTTTATACTAGATGGGCGATGGATCATACATTATTTATATTCCAAGCCATATTATATTGTTTTTGATATCCGAGTTATGATGACTCAAGTCTGTAGATCTTTATTGTTTTATAAAGCCAGAAATAGCAATTGGAGAGGTGTAAAAGATGGTTTTGAGTTTAAAAAAAATACTTCGAGAGATATTTGAATGAAACAATACTTAAATTCGTAGATATTAATATTTACGACAGTGTTTTGGACAATTGATGTAACTCTCAAAATTGAAATTGTTTAGGAGAAAGTAAAAACTTTTTTTATCGAAAACATTATATGGTAAGTTGCGTTATGAATTTTTGAAATGCACTCCTGTAAATTATCATGTTTGCAGCTACGGGATTTTGTGTAGGGAGTGTCGATATAATAGTGGCTTACGTCAAGTGGGGGAGTCAAAATTATGAAACCTAAATAAAACTAATGTAAAATGATGTTTCCCTTCCAAAAAGCGGTCAATTTATTTTTCTAATTTACATTATTTGACCGAGACCTACGTCTTTAAAATGAGATCCAATCATTAACTAATTTTCGTATTTTTTGAGGGTTATATAAATTAGCCGAAACACAGTCGATATCGTATATTTAATAAGGAATTGTATAAGAAATGTGTTTACTTAAGTAACTTAATAACAGTTGTTCGATAATTGATTACTTATTCAATGTTTCTAGTTCTACATTCAAATAGAAATGTTCAATCGATATCTGTTAATAATCCGTGAAGCCATAACATAAATTCGTCTCTTTCCAACAATAAACGTACTTATAAAAGCCGTAGTATGCAATGTTGGATCATTTTTGGCTTAACGTTTTTTAATGTATTTCATAATACAGTCGCCGGTTCTTCGCTCATGTTATAAAATTATCTTTTTTACTATGTCTATTCAAAAAGCTTAGATCTCTGCCAGTGTTTATAAGTACCATAGCGACAAAAAGAAGCGAAGAGAATCTCCGAAATTGCCTACTCGGGAAAAATCGTTTTCTTTTCACAGCACCTTCAGACTTTGGTCAGTGACTTTATTCGATATGCAATTTGTTGCTAGTGAACAAACACCAGTGACGGCTCGTGATTTAAAAATCGTACGAAAAATAATCTTTAAATATTGTAGTAAATGTTGGTCAAACGTGACCGTTTATCGTAGGCGATTTAAAACGCATTTTTTAAATATTTAAATTTTTAATCCGATGGATTTCAAAACATTTCAACGAAAAAGAGTATGCGTGATACTAGTAGAAATTTAACGACAAAGAGGATCATTTTTATAATCATAAGTTTATCTACCTTTTTGCAAGCGTGTGGTATACAGAAAAATATGTATTTTATAAAGAGATAAATCAACTGTGTAGAATGGGCTACATTGTTATAAGTACAGACTGATGTGTTAAGGCAAGTTTCATTATATCATACAGTGCATAATCTAATAAGTTAAATGTATTATATTGTTGAACAGAGCAGTGTAGAAATTTTGTTTATTATAAGTAGCATTCGGTGTCACCCGGAAACATAAGTCTCTATAAAAATGATAGTTACGTAAATTCTGTATTGCATATCGTGTACGATGTTTTTATTTTTTTAAGCCCGCATGCATTGAATGTGTCATACGTTCAGTAGAGATTGAATGAGATAAATGTTTCACGCATCATTCGCTCTCACAAAAGGCACAATGACAAAAATATGTCCAGACCATCGGGTAATGGCCCCGAACGAAGCGTGAAACTACTAAGTGAATGCATAGAAAGTGTTGTGATCGGTCGGCTGTCCAGCTGATAGTCTGCACCGCAAAATGTAACGCCAGTAGACGGCCGCCCATGGTTTTGCGTCTCCCACCCGCCTACACCTGCGCCTTTTCCGCCAGTTCCCGCCTTCATCGTTGTCTATTATCTAGAGAGGTTTCCTCACTAGTTGCTGTCCGTCCATACTGACAGTAGCCCGTCGTTTCTATCACGACTTCCGCGTCCGTGCAATATTGTGCAAGTGCAACGCCGATGCAGTTTCCAAACGTGACTTACCAGGATTATAAATATTCTTTAAAACACATACTATTTTCTGTTTTGAATTAAAAATAATTATCCTCGCGGATGTGATCGTCCCAATTTAATTATCTACGCCGGTTGCTACATTATCTAGCTCCCGGCATATTAACTCCGTAACTTGAGTGAATATGAAGTCCGACTAAGTGAAGCTATTATTATTATGTTAAACTTTTTGCATGCCAACAAACTTGTACAGTACCTATACAGTAACGTTGCACTGTAATTAAAAAATATTCTTAAAACCGGCTTTTATTACGTTTCAATAAACATGTGTCAAATATAAAACTATAGAAATACTAGATAAAACTGAATATCGAATATATAATATAAATTCTTATAAAACATAAAGACATTACAAATATAGCATGGCTATAAGTATGCATCTATTTAATTCACGGATTGAAATCCGTGCAAGGCAGTTCCTTATCTCGAGCAAAGAGTACTATGATATTGTTAGATCAATATTTTTATCGCATTTAGATATCTTGGGACAAGTAGTCGGTATTACGTTGGTTCGATTTTTATTTCGCGTTCAGCTCTAATGGCAGCGACATTCTTTTGCACTTTCATCTAAACTAGTGACTCATGTAAAATTCAGCGAAAATTATCGACTTTTAATCCGAATTCTTTTGTCGATCTAAAACAAAAACGGAATTGGAACAGTTTTTTTCTTCTCAGATGGACAGACCGGTTCAAATCAATTATCCCGTCAATTAATAATACAAAGGACTGAAATGGGAGACGATTTAAACGAAAACGAAATGTCACATACGGGGTAGTTTTATTTAAATTATTAAGTACCGATTAAAAAGCCGTGAAAATGAATAGCGATCCTGAACCCGAATCTCTGAACTCGTGGGAGTTGAATGGCCTTAATTCCCTTGATCTATGGGATTATACAATGGAATTGGAATGCCTTCAAGGCTCCGAAGGTAATATTATCATCCTTAAATATTTGTTGTAACTATTGTATAAGCCATCACAAATTGATATCTTTCACGATTAATTTATTTAAATTTGAATATATGAAAAGAATTGTTAATTATATATATATATATTCTCAGTACTAACGATGGAGTGATGTCGAAATAGTTATCAACTACATAGTATAAGCGCACCTGTCATAGATGATGGTATTTAAATTGAAATACTGAATGTTTAAAGTAGTTAGTACGTCGGAACTGTGTGTGCATTGAATAACATTTTATTTTATATATACACCTCGAAAGCTTTAGGTCATGAGAAAATTTCATTCTTACATGTGATATTTGATAATAATAAAACGTTGACAGAGCAGTCCGGGCTATTATATATAAGATTTTCTTGTGGAGTTAATTACTTGCTATTTTTAACTTAAAGCAATAGTGTTCTACAATGTAAATGCTGATTCAGTGAGTTCATTATCCTATCATATTTATGATTTTATTTTACACAGTTGTATGAATTGAAATGATTAAAATTATTTATGATTCCTCCATTTTGATCTGTTAGATTGTTTAATCGATTCGACACACTAATTTAAATATTAAATTGAAATACAATGAATAAGCCAAGGTAATTTTTTTTATAAACACACTATAATAGATCATTTTAATAATAAACGATTAACAATCCCTAAAAAGATTACGTATTTCGTCGCTCTTCTGGAAAAAAAAAACTAAATCGAGAAAATTACACATTGAGTTAGTTATACCAAAACGTTCCTTATTTCAAACTCTACCGTATGGAAGATAACACTTATTTTTATAAATTATACTTTAACTTAAAAACGGTTTTGTACAAAACAAACAAAATGAAAAAGGTAAAGCATTTCAAGCATTTGCAAACTGCAAAGTCCAATTACTGAAAATTATTATTTTTCAGTTAGTGTCTTCTTCCAGAACAACGACGATATGATACAATTTTAGACAACCATTACATAGCCGTATTGTTCGTTGGTTCCAAATATTAAATTCATTTATTGTGAATTAAGCGTAAAGAATTCGTAATAATGCATGTTAGTATTACATAATGGATTAATACAGCGATAAAATTGGAGTAATTACGTTGAATATTATGTATTTTGAAACACTTTATTAATATTATATTATGATTATGTAACATGCTGTAAGATTGCCTCTATGAAATCTCAAAGAAATAATATTACGGTAATATTGGACTCAGTGCAGTATCATATATCAACGTGACCACGTAACAAATATAAGAGCTTTGCATATTATTTGTAAAACACAGTTACGTGATGTGAGACGTTGAGTAACGTAGAAAAAATCTTTGAGCGTATAAGTCATTGTTTTTGTGAGTCAGTTTTTTTCGCATTCAATAGTGCGAAATTGTTTCCTAGTCTAATAAAGTGAAAACGATGCAATATTCAGTATCGGAAACTGATTTCAAGATAACATTCCATTCTCTGATAATAATCATAAAATTATACGTGGTTTTACGGATTGATTTTTACAGTATTGTATTGCTGATGATCAAAAGCGGTAATAGCGACTTTTATATTTCGTATTATAGTATTTAGACATATCTATACAATGAATTTTTATTAAACATTATCTCATATAAAAAAACAATGGTAACCGGACTAAATAGAAAATGACGAAGCAGAACAGGAAAAACAGACCAATTTGAAGATAATATTTTTGTCGTATCTATTATTTATTGAACACATGATTGACTTCTCATCGAGTTTATCTCGCATGATTTTTTGGCGAATCAGATATTTTTGAACACATTTTTATTGCACATTAGAGTTTATTAATCTTTGTGTTTATAAATAACTCAATATTATATTATATTATGTAAATTAATAAATATATTATTTATTTCTTTTAATATAACATAAATAATGTTAAATAAATAATAGATACGACAAAAACATTATTTTTAAATTGTTTTGTTTTTTCCTGTTCTGTTTAGTCATGGAACCAAAAACAATATAACACGATATCTATGCATGAATCTAAAGGGTATTCAAATAATAATTATAAAATACATAATATTATTTCATATAATATTTATAAATAACACAATCCCAAAATGTGCTTCTGTCCTTGGTTTCGCAAGCAAGGGTTTGAATACTCGAATGAAAATTTTCATATGCTGATTTTGCTGATCACTTATGAATGTTTATCTAGGTATGAATGCCTATAATGTTTCGGCAACTAATTATTTGGTCAGTTTTTAATTCAATTAATGGTCAGTAAATAATAAAAAAACTGTCAGTAACAAATGCATAAAACGGTCAATAAATATTTTAAGTTAGGTTATTCCATTTTATGTGTTCATTTTTCTGGTCAGTAAATAACTGACCAAAAAGAAAAATTACTGAGTTTATTTCATCAACTGATAACTGACCATTTTGATTGATTACTGACCCAATAAATACAGGCCTAATGTTTCTTACCCTATACAAAATACTCAAAACATGGTGTGTAGGGTTATCGACTTTATCTGACTACTAATCCTCTACTTACATCGACATTATCTTCGACATAGCCTGCTTACATAATCTTTTTACCAAACCGTCGTCACTTCACGCTGAGATTTCAATTAAGAATTTACAGGCAACCTTCGCTTTACCACTATATATATATATATATATATATATATATATATATCAATCAAATGTAGAGTTCTTAGTCAATTAAAAAATCGAGAAATGTGTCGAGTTGATGAAATAATGACAATAGTGGTAATTATGTAGTAGACTACTTACTTTTAAGGAGTTAACTGTCAATTCTTGGTGGAAAGACATTATATTTTAAAAAATAAAACACAATTTGTTTGTACTACTTCCACATATTTATAATGATCAGGACCGGTTTCGCTCATCACGAGCATTATCAGCTGATGAGTTGATAATGCTCGTGATGAGCGAAACCGGTCCTGATCATTATAAATATGTGGAAGTAGTACAAACAAATTGTGTTTTATTTTTTAAAATATATGTAGTAGACGTTTTAATTTGTTTACCGTTTTCAAAATACTTTATTCGTGATATCAAACATATCCCTGATTAGGGATTCTGAAATCTATCAATATTGATCGGATCTTCATGCAAGTAAGTTCAACTGTAGAAAAGGTCTTTTCATATTCACATTTTGTTATAGGAATAGGCATTGCATATTAATTGTCATTGTTATGACTATAAACACATTATTTCGGTATTATTAAAACACGCAGTATTGGGATACCAGTTTCGGTTATCCGGTATTGTCATTCCTGTGTGTGATGTTATGTGTAAATTATAAATGAACTATGTTTAAGTAGGTAAATATATTGAGTATAAATTTAAATATTGAAAAATAAGGATGTATCCCCAAGTGTTTTCTATGGATTCGGCGGTAACTTTGTGGAAGTTCATTTTCAATATAAAATTAAAATTGATAACTTTGTTATTCCACTTGGTTTATCACTGTCGTGACGCGTTTCGCGTCTTTAACAAGCATCTTCAGACTAATTATATCGCAAGGTTATTTATTTTTACCTTGAGAGGTTAGGCTGAAGATGCTTAGTAAAGAGGCGAAACGCGTCACGTTAGTGATAAACCAAGTGGAATAACAAAGTTATCAATTTTAATTCTATATTATCCAAAAGGAATTTAAGTACTTAGATAGTTTTTTAAGATTTATTTTAACTATATCGACTTTGGAAAAGAAAAAGAACACATAAAAAATATTGTGTAAAGCCCAAACAAAACGTGTATTAAATTGTATACATTGAGTGTATCGAAAAAAAAATATTTTGAAAAGACGGAAGAATAAGTTTGTTTGCCTTTTTAGAGTATTAGCACGTTTTGTGTGAGCTATACACAATATTTTTTAGTGTAAATTACGTCCTTTTTTCTTTCCACAGTCAATATGATTGCTTATTAATATACTTAAAACTGTCTTCATACAGGCACTTCTAGAAATAAAATAATGATTGTTTAAAACGCATATAACGCAATAAAGATTCCATACTTAATATTTGCACTTTAACCTCTAATGTGGACTTAAACACGATATAAAAATAATGAAAGATATTGTTGCGCTTGCATCTGTCATATTTAATTTATTTGCTTGTAATATTGGATTGACGTTTATAGCGAGACTACCAAAGAAGTCACCTTTGAAGGTCTAAGTTAGTGTCTATTGAACATAAATTAACCAAAAAAATAAAAATGAATTGTTTTTCATTAATGACCAAACAAAAAAATATTACTAGGCATAGTTTTTGTAGCATCAATTAGTTATGAAGTTTATACATTCTCAATCCAGTATTTTAAAACGAAATACTTTATCTTTCGTTGTGCGTAAATAGCTTATCCAGGCTTTGGTGTAGGGTGTAGATTAGGCGATATGTATACACTCTGGGTTACAGGAATGTAAAGAAATTGAAAACATGAAGTAATTAATTTAAAAAAATCGATATGTTTAAATGTTTGTTTTTGTGGATTCAAACGTTATAAATTAACTACATTAGTTTTTATTACAAAAATTGTTATTTAAAAATATTGAATTCTATCATTATAAATAGCCATTTAGGTGTATGTAATACGCTATATTGACTGTGTTTAGGCCGATTGATGTAACCCTCAAAAAGTAAGAAAAATTGTTAATGATTGGATCTCATTTTAAAGACGACAGAACAGATTTCAGTCAAATGATGTAGATTAGAAAAAATAAATTGACCAGGTTTTGGAAGGGGAAACATCATTTTACATTGATTTTAGGTTTAAAAATTCTGACCTGGCCACTTTATGTAAGCCACTATTATATCAATAATCGCTACGTATAATCTCGTATCTGCAGACATGAGAATTTACAGGAGTGTATTTCAAAGATTCATAACACAACTCGCCATTTAATGTTTTCGATAAAAACAGATTTTACTCTGAACAATTGTCCAAAACAGCGTTGATATATTTTTTACTTTTTTTGGAGATCATCTATAAAATTTATGATTCTTTCATAAACTTAATATCGGGAAAAGTGGAAAATATTCAAATCTGTTGTACAAAAATGATATTTTAAAAATTTACCAGATGATAACTGAAAGTATACGCTTAACATGACACGATCTTAACTATAAATATGACCAATCAGATTCTATAATAGTTACGTCACTGCTAGCCTATCAAAAGAGAAAGATATAGATGTTGTAATGTAGATCAAAATCTTCTCAAATAAAAAAAACATCATTTTTTAAAAAATGCGTAGTTTAAATTCAATAAAAACTCTTGTGTATATTGCAAACTGCAACTGATCCCTTTCGGGTATGATTCGAATAATAGAAATAAATAAAATAGAACTACGCAGATAAAAACAAAATATTCTTTTTACAAAGAAAATGTTACTTATTGTAATTAAATAACTTAAACTTGCACTCTACACACTTTCATTGCAATTAATGTTAGATGCTGCACCTCCTACACATTGCTATTTTTTCGCCTTATCTCCTTCTGATAATACTGTGTAGTTAGTTAGTAAGAAAAATAAATATTATGCTACGAAAAAATTATATCTAACTAATTTAGATGCTTCCCAGAAGAGATAACATATTTTAAGAAGATGCAATAAAAACATTGTATCAACATAATAATTACACAACTGTAACGATGAGAAATAAAATATGCATTCAATCTTAAAATACGTATATTTTATTTAAATTATGAATATTACGTTTCAATTGCGTCACAAACTTACGTTAGACCTTTTTACAATAATAATGAAAAATAACGAATTTAAATCGTTTATAGCAGGTTACGGCAACAAGTAGATCGTGGTCGTATTTTCAAGTGTAATTTTGAAAAATGATTTTGGTTGACTAGAACGTTATAATAAACACGAGGAGAATTTTCCAGTAAATGGTCCCAAACGATGTAGTTGATATTTATCCTACAAAAGTTGGCTATTTCTGTTTTATAAAATCGTCAATTTTTTTCTCAGCATACGTGAGTTATTTTTCACGGCATTTTTTGCCAGCCATTGTAATAATATAAAATACATTTTAAACACTAAACCGCAGAAACTATAAACTAATAAAACTGATGCTTTAATTGGATGTTTATGACTATTTTTCAAAACAATGGTAAGCGTATGAGCTGACCAAAGACAACTTCGCATCTCCTAAAAAGTAACGATTTCAATTAAAAATGCAGAACTGTACGAATTTTTTCTCCTATATATTTATTTATCGTGCCCTTTTCCAATGAGGGAGCATACATACTAACAGAGTATTTCAAATGTAAACATTTTATTTTAATATAAATAACTATTTTTTCTTAAGCATGTGATATTTGGAGAGATTTATTTTTGAACAATTATTAAATACGATTTTCTAATATAATTTCAACATCAGTTTAGGTTGTCCGATATTTAATACCGTATTTTAACTTAAATAATGAAAAAATAAACCAAGACGTTTAAAATAAACAAGCTTTACTTTGAAGGTCGGTCAATATAATAGAATATTTATCCGGTAAGAAATTGAGTTCAGGGGTGTGAATGATGAACAGGATTTATACGGTATCAATGGAAGTATAATTTTGGAACCTTGAATTTAAATAAGACATATTCCATCTGTCGCCGACTGACAAGCGAAGTGAAGCGGTGCAACAGTAATTGCCCCTCCTTCGAAAGCTCGTCACGCGCCGCTGCTGTACGCCGCATCCAATCGCCATTATTACTTTGTTTCTCACACTGCATTTCAGTTCCAACTTTTGTTACTAATCTCGAATTAAATCGCTTCCAAACACTGCAACCATTTTGATTAGAGTAAGACACTAATGATAAATTGCTTCGTAGAATACAACCACACAAACTTTTATATTCAACAGATATTTCGAAACACTATAGTTTTGAAAAGTGCGTACGGAAGTATGGCTGAACAGTATACATACTGTGTCCATTTAAATTACTATTTAGTTTGGTAGTGATGCAATTTACATGTCCAATAAAAGAGACACCGGATATGGCTTAACTGGGAAATTACGAGAGCTCGAATTTTCGGTTTTCGTAAGATTGAAGCATGTAGGTGTACAATTATAGTTTTTTTTTTAATTTACTATTAGGTTTTTATATGTCATAATATAAATATGATCATGTTTCGATTTGTGTGCATAGTTATATGTAGGTAGAATCACGCAACTTATACTTGTCTTTATGAATGGTCGGAGCTGATTCAACTCTTGGACATAATTATGTGATTAAGCAGTCCCAAATGAAATAAGAGAAGTGAAATTAAGTTATACTCGTTTACTACTGAGAACAATTATAATTGATTGAAAAACTTGACTTTATTGAAGGCAAATAATGGTACTGAGAAGAGAACAATAAAATTATGAACATGGAAGAAAATATTTACCCAGACGTTAGAGTAAATATTATTATAAATAGACACAAAATGCGTTGAAGTTTTTTGTCGAGCTGTTTATGTCCCTCGTTGTATGTTGTAGGTCGAAGGTCTTCAAAACAGTATTAAGTGATAGCTGGATGTTTTGCCATCTATTAAGAATCAAAGTCGCCAGACTTTTACTTCTTACTTTGTTTCGGTAATTATGTCAGGCCAATTATCAGGACTTGTGATGTGTGATATGAGTGTGTTTCTATATAACAATAGTTTAGAGGAAATGCAATTATATGCTCGAATTCGTAGATAAGATGCATTGTATTAACGGTCATTTTCGGCTGGGTGATAATATATTTAAGGGTGGTTAAATTGCTAACTATTACAGGGTAGTTCAATAACTACTTAAGGTAGAATTCAAAATCTTTCAAGAATTATCGAGAGATCGCTGGGTCCGGAGTGCTCGTATAATTCAAACTTTTATTCATAATTCGTTTATTAATATGTTAATATTTTACACGAAAATATTTAGGAAATCCCGTGATCTTTTGAATATCATTAATAATATTTGTAATAGCAATTTATTGAATTGTTTTCTCTGAATCCCTATTGGTCGATGTACTCCGATCAAATTTCAATCGAGGTCTTATGGGTTTGTTGCAATTGATAACAAATTTCATCTTCACTAGCATACTCATATCCTCTTTTCGTCCAAGTTGAGTAACGGCATATAAAAGATATTTGAAACATTCATACATTACATTAAAATGGGCACTCCCTATCACTTCTTGAATTTTTCTTTATATAAATATACTGTTTCAAATATTTCACTTCCTTCAGGTTCGTTGAAATCCAACAAATCTTCCCATGCATAAATAAGTTTTCCTTCAAGCTTAAACGAGTATCACTGGCTTTACTTCAAACATCAAAACACACGAAAATGTATTTTCAAATGAATCCGTATAAGTATAATTAATGCACGGAAAGCAATGTTCCACGTAATTTTAATAAACAACTTTATTTGTTATTATTATTACCGCTCCCAATGTAGAATAAAAGTATTCCTGAAATCATCGAAACAAAATTAGTTCTACGAGAACTGATTTATTTGTTATTTAGTCGCTTAACCCCTCTTTTTTTTGAGATTTTAAGGGTAGAAGAATATGTCGTTAGGACACGACTAATAGTTAGCTAATTCTTCTCGCTAAGCTCCGTTTTCGCTTACGATCGGATGGGTGAAAAGAAATTGTATTCATCACAAATATCCATAAATGCATAGATCGCTTTTAAACAATACACGAGAGATTCTGTAGTGATATTTTCAAACCCTGTAGCAGAGTGGTCAACATCGGTTGCAGTTTCCATGAGCTCAAATCCCAGTAAAGACATTTTGAAAAATTTCGATTGATTTATGGATTTGTGTTTGAATCTATAGGTGTCTAAAATACCTTAATAATAATAAAATATATACTAATAAACCTGCATTGATTGTGATGTGAACTATTACAGTGTCCATGGCCTATAAAACGTGACTGAATTAATAATAATTGCACTTTTAAATACACGACTAAACACGGACTTACATATTTTAATCGTATTTATTCTGGTTCTTTTAACCTTGATTTACATAAATATCGATATGATTGATGTATAACGTCTTTATTTAAGAAGATATGTTTGCATTGAAACAAACAATTCAAAAATTTCCGAGTCGGATATAGGTATCTACTGCAAAAGAGAACTAATAATTGGGCAAAGAGAAATAATAATTGGGTCGAACAATTAAGAAGTATTTTTAAATGGTACTGAAGCACAGTGTATTAAAATATTTAGTTGGAATAATCAACGATTAACATAATCAATGTAACGCTAAAAACTAAAATAACTGCGAAGTATTTATGGAAAATATATTTTGTTTATTTCAAGAGTAAGTAAATATGATATACGAAACGGTTTTTATAAATATTATACATTCTTCAATTACTGGTACCCAAAGTAATAATACGTCTTCAGAAGGTCCTTCTCCACGCCATTTAGCGATCGTAGTCGTGGTCTTCCCGCAATTCTATTTTCTTGCAGTGTTGCAGTATAATATTAACCTTTTTGGGGGTGTTGTGTTCAAGTTAACTGTTTACGATACACTGTAGAGATTAAATTTTAATAAAAAGATATTTATTTTCACTATACAATAAAATAAATAGTATTTAAAATGGTTCATAAACTGATATGGTATTAAAAAATTGTTTTGGTCAGGAAATCAATAAGAATTCTATTAATATCTTTAAATGTGACACTTTATCGCTCTTCTTTCGCAATAAAATATACATCTGAATCATCAGTTACCTACAATGCATTGTTTCACGGCTGAACAAATTCTCATCAGACATTTTGTGACATTTTTTTGTCATTTTTTGCAAGAACTTACCAAAATAATGCTGTTGTTGTTGAAGCAGAATTTGTGTTTGTAAATATTTTCGTAAATTTGTTCAAAACGTGATTAAAACTTGAAAAAATATTAGAAAACAGGTGTTTGTACGTTGAGTTATTAAAAAATGAATTAATAAATTATGATATATATACAGTGTATATCAAAACAACAAAAAATACATTTTTATGATTTATAAACACATTTGTCTACCAGCTGTAATACCATACACGTCATTTTTAAAATAACGTTCATTTATTATAATGACAACTTTATACGTGATGTCATTGAACGACTAAGTAATTTCGTGATTAACTTGTTCTACCAAGTTGTCAAATGAAAATGTGAATAGAGGCCGGAATGAATGAAGGCTTCTTTTATCTTGCAGCCGAGGCTTTTTTTACAGTTGAATGGGTTGACAGATGGCGCTTGACAATTATTCATTGTTACTTACTCGTTCCTAAGATCATGACTTTGATGTTTTATCATTTTTTTCTTTTATATTTAATGATGTCATCCACTTGAAAAACAAAATTTGTTTCCTTCCAATTAAGCAGTCAAAAATACTACTTAATTTAAGTTAATTATTGACTCGTTTGTAATACCAGTGATTTTACCCAAATGAATGTCGGCTAAATAAATACATTCCATTAATTCAATCTGAAATAATGACTGCAGAAATCCTATATTTTGGTAGAAAATATGCTCTACTGATAGTATACTAATTTTGGAGAACTGAAGTTTGTTTGTTTGTTTTTGTTTTTTGTTTTTTTTAACTCTTGACTGATTCTTTCATGCCACATCACAGTGGTTATAGGGAAGAGCGGGGTTGGGCCGATTGCTATGTGGGTGTCACGAAATTCGAATATACAGCATAATAACTCAATTTAACGATTCCTGAGCGAGAATAAGTTTTTCTAAATAATTTCTATTGTCCCTATTTTTTTAATTATGACAGAGTGGAGGAAGGGATTAAACTTATTAGATACCTACTCGCATTTTCTCTAAAAGTCCTCTAGATGCTCTGCAAAATTTAGCTACGGATGTATGGTGAATTGACAAAATTTAGTATTTTTATCAGAGATATAAATAAACTCATTTCTATATTTTGATAATGTTATTTATACAATTAATACTGGCGCATTTTCATCGCTGCTGAAAATATATAACCAATTTTAATTAGCGTTTGTTTTAATCACGCACAAAAGAAGAAGGTTGAATTTAATTTGTTGCAAGGGCAAAGCAGAACGCAAAGAATGCTCACAAGTATTTATTAATCTTAATTAGCTATGTATCGTCTTAGTTAATTCTGTTAACGAACGATGTGCATTCAACTTAAAAGCTTTTGACAATGAAACAAATACCTACAGAGAAAACAGTGAACATGATTTCACTTTAGTACTAATATAATACTAATAATAAACTGATTTTATTATAATATAATAATACGATATATTTGAGATTTTTCATCATATTATAATACAAGGGTGGCGAACGTTTTTAAATGTGCGTGCAAAAAATCTTCAACATTATGTATCGACTGTCTGACGAGCCGTGAAGTTTTTTGTTAAATTATTTACTTGAAAAATTACTATTAGCAATTTTGCTATAATCAGTTTATTTTTTACTTAAAACATAACGCGACAACTCTGTAATTATTTAACAGCATGGTCCTATAAGATAGAATGAGTGTATTCACTCTTCCAAGTATTTTTTAATACGGGAGAAATGAAAAAAAATAGTTTTTCAACATTTTTATGTTTAAAAATACACTTTAAGTTATTAAGTATTAATTAATGATATTTTTCTTGCTGTACATTCGATGCCAAATACTTTTTATATCCGGTTCATATGACGTCACTTTTAGTAAAATGTACGCCCAACTGGATTCATCGGTCGAACTACTTCTTGTAGTACATTTTATAAAATTCAATTCGGAAAATAATGAGCACGTGAAAGAGAAAATCGATAATATTACCGTAACTATACAAGTATAAAATAAAATACAGATATCTTATCCATGAGTTACATATATTAAAAAGTCTGTCAATTGTTACGTGCCAGCAACATTTTTGAACGCGCCATCTTTGGCACGCATGCTCTAAGTTCGCCACCCCTGTTACAATATATAATAAGGACATGTTTATCATATTCGGTTATTGAAATATAATTATAATACTCCTTAAACTTTCGATGCATAATTTCTGTGTGTTTTTTATAACGTTCGATGACTGATACATGTTATAATACAAAAAAAGGATTTTTAGTGTAGGCCTAGAGCCAATATTTTTTATTGACTTCCATAACAATGATAATCACTATGGAACTTTTACTTTATTAACTTCCTATATTTAATATTATTTTATTCCAACGTCAGTAGATTAAAATTGTGTTATATATTCAAAAAAATCTTAGCACCTATATTATAAATGGTAAAATGTCCATTACGATTTTTTATTTGCTTTCATTCAAAATTGAAATTTTATAGCTGCTTTCAACTGTCAAATATAGGTTATGATATTTTTTTTAGAAATAATGTACGGTGGTTATTAGAAAAGCATCGTTTTAGGGAACAACATAACATAGTTTATCAAATGCTAGCTTATAGTTTATAAATGAAGTTTGAGTGAGTGTCACTCGAGTTGCGTGTGTCAGATAAAATAACACGCTTTTATGAATAGCGATGTCGTATGCCGCAGATTGCACATGCTATGCTGTTAATTGTCGCAATCTATTACCCAATCATTGCGTCTTACCTACGTATGTAATAATTGGAGTATACAAATCAAATCACTTTTAATTCGTGTAATAACTCACTTGAAACGCCTACTACATTATACAAAAATGTACACATACTTATTTCTAAAAAGGCAATAGCTATTAAATCCACCAGTCTAAGCATTAAAAGCAAAACAAATCAACGTAATGAACTCGACCTTCACTGTATTAATAATGAACAATATTATAGATTGACCATAACTGCTACTTATCCAGGACAGTAACAAATAAAATGGTTGACAATTGTATAAGTTTAAGAAACACATTTAAACAATTTAGATACATTGAGAAATATGCTACAGTACAGAAATATAATCATGCTTAGTGAGTTTACGAGACACAAGAATCAGATAAGAATTCAAAATCTTTTTGATGATGACGATGATGTTATCCAAGAACAATTTCCCGTGACCCATTTGTGACAAACCATGTACCTTTTTCTTCTGATAAGCAGATTTGAAGCCAATGTCTTACAACAACCAAATAATATAAAAACGTCTACCATTTAAAAATGCCTAAAAGATTATTACAAAAACAAATAATATATGTTTCTAGTTATGTCTGATTTGTCAACAACAAAAGAAGCCAATTCAAATCTTTTTGAAAGATTTGAATTGGCTTCTTTTGTTGTTGACAAATCAGACATAACTAGAAACATATATTATTTGTTTTTGTAATAATCTTTTAGGCATTTTTAAATGGTAGACGTTTTTATATTATTTGGTTGTTGTAAGACATTGGCTTCAAATCTGCTTATCAGAAGAAAAAGGTACATGGTTTGTCACAAATGGGTCACGGGAAATTGTTCTTGGATAACATCATCGTCATCATCATAGCGCCGTTTCGAGGGGTGATACCATTATTTGCTAGTTTGCATCTATTGTCAAGAACGTTTCACTGCAAATAATCCAAAACATGAATTTTCTATACATTGTTTTCTATCGGAATATGGTGTCTTATTCACCCTATGTTTACTAGTGTACTACTCGCAATGCTGAAAGGTGTTATGAATCTGAAATATATCCGATAGTCGACGTTTAATTATTGAGACTTCTTTTTCTAAATACGTCAATAACTTTCATATATTTTTTGAAGTTAATAAAATTAACGTTTTATGTTCGCAGAGGCAGGGGGGATTTAGTAACGTCATTGTTGCTTACATACCATTTAAGAAAGAGTAATTTGTGTTCCTTGAATATTTCAGTGAATGTACATATAATTATGTGTCTCACATTAGTCAACTTATCGTGACAGAAGTAAATAAACAAAACCATTTTCACTATGCAACCTAAGTGTACACTTATAAATGATATCTAAAGTTTGCCAGTAAATTTGCTGTAATATTTTTTGATATAATGTACTCAATATTCAACATAAAAAATCGTACTATATTGTGAGAAATGTTAACATTATTAGGTACTTCAGATATAAAGTTATTATCATGATGTTACTATCGTCATTTTTACTTCCCGTGTGAAATAAGCGTGTAGAGGAAATACCAAACTATTACAAGGCAGTGAAGTCAATAGAAGTCGCTACATATAATATATAATTATGGAGTAGTGTATTTCCAGATTAATATAGCGGAGTAGAATACATTAAATTGATATAGTATAATTATGTTTCGATAATTATTATGATTAAAGAAACTTTAATATAAAATTAACATTCAATTCCATAAGTAAACCGTGACGAAAGTGATTTTCTTTTATTTCTTTTTTCAAAATCGATATGTTCACATGTTTATTTTTCATCTGACATATTTATACTAACAAAGTGATATTTTAGATTACGTAATTGGTTATTTTGTATGTTGTATTTAATTATTATTACTAAATAATAATACTTATAAAGTAGATACATTATTATTATACAATATAAGACAGAGTGCTTATACACGTAGGTATTTATGTATTATTAAGTTTTAATAGTATTTCTACTTACAATGAAATGGGCCTTGCGACATGGTTTTTGTATTGTACAAAAATGCCGAGAATTACCGAAATTCCTATCCATTGAGAAATGATCTCGCAATATATTTGTTATCTAATATTTTTTGCTTGCATGCTCCGGGCGCTTGTTGGTATTTTAGAAGACCTCGAAATAAAAACAGTTATTTAAGAAGTCTCGGATTTGGCTGTATTAAAATTGCATTTCCGGCTGTTTTTTTACAAACATTCCAACGATTATTATCGCTTTTTGCAAGAAAGCAAAATTCATGGGAGTGGTTTATCATTATTTTTTCGTGCCATATTGATTGCGATTTAGTATGTAATTAGTATTCATAAAGCGAATTAATTCATTTCATTACATTACGTTTGGTGTAAAATCCGTTACAAATATACGCAGTCCCACCGCAAGGTGCTCTGTCGGCTGTCTGCACGAATAATCAAAAAATGCCAAAGTCATTTTTTAGAATTCCAAATAAATGACACGCGTGGAATTTAGAACGCCCTTTAGTGTCGCATTTAAACAATTACACATTGCTTCGCATAATAATTAAAACATTGCTTTGAAAATTTATTTGTCGCACCGATAGGAATTTAAGATAACCCATTTTTAGTGCTATTGAGATGTATACGAATTAGATATTTATGACTGGAAAGTGAAAATAGTCATTGGCCCTTTCTCTCGTATAACGATAGACTTCGTGTCTTTGTTAGTATATATTGCATTATCATGAAGTTATAGTACAAAAGTGTCATTTTCAGCTCTAAAAAATATGAAATATATAAAAATTTAATAGCGAAATATTCGTAAAATTGTTTATGTTGTAATGTTACCTAGGCTTTTTTTTAAAAAAATAAAGGTGCCGGAACTCTGTGAAGGTTTTTACTAAAGGTTTTTTTTGATTTTAGACATGCCAAATCTGAAGTTAATTTTGATGAAAACCTTAATATAAATATGGATTGTAATTATGAGACGCGAATATTGTTTCGTCTAATTTATTTTAAAACATTAAAAATACCGTGAAAAAAGTGGCGGAACGCCGTTCCACCGCGTTACATGACAAAAAAAGCCTTGTTTATAACCTTAAAAAATACATTTAATTTGCTCTAGTTAACATATCTCTGAGAAATCATAATTTGTCAGGAATGGCACAAAATCCTCATATTTAGAAAGTAGGAATTACTTTTTTGTTTTTCAAACAAACATTTAAAAAATGTATCCACTATTTATTTCTATAATTATAAATATTTAACAATGACAATTTGATTTTTAATCTTTCGGAGAAAACCTTACCCACCCGCCGCGGTATGGGTTTATGCGCTCTTTAGTTGCGCAGAGTATGCAGCTAACTAAAAATCAAATTCCAGAAGTCTTATAGTAACTGCTTAAAAAACCACTTCGTCAGTGGGGATAGAATATGAAACATTGCGTTCACGATGGATTATTAAATTTATTTAATGTGATTTTACTGTAGTAGTAAAGCTTTTGATTTATTGTGGCTTAACTCATTATCAAGTTACTTTATAGACATGGTTGACTTTATAACTATTCAATGAAACGATTTTCCAAAACTATGAACGGAGGATTTTAGAGAGGGAGTTAATCGAGGTTGTTCCACTGTTTGTAGGTATTCAGTTGAAAATTGATAGATTTTCGAAGTATTCGACGATATTTGGGTGAGAAATAGATCATTTTTGATCAAAAGCTGCGTTATTTCTTTATACAACGAAACCTTTTATGTTCGCTCCTTTCACAGTAACTTACAGTTAATCAAAAGTAATATTTTCATAGTAATCAATAACTTATAGCGAGAAATTTGGGTTGTTAAAAATAATTTGTTGAACTAAAAAGTACGTTATATATTCAATTTGAGCGATATTTCTGCGGCCATTTATTTTTTTGCATGCTTCGTGCACCATGCGATGATTAAAAAAAAGAAGATATACATTATTGATGTTCGAAACTTGTTAATACCTTCTAACAATATTAAATTCTCTCTTCCTTACAAGCGTGATCTCTTCTATTTAGTTCCGCTGTTGAATAATAATCGTTAGCGATCACGCTTCCATCTGACCATAAATGAAATTCGTAAAAATAAAAAAAAGATTTATCTCCGTTTACGAGAAAACTAATATGTACATTTTTTTACATCAAATCCATATAAAAAAATCGATCAACGCCGATCGTTGCCGAGCCGTCTTGTTTGATGAGAAATTGTATCAGGGGATAACGTGCTTCTTTTTAATCTTTAGTAATTATTACTTCGTGAAAAGAAGAAGCGTTTTATGTGCCATTAAAACATAATATCGTCGTTGATTTGGAAGAAAACACTAAATCGAAAAAATGACATATTGAGTTAGATACACCAAGATGTCCCTTATTTCAAACTCTATCGTATGGAAGAACAAAATTATTTTTGTAAATTATACTTTTACTTTGTACAAACAAACAAAATTAAAAAGATATGGTATTTCAAACATTTGACAAACTTCAAAGTCCAATTACTCAAAACTAGTATTTTTCAGTTAGTGTCTTCTTCTAGAAAACTGACGATATAACATATTCTTTTAATAAAATATCTGTATTACAGTGACTTATAAAAGTTGTTAAATTTAGTGCGTCTTTACTGTAGTGAGGTAGGCTAGCAGGCATATGGGTGATTTAGATTCACAAATACGCCTTTTTATTAATATTGCACATTTAAGCTTGTGTCGAAATGTATAGATAGGTACACGAAAAAACTATTTTGTATATATTCTACATTTTTTTATTTAAAAAAAGTTGTATCGCCGCGCTATTGATAATTTTCAACTGTTTTTGAATGCTATATTGATAGAAAATGTTGTAGATGGCTACACAAAGCTAGCGACCGTAATACTATGAATTAGTAAATGAAATAAAATAAAGATAAGTGTAAAAGAAATGAATTTAGTTGGAAAACAGTTTATTAATCGAGTTAACAAATGTTTCTCGCATAATATAAATATTTATTTTATTATTGCAAACATATTTGAGCTCTTTTTCGATAGATGCGGTGGTAACTTTTAAAGTCATCAACTTCAATCCATTGTAGGCCTATTCTCAAATGAAAACCAATGGAAATTTAGTTTCGTATTTATAGTGATTGTTTTCTTCAATAATTTTTAAGGCAGAAATATGTAAAGTTGTATATTTTTATTGTTAAACATTGTATTGAAAAATAATTCAACGTTTTACTGACGTACACGCGAATGAAAATATACATTTAATGAATATCAACAAATGTAGTGGTCTCGATCAAAAAATAATGAAACAAAATGCATTCAGAGAGATTGGATTCATATTTTTAAGATTATTCCGTTTAGTTCAATTGATTTTAGCCTGCCAACTGCATCAATAATGATTGTATCTCTTATATCTGGGTATGCATTGAATGAAAAGAATGGTTATTTTTGATAGCCATAAAAGTAATCATTCAATTGTATTGGTCATTACTCTTGCGGTTTATGGCTGTAAAATCTGAAAACATAAACGAATTATCGTTTGAATAAAGATTCGCAAATGAATATTGTAATTTCTCTTTCACGTTGCAAGTGTGTCGGTTAGTGCTTCGGTGAAATTATTCGTGTTATTGGTTTTCGCTATAACAATGTTTTATTGTTAAATTTCTTTAAACAAAAAGTAATGCTTGTTTTCACCATCACTTCTTTTATTTATAGATCTCCAATTGGCAGCGGAGCTTGGAAAAACACTCCTGGAAAGGAACAAAGAGTTAGAAGTAGCCCTGAAGCAGCATCAGAACGTTATCGAAGATCAGGCCCAAGAAATAGAAGTAAGATCGAAGTCTCTTAATTAGCTGTAAACTATTTTATGTTAATTTAAGATATCGACTGAAGGTGCTTGATGGAACTTCAAGTACAAGTACATGAATGCCTAAAGATGGCGAAAGGCGAAACCCGGGTAGTTAATGACGAACTACATGGAAATGTACAAAATTTCAACAATTCAAATTTAATTTTGTTAACTAAGCGTTTTTAACCGTACACGTTATTCAATGGCGTAACTAGAGTAACTCCCACATTATGGACTGGGTAAGGCTGCCAGAGATAACATGAATATTTTGCTGCTTTAACGCCGGTTCATTTTTAATATTTATATCGATAATGATGTGTTTTTTATAATGCAGTTCGTATTTTAGATTATTAAATAAAAATAATATGAAAGAATTTAAGACATCGACTGAGGGTGCTTGATGGAATTTCAATATCAAATTTGGATTATTGAGGTTTTGTACACTTCCATGAATTTTGTCACTTACGACCCGGGTTTCGCCTTTCGGCATCTTCAGGCATTCGAGAGCACGAATACCTGAAGATGCCGAAAGGCAAAACCCGGGTCGTTAGTGACAAAATACATGGAAGTGTACAAAATCTCAATAATCCAAATTTGAATATGAAAGAAGTTATTAATTATAACGATTGTGGTTATATACTGACAGATTTCCCGGAGGAGGACCTTAAATTATAGTTATGCCAAACATAACTTACGAGTTTTAACACATTTAAAATTAAACGTTAAAGTGAGAAGATGCTTTTGGTTGATACTATCGAATTATGCTTAAAAAAACGTTGCTCGGAAACATAGTATTTTTCGAAGATTTTAGGGGAATTATTATAATTCTCTATGCATCGGATTTTTCATGCTTATTAAAGAAAACAATATTTAAATAATTGAACGGAATAATCAGTTTCAATTATTGTATGAAGATTAATAACCAGATTCTAAATAAATACTCTCCGAATGGATTCGATGGGCAAATATCGCAAAATTACTCAAGTGTGTCTTCGGAGTAATAATATTCGCAATTGGTAATACTGGATTCCGCGAAAAGTTAAACTCTTTTTCGAAGTAGGTATCTGTCGGCCTATTACGTCTCAGCTATGCGTGAAATTACTATTTTCAAACAAAATTAACAACGCTATTAAATCTTGTAAGAATATTCACAGATTCATTAAACTCATTAAACCTGCGGTAAACGCTATTGATCTATACGTAATATACTTAGATATGTCTTTTATATAAAAAAAAAACAATAGCATAACAAAAATCCTGAATATTAACTTTTTTATTTCTGATTTCATTATTTCATATTTTATTATTACGATAAAATTAATATTGAAGCTTCTCTGACAGTGGCATCTATTAATAAAAAAAATAATAATTGAAAAATTCTATTAGGCCCCAACTGTGTTTGCTGTATAGCGAGAATTGGGCGCCAATGGCATCTTTAAATGGTCAAATTTATAGTTGTTCTCTAAAGAGATTAGAGAACTCTGAAGCACTGTTTTTTTTCGAAACATTAAAGTAAACAAGCACTATTATTATACATCAGGTACACACACACACACCTCCGCTCTGCCTGTCTGCGCATCATGCATTGTATGCAAGTGTAGTGCTGTGATATGCATTACAGATCCACAGATAAATTACGACAAATATGAAATGTAGTAGTGCCGTAGTGTCCTCACAGCTTTTGTATGAGGTAACACTGTCACGCCATTTCATTAGTATAGTCAATACCACATATTGTGTAATACGCTGTTTTATTGATAGGGGTGTTATTTATATTAAACATTTTAGAATAAATTGATCGGAAAACAAAATTTTTATCCAATGATGACAGCAATATATAATATTGAATTTTATCATCATATTTATTGTGTTTCAGTATTTGACAAAGCAGACTGTTGCACTTCGAGAAGTGAATGATTCGAGACTGAGAATTTATGAGCAACTGGAGGTCAGCATTCAAGACTTGGAAAGAGCCAACCATAGACTAGCTCTTGACCACACCGCCGACAAAAAACATATTAAAAGGTTTATATTCATTCAATACCTATGTTAATATAACATAATATGTGAAATTAATAGAATAACATTGGTTAAAACTGAAATTATTCAGATTTTATGCTCTCCTGAACATTTTGCTAAAATGTAAATACGCAGTTTGCTAGTTAAGCCGGCGATATATCTTATCAGTATTGTATTAAAACCTAAAGGAACTGTATTAGTTTCAATTTGAGTCTTAATTTTAAGTTACGCAGGTTTTGTTTTGTGAAGGAATCGCTAATTACTGTTTTAGTAAAATAATGTTGGTTAACTTTATTTTGATTTCAGTTTAACGGGAACGATTGAAGGATTAGAAAATAAATGTGACGACCTCCAGAAGAATGTTGAAGAACTTTCAAGACAGCTTGACGTGCATAAGCGCCGGGCGGAGCGGCAAAGTGAGCAACAGGAGAAACTTCAAAAGATTCAAGAAACTCCGAACCCAACATTTAATAAAGAACAGCCAGAAAATGTACCTCAAATCTCAAAGCCGAAAGAAGTATTACAGGACGTCGAAACCGTGTGCGAAGAAGAAATCAGTAGGATCAGTAAGGAGTTGAGTGAAAGCAGACAACTCCAAATTAAAGAACAAAGAAGGATAACTGAACTAGAGGAACAATTAGCTACCATTGTGCAAGAAAACAACAGTCTACAAATGAAGATTAGAGACTGGAATCAACACGATGATGGCATCAAATCGATGCACGAAGAATTCGCTATCCTTGAAGAAGTCAGGTAAGATTTTTATGTCATGTGTACTCTTGTCAGTTGACAGATCAGATCTCTACGAAAATTATATTTGTAGGATACAATAATACATTCTGTAAAACAGGTTTTATGATAAGTCTAATATGTTTATGCTAAGTTAAACCATTTACTCACTTTTTTAAATTAATTTTGAATCCTTAACATAATAAAACAGTAAAAGAACTTGAATAAATTTATCGTAGATACATTGGTTGTATTTTTGATGTTGCAGACAAGGACAATTGTGCGGCAAGTGCTTAAGCGGAGTAGACCAGGCGACCGATGATATGTCATCAATAATGGACGCCGAAGAGGACGACGACCGAAGTGTGATGAGCTCATTAGTAAACGAATCCCGTTCATTAGTCCCTCACAAGTTGATCCACATACAGGTGAGTCACTATCTGGCCAACTTCCTGGGGTTCCTGTCATTCCAAGAGAGTTTTCTGTAGGGTGGAGGAGTCACGAAGACAGTTGTTTACAATTAACACAATCCGGTAATTGTCAATTTAATTTTCAGCATTATGTCGCAACATATGGGGGATGCGAGTATTCATATGATTGAATATTTTCACACGGATGCTATAGCATGCATATCCATTAAAAAGGGTCCATGCTAAATAAATTAAGTGTCATAGTTATGTTATATATTATTTAATAGTAAAAGAGGGTTAAAATAAATTTAAAAAGGTTTTTAAATATTGTTTACATTAATGGATTATTATATAAAATTTGGAAGATGGATTTGGAATATTGCATGATTTTATTGAAATGAAATTTCAATTTCAGTATAAAGAATACAGCCTTGTAGTAAGTAACTAAAATAAATATTATTATCTATTCTTTTTTTGAATGTCAAGTGTCTTTTACTTTCTCTATGGTCTGACTATTTCAACAGTAATTGATAAAAAAAATGAGTCTCTCCATTTTGAGAATGAGATAGCTTTAGTTCAGTGAAAGAGTAACCATTAAATAACTGTGATATGTTTTGGGTAGTGCATGTGGAAGCAGACTATTATTGAAAAAAAAATCTTTGGAATGAAATATATTAGTATACAATGCTGTTATAATATACACTGGTGCACAAACACTATTGATAACATTTTTGATGAAAGAAGCTCTCCAAAGAACTATTGGTACATAATAACTTAAATCGTCACCATGAAACATGCTTTTTTATAAGCATGATGTATAACGGTTTAGATATTAAAAATAAAATCTAAGCAAAATATCTTTACTTAATATTTCAAATAGTATATAGCAAGTAGTTTATTATCAGCCTCAATGAAAAGCTCTTAACTGCACAAACGTAACCTTTACAGGGAGGAGTGGTTAAACTTAATTGATTGATTCCGAGTTTTCTTATAGATATGAACTAAATAACCACAACGTTGTTTTGGTATTTGTGTTTTATATATGGTAATATTATAATACTTATTTTCATTTCATATAAATCATAGAGCAATCAAAAATGTTGCTTAAATGTGGCTCGGGATTGAAAAATATGTAAATAAAATTAAGCTTCAAAGTGGTATTTAGATCTTATTTCGGTATTTTGGAAGTTATGAGCTTTCCACTCTAGGCCGGCTATACTGTATTTCAACATATCGTACAGAATAAGAGACATGCATATCAAATGATCATTCATTATCGTGGAAAATTAATAAAACCACAATATCATTTCAAGATGAATGTTTGTTTGTTACAAGTTTTATTATTAGTTCATAACCGATGCTTAGTTTTGAATCAAAAAAAAATACATGGCAGTGAAACAAGCCATGTTCATTGTATAGTTTAATAATATCGTGGGCCGAGTACTTAATTATTCTATCATGAATTTTGTAACTTTTCACTAGAGCACTTTTAAGTTTTGGAACTTGGTAGTTTTATGACCCATCGTTCCTAATTTTAAGGTAATTTTTGTTTTATCAACAATTTCCATATTCTGTTCTATTATGTGGAAATTGTTGGTATAACAAAGATGACCTTAAAATTAGAGTTTGCAAGTATGTAAGCTCATAAAACTACCCAGTTTCAAAACTTAAACGTGCTCTAGTGAAAAATTACAAAATTTATGATAGAACAATTAAGTATTCGGCCCACGATATGTAGATAAACTTTCACGTTTTGTGGTAAACATTTTGTACAAATAATTTATCAATGAACCCACTAGTTGCTAAGCATGCCGCATAGAAATAATTTTTAGTGATAATTTTTTCAATATTTTGCAAAAGATTTTTTTCTTAAGCACCAGGGGGTCCTAGAAAATAGCAAATATTTGAATGCAAACGAGAGATGATGTTGATTTTGGTAATCTTTCTCAGGCCAAAAGTATATTACACCTGCCTCTGATGTTGTTGCTTATGCTTTGGATATGCATTTTGAGACGGTTTTGCCGTAGTATACTTTGGATTATCCATCATTAGGTTGGTATTGTACCTGAAATTGTACATAAAATAATTTTTCTCAAAGCGTAATACAATTCACACCAACTGTCGCTTGACTGATACGGTCATCTATTTTTGGGGATGGTTCCATAATTTGGTGAGGTTTTTATTTGAATTAATGCAAAAATGTTTGACGAGTGAGAAGACCGCCTTGTATTATTTAAAAAAAAAATATTTATATTGCATGAGCTTTTTTATATAACAAATTTACCATTGATTAAAAAGCATATATAGCATAATTGCATGAATTTATAATTGAGGATACGTTTATTGGTAAAATTATAAAGTGCTTATGAGTTGCAGGCAAATAACACTCTAATAAGCACATGTCGAGTACTTTGTAAAATAGAGTAGCATGAAGTTAAAATATTTGCATATTTAAAAATTGTTTATAACTATTCTGCTATTTCTGATTAAGAGCTCTTGAATTTCTTATGACATAATTTACTAGCAGTTTTCATATAAATACTTATCTTATTTTAGAACAATATTATTAAATATATTATAACCAGGGCTTTGAACTGTAATTTTTTATCATTTCGGTTATTCTTCCGGTTCAAGTAAAAAACAATATATCGGTTCGCTTCTGGTTTTCGTTCTGACAAAAATAACAGTTTTTCCGATTTGAAGGCACGAACACTAAATTATTATTTCAACTATGTGAACTCACATCACTTGTCAAAAATGCTTCTATTGATTGAATTGGCATTTACTTGATATAACTACATTATAATAGGATAAAATAACAAAGTATTTATTTCTAGAAATTTTTTAGGTAGTTGATAGCTATTTTGGCTTAACGCCATCATCAGAACTATGCTTAAACTTATTTTAGCTTAGCTATACAAACTATTTAGAAGAGATAGACAATATCATGTCATCTCATGTATTGAAACATCATAATATTTATTTGAAATCAAATCTAGTAGTACTAATCTAAAAGGAGCTTAGGTGGTGTTATTAATTAGTCGTTAAAATAAATACATTGAAATTGTATTGATTATGCGTAATTACCTGGATTTATTGTAATGGTTTAAGTAAGGGTGATGGATTAATGTCTGTTTGGTCATTAAACAGTTGTCATTGTGACAAAATACATGCTAATGTACAAAATCTTAACAATTCAAATTTGATATTGAAATTCTTTCAAGCACCCTCAGTCGATGTCTTAAATTAGATTTTATTTGTTCTTTAAATTTAATTGAAATGCTCCTTCCTGTCTGTCCAATATAGATCGAATCACACAGGCCACAGTTAAGTACACACACAACTTAACTGTGGCCTGTGTGATTTGATCTATATTGGGCAGACAGGAAGGAGCATTTCAATTAGATTTAATGAAAATATACGATCATTTAATAATAATAAAATAGATTTTCAATTTGCTACTCACCTCTCAAAAGAATCAAACAACATAACCTCTAATTCATCCCCGGTATGCTTACATTTGTTTAAGCCTCCTCAGGCTTAATCTTTTAGAACAACTTGAAATCAATAGATACAATCATGACAATAATCTGTTTAATGACCGAACAAAATTAATCCATCACCCTTACTTAAACCATTAAAATAAACCCAGGTAATTACGCATAATCAATACAATTTCAATGTATTTATTTTAACGACTAATTAATAACACCACCTAAACTCCTTTTCTAAAAACACAATTAGTACCTTAAATGATTTGATTTCAAATAAATATTATGTTTCAATACATGAGATGACATAATATTGTCTATCTCTTCTAAATAGTATGTATAGCTAAGCTAAAATAAGTTTAAGTATAGTTCTGATGATGGCGTTAAGCCAAAATAGCTATCAACTACCTAATAAAATTTTCTAGAACTTTGATATTTTTTTCCTATTAAAAATGTTTCTGTTGCCTGAATCGTAATCTGAACATACTAATAAAATATTTTAATTAATTTAAGAGAATAATGGGATCAGGTTCATTACATAAATAGTAGAATGGTATATAACCAATGTTTATGCCTTGTTAGTTTAAAAAAAAGATATTTGTTTACTGTTTTTCTTTTCTATAAGGCCATAACAATACACACGCTTTGTAACAGTTTTGAATTGCTTATGAGATGTTTCTAAAATAGTATGAGCTGTATGAAAATTCAAAATTGTAATTTTTGTTGTATATAATTTGCATTGTTTCTAATTTAAGGCAATTTCACATAATTCCATCAATTCATTCAATAATTTTATTATAATCAAATGAGACAAGATTACACAGTGCTACAATCATTTTCTCCAAATTAATCAATAATAAATGATAACTAAAAATGTGTCGATACTTCCAATATTTTAATTGTGTTTATTATATAATATCATTTTTTATGTATTCCATTTTGGAACAATCATAAATAATTTTTGTTAGTGCTTTATCCTTCTAGCTCAAGAGCAGCGATCTTTCGGCCAACGATAGTACAAACTTGACGGTTCATATTAAAAACAGTAACACATATTCGTGATGTTTTTATCTATATAATCTTTAATATTATGAAAGTTTACGCCGAAAGAGCAGGCGGTTCTTAGGGCTAAAAGTTAATAAAATTTAATGTTCAAAAAGATTTGGATTAATTGGCTTTTTTTAGAGAGGAACACAGTCGTGTTTATTGTACAGAAAGCAACATTACACTGCCACAAAATTTTGTTTAAGAGGAATTAGCAGGTTTTTTTCTGATTTTGCAAAAATCGTTAATCGTTTTCCGTCGCCTAAAGAATGTGAAATGCGAAATATTTTTTTTTCTTTAAATAATTGCACTCACAGAGTATTTGTTTACACTATTGCACTTTCATTTAAATGGTAATAGTAAAGTTTTCAAGCCTGTCTAGCAGAGTTGACACCTGTTTTTTAGATATGCTTTTATTTGCTTTACGCCATGACTAGATTAGGGTTTATTGTAGGTTACCGAGATTTGATGACTGAGACAAAATCGTAGAACTAAGTATTTTTAAGACAGTGATGGTTATGGAATTTGTAGAATATAATGATTCTATAAAGATTTTTCAAATGTACCAAAGGGTTCGTTTTCTCGCACTGTTTCCGACTGATATTTAAAGTAGAATTATAATGAACACATATTTTTTTTTAAAATAGAGCAACAACAAATTGTATTATATACGTCTTTTAACAAAAAAATCTCAAAAAAATTAATAAGACTAATAAATAGTAATCATTTTTCGGAGATATGTTTTTATTACCTTCCATTGTGATTAAGTCGGTGTCTGTCGTCTGCCTTGACACTACGATCGATATTTATTTTAATTATATATAAATAGTGAATAGGCGCTATTATAATAATATTTGACCTAATAACTATTTGAATATAATCTTAAGAAATAACGAGTGTGGTGTCGAGGCAGACGACGGACTATGACTTAATCACAATGGAAGATAATAAAAACATATCCCCCAAAGATGTTTACAATATTTATTATTCTAATCAATTTTTTTGAGATATTTTTGTTAAAAGACGTGTATATAAGACAATTTCTTGTTGCTCTATTTAAAAAAAAAACATATTCAGTATAATTCTACTTAAAACATCAGTCGGAAAAAATGCGAGAAAACGAACTTTTTGGTAAATTTCAAAAATCTTTAGAGAATCGTTATATTCAATAAATTGCAAATTCCATAACGATCACTTTCTTAAGAATACTTTGTTCTACGATTTTGTCTTAGACATCGAATCTCAGTAGCCGACAATAATCCCTAATCTAGTCACAGCGTAAATAGCAAAAAAAAACATATCTGACAAACAGGCGTCAACTCTGCTTGACAGGCTTGAAAACTTTACTATTTCCATTTAAATAAAAGTGCAATAGTGTAAATAAAATACTCTGAGAGTACAATTATTACTAAAAGAAAATTATTTATTTCGATGTTTCATATTTTTTAGGCGACGGAACACAATTGACGATTTGCACGAAATGAGAAAAAAACCTACTTATTCGTCTTAATTTAACACTCCGAAGAGGAGCGTGACCATACGGTCACAGTAAACACCATCGCCCATTTATCCCAATTTTCGCCCCATCTCTTCCTGAATATCATTGTCTTCACTCAATTTTGGTTTAAAAGGTTATATTTACGTCAGTTTTGAACCACCTATTTTCGCGCCGATATCTACTAAAAGCACGCACGATTTTTTAAAGTTCGAGTTAGATTTTCACGATTTTTTAAAGCAAATTTAAAAAATCGTGCATGCTTTTAGTAGATATCGGCGCTAAAACAGTTGGTGTAAAACTGACGTAAATATCCTTTTTAACCGAAATTGAGTGAAAGCAACGATATTCAGCAAGAGGGGGCGAATATTGAGATAGATGGGCGATGGTGTTTATGTGACCATACAGTCATGCTCGTCTCTGAAGAGTTGGAAATAGTGAATATATTTAAATTAAAAAAAAAACATAAATTATTCAAATAGCTCATTCTGTTAATTTGGTGCTGTATATTATTAGACTTAGCATCCAATAATCTAAAAATCTTTTCGTAATCATAAAACATAGTTTTCATCCTGCTGATTGATTTACTCCGAGTCTTTTTTAAAATTCCTAAAAATCCTTAAAAATGCTTGTGCACGTTGCATAAAAAATATGTTATCCGTCATTTTACTTAATTATGTTTTATTCTTTAACAGGGACAGCAAGAAGTCCGCAATGTCAAGGATTGGGCGACACCCGTTGGACCAGTTGATAATCCTTATCGTGATCTCGTTGAGAAATATGAAGCTTTACTGGAAGTGCAACGTCATCAAAACTCAAAATTGAACCAACTTCCCAGCCTTCCGTCGCAAACTGCATCCGGTCCATTATCATTGCAAGAAGAATTACAAATGTCAGGAGACTTCAGTCAATTCAGCGTGAAGGACACCGACGAAGAGAGCGGACACGGGGATGACAATGGTAAGACAAATAATGGAAAATCTAAAATGAACACGAGCGGTTCCGGCAGCCGCAAGAAGTTTATTCGAACTCCTGATTATTCGGAAGCGGAAACTTCTTCATCCGGATTCTCCGATGAAACGAGTAATAAGGCAACTCAGACGGATAGAGAACGTCCGGGATCATTCCTTTGCACTATTGCGGACGGTGAAGATTGCAGGTTTAGTATTTACGATGACACCAGCTCCATCGACAGCAGGTTCCGGAACAGACCGGAATATCGGGTACTTTTCAAGGAAATATTCTCTATTCTCAAGAAAGCGGCTGAGAACAAGGATGAAGGCGAGAAACTTCCGCTATTAGATGACACCACACCGACTCAAATTAAAGTTCCTCCGGTGACTCCGGCAAATGAAGATTTGCCAGGGGATTTCACTGACGACAGCCAAAGTGTAATGTCATCTGTCATGTCGGAGCAGTCGATTGCGATGTCGGACGTGACGGCGCCGGAAATTATTACAGAGAAAGAAAATATTCCGAAATTGGTTAAAGAGGTTAATAAAGTTGCAGATAAAAAGACAAACGATGACAGTAAAACATTATCTGAACTGCCATGCGAACCCCAAAGGGTACTGACTCCTCTGATACGTCAACCTTTAGAGTATGTCGCCGCTAATCCTCAATTCCGTAAGAAGTCTTCGAGACACAAGAACAGGAAGCACAGTCAAGAGAGACAGGGAGCCGAATCTCCCGTCATCCCCTCTCCTCCCAAAATAAACTATCAAAGAGGCGCAGGCGGCAGAAGGCGTAGAGATTATAAGCCGTTGGAGGCCAGTCCGTTGGCGAAAGGAGCGCAGACCGGCACTTCAGACTGGAACGGAACGAGCATGCAATTCTTTAACAGAGGTCTCAACTCTCCGACGCCCAGCCAGAACGGCGCCAAGGTGCCTACTTATCAACGATGGAACACGGAGACCGACTGCTGGGACATCAAGCAAAGTACGGCATCGCAGGAACTAAACAAGTTGCGAAACCTCGAGATGTCGTATGCGGAGGTTCTCCGTAATCCTGGCAAAAAAGTGGGGCGACGTAAGCACCAGTAAAAATCGCACAGACAATTATCGTTATGTTATAACAACTATAGTGAAGTTTCACATCTAGTTTATTCGTAAAACATAAATTCGATGTCACCGTGACGTAGAATCGAATATATGACACAAATTATCAGGTAAATGTAACTTAAGCCATTCCCTATGGTAGTGAGTGTCGCTTGCATGCGGCATCGAATCATTTGCGTGCAAGATTTTTCTTTCAGCGACAAAAGAATATTAATTCAACAATAAAACAAGTAGATGTTTTAGCCATTATTTAAATGTGTTATTTTATTGAAAATAATTTTAGTTGTTAAATTAAAGTTTTAGCCGATGATATGCTAAGCCGAAATGCTAAGGAATGAATAATGTATATTTTTGGATAGAAATTAAATGTAAATAGTTGATATTCTTACAATTTTATTTTGTAATATTTAAACTTTTTAATACCTACTTCATTAGTCATATTTTTAAATCATTATTAAAGTCATTGCAAAATTTTCCACCTATTCCAAAGATCCTCAACTTCTGTACATTTTCATTTGTGTTAAAAAAACCAATAGAAAGGAATAGCTAATCTTCAATTTATTGTACTCAAAAATAATCTCATACAAGCGTAATGTTTATGTCAATCTCAGTACTATCATTTTGTTGTTGATAAATAATAAATATCTTCGCTAATAATATTATTCTACCATTTTTCCAAATATATATCATAAGATCGAGTAAACAAAACATATAAATAGTTCAATGTTTAGAACTTTTATAATATATAGTAAATTGTTTTGTTGTCAAAAAGTATCTATATCAATTTTGGAAAACTTTGTAAACTTTCATAATTGGCTTCATTAATAACCTTTATTATATTAAATATTGCCTACAAAAATGTAGACAGTCGTCTCAAATACAAATGAGTTCATTTTAAATGCTGTTTTATTGTAACCCCGATTGCTTTTCACATTATATCAAGAAAAGTTTGGTCTAAACATATTTTAAATTACGTGCCATCCTGCCACCGTTAGTAAAATAACTATGTTGACAATATTAACATTTGCATTCCTCAATTTATAAATGAATATTTTCACTTCCTTGAAGTGGAATTGGATTCCACAATATAAATTGAATGACGGATCACTAATTACGTTACTGTGAAATTTAGATGTGCAACAGAATCGAAACCGATAGTGAAAGCGTTAATTGCTCATTTCACTGTAGCAATCTTAATTGGGTACTATGATAACAGTTAACTTGGCAGTAGGCAATCACAAGGTGAGTCATTGAAGATAAATCAACTGGATCTGACAGACGAATGCTTTTCGCGTAGTACACCATAGTAAGTATGTAAAAATATAAGGTTATTCAATTTAATAAATAATATTTATTCCGATATAATTTTACAAATTCTTATATAACTTTCAATAACATTATTAGAAGTTTATTATTATATATAAAGTTATTAAAAAGGTCATTATAAAATATATATACTCGATTTGTTTAGTTAGGGCATAAACATGTCAACTAAACAAAGATTTGTTATTTGCATGAGGTGATTTCAATGAATATTTAATTGACCTTGATCATTTCACTAAGAGGTTATTTCGATTGGGCTTCGAGGAGTTCTCGCTCGACGATCTTCCTGTATTCATCGAAACCGCCTTCTATACTGTGCACAGACTTATTGCCGCACACCCACAGCTCCTTGCAAACCATTCGGATGAGTCTTTCGTCGTGAGAAACCAAAATCACCCCACCCTATAATAATAATTTTGAATGATAAACGCCAACAAACATAGATTAAATATAAATAAAATACGGAATGATCTGCGATTAAATAAAACTTTGAACCCCCTAGCTGAGGTTGTTGGTCCAAATACATGCAATTTTAAATGTGGTGAGAGAAAGTGATTCAACAGAAAAAAAAATTGAATTTGATTTTGGTTAATGCATTTTTACACAGTAGAAAATCGTGTACATAATTTAGTTTAGTGAAAATTAAATGGTGTTCTGACCGTATATTTGCTTATTCCTTTGCCGAGCGCCTCTATGGTTTCTATATCCAAATGATTAGTCGGCTCATCAAGCACGAGAAAATTGGGGTTTCCCATGCACATTCTGGAGAAAGCGACGCGAGATTTCTGTCCTCCGGATAGACTGCCGACCGTTTGGAGAGCGAGATCCCCGCTGACACCAAAACTTCCCAATTGCCGTCTGTATTCTTCCACACTCTTTCCTGTTAAAAAAAAAACAGAATAATTATGTTTCTAGACCATCAATTTTAATTATAGTTTCCTAAATAAGAAATTATTAAAACAACGTACGGACGGGGACCTCTAATCAGCAGAAGGTACTCCAGCTCCCTTTAGAAGAGGGTGAGGATACAAAGACGGGGTTAGGGAAGGAGTAGTTGTTAGCCGACATTCTATTAATGCCTCATATGAATGGATGGTACATGGTGTACTACAGGTAGGGATGAAAACATTGAATACACATTCATAAAACGATGTATACATAATATACATTCAGGAATCTGAACATATTTTTTACTTCTACTACCCACTTTAATGGGAGGCAATAAAAATTGTAACAATAATTATAAGAAATTTACGAAAAAAAATCAAACTACCCACTTTTACAGGTGACAATAAAAATTGCAACAATAATCGTATGAAATTTACGAAAAAAAATCAATCTACCCACTTTTACAGGTGACAATAAAAATTGCAACAATAATCGTATGAAATTTATTAAAACAAAAAGCAAACTACCCACTTTAACGGGTGACAATAAAAATTGCAACAATAATTATATGCAATTTACGAAAAAAAAATCAAACTACCCACTTTTACAGGTGACAATAAAAATTGCAACAATAATCGTATGACATTTACGAAAAAAAAAATCAATCTACCCACTTTTACAGCTGACAATAAAAATTGCAACAATAATCGTAATTTTAATAATTTTATAACTTTAGATTTAATAAATAAAATATTTTTTCCATTTTCACCGGGCTGTGGATGTTAAATGGTTGAAGAACACTGAGCTAAACTATTAGCCCATTCCTTTATCCTTATGCTCCACATTGAGGAGTGGACATCACTTAAAAAAATTAAGATTAAATGTACAAACCTGGATATGTTTGCTGCAGAAGTTCCACTGAATTGACATTCATATCAAGTTGATCAACATGATGCTGCGAGAAATAGCCGAATTTGAGATTTCTGTGAACATTTCTCATTCCCCCGGTAGGAGAGAGCATACCCATTATTATTTTCAGTAGGGTTGTTTTACCGGCGCCGTTATCACCAACCTACAACAGAAATAGTCACTCTCAATAAGTTCAAATTACCAATGCCAGAATTATTTAACTACATTGTATGTATTTTTTTAATGTATTAATCTGCATAGAAATGTTATACATATCTCAAAATATTTGTTTCCCAAGAGCGTGTAACTTACACAATCACTATGAAATACAATTTGGGTGCAAATGTTTTTTTTATCTGGTACCGATGCAAAGATATGACCAATATTGAAAGGGTAAGATAGGCTATTGAATAACACTTACTATACAGATCCTAGACTGCAGTGTGGCTCCTAAATTTACACTATCAAATATTCTAGTTTCTGGCGAATAGTGAAATTGAACCGAATCCAATTGTAGAATGGGAGGAGACAGAGGTAATGTTTCCGGAAATCGTAGAACAACTTCCACTTCTTTTTCCATCGGTTTCAGTTCAGGCCTAAAAATATAATGATTAAATCAATAAAGCAAGAATGAGAGAAGAGATGCCGAAATGTTTCTTTATTTTTAGAATTCTTTTTTGCTCAGTGTCGTCTTCTTTTTAAGATTGTTTTATATCCTTGGCCAGTTGTATTAGATAGACAAAGCCACGGCTGACTTCTATTTTTCTTCCCATTACGAATTCATATTTTCGAATCAGTTAGAAGTCATTCAATCAGAATTTCGAGTTGTTTCAGATAACCAATAGGTTGGCTTAGCATTAGCTTAATTAACTTGTTTTAGCATTAGTCCAGTGTTAAGCGATAACAGATTTTCTTTAAAGAAATAAAAGAATGATAATTAATTATGGAGAAGTCAAAATTTACATTCACCAATCCATACTTACAATTTTTCTAGCATTTTTATCTTCGATTGTACAGAAGAGGCTCGGTTGGCATTGTAACGAAAACGATCAATGAATTCTTGAACGTGCGCCCGATGCTGCGCCTGAGCTTCATATTCCCGCTGTTGGTTTCGATGCTTCTCTGTCTTTGTTTTGTCAAATTGTTCATAATTACCCCTGGTACAAAAAGGACACATATTTTATTTCACTAATTAAACATAATATGAAATATTCATTCTCATGGGAAAGAGATAGTTGATTTAATTTATCGCATTGAATTAATATAACATTACCTGTAAGGTTCTAGCCGCTGTGTGTGGAGGTGAAGTATATCAGTTGGCACCGTGTCTAGAAAGTTTCTGTCGTGAGATACTACTAAAAGAGTCGTAGGCCAATTTTGCAAGTAATTTTCTAACCAGATAATAGCTTTGATGTCCAACATGTTAGTGGGCTCATCGAGTAGTAATAAGTCAGGCCTGAAGTGGAAAAGTAAACATTAAAAAAAATTCATATGATATAATTAGTTGTTATATGAAATAATGGGATTGTTTGGTACCTTGAGAAAAGTGCTCTCGCAAGAGCGAGTCTCATACGCCATCCTCCTGAGAATGTTCTAGTGGCACGGCACTGCATGTCGGGTGAAAAGCCGAGGCCGTTTAATATAATAGAAGCCTTCGCAGGAGCCTTGTCTGACTCTATATGTTCTAATTGCACATACACTTCGGATAGTTCCGTAGACAATGCTGGATCTGTACCGCTAAAATAAAGATTTTAATTATTACAGACCTTGCGCACATACACTAGCATCAATTTGAGTAAATTTGCCCATCAGTCTAAGATTTACCCACTGCATGGAAAAGGGTGCTGTTATAATATCGTGATAATACTAATGCCATATGAATATTTTTTAGTTAAGCAAAGGTATTGGAGTAGCCTCTTGTCAAAATATTAATTAATGTGGAACATGATTTGTTTTACTGTTGAATTTGTAAGCTATCAGCTTGGAATGATAAAACACAATTTAAAAACTTGTCTTGGAAAAATTGGATTAGCCATATTTTCAATTTGTATTACTAATCTATAAACCAAATGCTTTCTATTTTTTCCCATCTCAATTATGTACAGAATATATGAAAGCATAAAGAAAAGTAAGAATTTATAGTAATTACAGTGATTATTTGTATCATGGGTTAAATTTACCTAATTTGGATGAAAATTTTTCCCACCTTGTTTCACCTATATTTATATATCAATTATAACAATTAATGTTGATTAAATTTCATCTTGAGATATTAGTTCATTTTTATGTAGAACACACATAAATGCAATGGCGAACCATAAAAATATAAAAACCCTCAGAACTGGCTCAAAGTTTCCCAGATTGACTGTACTGACACAGAATTGTAGATTTGACATGAGGCAAAAAATGGTGTCCATTGTTAAAACCAACGTTCATATTGTAATGAAAGCTAGCATACTAATGTAATCAACGCATACATTCAGTAGATGAACATTAAATTTACCAACAAAAAGAAATACATTATCAAAAATTTACTACACAATATTTCAGACTGCAATCAAAAGTTAGATGTCTTCAAGAATCATTTAGTATTCAAGTGATACATAGAATTTTTAACCGCCACGAAAGTGTTGACTAAGATTTTTTAAAGCCAATTAATATTTCTTATTGTTTTCATGATACACCTAGGGCTTTTTTGTATAGTGTCAAGATGGATTCCTTGACTGATATTTTAGTTGTAATCGATGAAACTGAAATTAATATTTGAACTAACCCACTGTTGATGATAGCGGTAATTTCCTTTTCCCTACTTAAAAGTCCTGATCGGACTGTATCACATTCTAGCACACTCTCCAAAGCGGGAGTGTCATCGCCGACGACCTCTTGTTCCACATGCAGCACGGAGACATGTGACGGAATGCGTAAGTTTTTACACGATATCATCCTAAGCAGGGTAGTTTTCCCTAAACCATTTCTTCCGACGAGTCCGTAACGTCTACCGAAAGCCAAAAGAAGGTCTGCACCTTGGAGTAGAACTCTGTAATCAGCAAACATAGCACCAGTTAAAGACAACATAGTTTAAGAACATTTTATTGGCAATGCTTTAAATTTAAGTCATATTTTAAAATAGGATTAATAATAAATTCTGTGATATCAGTTGAGTAGTTTTTTGATAAAAGCATATCGACGGAGTTTTGGCCTATTGATGTAACCCTCAAAAATTAAATTGTTCAAGAGAGAGTAAAAACTGTTTTTTATTGAAAACATATTATATGGTGAGTTGTATTATGAATCTTTGAAATGCACGTCAGCAGATACGGGATTATATGAAGGGAGTGTTAATATGACAGTTGCTTACATCAAGTGGCTGGGTAAAAAAAATTTCTTCTAAAACCAATGTAAAATGATGTTACCCTTTCAAAAAGTGGTCAATTTATTTTTCTAATTTACATCATTTGGCTGAAACCTGCTCTGTCGTCTTTAAAATGTGATCCAATCATTAACTCATTTTCGTATTATTTGAGGGTTACATCAATCAGCCAAAACACCGTCAATATATTTATCTGTCTGCAACGCACAACACTGCGTTTCTGCATGATGCACAACAGAGAAAAAGTGTTTGTGTACGAGTGTTGAGTGAATGTTGACGGGCGGCACTCCCAACAGTTGTATGATATTACTAGTAATGAATAAATAATTTTTCTATACCTATCTCCGAATGCAACATCAAAGTTTTCAATTCTTATATCAGTAGTTCTATTGGTCCCTTTAGCTTCCAGTTTGGTATCTTTCTTTGAGGTTACTTGTGACGCTGTGGCTGACTGAATAACTGGGATATAGAGAGGAGTTTTAATTTCAGATCGCTTGCCTTGTTTCTGTTGAAGTTTAGCTTCCGCCTTTTCTAATTTTTTGGCATCCACCTTCTGCAAACACAGAAAAAAAAACACTGTAAACATGTGAACATTTATCAATAAGTTATAAAATAATTGGATTTAATTTAAATTTGGATTATTGGGATTTTGTACACTTCCATGTATTTTGTCACTAACGACCCGGGTTTCGCCTTTCGGCATCTTCAGGCATTCGAGCGCACGAATGGACTCGAAGTGACGTGCCATTTGTGCGCTCGACTGCCTGAAGATGCCGAAAGGCGAAACCCGGGTTGTTAGTGACAAAATACATGGAAGTGTACAAAATCTCAATAATCCAAATTTGATATTGAAATTCCATCAAGCACCCTCAGTCGATGTCTTAAATTATACTTAAATTTTATGAAATAATTGTCAAAAAAATATTTAAATTTAATCTGATTGATAGATTTATTCCAATCCTGATTATTTAATTCTGATGCTCTTTTCCTTTTTGAGGATACAGCAAGTACAAGGTGACTTCTTGTGGTCTGAATCGACTGGGACCGACGATGCCATGATTGAAATTTTCACAAAATCATTGAAGAGACAGTATTTTGTTTGTATAGACACTCTCCATGTAGCTTAGAGTTGATTACAATAATGACCATCTTGGTCAGACACTGTGAGGCCAGTGCTTTAACCAGGCATTGTTAAATATTTATTCAAGATACATACTCTGCTGAAGCAATATTTATTATCAAAGTATAAATTCATATTTTAAGTACCATCAATTTGGGTAAGTTTGCCTATCGGTCTAAGATTGGGTCACTAAATGGAAAATAGTTTGACATTATGCTGTTATAATACCATAATAATACAAATACCATATGAATATTTTTTAGTTAAGCAAAGCTATTGAGTAGCCCCTGGTGGTAAAAATATGAATTAATGTGCAACATAATTGGTTTTATTTTATTGTTGAATTTGTAAGCTGTCAGTGTGGAATGATAAAACACAATTTAAAAACTTATCTTGAAATAAATCTATTAGCCATATTTTCAATTTGTATTAGTAATCTGTAAACAAAATGATGTATATTTTCCCCTATCTCAATTACCTACAGAATATATGAAAGCATAAAGAAAAGTTACCAAGACTTTCAAATCTCTGCATTTATAGTAAATACAGAGATTATTTGTATCGTGGGCCAAAGTTACCTGATTTAAATGCAAACTTTGGCCCACCTTGTTTTATCTATATTTATATATCAATTATAATACTAAATCTATTTATGTTAATTATATTTCAACATAAGACAATTCTATGTAGAACAATACCACATATAAATGCAATGGCGAACCATAACAATACAAAAAACCCTCAGAACTGGGCCAAAGTTACCCAGATTGATTGAACATTTGATTTTTGAATTAATATCGACTGTGGAAAGGAAAAAGGACTTTACCCTCAGTTTTTTCAGTATACCTTTTTTTCGATAATCATATCTTAACACACGTTATTTCAAAAGGATGTAAGCTGTAATTGCCTTATTAGTATCAAAATTTGGATTTTAAGTTTGAAAAAAAGAGGGACTTTGTATTTTGCGGTGAGGAAAAAGGACTTACACCACATCAATAATATTAATAGTCCCTCAGGTAAGATTTTACGGTGAAGAAAAAAGCTGTAAGCATCTTACGTCGCAAATGTATGGGAAACATTGCAATCCTACTAACCTCTGCCGGCCGGCTGGGTAAGTTTTTGACTATCGAGAAGACTTCAGCAGCTTACAGTACTCGCTTACTCGTGTGACAGTTAATACGTATATCAACAGTCATCTTATCACCAAGTGTTTAAAATAAAGTCACTACATAAAAATGGCAACAGACAGGACCAAAAATATTCATAAAATGTGTGGTGCCAACGTGGACACTATAAACAATACAAATAAGAAAGAAAAGTGTTCGCAATTACGTATTGAAATTTCTATGTCGCACAAATGAAGGGTAAGCTTATAAAACAACCTTGTTACAACAATACTATATTATAAATCATAGATCAATGATCTCTTGTTCATATTAGACAAGAAAGTTATCACAATTTTTGCTATATTTACTAAAAACATCACCGTGCAGTTTTTAGGTTATGCAACGTCATGTTGTGTCAATCTATTTACCTGAAATTATTATAAATACGCTTATATTTACAATTGAAATCATTTTAATAGACGAATATTATTAGTATACACTGCTTTATATACAGTCCTAATATTATATGATGCATAATATTCGATTATGTTGTAATTTAGTCATAAGAACGGTTTAGATTACACTGCTCGTAAAATGGAATAAATATGACGTACTGATATATTCTTTAGTCTATTTTTTCATGCATAATGTATGATAAACTATGTCTCAACTTAACTTGCAGTAAATAAATAGTAGAATAGTAAAAGGTACTATCATGCATTATTTAAAAAAAATTGTTGCAGCATGCTATTAGGCTTGTATTGATATAATTATAACTAACATTTTTTCTATGCTACATACTCTATGCGATTTATTATTAAATAGTAATCAAATTACCAGTTCATTAATTATGATGCATTACTAAGAAATCTGTTTTAAATATATGCAGAAGTGTACTTAGCTGCTATAATTCTATATGTTTGTTCAAAGTCATTTTAAATTGGTGAGGAAAAAGGTTGTAAGATGCTTAACTACATTGGAGTTGATAATTTTTGTCGGGGAAAAACGACGTAATCATCAATTTTATTGGTTTTTCTTAAATTACTTATTAAATTAATATCAGATTGGGTAAATAAAACGCCGGATTATTAGTCTTCATGCAACTCAAGGTTGTTTGCATTAAATATTTTGATTTTGGCCGAAAATCATTGAAATTTTTTTTTTTTGTGGCTCCTGAAAAATTTGTTATGTGTGGGTTACGTCCTTTTTCCTTTTCACAGTCGATATAGATGCCTGATCTTGTTTACTTGAACATTTTTACTATACCCATAAATTAATAATAAAAGTGTTTCAAAAAAAGGAACAACTGCTATTTATAAAGCAGCATTATAGAAATCATTTGATTAGCTCATAATGGATGTGACTAGAAGTTGATGCAAAAATAATCATTACAACAATCAATTTTTCATATTTATTAAAGCAAGGTTTCCCAAATAATGTTCCGCGAAAAGCTAGAATGATGAGTCTTACAATTTTCAATGCAAGAGATAAAATTAAATCATTTGATTTGATTGATTGGATTGGCATTTACTTGCTAGAACTCCATTATAATAGGATAAAAATAACAAAGTATTTATCAGTTTGTTCTAAAAGAATTTTATCAGTTTGTTGATAGCTATTTCAGCTTCAGGCCATCGTTAAGACTATGTTTAAGTTTTGCTATCTATACTGTTTTAGAAGAGATAGACAATTATTCCAGCATCATAACTGCTTAGTGTAAGTGATTATGAGTACATAATTGATTTAATCAGTGGCTGATTTAAAACAAACATATAAAGACCAGCCATTAAATGATGTCCCACCCTTGTGTCAAAACAAGCTATTATTGTTTTACTTTCGTTTACTACGAAATTTTTATGTCCAAGAAATCCAAGAAGATTTGCAATTCACGGACCTAAAATTATCGAAGTCATTAGGAACTTTATTCACTTATATTTTTATGTGTTGTTTCGAAAAAAATTCTTGCTAAAAAAATAATTATTGTTTTTATCATATTTTTTTTATTAACTACGTAATATTTCCTTCCCTTTAAAATAAACAAGAAGTGCCGTCATAACTTTAGGATTTGGAAGTGTTCCATCAAAGAAAAAATTTGGGAAACTCTGCATAAAAGCATAGCTAGTGAAAGGTACATACAAAATTATCATCTCTAGTTGTCACCCAGATGCTTTTTACTTGTTCCATTTCTGTTTCGAGATTTGCAGCCATCGTTCCTAAGTGAACGGGAGCTCCGAGCATTTTCCGAGGACCATTACTATATGAAGCCTGGTTTGGTTTCATCATATACAAGAGTTGGTGGCAAATGCCTCTGTAAGAATAAAAAAGATTATAAGTGGATAGCATTAAAATCATATAAAATAGGAAATGAGCAGATCTCAGAGTATAAGGAATTGCATATGACATCAATTAAATGATTTTTCACAACTTATTACACTCAATTCTCTTTTCACACAGCAGATACGTTATGTACAAAACAAGCATGAAAAAAACTGTAAAAAAAATTGAAAGATAGGTTTATTACATTGTATCATGTAGTACTACATAAAAAGAATCTGTGCAAAACCAGAATAATTGTTAATAAAAGTTTGGAAAGGTTGCACTTGGCGAAAAAAATTTTCAATTTTAGGTTACTTCTTACAGCTTCAAACGTAAACTTTAAGAGAAATCGGTCCTGATGAATCTTTAATACTGAATAATGAAATATATATTTCTCATGTCTTTTTATTAAATCATAAAATGTCATTACACCGTAAGTTAACAGTTACCAGTATCAATTTTATAAAAGTGAAATTGAATTAAATTAATCATTTCGGTTAAAATATATGCATTAATTGATGTTGTTAAAACTAGTGAAACATTCATTGTCTATCTTATATATTCTTAGCCCAGACTACTCTGTAGATGCTTTTTATTATTATCACATATCACATGTAAGTGTGAAATTTTCTCAAGACCTAAGTGTTCGCAGTATAAAATAAAATGTTATGCAATGGACACACAGTTCTGACGTACTAACTATTTCAATTTCAATACTGTCATCTATGACAGGTACAGTTGAGGCGCCCAGTATCAAAGTTAGCAAAAGGTACCCTTGCAGTTTTTTCAGGAGGAAGGAAATTCTGTTGCTATACTTTTGACAATAAATATTTAATTTAAGACATCGACTGAGGGTGCTTGATAGAATTTCAATATCAAATTTGGATTATTGAGATTTTGTACACTTCTATGTATTTTGTCACAACGACCCGGGTTTCGCCTTTCAGCATCTTCAGGCATTCGAGCGCACGAATGGACTCGAACAGTAAACAGTGTCTGACGTTTATATAGAAGATACAAATACGACAAATATTATTTACGAGATAAAATATTATACGTCTAGGATCCACACTGATACCTGAGTTAACATTTCGAGAATCGCCTTAATCCTTATTTTGTAAACAACACATTAACAGAGTGGTGAATTGCCGCTTTCTAACTACTATTAGAATTACAAGTGATTTTACAATTATAATAGCATTGTGGGTTTCGACGGGATGCAATTCGACGAAAGGATAAATATATACAATCATTCCACATTTAGTGACATCTGTTAGGTTGTACAAGCTTTAAAATTAAAAAACAATTCGCTGATGGTGTTAGACCGGCGTTCTATTGCAAAAATTCTCTTGACAAATTACTTATTAACAATAAAGATAGAGTCCACTTTAAGAACAAATCTGGTAATCAAATATTTTTTTTCAATTTTAAATTTTTTATACATAATTTTAAAGGTTTATTAAGATTTTTGATATAGTGTCTTAATAGGGTGGGGAACTTTATGTGTACAAAGTTTATGATTGTAATGTTAAATTTATTTTTTTTCATTTTTGCTATCGACTTACAGTGAGGATGAGTGGAAGGGAATTTTCGACATCACAGAAATCCATAAATTGATCAAAAAATCAAAAAATTGAAATAATGAAACAAACTTATAAAAAGTTCAAAAACTTTGGCTGATTTTGATACTCAGGCAATTTTAAAAGTCGATTTAATGAAGGTTCTGGACGATTTTGATTCAACTTTTTTTTGAGAATGGTAGCTATAGGTGCAAAGAATTTAATGTCATACAAAACTAAAAAATGTTAAAAAGTGCCTTCGGCTAACTTTGATACTGGGCGCCTCAGTTATACTAGTATAAGGGAGTTATCTATATTGTATGTGGTTTCGCTTCATGTTTAAGCACTGTCAATTCAATAGAGTAGGATTATGATTAGGGAAAATTCTGCTTAATAGGGCCAATGGTTATTTGGGCCAAATCTCAAGGAATAGAAACCAACAGTTATTTATGTCACTTGATTGGGACAGAAAATTTAATATCACACTAAATATTAGGTTACACAAATGAAAATTAAAGAATATGTGCTTGATGTGTCCTAATTAAGCGGAATTGACTGTATATACAGTAGACTCCCCGATAACATGGTATATAGGGGGTGAGCTATCTGGGAACAGGGAGTTTACTGTATATATGGTTGATTCCGCTTAATTAAGACACATCAAGCACATGTTCGTCAATTTCTGCAGCTACCGTACTAAAAAAAAAAAATCAGAGGATGTAAATCCCAGTGGTAAAACTGCTATTAAAAATACATATTTAACATTACAGCAAATTGAAAAGTTCAAGGTGTATTAAACAAAGTAAATAAGTAAAAAGAAATTCAAGTCACCAATGTCCTTGATTATTTAAATTGAAAAAAATATAATATTGTCATACCTTCTGCTTGCTAAGCGGAGTACTAACTAGGCTATTGAGGAGTGTTAAGATTTATGAAACTATAGTGACCAGATATACATATAATATAATGTAAAAAAGTTTTAACGAAATGGTAAATATGCTTTACAACAAGCTACTCTTAGTCTGCCTGAAAAATTACTTAATGCTGCTGAAAACAAAACAATTGTTTAGGAAATTTAATAACCGATCGGAAATTGTCAAAATATTTAACTCTAGAGTCAAGGAAACTGATAATTTATGCGAAATATGCATTGTTTTTAACAACATTAAGTATTTTTTTAGACAGAAAAAGAGTAGCATGTTGTAAAGCATATTTACGATCAAAATATATTATATTTATACGCGTCACTATACAGAATCAATCAAAAGTAATATGTATTATAGTTACCTTATGTCATCTGCAGACTTTTCTGAGATTTCATGAAGTACTTCACCAATGGCTTCATAAACTTCATTACCATTTTCAAAGTCTTCTCCATCAGCAAGAATGTCTGTATAAAATAAAACATAAGATTATGAGTTAAATTGGTCCCGAAGTATTTGGATATTCAAATAGACAAAAGTTGATATTTGACGTATTAAAATGGCATGGCAAGTACACAAATGTTTTAAGACATGTCATTAGAATCATTGATTTTTACTGACGAACATTTGTTGATAACAGTATAGAATGGTATAGTATGCACATAATACTTCCATTATAAAAGAAGGAATCTTCGTGCCCTGTAATTATTTAGGTATTTATAACAAAGCACGAGATAAGTATTTAAACAAAAACCAGGCTGTATAACCTTACTTTCGAACATACCTTCCACATATTTTTTTAACTCATCATCGATAAGAGGGAACTCGTTGTCTATAAATTCCCCACAGGTGGCCATCGTACTTCTTTTTCAATGGAATTTATGAGAAAAATATATACAAATCCAGCATTATCTGAATATGAAACCAATGACACCTTTGACAAGTCAGACAAAAGTCATGCCAACATGAAAGTGCAACAGTGCAACCAGCGTGACCAACACTGTTTGCTTAACTTTTTTTCTATTTGAAAATATATAATAGAAATTTCAAAATACGACGGGAATTAAATTGCATTTTCTAGTATTCGTAGATATTATCGTAAAATATATTTTTAAAAATTTAGGTATAACTGTTATATATTATATTTATTTTGTTTTCAAGTGGCAATAATTATATTCAACTGTCAAGTCTCATGTCAGTTTTTAACCAAAACTTTGAATTAACCTCGTGGTTATGCTAACGTATTAAATAACAATAGTGATTCTGATATTTTTCTAAATTACTGTGCACAAATTATATTGTCAGCATGAGTGGAAAGGTAAGGAAGCTAAAATTAATGGATGTAGTTAAAGTGTAAAATCTCTCCGATAATGTATACTCTATTTTTTAACTGTTTCAGAAAACTAGATATTTTGATTCGGGCCCAGAGATATTGAGTGAAACAAAAGTGAAAACAAAAAAGAGATTCAAAAATGATTTCCATTCTAAAACAGTAAGTGAATTTTATCCCTAGGATGCTTACGATAGCTTGCTAAATAATTATTTATGAAAATTCTAACCTTATATTCAGGCCGATCTTCTGTCAATCCTCAAAAATAACGATGGACCTGGTGAAATCGTCGAAGTAACTGCGGATGTGACGGAAAAATATAGAAAATTTAAATTCGACAAATCCAAGGTAATGCACCTAACTGATAAATATTTTTTTCAATAACATAACTTTATAATAGGAATGCTAATTTTTCATGTACTATTATATGTGTAATAACTAATCTTGAAGTATAGATGATACTATAGGAATTTCAACGAATTAGTGTAGTTATATCTGTTGTTCTAAGTAATTCCGAGATCAATATTTTACAACAATGTTTAGATGTAATCTATCACATTTTATGGGATTTCATATTTATGATAGCCTGGCGCCGCGCTCTGAAACCAATGGTTATGCTGCACCGCTCCCGATTTTTTTTCTGAAAAAATAATGGGTTTTTCCTGTTTTCGATTCAGTTTCGGTTCGAAGCCCTGGTTTAATCATATTGTATTTCTAAAAGTCTTCTGTATTTATATTATTGTATAAATACTTTTAGAAAACTGCTCCAGGAAAGTTTCCAGGCAAAGCTCCGATATCAAAAGAAAAATTAGAGAAACATTCCAGAGGTAAAGGAATAAGTGGTGGTGGAATAAAGAACGCAGTACATTTGAAGAAATTTCAAAGAAAAGAAAAACATATAAAATTTGCCACCGAACAAGCTGCTAGGACAGAGTTACTGCTTACTGAAAACACCGGGTTTGTAATTTTTATAATTGAGTTATTCACATCTTCTGCATATCGATTGTCCAGTTCAGACAACTCTGAAAGAAATGAAACTCGAGTTAAACATACAGCTATATGTAACATTTTGCACTCTTTAGTACCCAAAAAATGCGGAGGCAGATTAACTAAATGACCTTCTTAAACTATACGGTTCCTTAATGATATATCTTACCTATAATTTTATCGAGAAATCTATATTTTCACTGTAGTTTTGTTCAGATTCTTAGAAGCTGATGATGGAGAAACAACAACACAATTTACTCAGAAACAAATTGCTGCCAGTGTCGATATAGCGGCTGCAACTAAAAGTTTTGAATTACATCTGCCACAATTTGGACCTTACCGAATGAAGTATTCCCGTAACGGCAGGCATTTATTGCTCGGAGGAAAAATGGGCCACGTAGCTGCATTTGATTGGGTTACTAAACATCTTCATTGTGAAATCAATGTTATGGAAACTGTTCACGATATTTGGTGAGGAACCTGCTGCAGTAATTTGTATTCGAATATTTATAACATTTATTTTGTAATCATTTTAACATCACGACTTTCTGTATTTTTTTCAGTTGGATGCATATTGAAACTATGTTTGCCGTTGCACAAAAAGATTGGGTATACATGTATGACAATAAAGGCACTGAAGTACATTGCGTGAAGACATTAAATAAAGTTCTAAGAATGGAATTTCTTCCCTACCACTTTTTATTAGGCACTGCCGTAAGTCTAATGAAAATATTCATCAACTATATTTTTTTGCATATTACACGCTTTTCCTAACCTTGCTATTCCCTCTGTAGTGCGTTATTCAAATGTTTTCATTTTTTTCAGAGCGAGTTAGGTTACTTGTCGTGGCTGGATATTTCTATTGGTCAAATGGTCGGACAATACCGAACAGGCTTAGGAAAAGTTTCCGTCATGAAGCAGAATCCTTACAATGCCACATTATGTGTTGGCCAATCTAAAGGAGTTGTATCTATGTGGGCGCCGAAAGTTAAGAATCCTCTGGCTAGTATGCTATGCCATAAAGCTCCGCTCAGCGCATTGGCGATAGACCCGAGAGGAGTGTGAGTTTTTTTTTGCACAGTAAACAGTCTTATTTCAATCAACACGTGTTTTGTTATAATTTAGTATATAATAGCCCAGACTGGTCTGTAGGCGTTTTATTATTATCACATATCACATGTAGGTATACATTTTGATTATAATAAAAAAATAAAACTAGCTAGTTTACACATTCATTATTTCAATACCGTCATCGATGACGGGCGTCCCGCTAGTTTATTATTTACGAAAATTCAATATATGCTTAAACATAAATATGTCACAAAAACTGAGCAGTAAAATTATAATATATAATAACAGTAAATATCTTATTTATGACCATATTTTGATTTCATCATAATCACAGTAAATTTCATAAATTTTTCCAGGTACATGGCCACTAGTGCAATAGATAGAAATGTAAAAATTTGGGATATAAGAAACTTACAAGGTCCAGTACAAAAGTATAGTTTGAGAAGTGCAGCAACACATTTAGAATTCTCGCATAATAATCTTTTAGCCATTGGATTGGGTAACGTGGTTGAAGTCTATAGGTAAGTTTAAATATTTTAATTTATTTGTAATATTAACCGAGTCCGATTTAAGCCATTTTTAAACAATTCAATTATTTACTTCAGGGACTGCTGTACGCAGACTACAAGTAAAGCATATTTACAACATAGAATGACAGGATACATTGGAAATATGAATTTTTGTCCGTATGAAGATATTTTAGGAGTGGCTACAGATAAGGGATATGTCAGCTTGATTGTGCCAGGTAAAAACAAGTATTATTTATACTTTTGTTGTTTGCCATCGACAAAATAATCCAAAGAGTTGTACAAAACATGCTCTTTAACGGAATTGAAAATGATAGTTGAAATCCATTTGCAGAGTACTGTAGGTATTCATTTACCTTAGCATTGATTGTATTGTACAGTATTTATTAGATATAATGAAAATGTACATTAAACATGTGTTTTTTCATTTTATATTACAATGTAATTTTCACAAAGATTGACAGTAAAAATTATTATATTTATTAAGTATGATATTATCCATGTTTTGTTTTTATATTCATAATACCTTAACCTTTATTATTTCATCAGGAAGTGGTGAAGCTAACTTTGATGCTTTGGAAAGTAATCCATATCAATCAAAAAGCCAGAGACGAGAAGCCGAAGTGAAATCCCTGCTGGAAAAGATACAACCAGAACTCATCAGCTTAAACCCATCTGCTGTTGCCGAAATCAATGTACCGAGTCTGAAAGAGAAAATGGAAGCCCGCTCTAAACTTATGGTTTGTTCTGACTTATTATATCCATTATTGCTATCAGCATTAAATGAATATGTAGTAATTATTATAATACAATGGATTAATGGGAATTTAAATTTTTTTAGCATTTGAAACCGCAGAATATCGATTATAGACCGAGAAAGAAAACAAAAAATAAGGGTACAGCCAAAATATCTCGGAATAAAAAAATAGTGCAAGAAGGAGCCAAAAGGGTAAATGAATCACATTAATAAAAATTATTTGCAAATTTCACCCATACATTTTTATATTTAAATCTCAGTTTCATTATTTATTTATTTTTCCTCGAATTGTTTATTGTTCACAATAATTCTACTTGTCTTCTTAATAATTTGGCTTTCCTATTATACTTATTTGAGAGGTGTAGCCGGAGAAATCTGTCAATCACTCTGGTTTTTTTTGAAATACATAACACAAATGTCTTCATTTTCTGTTTCAGGAATTCCATAAAAATATGAAGGAAATAAAGAAACCTTTTGACAAAACTGCAGTCAAGGAGGTTAAATCATTCGGTGTTCTAGATAGATTTGTAAGGAAGAAAAAGTAAAACCTGTCATGGATTTAAATTAGATAATAATTTTTAATATTCATTTTAATTTTTGAATGACATGTGACATAATGAAAAAATATATGATTGCTATATTATATTTTGGTTTTCATAATACACTCCCAAACCTGATATACAATGACTATTACTTACTCTGACTTGATTAATGCACATCTCGGAAACCGTGTATCGATTCAAATACATATCGAAAAGGTTTATTGGGGCTTTATGCTATTTTTCTATACAAAGTGAGCAATTAAAAAGTAAAATTGATTTCATTTAACACCATATGCAATTTTCATCGTTAAAAAAATGATTCTGTATGAAAATGGATTCAACAAATACACTTGATAAATAATTACGAAATAAGTGTCAAAGTATGGTGCAATCAAATGAAATTATGATGCAATATATAGAAACGTCGATTCTTTCATCATGAATTTCTGTTATTGCAAAGTAATTATTTCAATGGTATAATATTAGAGCCGGAATTTATTTGCACCTTTCCTCGATACTATTACTATTTAGAGATTGTACATCATTGAATATAAATACACACGAATAAAGAACTATTTATTTCGTGGCCTATAATAAAATAGGTGTTTTGTAAATATTTAGAAATATAGGCTACTTGTTTATAAATTAAAAATGTTAAAAATGACAAGTAAATTATAGAATCTACTCATCTATTAGATGGTTGATGAAATTTTTTTACGTTACAATGTATTGACGAAAAGGTTCTGTTTCAAACTAAGAATGAAGTCGCACCAACAATATTGAAGAAAAAATTAATCAAGGCAAAAGTATTTTCAAACTAAGATAAATCGAAAGAACGTTATTAAACAGGATTATGATCTATTTTATATAAGTAAAGAAAAGATTATGCTCGACACAAAGAGTAAAAATAGAATGTTAAAAATCAATAGTATCAATAAAAAAATTCATTCAGTTTATAAATCCTATAAAAAGATAAATTCAAAAAACCAAGTATGCAATGAGATCGCATAAAGCTACCTAATAGTGGATACATTTGATTTTACTATTATTTTGTATCTTTTCAATCATTACGAAACCAATATTGTACCGGTTTGTGATGTTTATTTGGATATTCTTACATTTTTCCTCATACAATTTTTTATGTTTTATACATAATTGTAGTATTTTGTTAAGTTGTATAAATGCATCAATAAAACTTGATTAACGATATCAAATGCAATCATTTTTAGTGGAGAAGTTTTCAAAATAGGAGATCTTTACAATATAATGATTGGGATAACCTTTCTTTCCATCCCATGACTATTTGTAGAAAGCATCGTTTTAAGTTTTTGAACACACTATGGGTATATCAAACAATTCAATAATTCCTTCCGTTTCACTTAAACAGAAAGAGAAATCATCATTGTATATCGGTGTGCCCACCCGAATGAATCCATCTGTGAAAAAAGGAAAAATCAAATCAAAACAATTGCTGATATTCTGTCATAAGGTTTATAAAAATTTGTATAAGGTAATAAAATACTATATGTGGGTGTACATTGGATTCTTTTCACATCTAAGAAGGCACATTTCTTTCATGGCAAAGTAACCATACATAAATTAGATTAATTAAGTAGTATTATTAGATAAGTTAGTAGATAAATTAAATCTTTGAACCAAAATGATCGTAATCGAATATCTTTTGTAATCGATTTATTAATAAGAAATTTTTGCTGCCTGAAAATCTACAGCTGCAGATAAATTCTGTTATGCATCATTTGAGTCAATTCAAGCTTATTTTTGATAAACATGTTTGAAATCTTATCACTTCCAGTAGTTGAAGAGAGTTGTAAGTCATCAGCAAAATGTAGCTAATTGATTCAAATCATACATCCAAGATATAAATAAAATTAGGCCAAGATTTCATCCTAAAGTACTCTAGAATATTTTGGAAAATTATTTGACAATTGCAGCCGTTTAATTAGTTAAATAAATTGAAACTCATCAACGTTAACATAAATTATTCATCAAATAGACATTAATTCAATGTTGTATATAATTTTCATAGACTCACAGTAGAATCAAATCAAAATTTACAAAAATACATTATACTAGTATTTATGGTAAGGTGCTAACATTTAGATGTTGGTGTTATTATGTCATTATTTTGCTGCAAGATAATGTTGTTATCACCATGAACCATAACCTCATGTAACACCCACAAAATACAGCCCATCAATTAATGATAATGTTTAAAGTTGAAAATAGCACAGTTGACCTAGAATTGGCAGCCAGAATGACGTGTGTAAATTTCACATCGCTACTGTTCACCGTTTAGGAGGAGTTCTTGTGACAGACAGACAGAGAGATTGATAAATGTATTTTCTACTATATATTATAGATATAATAATATTTAGTCATACCATGATCCTTTGCGTCTGATTCAGTTGTGTCTGTGATTTTCTTGTGATCATCTGATGAATCTGTCGATTCATTAATATCGAGTTTGATCCTTTTAGGTTTGCTCTGTAACAAACATTATGCATTAGTTTTGCATGTCTTCTTATTTTATGATTAAGTCAAACATCGAATCTAGGATCTTTAGATGTGTTTAGATCCTCCAAAAGTATAAAATAACTTTCAATCAATATGTTTATACACATAGAAAACAATTTACTAATTTAGATTCTCCATACGGCTGAAGGTAATACAAAAAATATCTAACCTCTTCTTCTTCTGGTTCAACTAAATATGCATCCACTGGATCATTAGTTGATTTAATTCGAAGTTCATAATTGGTGTCCTGGAGAAGAAAAGATAAATAATACCTTAAGTTGATATATTTCGCACCAACATTTCATTTTCCATTGCAGAAATAAGATAGAAAGGAAGTTTTCGTTTTGAAAATATATCACTGGATGCCAAGTCATCGAACGAAATGTTTTCATTTAATGATGTATATACATACACCTTTATTTTAATTTACATACAGGACAAGTTCCAAGAAAATTCATGTAAATTTAGACTAGAAACATAGAAGAAGGAATATCTATTTTTTTAATATCGAAATTTGACTGATTCTGCTTCGCAATTGACCAATGTCGAATTGATTTTACAAAGTCCAAATAGCACGGTAATCAATTATCATAAATTGAGTTATGGATTAATCAGTTTCATTAAAAAAAGATCAGGTAGATCATGGATCAAATTATTATTTTGCTATTTGAAGTGTGATCAAACTTGTGATGCCAGAGAAAAAGTAATTCACTTTTATATGTTGGTATACAAGTAGACTTGGTAGAATTGGTTTGAACCAAGTCAATCGTTGCCAAATTTGAATTAGACCCATATCCAGAATCCTGACATAGAAATGAACCAATTCACTTATTTTTTGTAATTGAAATTTGAAATATATTGAAATATAAGCAGTCAATATTTGAACCAAGTGTAAAAATTCAATTTTTAATAGTATTGGTTTGAAGCAAGTCACCGACCAATCAGAAGTCAGTATTAAACGGACTTGGTACAAACCAATACTTTCAAACTCTACCGGAGATGTCACAAACTTCAATTTCGATCAACAGTTAACAACCGTGTTCTTTTCTTCCTAAAATGGATAATGTTGATTTAAATCGATGTTCAATTGTGTAAATAGACTCGTATGAAAGGTAAGTTACATTTTAATTTATATTCTTACTAGTAGTGCTGATATTCGATTATTTTAGAAGAAAGTCTAGCATTTAAAAACTTTGAAATCTTGAAATCTCAAGTAGTATTGTTTAAATATTTATAATACTGACGAAAATAGATAGAATTTATTTTAACTCATAATAGGAAAAAAAAGAGTAAAGGCCAGCAAGATTCCAACAGAGAACACGCTAAGTCAAGCTCTGATAATCGCAATCATTTCATTCGATCTACAAAATGTGATTGCGCTACCGGAAGGGTAATGCACCAATTTGTTTTTATAAGAGAAAAATGAACACATACAATTTGACTGGCCATTGCTCACTAAATAATAAGACTTAGTGTGCGATATGGCATGAAAACATTTCAGGAAGAGCAGCCAATCATATTTGCAGTGCATTGTGCAATATATTGAAAACTATCGTTGATTCTAATATTCACATAGAAAAGATAATCTTGTGGTCGGATTCATGCATACCTCAAAATAAAAATAACTTTATGTCATTCAGATTACTAGGCTTTTTAAAGAAACATCCTGAAATAGAATCAATTGAACGAAAACATTCCGAGCGAGGGCATGGCAATATTCAGCCAAGATTCACTAATAAGACATCTCACAATAGCATCCAAAAAGTTAGTCCTTATGCAATTAAAAACTGGAGGTTTTTTAGATTCATAAAAGTTGAGTAAGACTTACAATTATAAAAAAATTCCCTACACTAAAATTGAATGCCGTATAATCAGATCAAATTTTCGGATCACATAGGCTACAAGGAAAGCTTCTCATCAAACTTTAGGACTGTGAAAATAAATATAAAAAAAATATTACTAGAAACTCCAATATTCAAGGATTCCTGAAGACGTTCCAAATTTTCCACAGTTAACTGCAATTCCTTAGAAAAGCATTGCTGAAATGGATTCAGCAACGAAAAAAAGACATTATATCGATGCTTAAACATATGCCATTAAGTGATCAAACTTTTTACAAAGATATGTTTAATGTCCACCCAATTTCATAATGTGCTTAGTTTTATCAATACTGTTCTGTTAAATGTAATAATAAGTTTATTTAAGATATCGACTGAGGGCTCTTGAAGGAATTTCAATATCAAACTTGAATCTTTCGAATTTTGTACATTTCGATACATTTTGTCACTAACGACCCGAACTGAAATATCAGTTAATCTGCTAACTTAAACGCCTGAAGATGCCGAAAGTCGAAACCCGAGTCTTTAGTGACAAAATGTAAACGTGGAAATGTAAAAAATTTAAATGATTCAAATAAGCTGTTTTTTATGTAACCTGTATACCATATTAGATTAAAAATAAAACATTCTTCACCAAACAAGACAATTGGTTGTTATTAATTTGCAAATTAACATTTATTTAGTCAAAGACATACATGTAAAAAAAGAAATTCTGAGAATTGGTTTGAATCAAGTCAGATTTTCGTGACTTGGTACAAATAATTTACGAAATATAGAGAAAGCGTTTAAACTAAGTCAAAAATGAAGGACTCTATAACGAGTTGGGTCACATTACAAAAAAATATTAAAACACAAAACATATCACATAAAACGATTTTAATTTGAATACAAATGAATCAAACATATAACTTGTATTCAAACTTTCAAAAGCGTTTTTCTCAAAACTATGTAATGGTGACTTGGTTCAAACCAATTCTACTATGACGATATGTCGGCTGTTTAAATGACAGAAAATTAGATATTTAAAATAATACTTACAGATGCTTTGGGTTTTTTAACTACAACGGCAGTTCCAATTGGTGCTTTTAATATAACAATTTGGCCATTTTTGAGTGAAATATTCAAATCTTCTTTAGTAACATACGCCAATTTAACATTTTCCTCATCGTCCATGACATTGTCAATGCTTTTCCTAATCCATTTTTTATGCCTGGAAATCGATGTATATAATTACAGAAGCATTTAAAAACTATTGGTAATTGATTAGCAATTCATTTTAAAACAACAACTTTTTCTTACAAATCCAGGAGTCTTTCATGGTCTTCTAAGCAAGTAATGTCTCGTTTTAAGTTACATAATTTATTTCCTAATTCAATATTGTTACGTCCGGGTCCGGCACCCCTGTGAAAAAGAAAAAAAAATCCATATTTTAATATACTTTAATAGAATATTCTCGGGGTAACATAAATCTTATCATTATTTTATACCAAGTACATGTTTGAATTATTGTCGATTAAAATTACGAGCAATATTTTTCCCATACAGTAATTGGTTTCAGTTATTGATGCGTAAAAAAAATATATATGACTCTTGTGAATACATTTAATGAATTGGTTCAAAGCATTCAAAAAATCATTGGTTCTTAAATTCTATAAAAAAAAACAAAGAATTATGTTCATATTGGGCAGTCTCTCGCTGTATTAATCATTTTCAAGATTCTTGACATGATTAAATTGTTATTAACCTGGACTTGTCGCTTCAATGATTCATATGTCAACACAATAAATTTATTTATATCGTTGAATTTAACTCTTTCCAAGATCCAAGTGTTTTATCAACATTTAAAAGTTTTAATACACATTCGACATTAGGCGAGTTTTTTTAGCAGTGTTCAAATTTTTAACCTTTCGGTCACTATACTAAGAATTATATTTTTAAAAGATTGCGGAAAGACATAAGTGTGGGTTATTACTAATTATACTAAAATTGCCTTGCAGCAGATAATCTTGGTAAAAAAATGCTACTACTTACTTCCACTGGATGCTATTTTTGCTTCGTTTTTCAATAAGTCCAATTCCTTCAAGCACATTTGTTATATCGTATATTCTTCTTTTTTGACGAACAGCGAGGAGGTCAGCAGCCTGGAATGGTTTAATTTATTATCATGACATATTTAAAAGTTTAAGAAACTTTAAGCAAAAGTAGTAACAACATCTATAGTAATAAATTGTACTTTGGTGAATGAATAGTCAAGTAAGTATCATTCTATAACACTTTGGACCGAGTAATAATAATATTAATCTAGTCTAAAGTATACAGTGAATAGTTTGTACGAAATATGAGAAAAATAGACACGAAATAGTTAAAATCGGTAAGATAAGTAAAAGACGGTTAGTTGAAATTATCTCCCAAGAATGTTTCATAGTGAATTGAGAAATATGGAGAATTATTATGGATAACATTTGTATCACCTTGAGCATTCAGACAGGTATGCAATTCATTCTAAAAATTATAATGTAAACTTCAAGAATTGATTTGTATTGCTTTAAATACAAGCAATATTATGTGTGAAAACTGAGCTCTTGCAGCGTTGAAAAAAAGTATGAGAATACGTAGATAACATGCACTTGACTAATCGTAAACAATATAACGATAATACTTAATAATAAAACACACTAGAGTGGGTTCAAAGTCGTATGTCAATACAAAATAGAAACAATGACCACTGTCAGTTTAAATCTATAAGGATCAGGATAAACAAACACAGTATAACACTACAATGTTATCTTCATCGCAATTTTACAAGATATTATGTGATAGTAGCAAGATTATGCCATGGATTGCCTTACAATTTTCAGGTCTAAAACGCCATCTTTTGCTTTCTGAAGGAGGGAAACGAAACGAGTTGTTAATAGTCCTAAAGATTTCTCGAAACGACTGTATTGTAGATCGGACATTTTTCAAAAAACCGCCGTGGCATCTATTTAGAAAACGTCACAATTCAAAATTTGCACACACCAACATCATTCGACAGATAAATATTTTGCTGCCATAAGTCATAATTCGTTTTAATATTTTTTGTATAACGGCAACACAAATCTTGAATTGATAGGTAGGTAGGTAAATCTTTTCAATGGATGTATTCACTTTTATACAAAAGTCAGACCGACATTTTTTATATTCCGCTGCCATGTTCATGCGTGACTCAACAGGTTAATAATAATATTATTAATTTCAATTTTATGTTATAAAATCGAAAATATTTTTTGGGTGTAAGTCAGCCATACGTGCTAACATTATTAATACCTACAATATCTACAAAGATGTAGTTACCATCAACTGGGGTTATTTCGCCTACCAAGTACAATTCCGCCTAATAAAAGTTGTTTTGTTTATGTGACCACAACTTATTTTTACATTCGGCTAGACAACATATTTGGGTTCTGTTTAGTAATGCGAGACCGGGAAAATGCTAGGTTTTTACACGCGTGAAAACCCGGGAATGAACTTGCATGGGAAAATTGGGAAAAACGGAATAAAAACAATTTTAATATCAATGATGACTGCATATCATTTTTAATATTCGGTAACGTTAATTTTACAAACGTGGCATTTTTGACGCATGCACACATTGTCTCCAAATTTAAGGTTATAGTGTAATCATTAGTTTGTGATTTAAATGGATGTTTAGTTCTCTATGGATGGAAGTAAAAGACTTTATTCAATATCGGATGACGCATGACATCTATGTATCCTTGAACCAACACAAAATATTTAGAAACGCTCATGTTTTTATGTAGGGTTTAACCCACATGCATATGTGCACCTGGACTGGATATATTAAAAAAACAATTAAAGAATAGCATTTTTAACAGTTTATTCCCAATTTTCCGGGTTTTTTGCAACATTAATTCTGTTCCATTTCAAAGGTGTCAATTTCACACATATAAGTATAGTAGTCATTAAGTAATATACTATTAATAGTAGTCTATGATTTCACACTCCACACAAACGTGGTACGACTTACCATAGACGATTCTGACATTTTTCTATAGACAAGCAAAATGATGTTAGCCCTCTTTATAGCATTAAAACTAAAATAAATATTTATTTCATTATTATTTAAAAATAACAATACTCGTATTATAACTGTTGATAAAAAGTTTTTATTAACTAAGCAAGGAAGTGCGTTAAATAGAAATTTGTTAAGCCAAAAAAATATATGTTTAAAAGTTTTTATTTGTTGAGACAGAGCATTGTTTGAAAATAACGGCACTTTCAAAATCTATAAAGGTGAGGGTTTCTACCCAAGATTGCGAAACATAAAGAAACTTAACTGATGATAGACACAATAATAAATATTATTTTTGTATTATACAACAATAATTTTATGTTGTTTGTGCAGCACAAACAACATAAAATTATTCTAGCTACTCGGTGTTCACAAACTTTATAATGGAAATTTGTAGAAATAATACGATAAAATATCAGAGTATTCAGTTTTAAACAATTTTATTAGTTGGTTGATTGCTATTTCGGCTTCATGGCATTGTCAGAACTACTTCTGTTTTTACTATTGTATAGATTTTGAAAATGATTCTTCGTTTTTTTTAAATTTTTGTACTAGTTTGAGAAATAAAATTAGGCATTTTAGTTAAGAAGAATAAATGATAAGTAACTGTTTGAGGATGTCTATTGCTATAAGATCGCTCTATAGCTATAAATGTCCTCAAACGCACCTTACTCGCTTTCTTACTGGCCGGTTCGTCTTTGTATCGTTTAGGTCTTACAGTAACCTAGGAAAGGTTATACTTTTGGTGTGTAACATTTCTGAGAAAAGTGAAAAACCACAGTCGTATCATTCTTATCAAGTATTTATTATTTCTTGTAACAACACATATTTTCATAATTTTTGTACAGAAACTTATTTAAGAATGTTAAATAATGAATATTATCTGATAATACTCCTCAAGATGGTTTTCATAACTGGACATCACAATTTTTAAGAGAAACTGTCTATTTTCTTGGAAACCGAGTGTCAATGCCGGGAGGCATTTACAATTGTGAAATAATATGTGATTATTGATATTTTATCACATTAGAATGTTTATAATCTGTCTTTTACAAAGTTGTTCACAAATTTGTCTAAATTTTCCAAAAAAAATTCCCTATATTATACGATTTTATCAAATATCCAACGAAAACAATAAATTACAATAATAATTAAAATAAAAATTTAAATCCGAAAATATTTACATTTCATATATTATATATTGACTATTTATTTGTATTGTGATTCGGTAAAATGTATGTGACATGAAATATTTATTACTTACGTAAGAAAATGTTCAATGAACAATAATTTATATTCACAGTAATAATTTAGAAAACAATTATAAACGATACAACAAAATCACAGATCTTTACGTCTACCATTGCACAGATTTGAAACAAATAAGACATATTTTTAATACAAGCACCTAAGAGTTTGTCTACTGTACATTTCACCACATGAAGTTTCTCAAGTGTGGGTTGAGAAACGATATTTTTTATTAATACGCCAAAGTTACTTATAAATATATTGAATATACACCGAAAGTAAGTCTTTAAATATGACTACATAATATAAGTGTGTGCCTGATGAATATGAATACAAAAAAACAGCAACCGATTAATTTTATTTGACTAGATAATATAACGCTTTAAAACTTGCATACATTCAGATGAAACAATCATCTTATCAGCAATCATTATATCTAATACTGTACAAGATAACTTAATTTTTGGTAACAACACAACGACTTTGGATTTTATCATTATTATCCATATTTGACTATAAATTCTCAATGGAATTATTATATATACCTGTTGAATAAATTAAAGTTTTGATAAATTATAATAAATACTATGGAAATTTTGAATTGAAATAACATTTCGTATTGCACCATTTTCAAAATGATTTTAAGAAGAATTGATCCACATCTTGATATAATATTTAAATGTCAATATGACCCGTAAAAAAGAAATATTGCATCTGCACCGAACAACCCAAAATATTTTGAATTGCAATGTCACAGTTGAGTTTAATGTGAAATATAACAATAAATTAATTCCAACGCTCTCCAGAATTTTGAAAATACATGACAACTATTAAAAGTCAAGCAGAAATATATCATGAAAAATGAAACTCGTGTCATTGAAAAGCAAGCAATAATATTAATTAAATACTTTACACGGTTGCGTAAAATGCAAATTTAAACATTTTATTTCACCATACTTGTAGACGGGTATTAATATATTTAGGTTTTCACAGCTAGTCTTTGTCCGATTGCGACAACGACGTTAGTCATTTAAATCTCCTTGAAGTCGATTGTTATAATATGTTACATGATCTATGATTATCTCAATTTTGTTTATGACATTCAGTTCAAACATTTTTATATTTATGTCTTTGCATTATATTTGTCACTGTTTATCACTAAAAGGTAATTTGAGTTTATTTTAGCACATATCAATTGTCACTGCTAATACGATAACTTTTGTTAAAACAATAATATAGGTCAGTACTTTATATGATACTTCTGAAGAGCAAACCATTACACGTTCTTTGTTTTTTCTATACTTAAAGATTTTTTTAAAGCTCATTGAAGCATAACACCATAACAAACTTTGGTCACTCTAGTTGTCCACCAACATAGCTACATAGCTACACTGCACCTACTGATGCGGTCATTCAGTAACTTTGAAAATTGTTCTTTGTATTTGAAAGTTCACACAACGACAATTTTAGATTCACGTATCGGAGTGGTAGGGCGGCGGCGTTCCGCTCTCGCGTGAGCTGACAGCTACGTCGCCGGCTGATCCTTATATGGGAGTGGGCAAGACGGTGAAGTCCTGCAGCGCAGACTTGACAGTCTCGTAGATGGGCCTATTTTCCTCTGCGCAGTATCCGTCAGGAGCGCAGAGCGTTTGAAGTTTGCTGAGGTAACTGTCAAAGTTTTCGTGGCCAGGCTTCTCTGGAGGACCGCCTCCTCCCCCTCCGCCGCCTCCGCCAGGAATTCGAACGTGCTCCAGAAGGGTGATCACATTGTTGCGCAAGCTCTCATAATATTCATTCAAATTGTTGTTTCTGTGGGATATCAGTTGATTTTCCTGTAAAGAGAAAGATTTTCAGGTTAAGCCGGTGAGATGGTATCAAACGAAATTGAATACTTGAAATTTTATTTGAACTAGATTATAAATCATTTATTTACTTAAAACATAACGTACCCTTTCTCCGTGACTGAGATGAGACTCCATTGCATTGATGTCAGATTTTAGTCGCATCATTTGTGATTCTACTCTAGCATTTTCCCGCTGCAGTTCAGTTATTTCTGCCTCCAGAGTTATAAGATCTTCTCCACCGCCAGGCGGCTGCATTCCCATTTCCATACCTGTTAAGAAAGAAATCGGGTTGAGTATTTTTGAAATTGACACAATAGCATTTTTAACCCTACATATGAGGTTAGCTATGCATTTCATACGTATTAAATTTAGATATAAAAATAAGTAGGTATTTCATTTTTGATTGGCATCGGTTTTGATCGCAACATAAGCAACTTTCGGAATAGTGTTTATTTATTGGAAATATAGATATAATATTTCTAATAATAAGCAATTCAATTGGTATAAATATTGCTACTGAATTTCCACAGATATTCATTATAGTCGACCTATTTGATTTGACAGAGAATGGGAAACGGTGACATCTTCATTGGCAGCTGTATCTTTATTCCTATCGTTTCTGATTTGAGCGTAAAAAGTATTTGCAAAATTTAAAAGATGTCAAATTCCGATTGTGTTGCGGGATTTGCGAATCTATACACGACGGCTCAACCGTCCCCGAGGGCCCCCAGTCCTTACCCGAATAAGGTTTCGGATAGAGGGGCGGCATATCCTCGGGGTACTTGTGCTTCTTGCCTGTCTGGCCTGCGGCGGGGCATCCCGAGAGGGAACGGTGTGTGAGGAAGGAGCCGTTGATGTGGCCGGTACCGTCGCATCCTGGCGTCGGGCAGTTCACGCCTTCGAATTTCATCGCCGTGGCGGCAGCGACCGCCGCCTTGTGCTGTTCGACGGTGCCTCCGCTTTCGAGGACTCGCATTTTATTCCGGTTCGCTATCGGACAGCCGGAGGCGCTGCACAAAACGAAAAATAAAAAAATATAAAAAAATCCAAACAACAATAGCAATATTCTAGCTGATTTTATTTGTTTAGATCTATAATTTGTTAAAAAACCAATAATCCTAGATACGTATAGATTGAATATTTTACGTGAAAAACGGATATTCAAAATATTAAGTTAACAACATCACAATTATCTGCCTGATATTATCTGATACCGAATAAAAAATAAAGAAATATTAATTCGGATACTGAATAAATGAGACGTGGGTTTACCTTGAAATTTTGTGACAACGATAGTTCAAACACATTTATAATGTCACGAAACATTGAAATTAAACCACATTTAAATATAAAATAAATACGAAATAATAACTTAAATAGTCATTTTAATTGGAGAGTGAGGTTCCAAAGCGAAATCGAAAATTAATTTTGACGTGGAAATAATTGCTGTTATAATTTGCTAACTGCTTGAAATTAAATAAAAGATACTATTTTAAATACGATAAGTGATAACTTATAGTTCTAACAGATTCCACCAAAGCATGGTAATGCGATATTTTGGTCTAAGTACGCTTTGCAATGTCACTCTTCAATTATTGCGATGTTACAGCACGACATCCTATACATTCCTTAATGAATGTACTTATTGCCCAAAACTAAAATACGAGCAGAAATAATAAAACGACTTCACACAGAAAAACAATATATCTCATTTCACCCACCTTCTGTGTGACAAAAATTTGCCTGTGGCGTGACCAGATCCATCACACCCTGGGATAGGGCATCTGTGTTAGCGTGTAAGTTGCAAAAAGGAAATGAGTAAAGTTTAACCGCTTCACATTTACCTCGTAAGTACTGACTACTTACTAGAATCAAGTATGTGAATCTAATACAACAAATGTTTACGCCTTGTCATACGAACTCACCTAAATGTTTATTCACATTAACTACACTTTTTTCAAACTTATGCATGCTTCCGTATTTGGAAAAGCTATGCATATTTACTTATTACATAATTGAAGACATCGACTGAGGGTGCTTGATGGAATTTCAATATCAAATTTGGATTATTGAGATTTTGTACATTTCCATGTATTTTGTCACTAACGATCCGGGTTTCGCATTTCGGCATCTTCAGGCATTTGAGCACACGAATGGACTCGAACTGACAGACAGTAAACAGTGTCTAACGTGTCTGTCAGTTCGAGTCCATTCGTGTGCTCGAATGCCTGAAGATGCCGAAAGGCGAAACCCGGGTCGTTAGTGACAAAATACATGGAAGTGTACAAAATCTCAATAATCCAAATTTACTTATTACATTTGATTTTATTTGCCCTCAGTTTAAATATCTTAGAAATAAACATTAAATTAACTTATACAATATCAATCAGCTGAAAGTGGCGGGTTAATTATGTTTGGACGATGTCCCGTTGGCCCTAGTTGCGACACTGAACTTTTCAAATAAAGTATTGAAAGAACTTAAAGAAAATATATTATTATTAGATTATATCACAGAAGATATAGTTGTAAGAAAGACATCACGTGAAAACAAATATTATTTTCATTTTTTTTTACACAAACCTGAGTGGCTCGGAGTCCTGTCCGTCTCGGGGTTTGCTTTTGGGTTTGTTGGCTCTCGGGCAACCAGATAGGCTACGGTGTGAGGAGTAGTTTCCGGTGACATGTCCGGAGCCGTCGCATCCAGGTGTAGGACACTTCAGCTCCTGCGAGTGCGCCTGAAGCTGCGACCTGTCAGCGCGCGGACACCCCGAAAGGCTGCAGAAAAACGGATCACTGGTCAATAAAATTAAGTTGTGAGATTTTACACGAGACAATTATCGACACGTTGAAAAGCATTCCCAATATATAATAGATTGACGTTAAATATTTTCATGTCAATAACAAATCATAGGTGTTCCTTTATTTAAAATAATACATTTACTAAGGAAATACGACGCACATGAGGTAAATGCTTTAATATTTTCTATGGATTCGGCGGTAACTTTGTGGAAGTTCATTTTTAATATAAAATTAAATTAAAAATTGATAACTAAGTTATCAATTTTTAATTTAATTTTATATGAGGTAAATACTTATTTTGTCATCCATTAGTTTCCAGCTGGTATTTTTCAAAATCGAATTACTTGGGAAGATGTTTGAATGTAATATTAGCCTATTTAAAAATATGAATAATTTAAAACGCAGAGGAAAAAATATTTATAATACACGATAATTATTTTCGATTAAAAATAAAACAAGGATGGTCTGATTATCGTTGTCCAGGTAAACATGTCATCAACTTAAAATATTTGCAAGATTTGTTTAGTTGATAAGATAACTGGAAATGTAATTAATTATCCAGCGTTCAAGTTATTTATACCGTTTTCAAGTTTGTAAACATTTAGAAAATAGCTCGGTATTGTTATTTGGCGCTATTTATACAATTTGTCGGCACGGCATATTTGTGTAAAATATTTAATTTCACGCTGTGTGAAAATAGGTCAGTATTTCAAGCAATCTGTTAGTAACAAATTTTCCACATTGATGGGATAGGTAACGTCATTATAATTATGCTACCTTTCAGCTAACTATTCACTGGAGTCATTTCCAAAGCCCTCATATTGATACATTTTCATTTCAATCAATAGTTGATAATTGCATACCATTGATATAGTGAATTAAACAAAATTTCAATTAATTTATAGAGAAGAAAATCTAATGGGGGGGGGGGGGAATGGTATGATTCAGGCAACTGCATGTACAAATTGATCCAAGGAGTTTTATGAACGATTTTCATTTTTTGATGCTTGATAGGGCCTGCATAATGCGTTATTATACATTGATAAATACACGAAACGGAACATGGAACATATTATACCTATCGTGGATCGAATACGTATATAATTTATCAAATATTGAATATTAAATTATTTAAATGTTTGACTTAATCAAATAAGGACTTACCTGTTTAGATAAAAAAAAAAATGATATCGCTGTTATCAGTTATATAGACAAATGTGGGAAAATAAGGATTTTTTATGATGTTCATTCATTTTTAGCGTTAATATTGATAAACAAAAAGTGCGATAACAGCTCTAAATATACACACATTTATAAATAATTATTATCGATTGAATTACAGAATATTTCTGATAGATGGGATTAAAACATCAATTATTATGATTATAAGTCAGGCCGTTAGTGAAAAAAATATCACAAGAGGGTGTTATAGCGTTATGCCCTGCAAGAGCGGCGCGCGGCACATCCCGGGAGCGATTTTTGTTTTTAATTTCGTGATTTTTGGATAAGTAAGTTTTGTAGATATTGAAGTAAATGTGTCGGATTTTGCGTTTATTTACAAGTTTCCGGGGAGCGTCGCGCACTCTCTCACACTCCGAAGGGCGATGCATTTGCTTGCCTTCTGTGAGTTGAATACTTCCCGGATATATGACCCGTACCGTCGCACTCTGGCGTTGGACAGTGGGCCAAGTCTCTCGTTTCATCGCTGTGATCCATCGCGGCCACCACATGTTCTTCAGGCCTGCATGATATTTGCGCGACTAGTTTAGTCAATGTTGTCTGTTTTTCGTATTATATTAAGGAGTTTTTTTCAATTTTAAAAGATAATTTTGATTATTCGTATATTGTATTTATACGCATCTTTCCGCGAAAGTAGTTTTACTACTTTTGTTCAGCAATTTCGCATAATTTATATTTTGTGTTTATAACGTTTTACCAGCATGTCCTACTTCGAATATATTTGGGTTTCCTTTAAGTTGTATGTGATGGCAATTTATACTTATTGTTTTATTATACAGTTCAAACAAAAATTACATTATACTATGTTCTCATTTCTAGTTCAATGTTGGAATTTGGCCCGATTGCCGGCCATGAACATACCCATCTATTTAGGAACCTAATAGTCTACCTATATTATTAGTAGGGCATGTATCATACATGTACCATAATGGCAGATACACTATCGAAGAACGATATTTTAAGAATATTTGCCACAAACCGATAAGGTAATTTTATCGAATATTATTTTACGATTGTCGTAAATTGCTGCAGAAAATTGTTGGAAAGGTTTATTACATCATGTTTCACTGCCGTTGGTTACCAAGATGTTTTTTAAAAATATAAATACAGTTTCTATTAAATGTGCAGATCTTTTTACATTTAATACTATTAAATTAATACTCATGTTAGCGGGTACCACTTTTACAAGATCATAATGATAAGATAACATACATTATTGCAAAAGACTGAATCATATATCATTCGAGTTGTGTGAACACTAGAGTTTGTACACAAAAAGGTAACACGAGTATCCTGTAATTTGATTTATAAATAAATGCAAAGTTCTCGAAGTTTTGTTTTGTAATCTTGCTCTAAGTATTATTGGTAAGGAGTCATATTTACTATTTTCACAGAAATCGTTTAAAAATAATTTCACATAATATTATTCATGTTGCTATTTTCCGTGCGAGTAACCTCTCTACCTAGTTATAGTTCTTCACTTATTCGAGAGAGTAAAAATTTCAAATGTCAAATCTATATTTAGTGCGGGTAAATAAACTTCGAATGGCTGCAACCGTTTGTTGACAAAAAATCATGCTACTTTCTTTATCTAGCACGTAACCACAAATTAAACGGATTATAAAGAACTTGAAAAGCCTCAAAACTTCAGTTAAATTAACAAGCATGTTGGTGTTACGAATATTCCTTTCAATAGTTAGGCATATACATAATAAGAGATACATTTTAGTAAGTTTAAGAGTTCTTTTCAAAAACTGTAAAGAGAAATCTGTATTTTTCAAACTCAAAAATAAAATAATAAAAAATTGCTTACTTATATTTGTATTGGTACATCATGTCTGTGGTGCTTGTGAACACGATCTTGTTAAAAAGTATTATAACTGAAACTATCACTTAAACAAACATCGGATTCAGGAATATTTGTCGGAAAATTGTGCACTAATATCACTGACGGAAAACTACTAAAACTATTAAAGATTCACTGAAATCAAATTGATCGCCAGCCAGTAGGTGAAGTTTACGAATATAAAGTTGGCATTGCGCTTTGCCTGCGTTTGTTTTTATCTGCTTGCGTTGCTTATCTCGGGACATGGAATGGACGCGAACGATATTGTGGTGCGACGATGCTCACCACTTCCACACACTACAGAAAATTATTGTAAATAAGTGTGAGGCGTTGCATGCCACTTGTCTGGTGTAAATTTAGCGGCGGATTTATTTTATTAATAGGACGGCAGTGTTAAAACCCGCTGGAACGTAAGTACGCGTGCGCTCGCTGAACGCGCCACCGTTCAAGTGTCAAATTTGCTCGTATCAATTTGGAAATTTGAATTGTCATGAATCTGCGATATAGAAACTAATTTTATCACACTTTCTCTTACCACTATATCCCCGTAATTACCATGTTTTCAGGCGACCACTAAGAATAGCGATAAACATTGAAATATATGATATTTATTTATTTGATAATAGATATGATAATATTGATAATCGATAAACAATCTCAATAAGAAAATTTTTAATAAATTTGGAAGCATTCAATAAACTTTAAGTCAGTGAACATTTTAGAGACAAATTAGGGCGATGATTTCCGACATAAATTTTTGTACATAGATTTCAGTCAACAAATCGAATATTTGAAATCAACATTGAAAAAAAAATGTAACAGTTCTTGTCCCGTAGAATTTTAGGCTATATCCGTTCAGTGGCGTACTGGGGTCTGAGGGGTCTACAAAAATAAAAAAATAAGTATTTCTCTTCAATTTTGATCAATACAATTTGATTGAAATTATGAATGTAATCGTATAAAATTGCGAGTTACATAATATTTAAGTACAACTACACAATTCAAGGATGTTTCATATGCAGATGTGTGTGGTAGGTATATGATCATAGGAATAATCAATAATAGTGGCTTCGAATATAATAATGCTTTCATGTCTTGCTTCAGTGAGAAGTCTGATTAAAGATTTATTTTCATTATTAAAGGAAGCGGTATATAAGATTTTACTTCAGTAATGTATGGGAAAAAAATACATCCGGTTGAGCACGGCTGAGCTCGAAATAAATTATATTATCATAATAACAAGTAATTGACCAACGGATGAAGAGAAGCGAGCGCATGACTGTTCATAAACGAATGTTCATTGCACAGAACCGGAAATAATATAATAGACGAATACCATATTAGGAGAATTACTTTAGCATAACAATAAGTTTTTTAAGCCACCTTGCAGTACGAATAATAATCATATTACACATGTACATTACGCTTGCTGGATGTTTTAATAAAACAAATTTAAGGCTTAACATGAAGATTTAATTCAATTCAAGATTAATATAAAATTAAAATTTATAATTTTGTTATTCCACTGACTTTATCACTAACGTGACGCGTTTTGCCTCTTTAAGAAGCATCTTCAGACTAACCATATAGTGTCTATAGAAATTAATAAAACTTTTAACAGTAATCGAGTATTACTAAATAGCATTTTAAAATGAACAGATGGCTCACCATTATTGAATTTATTCCCTTGGGATTTTCATCTCGAAACACTGGTTATTAATTTGTAATTAGTAGTGTTACGGTAATTAGACTATCAGTGTTTATGTCCTACCCCCCTCCCCACGTCGAGTAGAATGGAATAAAACCCACCCTGCCCTTCATTTTTAATTTAAGAATTAAAATCATTGTTTAGCGTAGGAATAAATAACCTTGCGATATGGTTAGTCTGAAGATGCTTCTTAAAGGGCGAAACGCGTCACTTTTGTGATAAAGCCAGTGGATTAACATAGTTATCAATTTCAATTTTATATCAAAAATGAATTTCCACGAAGTTAACGCCGAATCCATATAAAACAATTCAAAATTGATTTCAGAAGAATTTTGTCCACAAAATTACAACCAAGGTTGATAAAAAGACTGATAGACTTAAGAAATTCAAATTCCTTTGTTGAAAAAGCATCAAGGAATTGTATATCAATTATACGAAAAATTTAAAAACGAAATTTTTTGCTATGACATAAGCACTACTTTTACTACGATTAAATACTTAATTAAACTCACACATTTTATTTTGAAAAAGCTAAATATTTCTTGTTTCTCTATACTATTTTAAACATAGTATAATATTTTTAATTTGTCGTGTATATACCGTAGGCGAATGAATTGCCTAATTGCCGGTTTCAATTGACAAAACGAAAACATTTCCATTTTGAGCTCTAAGCGATCCTTCGTAAACATATGTGGACAATCACTATAATATAATAAACGTAAATGCACATATTAAGTGCAAAAGAATTCGAGAAAAATATTAATAATAATAATTCATACATACTTTCATCTATTTCATTTCATACCAAATAGAATTCAACCTAGTATTTTCAATGCAAATACCGAAACGTAAATATGTTACGTACATACGACATAATTTTATCCTTTATTTGTCAAATTAGAAATCAAGGCGTGCAATTAAAGTGACATTACAATATTTAAGTGAACTAGAAATGTTGTCATCTTTTAACATTAATTTGGATGAAACAAAAAACATTAGTCATCAATCAACACGAATATGCTTACATTTCAGTATCGTTTGGAGAGAGGATAATATCCATATTCATTCCTAAAGGCTTTCTCAAAAATAGTACGGTCGGATGTGACTTGATTGTATTAATACAGAGGTTTTGGGATAGTGTCTTAAAATCATAGTGGGCCGATGGGCAGTATGGATAAGTAGTGCTTTTGATTCATATGCGAGGCAGGCCAGCGTACAGTGGAAGGTGTGAAGACGGAGAGAGATCCTGCGCGAAATGTTTTCGCACGAGTGCACACTCTGCTTCGCGTCAATTAGGATAAGGTTGGCATTTTCGCTACGAAGAGTAATTACTTTAATTAACAAAATGGGCTCCCCGCGTCGGGGCGGGGCGCGGAGGGGTTTTAGATGTGTTTAAAATGGATATTGCGAATGCGATTAGGATGGCGTAATAGAATAAGCCACCGGCGGAGCGGCTCCGCTGCGCCCCATCCGGAGCCCCCCCGTTTCATAGCCGCGACGGGAAGGGAGCACATTCTCGACGAGTGCAGGCAAATATTTGCGATTCCAATTTGTCAAAATTTTACCTTTATAACTCTACCCAACATGATAGCATATATTTTATTTGCAACCGATGGGTTTAAGTGCGGCAAACAAGAACATAAATATAAGACGAGGGAAAAAGTTCCAATGACAATAATATTACTAATTGCAAATCAATATAGGAATCAATGAAATTTTTATCAACTATAATGAGCGATCATATTTTGAAAGTTCGTTTATAAAACGTGTTAAAGTATATTTTCTATTCAATCGAGAATTTGTCGTTTCCTTAAGTTTTTATATACGAAGTGTTTTTTTTTTGAATGTTATTGCGATCGGGGAAATAAGACATTAACGTATTTGTTATACCTGTAATGAGATGGAGAAACGGTGTGGCAATTTACGCCTGCAACGTGCATAAGTAAAAATTAAAGAGTTGCGGCCAACACATTTTTAAAAATCTGTATTTCGGTATAGAAATGGATTTATGGATTTTGATATGAAATGGATGATCTATCTGTTTAGCGTTGTCTGTTTCTGTGATGATCGGTGATGTTTTCATTCATATCCTTCCACTTTACCCGATCGAGAGCTAGAAAGGCTCGAGGCTGTTTTCGAATATATTTTTCTTCACCTATTGACTTTTAAACAAGTCTTGTTAAAAACACATTCGGTTGAATTTCTTCATTAGAAGTCAATACGCTCTAGATTGTAAGCTGTCATGTTAAAAAAATTATGAAATGGAAATCGGCAAATTTACTTGAATACTTATAGCTTGTTAATGAGTTAATATCTCTGTATTTATTCACGTGGGATTTGTGTTTGTAAATACCGGCGTAGCATAATTGGAAAATGAGTTGATAATAAAAAACGTGCTGCATACCTTGGATCCTTAGGTGATTTGTCGTGGGGCGGAAGATGTTGCGGGGGCGGCATGGAGTAACAGGCGCCGGGCGAGTAGCCGCTGGGCGCGGGCGGCGGCGGGTATGCTGCCGCAGGGTAGGCGGCGCCCCCGCACTGGGCATATTGTGCGTAGGGCGCGTAGCCGTTTCCGGCGTATTCCGCTTGAGCCATGCCGTATCCAGGGTGCGGACTGACGGCTGCGTAACCTAGAAGAAAATGAGTATTATGTATCATAATTTGAAATTCTTGAAATTCGTTACATATTGTTTAAGCTAGTTTTATATGGACATAAGGAATCTCCATTTATCCCCAGTTGTTGCTGTTAACAATAAATCAAAAAATATTTTGTAGGTTCGGTAAGTTGATGGTTTGAAAACTGTTTGCATAATATGGTCAGGCGTATGGTATACCTCAGATGCAGCACAATGGCTTTGAACAATTATCCATTTCCAGAAAACAATTCATATAAGATGCTTGTATTTTCTTGTTTATATACATATATGAATATTTCAAAATAAACATGTTTAAAGATTTGAATAATATTTTTTTATTATATTTTGTATTGTAACGCTGTCTTCTGGTGTCGCTTTAATGGTTGGTATTAGACAAAAAAATGAAACATGGGATGTGACCGTGTACATTTTTGGCCTGAAAAAGCCAAAAAGCAGCGCGGGTGAATTGGGGAATGCCCCCGGGAAAACTCTTACAGGATAAATCAAATATGCGAATATTCCATTATTAGCGCGGGAACGGCCGGAGGCTGAAGGGGGCTTCAACCCCTTACCCCGCAACTTGGCGATGTTTTAATTTAACACATCGCGGACGCTCTCCCCCAGGATTGCGAAGTATTGATAATTTACAACGACCTTATATATGAAAGGGGCATTTTTTAAAATTATTTTTTTCGTTTTGTTTTGCATAACAAAACGATCAATCCGGAACAAAGGCCAAAGGGATCCGAGTGGCTCACATAGGTGCCCACGTATTCGGGAGACGACCGCAGAACTAGGTGCGCGGAAGGTACTTACGTCTATGGACGAAGGGTTAAAATGTGAATTTTCGTGAAACACGAAGCAAAAAAAGTATGTCAATATTTGAAACATGTCGAAGAGTGATGCAGAGGGCTATGTTGTTTTTTTTCGTTTTTCGCTGAAAATCGACTCGAGAACCAATTATACGAAAGTTAAAAAAATCCTTTTAAATGATTTAATCAATATATTTATACATAATTGATTGAAACAGCAAACGAATTCAGTTTTCTAAAATGCTTGTCGATGCCGATAAGTCCAGCTCATAAAAGACGAAACTTGTGAAAATGTTTATAATTCGAATGAAGCATATTTCACAACACACCGTACATAACTAACATCGAGAAAAATAAATCGAGTTGTCTATTTTCTTCGTTGTCATACTAAATCAGAATTAAATTTTCATCACATCATTCCATCGTAGATCGTAAGTTTACTGATTCTCATGCATGATTTTCTTTATTTTAGGTACTAATTTGATAATGGCAATCCTGTAAGACCGTTCATATTTGGTAGAGCTAAAGGATGCTAGAATGAATTAGATGGGAGTAAGAAGACTAATGAAAGACTGGAAATCTTGATGTCGTCAAAGAGTGGGATTTATGTATTGGAAGCGGAAATAGAATAAAAAAGACGAAGAATCAAGTATATTATTGGAATGTAAAAATATATAACGTTAATACATTTTACGTTTTAATGATTTTTAAAGATATTTTGTGTCCTCTAAAAGCGTGTGGACGCGTTGAATAGTTTTTAAATGTTGTTATTTTCACGATATAGACCAGTGCACGGTGCTAAAATACAAACGAAATAATTAGCATCCCGCATGCTGAAACATTTACAGTAAACAAATGAAAACGGTGAATAAAATTTTATGTTGTCACTTAATATTGAAATATTTTTGTTTACTTGTATGCAACTTCAAATATTTTTAATTGTTTGAGTAAACAATCGTTTTATTCGTTGCCGGTTTACTCTCAAGTGTAATTCAAAATTGTGGAGTAATGATATAAAAGGTATTTTTAAAAAACATTAAAACCAAACGCTTTTGAAATGCCAGGTCTACCGACAGAAATATGTACAATGTAGTGGTTTTATACAAACAAGCAATTTCAGAAAAATAAACCGTGGATAGTAAGTCTTCTGTGCTGCAATGTATTTTTGTTTGTTAAAGATAATATTATTTATGCGCATGTTTCAAAACAAATCAGAAGTAATGTTTACACAATATTTCTGTCATTAATACATTAGATTCGAAAAATATAAATTCAAAATGTACATGATTATGTTTTTTGACTTAATTCTAGTTTTAAACAAGTTAAGATACCGAATAGTATAGAAACAAAGAATGTAAAATTTATTCTAAATGTGTAAGTTATATACAGTGATAGATTTTTCTTTTACTGGCACTGACGAATTTACGTAAAGATACGATAGTAATATGAATTACAATTGCTATTTTAATCGTCAACATTTTGTACACTTCCATAAGTTTTGTCACCTACGTTCCGGGCTTCACTGTTCGGCATCTCCAGGTATTCAAGTACATGGACGACTTCAAACTGTCAAGTAAACGTTTTGTATATAAAAAAAGAATATTATTACCAATAAAACTAGGAAATATATTTAAGTTGATCCGAATTTTATTATTTAAATTTGATACTGGTCTATTGTTATTGAAAGAAAAGAAGAGAATTGCATAATGTGCAATAAATTACTGATAATGCATACCCAACTTTTGTATTCTATGCATGTTATAATAGAAGATTTTATTGTGTTTATTGTAATTTTAGTTAATTATCAGTTTCGTGAAGTTTTTTACGTTAACATTGTTAAACAAATATTTGTATACAACTAAATATAAGCAATGACTCTAATTAGTAATAATAAATACGACCAAACGATGAATACTTATCCTACATTATTATTTGACCGCAATCCCTGACCTGTATTTTACATTGCACACTCGACACTGACTATCAACACTTAACTGCAGTAAACTTTCTTACAAGGCAGTACTAATGATGATTATGAGTTATGCACATAAATTTTGAATTCAGTGGAACATTATAAATGCATCGATACTGATAATAAATACTATGACCGCAATTTTATGATTTTAATTTTCAACGTTTGCGCTAAATTTTCTCTCTAAGACTAGAGTACAAAGCATTTGATGAATATAAATGTTTTTTTAATACAATCACTAACTTATTAATGACACCAATAAAATGACAATATACGTTAAATAGTCAAATAAAACAAGAAAATGCAAGTTGCCGATTCGCGATTTGGAGCTAAAATTCCCACCCGGATATAAAGATAAATACGTTTTTTATTTATGTTTAAAAAAATAAAACATGTTTGCAAAAAAACCAAAGAATAGATAATAAAGTATAACTTAGGTGTTTTTTATTGAACGCATGTATTTTTTATTTGATAAATCTAAATAATTCTCATATGACATAGCATGAAAACGAATACACGAAAACGTTTTGAAAATTCGGTTTTACTTTATAAGTTTTTTCATTTGGTTTTAACTGTTGTAAATTGCATAGTATTATATAGCTAGCCCTTGCATCATACAGCCTATTATAGCTGCCCACTTTTTTAGAAAACAAAACAGCACGATAAAATAAAATACGGAAAGATGACGCGCTTACAACATTCGTTCTCCGTGGACGCAGAATTTATGAAATAATAAATCGGCAGCGGAAAAAGCGGGAACATGCGGAAGCTGTGCCTTTCCGCGCGCGGGAAACCATACCAGCCACCTTGTTCTTTTTTCGAAAACAGAGCGGACATTTTTATCGGGGTGGAATGGCGGCTCACGATGAGAAATCGAAAGCGCGCCCGGAATTCCGTTCGAAATGTGCTCGCAATGTTTTCATCATGCCACATACATCGGACAATGCAAAAATTGACACAGCTAAAAGTAGCCCATATTTAAAATTCAAAACGAGAAAGAAAAGTAGCTCAGTATCAAGTGGACTTGTTCATTTAAGAAATTTCATTCTACACATATTTCATTTGTGGTCTTTTGGCATTTGATGTTAAAGCAATGAAATAAAAATAGCTTTATGTCAGTTACGACCATTATCATGAGCAAAAATCCCGGTATTGAATTTGGTGTAGTACCATATTAGCAAACTGTATAATTGGTGTTACGTAATGTGAACATTTAATATAAAACTACAATTGATAACATTGTTATTCCACTGTTTATTGTACTAAGCGAACTAGTAACAACTAGCAACGCAACCAGCGGAATAATAAAGTTATCAATCAAAAAATTTGATATTCACTTCCACAAAGTTATCGCCGAATCTATCGAGCTTAAAGAAATGATAAGTAAAATCGTTCAATAGACATTATCATATAAATTAATTATTTTTGTCTGCTTACTGCATGGAAGAGTTCAAGATATTTTTAAGACTTTTTTTAATTACCGGCAGGGTCTCTGTGGTAGGCGTCTAGGTAAGGGTGTGATCCTCCGCTGTCAGGGGTAGACTCACGGCTGTAAGCTGCAACAGCTCCTGGGAATCCTCTCGCCCTGCACCACGCATCACTGCGTTAGTCAAATCAAATAAACATAATTAAATAATCAAACTAGCCAAGTGGCTCAGTATACGTTCTGACTTCCGGAAAAATATTAGAATAATGAATCAACGGAAATCAAAAGTATATTGAGTAACAAACCAGCAAGACAGCGATCAGGAAACAAACCATTAAATAGAATTTTTAGCCTATTGCTCTAAAATGAATACCATATATATTCGACTATATTTAATATGTAGGAAAATAAATAAACTTTTCAATTAAATCCAATATTGATGTGCTCCAAGAAGCAAAACACTGCTATCTCTATATTTACGTAATGTAGTTATCGATATGCATGTGTAGCAACTTAGTACATACAAGTAGAATTGCGGTAAGAGTTCCGCTTAGCTATCTCAAAGTTGTGGGTTCAACAAGCTCTGGCGAGGTCAATATCACATTTTGATGTTACAAATTGTTGAAAATCCATTACGCGAAATACTTAATTAATCTATCTATAAAATCAAAAATTAATCTATCTATAAAATCCGTTATGCATACTAAAACAAGAGGTTGAGGTTGTAAGTATTCTATTAAAACATGAATATCAATAATAAATAGGAACTGTCTTTCGAAGTGTTGGTCCGGCTGTTGGATTTTCATTAATTTTCTTCTGTAAATAATGTGATGAATGAATACTGAAAAGTATGTTATAGTCTATTACATAAGTACATAGAATATTAACAGATTCACTAGATAAGCTATTGTTTCGTGACGAAATAATTGATCACGTTTATAACTTTTGACATTGTTCAATTAAGATTTAGTCAATGTAATTGGATTTAACTGAAGTAAGTATACTGATTGATATTGCACTGCTTTTTCTACTACATGCAATCACGATTGAAGAGCTTCAGTGATAGACTAACCCGTACCCGTGCGAGAGCCTGGAGACACTGAGATCGAGGGTCTGTCCCTGAGGGGAGGGAACTTGGGGACTTGCCGCTAAATGTGAATGAGAATGGGGACTGGCACCTCCACCGCCACCTGGTGATCCTCGCGTTCTTGGTCCTCCATACTGAGGTGATGCGTAAGCGCCCTGGATAAATACCGTCAGAAAGAAAATTCAAAACTAATTAGTAGATATGTAAATATATACGAGTGCATATAAATACGTAATATAAGATGATTCAATGCATGAAGCTTCTATGCAAATATTCCGACAGTATATTATGAAATGTCACTGCGATATATTGTAATTAAACCTCCCAGTAAAAAGGTTCAGTTCAGACTAATTTTGCAAAAAAAGTATTATACCCAATGACTAATAAAATTAAATATGTTTTATTGTATTGCTCAGTAAAAATAGTACCTGTGGACTAGTATTAGAGGTAGACAGGTCCATGACGGGTCCTTCTCTTGGAGATGGAGAACCTCCTTTCATCTGGGCTTGGGCCTGTGCAGCAGCAATCTTGACTGACAGGTTGATGGCGGAAAATCCTGGGGGGACTGCTCCACTCGAAGGGTCGTAATGGTACATTGGCCTAAAAATAAAGATAACGTGGTGATTACATTTTTAAAAAGTGTATTATTATATGTCACCATAGTTCTTACGAAGCTTACGTATGAACATATTGGTGTTTTAAACGATTAAAAATTAATAATATTACTCACCTAGGGTATATGGGTCCAGTGCTTTGTTCGCCTTCTGAATGATCAGCCTTGAGGAGCGGTGCTGGTGGCAAAGGATGGTGGTCTTGGTACCTTTCTGCATCATCTAACGGAGTCATGTAAGAGGGATAAGCTGCGCGTTGCTGGAGTCCACACGATCCTCCACTTCCTCCGCCGCTAGGTTCATACCTATCAAAGGCTCCTACACCACTTTCGTAAGGTCTATGTGTGTCGTATACCGTCCGGCCTCCCATTTCCGTCGAGTAACTAACAACCGGCCGAGCGAGACCGCCAAGCTCGTTCATTTGAGCGTAGGATCGCACGTAGGAGTCTTCTGCGGGGGGCGGTGGAGGAGGAGGGGGCGGGTGATCATAAGGAGACCGCTGAGGATCGGGCGGCCCGTATCCTTGGGGAGGAGGCGCCTGCTGGGCGGATATACCCCTGGCCGTCATAGTCTCCATACTTGAAACTGAAGAAGAATTAGAGTCTTGGTTTAAGTACGCGTCGTACGATGTCCGAGGATGCGATGGCGGCGTCGATCTGCAAGATCTCGTCTCGTGTTCCGTCTTGATTACGAGGAGTTCTTGTTTCGAAGATTCTGGTTTGAGTCGATTGGGGCTACTCCGTTCCGGAGTTCTAGGTCTCTTTATCGTGTGCGATGAAGGCTTGCCGGTTCCGTAGAAAGAGTCTGTATAGTCGTGTTGAGATGTGGAAGTCGGCAGGGAGGGATAGCGAGAGGCGGGTTGTTGTTCACGACCCGCGCTTAGCCGCGTCGGACTGAAGTCTGACTGCCCGCTAGAAACTGAAGAAATAAACATTGTTCACTGATTTCAACCCATCAGCAAGTAATGATAAAGGACAATTCTCATTCAAATATGTTTCGTCAAATACACATTCAACTCTCACTCATTCAGTTGTTCGGACACAATCTAAAGGAACGCTTTATTCACTCACTCATTCCGTCCGTAGTGAGTTAAAGGTGAATGTGTATTAAATTATTGCATTTTTATGAATGTGAACCTTTCAAAAACTAAATTTTGATAAACAAGAGAACGACTTTAATTGCATTCAGTATATTTGTATTATTTTAGTATTTATTTAAGACAAAATCTTTACATAAATCTATTCAGGCATTGTTTTATAATTTTCAATATAGTATAAAAATCTCTAAACGAGAAATGAAAAAAATGTATGTGAAAGTTTTATTTTATATATGCCAGTATTTATTTTCCGATATAGATGTAAATAGTAAATTATAAAATAGTGGCTGGCTCAAAACAGTTTCAAGTGAAATATTATAAAAGCAATATCATCACAAGCTTTGAAATCGGTTTGATGACTAAAAAAAATAAAAATGATAATTTAACTAATATTCTAGTCAGCTGATTGATGATTGAACTGAAAATAAATGATTGTGCTCGGGGGACATAAACAAGGGTGAGGATTTGAGCAGGAATCGGGCGTCTGGTTTACCTGGCGCCGAATGCGGCGATCGCGCCCTGATGAGAGCCGCGTGCTGTCTCTGATCTCTGGCGGCCGCTTTCCTCGCAGCGGCGGTGGGACACCCCGACAGGCTGCGATGAGTGCTTCTGTTGGAGCTGACGTGTCCTCGCCCGTTGCAACCCTCAGTCGGACACTTCAGGATCGTCTCATGCATCGCCAGGACTGTGACGAAGGCGGGAAAAGGCGCGCGAACGCACACAACACATAAGCCACGTCAGTCATTTGAGTATAATCAACGTTGAATCGAATAAGGCGGCGTTTCCACAACGGAAAGTAGAAGAAGAATCATTTCAATTCTCTCATTACAATAAAAAATGTTTCTTGGCAAAGATTTTACTGATCAGAGAAAATTACTGGGGTGGACTTTAATTATTAGTGATTTCAGCACTTCGATAAAATGATGTTGAAAAACTTTAATCAAAACCTGTATAATATATTATCAAAAAGTCAAAATGTCAAAGTTAATATCAACTTTGAATGTAGTATTATCTTTGTGAACATTATGATCACATTTTCTGGATCTCCACTGTATGAAATCAACAATAACACAATTCTAATTCACGACCAAACGGCACTCGAAACAAATATTCAAACGCAAACAATAAAAAAGGAAAAATATCGAAAGATCATAACAAAAATAATTAAATAGAAAACCAATATCAACACAGCGGGTAGAGAGTTGTTCAATACAACAAAATAACTAAAACAGGACAAAAACGTAAAATGAGAATAAAAAAACAAACTTTACCGATATTCCTTTCCTTGAAAGATTTACTCATGACTGGCAAGTAGCACACAAGTATTTAACCAAAATAATATTTGGAAAATATAAAATAATAATGAAAATTGATTACTCCGCGATTACCTTCGCCTCTCGAGAGTTGGTTATACTCAATGATCTTCATTGGCGGGATCCAAATTTGCTGGGGGGTTGGTTTCTGCAGGTCAGGGAAAGAAATCAAATAACAAAATAATAATAATAAAAAATACGTAAAACAACAAAATGTCTATAGGATGTTGATAATAGACTACGGCTCATAAAAAAATGTGTGAAAATAAAGCCTACAAGTACGATGCAAATAATATTACATGACTGCTCTCTACCCCGCTAAAGTAAACGAAACTACTGTTTGAGTAACAAAATAACATATTATGGTACAAAAAGCAATGCGATGATTTTCTATTTGAATTTAGTGCATAGATGAATACTCACTTTCAGGAGTGACCTTGTCCTTCCGTGGGCATCCGGACAAGCTGGAAGAAAAATACAACAATGTGAAGAATGATAAAACAATTTACTGTTTAATTAATATATTTTTTAAATTACCGATGTAGATACTAATAGATATAAAAGTCGTATAATTTGTCTGTAATGTAAAGTAGTTTTAATGATTTGCAAGTCAGCAGATACTTTTATATAATCAGTGTATTTAAAAGAAAGCATTTCGTGATTTACAAGTGTTTAATTATGCTACCATGTGTTAAATTACGAAAAATTAATATAATTGTACTGGAACGGTTACAATAAATGTGAATGACAAATTTGATATTTCATAATTTGTGGAATATGAATAAGAATATATTAGTTTTTGGAGTCTCTCGATCATACTTAATACATTTTTTTTCCGGTAGGAACCCGGTCCTGATCATTATAAATATGTGGAAGTAGTACAAACAAATTGTGTTTTATTTTTTAAAATATAATGTCTTTCCAGCAAGAATTGACAGTTAACACCTTAAAAGTAAATACTTAATACAGTTTGGTATTTTGCTTTACTGTAATTGAGATATTATTTTACCTCCTGTGGTGTGAATAAAGACCGGTGACATGACCCTGTCCATTGCAGCCGGGTGTTGGACACTTGTTGCCTTCTGAAAATTAAAATTAAAAACACGTTATAAACAAATCTATCGCTTATTTTATCATTCAATGCAGTAAAGAAATGAAGAGAGATAATTTAAGATATCGACTGAAGGTGCTTTCAAATTTAAAGAGAGAAACGTTAGGAAGAGCGACTGAAAATGAAAAATAAAAACTTTAAAACTTAGTATTTTAGTATTTTTCAGAATGAATAAAGTAATCTTGGTGACAATGTAGAGATTGGGATAGGATTTGAAGTAACATTTGCATGTGTTTTAAGCGAATTATAATAAACATAGATATCGGTACGGTATCTAATTTGAAATTTTTTTATAAACTTGAAGAATTATATAATACTTCATTTTGAACTATGGATTGATAATATTGTAGAATGCATATCTTGCGACCAAAGGCACGTGAGAGCTAAAAAGATTTAACATAACAAAAACTAACAATATAAGCTAGATGTGTGCGTAGCTTATTTATTTGACTAACATTCTGAAAGTATTTTTAGAATATGTCACCGACGATTTATTCAGAATGTAAAAATATATCAGGTAACGTCATCTATAATATTATATACGGGTATACGATATTTTATTTAGTCAAGTGGAGTGGATGATGTCCCTCGAGTTCTTTATGTACGGAATGTATTCTTTTATCCTTAAAGTATGTTTGTATAAAATTCAGAAGCGTTCGCCCCCGCCTACCGAGAGCAACCCGCCCAGGCGCAGGTGGGCGTCTCGCGGAGGGCCAGTATATAAAAAAACATAAAAACGTCGTAAACGGAGCGTATAGAGTGGCACACGTTACACACGGGCTGGCAGGCTGGATGCAGAGGCGGATTGACATTTGATCTGCGCAAGAGCCAAAGAAACACTCCCACCCCGCGCGGCCAACAGTTGCGGTTTCTTTTTCCGTACAAAAAAGAAACGAGCGGATTTTTCTTCCGGCGGCGCCCACCCAGCCGCGCTGATAGGCGGGCCGGCGGCCTGGCAAGGCGGCGGCGCGGGCGAGAGGCGAGGGCGGGATCGCGCCGCCGCCTAGCGGACTCTGGCCTGTTTCTTTTTGCTACGTTTCTTTTCCCCCGTGCCCGAGAAACTGAAGCGGTCCCCGCCGCCGCCGCCCTGGCAGCGCCGACGGAAAACGATAGCGACTGCGGAAAATCGTCTCGGGAAATAGGTTTAGCTGGGAATAAAAGTAAATTTAATATTGTTGACCGTCAATTCTGGCATAAACTCGGCTATCGATATTGTGAAAATTATAACGTCCAGAAAAACTTTTAATATTATGAAATGTAAAAGACATCTTATGTCGATAAATACATTTATGTTTTGAGCAAAATATAGAAAAGGTTGTTTAAAAAATTGCGTTGATCACAGCAAAAAGGTAAAAAACATAAAACAATAATGTTTATTTTAACTTTCAATATGTTCCTCTCGAAAAATGTTATTACGGTTACTGAAAAAAATCTTATTCGTAACATCTTACAAAAAAAAAAATTTGTGTTCAAGCTTCCTATTGATCGATTGTTCGAGTCGGTAAATTTCCAACAACCAAATTACGTTAGAATTGTAACCAAATATTACATCTCTTTTTGTCTACTAATACTTGTATTCATTTTTTCATTGTAAAATAGGAATGTGCCTATATAAATTTGATAGGAAAATTCTGCTAGCTACTTGCATCCTTTTACTTCAAGACAATAATAAGATTCTGTTAAAGTCACTTTATTAAAACTGATTTGAGATCGCATTACATGAACGTTTTCCTAAAGACTGTTCGCAAAGTCTGGAGCGCAATAAACTCAAACACAAAATAATATGAACGTCTGTGATGATATTTGAGGCATATTTACTCCGTTAAAACTATATAAACTGTTAAAACAAAATTGCATTTGCGACTGTAAATATGTCTAACTAATCAACGCATATGAAATTCTTAATTGAATCTGTCTGCTTTTACATTATTTTCTTGCTGAAATACTGTTTGTCTTTCACAAAGGAGTCGTTTCTCTTCGGCCGTGTAGTGGAGTATAAGTATATAGTTAGGAGAATAAACTAAATGTGAACGCGTTATATTTCCGCTAGACGTTTCCTAGACAGGGGTTTCCCGTGGGCGATGATTTAAGTGAAACATTAATTTTAAATTAGATAATGGAAGTCACTGCCATGTCAAAATTATTATCATAGTCATATACGTAGATAAATTATACGTCTTTCAAATTGAGCTTACAATTAAGAGGAAGCGAATTATCTTATTATTCAAAGAAATTATAACTCGCATAGATAGATAATAAAGTAAGGAAGAGATAACACACACACAGTTCTTAATTTACAGTACATATTTTCCGATGACAAAAAAATTATTCGTTTATTTCTATAATATTTCAATACTATTGCTTTTCTCTGTAACCTGAAAAAAAAAGTGAAATTGAATACTCTTTCTACAAACGGCTTACATCGATCTTGGATATCGAATAAGTTTATTTGACGACTACTGATAGTTCATTTGTGAAAACTGGCATTTAAAAGTATATAATGTTTATTGTGCGGATACCTACTGATCTAATTTGATAATTTTCTGTGTAAAATCATAAAATAATGACGTTTTCACACATTAAAATCGGAAAAGACCCTTTCTTGTAAGATGGGTGTTGATAAGTGTATTTACTTGAACTAGATCATAGCGTAGTAATTTTTCAGTGGCAGACTTGAAGCCCTGGTAAAACGAAAGCCTCTTATTGACATTTAGATGTCTCCGCTGCAAGGGATACATATCCTTTGGTAGTAGCCGTAAAAGTTACCGTTTCTAGTTAAAAGACTTCAGAAGGTAAACTAAAAGCTCCGTGGGCCGTAATTAGACGGCGTGCCCAACGAGTTATGTACACTGTTTTTTACTTGCAGTTAGTCTGCTTGTATTTTAAGGAGCTCGAATGGTATGTATCGCTCCTGCCGTTTAATCAAACTATGTAAAATTGCTAGTACCCTTTTGCATTCATATATATTGTACGAAGTAAAATGATTTAAAAAGTAGAGTTATAGATAAAAATTTCAATTATTTTAAAAATTATGTAAAAAGAAACTTTGTATTAGACAATTTAATTATAAAAAAAAGATTTGCTTTATTAATTCATCCATCAGGTTTTGTTTATTTGTAATCAAAGAAAGGTATTATTTGTGTTATATGCAGTGAAGATATGAGAAAATCTGGTTATATGTAAACTGACACATTTCATTGAATTAAAGATCCAATTTTCTATTACAAATTAATATGAAATAAAATGTTTTTTTTTTTTTTTTTTTTGATCTTAAGTATGAAACACTGGTTGACCATTTGTTTCATTCGTTCTTTTTTAATTTATTGGTCGTAGAAAGCAAAATTTTGGTAAATCTTGATACTGCAATTAATTTTCTATATTGGATTTCACAGTGTATAGTATTATAACATATAAAGATAAAGACAATGTTTTAGCATAGGCTAATATCGTATAGAATTGTATAATATGGTATCGTAAATCTTATGAAGAAAATATTTCTCAGATATACCTACGAGCTTCTCCAACACAACTGATATACTTGGATTATTAATTGGGATGGACAAATCTCACCTCTACTGAGACTGGCTGGGGAGAGTGCGGGGGTGGGTCGCAAGTCGCTAACAGCGGCAACGCTTGGTGCTCCCCGTGCAGCTTCTTGGAGTGCAGTCGCCGCCCGAGACCCAGCGCCCGCTGGTTGCAAAACGGTGTATTGTTTTCCAGCTGCTATCGCTCCAGAACTTCCACTGACGCTACTATTCGCAGCTTCCGAATTTCCAACATTTTCACCATTCAAAGACTTTAGAGGCGAGCATTGTTTACTTTCCACCATCATAACCGAACTGTGATGCGATACTGGTCCCCCATCTGGATAACCAACAAACGTGGCTTCAGCTGGATAGGGGCCGAGGCCTGCAGCGCCCCCACTTCTACCTTGTTTGCCTGATTCTGAAGGTGGCCTAAAAGCTGATTGAGAAGAAAAAGGGTGCGTAGCAGCTCGATATGCACTATATAAAGATTGTCTAGGATTACTCCCACTGGAATCTCGTTTATCTTCAGACTTTTTTCTTTGCTTGCTACCACCTTCAGATTTTTCATCATCTTCTCGATCATCACTAGGTTCAGACATGTCAATTTCGAGGTCATTTGAAGAATCGTCAACGAGTTCGTCAAAATCTGGAGGTTCATAACGAGATGAGTATTTGTCACGAGGCTTTGGAGAATCACTTCTGTCTTTTGATGAATCTCCATCTTTGTCTATGCGTCTACTCTGCTTATTTGTCGATTTGCTATCTAGTTTGGAAGAATTCTTATTTTTACCTTCGGCCTGCTGATCTCTGAGGGTGATGACGTCTTTCAAGCAACAGGAAGCGTCTACACTACCCGAAGAAGATGCCATAGATGCCGAGGATGGAGACATTTTGACACTAGATTTTTTATCTTCGAAAAGATTCTCAAAAGCTGGGGAATCTTCAGGTTCTGGGCGGGTATAAAGCGATCCTCGTTGTTCATGAGGCCAACTCCCTGAAAGACTTTTTAACGCTGCTTGAGTTTCTCTAATAAGGACTTCGTCATCTTCAGGTTCTGGTTGACGCTCCAAATTTTTAGGTTTTCTTGAAGGACTCAGGGCTCCAGAGACGTTTGCAGGAAGAACGCGTTTCTTTTGAGGTAAGGGTGCCGATGTCGGAACTTCAACTTCATCGTCGTCGGCAGGTCTTCGCCGACGTTTCGCTCCTGGGACGTCACTCCCCGAACCAACCAATTCACCACTGTCTTCATCTCCGCCACCCCGCCCCCTCCCGGCTCCCATGATCTTCACTTTGTTATCTAATTCATTGGCAGAATCAAGTTTCCGCTTTTTCAATTGCATTAAATTCGTTTGAGTTGAGGGGATCGAACTGGACCTAGAACAAGAGCAACATTTTTTGTTTTAGTGTACGGATATGACATACGCGGGAGCAATAGATATCGAGAATTTTAATGATTCTTTGAACAATGTTTTTTAATGTTAAGGCAACCAGCTCTCTAGTAATGTGAAGTTATTAAAAACTGAAAATGCGTAATAAGTCGCTCCACATATCTTTCGAGCTAAGCCGCACGTAGCCTAATGCAAAAAATGTTGCTTTGTTTGATCAAACGTACGGATTATCCCAAAAAATACTGTCGATGACTTCGCGACCGGATCGAATGAAGTAGTTGAAGTAAGACGCCATTTCATCTACAACTCGTAAAATTACCTACCTTTCGTGACTAAATACATAATCATCAGTATTATCTAAAGATAACATAAGTATATTTTTGATAAATAATAATATTTTTAAATTAAAATTGTCTGTATGATTTTTTAAATATGGAACAATACAAATAAAATAAAAGTAGTAGACGCAATGAATCATACATAACCGATCTATTCACTTGAACATATATATATATCGATGGCCTAGTTTCATAGCGATACAACTAGAAATTGGTAGTTTTGAGATATGGCTGATCAAAGTTTTGACTCATCTAATCTGACTGTAAAATAGACAGGTTTTTTTCTCAAAACAGGCATATATAAATCAGCAAAATTAAATAATTTATCAGTTCTATATATATACATATCGAAATATCGTATTTTGGAAATATATTTTCTTGAATCGTGGCGTTCCATAAAGAAGCAACATTCAATCCTAAAACTATAAAGATTGACTACCTATTTGAATAAAAAAGTAATACAAATAATAACCCATCAATTTTTTCGAGTCAGTTTTTAAATGAGTCAAAACTTTGATCGGCCATATCTCAAAACAACCAATTTATAGTGTATCACTATGGAACTAGGCCATCGATATGTACTAAAATATCATTAAACACGCTTAAATCACCATGACTTACTTTTATATACTAAGAAAATTCAATGTAATTTTTCAATACAAGCTGTAATGAAATTCTATTATTTATTCAGCATTGACAAATAGAAGTTGGCCGTATACTTCGGAAACTTTTTTTAGTATAATATATATTATTATCTTCTAATGCTTATCTATATAAACCATCCAGTATATTTGTTTTTTTTTATTTATTAATACTAGCCGCCATTAATGTTTTATTACACGGCTTAAAAAAGAAATCGAATCATCCTGAATGATATTGTACATCACAGCTTCAAATTAAAAATCCGAATATTACGTTTGTTTTCGAGAAAAATTAACTTTGTAAAAATTTAATTTTAGTTACTTCTAAGCGAAACCAAAAAAAACTATGCACAATGGTATTGTGGACATAGAAAAAAGGCGAACCTCAATATTGTTGATGTGCTTTATGTTTTAATCGACGGGAAAACTTTTTATTAAATGCATTACAACTCGAATACACGGCACAAACTTTTTTTACTAACGCAAATAAAAAAACTCGACTCATTGAAAACGGTTTGAATGTCATTTACCGACATTCTTTTGTTTTCGCTGACGGCGAATTTTGAAAATGGAACTGAAAGAGAAAGATCTACGAGCACATATTTATACATGAACAAAATCATTGTCTATGAAATATATGAAAATATAGAGCGGCTAAAGGATATTTTCAGCCAGTTCAAAAATGGAATTGAAAAATATGAGATGGGGTATGAATGATACTACCATGTTCGTTACTAATAGTTGCTAGGAAGTACAATTGAATTATGGTCAAGTCACTGTTTTCCGAGGATACCTTGAGATAAGATTAAGTATTGAAATATAGTAAAATTAATTATCAATTGAAAAATTAAGTGTTTCATTTATATGAGAAGGTTTATCAGACCAAATGTATACATATATCGTAGATATTGCATGAAGCCTTTAATTATTGAATGTGAAGTACGAAGTATGTGTACTCGTCAATTATAATATATTTTAAATGTTTAAAATTGCATTAAAACTACACTTTGAAATCGGTAACTGAAAGATTGTGTTCCACAGAGAGTCAATATTATACATATCTATCTGCCCAAAAACTTTATCGATAATAATATTCTTTAAGTAAATTGATGTTGAATATTTTGAGCATTTAGTTAAAAATGTATGTTTTAAAATCACAAATGTTACTGATCAATAAAATTAATGATCTTATAGGAATATAATTTAAGACATCGACTGAGGGTGCTCGATGGAATTTCAATATCAAATTTGGATTATTGAGATTTTGTACACTTCCATGTATTTTGTCACTAACGACCCGGGTTTCACCTTTCGGCATCTTCAGGCATTCGAGCACACGAATGGAAGTGTACAAAATCTCAATAATCCAAATTTGATCTTATAAGAATTATTTCTTTTTTCGTTTAACCTGAAATATTTTTCAAGCCAATTAACATTTTTATGAAATTGTGTGTGATTTCCAAAAGAAAACATTTGGTTTATATAACTCAAAGCATGAATTTTTAAAAATTGTTTTTTTGCCTGGAAGGAGATGAATTAGTCGCAGTATAATACGCTTTATTGCATGTCGGCATCTGTGATCTAGTAGAGATCAAGTTTCAGCAACGATTATAAACATTTAGATTTTTTAAATTTATTATGTGAGATCTTGGGAACATAGGGGTTTGTAATGTATTTTTTCGTCGAGTTGAACTTGATTGATGTAAATATAAAAAGTATTGAGTTTATCTCATGTGATTAAAAAAACATGAACTACACACATTCTATTTTAAAAGTGAGTCCGGTTTTGATTAACGGTGTAATATGCTAAGACCACAAATTTTTGATGATATGAAAAAACATGTATTGTGTATGAAATAAGCTAATAAAGTCATTAAAAACTATATGCATTGTTAATAATATTAATCGGAAGCGTGTTCTTTGTTCAACTAAAATATGTATTTTTTATTTATCTTCACACAATATTTTTAGAGTAGTAGAAAGTGACCATTTATATTATTAATTTTATGTGAATTTATCTAATTTTGTACTCTCCGCAGGTAGAAGTTATTACCCTTGAAACAAATATCACTTTTGGCGTTCTGCTCGCTTAGTCTGCTTTGATTTTCCACATTTCGGAATACTAAACCACGATAATTTATACAACCCATAGCGATTGTGGAACAACCAGTTTTCATAACTACACTGTTTCATCTTTTCTATCTAAAAAAGCTGAAGATTAATAGAATACAACCCACGGTTCTATGCTCCTATTACTATGAAAGGACGGGCAGTGAAAAACTGTTACCGGTACTTATATTCAAAAGAGGAATAATAATGTACTCAACCTAAAAGAAAATCGGTAACGAGCGGTGGGTTCAGTGTTACATTATTGTTTTGTTCTAATTCAGGTAAGTGGAAAAATAGGTACTAGTTTCAACATCATAATGACTACGACAACATGATTTCTATATAATTGCCATTTCGTTTGAGCGCGCACCACTTTACTTGACTCAACAACATGTCATTTACCCTAATGCGACCCACAATAGCGCCTTCGAACCCTTACTATGGATTCATTTGATCTTGCAATCATCCAATTTAGTTTGATTTCACCTTAATGCCATGTAAAATGCGGCGGCTATGCTCAAGAAACATGCAAAGGAATCGTTTCAACAATAACCAAGCCTAGTGACTTTGTAATTATTACATTTGCTTGCTATCGAAATCTCGTTATTTATGTAACGGATAACCGCTGGTATCGAACACGTAATGAAATGAATTCTTTAAAAATGCACATCCTTACAAATCGAAATTATGTGTTCCTTTTTTAAAGATTCTTGTTGTTTTTATTTGTCTTGTTATTTAAAGAATATTGTGGTGTTTTAATCGATATACTTAAAATAAAATCCAGAGTGAAGGGAAAAGAAAGTCATGTTTATATTTTGTTTATGTGTACACCCAGAAAAAATTGATAGCAATTTCCAAATCTATAATAAGTATAAATGTAATTTAATATTTGTATTCTTGACTGTCATAAAAACAAATTAAAAGTATTCATTTGTTTCTAACCCATCAACTTACTGTTTGAGAATATAATCATTTGTCTACAGATTATTGAAAGAAGATACTTATAGAAGAATTATTAATGTTTTAGATTTATTTTAATTAAATATATTTAGTGTTTCATTGATTTTAATAAAATAATATAATTTACACATCTGTTGTTCGCCTGCCTGAGACACTAAATGAATTGGTTGGCAATTTGATAGGCTACGAATAATAACTAATACAACATATTAAATTTAAATTGATAACTTAGTCATGACTTAGTTATTCTTCTGGCTGTGTTATTAATGTAACGCGATTCGCTTCTTTAAGAAGCCTCTTCAAAATAAAATTACCTTTTTTGCCACACCAGCTACTTTAATATATTTTTATTACATTAGTAACACAGCGAGTTAGAATAACTAAGTTATCAATTATAATTTACATTAAAAATGAATTTCCACACAGATATCGCCGAATCCATCGAAAAAAAAGTAATATAACTTTGAAATATAAACAAATCTACCATGCTAGCACAATTCTGGGTATATGAAGATTACTCGTCAAGTGAAGTAAGTAGTATTTCAAAATATTTTGTTTTTTAATTCAAACCTTCACACTTTCGTCCCATCCTGTCACATATAGAAAGTTGTGCTATATATTGAAAATTAATTCACGTCAGTTAAAACCCCATTGAAAATGTCCACTTATTTTAAGAAGTAGCTTTGGGAGAGTATTTAAAGTTTTAAGATTATCACATCGATTTGAGAAAAAGGTGTACAGAAAGTTGATATAAATCTTAAATAAATGTGTCACTTAGAATAGTAATGGCGTAACTCCAAAATTAAAAAAAAATGAGTTTATACCTCAAACACCTTCAAAAGATGTTAATCCATTAGTTTAATAATGGTGCACCTCCTAATTTCTTTAAAAAACTGTTTTTTGTTTTTATATTCCCATATTTAACAATATTTTTCAGAATAATATCAGAATAAGAGTGAAGTATCCGGACAGACTTCACTACTACACTAGCGTTTAAGTTCTTCAGTTGATTGACAAACAGTTATTAATGGTTGTTATTTGATTCTAAGAACATTTTACAAAACCTTGATTTTCTGAAAACTTCAAAACTGGAGTTAGACCATTACTATTCTAAGTGACACATATCGAATAAAAGATAGTCAAATTTAAAGACTATGCTTGAAAATAATAATTAATACAATAATTCTACGGTTTAATTCATAATAAGTAAGATTAAAATTTGTAGTGAATTTTCTAAATATAACATGTTAAAAGGTTTTATTTCAGTTATGAATTTTTCATATGTAATCTAATATTGTCATATAAAGGTACACTAGTAAGGTACTATATGGTACTAATTTAAACTTTGAGAGATAGTAATATACAATGAAAATTAATTTTATCATCATAACATTTGAAATCATCCGTATTTACACTACAGAGCAAACAGTTCACCGACATCTGTTGGGCCGGTAGACGTACGCATACGATATTTTCAGGCAAACAATATATTTTGAGTTCGCAGAGAAAATAACTCAAATTCCAAGTAACGTGATATAACAATGGCAAAACCACGATCTCCTGTTATTATGATTAGCGATATGGGAGATTGTTAGGTCTGTCTGAAGCAGTGAGAGCTTTGGTAACTGCACTGGGATTATTAGTTTTCCCGTGGGCGGGACGTTACTTGACCGCACAGAGATGCTTTAGTTTGAAGCCTGAGAGCCGATGGAAGTCAATGACGGGAGTACGTGAAGGATGAAAGAGCTAGTTTGGAATATTATGCATGTGAATATATCAAGACGGTGTAGACGTGAGCTCGAATAAAATGTTTATATATGTTAAAACAATCATAATACTTTTTTAGTAGTTTCATAAATAACTAATAGTTACTTGCTGTAACAACGCGGCCATTTTATTAGAAGAACAATAATTATATTTATGTAAAAATATTAAATTCAAGGTTCAAGTCTTTGTAGATTAATAGTTGAGCATAAATTACATGGAACATGATTTCAGAAATTAATTTTATGAACTGCATAATATTTTTGATTAACAATTTGAATGGGATTATTTTGGGTGCGTATAATATTGATATAACTATTTTTTGTTTGACTACGTAAGTGTGTAAAACAATAAAAGTTAATGGTTACAGTTTGAAGTTGTCCTCTTTTGGAGAAAACTTCTTGATATTAAATAAAATATAAACGTGTTAATATAATAGTAAATGTCATATCTCAAACATCATAAGTAGAAGTAATTAAAAGCCCTGAAATAATTTCAAATTCATTGTCACCCAAAATTCAATATCTTTTAAAAATGTACGAAAGCATCAATTTACGTATTTGTACATGTGAGTAACAAATCAAAAATGATTTTATATTTTATTTTATGTATGAGCCTACGGTTTTTGAAATAAAATAATTGGTCATCTGAATTTATTCTTACAAAGTAAATTGCAACGGAATTGAATCAGAATCGCCCGATTACAAAATATAAAAAAGAGTTTATTATAATTTGATTAATATGAAAATAATCAATTCAAACCAAAATATTATGAAAGTATTTGAGGATGTTCTGATGATATTTATATTATTTTGAAGACATTTGTTTGGTTGCGAAAAAAAGACAGACGAGATGAAACCGTTTGAAGAATAATGTTGCACATTTATTGAATGTAAGTGTCGAATATATATGTTGACGTTACAATATTAGGCAAATTATTTTTGAATAAATAATAATCATAAATAAATGAATAGTGTAATGAAAAAATCAAACTCTCAATCAAAGTCGTAATTTCATTATAAGTCAAAATTGTTTTTTTGACTATTTGATATTTTACAAAAAATATGGTTTTCTGATGGACAATACGGTAAATAATAATTGGGAGAGATAAGAGAAATGTTCATATCTTTTTGTGTTACACTTAAATAGATATAGTGATACTATATTTTACGTTACGAAATGAGATGAAAACCTCTAGAAATTGCAGTAAGGAAAACATATGTAAGAATTTTGTTCTAAAAGAAATTTAGGATTTGGTTTATAAATACGCCGGTTTCACGCATCGTCAGAACTATACATATTACTAAATAAATATTATCATATTATAATGAAGCTATAACGGCAACATGCAATTCAATTAATACCTCGAGATTGAAGATATTAATAAATTTAAATTGCGAATTTTAAGTAATAAACCTGTTTTTATTGTCAAGTACCTGGTAACATTTTAAAGCGGAATAAAATGGCTTAAATATTATATTAACTGACATGCTGGTTACACAGTATTTTTATGTATTTTGTCTTTAAGTTATTTTTGATTCTATTGGACTGTATATTCATATTCAGATTCTATTCATCAAAACGAGACAAATTACCGTTTATGTGTTTAGTGAAAGAAAAGAAAATAACATGCATAGTAAGGAGGAGAAAAACCGAAGAAAACAGCGGAAAATAAAAACATACTTCATTTTAATTTGATGCTTTGTGAATGGTACTGCTAGTGTCAAGAGCTTTAAAGAAGTATCTTTATATGATAAAAATCGATTGCTCAAACATGTTTTTAGTAAGTCGAAGGATTTATATATATGAAAAGCCACAGATTGATTTGAACACAACAAAAGTATTCAAAAAAATCGTTATAAACAATATCTAAAGGTTTAAATATGTCATTAACATGTATAAATATTAATATGAATCGTTTGAAATTAAAATGGATACAAAACCCTGTGTACTTGTTTTACAAGGAACCCAGACCGAAGTGATTAGATCTCTGATGCAGTGAAAGTAATAATTGTCCCCAGTTAATAAGAGCTTTGGTTCTGTGAGTTCGGGTGCAACGCTTCAGCGGTTCCCTTCATCCCTCTTCAAATTAGATAAACCTACCACCCTTCCTTTCCTTCCCATCATGACTTGCCTGCCTTGCCTCTGGGGCTGCTCGGTTAAGCCACTCGCCCTTCAAGGAGTCAGGATCTTTAGCGATGAGCGAGTTAGAAGAATATTAAGATTAATTTGAATCAAGGATTTAATTAATCTAATAATTCTCAGAATTCAAGTGACGTTACTTCTATATAATTATGTCTTTACTGCTAACGGTAATCAAATTATGATTATATTATGTAAAAACGAGTTTTTACTTTCATTACGTCCGTTTAACAATACTCATTTTTTAGAAACGGAAAATTAATATTGACTAAGCAATGCACAAATAATAAATTTTGAATTACACGTTAATTAATTTTGTAATTAAAAAAAAAATATTCATTCATTATATTTTTTTTGTTTCTATTTTTCCGATTGCAATATATTATAAATTTAACTACCAATTTTACAATGTCTTACAATCATAAATTAGACCATTTAATTAAAGGTAAATAATATAATACAAAGACAAAATTTATCTTTATTATGAAGATGGTAGTTAGTCATTTTAAATAAAGAAACAAGAGTAATTACGAATAAAGTAATCAAAAATGATTACTTGAACTATTTATGTCAAAGATAATTTATGAATAATTTTAAATATAAAAGTCAATTTACAGTCAAAACCCAATAAAATTGATGTGTGTTATCATACAAACTGTGAACCGGTTGAATGTATGGATACAACTATTTATTCAATTTAAATAAGATAAGAGTAGGTATTGAAAAATTTATTATACACACAAAATAAAATAGTTATGATTGGTTTAGTACTTAGCAGGTTTCGCTGCAGTTGTAGAATAAGTACTATACTGTATATTTCGATATATTGTAAAAGTCCTGCTATTAAATATAAATATATAAACACAATGAGAGGTAAAATGAGGTCTGTATTGTTGAATGCGGCTTTGTATGTTTATTTTGGTTCTCTTTCCGACGGAAAGTGGTCACATTTAGGGTCGATAGGTTTGGATTAAGAAATTATCACTTTTCTTTTGGGAAGCCCCGACGACTCCGGCACATTTCACTGTGCGACTGTAAATCAGCAGCCAAATCCCCGGGATTAGAATAAGAGACTGAACCACCCGACCTGAGGATTTGGGGGACACTATCTTACGCGCGAGTCGGGATTTAGAGCCGACACTTGCGTGTGAGGATGATGCCAACCAACACAACGACTCAATTTCATATTGCCACCTCCACAAATAAGCACTGACATATTGTGCAAAGACGTTTTGGGTCAATATGAAACGAGTAGAAATCTAATTGAAGTTTTCATTTGGCGATCAAAATATTTAAGTTTCTTAATGTTTTTAGCATTTAAAATTATTATAGCTTTCAACGAAATTGGAAAATATATCTAAGAATGCGAATAGCAACGTCTTTTATAAAAAAATCTACGTATTATAAATGAATTCCAAATAACTATAAGTAAAAAACGAAATTTATTATCTGTATAGTAAATAAACGCAGTAAGGAATCACCTTGCAGTAATTCACGGCACTTGAAATAAATTTTTATGAGAAAAATACGAGTAAAAATTAATGTATGTTACTAAATAAATGGATTGAAATAAGGCTTTTTACTTTTTTAACACTAAAAGCATCACATGGCAGATTGTTAACTGGTAAAGTATGTTTATCACTAGCAATTACCTGTTGATAATAATTAATGATTGTTTATGAAATTATAATCAGAAAAATATATTACTGAATATGAAAAAAGAACATATGTGACATATATTAATACATATAGGTAATAAGCAAGTTACGTATTATTTAGTAGTAATGACATTTTATCTCTCACTGGAAAGAAAGCGATTGTTTGAAATAGCGTAAAATTCTATGATATGAAATTTATAATCTTTTTTTGAGAAAGTAACAGTTACAATTGAGTTAGTATATTTTATCAACAGAAATTACATATTACTACTATATTTATTATTATATATCATGGGTATAACAAATGAAAGACGAAACACTTTTTATCTCGCTATTATTATTAACATATAATCAAATACAGACGTTACAGTGTAATTTAAATTCTTTACATCTAATGTCACTTGCAGTAATGGTTATCAATTTATTATTTTTATCATCCCAACAGTACGTTTTTTTAAAACAAAGATATGTAAAAATTGAGTGCAAGGTGATGACTTAAAAAAATATATTATAATACAGTCTTCATTCCAAATAAGAGTGAAATAATAACGGGTTACAATACAATGAGCAAATAAAACCTTTTTGTCAAACCGTTTATAGATATTACTATAGTCACGTCGCCGTTTAGCTTATTGATAACGATAATAAATATTTTTTCGTTGCATTCTGGTGAGTAAACATTTGGATTGGAAATAACAGAGGAAAAGAGGGTTGATTTGGTGCAGAGGGTCGTCGAGGGTCAACCCTGTTTGGCTCCCCAGGGTTTATCGGGCTCTTGTATCTCCAGTTACTAGGTACCTGTAGTCAGTGGGGTGCCAAGAATTTATACCCAGTTTTTTTACTAGACAAGCTCTCCACTTGGGTAATATTTTTTTGAAAAACAACGAAATAGTTATTCGTTTCACAAAATATTAATTCAACGATTATAATGTTAAACAATGATATTTCGATATTAAGTTCTTCTATAATTAGCAAGGGTAGTCAGTAGACTGGATATTTAAAATATATCATAAGTATAGTTAAAATTTAAATGGCTATGAATAAAAATGATTATTCTTGATATGTCATGATCAGTATTGGGGTTATTTTTGAATACTTATGAATAACAGTATTCTGTTTGTGGATTGTATAAAATCTAATATAATAATACTCAATATTCAAAAGAATATTTTTTAGAATTTAGCAGTTAGGTACTTGAATTTTTCATCCGAGCCTTTCTCAAAAACGTAAGAGAACATAAATTATCATCTCAGAAGTATCTTTTTTTACATGCATACAACAGAAAAAAGCACTCTTTTATATTTAACCTAGAGTAATAAATACAGAAAATTTGTCATTGAACGCGTACGATGATACAAATGGGGTTATAAAATGTTGTTAAATAAAAAGTGTATATCTTGAGTAATAATTAAGTGAAATTGACAGATTTTTGGCTAGTATTAAACTGTTATCATTTTTAATGAAAGGTTATTCAAATATGACATTTATGGTATTGAACGATATGTTAAGTAATCCACTAAAAGAATAGATTCGATGGCCACAAGTACAATGTAACGTAAGTATGGCCAACAACGTGACATCACTAAAAAGAGGGTTCGATTGTATAATATACCTTTGCCTTGCATTTTTTCAGGGAGCCACTGACTATAAGTACTATATCTATAGCGTACAATGCAAGTTGCCCTCTACAAAACATCACGTATGGGAAATTGTGAACTAAGTACTCGTGAATTTATTATTACGAAGGGTACAAATAAAAAGCACTGACCGTGAAATGCTTCAAAGCTCTTTTTTCAGTTTGTTGAAAATCGATCCCGCAATTGACCGATCTTTATTGCGATAAAAGGACGATGTTGACATTATTTGTCAAATGTCAATTACTTTATTTATTATTCATTTAATGTGTGTTGCGTTGATAACATATACGATGGACACAGTATTAAATTGACATCTACCGGCCAAGCGAAAGCGGCCAAGGCTATTTATTAATTGTAAAAGTATTATGTACTGAAAAAAAATAATGAAACATATACGTGTTCATAATTATTATTGTTTAAAAAGCGTGTTAGTTCTATTATAAGAAATACGATTAAGCAATCTATTATAATGTAACTAGTGTGACGAAAAATCCTGTCATAATAGCAGTTGTCGGTTTAAATAAATCAATAAAACAAATTGTTCGCTTTCAAAAACCTAAATAAAAAAACGTAAGACTTGTAATTATTTAAATGAAGAAAAATCACAAAGATTTATGCAATAATATTGATTTTTGCTTATTTAACGCACATGTTACAATTGCTTTTGTTGTTTTACTCACATAGAAAATATTGTCACTATTTTAACAATATAACATACAGGAGGTATGTATAATATAATACATTTTATCTAAATTAAATTCTTTGGTAGACACTTATAGGACGATTTTTTGATGGAAAAATGGGAGTATGACAAGTATGATGTATAAGAATAGAATTGGAAAAAAATTAAATATTTTCAATTTTAAAATTAGACAAATATGCAACTAAGATGACAACCATTCTACTAATATGTTATAAATTTTTCCGCTTGAAAGTTGGGGAACAGTTTTTCGCAAAAGTATTTATTTTGTAAAGTATTTTCCTGATAGCTGGCGTATATTACTAGATTCATTTTATACGGTATAAAATGACTTATATTATAGAAAAAACGTAAATCGGAAATAAGCGACAATATTTAGTCATTTAAATATTGCAATTTAAAAGTAGATTATAATAAGCTATACCATAATAACATGAATTCTAAAGTGCTTTATTATAGTGTTTTAAGTATCTTTAAACATTCATTCTATTAAGTTTTGTTAATTAAATAATAAGCGTCGAAATATAAAAAAAGAATAATCTCAAATTTCATAATAATATAGTAACATTTTAAATATCCAAGACAATGATTTTCCGTCTTAAAGTGCACAATACAAAATATATTATGCAGTCACGGTACGAAATTCACAATATTTTTTACGTAAGCCCTTAAGCAAAATGCTCTCGAACGAAGGTAGAGAGACAGGTAAGGGTATATTTCATTCATAAAATTAAGGGTAACGTTTTCCACAACCGCTCATACGATATTCAAGCAGGGAGGGTTGCGGTGAGCACATGTTATTAGATTATTCGGTTACTTGGTCGTCATAATGAGTAAATCGTTTCGGTTGACATCACGATTGCTGTTCCACCAGTAATATAAGACTTAACGAGATTCAATCCCATTTGCATTATTTGTGCCGTGGTTATTATTTGATACGGTAATTAAAATGTTTTACTTCGATGCCAATAATAATCCATGTAGTTATTTTATCAAACTCGTAATAATTGATTCAGTCAGAATCTTAAAATGATACTTCACAATTTTGAGACTTATAATATTATTTATTTTATCTTATTGTACATCAGACCCTAATTTGATAGACATTGCGACAGACAAAATTATTAATAATAAAAGAAAGTTTAATATACAATCAATGTTGGTAGCTTTGTTATTGAACTGGTTAAGTTAATAATTTTTTAGTAACTCAATCAGAGAAACAAAAAAAAATATCATCTTTAATTTCATATTAAAAACTAATTTCCGTAAAGTTTCGAAAATAATATTTAATTTAAAGGAATCGCTTATCACAGATGTTGTTCTAATACCTTTAAAATTTGACAGATACGAAAAAAGAAATTATCTTTAATAATTGCTGATTTTGGTTTATTGATAACGTTTAAATATTGATTCACAAAGCAAAAATTATATAATTTTTGGAATTCGGAATATTACTGTTGAAGAAATGGTTAGAATCATATCAATAATTAAAATTGAAAAATAACACTGTTAGAAATAGCACATCGTGATTATTTTTTGTAATAAATTAAAACAATATTCCATTTATAAGAAAAAAACCATGTAAATATGTGAAAGCTTTTAAAAATTGATTTTTATTTGGAATGTAAAGTGGAAACACCTTTATAAAGTAAGCTGCAAAATATTTAAAAAACACTTTATGTGAAAATAAAGCTAACAATTTGTTTATTGTGATAAGAAGGAAAATCATAAAATATTATTTTTCATAATTTTATCAATAAAGTAAAAGATGTCATAAAATAAAAGAAAATATTTTTTAAAGAACACATACCCCGTAAAATTAAGGTGAACTATAAAAACATATTCTGGAAATAGCATATCCAATTGTTTTATTTAACATTTCTAGTATCCACCAATTTCTAAACTTTTCTACTCTTAGGAAAAGGAAAATAAATAATGCGTTTAATGACAAAGAAAAAAGGCAAAACTCACCACAGGGGTCTGACCATTGCCGACATGTCACGCTAGAAAAGACGTCACGCACTCTGATCGCATGCTCGTCTTTATTATTCACTTATAAACTGTCCTGACATATAACTGTTCACGCAAAATATACCACTGTCAAATCTAACATCGAAGAAAAACACTTATTTAGTATTAAATAACGATAGGAAATATTCTAAAGATATTAATTTAGCAAAAGCCACTTGACTACCTAAGTTCTATGGTGCTTTAAGCATCGCGGAAAAAGTTTGTAGTTTCTGAATTTAAATGTCTTATTTGAAAGATTTTTTTAAATCAGATAAATTGTAGCACTGTTTAATTTACGCACCAAACTTGATGCGTGATTTACACAGGTCTCTTTTATTGTAAAAGAATATAGATAGTTCGAAATGAGACACGCAAAGATTCATCGATCGGCCGTATCCGTATCAAGTTGGCGACGCCAAAAGTGGGTGAGCGAAACTTTTCGGAAAATCGACGCACGAGATCACGAGTACCGGTAGCTTGGAAGGCTGCCGAAAAGTTCCCCGCTTCGGGCGAGAGCGCGCGCCAGAGTGAAGGGCAGCGGAGGCTTGAACCCCCGCCCTAGTCCGAGTTTTTCCCGCGGCTCCCCGCGAGACCTCCGCGAGGGCGGCGCCAAGCACCTGCGTGCGCAAACTTTTGCCGCCCAGACCTGGTGGGGGTAGACGGTAATTTCTCGTGCTGGGAAAATTTCTACGGTGCGGCGAAGCCTTTTTGCTAGCCGTCCGGCCGCTCTTTTTTTCCCACGGTTCTTTTTTATAAATGCTACATAATAGAGTACCATAATCTTATACATTCTAAACAGTTTATTTTTTCGAAGGTGAGTTTTTGTATTAATTAAAACAGTACCATATATAATTGCATTTAACATATTATATCAGTGAAATGAGTTTGAGAATTTTAAATGAAATTTAAATTTTTGAGCAATGTTATACTGCTGTCATGAAATTATTATTAATTACTATTATTGTTATTTTGAAAATGACAATAAAAATTAATTCAACAATTGCATATATTAGATATGGAAAACCGCTGAAGTTTTATTGCTGTTATTGACGAATTACTAAAAATGAAATTGTTTTACATTTAATGTAAAAGAAAATTGTTTTATATTTAAATGATTAAAAAGTTTGAGTTTTTATCCTAATATGAATACATAATAATGTATTTCGCAAAATTAAATTAGTTTTATGTGCTATTTTTTAATAGACAATTTGAATTTAATACACAATTTTGGGACTTAAAAATCGTAAAATGGTGACAATTAATTGTATGATTTTTCACAACTATGTTAAGGGTAAGTGTAAAATGAAAACCTGTGGAGAGCAATGTGCCCCTATATAAAACATTTTTCAATTAAAACACGTTTGGTAGCTAAGCGTTTTGAAGGGCAGTAAAAATAAAATCGAAACGCTCGAAATATTTCAAAGCGCCGCGTGCATCGGAGAGACGTCGCCGTAGCGGGCGTCGTGACGTAGCGGTCGTGGGCTAGCTGAGAGGGTTGGAAAGGCACGCTCTGCGTAGAGGCGCCGTACTGTGCTGCCGTCAGCGGGAGAAACGAGCAACATACTTCATCGACAGTCTCGTGATTTGTGTTTATAGGTGTAAGGGAAAAGTAAGCGTGAAACGACTTCCCCAATCGAGGGATTCTGGTGGAATGATATATGTTTTTGCACAACATGCAAGATTAGTAAAAAGCATGCTGTGTGGATTAACATAGAAAATAAATCATTTTTTCGATGAGAGTTTAATATTTTAAGCAGTATAGAATCATAAAAAAATCATCATATTATAAAATTAAGACATAGAGTTTTCAATTAAATGCTTACTGAGTAGTGGAATTCTATTTGAATTTTTGTAACATGAATATTAAAATATAATTAAGAATTAAGAATATTATCTAGTGATTAGAATTCAATCAAAATTACCAAAAGTTATCATTGTATTTGTTATTGACAAAAATTTTCATGTCAAATACTCCTTTTCTCTACTTTTCGTTGGAGAAAAAAAGGAAAGAGTTGGTTTAGAATGAATCAATAGACATTTTAACTGATTTATCGTAGAAATATACTAAAAAGAATTAAAAAACAACGCTATTTCTTTGGTGAATTATCGAATTCACATTTTTACTTCAGTAAACTATTTTGAATAATGCTACTGGTAAAAATGCATAGCTCAATGTTGATGAATGAATTAGTTTCAGACGTAAATTATTTATGACTTACAGGTCAGTAAGCCTGATTGAAAATTTATGAGAATTGTAAAATGGAACATTTGACATAAAAAAGGAAAATCAGTAAAACTTTTAAAAATAAAAAGTGGTGATATCCAATAATATCATTATATTTGCAATTGTCTCACACCCTCATATAATGCAATTCTGCCAGTTAAACTGCCAGAACAAATAAATCGGATGGGAATCGAGAGAGGAAAGGCACAAAAAACAAAAAAGCTCACTGGATCGCAAAAACACTTTCAATTTACGTTATATTTTTTGGCGTATTCGTACAGCAGAAAGCTATCAATGTCACTTACACAAATTGAAGGGGCATCGGTCGAGGCACTGCGGGGCTCCATTGAGGCTTCGACGGAGAACGGCAGGAGGGATGGGGCTCGTTGGACGCAGGTAATGCCCGTTAAAGCTTCACGCATGACATGCCAATGTGAGCGTGTTATGTTTGTTTTTTCACAGTTTTTTTATTGATATCAGAATGACGCGCTAAAGTGATGAAATCCGAACGTAGTCGGGAGAGAGCCAAGGGCGGCAGGTAAATTTTATTTCAGTTGATAGATTAAGATGTCATTAAAGTAAATATTATATTGATGCTATCACAAATTAAATAGCTTCTATGTATTTTTTCCTATGTATAATTTCTAATTTAAATGTTGTAGGGCCTGTAAAATGTTTTGTTCAGATAGCCTAAGTTCTTTTAATGAATTCTTAGTAATTATATTTTATGCGTGATATTTTTACTTCAGCTTGTCAATTCCTTTATGATTTTCAAGAGTAATAGATACTACTTATGATAGCTTGATGCTGAACTATATTCAAATAAAAATGCAAACATACAATATGAGTATAATTTAAGACATCGACTGAGGGTGCTTGACGGAATTTCAATGTCTAATTTGGATTATTGAGATTTTGTACACTTCCATGTATTTTACATGGAAGAACATAAAATACATAAAATACATGGAAGTGTACAAAATCTCAATAATCCAAATTCAATATGAGTATGTTAAAAGCAAAAACGTCACTGTCATTAAATTCATATCGTAAAAAATCAAATAAAAATGATACTGCGATAATGTCATTGCATATATTATTATATATATACACTCATTTTATAAATTCATTTCTAGCGATATTGCAATTGATCTTTTAAGTTGTATACATACACAATAATATGAAAAATTGTGCATTTATATGCCATTTTCAACTTTTTGTAGACAGTGACGTTTTTGCTTTTAACGTCCTCATATAATTCATGAGTTATTGTCAACAATAAACATATCGGACCGTATCTAACAATGCAACACCGTTTTCTTCGGTTGAGGCCAGAATCCCAGCAGGCACTCATCTTATTGATTTTGCAATCGATTTATGGATTTGTATTCAAAGAAATGGAGTTACGTCAAAATTTATTATCAACTATCCAATCCTAAAAGTAGAACGTATCGAAAGCGATGAGCTAGCCACTAATATATCCTAAGATTTCTGTCCTTACTTTCTCTGAAAAATAGAGGTTGGGTATTTGATTAACAGGCAGATTCCAGTAGAAGTTCATATGGTTCACAAAAAGAGAGGGTATTGTAAACAAAAATAAATAAATATTTTCAATAGAATTTTATTTTTTATTGTTTGAGTCTAACGATAGAAAATTAAAATGTAAAGTATTCGTTTTATAATGAATTAAGCAATACGTAACACAATGGTAAGTGCTTGTCTGGTTACAAATAATATTCACGCTATTTACGTTCTATGAAAGTTATTTATATCAAAAAGTAAATATGTAAACATTGAATTCTTGATTTCCACTCCTATGGATAAATCAGTTATCATTAAATCTCATTGAAGTCAATTTGGGAAGATTGACAAAGTGAAAGGCCCATCGCAATCGCATTATGGCGACAAAACCTGCGGCGAGAAAATCATGACGCGCTTGACGGCTTGCCAGTGTTATGGGTTTACTATCCGGAGCCACGGATCGGATAGGGTGGCTCAAGGACGGGGATGAAAAGGCTGAGAGATGTGACATTCGAATCAAGCGGTGACTTTTAAAATTAAAAGCAAAATGATGCTTTGATTTTCGCATAGGAGTTGTAGCTATTTTTTTGAATTAATGGTTAGGTTTCATTGAATGCTGTGGTAAAGTATCTTTTAGAAAAAAAGAATTATTAGTATTTTCGTAGTGCAAGGATAAAATTGTGTCTTTAGTGTCTATCTTTGTGAATTTAGTCAAAGTCGAAAATATTTCATTACGTTGAGTTATATTAGCAAGTTTTTTAGTGTGTTCAATAAAAGTAAACAAAATACCAGGCTACTTTAGATTATAATATGTCAATATTTAACTACAACGAATAAGTGTCTGTGACTCAATAACTGTTACTTCCAAAATGTTAACATTGCGTATAAATCATCCGCATGGTGATCCAAAATTTCCAAAACAATCTTCAATTGTTTATCAACAAGCAGAAAAGTTATTCAGGCCAAAAGTGGCTGCAGCGTAAACAGCGAGGCGGAGGGCGGAGGACGCCGGGCACAAGCTTCAGAGGCGCGAGGGCGTCGCCTCCGCGGCGCACTCTCCCCCATAATGGTAAAACTTTCCGAGAAAAAGTCCCGACGCGAATTTGATTAAGATCTATAAACCCGAGTTGAACTTTCACTATTAAAAGTAGTTAGTTGTTATAAAGGAATTTGTAAATTGTTGGCTGGAGTTCGTGAACTCTCGGTTTGTTTTAAGAGTCAACCTTGAAACAAGAAGAAAAGTCCTGTTAAACAAAGTTTGTGGGCCGCCACAGTTCAAGGATTGCGCCCGAACTGTCTGTCTGAACAACTTTGCCGATTAAAAGCTCAAAAGCTTCCAAAGTCATTTTAAAAGTTTATCTATGCCGCGCGGGGGGAGCTTTGTTATCATCTCGGCACAATACTTTAGTTGAAACCTAGTTTGAGTTGTTTTAAAAATCGATAGGCGAGTGTTGCCCTCTGACGAAGATAAAAGGCGCGCTTAAGTTTGGCGGGATTAGCAGCCAGGGTAGGTATACACTAGGCTATGTTTAGATTTCTCGACAAAAGGAAGCACTGTACAAGCAAACAAGTAGAAAATTTCAGAACGCATGTAATATTGAAAACATATCCACCTGTAATGATATGACTTTGTCTGCTTATAAAAATATGGAGATTTTCATTTATGCTTCAAATATTATTATCATTTTATAATAAAATTGCAATAACTAAAAAGAATTCATGAAAGACAGCGTTTGTGTAGTAGGTTGAAATACAATCAGTCAGCCAAATATTTTTTTGAACATTCTCTGCGTCATATTTTTCGACAGCAAAATAAGCCGTTTTCAAAATGAATATTCAATTTAATTCTTTGATGACCTTTCACCTTTCTATAGTGAAACTATTATTAAAACAAAAGTACATAAAAACTGTATTTTTTTTATTTAAAAAATCGTATTGATAAATACGTGTATACGGAGTGATACAATCATATTATACAATTAAATTTATAATAAGTTATGTAATCATAATTCCTGACAACAATTATTGAAATCACAATCGATCTGTACATTGTAAATGTTTTACTTAAAAAAAATAATACATTATGTTATGAACAGTAATAAAATTTTATCATTATTTAAAAAATTAAAACTAAATATGCTTTAATATAAAAGGGTATTATTAATTCAATCCGCATTTTACTCCTCGTCCCATAAACCAGCTTTAATATTTCTCATTTTTGTTGAAAAATTCTCATTTCTCCTCTCGTAGAAGCAAGCTTATTTATGCATTGCTTTAACTTTAATCCAGTACTTAGTTTTTATTGTGCGTTACAGTTGAAACTGGAATAGAGCAATATGTTACAAAGTGCAAGGAAGGCGTTTGCTTTGTTGGGTTGTGTAGTATTTTATTTTTCAACAAAGCGAATTTTTTTAGAATTAATCATTTACAGAATTTTACGTAGGACCACAATGAATTATTTTTTACGTTTTGATAATTTATTATTACTGACGAAGAAACTTTTATAATTTTTTTAGTGCCAAGTAAAGATTAATGTTAGTTTTCATTAATTGACACTAAATCAACTGATAGGATATATAGTATATGTGTTTAAAAAGAAAATTTATTATTATTAATGATATTAATTGCACCATTTAAAATCAATTATATTATATTACAATAAAACACATCAGATTTTCTGGTATAATCCTAAGCTGGACCTAATTTCAAAAGTTTTTTAAGTAATCTTATATTGTGACAGATCGATATAACTATAACTAACAAATATACATATGAAATTCTTGGAAATATATTTAGGTAGGGTTTTGCATTTGGGTTCACTATCCAAGAGCATATATTTCCGTTCTCCCTAAGTTTACCTGAGAAAAATTATGACTGTCGATTCTGAGAAAACCAGTGACCATCGTGTCGCATCATCCTACCAATTATTATTATTTAAAAATAACTAAAAATACAAATAAACGTGCAGGCGAAAATAATCCTATATTTAATATTTTTGCATGGTGAATTTTTTGAAATTTGGCATACTGTTCGCGGCCGGGCGGAAAGTCTCTACGGCCCGGCACTGGGCCGTCGACCATCGCTTAGGGAACACTGGTTTAAAAATTCTGGCTGTCGAGTTAATCAATTGTATTATTGTTTTAAAATTTTATTTTTAAAGGTGTTTACTGTCAATAGTTCATTCATTGTTTTGGTACTAATATGTATAATAAATAAATATCTGATATGAAAGCAATTGGTAACTGACCTACATGTACGAATCGATGATATTTGTAATGCGTTGTTTTTAAACTATGAACCAATTTTTGAATATTTGTTTACGTGATTACACTATTCAATTTAACATTAAAGTTACGGAGAATATCATTAATATAAACTGAAGTAAATATTTAAATAAATATAATAGCTTATGATAAATATGCATAAATCATTTATCATAACATGACATCCTGATATTAATTATCTACACCACTGTCAAATATCGTGAGGGTCGGTATAAAAGTAGAAATCTGAGAAAATATTTTGAAATTCAACACAGCAGCTGAAACGTGTACTCCAGACGTGACAAATGCGCTGTATTCTCGATTCTAACTGATAATTTAACCAATTTATGGACTGATTTTCACTGCATATTATACTAATACTCTGATGGAATCTCCAGAAATATACTAAACATTAATATAATATATAAGCTAAGCGTTAATTTAATATTTATGCTGAGAAAATCAGAATATTAATGGAATTTTTTAAAGGATAAGTAATACATTAAAACCCATTCAAGAAATTAGCGAAGTCTTAGAACGGATTAAAAATGAAGTATTACAGCCGCTATTTCCTTTGTAGGGTTTGTTCTGGACCACTGTAAACCTCTTGCAATAGGATGTAATAAAAAAAAATGTTCGATATTTGAAATTTTTTACCACTTTGATTAATTCATTTCGATTGCTTAGAGTTAAAAGGTTATAACTCCAACTTTGGTCGAAAATGTGTTAAATACTGGAATGTGTCAAAGATAGTCTATATTTTTATCTATTAAAATATTATATCTCTTAAACTTACCGCCATAAAATTATACACGTATTACAATATATTGTAACTCCTCTCAGTAAAAAAATTACTATGTTTTTGACCATAAATATAATTTACACACTGATAACACTGGATATACAATAGTGTCAGTGGCAATCTTGGTATGATAGTTTGTTTGATATTTAGTTGCCAGTGGGCTAATAATTTATATTACGGTTAAAAGATTTTTTCAAAACGCCAAAATAGCTAGACTGGAGAAATTTCAACCAATCCAAAACTAATTAACCCAATGTTGAAATATCTAAATATTAAGAAATACAAACATTTGCCACCTGTACTACAGTTGGTATTAAATTTTAATACCAACCATTTAATAGCCTCGTAGATAATTGATAACACATTAGCGCTTTCATCTTATTCAGATACGTGGTCAGATCCCCGAATTTATACGTTTTCATAACTTTTCATCCATGCTATCAGACCCTGAAAGCGGGGCGCATAGAATGCGATTAGCTAACTAAAATTACCTCTAAAAATAAGTTATACAACTATCACTCGTTAAACACCTTCTGTTTAAATGATCTATTATCATTGGGAGTGGACATAGATTACAGACTAAAAAATATTGTAAGCGTTATAATAAATAATGAGCATCAGATAAAATATCGAATAGTGTTTTGTATTGTGTATAAATAACTAAGCTTTTTACCGCCAAGGCAGTCTGCATGCACGTAAAGTTAGTGCATCTGTATCACCTAAATCGGCGGCAGACGCGCGAAACAGCGTCGCTAGCGTCTACGCGGGAAGGACGTGATCTGCCGCTCTCGGTAATTATTGCGTGAATTATTGGAGTCGACGCGCCGAAGATAACACGTTTTGCGGTACGTATGCCACCCGCCAGCCCTATCCCATTTTCCCCAGGGCGCCAAGAGACTGCATATGAAGTCGGCGACACTGCGAAAGAAAAGGCGGGAAGCGCTATTTATGGCACGCGATTTGAACGTGGAACAATGTAAAAGACAACAATAATCGTTTTGTATTGGCTAACATATTTATACTATTCACCGTCTTGCTTACATGTATTATAATATAAGCTATACATATGTAATACGATTATTTAATAAAACTTTTCATCGTTGTTAATAAACGCAGCGTGGCAGTTAAAAGAAGCATAACATAATACTTTGAGTGAGTAAGTTACTTATTATTACTATAAATAGCACTAAAATACATATTTTGCCACCAATGTTGCGGTGCACGAAGTTATAGAATTTTTGATGAGTAGTACCGTTCTATATCTTCGTTCTGAATTAAGTCTTGTTATTTTGTATAGGAATCTGGGATGATTTTTTCAATACCTTTATATATTTATGAATTGTTTCATAAACTCTGCTATAATTTACGTATAAAAGCGATTTAATTAAAACTGATTATTGTAATTACGCATACTGTGTGGCACGAAAACTTTTCTTTATATGAAAATGATTTATTCAACGTTTTTTTATTATAATTATATAACAGAATAAGCGTGAAAATTTCCAAGATGTCATTTACCTTTCCACGCATCAAATTATACTTAACGAGCACCACTTAAAAAATCTGATACTCGAAAGCAAAGTGGGTAGCGAAGATACCACGTGCAAAAAAGCAGTTTGGGGCGCAGTAATGGCGACACCGAAGTACAAAGTCGCTTCTTTGCGAGGCTCTCTGCGTCCCAGGCGGGCAATACGACCAGGCGACAGGTGAGCCCGCCGCTCGGAAAAACGCCGATAAAAATGAAAATTCGCAAGACACCGTCGAAATTAGCCAAGTGCCAAGTGCTAGCCGTCAAATTGCAGCATGAAAAATAAATATGCATTGCCTGTTCGACGCCCCGCCACTCGTCTGAGAGACGGGCGGGGGCGCTCCGAGGGCCGACAAAGTATCCGTACTTAGGTGTACTTAAGGTTTATAGGTTCCGCGCGTAATATTACTTAATATTTCAATGGAATACTTTTGAAATTACGCTTTGGCAAGGGAGATTTTTGAATATTCATGAATTTGTTATTTTTAGTATTTAAAATTTCAAGATTCATTCAACGTCTGATACCATCTGTCCACCGTTGAGCTGAGAACTCAAAGTATTCTCTTAACACATATTTTACACAGAAAGAAATTTCAGCTATTTCTAAAAATAAAAAGGGTAATTATCTTACCACTACCTTAATATGTCTGGAGTCGATGGTATAACTGCAGAAAATGATTGAGCAAATTTTTCAACATGTCATGTTTTTAAAAAAAAATAGTACGATTAAGAAACTTCGGGTGACTCGATGGAAAAAGGATTTTGTAGAAAGACTCACCAACGAATATAACTAAAAATGATGACCATATTTATGTGAAAGAAGTCTGAATTCGTTTCTTGATCCGTCATAAAACTTAACTAAGACTTGTTGTTACTATGTGTTTTTTTCTTGGGCGCATGCCCTTTTTTACTCTACACAAAAAAATGTGCCATTCATGTTTAAGAAATAGAATAAAAATAACTTACCCTTGACTTCTTATATCCACTAAAAGTGAAGGATGAAATATTTTTGTCCCAATACGTCTTTCGATCTGAAAGAAAATAATAAAAAAATATTATAGTAAAGCAATTACACATCTCGAAAAATTGTTTTCTTTTCGAAGTTGGTGGGTGACTGATTATCTATAATTTAAAAAAATATATTTTTTCAAGTTATTTTCACAAATCTAGTAAAGTATTTTTTCTGACGAGGTTTTGTTATTTATAATTGAATCTTTTATAAAGGGAAGAAAAGATTTTTCAGGCAGGCTTTAACTGTTACAACAATTTTACAGCGCTGCAAATATGTCTAAATTAATTAACATATAGTTCAATTAGTACATGCTAATTAGGTGACGAGTTCCATCTGAAAAAGTAGACAACCAATTTTAAAATAAACGATAGAATGGAGACATTATTTTACACTGTTGTCAACAAACTAGTTATTGTTTGAAAACACTTTCGTATTATATTGATTTTTTCCTGAGATTTAAACATTTATAATTAGGTGTTTAATAATTTAATACTTTCCAAGTATAGTCAGTAGAAGAATTCTTAAAAATATCTTATTACTGACCCAGAAATATCAATAGATTGCAAAATTGTATTTACATATAACTGCATATTTAACATAAATTTCATTTTTTTGTGGTGTTGTCTGATTAATGAATTGGATGGTCGATATTGTTACATTGTTGAGTAGTTTATATGCTTAGTAATATGAAGTCTACAATGGGTGTATCATAACCGATACATCCTCTTTATAAATGGATTTGTACTAGCAAGGATTGGTGATGAACAAATTGAGAAATATCATACAGTTGGATAAAAATATATTAGTTTATTTTCCCCCAATTAATTCCATTGTAATAAAACAATACCACTTTGTACACAACAATGATTTTGGTAATCTAGTTATCATATCATAGAATAGTCGTGAAATGGTATTTGGTCGAGAAATGCATGTGAAGTATAATGCAAGCTAGAGTATGTGTGAATTTGCTATTGCTCGTTCTAAAGATGAAGACTTGGTCATAAAATATGCATAGAAGCAGTAAAATACGACTGTAAATCAAACGAAATTCCGTCATATCACCTAAATCTACATATATCCAGACAAAAAGCATTGTCACTCGCTGCATTTGTTATATACTATATAAAATAGCATTGTAATATTGTGAACATTTTTGTTTAAATTTAAAAAATATGTCAATGTTAGAATACTAGAATAGTTATAAAAATGTTCTGAAAATAACCTTAAATTATAATAAAAACAATACGTTTTCCATAACAGTTAATTGCAAATTGCACTTTATTTTTTAAAATCGCTTGATAAAAACTTACACCCTTTCAATAACAAAAAACTGCAATCAGTTAATAAATGTTGAAATAATTGGTTGATTATTTATTTTTGTAATAATTTATTACTACGCGCTTCCTTAATGTTAATTTATATTAATAATATAGATATTTTGCAGCTTATTTGAATTCACTATCATTTTTACATTATCATTTTTACTTTACTCGTATGTTAAATTCAATGTTAGATATTTAATTATCAGCATATAAACGCGAAGTATTTCGATTGCCAATGTATGTCGTATACTTTAGTTTTATTAGATATATTTCTTTATTTAGAGTGAAATATTCGTAGTTGAGTTTTTTATAAAATATTATAGTTTATATCAAAAAAAGAAAACAGTTAAAGTCATAATAAAATGCCGTTCCTTTAAATAGTCGAAAACACAATAAGAATTACACGGGTAAAAATACCGAATGGACGGTTTCATCCAATGATTTTCTAATCGAAACCGATGTTTTTAATATTTTCATATCTGTCCTCCTAGATAACCTTCGATCTTCCTATCTGATCTTGAAAACGGGACGTAGAGAAAGCGACTTGCTAACTACTTTCACTTGCCTTACTTAACATGAAAAGAGATGTTGAGTGGCTGACTTAAAAATCGTTAAAATGTTTCATTAGTAGTCCACATTGGAAACAGATATATTTAATTTATCACTACACTTAACAAAATACCATACAATGCTTTACTCTGAAGTAAACACGGCTAAAATTATGGAGACTACCTCGGCAGTAATAATATCATTCTCTATAAATCTTAAGCATGAGAATGCCAATTTCAAGTACAGAGTCGATACTATTGTACCATTGTTATTTCAAAGGTGTGATAATAAATTCCTCTTCAAAATTTATAGCTGCATCTCAGATTTAATAGTCTTGCACATTTAATGCCTTTTGGTATAATGCCGTGATAAGTTATTTCTAGTATGCATTCATAAGTATAGAAATGTTTGAAGTCGAATTTTACTAATAATAAAGGTAAATTAGTTTTGCAATGCTAGTCACTGTAGGTGAGTGGCAAAGATCTAGGGATTTTAACGTACTCGGTAGCGTAGTCATGGTTTCGAATCCCCGAATGGACAGTTCCGCACATCGACTTTTCACTAAGGCATGGATGTCTTTTATGTATTTATATCTTCCCATCCACTATATTTCATCCTGTAAACCTGGCACAGAAATAGAGTGATTAACTAAATACTGGTTATTACGTAATCCCATCATTTTCTCTTTAACCTTCACGTTTTCATGCTAAAAAAATTCTTTCCGATCTCATGCAGTCACATTTTGTTAGCGTGTGAGTTTTGTCATATAAACGCATTTATAAAATAAAATGACAATCGATAAAAATTAAATACAGTTTTATGTAGCATTAAGTAATTTTTTTACGCTATATTTTGTGTGTAAAATCAAACCATGCGAAATTATCGAAATTCTTCATAGCAGAACAAGCTTGAAACGTGTCTCGGTGCCGTTTGAAACAAAACGGTTGTATACGGTACGGTCATACATCTCAGATTGTTACTTTACCATATTATAATTTTGTATTTTTGATGGTAAAACTGACGATTTAAAATTTTTAATTAAAATGTGTACGGCGTAAAACGTTTTAAATTCAGTATTTTAATATTTTATGATATTATATATTCGTGTTAAAAAAACAGCATAAGAAATACAACAGTTTAATATTACTTTGGATTGCCAGTGAATCATCAAAACGACAGTTTAACAATTTTTTTAAAAATCATATCCGCTCCCTATTCGGAGCATATGGCCATCACGTAGTTCTTCCAAGCTTCTCTGTCCCCCGCCAGCCTCCTCACCTCCTCAAAGGTTATCCCAGCGTCCCGTAGCTCCTCTGAATACATCCAATGGATGGTAATCAGCGGCCTTCCAGGGCGACGGAATCCATCTGGTTGGTGGAAGACACAGGCAGGATTCAGGTTCCCCTGGAGCATCCACAGCACGTGTCCAAGCCAAGTTCATTGTCGCTTTTTTATTTTGGACGTAATAAGAGGCTGGTCCGTCCACTCTCTTACCTCCGAGTTCCTGACAAAATCAAACCACCGTACTCCTAGTTCCTAGTATTCGCCACAAACACTTGTTTTCAAAGCACAGTATACGGTTACCTTGTGCCTTGGTGAGATGCCATGACTCGCAACCGTAGAGAAACACCGTCAGGATGCATGCGTTGAATAAGTGGCACTTGGTTCTGACCGAGTACAACCGTCAGTCCCAGACTTTCCGCATTGAGTTAAAAGTTGCTCCAGCTATCCCTAATCGGATTGCGAGCTCTTTACGCAGATTGCCATCTCCCGTGATGTGTACCCCAAGTACCTAAAGCCGTCGATTCTCTCGATGTCTTGCCCCGCGCTCGTCAGAGGGTAGTCTGGGTCTGGACAGAAACCGTTGCAGAGCACATTGGTTTTACTCGCATTGACTTTGAGGCCAATGCGATACGAGTTGCGCTGTAGCCTGTGCATTGGTTCCTGAACACCCTCGACAGATTTGTCAAATATGACAACGTCGTTAGCATACCAATACCTGGTTATAACTAAATGATGCCCTTATATTTCGCTATTTGTATGTTGGCAACAATGGTTCTTATCATTGTAAGTAGGCGGCAAGTAGCCTTGTTAACCTATTGTAGTGTAAAATGTATTTATTATGGATTTAAAAAAAGCTCAACGAGAGATGTTTTGCCAAAATTACGATGTTAATAAAATATTTATTCCTTTTTCGCGTCTGGTCACAAAAATAACATCAAAGTGGGCGTATGTTTGTAAACACCGCCTTTGGCTACAGATCCGATAAGGCTAATCTAAATACGCAATAATAATATTTCCACTACGGCGATCGTGCGGGTGGAACAGCAGAGAGCATGCAACAACTTTTGTTTTCATAACATGAAGACATCATTCCGCCCTCGCGATCCCGCCGCCCCCGCTCTCGCAGCCATCAAACGCTGCCGAATGAATTTTATGAATCGGCAATAAAATGCTCGGATTTACGAGTCGCGCCCTCCGCCGCCTGTGCCTGCTATCCCAATACTTCGCGAGCGGGGTAAGAATAAAAATCTTTTATTGTGATTCATTTGGATTAATTTCGCGATAAAAGATTAAGTAATACTTCGTATGTGTACTCAATAACTAATGAAGTAAAATGACATGTTCACTGATAAAAAGGTTACAAATACCGTTTTTCGAAAGTATAATTCAGGCGTGTTTTTTTCATTTAAAAAAATACTATTACCAGACTGAGGAAGTTTAAATATATATTCTGTCAATCTGTGTAACTTTGACCCAGTTCCGAGGGTTTTTGTATTTTTATGGTTCGCCATTGGATTTATGTATGCTATTGTTGTACATAAAAATGAGCTAATGTTTTTAGATGAAATTTGATTAATATAAATAGATTTATTGTTATAACTGATACATAAATATAGATAAAACGAGGTGAGAAAAATTTTCATCCAAATCGGGTAACTTTGCCCCACGATACAAATAATCACTGTGATTACAATAAATTCAATGTTTTGTTGGCAACTTTTCTTTATGCTTTCACATATTCTGTACATAATTGAGATGGAAAAAAAATATACAGCATTTGGTTTAAAAATTAGTAATACAAATTGAAAATATGGCTTACTCAATTTATTTTATCAAGAAAAGTTTTTGATTTGTGTTTTATCATTCCAAGCTGACAGCTTACAAATTCAACTATAAAACAAATTGTGTTGCACATTAGTTCATATTTTTACCACCAGCGGCTACTTAATACCTTTTCTTAACTAAGCAATATTTAAATATTATCATAGCTTTTTCTATGTGGTGGGACAATCTTAGACAGATGGGTAAACTTACCCAAATAGATGGTAGTTCATTCTCTTTTCATTTAAAACGTAGCTTACGACACTGACGTAGTTATGAGCTACTACCAACATTACTTGGCCAGCGCCAAATTTGGAACTAGACTTGTCAGTTTAGAATAAATTTCTCCAATTGGTATTATTATGCAAAATAAATATCTTGTCTACTTTTAATAACCATCGCTAAAATATCAGTTTTAGAATTTATTTAAATTTCAGTTCTGGTTGAGTATGACAACATTTCTAACGCGACGGTGGCACTCTCACTAGTGGCCAAGTTAAATTGGTACAACTACAGTAATGAGCACTAGCCACATTCTAATCTCATAAATCTATATTTACTCTCACTAAAGAGTTGTTGAGTTACAATTTTTTATGGCTTCACACATATTATATGAAAATAGCGAACAAAATTGAAAAATATTATTATTTCAAGCAAGTCAATAGTGCAGTATATGTAATGAAAACCTCTAAATGTATATATACTATACTATATAGAATTCTATTGTGAAACCGTTTCTCATTCCTAGGTTAATCTTTCGTCAGGTATAACAAAAAGCGTCACCATATTTCTACAAATAAAACATTATTCAGTTTTCTTATGTAAGATTTTATACATAGATTCTAATTTAATTAAATACGTTTTGAAAACAGTTAAGCAGTAACAGTAAACTTATGTTATAAAAGTGTTCATTTAAAAAATCGCGAAAACAAACAAATCATTTTGTAAATAAAATTCTGACAGATTAGCGTGACGACAGCACATTGATTTAAAATACATTTATTGCCAAACTTTTAAGGTAAGAAACACGTCTAAACTGCTTCATCAACTGTTTCTATACGGGTCTTTTTTTCTGGAAATTTGTAGATGATGTGAAAATATAGATGAACAAGATGGTAAGAAAAAAAAAATGTTTTTCAGACATTTAAGTTATTGAAGACGATTTCATTCAAGTATTACTATTTTCAATTTTGATCAGAATAAAAATATGAACGGTCTGAATAAAATTATTGATTTTCTGAATAGAATTATTATACGGTCAGAATAAAAGATTAGGCAAGAAATACTGAACGTAAATAATTTATTCTACCCTCTGTAATTTTGACCGATACATTATGGCCATTTAATATAAATTCTGACCAATGTAATATAAATTCTTATGAATGTATTAAAAATTATGCCAAAAACTGAATTAATATTCTGAGCAGAAAAATGCGAGTCTTTAAAATAAAACTACCTTGTCAATATCCCGATATAGATTAATTATAAATAACTTTTTGTTTTCCATTATATAAGAATCCTCGCCACGGGCACACAGTCATGTTGTATATATTTTATGAACTACTATGGAAAATACAGCAAGGAGCGAAGTAGATCGTGATTAATGGCGAAAAATATTGTGCGGGAAGTAAAAAGACCGGCCGGACGATGCGAGCTGGCGCTTCTATAAATATTGTTTAGTTCGGGATATTTGATAAAAATGTGGACGGCATGTGCTGCCTCCGACAAGAATGCAGTATTTCCGTTCGATATGTGAATGATTATAAAAAAGCATATGAATATTCAAAGCGCATAGATAATATTGTCTTGGTAATAGATTCAGTTATAAATCTGCTCTTTTTTGAACATGTGTATGTTATTTATAAATATTAGATAGATCGATTTTGTAAGGCAATCAAAATATTAACTTATCTAAAAAAAATAGATTAAAAAAAGGACATTCAATGGTATTACAGTTGAAAACTATGAGCCATTAATATTACAACTAAAATAAAGAAAACAGACACAAAGAAATGGTTAATATATTAAATTCTTATACAGATATTCAATCAAGTAAAAAAATGTGTACAATATCACCGTTGAATATAATATATCTTTTCTAAGCGATGTGTTTATCAGCCAGATAGAGCTTGCAACTGGTTTCTCACATGACAAGTTAAAATAAATAAATAAGATGGTTATGATTTTAGGCACGTAGAAAGAAATAGGAAGCGCTTAAGTCTATTATAATCTTGAGAAGTTCAGTATTGTTTTAAAATCAAAAAAAATCTTTAAGATTTAAGATAGTGAAACGACAGTACAACCTAAATGAAATTTGAATGTGCAAATAGAATGTATTATTAAATTATTATCGAATTGAACATATTGATTGTTAAATAAAATATCGGATACATATCCTGTACACTAGTTTCAATTGTAGCTTAGATATATTTAAAAAATGGCTTTGTATTGCGATTGACTAAAAAATCAAATCGGTTTCTCTAATATCGTAGAATAATATAAGATAGTCGTAATTGTAAAATCTTATAATTACAGCAAGATATAGTCACTAACATCACTAATAAATCGTTATAATGAAGTTTTCAGTATATTTTTGTTGTAGAGATCGTAATATTTTGGTTATGTTGGATGCAAATCAGGGGTAGCAATCGCCCATAAGTCATGAAACGCTTGCGGTACTTACTAGTGGGCCAACAGTCCGGTCTGTCCAAATATAACTTATGTCGCTCAATTTGTTTCACTTTATTGAATGCTCTTGTGAGACGTCAGGTCATATTGAGGAAGTTTTATGATACAATATATAAAAAGCAAAATAAATGAGAGATACAATATAAATATAAAAATGTTTTTTCGAATCGCTTTATAAGAACTACGTGATAGTATTAAACTTTGGTGTGAGATTGTATGCTGCAAATCTAATTTCAAACTCCCCAAAAAAATTTGGAAAAGTGTTGCATATAATTTATAATAAATATTGTCACTGTACTGGCAGAAGTTTGTTAGTAACATATTTACAGTACTAAGTAAACAGCAAATGAAAATTTTAGATCGTGTGATAAAGTCTTTAGCCTTGGTATTTTATGTTACATAGATTATTATAATATCAAAATACACATGGATTTATGCCAATCTAATACTAATCAAGTTAGGGATCAATAGACAGAGACAAATGCTTGCCTAGAAATGCATTAATATACTTACTGATAAAATAGAATACTGTTTTTTTTTCTAAACTGGTATAATTAGTCCACCTACTGAATTATTCCAGACAAAGAATTGATATTCAAGAATCTCATTGTGCACTTACTTAGTTTCCGTCAATTTTGTTACTAACTATCTTCTGCCGGTACGGTGAAGATATGAGTTATGCTTGAATCAGGTTGTACAAGTGTTTAAAATCAATTAGTCTTTAAGCCATATCCAGAGATTATTGTTCCTTCTGAAAACGGATGTTGGTTGAACTTATAGTAAGTGTTTCTTATTTTTGAGGGTTAAATCTTCATTTATGTGTTTATTGGTTTAACAAATTGAAAGCGGTTTTGGTTTATAAAATTTGGAGGATCCGAGTACAATTCGCTTGTAAATTTTATTTTAATTTGTCAATGCTAAAAAGCGTTCTAGTTAAAAAGGAAGGTAGTAGAATTACTTTTGATGTAAATGAATTCAGATAAAACATACAAAACGAAGTCAAAGTTTTTCGATATTTACCTAGCTGTCATATACAAAGGTTCTGTAATTTGTGATTTACATGTTGTGTATCATAAAATAATAATTATTTTGTCATTATTAATACAAATATATGTAAATATATAAATTTTAAACAGTCAGTAAAAGGCGAATGTTTATTTTTGTCGTTGAAGAAAACGAAATAAATGTAAATCTGCGTGTTTTATGGTATACGTGTGTAGAATAAAGGCACCCTAAATATCAATTTTACAAAATCGTAAAGGTAGACGTGATCTTTTTAAATATAATATTCATTTCTTGCGATGTTACCGTTTTGTTTTGAAAACACTGTTTTATGAATGTAGACTGATTGTTTAAGCTTACACATTTCAGTTCATGTTTGATTAAAAGGTATATCGTATTTTTTTATTGGAAACACAGTTAAAACGGACATATACCTAGATCTGATATAAAATGTTTTCTTTTGTACTAAAAAACAGAAATTTTAGATAAGATTGTTGTATGCACATTAAATATAGTCTGAATGAAGGAAGTCAAAGTGTAAATATTATTATAGCTTAGATTAAAAAATCTATAGATGGATGTATGATTGTCAATCATGAATTATCCTGATAACTAAGAAGCCATATTTGCTAAATTAATAACACATGAGGAAGAACGCAGAAAAAAATTAGGTTTTTATTTTTACTGCAGAAGATATCATCTGAGTAAGCATTATAATTATTAATGGATAGTTTTGAAGATGAAATTATGTCAATATAACAAGTGATTCAAATAATATAGATAATAAAGTAATATTTGTTGCATAGATATTTCAGATCTTGTTAAGGAACTGGAATATGTATACTAATGACGACTGATGTTAATGTTGATATTATAATTACTTTCTTTTCAGCAAACTATGGAGAAAATCACGTACGCTAGTCCATTAAAGTGTCGTTTTATAGTGCCACCGGCACAAATTGCCGATGGTAATAAGCCTCGCGTGGACGTCTCGCGGTTCGCGTTTCGCGGCACCACTTACAGCCAACACACGACTGAAATCAGCAGATGTCACGTAATTTGACATTTAGTTCCGTCGGTATTGCGATTTCACATCCAAGTCAGTAGACGTTGGCAATTTCAGCTCGTTAGCTGGCTGAAAATGGCTGAAAACGATAAGGCTCACGCGGCGTCGTTCCGTCGACATCTCGCGGAAGGAGGAAATTGTCGCCGAGGGTCTGCGGCTAAAACCAAGCTTGGAACACTTCTTATATAAACATCTTATATGTTTTTGTTCAACATAATCAAAAACAAATTAATGTTATAAAAATTAAGCACAGTATTTTTTATGTATGACCAAGCACGGTTTCTTTCAACAAAGAATCACTTTCTTCTTAAATGTTAATGAGTTGAAAGAGCAACAACTCCGATAAAGATTTTTAATATTTGAATAATCGCTCGTTTTTCATTCATTTAATACGTATCCCTTAGTCAACCACTATTTCGTAAACCGGTATCGAACATATTTTAAAAATAACAAACAATTTGTTTTCTACTCCTTCTTTTGTATTTTTATAATGATTGGAATCCGTTTTGCTTATCACGAACATTATCAATTTATGAGTTCAGCTGATACTGCTCGTGATTAGTAAAACCAGTTGTGAGCATTTTAAAAATGTGGAAGCAGTATAAAACAAATTGTGTGCTAATTTAAGAATCTAATGCCTTTCCACCGAGAATTGACAGTTAACACCATACAAATATATATGAAGAACAGTTTATTTAATATTCCGGAAGTCATAAAATAATATAATATTGTGATTGTGGTGAATGGTGTGGTAGTGTGTAAAAGTGCGAGATAAAATTTATAAATTAATTTAATAATAAATGAAAACCATAAATCACCATAATCATTATATGAGTCCAAGAGAATATATTATATCATTGATATTTTAAATATGATCTACTGTACCAATGCTAGGCTTGAATGCCTAAAAAATAGTCTTCGTTATCTTAAAACTTTCCATGCACGAGGTTCAACTGTATAATTATGGGACAAATTAAATATTTATTGAAGATTATTTATTATATTCATTCTGAAGATAAACGGATCGAACAAGTGAATCTTTATCCAGATTTATAGATTAACGTAATCTCAGGGTACATACCTATTAAGCCATTAGTTAAATATTTGTGATATTGAAACTGTTATTAAATGATATGGGAGACGACATAATATTATTCTACTGATAATAAATTACTAGCTACTCCGTTTTCGATAAAATAGAATATATTATTTGAATCACATAATAAATGTTCATTTATTTCTAAGATTTGACAGTTCCCTGTAAATATTTCATTTTTGTATGGAGTGATAGAGAGGAAAACTACGTAAAATTGCAATGTGTCACTTTTAAGAAGATGCATATGTTTTTTCTATGTAATCAGCATTAAAACAATTGAGAAAAGTGCTCAACTTCACGAAGCATGATCTAAACACGAGTAACGTGCAATACCTCTTTACGATTTTATTTTATATAATGGGTGACATAATATAATTAATATATTAACCAAAAATATAGTAGAAAGAAGAATGCAAAGTTGCATTGGATATTTAGAACATCTCGTTTAGTGCAAATTACGTTTAATTTTTGATATATTGGAAGCTAATCAATTCATTTTCTAGGATGGGAAAGCGCAAATGAGGTGACAAACCGTGCTCTATACGAAAATACTATCGTTTCGAGCAGTATTACACACTTACCCCAAGTTTGTGCCTATATGCCGCGTACATGGTGAGAAATTATGCAAAACAAGCGTGGGGCTCGCGCCACTAAATGGCTTTTGAATTTGATAGCTCAAGATGTCTCCACAGGGGTGCGAGATCGGAAGAACGTGTGCCACCGATCCAAGAAATATGTAAGGTAGGCTTTGCGGAGAAGGGTTGTAAACGACGCCAGAGGTGGGAAATTTAAGAAAATATTGAACTCACAAATTGGAACGGTGAAAAAGAAAATCGAATAAATGTTCCTTTTCAAATTTTTAAAATCTTTTTCACCGTACAGAAGTGGAATAGAATAGAATGCAGAAGATAAAAGTATGTTTTATACCTTGAAATTAAAACGTAATATTATGAATTTAATTGAATAAATTGTATGATATTATGGTGTCTATATAATTGTGCACGATTAACAAATTGGTTGTTCTTTTTTAATTCAAAGTTTCCTGTTGATTATTTAACCATTTTCATAATATTATGATTTGGATTATATACAGAAATAATTAAGAGTTTTCAGCAAAGTGGTTTACATGACTGTTTGACTAAAAATATTCCAATGAATTTATTTATGAATTATCATTATTTGCCATTAGCAGCTGTAATAGATGGCACTTACAATGAAACCAAAAAATTGTGGTAAACGGTAGTAAAGAAACTTATTGTGAAATTAATTGAAATATTAATGGAATGTTTAGCATTTCTGTAGAATTGTCTCAAAAGGCTTGTCTCGCCGATACTCGACTGGAGTGTAGAGAGAGATTCGCACACGTGAGTGGTATGTAGGTACCATTCCAAGTGTTTGTTCTATACACACATGTTCACACAATTACCTCTTTATGTGATTAAATGCTCTTGTCGGCACTACATTGTTTATTGCCACATTCGCATCAACAAATCAGTTCGCCGCTTCTTGCGACTCAGCGATTGGAATGTATTGTTTCACATAAAGGAAGGCTCTTTAAGTGATGATATTTTAAAATAAATTTCAGCGGGCTAATGCTCTATTCATTCAACAATTAATAAATGGTTATAAAAACTAAATAATTAAAATATCAATTAAGCGAATTAATAATTTAATGACAGGCTGTAGTCTAATGGTCAATATTGTTAGCTTCAACTTAGTTGTTATCCCAGTAGTTAGTTCCGGATAATTAATTCTAAAAAAAGGACATAGCGAGAACGATAAGCTAATCACTAGTACTGTTTGAGTTTACTCTGAAAAATGAGGGTTTGAGTAAATGTGTAACAGCTGTTCTCATAGAACAATTTCTTTTGAGATAAGCTTCTTTAAGAGTCCATATGCTCTATATTGAGAACGGACATGGTTAAAAAAAACAATGATCATTTAAAAATACCATTTTTAGTTTGTAAAAGGGTATATTGATATTATGAGCATGCGTCTTGTCAATATTTTTATACTCTGTAGACTTTCTATTGTCGATTGATTGACTGAGTTGAATCGGTTTTCACTTGGTGTATGTGATACTTTATATCCTTCATTTCCTGAAAATTCAGGTAGTTTTTCTTAAAACACAATTTGTTTTGTAGTACTACCACATTTTTTTGTTATTAACAGGATTGGTTTTGATCATCGCGTTATCAACTGATAACTATAAAAAATGTGGAAGTAGTGCAAAACGAATGGTGTTTAATTTTTAAAATATAATACCTATCCAACAAGTATTGAATGTTAACAAATTCAAACATGATTCAGGTAAATAGAAATTGTCGTACAACTAGTTCGAGAAGGTAATCACTAAAAGCTATCAATCTGTTCGTTGTTCGTATTAAAATAAATTACAACAAAATAATAAATATTTTGAGTTTATGACGTTTAAGTGCTATTCACACTTAAGCAAAGCTTTTTTTTATTATTGAATAGCTTAAGAACTAAAAAGAAATATTTATTACTTACTTGAATATTACGTGCAGAATAATATATATCTTATAGATAAAAATTAGCTCTACCCCCCCTATACGGACATTATGTCTGTTCAAATCGTAGGGTAAGAGATCTCAGCAATGGCCACTGGCTTTGAATATTATCAGAGCCGAAATATTAACTCAAATAAAATAACAATCATCTCAATTTTGAAAGGAGAAGGCGGTGGAGGGTGGGTGGTTGTTTTAAAACGGCGCTTTAGAGCAGCAGTGGGGTGCCTCGCCGGTATGCCAGCATCAATCATCCTAAAGGGCTTCACTTATCCGTCAAACTGGATGGAGAGATTTCATTTCTTTTCCCTCATTTTCCAGCCAGCATCTGCCTATCTATCGTCGTAACCTCGCTGACGCAGTGGTGGAATTATGAATATTCAAAATCATCTTAATTAACTACCCAATAATAATATAAAATATTTTTCGTTTTCTATTTTTTTTTATTTTAAAATTAAAAATTTAAATCTTCGATTAAGAAAAATGTCAAATCATTTGAAAGAAAAAACATAAATAAGCAATCAATCAATTTGTTGGCTTTAAATTCTCTCTGAAACATTTTTCGAAAACGAGCATACGGATTTTGTAAATAAATCTGGATATTAATATATGTACTATTGCACAGTGCGTTTTGTTATAAAATTTATAACTAGATTTTGTCATGAAATAATATTTTAATTTAATCTTCCTCGAATTATAGCTCGTCATGGAAAGGACGCAGAGAAGTAAAGAAAAGTGCAACCGTATTTTTCGAGCCCATTAAACATCACCTGATTTTAGAGATCGTCGTTTGAGATGTTTTGTGTGACGGTCAGACACGAGTATTTTCTATTTTTATAATATTTGTAATATTCAGAAACGTAATAATGCATGATGATTTTTATGTAAAGTAAAATTATTTGTAAAGGTTATTGCCACGTGGTTGCAACGATAGTAACAGAGGCTGTTGGTTTTATTACTGCACCACTGAATTGAGTTATTATGATATCTCGTCGGGGATTTGAAAACAATCTTGCGATCGTCGACTTGCCTTGACTAGACTGAGGAGTGAGCAGAGCTTGAAGGATTTCTCGTTGGGGGCAAAGCTGCAAATATAATGCATGTACCATCAATTTGATATCGATATGCTTTTTATCATACAACGCTCCCTCAAAATCAATTTGATTGGATTTTATACGAAATAAAATAGGCATTTTATTTTGGATTGGAATGTATACAACGATTGAATGATAATTGATAATGGGATATTTAAGCAAATTGAGAATAAAAAATACGTACGTTAGTTTAGTCTTCCAAAGTAGTTTTTTGTGGTTCAATTAATACTATAATATGTCTGACTTTTCTTAAACTTTATAACCTGCAAATTAAAATGATGATTGAATTGTTAGCAACATATGGTCAAAAAAACATTTCACTTCGTTAGTACCGAGTATTCGTAGAAAAATATCTGATGAACTAAAACTATCTCACGCAAATATTGTAGAAATTTAGAAAGATTGGACAAAATATTTGTATATAAAATACTTCACATTTGGTCATTATTACTTTATCACGCATCATAAAATAAAAAGTATAACCATTTTCGCTAAATGGATAGTTAAAATTAATCAGCCTTACTGAAGATGTCTTTAGATGTGAATCCATATACCTTCATATATTTAACGTTAAATAAATTTGCAAACAATCTCATTTTATGTCGATTCTTTTATGTATATCCATTAAAACATATAATTATACGTAGGATTGATTCCTCAATTAAGCAAAGATTTGAAAAGAGTGATTAATGCAATTATTTTCCGATGATAATATTAAACAAATTCAAGAGTAGACTTTCTACCTTACTGTCTACATATATATTTAAAGCTTTTCTCTTCATAAAGTAACCATAAAATCAATGTCCAATAAATAATAAAACAGAGCTTTCTCGTACAAAAGCTCTCCTACAAATAATAATAATAATTATTGTGAATTGGAAATTGCGCGCGTTCGGCGTTCCCCGCGTAAGGAGAAAATAATAGCCTTTCACGCTTAAAAGAAAGGCCCCATCAAACCTGGTGCCTCCTTCAACAGCCACAACTCTCCTAGAGAGGGCCCAGAGGGGGCAGCAGAGGTTGGTAAAGAATGTCAATTAATTATTCAGGCGGTTGGGTGATTAGCATACCGCGGTGGGCCCCTGGCGCTCCCATTCTCGACTGGGATCCAATCATATGAGGCTTATATTTTGACGATGTAATAAAAATACTTTGATCCATACAGTTAAAGTATAATTGCTATGAATCTTTATCGATGAATTTCAATTCTTTAAAGGATGACACAAATTAAATGACGATTGTAAAATGTGGCGTGTGAACTTACTTATATATCAATGATTTAGACGTAACACAGATTTACGTTATCATCTTATCACTGACACTATCTTCAAATGATGTAAAGATGAAACTTTTAAATATGGCATTCTCATGATAATAAAGTAAACAGAAATTATTAAGCGGTTCATTTAAATTAAACATTATTTTCAATGGTTTCGGCGGCAACTTTGTAGAGATTAATTTTACATATAAAATTTAAATAATTGATAGCTTAGTTACTAAATGTGAAACGTGATTCGATTCTTTAAGAAGCATCATCAGACTTATTTATTTTTAAGGTAAACAATGATTCTAATTATCAACTTGAAAGTTAAGAATGGGGTGTGTTTATATCTTTCCACTGGACGTAGGGAAGAAGTAAGACACACGCGATAATAGTACTAATTACCATAACACTACTAATAACAACATTAGTCGCTAGTGTTTGAAGGTGAAAATCCCGAGGGAAATAAGTTGAATAGTGGTGAATCATTTATCATATTTAAAATATTGTTTATTGGTTTTTTAATTCATAAAAACTCTAAACTATCCATTTTAATACCGATGAAACAATTTAAATATTTTAAACTGATAGCGCGATAATATTTCTTATATGAAACAGTTGATCAAAACATCAAACAAGGTAACCACTTTTGATGTATTGAAGTTCTTACTCATATTTAAACTCGATTTCTATTTTGATGAGTATTGATTTAACATATCTTTATACCGACGGATAATTTAACATTTAACAAATTGTAAGAGATACCGCTGTTTTTTATTAAATCGCTTTGAAAAAAATCAGATACAGTTATGTGGCATTATTCGTTTCTACAGATGTACAACGATCTATTTCTATAGGTCATTTAATTAATTTTACGGATTCCTTTCCATATCTCAGAGTTTTCAGTACGACAAGTTTTTGATTTGTTAATTATTAATACAATAAAACATTTGAATATTTCATCGTGACCTAAATCATAACAAAATTTTTCATAAAAGCCAACGGATATTGAAGAAATAATATTTTATTCATACGTAATATCGCGGCAAGCTTGTAATAAAAATGAGCGGGCCTTTCTTACCATCTTGAACAATGGATCCGTTAATTAACATTTCTTACGCCTCGCGGCCGCCGAAGGGTCTATCAGACGGAATGTTTACGGGACTTCCCCGCCGAGCGAATTTTCCCGCCCGCCCCCGCCTCGGCGACCATTACGCTAATAAAATAATCGGCAAGGCTTAATTTCAATAACACCGCCATCCCCCTGATTCAACAACAGGCATGGCGGGCACTCGCCGGGTTCTGATTTTTGGCTGAGAACTTTGTAATTGTACTCACAAATGCACGTAGCTGTTTTGAATTCGTATTCATATATCCACGATCAATGTTTAATAAATTAAATACCTAAAATAATATCAAAAAGACACAAATTGAAAGACACTGAAAGACAATATTTTCAAAACTACACAAGTATTATTATAATGTACCTACCCGGCATGCGTTGCAATGCAAATCAAAGAAAAAAATGGTTTGTGTTTTAATTCTGTTTACTGAAGTGCTTTTGGATATACAGTATTTTTTGTATTTCCATATGGTACGTACACGAAGAAATCAGAAGGTTGTTTCGAGATATCGTTGTTTGTACGCAGTTAATTCTTTTTTTTAGATTTTAAATTTTTTCTTCAAAATGTTCATGGGTTTGCGCACAAAAATTCACCAAAGTTTCATCGAAATCAGATGAATGGTAATGGAACGTTTAGAGGACAAGAAAACATTTATTTATATATATATATATAGAATAACTTACTTTTTCATATTAAACATTCTTAAAATACCATTAATGTTTAACACTGCCACTATTATATAATATGTTATATCTAGTACTACGAGCTTAAAATTATTAAATAATTGCGTCATCGGATTAATAATTGATTGATTTGAAACCTGTGATTATAATAAAAATGAATTTGGGAATAATTAATACAAAACTTATCATGCATTTTTACGCTTGTGTAATTTTCTATATTTGATCACCCATTTATTAAAGATTTTTTTCCATGTAACCGTTTACCGATAATGTCACCGAATGAATAATTAAAACGAAATTGTGACCGTGCAGCTTTTGTGAGCTTACGCGTTTATACACCATGCTTAAAGCTCCCTTCTCACTGTTGTCTAATCAATTATCTATGGAAACTAATTTCCTGATCAAAAATTAGAAATTTAATCAAAATATTTGTAATTGTTGGAAACCTATTAAAAACTAATGCTGTGGAAAGCTACACTTTTTTTCGTATATTAATACTGATTCAGCAGCATTCATTGTTTAAATAAACCCATTATTTCGACTTTCCGAGAAAGAGTTTTATAGACGTAGTATTCTTTTCTTTAATAAGCTTATAATAATATAAGGATCTAAGCTATACCACCGTGTACGGAGAAGTGCAATTATACATTTAAAGCAAGTACCAATGCAAAGATTGATCTTGTATAATTTATTGCACGATATATTGATCAAGACTTTAATTGAGCGCTGGGATAACCTATCAAGATGTTATTTTATATTATATATGTTTGTTGGGTACGTGGTGCAGTGGTCGACTTCGTTAGCTTCGGTTGCAGATGTCTCGGATTCAAATCAATCCGTGTACGGATAGTTTCAAAAACTGATTTTTCAATTGATTATGTTCGCAGGTATGGATGTCGTGATGCCTAGAATTCCTTCCCACTTATCCAATCCTAAAGACGGGACGTAGCAAAGCGTAACTGGCTTTGTCCTAGCCCTATCTTTGTATTACTTTTAAGGTGTTAACTGTCAATTCTTGGTGGAAAGACATTATATTTAAAAAAATAAGTAGTGTAAGCTCATTTGTACTACTTCCACATATTTATAATGATCATGACCGGTTTCTCTCATCACGAGCATTATCAACTATCTTTATATCCCTAATCTCATCGAAGAAGGGGTTGAGTAACTGAGTAACAAGCAGTTTTTGAAGAAAAACTTCTGTTGACATATCTCCATTAGCAGTCCATATGTTCCACATTGGGAGTCAATGTGGTAAAAAAAATAGTTTATGACCAAATATAAAAACTAGGTAACTAATTAATTGTCCAAGATCAATTTTCTACAACTAGTTTTCCGTGAACCTCATCGGTCAATAGTAATAATGAGAGCTTACGTATATATTTATTATCACATTGACACTTATTATTACAAAATGAACTGTGTTGGATGTCTCGCGAATATATTTTTGATAAAAATAAACAATTTAATTAACAAATAATTCTATAAGGTAAGTCTATAATTGATAAGTTGTCGAAATTTTCAGTAATTTATAATACAGCTGTTATGTGAATAGTCCTTTGTGAGAAAAGCCAACGAAGCCATATCACCTTTCATTTCGGTAAATTATTCGAATCTATTAAACTCGACACACTCGTTACGGTAAAATGACATTCATTAAATCGAATAATCCATTTTGATCGGCCTAAGGGCTGCCACATTTAGCCAAGATACTCATTTTGATATGCAATGTACCAATCTACGCATTAATTTAAAATACGTTTTGTTGGCTTCACTGTTTATTTTGATCAAGGATGTGTTATTTGAATTTCTTCATTGTCACACAATAGTCAATTAAAAATTTAAAAAAGAATATCTATCTGATAGTGGGGGAATAATTGATAAATAAATGAACTCATTTTTTCGCAGGATTAGCAAAAAAGCGTCTGGCACTTATTTATAACAATGTGTTTTAGTAAATTGATGGTTTCTCGTTTTCTAGAAAGTTCACCTTGAAGACAACTACCCACACAAAAATCCATTGCAACTCAATTTGTCGCTGTATTACGATGAAATAATTTTTTGATTAAGAGCACGGGTCTCTAAATTTTTTAGCCTAATGACCACGCTGACTCCTCCACTAAGTCCCAAGGGTCAAGACCTAGCTAGCTCATCATACCAACATACTGTTGTATTGAATTACATTCAAATGGTCGGTACTTACGAGCAAGTATCAAGGACGCTTCATTTAGACGGTGATAGCCGGTAGCCGACAAAGAGAAAACCAGGTCCTGCCTGATTTATACACTCGATAAAATTGAATGATGAGTTACATAAATTTATTCGTGGTTTTTTTCCGCTTTCCGCACTACTGATCTCTGTGAAAACACTATGGTGGGCTGTATATGCTGGCCATAGTTTGGAGACCCCTGATTTAAAATATTAAATACTGGAAAAAAGGAAAATTAAAATTTTATGTAAACATTTGTATTTAAAAGTATTATCAAAATTTCCTACGATGAATCGGTCACGATTAATTTTCTGTAAAAAATAACTGATAATATTGCTGAATGAACATTTAGATGTTTCATTCAGTGATGTTGAATTCATTTCTGTGATGTCTCATTATATTGTGTATATATGAATTCAAAATCAAATGCAATAAAAACGTATTTCTCTAAAATCGAAAGATCATGAAAAGAAGTTCCTAACATTAATATATTTAATATAATTATTTGTAATACATAAAGAGTTCTTTAAACGTAATAATTAATTTTAATAAATTATTAAAATAATATGATTCTGTAATGATTGCTTCTAGTTTAGCTTCAAAGATATATTATTTATCTGATAAAATAATCGTGAGTCAATTTTACTATGTTTATATCGCGATATTTTTGTCAGGCATCCCTAATGATCAGAATTTAAAGGGCATGCTCGATTAAAACCATTCACCCCCCATTTATTGACTAAAATAAATATATTACCATGTCAATGTTTTCAGATAGGGGATGTTATGCGCGCCTGACAAATGACAACACTCTATCAAAGAGGTCAATATGTTCGAGTGATGCCAGCGATATTGGCCAATGACTGTCCAGAAAACAAACAGCGGGTTTTTATTATTGATAGCCGACATTTTTCATCCGCCCGACGAGATAAACGGTCGACGGGATTCGCATTTCCGGACAGTTAAGAGAGATGGCGCTGATTGGCGCCCTTGATTGCGGTGAATTCATGAACCGATGTCGGTCAATTATTTGAGCTACATAACTGTCAAACGCGGTCCATGTTTTTGGATTGTTTACATTGAATTTGATCAGTGCGAAGTTATTATTCGTTTTTTTTTTTGATTTTGTGTCAGTGTAGGAAAATTTTTTGAACAGTGAAAATGAAATTGGTCTACATAAAAAATATGCATACAAATATCAATGAGCAAAGTATTGAATATCGATCAAGTTAAGTAATTTAAGCATTTAAGTATGGTTAAAGAATCATATTGTTATGTCACAAAAACTTATATAATTTTTAATATAATTATGTTCGTCTATTATACGGTTAAAAATGTAGTGTTGAAATATGGTTTAAATAATAGTGGAGCATTTATTAATTTTCATTTACTTAATGATTTTTTTCATTTCCGTAAAATGAACTATTTTTCATTAAGTACTGCATTTTCATATCGAAATATGTTTTCAAAAATAATTTGATTATCAATGTGTGTTTTGCTAAACGGTAGAACAATTAAGAAACATTTCGGTATGAATAACGCAATACACGATTTTAGACTTGATGTTTTTTGTCAGAACGTGGAAGATAATACATACATGAATTTTGAAAATTCAATTGTAATAGCTTTTAGATACATGAATTGTATATACATCTCTGTTACAATGCGAAAACATTTCCTCGAAGCTAATTTGCAATGCATAGCAATCACACACTAGCCGTCGTGCTATGGTATTCCCACATCTCGGCCCAAGTCAAATTGTAGTCTTACCCTGGAGTCCTCAGTCTTGGGGCAGGCGTCCTCAGCCACTAATTGACATCCGAAGGCCTCCCTGTCCCCCAGACGCCCCGGAGGGGGCTCATCGATCCGCGGGGCTGAATAAATTAGTTCTCTCTCCAACGCACAGCGGGATATAAAATTTTGAATATGAATGGGAAATTTTGCATTTGTAATAAGCTGACTCGGTCTCCTCTGAGAAACAAAGCGCAGCTGACGAAGGAACATATGTAGATTAGGGCGGCTACGCGCGGCGCGGCGGTAGGCGGCGAGCTGGGGTGCGTCTTCGAATGAAGAAAATAATTCGGGTGCAGGTGCCAGGTGGGCGGATGTGGGCATAAGCTGCATCGGACGGCAATTGCAGGAATATAAATCAATTTCGAGGCGTAAGAGAGTGGCCTTTTATTGTAATTTCGATGTACGCCTTGCTAATATACACTGAGAAAATTCAGAAAAGGAAAATTTATGAGTTTTTTCTAGTCATTGCCTTGGAAAATATTTTTTCTAACAGAAATAAGCAGAAATTTCAAAATTTTACTGATTTATGCTACAGAATACAAAATCATAAGTATGCTTGATTTTATTTATCAAGAAAATCGTTGTTTTTGTTCTTGCATGATATATTAATATATGACGTCTGCCTCTGTGGTCTAGTGGTAAATGTTTGCCATAGCAATCAGGTGGGTCCTGCTTCAATTCCAAGCAAGGTCAATATCAAATTTGTATTGTTTCAATTTAAATTTGTGATCTTGGACGTGAATGACTTCTAAAAATCCTCATCGAGTTTATCTCGTATGATTTTCTAATTTTAAAAATATTTGGCGCATTGGCTGTCAGCTGCCAGATATTTTTATTAAAATTATAAATATCGTTTTCCTTAAATATTGTTTTTGAGTGAATTATAATTATAACAAAAAAAAAATTAAAACCATTTTAAATTATGTGAAATAAATTAACTTTATTTGTCTTATTTACACACTCATTTTAATATTACGGCAAGATACAACTTTAAAAATATTAAATTTAGCAGGCAAACTTATTTTAATCTATCAATTTTGAGACACAATTACACAATAATTAATATTATATGTAATGTCAACATAAGTAAAATTTTTTTTCTATCGTGAAATAAAAGTACGTCAATAAAGCAAATTCAATGATTTTTAATCAAATACAATAAATACTTATGTGTATTTTACGATGATAGGGATTTTTAATTTTAAGATTGAAATATATAATAGAGCTAATACGTTTTTTATTTGCACATATTACAACATTACGAATGTATCTCACGCGATTTTTGCATTCATCGTTATAAAATTAAAAAAATCAGATTATAAAAGCATTCTCCGCTCTATGCGTTATGGTATTTATTAAGTTTCAAAATTTTCCATGTTTTTTAAAACAAAACGTGTCACCCTTGTTACATAAATAGAAACTGAAGATGGCTTTAGCTAATTAACAAAGAAAATGTGAACCATAAAACCTTTCAGAATAAACATATCATATTTAAAACGAATAGTGTCGGAGATTAAAATAATACATCTCGGATTAGCCCCCAGAAAATCGGGGACCGCCATAAAGTTGAATGCGATCAAAACAATGCAATCAGGGCGGACAAAATATTATTTGAATTGGTGTCGCCGCTGTGTAAAATTAAAGAAACGAGTCAGGAGCAACGCGCCGGAAATAATTTACGACCGCAATCGCGTTTACGTCGTGGAGAGCGAAAAATAACTAGAACCCCACTGCCTGTCAATTCTCGTTCACTCTACTATGGGACAGGGCATATTTGTATGAAGTAAATATTTGTAAAATAGTTCGTTGAACTTATTTTTTAATGTTTCTCGACATTCATTCAATAAATTGAATTCAACTAATAAATGTTAAATTTTCATTTAAATTCCATGCATTTCATAGAGCAAATGTTGTTTTACAATTAATATTCCATATTAATATAATAACTATATCAGTACATTTATGGAAAGGTATGTAACACAGTTACATTCGATTTATATTTCGTTAAAAAACTGCATAATTTTTTTTATTATTGTGATTTAGTGTTTTCGATATCGCTTGTATTTAACAAAAATTGTAATTTTAGTGAGTTTGTTTGTTTTGCCAGATGATAGATATTGAAAAAAGATTATTTTGGTATGTAAACATGACGCCTCAGATTTGCGAAATGTGAGATCTGAGAAAATGTTTCGTCTTCGGTCAACGAAAATTATAATTGTGTGTAAAGAAAAAATGTTTCCATAAAATCACACTTTTATCAAGTCATCATTTCACAACAACAGCATTTGCAAAATTTGTTATTTCTGAGTGCAAAGATAAATTAATTCGTGATTGTAAAAGGATACTGTCTGCAAGCGTGAGAGTCATTAAATGCAATATTTGGAAAATGCTATACAACGATAAAATACTATAGAAAAGGGATCATCAGTCTCTCGCCACTCTCCAACCATGTAACATCCACTCCAGACCGCATTACCGACGTCACCATCATTACCATCCATCCTGCGGTTTAATTACGTCAACATTTAACATTGAAATCACATATTACTAAAGATATAAATAACATAATGGAGACGATAAATTCTCAAAATTTGTTCGGACTTTTGTCATCAAACAAGATTAACAACATAAAGTATTTCACAAGCAAGTATTTATTGACACCTATATTTAAGACGTTCCTATAAGCACTTTTAGCACACGTATTGTGATTATATGTGTATTTACTGTGAAGTGAAAATCAAACTTATATCGAACGAAAAAATTTTATTAATAAAAAAGTTCATGAGTTTTGTGGCGTCACATATAAATATACATGTTGGGCACCATGCGCAAGAATCGAAAGCTACATAAATAAAAGCAGAAAACAAGATTGGCCAGCTAAAAAGTGGATACAGAATATATGTGATGATTTGTAGAGCATTTTTCGTTTTGAATTTAAAAAATTAATATTTATTTATACTTAAAAGGGGTGCATGTATAAATACATTCCAACAGAAGAAATAGTTTTAAGCGCATTTTGTTAAAATTTAATTTTTCTGCTGGATTCAGGCAAGTGAGTCATTGAATAATTGACTCTCATAGTGGGACATGGGGTGGCAGAGGAATCTACAGGCAACCCTAACTGCCTCCGTTGATGTGTCATTTCCTGCCTCAAAATGCGACTACGTGCCACCAATGCAAAATAATATTATTTTTATTCTGTGCGTTATGGAATCAATTAGATCAGACGTTTGTGACTAGCTTCAGGGCGAACATTTAATATTGTTATTGTATTGAACGTAATGCTTAACCAGTGTCTCTGAAATATAACAAACAGCATACAATTTTATTCAGTGTTTTGTTTTATAATATTTTGCAATAACCATTTTATATGACAAAAAAATATACAAATCTATGCCACATTAATCTGAAATTTGTACTTATATAATATATCTTATAAATCATTGTGGGTTACACAGGGCTCCAAACCTTTAAAATGAAGTAAAAAAAAACATAGATAATCTTGTATGTCAGCTCCTTGCGATGCAGAGTATATGGATTCCTCAGAAGTTTATCTCAAAAAAAGTTTTTCTACGATGACCTCTCCTTATTCAGTCACTCATCTTATATATTTAAAGAAGTGTGGGAATAAAAAAAGAACAAGATTAATTTATAATTGTAATTTTTATGAATTTTTTTCTCGTCAAAATAAAATGATTTCAAATGTACGACCCTGCCGATGTAGATACCGACTTAAGCAATAAGGGGGTTGTTTTATTGGAATAATAATAGTCTATCCACAGTTATTGGAATACTAATGAGTGGAATTATTGAAACGTGATTGGCAGAGATGTATAAAACGAAGAAGTTTTTCTATCGGTAAAATATATTTGCATTGGTTTGATCTTGTCCTGGCAAACTTCAAATACAACAGGAGAGCCAAACATTCTATCAAAACAATATATACATTCACTTAAAAAATATTTAAACTTTAAGATACAATACTGCTATTATAAAAAAAATATTCCAGGAATAATTAATAAAAATTCCAGATATATGATTTTTGATAAATATAATATTTGTATGACATTTTCTACAACTTTTTTTATGCTAAGAAACACTTTTTAGAGCAAGGATATTAACTCAACAGCTAACCAGGGCCAAATAAGTAAGGTTTTAGGTGTAAATGGGCCGCAAAATACAAAGATTTTCAAAGAAACTAAGGTCTATTTTGAAAAGTGCAGTATAACAAAAAACAAGATCAAGAAAAGATAAGAGTTTAATGCTAATGTTCTTGGCCCAATGTAGAGTTGTACGGGACCGATCTTTTAACCACGCACTATTGTGCTTAAGAAAATAAAAGATAAGGAGAAAAAAAGAATGTGAGACTTGCTCAGTCACTTAGTTTAAGCGGTATAATGTGTACGGAGAATCCATCTAAGCACTATCCTGACCTGTATAATTGAAGATTGTATAACATTGAAATGATTTTATTAAAATCATATGTTAGCTGAGCTGCAAACATATTCATTGCGTTCCGCATGAGATCGTGATTTTTATATGCTTTGTTTAAAGCATTTAGCTACAATACATATGTATAGCCTAGAATAACCATTAAAATTGGATAATTTTCTATCAGGATAAAGTATTTTCCTCCAAAGTTCAACTAAAGATAAAAACACTCATAATGGTTTTCAATAGTTCAAAAATATTTATAAAAAAACCATGCATCATCATTGTTACGGTGCAAGCTAGATTAAGTTACATTTTTCGTTTCGTGCGAAGTGTGGCAATAAATACATTAGAAATTTTTTATTTGTCCTGAAATAATAGCAAATTTGTATGGAAATTCGGTTTTCCCACAAGATTTGGTCAGAGGACGCGACTGATTGCGTTAGAGCGATTGTGCGACGCAGCATGCATGTCATAAAGAGCACATCTGACGTCACGACATATACAATAATGTACCCCGAAGACAAATGGTTGTAATCCATTATTTACGTGCTAAATATAAGCAGATGAATATTGGTAAGGAAAGTGCATTGAGTTTTCGCCGATTTTATTTCTATATTATTTAAATGGTGCACGAAGAAAAAATAAAGTCCACGTCTCTCATTTTAACGAGTTAATATAGAGCTTCAATTGTTGATATTTTGATATTGAAATTTCATCAAGTACCCTCAGTCAATGTCTTAAATTATAATACAGAGTTAATAGGGGTTTTAATGTGCTTTATCTGAAAATTATATGATATGAAAGTGTGATTTCAAAAGTAAGTTTTCTTTGTTAAAAACAATTGGAGATCAATAGCAAAGAATTAAAAATCAATTTAAATAGTCTATAGGTAATGTGATATTAGTAGTGTATTGGTTAATAAATTCATATTTTCGAAAAATTTGAAACACCGTCTGCACTTAGTAAAAAAAAATAGACAAAAACATCTTTGTAGTATCTATTAGGGTTAAAGTAATATTGATATAATACATATTTAGTAGATAAATGACTTCATTTTACATTCGTGAACAACTAATATAATAAGTTTTGTATATAAGCTATAAATTAAAAACAGAACCATCTTGATTTTTTGTTGGTATTATATTAAATATTGTATATTAATAATGTAAAATAAAAGAAACGACACCTTGCAACTATTATTACTCTCATTACCAAGGATAACATTCTGTACTCATTTCTTTAAGAAAATAATCTATATGTATATATATATATATAAAAATGAATGTTTGTTTATCTTCTATGCGTTCCTTTACCATTTATCCGATTTCGATCAAACTTTGGTGACTTGTTGTACGCACACCCGTGAAGGTTTCCGATGAAAAAAAATTTGACTGTTAAAATCTAAAAAAAAGAATCAAATACATACAACTAGCGACATCTATGAACCAGACGGAAAACAAAAAAAAAATTGTATATTCAAAATAGAGATCTTGGGAAATCGGGATTTTTTCGGGGTGAGAAGAATAAACTTGGGTTTCGGGTCGGGTTTAGGTAACAAGTGTAATATTGTGTTTTGGGCTCGCGCACGTAATTTTATGAAATTTCGGCCAGTGCAGACCTCTAATCCAAAAGCACTTCAATAAACAGAACTAAAACACAAACCCTTTCTTTCTTTGAGTGGCATTGCAACGGATGCCGGATACTCACTAGTTTTTTATTTATATAAAAGTGAATGTTTGTTTGTCCTCTATGCATTCCTTTAGCATTCATTAAAATTTCGATGAAATTTTGCTGAGCTGTTGTGCGCCGTGAATGTTTCTATACAAATCAAATACGTACATGAAGCGACATCTCGGAAAAATCTTCTGATTTATTCGTGTACGTACCGTATGGAAAACAAAAAATATTTTGTATCCAAAAGCACTTCAATAAACAGAATTAAAACACAAACCTTTTTTTTTTTTGAGTGCCATTGCAACGCATGCCGGGTACTCACTAGTAAATTAATAAAACTAACAGGAATAATATTGTATGCAAAAAAAATCAATTAACTTGCTGTTATTTGCCGAAATTTCTAAGGTAATGAACCTTAACTATTTAATGACGTAACGCATAAATATCAGGTTTACATTGTATTCTATGAATAAATTGATTGACTCGGTTGAGAATATATAATGAGGGTAAAAAATAGTTCATATTTAAATCACCATTAAATATAAGCCTACAGTGGAAAAACGATAGTATGCTTGTTATTCTGGAAACGTTTTAATAAAAGAAAAATCGAAAACCCTGTCAAGCTATCATCGCTATTGCGTCTACGGCGTAGCACTGTAGACAAGACATAGCACGTGACACACACGTGTGCCGCCCGATCACGTCACTCGACACATTACCTACGAGCAACAAACTTCCTTGGGTATCATTACGTAGCCATGCCAGCTGTCTCTTACGTTCGATGGGAAACGTTTACGGTAAATTATAGTGTAGTAACAACGTAACTGATGAAAATAGACGTGCGACAAAAAACGGATAGGGAACACATGTCACACGTGTCTGTTCCTTAGAATTTTGATATATTTTTTGGCATGAATAATTTAAATGAAGTGTCACTGACGGGAAAGTTGATGGAGCTTAACGTAAAGTTGAGCGATATGTCAAATTATTAATGCAAAAAAAAAAACTATAGAAAGGAAAGACAGTATTTGATTATTACAACGGTATTCAAAATGTCTGACTAATAATCTATAACATATAATTACTTTTAATTAATTTTCTGTTTATTTAAAAAGCAGCCGTTCGTTATGAATATTTTAAAGTTTAAGTAAAGTGTATTTGTTTTGAAGAAGAACCTTACTGAAAAATACTAGTTTTGAGTTATTGGACTTTGACGTTTTTGAAATGTTTGAAATGCTATATCATTTTCATTTAGTTTGTTTGTAAAAAACTGTTTTTAAGTGTAATTTATAAAAATAAGTTTGTCTTCCTTACGTTAAAATTCGAAATAAGGGACATTTTGGTATAACGAACTCAATATGTCATTTTTTCGATTTAGTGTTTTCTTCCAGAACAGAGACGGTATGTACTGTTTAAATGCATAGCGCATTGACTTCAGCTGTAATATAAAATGTATGCTGAGAAAAGTGTAGATGCTAGTACTCGAAGAATTTAATATAGTATATTTTTCATTGTTTTTATTTATACGAATATATTTTGATGCTTAAGTCAAAAAATATAATTCTTGATTTATTTCAAATTATTCTTTATATTACATATGATAAAAACTGGATTGGTCACATCCATAGAAAAAAAAGAGTTTGCTTGAAAAATATACTTACTCATTGATACCAAATATTCAAAAAATGATTTAAATTGTAGTTATGAGGCTATTGGGTTTATGAAATGGAGAAAATTGTGAGAGAAGCGTGAAAACGCTTTCATCAAACGGCGAATTAAAAACGTCTGCTGTAGGGTTTTAATGTGTTGATTATCAATTCTTGGTGGATAAGCAATATATTTATAACAATAAAACTCATTTTTTGTACCGATCCCACCATTTTATGAAAAGACGTGAGCACTACAACTGAATGTCATAAAATTGAAGAATTAGTAAAAAGAATGGTTTCATTTTTGTAAATATTTAGAAATTTTTAAGATGAGTACGTTAATTGCATGGTAAGTATAAACTGACAACAAAATGGACTTCCCATGTTTGTCTGATGAGGCTAGAATTAAATTTTGTTACGTAATTATATTGGAAAAACCTTTCGTTAAAACAAATACGCCCGATCAAATAAATTTCATTAGCTTAGTGATTCGTAAACTGGGTATCCATAATCTGAAACATCGGCGCTAAGTGAAGGCGCATTATTCTCTACAGGAACGTATAACCACTAGGCCATTTTTGTATTTATAAAATAATTATTCTTGAAGCAATATGTATGTTGGACAGTAAGAAGGTGTCAATGTAAAACATTGAATTATATAATTGAATTTAATTAGCAACTATGTTTTTGAAACATTTTTCGTGTTCACTTAAATGGCGTTCGTTAATTCATTCTTGCTCATGTTGTATCCCTTGCGATAATATATGTATGATATGTAGAACATTTATTTTCATTTATAAAAGAAATCTTATTTTTTAAAACATTATTTCATATACAGCCATTGCCTACATCACTCAGCTTTTTAGATATTTCATATTTGCTGTGCTAGAATCGTCGAATTCTTGTATACACATTATTATGAAGCCATGTTTCAACTGTCCTTATAGATTAAATTTATTGTTTAAATTCTCCGTTCAATAATTTACTGAATATTAGTAATGAATATTCCGAAGAGGGTTAAAACAGTTTCAAAAACAACTTTATCAAACTTAAATAAAAATAAAAAAAAACCTGTAATCGGCATACTTAAATATATTTTTTATTAGTTAGATGTTTTTTATTATTGTTTTAATTCCATGAAGTTGTATTTTAAACTGTTTTTATGCTCTCCCGAAAAAAAATATTTTGCAGATATACAATTTTGCAATAGATACGACGTCATTATATCTTTTAAAAGTAATTGCTTTTTAAAAATCGTTAAAGTTTTAATTACTGTGAATTTAAAATTTTTAATTTTTCATATGTGAAATCATAAACCAGATGTTTTATTTACGACCTCATAAATAGCAGTGTTTAATTGTATTTTTCATCAAATAAAAATTATTATTCGTTTAGTATAAATATGGAGTAAGTACGCGCTAAAAATGCATTTTATTTAACATTGCATTTTATTAACAAAAAATAAAAAAAAAGTTGAATGTTCGAGTATCTAATTAAAATGTAGGTGGAATAAATTTTATAAAATTTGGTTAAATTTCGATATTTTTGTTTTCGATTCGGATCTGCTTCCCCGCTGTGCTTATTACTTCACACCTCCCCCAACATACCCGGATCCCTTCTTTAGGAGGAATGAAAGCTCCCAAAATCCTTTAAAAGGAAAGCATGCTTACCACTTGCCCTGGCCAACACACACCCGTTCTAATCCAATCAAATCCCTTGGCGATAGTTTCTTCTCGCGGCGGTCGAGAGATTTTCTGACTTTTCCGAGCCTGCATTAGTATTCGGGGAAAACTAATGTTATTCGTTCAAACAAACACTGGTATCTATTTTAACATCACTGTCTTTACAAAAATTGAGCTACGAAAGAATTATTATTGCGATGCTCATATAAGTAAATTATCGAGAAGTTTTCTTCATATTATCTTTCAAGCATAATGAAGATACGGTCACTGTCGATGATAGAATTAACCTTTAATTGATCATGACATTGCTGCCTATACTTTTTTAAGTTTACAAATTGATTTCAGTAACGGTTAAAATCTTGTGTTTCCTTTGATCTTTATGTTTATTTAAACGCTGAATGAGATTTATTATTTTAAACAAAAAACAGAAAACGTCAACTACTAAGCCCTCCAATGAAGAACATGTATTGGAACATCACATAAATTTCACATATATATGCCAAGGAGTAATCTATTAATGACTTCACTCAATCGAGGGTACTTTTAAAACCCCTTAGTAATATTTCGTCACAAGATGCTACATCAATGTACTAATTTTTGTTGATCATTTTTTTAAACTATTCTCAAATAAGTGAACAAATATTTTTTAAAAAATTTGAATTGTTGAGATTTTGTACATTTACACGAGTTCACTCGTGTGCTCGAGTGCTTGAATATGCCAAAAGGAAAGCGAAACCCGGGTCGTTTAGTGACAAAATACACGGAAATGTACAAAATTTCAAAAATTTAAATTTGATATTGAAATTTCATCAAACACCCTCAGTTAAAATTTTTTTTTTTTTAGATTTTGTGACGTAATATTTGACAAACTGCTTTCTCCTTCGTCACATATAATCCCTATATATTAGTAACCCTTCTCCACTTCTCAAACGTCCAGCTGTATTGTTTATATGTAGTATAATTAAAAGAACCACGATATTTGCGCAAATACTACAGCCTGATTACAATATGTCTAGCAATGAGGTTGATTTTCTTCATTAATTCTTTAATACACTGTATTTTAATAATTGAAAATGTTGTCAATATATTAATTTTCAACTTATCTAATTTGGCAGTGTTTGTTTCAAAAAATACCTCTCATTGATTTAAAAGTACCCTATTGTTAAAATGAGGTAGTTTATATGTTTTTTGTACTTATAAAAATAATTTAACAAGCTGGGAGATGTTTGAAATTTTAGATGGCTTTAGAATTAAGGACACTTGTTTTGTTGTCAAAAAATGCTGAGTAGTCGTAATATTTAAAGGAAACAAAACAAAATTGTGGACAAAGGTCTCAAGACAGAAATCTTGATTTATTTTGCAAAATCTCAGAACTAACTATGAAGCTGAGAGGAACTTTGTTCTGTGAATATCCGAATTACGAAACGGTCGCACATTGTACAAAGCACGTAATGACATACAGCCTTTACGTATTTATTTACAAAGCGCCGTTGACTTTTTAAAACTTTTAATGACAAGCTTTACATTTTTACATGAATGTTCTTCTGGAAGCTTTTTTGTTCCACGTTTCACATTAATTATCCAGAGCTCGTTTGGCCCGGGAAATAAATTTAAGAGGATTTCCGTTTCGAGTATTGGTAGGTATGTTTCTCGGCTTTAAAATTTAGTCCTTTGGTCTTCTGTAGAATTAGGCGCATAAAAAAAAATTAAAATACATTATTATAAAGAACGAAGTTAATATTTTATAAAAAAAAATACTTACAGCCAAACGTTTTTTAAAGTCATTTGCTTATTTAAAAAAATATGTCATACTAAAACAGTCATTAAAACTTTACCAAACAAATCTTCTTTGAGGAAGTACGAAAAATAATTAATAAAGAAGTTGTTTTGTTTTCATCGGTCGACTTATTAATTATAATGTTTGTGAATTATAATGAATTTGATAAATGTGATTTTATTAATGTGTGATATACAAATGAAAAATATACTCAAATAATTTTTAAAAAATTTCCAACACATAAAAGCAGTTAAATACAAATCGTGATTAAAAACGCTGTTGGGTATGTAAAATAAAGAAACAGTTTTTTGATAACTTATGGTATCGACTGAAAGTGCATGATAGAACCTCAACATCAAATGCAAGTTAAGCTATTCAAATTTAATTGAACGTATGGAGATGACGAAAAGTGAAACCTGCATCATTAATCACAAAACTAATAAATGTTTACAAAATTTATACGATTTAAATAGACTGATTGGTTCCTGAGATATTTTTAAATTCACCTATAATTTGACTACTAAGATATATAATATTTCTCCATTTTTTAAAGAAATGTATGTTCATTTAAGATATCAACTGAGAGTGCTTGATGAAATTTCAATTTAATTTGAATTGTTGAAATTTTGTACATTCCCATGTATTTCGTCACTATCGACTCAAAACGTCAGTTTATTCGTGTGATAGAATGCCTGAAGATGCCGAAAGGCGAAACCCGGGTCATTAGTGACGAAATGTATAGAAATGTAAACAATTTCAAAAATTAAAATTTTGTATTGAAATTCCATCAAGCACCCTAGTCGATATCTTAAATCAATTAAAATTAAATAATTTTAGACATCGGCTAATTTGATATCAAAATTAAATATATGTTCTGTTAAGAGGAAATGTAATTAATTTACCAGCGTTTTTTCAAATTGTGTACAGTAGTGTTTAGATCATAAGCATTACGATGATGATGATAGCATTCTTACATTCACAAGATTGCCAAGTTTTTCGTGGCACACGGGATCCCTAAAATCGCGAGGGTCCTATCGATTAAACATGGTCCGGGCTCATCGTGACCGTGACGGCGAGGCGTCAGGTCACGCAAGACGCCTACCCAGGCCGCAGTGATCGCCCCCGCAAGGCTCTGTCATGTGGGCACCCTTTGCTGCGACACGGCGCTCGTCCGCCGAGCAATAAAGCCTAATGTGGCAGCTAGGCTGAGACGTAATGCGCTGATTGCGTGAGGCAAATAATAACCGCCAAGGTGCTGTTTTGAGGAAGACGGCCGATAGGACGACGCTGGTGTCGTTACGGTGATTAACAAAGCCGTGTGCTACAATAATAGCAAATTTTCATAATACCATGACGGTTTTTTTTTGCAAAATATGGTATCCGTATATTCCCAATGCACATAATTATTGATTTGACAGTATTTATACAGTATAAGACGAAATTAAATTTGAAATCGAGCAGACAGCCGTTATCCATTTGTTAACGACTTTCAACCTACGATTCAGAGTATTCATACTTTATGTAAAGCATGTTAAATTTGAAATTTTCAAACCCTTCTTCCCCAAAAACCTTTAAAAACCGATGTCACTGATATTGGTTAGCAATAGTTTATATTTATAAAACATATGTCACGAAAGTTGATAATATTAAGCAGTAAATGTATATTTTTACTGACTGACAAGTTGATTTTAGATTGCTGTTGGGATAGTTTATGTACACAGTTGTTATTTTGGGAAACTTGTTATGGTTTGTGGTAATCACTCCAAGCTTTTAAATTGTTGCAGAATTTATTCGCCATATTTATATTATTATCAATAATAATAAATATAAAAATTATGAACCATTAAAATTATGTAAATCATATAAATAGCACTAAAACCAACCAAATAGCACTACAAGTTTATCATTTGGTCTCAAAGAAAGTGCTGGAAACCCTAAAGTATTTAAACCAAGCTCAAATTCAGGCATTGTGGTGATCCAATATGATGTAAAAATACGTTTTTGCCTTATTTAGCATTAAATGTATTTGAAAATTTGTTTTAATGACTTACCTTTGTCATGCCAGTCTGTGAATCTCTTATAACAAAAGCCAGTTCTGTAAAAAAGGAAAGAAATAAATTAGATAATTTTTTTTTTTTGGAAATATATATATTTACATGTTTTAAATAAAAAAAATAGGATGTCAGAATATATCTATATAATATATCATGAGTCTTATGAAGAGATTTCCATAAATTGAAGCAGTAATGGCGATTTATTACGAGGAGATAATCATTTTCCGAGAGGTATGAGGATAACGGATTAAGTCTCTACAGCTACCACCCCCCGTAATAATAGCGGGCAGTGCATTCTCATACTAGAGACTTATACAGTGGCGGTCATTCGAAAAATAATCGCAGGTCAATTGTATATGTCGTGCTGATTTATTTCTAAGGATGGATGGACTCTTAATTATAACTTGAAAGGAGACATAATTTTTTAGTTACAATAGGAAAATAAGCGATGCTTTAAAAACACATGTTACTAAAAAAAGATGCGATTTAAATGAGAAGTAAAAAAATAATTTTTCAATAACTTGACTTATTGAAGGTGTATTTACTGCCATGATATTGTATACGACAAAGTAGTGTACAATTGTAGTGTTTAGTAGGTAAAACTTGTGTTTAAAGAGTGTAGTTAAACATCAAGTGTTCATTTTTTAAGTTAATTAAAAAAAGGGCATAAAACAATGACCATCCACCATTGCAAATGATTTGTTTATGAAATGTTCGTAGTTTAAAGGTAAATCAAAACACACATACTTAATGAAAACGGTTTTGAATGTAATCAATTTATTAAAACATAGAATGTCTAGTTAAAATCTTGATAAAAAAATAATATGATACTACATTTAATCGGCACCTCTGGTAGCTTTGGGCCAGTTTTCTGATCACTGGTCTAAAGTATGTGATATATTTTATCCAAGAGTAGATATTAAATGTTTTTGAATCACGTTAATCTTAATTTATTTGAAACATTCAAAGTAAATACAAATATTTCAAAAAATGTAAGATAAATTCTCTCTTTCTTATTAATTAAAAATGTGAAGTTATTTAAAACAATCGATGTTCATGCTTAACACCATTTGAATAGTTTTATTTTAACGCATAGAGAATCAATATATTATGAACGACGTATTTTCAAAGAATAACTTTCTGATTTCCAAACGTGGGATGTGATATAAAATATATTGGGTCCAACACTGGTTGAAGGGAATACATCGCCGCATCCTATCGGGGGCTAATAAAAGTGATTAGCCGACTACCGTATGATGGGTAGCAAGTATCTACTCTATATTATGCTGTAAGCTTAAATTTGTTTGTACAACGGATCTTGTTCGATAACAATACCTCAATATGTAATAGCTACAGATAATAACCGATGAATTTCTGCACTGATGAGTTTGCGGGACGTACACAGGTATACGAATTTAATATTAGAATTGGTAAAGTTGCTGTAAAAGAATTAACGCAAGATTTTCGATGGATTCAGTAGTGACTTTGTGGAAATTTGTTTGTAATATGAAATTATAATTATTGATTACTTTCCTATTCCACTGATTGTGTCACTAAATGTGATATTTCCTTGTTGAATGCTTGAGGAGATTAAGCAGTAGATGATGATGATGACGATTATGCATTTCAGAGGAGATGTTTTCCGTTCGGCGAGTAGCGAAATAATGATGGTCCATTTCCTTCATTGTTTACTTCTGTCCTCTTTTCTATTCGTATTCCACCTCAGTTGTCATATTGCATTTTACAAATATCACATTTGATAAATCTCTCGTTTGAAGACCGAAGACTGCCATTTAGGAATATCACGTTTCGTAACTCTGATGACTTGACATAAGTGTCATTTTATCGACCTTAATAATTACTATCAATTTTGTTGATGCGACATAATGCTCTGGGACCAAACAAAACTTTTCCTCGAATATTACGTTTCGTAAATATGCAGCTTCATATTCTATAAAGTATTTATTTTGTATATAAAAACCATTTAAAAAAAATACAAATTATAAGTTTATTGCTTTTTAATGTGACAAATGATTGACAAGACCGTCAAGCGAATACATTTCTACAGAATATACGTTAAATCATAAAGAAATGTAGGTACTCATCTAAACTCACTCTGTACGCAGAACCGTTACTTAAACGTTATTAAAGCTCTTCCCAGCGGCAGTCTGGTTCTACACTTTAGAAGAACAATCAAATCATGTTCTCGATTCATAAAAAAATGTCCAAGAACATGAAGCTTGATATTTTCATTTTGGCCTCGTATAAGCCTAAAGAAATATGTGAAAGAAATATATTAAAATTAATATTTAGAAGCCTTAGCTACGCAATAATCTACATATGTATGTATGTAACTATACATAATGTTAAATATTTTAGAGTATTTTAAAAATATTTCATTTATTTAATATTTTTAAAGGGTGTAAAAAGGCATGTTTCTCTCTGATGATTACATCGAATAACAGTGCTGTGACTTACTCCTTTATAGGGAAAAGCAGGATTTGTGTATAACATTTGATGCAAATCATATTTTTGATGGTAATATTGTGTGTTGAAGGAAAAGCTATTTATATAATTATTCAATATGCATTTATTCATAGATATACAGTATTTTTTTCAATAAATAAACCACCGCCAATTACAGTTTTTTATTACATGTTTTGTGGCAAAAATATTGTTCAATACAAAATATATATTATTCAAAATAATATAGTTCGCTGTTGATTTTGGAAAAAAAACTAATTTGCTATATAAAGCGTTAAAGATAAGCTTTTAATGTTTAAACTTTCAAGAATGAAAAATAAATTTCGTTATGAAAAGGGTTGTGACTTGTGATATATAATTTTTATACAAAGATGTAACTTGAAAAATGAATAGTGATTAATATAACTATAATAATAGTGGCTAATCTAACTAATAAGTGACAGTTTTTTCCCCGCTGCCAATTATGCGTTAAGAAGGAATCCTTGATCTCCGATGCCTTCTCTTTTGTCTACTACTAAGAATAAATTGGCGATAAAAAACACAGAAACATCATGACTGTCATTTATGTCTGATATATTCTTAATTGAAAAAATCCACCCCGATTGGAGGGGGGATGGTTACAACGTCAGGGAAAAAGTTTTCAATGCAAATGCCTTAGCCAGCGCAAGTTTCCAATTTTATTTTTTATTTCACTCGATGCTCAGCCGGCCGCCATTGCCGATGCCGGTCCATGAATTAGCAAAAGAAAACAGACGGATTTTACGGCGATAATGTCAAAAATAATTAATTATCATCGATCGAATGGCTGCCGAATTGATGCAGGGGTTGAATAAAATGTTATACCGTCATTTATAATTTAGGAACAACGGCTTTTCATGTATACTGTTATAAAGTCGACCGGAAAGAAAATTGTTTTAAATTTTTGGTGGAAATGGTAGTTTGATGAATAGTTTCATTGAAATACTTTATATCGTCAGTGTTTTGGACAATTGATGTATCCCTCAAAAAATACGAAAATGAGTAGGATCTCATTTTAAAGATGAAAGAGCAGGTCTCAGCTGAATGATGGAAATTATAAAAATAAATTTACCATTTTTTGGAAGGGAAACATCATTATTCATTGGTTTTATCCAGCCACTATTATATCAACACTTCCTACGTTTAATCCTGTATCTGAAAACATGAGAATTTACAGGAGTGAATTTCAAAGATTCATAACGCAACTCAACATAATAATTTAAGACATCGACTGAGGGTGCTTGATGGAATTTCAATATCAAATTTGAGTTATTGAGATTTTGTACACTTCCATGTATTTGATAAATATTTGAAAAATTCATGGAAGTTACACTCAAACACTCAAAGCCACACAATATCAGCATTTGGCCAACTGAATGCAAATTCGAATATATTGCTTTTTTACTGATTTATGAATATGTATCTGAATTTATCGCAAGCGTATGATATATTTATATTTCTGATAACCGGTGGTAAAAACTTCGATAAGCTGACTATCAGTTTGTAGTTTTCTTTCCTACCCTTGAATTCTTAGCCTGTTTGATTAAGGATGTTGATCGATTAACTTACAGAAATTTCTGGAAAAGCCAGCCAATTTATCCAATATGACAATTTATCAAGTCTAACATTACTTGTTTAAAATATCAGTACATTAAAATATCAATCTGTAGAATCGTAGAATTGCATATTAAAAAACGTGGTTATCACATTTATTATCCATTTATTATTGAAGCATCACGTAAAGTTTCAAAATTTAAAAACAAAATTTCACAACGTGTTAGTGGTCTGAATGAGGAGTGACGAACAATTCAATTGAGTCAATTTTAAATGGTGTAATTACATTTCAATGTATTGCCGGTCGACATAATCTATTTTACATGACAGAATAGTAGGGTTTACTAAAAAACAGACATTCTGAGATAAAAGCAAAGAACTATTGAATATTTGAAATGAAAAATTGATTGATTTAGCGAGTTTTACTTCCGATAATAACATTTGAGTTAATTGGCGAGAAAGAGGCAGACTACTTTAGAGGTTTTGAAAATCTCTTAAGTAGTGAATGCAAAAGCGATTGTCAGGTATTGGTGAGCAGTGATGCATAAAGATGTATATTTATGTGGTAGGTGTGTAGCCAACAATGTTGGCGAGGAGCATTTTCCAATAACGGTCTAGAGAGGGGAGGCTGGGGGTGGATTTCTTCATTCATTAGCTAGGGTCAGGCGTGGTAAACCAATTTGAATTCGTTAATAATAAACTGAGCACGATGTGCACTGAAATTATAGGTTAATATCTTAAATTAGTTAATTAATATTAGTAATTTAGAAGAAGATGAAAAGATCAATGAAATGTTAGCAATCGGTGATAAAAGAAAACATATTTCTATTTTAAAGATCAAGCAAGAGTGATTCTACGAAAGGATTAACATTTTGCATTGCAAATTATAAAATTCAGACAAGAGATTTAATGTATATGTTTTCATTGCTATTTACTTTAAAAAGGTACATAATTGTCTGTTTATTTCTAGAGTGAAAACTCTTTATTGGATATTGAAAATAATTCTACATTAAAAACAGTTTATATTTATGGTCCCCGTTTTGGCATAAGACAAGACGTTATGTCAAAAACGTCATATTTCGAGTGATTTATATCAAAAAATTGTTCATTTTACTAAACTATGTTTTTTGGAAAAACACAAAAAAGCGGAACGAACTCTTATTGTACATAAATCAAAAACTCAAACCGTTTCATATTTTTGATATGTTTTGACGCATAAGAAAACATTTTAAATTTGAATACAATATCTTGATTAACTCCTTTAGAGCTAATATTTTTACGATTTTTGAACAAAATATTGTTTAAATGTACCTGAATGAAATTGCCAGATTTTTGCCAGAACGACAGTATATAAGTATGGAAAATAATAATAATTTCCTTTAACGTTGCATACGTAGGCTACTGTTAGGCCGCTTTTTCATCGTTGGTGACTCCTATTCCCTTAAAAAGCTGTGCCCACCCACCGCAGTGGCGGGAAGTTTAAAATTAACGCCATTGACTTCAAGTCAAACATTTTATATTAAGGAGAGATGGAGGGCAGTAATTAGTTACGCTTCACTTTTATTTGTTGACGTTCATTATTCGTTGATTTGAATTCCTGTCAGACTTCTTACCGCGAGGGTCTTTAGTTCATGTTTTAAGTGATTTGAAATTTTCACGAAAAATTAATAGAAACATTCACTATATAACACATATACATCAGTTAACTTGATACAGACATCTGTAACTATGTACAAATTAGAAATATCTCATTAATTTATAGAAGACTATTTATGGGGCATCAACGTTTTATAATTAAGAAATAAATTAAAAAATTCACGTGTTCAAGTCTATTTTACAAACAAGCGATAGCTATCGATTTTAGTAGTAATAATGTGAAAGTAGTACAAACAAATTGTGTTATATTTTTTAAAATATAATGCCTTTCCATCAAGAATTGACAGTTACAACAACTAGTGAATAATGTTATTGTTAATTTTTGGTGGATTCATGAATTACACACAATTTATATAATTTATTACTCTTTAAAATAATATTAGGGCTGGTTTATTTCACTGATGAGGTGAAACAGGTTCTGTCTGTATTAAAAAACGTTAGATAAGTACAATAAATTGTGTTACATTTTATTTATGTTAAAATATCACGAAAAAGTTTGGTGTAGAAAATGGTATCGTGAAACGTATACCCGAATAAAAAAATTTGAGTATCTATAATATAATATATCAAGACAGACTTTGACAAATATCATTGTTTGATAAAAATCAAACTGAATATAAATCAATAAATGAAATTAGTATTTGCTATCTGTAGTAAAGATTTTTACAGTTAATATTTTCGGAAAAAGTTACTTTCTTTTTTCATTCTACGTTTAGTCATTCCATACGTTATTTACAGTCCCCAGTATCATTTTGAGGATAACGTTTGAGTTTCATTTGTTGAAATTATAATAAATCATTCAAAATAGTGTATCGTACTAGGTTAGATTTTTTTGGTTAAACAAAAAAATATTATAGTGGATTTTAAATTATTGAAATGACCTGCTTTATGAAAATAATAAAAACATATTTTAAACCTGGGCTCACTGACAAATTATCAGTTTTATAAACACATAGTTTTCTCGCTTAAATGCCACTTTAGTAAGCGCACCCTCGACCTGATGGCCCCATCTTCTGGAGACCTTTTTGCAACCCTCGAAGAGCTGAAAGGCGTCCAGGAAGCGTCCAGTGGGGCAAACCCTACCGCAGATTTGCAATTTAAATCTGGCGGGTCCTGCTTAACACGACATCTGCCGGCAAATTGGCGAACTGGACTGAATAACTTATGCCAGGTATAAAATGTCATCGACTTCAATTTGTCGCTTTTGATTTCTACATCGGTTAGCGCTGGAGACCTTAATCTGCACCTCGATTGCACAAAAGGGGGTTATTCAAATTCTCAGATAAAACAGCCAAGTGGAAAATGAGAAAATTTATTGAAGAGCTGTTTTTTGAACAGGTATTCATTAAGCTTGATGCAAACTCCCGTTAAGATTCATTTATTCCGATAACAAGTCGTTTCTTATGTCAACACCTAAATTTTTCTAAAATTGCGTTTGTAAATCGATATTGAATAAATGAAATACTTTTCCAGAGGCTTTCCAAAGTTATTGGCAAGCAGTACATACAATACTATTCAGTAATTATATTACATATAAATTTTTTTACTTAAATGTTACATATTTAGAACAAATATAGTTTAAAAAATTATTCATATCGAGGGTACACTGACAAAACATATTACGTCAGTTTTTGATGATTTATTTTTTAAATCTCAAAATGTAGACAATTTAACGGTCTACTTATTAGTAAAACACTTGAAAAAATAAGATACAATGACTTTGAAATAGAAAATGTATTGTTATGTTAGTTTTTATTTATTCTGACAGAAAAAACGAATGAATATAATTCATCGATACCAAACCTTATGATTTGCATGCCAAAGAAACTATTCTTTATAATGAACGAAAATCCTTTTTAAATCACCAACAATTATACTTGGAAGAGAGAGTAGTTTGAAAAAAAAATAATGCCTTAAATGACAATAACTGACAACTTATTTTTACGACTTTTGTTAGTATGCTTTCGATATCACTTTTAATCCATTCATATAAAAGTCGATTTTATTTTGAAATGGTGAATAGTTTACTGATATAATATGATATTTCAAATGATTAACTATACACTATTATGGAGTGATTTATTATTTTTCAGTGGTGAAATAAGCTTTATTTATTTAATATAGTGAAAATTAGATGTACGTGGATGCCAGATCATGCTAGCGATGACCTACATCACCCCAAGGGTGGGTCTCAGCATCATTAATAACAATGGCAGGGTAACTAAGGGGTAGTGCAATACAGTTGATAACAAACGTTACTAGGCGTATTTGTGTATTCACTGTTTATAGAAAAATAACGTTGTAATGATATTTATTAAAATATAATTATTCAATAAATATTACAGGAATAACGACACCATTTTCCATTTTGTTGTAAAGTGCATTAGCGAGTTTCAAATGAACAGACCGCATTAGAAACGGTAAATTATTTGTAAAATTTTTATTATTTAATATAAATGAAACCGCAATATGTAAAATGAAAAAGATTCTATAGCATAATTAGAAATATTTTTTCTATGTTAGAGTTTTTAAGTACAGTTATAACCTATATCTTAAAAGCGAGTACGATAAATGACATGGCACACACTTTTATCACATAATCTATGTTATTGTCTGTTTTACTATTGTTCCTTAACTTAAAACCATAACAAGCGTTAATTATTTTTCTTTTATTTTCAGCAGTTGTAAAACAATTGATAATAATAAATACGGTTTGATCTATTTTCTAATGAATTATTAGAGATGCATATAACAATACATGAATCATCATAAAAACACTTTATATTCCTAAATTGGTCACACGGCAAATAGATGTGAAAACAATATACGGAAAAGATTCGTTAATTACCAAAGAAACAGAAAATAACTTTTCTTAGTTTCAGTGTTCGATACTGTTTGACCATAGAAATCGATTGAAAATATGACTGCGTTACGCAGTGTATAAAATAAATATAATTACAATATGCAAGTTTGCTCGTAATTTTTGTTTTAAAATGCTTTATAATGCGATTTATTTCAATACCTCGTTGAAATATTTCATTATAAATATTTGGCTGTGCAATACGTATTTACACATGATAAGTTAGAGCAATTAAATACCCGAAATTTACACACTCAGCCGTTGTATAAACGTGGATTCTTGGATATTCCAAAAAGGCACCCCTAAACAAGGGTTAAGTGAGTAAGTACATGGTCTAGCGTAGAAATTCGCTCAGGAAATTTGGCTCCCCAGCGCCGAACAAGAAACGCACGTGTGTATGTATTTGCGTGTGTTTGGATTGGCACCTCACGGGGTAAGTGTGGGTGGATGACATGGCCTTCTGGAATTAGGTGTTTGCCATTGAAGCTGAGCCCAAAAGCCACTGATCATGCAAGGAAAAGGCAGTCTGTTAAAATTCGCAATTATTACACTATTCAAATGGTTATGAATCATGGAAATCAACGTTTGAAGTATTTGGGAAAAAATAAAGTGGCACTTCTACAGTTTTATGAATACGTTTAATGAGGCGAAGTTTTTAATCAATGATAAAAAGATAAACACAATTAATGTATTCTTTTCTTCATGCTGTGAAAAATGCATTTAATGCACTTTAAACTGCACAGCAATATATTTATTTTTGGTCAAGTCTTTTTGCACTATACTCAGATATAAATGGTACGTTAATTGTTTCAGTATTGATGAATGTGAACCAATATTCTCCTATTTTAGTTTAGTCAAAGCTCCCTCTATACATAATCAGTTATCTTTACTTCATAGCACAGAATACATGTAGAAATCTGTATTTCTGTCGGTCACAACAACTCCTCTCAAATGGCGCACACTAGTGACGTGATATTTTGACACGTCGTTTTAGCTGCAATTGTTAGTTCATCTGCACTATTTTCAACTTTCAACTCTCAACATTTAACTTTTGACCTCAAACTGAAAGCGCTATATTTTTGACGTTTCAATAAAAAAGTAATTATAATAGTCGTCTAGCCACAGCTCAATACTAATATATTATGCTAGTGACAGTTGACGTAGTAGTGAATATTTGTGTTAAATATTGAGTTTCATATTAGTGATTTGGTAAATTCGTAAAACTTGGTGTGCATCTAAAATCGTCATCGAAAATCAGCGTATTATTCTGATCGTATTTTTAATTTGTGGCGCTGCAGGTGCCATTATTAAATGCAGATCAAAAAGCTGTCTATCGGGAAGTTCTGTAGCACTATAACCAGAGTGCAGGTGGCAAAATTTTCATCTTTCATGTTAGCTAATTTCAAATATTAACATTTGACACACCCTGGTTTTTGTTAAGTATAAGTGTCCAGAACTGAAATCACCCAGCGGCAGCGGCAATAATTCGCAGAATCGGCCCAAAACTTGTTACCATGCCGTTCAATAGCCGCCGGGTACGGCCGCTGCACGAGTCCATTTTGACGGAAAGGAGTAGCTCCGTCAATGCAGGGAGTTTTTTTTGATTTGTATTTGTTGACAGTCGATTACGATCCGTCGAGCTGGATGAGTGAGGTCTCGTCGCGACGGAGGTAACGTGACGATGTGAATTGTTTGTTTTTTTTTTTATTTGCATTGGACTTAATTTAAAATCATTTGTCGTGTCATTTGTATTATAACTTAAAGTAAATTCAGTTGCTAAGTAAACGAAAATGTAGAATCAATTTTATGTGTTAGGATTTATATATTTGTGTAATGTAAACCACTGCATCTTGGATGGAAATAAATAAGTTTTGAACCGGATTTGAAATGGTGTTTGTCTGAGATCACAGCCATTCCAGGACTCTGGATAACCAGCCGTTCACCTCTCTTCGATCCGGGGTCTTCTCACATTATTATTAATTGGTGGACTATATTTTGTGGGTGTAACAAAAGACGTACGGTTGACAGCGATATTATCAAATGTTAACATTAGCTAACAAACGTCTAAATTTAATAGCCATTACCTAAGCGTTAAGCATTCCTTGGCCAGGTAAAAAATAGTAGTATAATATATTTGAACAAAAAAACACAAAAAAAAATTATATTGAAATTCCATCAAGCATCCTAAGTCGATATCTTAAATAAATATATATAGCGAATAAACAAGCAAATACTTGTGAATTCTTAGATGGACTTATTGACATTTGTGAGACAAATGTCATTTACTAGTGAACTCTAGAGTCAATCTGATTTTTTCATTAGTGTTATATTTCATAAATATCGAAATGCTCATTAAGAATGTCCTAATATGTGTTTAATAATTCTGAACAAATGAACATCACTTTTAAGGTGTTAACTGTAAATTTTTGTTGCAAATGAGATCAGTTGATAATGTTCGTGACGAGAAAAACCGGTCCTGATATACATGTAGATATACATGTAGAAGTAGTACAAAAAAATTTTGTTTTATTTAAAAAAAAAACATAATTACATTAATAAAAGGAATAGTTAAAAAGTCACCCGACACGAGAAAGTATCCTACAAACTTTTGTAATAATCCAGTTACATTTTTTTTTGTTATGTTATTATAAATTAATTTCTCTAAATAATGTTTTAAGCGTATGTTTGTATTTATTCTGTTGAAATCATTCTTATTTTAAGTTAATTATTTGAAAAGAACAGAAAGCATGCATAAACCTTGAAAAACCACAAAATATCAATCGATAATAAGAATTTGTGTGTAGTCACATTAACTGATATATGAGTAGTAAAGCACAATTTAAAATTAAACTATTGTAAATTACGCTTAATTTTCCTTGGATGCAGGTCGAATTGGTCACTTCGTTGTTAGAATATAGGCAAAAACAACCCTGTCTTCATGCGTCGGTATGTGTCGGGGTGTGTACTCGTGTCCGCCGCAGATTCCGACTCCTAATTAAGACTGGGGTGCCCACTGGAGGGACTTAGGGTTGCCAGTAAGGGATGATCAAAAATGTGTCGCATGAAAGAAATGCCGACTGTCGTGTAGAAATGGTACACGAAAAACATTCGTAGAAAAAAGTAGCATTTTTGATAAACCTGAAATACGAGTTATTCAGAATGTAATAATGTTATTTTTAACAATAAATTTATTGAAATTAAAATAATGTATGACAAGTTTATTGCATTCAAACTTATTAAATGATAAAAAAGACAAATTGTCATCTAAAAATTTGGTATAGAATGGTGTGAAGATTTTCAAACAAGCCAAATTGTATAAATCACTGTGCTTGTAGAAAAAGGTGCAAATACATAACTAAACGTCATTTCAACTAATAAAACACTTTTATAATTGAAAAATATCCGTAATTGATTACGAGGTTTTAATACCACACTTACTTTCAATGCTGAGAAATAAAAGTATTCGCTAAACCGTTTTTTGGATACAAAAAAGCTCACCCATTAGCAAATCTTTTCCCCGTATGTTTTGCAGGGACGATAATACAACAAGGGTGGCACGGGGGTGTCAATCACCTCCTCATCCTCCATCCCTCTGAAGAAAATCGACATGGGGTAGCCGGGAGAGGAGTGGCATTTTAAAGATTTATTAAGTCTGGTTAATGGATTTTCTTTTTTGCGTTGGCTTAGTGGGCTGCCGGTAAGGTTGGCTTCAAGGTCAACGATGGTGCGAACTGTTTGAGTGGAGTTTTTTTTAAACCGAATAATATATGAGAAAGTGTTGAATTTTTAAGTAGATTTTTAAAGTGCAGCGTCTAGACTCAAGATTGATGAGAAAACCGGAAAATGCTTTTAATTGTTATTTTTTTTTAACTTTTAAAGTGATCAATATAATAATGGTAGACAGTGTCTACAGATAATAAGCTTAATAATATTATATTTAAAAAAAGTTAGAATTATTTTATTAGGAATTTACTTAAAGTACTGTTTACAAGACAGATAGATTGATTAACAGAGAAAAATAATATAAGCTGAACAAATTACGATTTAAAACAATACGATAATGAGTTTTTAATTGTTACCAAAATTTCTCAAGTTTTGTACAAAATGTATATCTTTCAATTACGAAAAACTATTTTTTATCCATCTGCAATACTGAAATTTGGTTGCAAGTTGAGATGTATATTTTAAATATGTTTTAACTTGAAGAATTGACTTTACACGTTTGATCTATTCCGTAAAAAAACAACTACGATAGCTAACTGTCGTTATTTACGTCCAAGATGAAAATAATTTGTTTTAAAAATAACCATACTTCATTTTGAGTATCATACTAGTTTTTATTTGCTTTATTTGTTTTTTTTTAATATTTGGTATATTTGGAAGTTGTCGTTGCTTTTTAAAATTTAAAAAATAATATCTGCTTAAAAGCAATTTTAACGAAAGATTATTCTATTAGAAATGTTCCGCTGACTGACGAAATTAATCGAGTATCGAAGATACCAAACTAATATTACACAAGGCGGCGTACCATCAAGCCTGTGGGGTTCGAGGGGTGCAGAGTAAGCTTATCTCTATTGGCATTTTTAAAATTAATTATTTCGATACAGCGCCTCCATATATAAGAGAGGGTGGGCGGTTTGGCAAGGGCGGGAATTGGGTTCGATCGCCGACCGTATCCTTTGCTTGTTACGCCTGGATTGGTTCGGGAACACCAAGGCGTTTGCACACGAATATTCAAAACAATGTTATCTACATTCGCTGCAGTGAATTTGCTAACTACAAAATACGAAACATTTAATAATATGGATGAAATCATTTATATTATTTTAATGAATACTAATTAATTTGTTTATTTATGGAAAATAAATTCACGCTATTATTCATACCAGCGAAGCGAATTGTGCTGGTCTGTCTAATAAGGTAAAACATTTAAATAAAAATAAAAATAAAAATAACAATATAAAATTTTATTAAAAATGAACTTCCATAAAGTTACCGCCGAATCCATAGAAAATATTAATAATAACAATATTTTAAAATAGGAAAACATCAGTGAAGAAAACAGTCTATAATGACAAATACTACAATTATTTGAATAAATGGTATTATTATTTTTACAAAACCATTAATTGATAATTAGGTCATGAAAAATCATCTCTGGTGTACTTTTTATAGTGACTCAGCAATTTCTATATAAACTTTTTCCATCCAACGCGGATCTTCATAGAATGATTATTCTTTACTGCTCGGCGTAAAAAAATATTGTTTAGCGAAAATATTTACTTATTAAATAGATCGATAGTTACAACGTATAATCATAAATGCCATTAAAATTAAGATTTGCTGTATGCTTAATAATTTGTTAAAAACCTTGTGGAAGTAAATGTCAAAAAAACATTATATGGACCATTTCAAAATAAAATATTTCATAAGAACTGCTGTCTAGTGCTGGTTAGCTCAACCTTATTTTTCTGAAAAGTTAAAGGTGAAAGGAGACGAGTTGTTGGATTATCACTGTACTATTGATTATTTACGTGATTCTGTACAATCTACCAAAATTGATTAAAAAAAAAAACAATACAAATGTATTTACATCTATATTTGGGAATTGAACCCTTATCGCGAAACGCAACAAAGATGACAAGGATAAAGCAAACCATTTAAAATATTAGTTTATAACAAGCTACAAATATGTGCAATTTACTTTCAAAAAATTATTATAATTTAAGTATTTAGTTCATTAAACATAATATAATAAATTTATAGTTAGGTTATTTTAATCATTCTAGGCGACAAGTTTGTTTAAATGTTTAAAAAAAAAAAAGAAAAATGTTGTATGTTTGTGGTAATGTTTTTATTTATTCATATTGTTATGTTTATATTATTTCATAATTTTATATTTAATAATAATTACTAAATAAATAAAATTACATTTAATCATTGCATACTATATATTAAATTAAATATTTTTAGTTGAAAAAAATCTTTTTGATAATCTTCTAAAATAATTTAACAATTTAAGGTCCTCGTGTAAGAAGGTTTTAGTTTATCCGTGAGGGAGGCTGCGGTCCTTTTTTGTTGGCTCATTTATCATCTTAGGCTGAGATGGAAGCCCATGCATATTTTTATCGGTAATTTTAAATCGGCCACCGTATCAAAGTGCTTTCCCATTCACTAACTTTAATCAATATATGATATAAAAAGAATTTTAATCTTGACTATCGGACCATGAATAAAGCATTCATTTTGGCCTGTCAGATAAAAATATTACAACGGAAAAGATTTTTTTTCAATAAGGTACATTCATTTTTTAGTCAACTTGATAATGAAGTTTTTGACGTAAATTTAATCAAATTTTGAAAAATAAAATTGTTTAAATTTTTTTAGTTGAAAATGCTTACAATGAGCAAAACTAGTTCAGTTCATTTGATAAAATTATGAAATTAGTACAAAAACTTGCGTTTTACTTTATTAAAAAAATATGTCTTTTCACCAAGAAAAAATACACAGTTAACACCATATAAGTGATAAATAAAACTATTTTGTATCGGAATTGCAACAAATAAATTGTTTCCCTTTCATATATATATTTACATTAAATAATGAATTATTAGGTGTAATTTTTTTATAGAAATTTGTGTCTGCTACTGTTAACTTGGGGTGTACTCTGTGATTTTGTATACAAAACGGAATTTAAAAATCTCCATATCATACCTAACGTATATATTATAGATTGTAAAATAAAACGAATTACATATAAATTTGAAATTGTATTGTTGAGATTTTGTACATTTACATGCATTTCGTCACTAAAGACCCGGGTTTCACTTTTTGAATTCAATCTTCAGGCATTCAAGCACACGAATGAACTCGAACTGACAGACAGTAAATAGTTTATATCGTTATGTATAACATGAAATTCGACAAATTATTATCACTATGTCTAGGAACTAAATACATTGACACCTGCATTGATCACAACAATGACCGTTAATCCTATATAATACGATTTATTCCAGAAGTTGTAAGATTTTTAAAATTATTTTAATATATATATATAACCCGTAACCAAGTGCTCAACACTGTTTGACTTTGATCCTCTCTGCTTGGAGATTACGTGCACTAACCAGGTAATGGAATTTGATATAATTACTTTTCGATCGATTTTAATTGTATTCAAATGCATAATGTTTTTGTTTATGGTGTTTTCATACCACTCCAACGACCGTTTTACTAGCTGACTACTATTCCTTTGAATTTTCATTTAAACTGGCAATTATTCGATTGACTTACAACCGGTTCTGTTGATATGCTCCATTACGATTTCATGTGTCAAATATTATATATATGTGACCGACGATATTTTCTTAATGTGAAAATAAACCTGTAAATTTGATAATTAATATGTCAGAGCTTCTTAGAATGAAATAATCAACTTGTTATCAGCTAATACCGCTGTGTTTAAAGCACACCTCACAATGTTATTGCACGTGCGATTTCTGTTAACGAATCTTTGTTAAATAATGAGCGAAGTAGAGGAAAATAAAGTTGTGGGGCGGGCAGCCTACATAGGCGGCTGCTTAAGTATTTTAGTCTTTCACATCGCTGATTGATCCAAGCTTTCCTTATTCTTCGCGGAGCGATGTCTCCCTATGTGACGTGGTTTTAGATGAGCCTTTCTATATCATAGTGAAGTACAACGGATTTACAGAAACACAATTAACGTCATTATTACTATCTTCCATAATACGTAAAAGTAGATATTGAAATAACACTTATTTGAACACTGTCGACTCCACGAGTTTATAAAATACTTTATGATTAACAATTATTTATCTTATTAAATTTTCTTTAAGTATTTTATGAAAATGAAAATAAAGTAGTAGGTACTGTTTTTATTTCATACTGAATTTGTTGTTTATGTCATTTCTATTTTATTGGTTTAACAAAATAAAGATCTCTTCATGTTTATAATTAATAATGTTGAGCTATTATTATAGAATTTATTCATAATTAATTGTCAAAATAATTCTCCAGTTCTCAGTGCTATTTTTTACGTTGAAATGAGATTAATGTAAGGAAATCTTATATATAATAGCCCAGACAGTTCTGTAGACGCTTTATTATTATCACATATCACATGAAGGTATGAAATTTTTTCATGACATAAGCACTCAGGGTCTAAACAATGCACACACATTTCCGACGTACTAGCTACTTTAGACATTCAGTATTTCAATTTCAATACAGTCATCTATGACGGGACGGTTATACTAGTCTTAAAATATATTTAATGACAATACATTACATTTATTTTTATTGACTGCAATTTTAATGAATTGAAAACTATTTATTACATTGAAAAACTATTTTTTAAGTTATTTTTAATGCGTTTATTGATTGGATGAGATCCTTTGTAAAATGAAATTCAAGTAGTTGATTCTATTATTGATATTATTGATGATATTATTGCTCCATGTTTATCATTAAATGAAATTTATGCCGCTGTGCTAAGTGATGCTGAAGCGAGCCACTCGTTTTTCGTAGAATGTTGGGTAAGATGGAATGGAGGCTGAAGCTCTTATAAACTTTTAATTACCCGCTCGCTGGGTTCAGGGACGCGTTCACGGGGAACGGATTATGCGTTCGCGGCGGGACTCGAAGGCGCATCCTGCGTTACACCACTCGTTGCTCCTTATACTGCGACTAGACGAGTGGTATGAATAAAATATGCCATAAGAAGTGATTTGAAGTTGGCTGATTGTTTTTTTTAATGGTATTTTTGTATATTTTAGTTCTTCATTTAATTGCACTAAATTCTTTTTATTGATTCGACAATCGTTCTCAGATATAATGAGATTTTTGAAAAACATGTTGCATACGATATTCTAGTGAATAATTAATATAATCATAAATTTGACAATGTCCGTTTATTATTCCATCCCAGCACAGTCACATTATAAATGGTAAGCAACAAAATATATAGATTATTAAGATACGAAATTCCCCCAACACGGTTTGTTAATTAAAATATAAATTTGTATACAAGCGCATATGCAGTATTTATGAAAACCTGGTGGACGGAATTGTTGGATATAATTTCATGTAAATAGAAATGATAAAAAAAGAAAGAGAAATTATTTGTTTAAATGATAATATTGATCATACGACGTAACTGATATAAAATGTTTTGTCAAAAACCGCTTAATAATGTTTGTACTATTTTTTTTTTGAGTTTTTTATTAACGATAGAAAAAAATTATGTCTAATAAATATTTTGCTAATAGATATTTTGTGGTATTCTTTATATCAGTTAAATTAATTTTATTTATTAATGATTGTCTAATATGGTGTAAGATTTAAGATCTATGATGCTTAGCATATAAGAGTAATTGGCCATATTTGTATTGAGGCTTATGATAATCTTCACATCATCCAATTACTTTAGTAGAATAAAGCAACGTTTTTATTTCAATAACAACTACACAAAGTAGATGATAGTCATTTAAGTATAAGACCATTGTCAGAAATATGCTTCTGTCACAAGTAATGAATATACTAATAAGCTGTTAAAATAAGAAATATACGACAATTAACCAATTATATTACATATAAATGATCACGAATGAGTACGTGTATATATTCAAAGTAGATAATTTATATAGAAATGATTTTAAAAAATTGGTTTCATAATTTAATTTAAGTTTTTACATCATATTGTGATTATTTGTGGAAAAATCGCTCTTTTCACTTACGCATATCCATCAACTATTGCACTCGAGGGAGGCATGGAATGAACGACTCTCTTTCTCTCCTACAAGAGAGGGGATATTTTTTTTGGCGTCTCAATGACACCCACCCTCCTCCGACAGATGCACGTCACGAGCGAGAATTTCGTGGGAAAGAGGGGATGAGAAAAATCGCGGTGAAAAAGTGTCAAACGCACAAACACTTGCTGTCGGAGCTTTTGTCGAAGCCTTTTTTTACACCCGTCGGATTAACTCCTTAGCGAAATGACGCTCAAAGTGTCGCCTGCACAGCCTGTTACAGAAAACTTTAATACATTTTAACGTCCCACCATGAATAATAAATACGCCAGTAAGTAATATGAATTCTTTTTTAGTTTATGTTATGCGTATTTAAAATCACTGTAAATATTAATTTGGGAAAGCATTGATAATTATAAATTATTGGCAAATGGATGAAAATCTGTCTTTACAGCTTCCTGACGAGATATTGGTGTTTGTAAGTATAATAATTTATTTTAGTGTATTCGTTTTATTCATGATTCAAAAAATCCAAATTACTAAAAAAACAAGATTGCTAATTTTACTGTGAGTCTAATTGTCGTAATGCAATACTATACTTGTATCTTTTTTCAATTGCTATTTCATAAACACATGGTTGGTTTTTATAATAAATTGGTTTAAGCACTTTTCTATTCGATTTTTTAGACAAAAGATATATAAAATTCATTAACTTTATTATTAATAAGTTAAAAGATATTGTTTTCTAAGGCTTTTGATATGTACTATTATTATACACATGTACATTAACAGTTTTAAAGTGTTGCGAGCGTAATGATTAATTTACAAATACTTTAAAAAGTCAATTGATTGTCAAGATTTGTAATTATAACCAAAAATCGCAATAAATGGCTATTTCCTAAAATGCTATACGCAAAATAATATTTTCGATTAATTCACGGTGTCATATTTTGGGGAGCACAGTTTAAAGATTTGTGAAATGATGTCTTTGATAGGTAGCACTGGTTCATCCCCAGTGTTGAGTGTTGACACAGCTTTGTCCTTTCATACAATGGCATCTGTTGCAATTTAGCGAAAATGCGGAAAAGTGTGTTTAAGAAAAATCTTGACACCGTTTTAGACTTATGGTTACTTTGTAACTTAAAAGAATTTCTTACAAATGCAGATATAGGTTGTGTAAATAAAGCAGAAGGAATTTTACGTCATATAAATTTATATTAAAACTGTTTTGAGTAGCCAAATAAAGCAATAATTAAGTGTGCTATTATTAGAAAAACCCTATTGGGTATTTATAAATATACGCAAAATAGTATATTATATATAATAAGTTTAAAGCTTTCTCAGTGAGGTTGAGCTTTTTATTAATTTTTAAAATTTCTGATAGTAGAAAATGACAGTCGTCGTAGTTTTAGCCACAGTTCATAGAAATGCGATGCAGTTATGGTCGAGAATAACACCATCTTATCTATAATACAAAATAGAAAATAAATACATGTGTCTATCTGTCACAAATACTCCTCCCAAACGTAGACAGTAGCGTTGTGACATTTACACACGTAATTCTGTCTGCCATTAATAGGTAACTATTATATATCAGGATTATTATTTATTGATGGACTATATTTTTTCTGTGATGTATAGTCCACGGTGATATTTTAAATTTCCAACTTTAAACATAAAGTAACACAAAAATAACGATATAATAAAGCCAACGTCTAAATGACTAAATGTTAGCGCCCTCTATCAAAGGCGAAACCGGGTAATAAATACGAGTACCTATCTAATAAATTTATGTATTGCGAGGAAATGCTACACATATATTGTATGGAATTATAATTTATTTACACACATTTTTATACAATCAAATTGATAAATTGCTTTAAATTACAGTGCCAATTTAATTTGACATATAAAAATTAGAAAACATATTAGCAATAATTTATCAATTTTATCAACAAAAAAAAATTGCTCATATTTTAGGCAATCTTAATCCTTTATACCAATAGTATATCAATACATCAATTTGATACTAATATACTGAATCGATATCTTCGTACTGGGTAGTAAAGTTATTTAGTTATTGTTTTTAATAAAATTTTCCTGTAGTATTTAAAATACTTTTTATCTTACTTAGTCTGAAGTTATACCAAGTTAACATCCAAAATTTATGTAATCATACAATTTATAGAAAAACTAAAATAGGTCAGTACGAAAATTGAGATCGTGACTTTCTCGTAAGCTTTCATGTGCTTAAGTAACAGAAAAAAAGTATGAAGAGAAAACGTGATGGTCAAGCGAGCTCAACGAGCTGTACTCAAGAGAGCGGAGGCTAAGGTGACCCTCGCCGGATATGAAAATAATAATACGATGAAAGAGTTATATGAGTGGACGATGGACTTCTCTTAGCGAGTGGTGTACCATAACTGCTGCCTAAATAATAACAGTAAAAGATCGATGCAACAGATTTTTGTTAGTGAATTTCAACTTTGCAAATTTCATAACATATTAATGAAAATTTATGTATTAATTTTGCTTTTTAAATAATGTCGTTGATTTTTCTAAAAGCCATTTCATAACTTTTCACTAGACCATTTTGAAGTCTTGGTTTTTTAATTATGTACGTAATACTTTATTTAGTCACAATATACTTGAATGGCATATATACGGATAGAACAATTTTACATTGAACTCACCAAACATCGAAAAATATGAACATATTTATAGAATGCTGTTAGAACAATCAATTACTTGGCCGACGATAACGTCTTTTTAATGCCATATTACTCACATAGACAATCGCTTCTCCAACTGTAGTTCATTTTTAATATCAATTTTAATCCACTCTTTTCCATTAGTTCATATTTTAATAGTAGGACGTTATCTTTAAAAAATAAATTTATAAAACTGAGTTGTGGCTGATTGCAGATCAAATCATCAGCCAGCACGCGTTAAAACTGTTGCAGCTGTGTGATCTCATGCTAATCATGCGCAAATCATTGATGGTGTGATTAACCAGAGTCGATTTATTATTATATTTTTATAACCTTTATGATACCTAATTAAAAGAAGTTGTTTTCAAGAGTACCAGTTGTAAGTTATTTTTCGTCTCTCGTAAGAGAAAGTAAAGGAAGATGTATGGTTTTGGGAAAAGATTGACAGTTAGCTGATCGTTCTCATGATCGTTAGTGAAGACGAGTAGAAAAGCACAGTAAATCTATGCCCAAGAAGTTAATATTCATTCCACTGTCAGTTCAAAATATAAATATAGTATTAAATACAAAAAACCTTCGTGCTGGACATTTATACACGTCACTGTGTTCTGTAGGTACTTCGAAGAGCAGGGTTACTAGACAAACTAGGGCCGAGGTTGGTTTAATTAAGAATACGTGACAAAAGACGACATGTAGTTGACAAGAAGGGGTTCAAAAATATGGTTTAGGAGCCAGTTTTTTAATGAAAGTTTATTAGTTTTTATCACGCAATCATTGTTTTTTTTTTGATATTTGAGATAAGACTATCAAAAAAAAACTTTCGATTTGCTTTGTTTTTACATAATTAAAATATGTGTTATTTATATGTGCATATTTGATAATTTGTGATAATAATAAACTAACATGAAAAAATATTATGAATAATATATTTGCTTACTTTAGAGAGCGAATGTTTCTCGTCTTACTATATAGAGATCATTATATGCACATGTGAAGTAGGATAAAAATCAACACTGAATTAAAAAATACCATCCTGTTCACACAATTGAAAAATTATTCAAAAAATGAAAACTTTGCGAGGCAATGGTAATAATACAGTAAGTGGGTAATAAAGTTATGATATGGATATATAAAAAATATATCGCTCTCTCAATGAGTAAATAATATATTTCTTATCCCTGTTATACCCTTTTATACTTTTAAAGCATGCGATAAAAAGGAGATTTGGACCGCCGAAAAAGGTCTAGATTACCCCACCCACGGCCAGACTTATGCCTTTTTGATTTAACATGACGCAAATGGACGTCTGAAGGGGCAAGCTTTTTAATTTGCAGCGAGTGACATGTTTAAATAAGCGTGTATGGAAGCATCTGGAGGTCAAATCGCACGGTCAAAATATTTAAAAATTAAATATTTATTCAAGATTCTAAGTTGGTTACATATTGAATACAAGCAATATTCCAGAAAATTTTATAAAGTTTGCCTTATTGAAAATACATTTTGTGATGTGAGTGACACGCAATATATTTCATCATTTCGTTATTTTGCATATTCTACTGTTATTATAGTAATGTTAATCAATGGAAAATTATCATACCTTTTTCGTTACATATGAATTACGACATCGTTTATTCATCGTTGATAAAAATATTCTCTAACTTTGTAATATTAAGTGCAAAAACAATGTATTGACATGAGGAAGGTTTAAGTTTATTTTTGAATTTTAATGAAATAATAAGTGAAAATTACTATTCCAATTTTTTTTTTTTATTAATTTAGTTATAAATTAATATTTTAAAGATGAATACATGCGGTAAACAGTCAGTATTTAAAGCCCCATTATTATCTTTTTTTAACATGATATTTAAAATGAGCTCAATTGTTGAAAAATTGTCGGCCGAGTGCTTGATTCTTCTAGGAGTAATTTCATATATTTTCAATAGAGCATTTTTAAGTCTTGGTAATTTTTACTCTTATTGTGTATATTCCCGTAATCTGTAATTTTGTATGTAGCAATTTATTTAGTCACAATATACTTAAATGACATAAACGAATAGAACAATGTATCACTGAACTTGAAAAACATGATAATACATATAGAATGTTGTTAGAACAATCAGGTACTTGATCGACGACATTTAAATGCCTAATCATTAAATTGGAACATGAAAAGAAGGGTTGACAATTTATTAAAAATATTTTAATTGACTTCTTGTATCAGAGATACATTGTGTCAAGTTACAAATGTAACTAAATTATAATGACAGGTTATCAGTCATTCTAATAATGAGTGCAACACACGAAAATGTGAATTCTCCTAAAACGTTTGGCACTGTGTAAGCTGTCACTCGAGGCAGACGAACATTTTATTTAGACGCGAAGGCTTAACATTGCAATACAATTAACAGGCTCGCTTAAAATTGTCGGCTGGGTGCATGTGTGTACGAGCCGAGTCGTTGGTCAATGGACGGTTGCCGCACAGAAAGCCGATTATATTTTCACGTGTGCTACGCGAAATTTACACTGCCACGCGATACTGCTACCTTTGTTTCAATTTGTACAAGAATAGAGAAAACCATCGCGCTTGAAAATAATGGGACACGATAAAAATTGTTACAAAATTTCATTAAAATTACAAATGAAGGTTTAGTTTAATAACAATAAATTAGAAAAATCACTCTCAAGGTTTTCACTATTAACTATTGTTGGAAATTACATTAAAAAAAATAAAACACAATTTGATTTTTTGTAACGATCAAGAGCGGTTTCACGCACCGCAAGAATTGTCAACTGAAACGCATACATCGGTTGATAATGCTCGCGATGTGCAACTAGTCCTCATCGTTCTAAAAAATGTGGAATCACATTGTCTTTTATTTTATAAAAAACTAGCCAGTACCCGGCATCCGTTGCAATGCCACTCAAAGAAAGAAAGTGTTCGTGCTTTAATTCTGTTTATTGAAGCTGTGCTTTTGGATACACAATATTTTATGTTTTTTCGTGTGATGCTGCCACGAATAAATCAGAAGGTTTTCCGAGATATCTCTGTTTGTACATATTTGATTTTAGAATTTGTTTTCAGAAGCTTTTGAGGATGTACGCACAAGAACTCACCAAAGTTTCATCGTAATCGGATGAATGGGATAAAAGTACTAAGGGACAAACAAACAAACATTCATTGTTGTATATATATATATATATATATATATATATATATATATATATATATATATATATAAATATATAAATAATTTAGATAAAAAAGCAAATAATTTAGTTCTATTAAAAGAATAATTGTGTTAAATACAATCTGAATACTTTGTTTACATTATTACATATAAAAAGTTAATGCCAATTTCATCATAATATATAATATTTGTATCTACATCCATTTAAAACAACTTTACAGAATCTCATTTATGTAAATGTTCCTTTATCAATGATATTTGGTACACATCACTAAATTGCATGTACTAACGTGTTGTTCTCAAAAGGCACCGTGTTATAAGTATTTGACATTTTGAATAACGAAAAAAATACAAGTCAAATTATAACGGGTAATAATGAAACAGTGATATTATAAAGATATGGAGACATGACGTTTTTCCATTACAATACTTTTGTGAAACCATGAAGCTTAAATATTTTTATATTATTTTATATTTGATATTTGATGAGTCAGATCATTACAGTACCTAAAAAAGAACTGTTTAATTGATTCATTCGTTTTATAATTTAATCAAAATTAAAAATACCGTAAATCGCTACTGTTAGAAATATATGATAGAATAAATTGTGGTCCATCCAGAAATTATGTTTATTTTGAGCACATTTCAATTTATGTAATGTGGATTATAGTAAGCTATATTTTACGATATAAGTTCTGTGAACAAATGGTCTACCGGAAAGCATTCATTGGTAAATGGTACCGAACTCGTATGGCCACACGGTTACCCCAAATATGACCAAAAGCTCGGTAGGCAAACAATTAGACATTTCGCGATGAGGCCGGGGGTTGAATTTAATAACAGAAACAATTATAAGTCCGAACGGCGAAGGGCAGCGGTAGGTCCAAACAAGGGTCCAGCGTTCGAGGCTCGATGGGGGGCAGTGGGGAGGGGGAGACACACCCGCCGCAGTTTAACTTTACCATTTAAAACTCAAACACTTGAACAATTAATTAGTAATTAACACGAACGGGTCTGGGTTGCGAAGCGCATGACTGACAAGCGCGGCGGTTACGGGTGCCGGGAAAACGTTCAACCTGTGTAAATGATATTTGTGGACTAATGATAAACGAAATGCTCGCAAGGAAAAGATTAACAATGTTTTACATTAATACTAGATGACTAAGAATATGTGTCGAATATTCTTTAAAATGAAAAGCGTTATAGTTTGGAACCTTTTAATGCTTTTTCAATTATTTTTGATATTAACAACGAATTGGAGTAAAAAATCCCATCCGTAATGTATATTGATACAAATCATAACTATTGTGAGTGACAAAATACATGGAATTGTACAAAATTGTAACAATTCAAACAAATAATAATACACAAATAGAAAACTTTTTTCCATGCTTAGAAAATATATTTATAACCAAAAAGGTAAAGGTAACCAAAATAACATAAAAGAAATCTACATAGAATTCGATTTGTTTCATTAATTCAGCATTAATTAATTTGTATAATTTATTAATGTCGGTGGCCGTGGCGCAGTTGGTGGCGTCGCTGGTTACGGTTACGGACGTCTTGTGTTCAATTCCCGGAACGGACGGTTTTCATAAATTGATCTTTCAATCGATTTATGGATTTCTCTTCGTAGTCTGAGTGTTTTTGATGTCTAAAACAACTTCTTACCCACCCATCCAATCTTCACGGGGCGTAGCGATTAGCTTACCACTAGTTCTGTCCTAGTCCTATCCTTCTATTCCTACTCTCTTCGAAAAAGAGAGGTTGAGCAACTGAGTAACAAGCAGTTCTCATAGAAATTTTTTGTTAAAATACCTCCATTAGGAGACCATATGCTCCATGTTGGGAGCGGACATGAAATAAAAACATTAATAAATTATAATTTAAGACATCGACTGAGGGTGCTTGATGGAATTTCAATATCAAATTTGGATTATTGAGATTTTGTACACTTCCATGTATTTTGTCACTAACGACCCGGGTTTCGCCTTTCGACATCTTCAGGCATTCGAGCACACGAATGGAGTCAATTCGAGTCCATTTGTGTGCTCGAATGCCTGAAGATGCCGAAAGGCGAAACCCGGGTCGTTAGTGACAAAACACATGGAAGTGTACAAAATCTCAATAATCCAAATTAATAAATTATTTATTTATTTTCTACATATATTCTGTAAATTTGATGTAATCCAGTAAAATTAGCCCAAATTGTGCTTAAATATTTATGACATTGTTAGTCCAATAAAACTTAATCAAAAATAATGATAATGTAAATTGTTTAAGCATTAGGTACTTCTAGATAATTTGGCAATAACATTAATTGATATTTCACTGACAATTGACAAAACATTACAACAAAAACGCGTATTTAACTGTACATATTTTATTATGACAGTATGTCAGTTATTATTTTATTCTTTAAATGCACATACTTTTAGTGTTATTATGTAGGATATGCTCTTCTTTGAGTGACTATTTTGGTTGTTGAGTAACTTTGAATGTTGCGTTGAGAGGTTTACGTTGCAATAAGAAGTATAATTTTGAAATTGACGTTTTCCAACTCACAAGAATCAGCAAGTACCAGCGGGGCTTTTTCGACGTTGATGTGGATCACAAATACTGTCGAGTTTGCTTTCCTGGGCAGGTCGGTAGAAACCACCCACGCCCGTCGAAAACTTCTGCTGGTTATATCCACCGTCTGTCCAAAGGCAAGCGAAAAGTCCAGTAGTTAGCTAATTAGCGGGCAAACAAGACTACGTACCTGAGCCAACGTTCTGCAATAATAACGGAAGGGGGGCCAGATAGGTCTTTTCTAAAAGCGAGGGGGGGCTAGAAAGTGTACTCGTGGATAAAGTTTCAATTTGTTGGGCTGGTTTGGCGGTCCGTATGTAAGGACCACATCGACTGATAGGCGAGGCGGGCTCCACGTACCTCCAAGTCTTTCATGTTGTTGTAAACTGACTCTGAAATTGTAGTAAATGTCTAAGTTTGGCCATGCTTATGGTTTGATTTTGTAGCTGCTTGTATACACAAAGTGTAAAAATTTAATTCAATATTCTAAATTACAATACTTCAAAAAGTAAACGTTAAGTGAGGCTAAAAATTATAATGTTTTTGAATATTTTAAATAGAAAAACTTATAGTTGGGTAGAAAAATTCATTGATATTCAAATATTTTTAATGAGTTTTTTAACATCCCGCCTTTATACAATACATATCAAAATGTAACGGATTTAATCTAACAGAAATAAATCTAAAAATGCAATATATTGACTTGGCTTACTGAATGTTTTTTTTTTTTCCAGGTTCGCTCTCAATATGGAGCATATGGTCTCCTGATGGAGGTATCTCAACAGATTTTTTCTATGAGAACTGTTTGTTACTCAGTTGCTCAACCTCTCTTTATCGAAGAGAGTAGGGATAGAATGATAGGGCTAGGACAGGACTAGTGGTTAGCTAAACGCTCTCGCTACGCCCCGTGAGGATGGGATGGGTGGGTGGTGAGGAGAGAGTTTTAGACAACACAAACACTCAGACTACGAACAGAAATCCATAAATCGATTGAAATAACAATTTATGAAAACTGTCCGCACCGAGAATTGAACCCGAGACGTCCCTAGCCGTAGCCCACGACGCTACCAACTACGCCACGGACGCCAACATTTTTATTATATGAGTTAAAAAATTATTTATTAATTCCATTGAAAATAGGTACATATTTAACAAAAAAATGTGATGTACTGAATTCAAATGATCGACACGCTGAAACGTTAGCTGACATTTTGAAATGTTATATTTGATTATGATAAATGTCATTTGATTTATATAATTAATAACAGGTAGGAGGATGCACATTGCAGGTAAGGAAACAAACCTTCATATTTCAGAATAGGGGCTGATGGTGGATCGGTACAAGGCCGGAAGGCATCTACCGCCGCCTTTGCAGTTGGGCGGATGTTTCCCGCCTATGCATTGTTAAATCTATTGGTGATAACGCAGCCACGGGCCTAGGGCGGAGAGATAGCAAAACTTTTGGCATGCTGGTATAGCGGAAATAGTGTTCGTACCTTTAAATTAGATATTTTCTCATAATTTGGTGAACACATTAGTGCCAATTTTAAAATATGACATTTTCCTTGATACATCTAATTTAATGTCTGTATTCTTGTAATTAGTAAAAATACAAAACATAATATTTTTTTGGACAAATTTCCAACATAACATACCTACGCTTTAATCACAAAGCATGACAATCTAAATCAGAAATGAGAATGAAATATGTTTCCTTGAATATTTTATTATTTTTAGTTATTCTTCAACTTTTCTATGCTAGTAAGAATTTATAACTGGTTTTAAACTTAACTTTAAGAAATAGTGATCTAATACAGTTAATGTTTTACTTTTTATATGCATTTATAAATCTTTCCTCCAAAAATAGTCAACTTAAACCATTAATGCGACATACGACAATGGTTACTTGTGGAATTACTTATAGCTTTAATAAACATAATATATAAACAGTGCATATTTTTGTACCTCAAAGCACTATTTAATATAGTGTCTTGTTGGATAGTAAATTTATCCGGCATGCTGAAGACGTGTCAGTGACGCTGGCAAAGTGACTCGAGGAATTTCTCATAGAGTGTTTGCAATGCCAAGCAGCCGGGCGGCAAAAACCCTGACGAGAGTCTGAACACCGCCACTCTAACAATAATCCGGTGTACCGGTGTACTCCGGTATGACGGTACACCGGTTCTACGGTTAAGCAGCCTGCCACTTCATAAATTACAAGGGGAATAAGACAGCTATCAGGGTGCGGGAGGAAAACAGCCAGAGACAAAATAAAAACAGCAAAGATAACTTCTGTTCCACTAAACGGTGTCAAAGTAACAAGTGTGAAAAAATATTATAATGTTTGTTTACTAACTTGTATGTTTAAAAATAAATAATACATGAAATAATACAATTGATTTTTAAATTTATATCACAGGTAGACAACACATTTAAAAAATATAGTCACCGTTCTGTCAGAAGTTGGCAAGTAACAATATTGACGGAAACAAGATAACTGCACAATTAGATTCTGGGATATCAATTCTTTGTCTGGAATGACTTAGTTTTATAACTTTAAATCAGTTAGGAAAAACACAGCAATTAATTTTATCACTAAGTATATTAATGCAGATTTCTAGGCTAGCAATTGTCCCTGTCTGTTGTTTCCTAACTTGATTAGTGTTAGATTGGCATACATCTACCTATATTTTGATATTATAATTATCTATGTCACATAAAGTACCAAGGTAAAAGACTTTATCCAACGAGCTAACATTTTCATTTGCTTTTAACTCAAAACTGTCAACATGTTACTTACCAGTAAGGTGATATTATAATTTATTTCCAATGTAAGACAGCTAATTTCAGGTATTAAAATAAATTAAATCATTACTCCATTTAAAATGTTGTTAGTAACATTTCTATTGTTATAAAGTATATTTGATACAAATTTAAATCACTCTTGAAATAAATAAATCAAAATCTAAACAACATAATCTCTTTACGTTCCGTATTTTTGGATCAAGTAGTACTAGGTCACTCCGCAACCGTATAGAAACAACAACCATTCCGCCACACTACCGAGAAATTTTAGTTACTTGTGTAACTAAAAGAAAGGAAAGCAATTTTTGATTGGACGGGTACATTTTGATTATTTGTTTTGTGTGTGTAGTTAATAAATAATCGATAATTCAGCAATATTCATTGATGGTATTTTCAATTTTCAATACCAGGAGAACAGAAGAGTGCAAAGCCACAAGCAATGTATGGAATGGTTTTGTCGGTGTTGCCAAGTATCGATCACTACACATTTGTCAAGCGGTGCAAAACTTTCTAGACAGTTTTTGTATGTCGTATATACGCGTGGCTCCAAGCTTACACTGTGGCAGTTTCATATGAAGTCTCTCGCCTGGATCGCGTGCACGCCGACGAATTGCGCGGTCGAAACTTTCCGAGTGAAAGCTCAGTAGGAAGTATAAACTGCAGGAAGATTTACGTGAGTTTGTCGATTAGTTTGTAAATGCGTTCAAATAATTTACTATGAGCATGGCGATATAAGTGCCCTGTAAAAAAGGGAAAAAAAGTGGAATAAAATAAACAAAAATCGGGCATATAAATAGCCGAGTGTTTGTGCTCTTTGGCTTAAGTGTCCACGAGTTTGAATCATATTACGAACAATCTCATAAATTGAATTTTTATTCGATTTATTGATTCATAGAAGGTTGTTTAATTCATTATGAATATTGTCCATTGCTGTCCGATATAACGTCATGGTTGAATTACCCAAAGGGAGAGTATGATAAAACAACTCCAACCTGTTAAGCAAACAACGTATCAGACAAAACTTCAAAGATAAAACATAAAAAAAATCAAAAAGCCTTGCTTCTGTAGCCTGTAATGCATTCACATTGTGAAGGCATTTTTAAATTCATATGCGATATTAATAATATTAATGGGGGGAAACGAGCTGCGCCGTCGAGTGTGCGAGGATTTATTTTCAAGTTATTCTGGAAAACGTATGATTCGCTTAGTGCTTGGCTCTAAGAGTAAAGTGCCGAAAATATATACTAGGTAATATTCTGGAGATATAAAGGATGATAAATGTTATGAAAATGCTACTGGTTTAACATAAACTAGGAATAAAATATCAAAACATATCTAACGCTATCGTAAAGTTATGCTAAAAAATGTGTTGTATAAATTGACGATCAATCCACATTATGACCTTAATTTTTAATACTATTTAATTCTTTATTAGTTTCTTAGTGGACCAGGTCTGAAGTCAAGTGGTTATAGTTGTTTTCGGTTGCAGAGTTCACCGAATCGAATCCCAGTTCGGAAAGATTCAGAAATTAATTTTTCAATTGATTTGTCTATGGAACTAAATAAGAACGATTACCTAATCACTAATCCTTTCCTAACCAAATTCTTCTATCCTTACTCCTTTCAAAAAAGAAAGGTTAAGCAAACGAACAACAAGCAGTTCTCGTAGAAAAATATGTGTTGAGATAAGTTTCATTAGAAGTCTGTTTGGTTCAAATTAGAAACGAACATGTAAAAAAATAAGTAAATTGGTAATTTTGAGCTCACAATCATTTCCTAAAAATTATTCCTCTCAAAACAACTTCAAAAAAGTGTGATTTAGGAATTCAGCATCATTAGTAATACTAAAATATCTACTGTAGAATAAATAAATATCTAAGACTAATTATTACTCTAAGAAAACACTTGAATCATCAAGAATGTTGTTACACATAAAAAAAACCGTTTTATTGATTGAATTAGCATGTACTTTGTAGAACTCCATTTTAATACGATAGAATAGCAATGTGATGAGTTTTTAAAAAAAATGTTATGTGGTTACTAGCTATTTCAGCTTAACGCCATCGTCAGAGCATTACTTAAATTTATTTTATCTTAGCTATTGTATTCTGTTTAGAAGAAATAGACAATATTATGTCATCTCACTTATTCCAACATCATAACATTTATTTAAAATTAAAGTATTTAGCGTAATAATTGTGTTTGGAAAACGAACTTAGGTGGTATTAGTATTTAATCGTTAGTAAATGTAAAAATAAAATATTGATTATAAGTAATTACGTGAACTTTTTACAATGGTTTAAGTAAGTTATGTTGGAGTAAGTAAGATAACATAATATTGTGTATCTCTTCTAAAATTTATAAAAATAGCTAAGCTAAAATAAGTTTAAATATTGTTCTGACGATGGCGTTAAACCAAAACAGCTATCAATCACGTTATACATTTTCTTAGAACTAAATATTTTGATATTCTTTCTTATGAAAAACCGTTTTATTTCAACTTTAGTGATTGTAAAGATCTAATGGAAATAGTGTTTATATATTCAAATTTAATTGTACACACTATTCGATGTGTGTTATATTGTAAGACTAAAGTAATTTTTGGTATTTTGATTGTTTAATAAAAAGCCCGCAAAGGAATGTTTTATAATCGTCTTTTAAATATAGACAAACAAATGAGATAATAATATATTTTGGCGCAAAATAATCTCAAGTATATTTCTTATACATTCTAATCGATATTAATCGTTCACGGTTATATGAAAATATTGTAAGTGGTATGCAAAATGTCGTTGCGTAACGCAACACAACCCCTTATCGTAATCAGCGTCACTTTTGACGGATAACACAAAACAAAATCATCATACAACGCAACAATGAAGATTCACTCCATATAGACGCAGGGGAGTATCTACGGCATCACCGACGACACCTAGGTGGCACCCCGGCCCCGGAATTTTATCCTATTAATGTCGAATTGATGAATGGCGGAAGCTGGCGAGTGGGCGGGAGCGGGAGAAACTGCTGAGCGGTGACCTGGTGTGAGTTGTATCTGCCGATGAAGTTCATCGTGTGGATGCTTTGAACCTTCTCAATAGCTGGGGTGCCGAGTAAAGTCAAAATAAGATGTGGCTTACTATTGAGTTAAGAGAATTTTAAAAACAGTATCTGTGTAATTTTGGTTCGGTGAGTTGAGTGTCATTTGGCTTGGATCAAAGCCTTACATCTCAGTTTACCAACAGGGATGTTGATGTATTAATTATTCAATTAAATACTTACGATTTGACATACAGAGAGATTCATTCAGGGCAACAATTCATATATTCATGTATAATTAAAAAAAATATTAGTTCTTTACCTTAGTTTACGAAGCATTTTAACAGCATGCGTTTGACAAGAGCTGTCTGAAAGTTAATCCATCAAACTCAATTTAGCTGAGAGGTTAAACCTTCCGTATTCATGATGCAACAATGAGTTACCTCGGCCTTTAAACCTTTAAATTATCTGTGAAATAATTCATACAAAAAATTGAAAATTTTACTAATTATAATTTGAAAATTTCGTCAATTTTACCATCGAAAAATATAAAATTATAGTAAAGTGTAGTAGCAATTAGTATAGTACAGTAACAATCCGAGTTGCATGACGTGCCGTATGCAACCGTTTTGTTTCAAACGGCACCGAGCTTGTTGAGCTATGAAGAATTTCGATTCTTGCGTTTTTCGATAATTTCGTATAGTTTGATATGTATTTCAGGTTTCACACACAAAATATGACGTACAAAAAATACTTAATACTGCAAATAAACCGTATTTCTTTTTTTGAAATTGTCATTTCGCTTTATAAATGCGTTTATATTACAAAATTAAGACGGTGACGAAATGTGACTGCATGAGATCCGAAGGGATTTTTAGCATAAAAACGGGAAGGTTAAAATGTATTAAATTTATTTGGGTACGAACAAGGAACTTACTATATATAATATTGAATGAAAGTATTTATGTATAGTGCAATGAATATAATATATTATATATGATAAAATAAAACATATTGAGATATTATGTAATTTTTTAATCATGTCTAATACATATATTTTCATGATGTATGAGATTTAATATGAATACTATATTGCCTAATAATATTAGGATATCGTTAATCATATAGAAAAGTAAATAAGTTTATAACTCAATGAAAACGGTATGTAATAAGTTGATTAAAATCAGCTTTGAGAATAAAATCTATTTTCTTTTGGCCGCCCGAACGATTATTCATTGTTTATTCTCGAGAGTCTACTCAACTCAAATAATAATTACAGACATTTCTTTGGAAGATAATAATGATCGTAATAGGCTATATTCGAGAAATGGTTAGGGCTGGAGACCGGGGGAGATAGTCGATGGTTCTTTCACGTATTCATAGTTAGATCGGCAGCTATTTGTATCAAATATATATTTTAAACGATTCTATTTTTGAAACAAAACATTCAAGCATATTTAATATATTATAATCAATGATTTTTTTCTCAATAATATTGAAGCAATCCAAACATAGAAATGTAACAAAAAATTTCACAACATTTATCATGTTAATATTTTAAATGAGTTCCCTATGTTATCTGTCGGCGTCCGTCTATGGTTTCGGATGTCTCGGGTTCATTTCTCGGTGCGGACTGTTTTCTTTCAATTGATTTATGGATTTCTGTTCGTAGCCTGAGTCCTCCCTCCCACCAATGCCATCCTCACGGGGCGTAGCGGGAGCGATTAGCTAACCACTATTCCTGTCATAGCCTTTTCCTTCTATCCCTACTCTCTTCGAAAAAAGAGAGGTTGAGCAACTGAGTAACAAGCAGTTCTCGTAGAAAAATTCTGTTGAGATACCTTCATTAGGAGACCATATGCTCGACATTGGGAGCGGATATAGAAAAAAAAATGTTATCTAATCCCATTAAAAAAAGTTGTAGATGTAAAAAAACATGTCAAACTAAATGAAATTTAAACAAAATTCAATCAACTGTATAATAATGTAAGCAGCACAAAAACGATTAAAGTAGTTAACATGTTTTTGTTCTCTATTCTGAATTATAATTTATTCAATGTTGAAACATGACACCGCTCATATAAATATATCATTGGTATCATAAAATACCTAATTTTATATTAATTCTAATGGGAATGCCCGTCATAGATGACGGTATTGAAATCGAAGTACTGAATGTATAAAGTAGCTGATCTCTGGTTTCCATACTGACGGACTGATTATTGTTTCTTTGCCTCGGCATTTGCGTCATGTCGTAACTGTGTGTATTGTTTATATATTATGAGAAAATTTAATACCTACATGTGTATGTGATAATAATAAAACTTCTACATCTACGCCTACAGACTGGTCTGGGCTATTATAAATATATAAGATAAAAAGTTAATATTTGTAAAGTGCAGTAGCATTAATGATGTAAATTATTACAAGCAATCTTCAGTTTATAAAAAAATACAGTTTTATGAACGACGGCATATTGTATGCATTAAATACAACATGCAACTTACGATACTGAAAATGAATAAAACGGTGACTTTTTGAAACGAAAAGAATTTTTATTGTTTTCAAATATTACGAATCAAAAATAGTAACTGATGTAGTATGAAATTTTATTTGTTGTCCGTTTGTGTACTCGTATGCCTGAATATGCCAAAAGGCGAAACCCGGGTTGTTAGTGACAAAATACATGGACATGTACAAAATCTCAACAATTCAAATTTGATAGAAATTCCATCAAACACCGTCAGTCGATATCATAAATTATTTTTGGTTGGTTCCATGAGTCAATCATTCTGTATAATGAATTCAAATGATGCGCTTTTTAGTACTTCGATAGAGTGTGGCTATTTATTGTAATACTTGGTTGGATAGCTGAGACAAAGTTTTTGAAATATTCTGCTGATGATGCGAGTCTTAATGAGATTTGAATCCATAGTATCATAGGAATATTAGGGGCGCAGGAAAAGAAAACGGTGACTTCAAATGTGTGGCGGTCTATTTGTAAGTAGTAATGTCGGTGGCATTTCGAAGGGAAGAGGCGGGATGAGCACATCGATCATCCAATTAGCCCGCTGATCAATCATCCGCTGCCAGTCGCCCGGCCTCCGCGGGCCGATCGCAAACCACGCTTTCCCTGCTTCTTCTGCTGTCCCTGTCTTTCTTATTGAATAATTACAGCTATGCGCGTATGATGCCATGATAATTTGAAATGACTTTAATGATAGATAACGTAATCCCAAGCCCAGCAAAACAATAATGAAAAAAAAAATTGTTTGTGTAAAATTTCAATAAGTTTATCAAAATGTAGAATTCATAACTTTCATCAAGTAGACGTCTGCTTTATTTGTTTAATTACTGATATTGTAAATCGTAACCTTACTTAAAAAAATGTTCTAATTGCACTTCTTCATATATTGAGGTACGAGCGATTGAAGTTTTGGCTGAAATTTTGTATTTAGAAAAAAAAATGTATTTTTAATTAGTTTGTTAGCATATACTTATATTTTTTTCCATGTCCGCTCCCAATGTAGAGCATATGGTCTTCTTATGGAGGTATCTCAACAGATTTTTTCTATCGAGAACTGTTTGTTTACTTAACCTTTCTTTATCGAAGAGAGTAATCATAGAAGGATAAGACTAGGACAGAACTAGTGGTTAGCTAATCCCTGTGAGGATGAGATGGGTGGGTGAGGAGAGAGTTTTAGACAACACAAACACTCAGACTATGAACAGAAATCCATAAATCGATTGTATGATCAATCTATGAAATCTGTCCGCTGCGGGAATTGACTCGAGACATTAGTAGCCGTAGCCCACGACGCTATCAACTGCCCCACGGACGCCGACTTATATATATAAATATATTTCTTGTTTTTTGTGCAATTTATTTTAACTAACGTCTTTATATTAGAAAATAATGCGTATCTATAACTTTAATTAGAACTGACAACAATAGTTCGTTTGTAAAAGTTTTATCGGATATTTCAATTTTATCAAACAAAATCTTCTGATTTTTGAGAAATTATTATTAGTATATATTATAATGACTTGTTGAACGATTTAAGTTAATAATAATATATATAAAATACAACAGAATAATAATACATATATACACATTGAATGTTTGAGCGAACTGAGCTAATTTTCGTCAATGACCACATCGATAGAACTATAGAAGTAAAGGGTAAAAACACACACCAACAATCGAGCGAAGAAAGTTCGACATGACATTAAAACGTTTTGAAAAAAAACAGTGATATGTATGTTTTTTCTGTGAGGTGATAATAATTAGTTATATCGATTCATAGAACCGGATAAAACAAGTTTATGAAAAAAAATGTGTAGATAGAACTCCGCTAACTGCTAACTCACTCATTGAACAATTTATGACTCTGAAATCAACGTATATGATAGAATGTGGCTAATACAATATTTTCCAATCAAAAGGTCATTTTAGGCCAAAATGTCAGTTAGAACCTTTTCAAAGTAAGGTGTTTCAAAAGTGTTTTTACATGAGCAAATTGCCATTTTATTTAGATTACATAATTTTTTTTTATTTTTCAGCATTTGATAAATACCGTGGAACTGTAATTTAAAACCTTTAATTAGGCAGTGACGATTTCTTTCCCAGGTAACGTACAAAATAATATACAAAACAATTCACTGTCAAAAAGGAGGATGCGTTCCTATTGCATCTTCATTAGGTTTGAATAATAGACAATGTATTTTTAGAAATCGTGTTTCTAACCTATGTAATTACAGAGATTTAATTTAAGAAAAGTTCGACCGTTGACTTGTTCAGAAACACGGGCGGACATGTGTAAACAATGGTCAGTGAAGTAGTATTGTCGTCTGCCCGTTTGTGAGATAGTACGTCTTCTGCCCGTGTCTATGTCTCTATATTGGCATGCCATCTGGGGTGCCATCTGTATTCATTCATATTTGTTTAAATTTTGACAGAATGTGAGGAAAACCTGAACATGGCATTTTAAAAAATATCCAAATTGTATGTAGGAAGCATATTACGAACCACCTGGTGAAGGGTTAAGGCTTGAAAGAAAAATAAAGATAAATCTGTCTTCAAACATTTAAAAAAAATATTTTTGTCGGTAAAAGAATGGCATAATGGATAAAGATGTTGAGCAGTTTCTCATTTTCTCAAGTCAAAGAATGCATATGTCAAATTCAGCTTAAATGAATGTGTTATAACAATGTTTAATTATATTAGTAGTATAAATATATCTTATAAGTATATTTCAGGAAACGGAAAATATCAAGGGCTTTGGTAAAGCATAGACAGACTGGTACAAAATATAGCTCATCTTCTTGGCACGGCGCGTAAAGTTTCAATACATTTGCAGCGAGAGCCGAAAATTTAAATAACAAAATACCATCTCCGCGGTGGAGAATTTATCTCACGCCTTGAAATTATTTTTAACTTTCATCACCTTAATGCCACCTTGCAACGCTTTGCATAAGAAAAGTAGCAGAGCTCATAACGTCTTTACAACTTCACATCTTAAATGCTGTGCGCGTAACGCGGAGTAATTTACTCGCCCTTCGCTTGATGCGACGCCCCCTGCGCCCCCGCCGTCGGCTGGCTGAAGAAATCAGCAATAAGTTCAACCCTTGCCGCAATAGCCTGAAGGTTTTAAAAGCAAGAACTACACAGTGAAGCTATTTCAGATAATGGATAGCACTACGGCGGATGCACTTGGTCCAACAGATTTTGAACCAGCTGCATATAATATAATTATATTATGTGCCACAAAAATATTCCACTGTTAGAAATTTAATAATTTTTTTAATAACGTTTGTTTGAATAATAAACGATAACGTCTATTTCTCATTTTTTTATAAACTACTGGTAAATATTTTGTAAATTTCATACATTTTTCTAACATTAGTTAATATCCATAGATGGTAACTTTTATACCCTAGAACTCTCATTTAAGGAGCTTAAATTTGTTACAATTTAATACTATATAAAGGCCAATAAATACTTCAATTAATTGCATTGAAGCTGTGACCAATTTTTGTAATAATTGTACATTATGTTAACGTAAATTAACCATTATTAATGATTTTATAGTGATTTCCATAAATAGAGAAAGTACATTGAATATTCGATGTAACTCAAACTATATACTTGCAGTTTTAAATCATCGTTAAGATGAGTATGTATTTGTCATTAAAGTCAAGTAGAATAATGTAAATTCAAATCCATATTTGGTTTAAAAGTAATAATTAGTTTTTGTGCGTGTTGCAAAAGACTTCAAGTTTTGTATTGCATCAACCAATAAGTGGCAATTACCGACATATATCGTAGATTTTCTATAATCATTTTTTTTTTCAAGAAAATAGATACATTACTAGGCATACGAGGATCTAGTTGTTACCTTCTGACGCCATGTTAGAGTAGAAATGCTTAACATAATTTTGTTTATTCGTGTATGCCAGATAGAAGCTTTCATAAATTGTCCAATCAATTTATGTAATCGTACCCAAAAAGATCACAATATCAATAATGTTTTCATTTCTTTCCCTCTACAACTAGTCTGGTAATGAAAACTGAGTGAGGGAGCCCTTTACTAGTCAATCCTTCTATTGTTATTCTCTATGAACTAATTCAGAAGAGACTTCAGTATTTATTGTTGAGAAAATACTTTTATTGAAGTCATCCACATGCTGTATATTTAGAACATACGTGTGTGAAAATGTCACATTATTTCATCGTAAAGTTAAATTATATGTTGTGTATATTAATAATTTAAATGTTATATTTTATAGATTCTAGTATGGAAAACGACGTAAATTTTCGAGTAAAATAGAGTAATACTACAAAACTCGTTGAAGAATATTCACGTTCCGCGAATCTGCAACTGCGTCTTCTTGAGGAGTGTTTAATTACACGTTTTGCCCCCACATTTCCTTTTCACTGATATGCGCCACTGTCGAGATATGATTCTGATAACGCCGTTTCCCCCACAAATGCGTTCAAGAATCTCATAATTGTGTTTCTTTTTCGTGGTATGAAAAATTATAAGTCGTGAAACTTTGAAGTCGCCTTTGTTCGTAGCCACCTTTTGCTTCAGGCATTTTATTTTTGACAATGTAGATAAACGCAAGTCACCCATTAAAATATATCAGTTATATTAATAGTATGTAATTATTTAATTTTATATTTAAATTCATTGTCTCTTACCTATGTATTTTGGTCGTCTTTGATTCACTAGCAAGCTATTTGGAAAATTTCTAGATATCTATATATTCTGTCCGACCTCTGAAATCCATTTCAATTACGTAAATATAATAAATATGCTAACGTGTATGAATAAAAACTAATTAATAGATAAAATTTACTAAAACATACTTCGTCGGCATAGATGTTTGCTTCGTGGGCATCGATGTCTGTAATGTCTAGAATTCCCTCCCACCCATCCGATCATAAAAACAAGGCGTAGTGAAAGCGATGAGCTATCCATAAGTTTTGTCCTAGTTTTATCCTTCTATCCATATTCTCTTAAAAAAATGAGAGGTTGAGCAACTGAGCAACAAGTATTTCTCGTAGAAAAACTTATGTTGAGATACCTCCATTAAGAGTCTATTTGTCCCACATTAAGAGTGGACATGGTAAAAAATATTAATCAAACACTCGATTGATAACGTTTGTCATGAAAATTTGTTTTAGAGGTCATAGAAGATCTGCTCTAAAAAAACTTAGCGAGCTCCTAAAGGAGACACAATTCTTTTCCTTACATCGCAACAATGTCTTAAAATAGAGATAAAAAAAAACTATATAATGTTTACAAACACAAATTTAATTTTAAATCAAAATAAACTTTTTTTTAAGTTTTTAACTGGAAGTCTTTGAATAAATTTGTTTTAGTTTAATAAAAAAAATACCTTTGTTTAAAAATAGAATGTCTCAAGACTTCCTATAAATAGTCATTCAAATTGGGTCAAAGAACGTTATCTATAAAATAAATGCGTAAACACGAAGTAAAGTTCTGGCAAACAAAAAGTGAGCCGCCGAAGCAGACGACAAACTGAGCCTAACTTGCGACCGAATGATTGTTGTGAATATAGAAAGTAATAACAAGAACAACTGAGAAAACAAAAATCGATGGAAATGTGGGGCAAGAACTTCCCGCGACCGCAAAACTTCAAAAAAGAAAAAAGACTTATAAAAAAAGAAGTGTGGAAAGTTTAAATTGCGACCTTGAACCGGAGTGAAAGTTTTGCAGATTGCTAATAGTGTGACTCAAAGTTAAGACAAAAACTTTTAAATGGAAAAGGGGTCGATACCACGATGCTATCATTAACTTTTCTGGCCCCTCCCTCGGCCTGCTCGCCGGATAAATATAACGGAAAAGTTTGCAATTTTCTATTTTCGTTGTCAGAAAGGTTGGCAAAAGTCAGGCGCCATTTTGAATCTGCTGTCACGTGCTCCAAAAACAGCTGCGCCTCAATCAATGAAACTATGAAGTAATGTTTTGTAAATTGTGTAGTAATTTTTTAAACGCAAGCTATAAGCGATGAACATTTATTTTCAATTCGAATAATGTCACCTACAACAAGAATCTTAACTAATTACGTCACCTCATTAGCATAGTATTAGTTTCAGCCTTTTCGGTCACGCAGATAATAATTGAAAGTCAGTTTGTATTCAAGCAAAAAAGAAGATAACGAAAATATTGAAAAATCAAAAACGATATTTAGATCGACAATTAGTTTCGAAATTATTAGTACGTTATGGTAGAGGAAGAAATGTCATATGTGTCACTTATAATAGTCATGGTGTAACTCCAGTTTTGAAGTTTTGAGAAAATCAAGGTTTTGTAAAATGTTCTTAGGTTCAAATAACAACCATTAACAACTTAAATTTTAGTGTAGTTGTGAAGTCTGTCAGGACACTTCACTCTTATTCTGAAAAATATCGTTAAATATGAGAATATAAAAACAAAAAAAACATATTTTTAAAGAAATTAGGAGTATATATGGAGATGCACCATTATTAAACTAATAGAATAACATCTTTTGTACGTGCTTGAGGTATAAACTAATTTTTGTAATGTTGGAGTTACACCATTACTATTCTAAGTGACACATATTTCTTTTCCGCGTTATTGATCTGAATTTTTTCGCGATAGAATCTTTCTGGTTTAAATGAGTGAGTGAAAATTTTCCATTGGTCAGAATGCTCACTTGCTGAGCTATTCAAATCACTTAGTTTATTTTGGAATTTTATTTTGAGCAATCGAGTTAAAATAACCGTCAGTCGGAAAACACACAATACTGAAAATATAAATATCGTTCAATTAAGGAGAGGACGTAGCCATTGCGTTTATGGCTTCATTGTATTTATCTAAATATAAATGCATCAGTATAAATGTATCAACAACTCATACAATGATAAAAGCTAATGACTAAATAATCTTTCTATTGTATAGTTCAACATGAATCAAGTTTAACGACTACAGTGATTAGTATATCGACACAAAACGTTTTTACTGATTTATGAAAAATGTGTTCTCACATCCAAGCAATAATAATTAAAATAAAAGAATATATTTTAAACAAAATTAGCAACTAAATATTTAAAGAAGATAATTCTGCTTTTAATATTGTAATACAGCTGAATTTAAAAAACAGCCTACTATAAATAATTATTTCAACATAAATTCAAGTACCATTACTTTGCACAGAATTTTTGGTATTTAATTATTTTTCAGTTTATATCAAGTGATCTGAAATAATTTAAAGCGTTTGGTGCGTATTCAATTTTCAATATATAAGTTCAACTAAATATTAACGGTTGGGTTAAGTTCATTTAGTTTAATATCATTATAATGATAGTCAATAATGATGGCTGTCATTGTATTCATTAAAGAATTTGTTGCTTGCAATAGAACGAAAATTTTGATATAAGAGGTAAGGTTATATTTGTTTTTCCGTCGACTAGTTGAACAATAATGAAAAAGCCATTTCCTTTATGGCATCTTATCTTGGCAATTAATGTCGACTTGCATATTGTCAACGTTATTATTTCCTGCCATTAAAGCTTCCGTTTTTTTCACTCTGGCTTCTAACAATACAATTTTGAAGGTAAATAAGTCTTTAAAAGAGGAATAAGTAAATTAGAAACGACAAGATAAGAATCTCCCCTTGAAAAAACTGTGCACCCCGTACGGCGTTGGATAGGGTGGCCTAAGAGAAGGTTTTTCAAGAATTGAGCCGTTGACAGGGACGTGCGTGGCAGGAATACATTTAGCTTTGGTTCTATTTGTGTCCCACGGTTTTTGAAATGATTTTATATTACTGAGGGTAAAGGAAATTTATAACTTTAATGAAAAAATCGTGCCGCTATTGAATGAATCGATTGAATTACTGCTATTATCGTATGTACGTGTAGCATTAATATTTTACTACATGATGTTTTTGAAGTAGGAGAATATTATATTATTAATATCTTAGCATAATACTTATTGACTTTGAACTAAGAGCTATTGAAGATTCAGATTATTGCTACATCCATTCTCGGAGTAATCGAAGAGTCGAGAATCTTAAATAAAGAATCCCCTAAGGATGTGGGCCTAATTTTTATACTGATGTACTATTTAATTTACTGATGTCTATAATACTTGATCCATTCTACTAGTTTACTCTAGAAAAATAATCATACCACGTGACAATATATATAATGAAAAATACAAATTTACAAGATCTATCAAATAATTATTTCAATATCTATTTCGGTACCACCCAGGCAGTCGTTTTGTTGAATGAAGTTATTATTATAGTTCTGATTATACCTGATTAAGTCTATATTCATTGCTACTTTTACTACATTATAATTTAATTCTCCAAAATAATATCATAATTTTTGGATAACTGTTTGGTGAAAATTCGTCAAGGATAGAACCGTGCCTCCGTAACCGTATATTTTTTTATTGAATGAATGAAAGTTGGCCTATAAAGTACTAATACATAATTGTTGAAAGTATTTTTTTATTTGATGACCCACCACTGTAAAATTTTAATACCTAGAGGAATTTCTAACGGCTAAACTTAAGAGGATTTTTTAAAAAGGAAAACAGCTTTCCCAAGTCTTAAAATGTTCCCATGAGAAACAAGTATTAGGTGTAATCATCAGACGCCAAGAGGAAAGAGCTTAGATTTTTTATCGGATATGTAAATGTTATGAACGATAAAAATTGTGAGCTTTCATTTTAAACATATGCACCCCATGACATTAATTGAGATCGTTTACGGATTTTTTTACGCTGTTTATGTGAGAAACGTTTAGTTTACAACAATAAGCCACGCTATCAGTTGACTCGATCCATTTGTATTTGATTCTTGTGGGTTATAGTGTAGACGTTGTTCAGTTTGATTTGAATAAGAAACAGTTTTATTGCATAAATACACTGTAGGCAACACATACAAGGAAAATATTTATGTGCAATATTTCAAGTAAGAAAACGATTGTGTTTTATTGCTAATGTTTGTGTGGATAAGTATGGATAGCAAAGTATTTAGTTCCATAAGAGTTATAAAATAGTTTTGATGGCATCCTGCCATCAGTATTACTTTTTGTTTAAACCATGTCCGCTCCAAATGTGTAGCACGTGGACTCCTAATGGAAGTATCTTAATATAAGTTTTTTCTGCGAGAACTGCTTGTAACGCAGTTGCTCAATCTCTCTTTTTTAGAATCGAGTAGGGATAGAGTTGTAGAGGTAGAGTAGGATTTGTGGTTAGCTAATCACTGTCACTATCATATAATCCATGCCTCTTAATAGAAATTCATAAATCAATTGAAAAATTAATTTATGAAACTGTCTGTATTGGGATTCAAGCCCGTGCGATCCGTAGCCAAAGGCAACGATGTTAACCAATGTATCACGTACCCAAATATTAATAAATGTGCCTAAAAATTTAAATAAATTTCCAATAAATTTAGTTATTTTCAGAAGAAAATTATTAAACAAAAGGATTGGAAACTAATATTTACGTTGTATTTTTATTCGCGTCGGTGTGATAATAATACATTCAAAAATAAATGACATTATCTATTGCCTTGCAATAAATTTTGTGGAAACTTCCATGAAATGCAATACGCAAGATAGTGTACTCAAAACTAACCGTGGCCTGGTAATATTTCAAAGTCAAACATCACTTCACCCCTATTGACTATCTACTGAGTGGAAAAATATCTATCGCTCCATACATATTTCATCTCGCGAAATCCAACGGAATCCACATGGCTCGGGTCGCGGAGCCACTCTGATACAAATACACTTGCGTTCACGGTGGAAATATGATAAAAATGTTAAGATCCAATAACCATTCATCCATCAAGTGTCAAGATATAATCTGGACCACAGGTAGTGCGCCCTTGTGGATACAGGGACCTGTTCTGAGAAATAACGGTCTCTACATAAATATTATGTAATAATAAAAAAATCACAAGTTTTTACCTAGCACCATTTTTGTGTATGTACACGTTTCTGAATTTGTTTTATTTATTTTAACCAAGTGGATTTTACGTAATTTAAATATTGAACAATTAAATAACAAATTTGGATTATTGAGATTTTGTACACTTCCATGTATTTTGTCACTAACGACCCGGGTTTCGCCTTTCGGCATCTTCAGGCATTCGAGCACACGAATGGACTCGAACTGAGAGACAGTAAACAGTGTCTAACGCTTATATAGAAGATACAAATGCGACAAATATCATTTACGAGGCAATACATTATACGTCTAAGAGCCACACCGATACCTGAGTTAAAATTTCGGAAATCGTCCTAATCCTTATTTTGTAAACACCATATTACCAGAGTGGCGAATTGCCGCTTTTCAACTTCTTTTAGAAATACCAGTGATTTTACAATTATAATAGTATTGTGGGTTAAAAAAAAAAAAAAACAACGTAAATTAGCAGAAAAGATGCTATATTTCGGGAACTTGTCTAAAGACATAGACCGCCCTAGAATCTGGCATAGAATAAGTTATTTAGGTTGCACAAGCTTTAAAATTAAAAAACAACTCGCTGATAGTGTTAGACCGGCGTTCTATTGCAAAAACTCTCTAGGCAAATTACTCAAGCACACTCAGTCGATGTCTTAAATTAAATAACAGTTTTTACCATGTCCGTTCCCAGTGTGAAGCACATGACCTCCTATTGGAGGTATCTTAACAGAAGTTTTCTGCGAGAACTGCTTGTTACTGAGTTACTCCACCTCTCTTTTTCTAAGACAGTAGGGATAGAAGGATAAAGCTGGGACTAGTGGTTAATTAATCACTCTCGCTATGCTCCGTTTTTAGAATCGGATGGGTGAAGTGGAATTTTAGAGATCAAAAACATTCATGCCTACGAACAGAAATCCATAAATTGATTGAAAACTTGAAGCTGATATCCGTAACCATAGCCAACGGCGTTAACCTCTGCATCACTCAGCCAACAAACCATTTTTTATTGATGAGTATAGCATTTTTATGATTACTTCTAAGTTTTGTAAGTACTAAGTAAGACTTCACGCTTAAAAGTAATATAAATATTTTACTCATCATATCTTTATATAGTCATTGAGAGCTTACTTTGCAGGCTATCACTTTTTAAAATAGAAAATATTATATGTGGAACTATTCTTTATATCGAACTATTTTGACGTATTATAAACGATTTAAAGGTTATTAAATAAGAACAGTTTGATCAAAATATATTACATACACATAGTATTGTTTAAAATGTAATAAGCGAGTTTTTTTGCTATATCTAAAACTAACATCACAAAAATACGTTTGTGAAATTAATTATGAAACAATAAATTTAAGTTGTTTTATAAAAGATGCATTTAGCAAATACTCCCCAGAAAAAAACATAAACATAAAATAAGAAACTTTAAAACGTGTTCCGAAATTCTTTATTTTAATAATAGATAAAAATAAATATTTTTTGATTCTAAAAAAAATTCAAGTTACTGATAAACTAGCCATTGCGATGCAAATTAAGATTGGTTTAATAAAAAAATGTTTAATTTGTTTTTCCGTAATAAATTGCAACTATAAAGAAATGATTAATGTGGTCAGTAAAGTAGTGATATAAAAAAACATCTTGTCAAAGTTATTATTTCTGATAGCTCACGGATACACTGAAATAGGGATATAAAAATGCTGACATTCCGTATCCGAAGTCAGGATTCTTTATCCCCGCACTGCGAGTGACTTAAGAGGCTGGCACGCGAATTTCACTTCGACCGGAAAAGTTGGCGAGAAGATAAACTAGGTGTACCGATCTTTTCGACCAAAAGGATATATATTATACACTACGTCGACCGCTCCAACGCACAAATCTTTCATAATCTTGATTGCGGAAACAGCCCTGCAGCAGCACTGCGTTGACTTTTTCTGATAACTTAAATAATGGGTTTTAAAGATATAATCTTCCTAGCCCACTGTAAAGTTATAGGATTTTAGTGCCCATTGAATTGTATAAATTACAGTACGATAACGGATCATATTACTTATTCTATATTTTACGAAATTAAATAAAAAAACAACCTATATAAACATTTCTTTGAGCAAGAAACAAGTAAATCGCCATCTGAAGAGTAATATTGTCAAGGTGGTAAATTGTTGACCCTAAAATAAGTATGGGTTATAAGTAATCGCACTTTGTTTTAGGTAGTATTTATTCACTTGGTACACTTGAACTTTTGTTTCGATAGTTTGAACTTTGTGTAAGCTAGTATTCACTTGGTACACTTGAACTTTTATTTCGATAGTTTGCACTTTGTATAAGATATTATTAATTTAGTACACTCAAACGACTTTAATAGTTTTCACTTCGAAACAGATTCTTTTAACAAAGTACCACAGAATAATTTTGATAGCTTGACTTTGAAACTGATTATTTTAATTTTGTATGTTATGGACATTGAAATAAATTATATTAACATATTGCATGTCTACTTAGAACCCTGCTTCTTCATAAATACCACTCCTATAATATACTAGTGAATAAATTCTAATGCGTCAAGCAAAGACAATACAGGTGGCCTAATATAGAGTTGCGACAAGTAAACTAGTCTATGGTGGAAAATCCTATGTTGCAAGTAGTAAAGAATATGTGATATTTCATTACAGCGTTGTGAAACTATCGATTTCAAAGTGTTAGTATTTATATTGAGTGAAAACTATTTTGTACTGTTTTTAGAATAATATGAGTGGGAGGGAATTTAAGATATCCAAAACATTCATGCCTACGAATAGAAATTCATAAATCGATTGAAAAGTCAATTTATGAAACTGTCCGCACCGTGTAAACGTATTCAACGACGTTAACAACTGCACCAACTGAGCCGACCAATAATATTTATTATAATATTTTTTACTCGACAGACTTCTTGGCGTTTAATTTTTTTTGAAAGTTTTGTTAGTCGTTGATTGAATGTGGTTAAAAAAAACGCAGACAGATTTGACAGAAAAGAGTTTTGTACAGAATAAATAGTAGCATTAAATATTTGTTTAATTGATTTTATGATATTTACAGTAATATAAATCGATTTCAAATAACAATTGATTGTTATAGTTAATCAATTATTGAAACTTGCTATGGTCTTAAACAAAACAGTAAATAATATGTATTACGTATTACATTTTAATATCAAATAATGCAGTTATGAAATCAACTACCTAATAAAATACTGAATGAGAGTTGAACTACGCGTTGTTCTCTGTATAATTCAAAATTTGATAATAAAAATCTAATAAAAAATTCGCTGGGCTTATTGAGATTGTAAAAATATCATCTACATTGAAATGGGCTAGGTGCGCTAAGGGAGTAGCTAATTACTTGATTTGCAGCCACCGACCAGCCAGAGAGGGGGAAATGGTGGTTGGGCAGAGTGGATTGAAGAAAGTGGAAAGGGGAGCTGGGGATGAGAGGTAATGCAATCTAAATTTTTCATTTTACGTCCCCAAAATCCACAGTAGCAGAGCCCTTCGGAAAGTGGAGGTATTTTTAGATCAAGGATGAATCTAAATATAATCTTTTTGCCAACCAAGGTTGTATTTAAAAATTTTAATAAAACATAATATTTGCAGCATACAAATTTGAGTACATATCAACGGTGTTTCGGCCGATTGATGTAAACCTCAAAATTGAAATTGTTCAGGAAAGAGTAAAACTGTTTTTATCGAAAACATTACATGGTGAGTTGCGTTATGAATCTTTGAAATGCACTCCTGTAAATTCTCATGTTTGTAGACACAGGATTAAGCATCATTTGGCCGAGACCTGCTCCATCGTCTTTAAAATGAGATATATTCATTAACTCATTTTCGTATTTTTGAGGGTTACATCAATTGGCCAAAACACCGTCGTTCATATTATGAAAACACAAGTACCTATTTGATAATAAATTAAGTGTTTATTAAAAATATTGCATTTAATAATGTTATTAACTGAAACTAATAAAGTAAATATAAAGATTTTGTCACTTTGTATAATTTGTTTGGTTTTTTTTCAAGTAAATACGAAAATAAACTAATAAACTCATATAAAAAGAAATTAAAAATTGGTTTAGTCTTACATTTGTGAACAAAGGAAACTAACCTTAGCTGGATAATAACTAGACCTTGTAAAAAACTATTTATTTGAAATATTATTTTAATCGAATTACGTAGTTAAAGTTACACGAAATCTTGAAAGAAGCAATAAAAAACAAATAATTATACGTTTCAGATCCCACCGACATGCTAATTTATGGAACTGCCGATTCCTACCTTGACAATAAAAATCTTACATAATTGTTTTTATTTGAATAATTTTTATGGCGAAATTTTCATTTATGCAAGGGACGTAAAAAATAAAAGGAACTCTGCGAAATATGAGACCGGCATGAAATAAAATTGATCGCATATTTATGGTTTGCATGGGCTATGATGTCTAGCTGGAGTAAGGGTGGCTAGAAGGCCTTTTTGTGGGGTGGTTTATGTTTTAAGCAGCAGAGGAAAGTATTTCTATCGGCAAATCAATTATGCATAACATTGTTCATTATACCACGAGAAGGAAAGGGTTTATGAAGATTCGTAGTATGGTGTTGAATGGAAAGTAAATAAAGATATTTAAAATGATAATAAACGGTTTGTTTGGTGTTTTCAATAAAACATGTTATTAATTTAATATCATTAAAATATCAGTAAGCTTGATGAAATATTATATTTTAGAACAAACCTTATATGCAGTGTCAATTTAAGCATTTTAATTTTTAATTACATTATACATATTGAAATATGCTATTATGTTACATTATATTCTTATTCTACAACTAAGTGTATTAAAATTTTCTCTCACCCATCACGCGTACCGAGAACGACTAACAAACTATTAGTCTTTTCCTTGTCCTTTCCTAGGTCTATCTTATTAATACTATTTTAAAAAAGTTAAGCTTCTCAGAAACCAGCAGTTCCCGTAGAAAACTTCTATTGAGTTACCTTCATTAGGAGTCCATGTGCTCCACATTGCGGGCGCACAAAAAGACTTCTTTAAGTCCATGAGTTTCTGCATTAAAATAAAAAAAATTAACATATTAAACGAAGAAATTGTGAATCGTGGAGTTGATGAAAATATATTAGTAATCAAATATTAATTGTTTTATATTTTAAATCAATACTCAACTTTTTTCAAAATGATTCATTTTTTTAAAATAATTTACCACAGCTTAAATATAATTATGTTCAGGTAAGAGCAAACTTAAATATGCTTCGGTAATATATATTAAATTATAATATTATGGATACTGAAAATAATTTCTGTTGTATATCACGACGAGTCGGATAAAAACGCGGAATGAGGGTATAAAAAATTAAAAAAAGCAAAGCATTCTTAACTCGACTCAACTTCAACCCTTCTCCAACCGCCCTTCAGGGAGCTTCGCCTGAAGGGGTAGCTACATGCCAGAGGACCCACGCGCCCTTGACTGCTCATTTTTCCTGCGCTTTATGCAGACAGAGTATGGAAAAATGGTTATCGATATTGCTTTGACGGGATCCTATACGGAGTGAAAATACATGCTCGTAAAAAAGAATGCACGAAAGGCTCGTAAATAAACGTAAACTTCTATTATGTCGGATGATGGATTTTATTTGCATTGTTTTAGCGGATTTTTTATGCTGTAGCATGTATTTTATGCCAGAATGAAAAAGAATTTCTTTTAGTGAGTGGCAAAAAGGTAAGTTAGTTCTCTCTTATAAACAAACAGGTAAAAACATTCATTATTGAATGCATTTATTGAGAACGACCATTAATTAGTCGAAACAATAGTGGCGAATAACTTGCACTAGAGCATAATGGAGCATTTAAAAAGCATGTGTTTCACGAGAATTTATTGTAAATAACGTTAAAGGACCGTTCAAGGACCAGACAGGCTTGGTGGAATGGGATGTGCAAATAAATCCATGCTGTTGAATACGAACCCGTTGTAATAATTTTTTTGACAGATTTTATAGTAGTATTGAATAAATGTCAATTTAAATATATGTATGAATTTAAAATGATTCATTTCTTCATCTTAAAAGACAGCTTTGAATATACTTTGCATGATTTTTAATTATTGTTAAAGCCGTGCGTGTGGTCCAATAAATAAATAATAAATCCGTATTATTGATAAGGCGTGTTTCGCCAATATGAACAATGTATCAATTACTTAAGTGAATTCGATATGAAAGCAATGCTCGCACACGATAGGCACCATTTGCGTCGGATAAGGGTCCCTTTTGCCAACACACGAGGGGCTAAATGGCCGGAAGGAAGTAAATAAAAGTGAGTAGTCCGTAACCAGGTTATGCGACTGTCAATACAAACAGAATACACATGTCGTTTCAGTGATGTGCCCAAAATTTCTTACCAGACGAAAGATAATTGTCATTTTGTCAAAAGAAAATACTCAGTGACACGTTTTGAGTACAAATTTTGATTTACTAGCGAAATGAAAGATTATTCTCAACATATTGATTTACGGGTAATGCCAATGATTCCATTGCACCACAATGGCGATAGTCAGCGTCGATTTAAACGTTTTTATTGACATAAATTTTGTATGAACTGAAGACACAATAGGGTGAAGGAGTTGTGTCACCAAATCATTGCTTTGAGTGGTCACAGTTTTACTAGTTGTGGTGTAAATAAGTGGCAATATTTTACAAACAAAAACCTAATTTATTTTGGTTAAAAAAAATGATGAGTCATTTATTTATAACGAAATGTAACTGAGATGATTTTTATGGATTTACACTAGCATGCCTTTCATCTATTTCCGCAACGACAGAACCATTGACATTTTACGATGTATAATACTTCCATATAGAAAATAAGTTCATAAAACCTTCATACACACAAGAAAAGACTTTTTCCTAACAAAACACATTAATTCATTCATGTCTTTAAGTGTCTTTATTCCAAGATTTATTATTTTTGTAATTTTTTTAGAGAAATGATTAAAAATATCAGATAAATTCTCAAACACTCAAAAAATACGAAAATAAAAACGACAGAGCAGATCTCGGCCAAATGATGTAAATTAGAAAAATAAATTGATCACTTTTTGGAAGAGAAACATCATTTTAAATTGGTTTTAGGTTTAAACATTCTGATTCGGCCACTTGACGTAAGCCACTATTAAATCGACTAATCACGAATCTGCAAACATGAGAATTTAAAAGAGTGCATTTCAAAAATTCATAATGCAACTCACCATACAATGTTTCCGATAAAAACAGTTTTTATTCTCTCGTGAACAATTTCAATTTTGAGGGCTATATTAATTGACCAGAACACCATCGATATAATTGTTATCTATTTCAGTCGCAGATTTTTAAAATCTATGAATATGATAGTCTACGGTTTTTAAAATAGTGAACAAACCATAAGTTATTATAGAATTACGGATATAAAAGTAAAACATCAATATATGAATTGTTGAGAATTATATTAAAATAAAAATTATTTGGCTTATTATGGACTTCACTGCATATTGTCTTAGGAAGGACGATATGATGTAGTTTGTTCAGATTATTATGAAATGCTAGCAACTCGCGGCTCAAATATTATGATTGGATTTCGTCGTTGGATGCATTTCGGAAGATTTCACATAGCGAATGACTATGATAAATAATAATCTGTTAATGCATTTCGGAGAAAATTAATTTCAAAATCAATCACGAATAACAACAGAAATAACATGCATGTAATATTGTAGTAATGATATTTTTCAGTGAGCCTTATTCAATTCGAATAATTATTGGGTTGCTTTTTAATATTTTATATAAAATAGCGCAGACCGGTCTGTAGGCGTTTTATTATTATCAAATATCACATGTAGTAATGAAATTTTCTCATGACCTAAGCGTCCTTGGTGTATATAAAATAAAATGTTATGCTATCCGACGTGACGTAAGCATGAGACAAACAAACAAAAATAAAAATAGCAATAAGTCCGTCAATATAGAAACTGAAGAACAGAGGCGTTTACGATTACGTCATATGTGACAGTAGAGATGGAGAGCGAGTAAAATTTTCGGAAGCTGAAAAATCCCGGCGTGATGCTAATACCGAGGCACAAAGAACTCAAAATGCTGCACAATCCCGATGTGTCGCTAACGTGTAAGCTCACCGAAGAGCTGAACAAGTTCGAACATTCAGTACTTCAATTTTAATACCGATATCTATGATTTGCGTCTCACTAGTTTCAAATGTTGGCGCATTGAATTATTATTATTAAATAAGCCATATCATAGTACACACCGTCGCAATTATCTCTTTAAATGAAATATTAAATAGTTATATGTAACATAAATAATTATAAGGATGTAGAATCGGATAGATAAAAAACACGTAATGCACTATTATCATTGTTCAAGAAAAATTTTGTCACTGAGTTAAAAATGATGTATATATATAATATAGGTTATAATTAGGCTTTAGCTTTATATAGTAGGAAAAAAAAAGGTTTCGGTTTTTAAAAAAATAAATATTGCATGTTTTTATTTTGACAATACAGCACATATATATATAGTAAAACGAATGATTGCATGTTGTCAAAATTGATTAAAAAAAAGAATAATTTCAATATATAAGTAAATGTATAACAAATAAATCGATACTTCAGTAAAAACATATTTATGGATGTCTAGTTAAGGATGTTTTGGGACAATCGAATTTGACTATTTGAGATGCATGAAAAATATTGGCGTAATGAACATATTATGCATTTGAATGATACAATATCTCCTCAATTACCCTATATACAATATTTTTACAGCACAAAGCAATGATGCAGACGAACGTTTTGTGTGAGTTAATTCAATTTAAACCAAGGCTGGACATACAATATCTTTGCACTAAGACGTCAATAATGTTCATCTGAGCGGTTGCATACTCAAGAAAATTTATGTGATAATATTATATTATGATGAATAATCGATTAAGAAAATAAAATTGTCAATAATGTTACATTAAAATATGGAAATATTAATTATTGGATTGCCATTGGATGTTATTCAGACGCTCTTTTTTTGGAGAGAGGCTGGATAGAAGAATGGTGCTAAAATAGGACACCTAATCGATCTCACTAAGCTCCGTCTCTAGGATAAGATGAGTGGGAAGAAATGTATTTATTTTTGAATTGTACGTTGGCAAATTTATAGCATTTGCTAATTGCTCATAAATAATAGTCTTCGCATTGTATCTCATTAAAAAATTAATAGTTAATAAACTTAATACGAACATCTCATTAGATGATTGCTTATAGTTGGGGAAATTTTTTGTAAATAGGAGACGAAAACAAGTAAAAAAATCACTAATTTAAAGCGATGCGCAAACATCCAGCTCTTAGCGTAATCTTAATCACAAAGTAAAGAAAGCGCTCACCGTCAATTATAATTTGGCGCGATATTTTTAATCACTCGGCTCGCTTTCCACAAAGAAATCTGCAAAGGGGACTGTCTAATGAAATTATCTGCCCATCTCTTTGGGACGGAAGGAAAACAAAGCTGGCCCCCGTTTGGGCCTCCCGGGGCTGGAGCACTCGCTTGTTTACCCCTGAGGTGTTCCTTTGAGCCTCCGATCAATTATCATCTCCAATAAACTCGCCAATTATTTTTACCACCGCTTAGCTGCTAGAATAGTATATAAAACTTTCAACATTTTCTGACGTGTAACAAGAAAATAAAAATATTTTCACCCTATGAAGAACTTTTGGTAAGAATCAGCAAAATCAACTATATCTTAACTGCACACATGTAACTTATTTATATTTAATGACCAAAAAGAAATGAATACGTAATGTCGATTTTATTTTAATAAACTCTCTAAAATAAACCTTTATAGAAAAATGTAGTCCATTAAACGATTTGCAAAGCTGAACATCAATAAATCAAGCAAAATATTAAAAAAGCGTTCGATATAGTGTTATCATAGAGCGGAATATAACAATATACTTCATTATTTTTTTTACTTATAAATCAAAATGGCAGCCTGTATTTTGCGATAATTGTTAAATTACGCTTAATGGTAACATTATTAAGCTTTTTCTTTATCCTGAAAATATTCTACGAGTGGAGTTAGCTGGTTTGCAGTTAAGTTTCTGATATTTTGGATGAAAAAATGCATTTATAATATCAATACATTTTATTGATTTTCTAGTGATTTTTCGCTGATCTATTATTTGGACTTGCAAACATTAATGTATCTAAACGGTCTCGAACATTGAGTAAGAGATATCACTAAAAACCAAAGACTGACAGTGAAATATACGATTGTATAAATGACGCAAAGATCGTTTACTCTTTAAAAATTGCGTCTATTAGCATAAAGGCCGCATCATACCATCACACACCTCAAACAGTTCAATTTGTCTCGGGAGAGTGATGGCCTCCGGGAGGGAGACGGTAACAGGCCGCGAGGGTACCGAGGGACGTATCGCAGATGGAAATGTCCTATTTAAATGCAAATTCTTTATTTGTCACCTCACCCGCGAACAAAAAGTTTGATCTTTCAAGACGAGCTTAGATATTTCCCAGCAGGTTTCAACCCAGTATTAGACACTGCATTGCAAATGGCAGGGAAAGGAAACATTTCTGCAGCTGACATTTCAAAAATGCATTCAACATGATTAAAAAATTAAATTTACCACTGTGTATGTAATATAACTAATACACTTGACCTGCATCATGTTTTTGGATAGTTGAAATGCTTTTTAACAGATAACCGACGATTTGAAAAAAATTATTAGAAATAACAAACTGTTCAATTTGACAAAGACTTAAGAGTACAACTTCACTGCAATATTAAAGTACATAGAGTTTATTGAATAATCGTTGATGTCAAATAAGTATTACATATGTTATATGAATTGAAATACGGGGAAAAATATTTATATTCATACCAAAATTTCGGTATTTAATATTGAATTCAGTATCACAAAAATATATAAAGAAGAGCACAAACAAAAATAGTAATAAGCCCAATTGAAATTAAAATATATCGGTATTTCACAATAAACATCCGGTATTAAATATATGTATTTAATTATATATCAAAATCATAAAGGGCTGAAAAAGACTAGTGAATCAATGCTGAGATCTGTCAACTCGATCTGTGATCGAATCTTCATGTAGTAAGTTCAACTGCAGAAAAAGCCCTTATAGATTCAATGTTTGTTTGACAATCTTAGGCAATACCAAAATACAAGTATTTTAGATTTTAAAGCACGGTATTTTGCATTTTTCCTGATATAAGTTACAGAAAGCTAACATTTTTTATATTTATCAAATAAAAAAACAATCAGAGGTGTTCATAAAACTGAAAGGAGTTTGGTTAATAATGTATTGAACATATCATAATGTTGAAAATACTTAAAATAAAATGAAATATTCTCAATTAGGTACATACTTGAATATTTTTGGTTTATTATTGAATAAAATAGTTTAAAATAGTTTTGGGATTATCGAATAAAATAGTTTAACAAACCAAAATCTTTAAAAACATGAATTCGACTTGAATGATTCATTTGAAATTTTGATAGAAAGATGAAATTTATTTTATTTATATGTTATATTTCTGGTTTTCCAATGGTTTGATATCACTGAACTTCTAACAGGCATTGTCATTGTATGTTTAGTTGCAAGATTGATATTTTGCACTTTGTCGACAAGATGGGTCAAGGGTGATGTTGTTTATTATTAAAATGCCGAAATAAGAAGTTAGCTATTGTGTATAGAATATTTATAATCTAAAAAAGTATTTTTTGTACTCATTATTTTTGTGTAGTGGTTTTAATGTCATCGTTATACAGTTGCAATGCATAGTTTTTTAAGAAGGATACCAGAAATATGTGAAAATATTTCATACAATTTTCAATCAATTAATACTGTAATTCATTCAACGATAAATATTTATCAAATGATTTTTTCATATTTGAATAAATGTGAATACATCACACATGTTTAGTTTTACCTACTCATAACGGAACAAAAATTGATCACCACCACATAAACTTTATTATTGTTCATATCTATTACACCCTTAACAAATCTTACTAACTATCTATTAAGTGTAATTTATTATGTTTGCTGATGTAAATTGTTTTTTTAACCCTTCGGTTTTGAGAGCACCACTCAATTCTATGTCAGCGTGACGATGTCGAGTGCAAAGTGTTAAAACTGAAAATTTTGTTTCTATGAAAAACATGAACTATGAGATCAATTAAATGTGAATTTATGTAACGTGATGTAGTTAAGAAGTTGATGTATTGTATTGATGTTTACTACAATAAGCTAGTTCATATTAAAAATATCTGAAAACAGCATCCGTTTAAGTAAAATTCTGATGATTACCTGATATTTTAATATTAAAAAAAATATAGTGCCATTGTTATCTTAATATATTGCTTTTATTACACCATAATAATGACTTTTCAGCTACTCTGGTAAGACAAAATTTATTTTGATAAGGGCAATAAAGTATTCTTAAGTTTTACAACATTTTACCTAGAGTTATACTGTATTGCGTGAATTAAAACTAACAATACCTACTGAAATAATTCAGAGGTGTTTACTGCGGGGACACAGATTGTGAAGAAAATGAGAGGAACGGGCAGGGGGTTCAAAGTGCGCACATAAAAATGATCCCAGACCCTTCGCTTGGAGAGGCAGCGGCGACAAAAACAAACAAGGCGTTAAGTCTTGGTTTCATTTGCGCAAAACACGCTACATAATTAAGTCGGGGCCGTTAAGGGCGCGCGGCGGGGCCATTTTATCCCCTTTTGCTGGGCCTGCGGACGACAGAGGGCCCGTGAGGTGTTTTTGCGCACTAGGTGTAGAGATATCCAATGGTTGCCTAAATAACTGAGCATACGGTACATCAAAATGACAATGAGTGTTTTCATATGCAGCATAATAAAATAAGGTTTCGTTGATATAATAATAAATCATGAAAAAGAAAGCACTGTAGTGAATAAATTAAGTCACATTTTTATTATAAGAAAACATATGAAATTGGCTTTCGTAAAGACACGGTTATCTATCTATTCACCAACATTTATTAAACCATTCGTTTCCAACAAGATTTTAGTAACATTTATGTTAAATGATCGAAAATTCAACGCCTCGATTTTTCTTTTAAGTATCAATAAATAATAATATACAAGTAGATTCATGTTTTACTCATTAATACTTATTTGGTAATGGAAACGAGTAAATTAAATAAAACCTTAAATTAGATTTCACATATGGTAAACATTGTTTTTAAGGTGTTAACTGTCAATTCTTGGTGGAAAGACATTATATTTTAAAAAATAAAATGGTTTCTCTCAATACGAGCATTATCAACTGAACCAATCAATCAACCCGTCCTGATCATTATAAATATGTGGAAGTAGTACAAATGAATTGTGTCTTATTTTTTAAAAAGTAAACATTGTTGTTGAAATAAAGCGTATATGGAATATATTTTGATGATGAAGTTTATGCAGAACAGTATATTTGATATAATAAATTCTTCGTTATCTATTATTACTTTATTTTAAATCCATTTATCCGTATTAACAGGAAAAAAAAAATTGTGACATTCCATATCATTATTGATGGCAATACCATGTAAAGAACGTCGTATATTATATAACTTTATTAATATATATTATTTACAGAAATGTGAGAAAAAAACTTATTTCTTTTGTTGTTGTAATTAGTTAACTGGAATAAGAAAACAAGTGTTACTTTCGTTTTGTTTGAAAATTACGTAAACAGTAGGTTCTATTATATTTTCCAATCATTCTCACGGTTGACAAGATAAGAAATTAAGCCATAATGTTTATTTAAATCTAGTAATTAACTGTTGCGGCCAAGAATTACTACGATAATTACTGATGTTTTGTATGCCTCAGTGAAAGACTATTGATGTATTAAATTCAAAAACACTATGACAAGCCTTTGGTTTTAATGAAATAAAAATTTTAATAAATTTATTCCTTAAAAACAGTGAAAGACGGTCATAATTATATAAATGCCAAGTAATTATGAATACTCAAATTAACGTTGGAATTTTCACTTCCATAAGACGGAGAGGCCTATTACGGAAATAAATACATAAATAAATCCGCGGAGTGTATGATGAAGACACCCTTTCACAGTACCGCCTCCTTTATTGCTCTATTTGTGTATTTTAATTACTGTAATTATAAGCTAATGACGTCGATCCCTTTTTCTTATCCTCCTAAATGGTCTGAATCACCTATTTCTTTACTCTGCGTAGCTTATTTTCCTCGCGCTCGTAAAATCTGTTTCGTTTTTACACAAATTCCATGACTTACCGAGTCTTGCTTGAAATTTTCAGATTTGTCAGGATGTTTACTTTGTGAATTAATCATCAATTTATATAATCCGGAAAATTATGAAAATAAAACGAACAATAAAGGGGTGAAACGCAATTAAATACATTATTACTTTCCTTGTCATTAGTATAATATAACTATAAGGAAACGATGAGTCAATGTTGCGTGTTTTATGATAATTAAAAATTTTAATTTTGAAAAATAACAAATAAATTTTTCAAATTTAGAATTGAATTTTCAGCTGTTTTAATTCTTATTTTATCATCAACATGGTCAGCAAAAACATTAGTTTAATTCTTTTATGACAAATAAACTTCAATATATTCACCACTGAATCCATAAATAAAAATCGTGTTATTCTTAGACATGAAAGTAATAAAATAAAAGCATTCATATCATATGAGTTTTTATTAGTTTTATATTCTAAGCGATGACATTGAAAATTCATAGTAAACTACAAAAATACAGAATCTGAATATTTTAGTATGAACACGTTAATAACTATTGAAAAGCTTGTATATGTAAATTCTATTAATTGCTTATGAATTTCTAATATATTAAAAAGTGGCTATGACTTTGAAAGAAGTGTAAGGTGAAGAATGTTTTATACACAAGTTCAAATTTCTCATGATATTAAAAAAACGACGTCTGGGGTGTCGGTTGTAACTGGCCGCTTGTATAACGCCCCCCACCAGCCTGGCAAGTGGGGAGTTAGTATCATCTCAAGTGATATAATGAAGTTTTAATCGGCAAAGAAAAAAATCCCCACTGGCGGTAAGGTTGGCCACCCTTAGCCGCAGCGGGAGAGGGCAGCTTCCCTGTGATTTCTGCTATTCCTATGTTCTTTTTCCTTTCTTTATTTATGAGCTGGAGCGTGATTGCAAAAAAAATAATCAGGGAAATGAATTTGAAATTCTAAATTTAAATGTATTATTTTTTGCTATAGTCGAGATAATACTGAACACGATTTGTAGGTAAGGGTGCCTTTGTTTTAGATAGGAAATGCATTGTTGATTATTTTCATACTATTGAAATATATTATTCATGCTACAAATAAAATTGTACACTTTTGAATATTTATATTTTTTTTATTAAATGAATAATTTTTAAGTTCATTGTATTTTTAATATTATTCATAAAATTCTAGTGTGTCAGGTGACTAGTTGAATCAGCGAATGTGTTACGCTGTTGATTTTTCGGTTATATTATTGTTTTGAAATATAAATATCTAAAATTAAGTGAAAAATTAAAAATCCAACATCGTTAAATTGCATTATATTAAAAATATTTAAGTTTGTATTGATTTTGAAATTTTGAATTTTTTATTATAAGAATATCTAGATTTACACTTGATGAATAATAATTATTAAATACACCTCAACATTTGGATAACAATAGAGGATAAAATATAAAATTATTCAGTTCTAGTAACTATACTATTGTTTATACGAGGGATGATGAACCTTTTCCTGACAGAAGGCTGCATTGATTTATTTTAAACTCAAATAAAGCTGCATTTAAGGAACGTACATACAAATATATGTACATTAATATGAAATTTATTAGGTTTTTGTTTATTTCAGTCAAAATGCCGCACCTGAGACCTTTTAAGGCCGCAGTTCGTCACTTCTCGTTTAGACGATCAACTAACTAATAATTTTTGTATTATTAAATACTTCGATATTTTATCCTATTACAAAGCAGTGTTGAGTTATTTGTTTTCAAGAAATGCATAATATATCTGTGGTACTATAATATATATATTTATTTCTTAATCCGTTATACAATTCAAAATTGGTATAATAATATTAAAGTAAATCGATCAAAAAAATATATAAAAAAACGATTTCGATTTCTGTCTTCAATATGATATAAAGAGATTATTTACCACGGACACCATCTTTCTCCGTAACTATAGAATTACCTGTAATAATTAAAGAAATACTATTAATTAAGCGTAGAACACTTATTATAAAGTCGATGCCCTAACAATATAATATTTAATATTAATGTACGAAGAAAACAATATTAAAAATATTTATAAAATATTCATATAAAAAATCTTGGTATATGTACAGGTTGTACTCGACTTACGACGATTTGCACTTACGACCAAAAAATTTCAACGCGAATTTCAATGCAGTTCTTGCAGGCATAATCTTATTTCATGCACTTTCGTTATAAAGCAAATTTTAATTTTCAATGAAATTCTTGCAGCCAAACCTTATTCCAACCACTTGTTTTGCGAGAAAAATAATAAAATTGTTTTCACAAAGTTTTATTTATTAAATACAGAGGATCGGCGTACCAGTTTGCGATAAAATTGTGGTTGTCGTTTGACAGCGAAAAAATGAATCCGTACCATTTTTGGTTGCAGTTGCTTTATTTCCACAAATGAAGTTGACGCCGCTAAAACTGACCTGAAACTAACGATATTTGATTTTAATATTTTGTACGCTTTGACTTACGACCGATTTGACTTACGGTCAAAGTTCAGGAAAGAATCTTAGTCGTAAGTCGAGGAAAACTAATAAACATGCAAACGCATCGATTAAATAATATTTTGATAAACATTTGCGTGATATAAATCTGAACAGTAGACAGCTGAAAAAGTCTGCATTTTATAGGAAATTCGTCTAAATATTATTGAGCCGGGATAAAAATTCAATCTGATTTAAAATAATATGAAGGGAATATAAGCGAAAAGCCTCTTTTGTAGAATAATTTACTGAAATTAATTCATAAGATTTGTTCGAAAAACGTAAAATACGCCTCTACGCCGGCACACATGTAGAGAATTTAAATTCAAATATATCCCGGCATAACGTATGCGAGACGAGGCGACAACTCGAAGCGAATTGCAGATTTTTAAATCAAAGAAATAATAATAAGGCCCGCCTTTTGTCTCTTTTTCAATTCGGAAAGACGGGGATTAAATCAGTCTTTGGTACTTTTATGATAATTTTATATTAGACACTGTTGCTTTCAACTATTGGTCGACGGAAATAAACTTCTATTGAATGATGGCGATTTGATTTAAAACACTTTTTTTCCATGTCTGCTTCCAACGAGGAGCATATGGTTTCCTAATGAAAGTATCTCAATAGAAAAAGAACTGTTTGTTCTTCAGTTGCTCCACCTCTCTTTTTTCGAAGAGAGTAGGGATAGAAAGATAAGACTTGGATAGGACTAGTGCTTAGCCATAAATCGATTGAAACATCAATTTATGAAACTGTCCGCACCGGGAATTGAGCCTGAGACATCCGTAGCCATAGTTAACGCCGTTACTAACTGCGCCACGGATGCCGACAAACTTTCTTTTTTTAAAACACTTTACTACGTAAATATTTATATTTTCATTTGTGGTGTCTGCATTCAAGATGCAAAGTCATCTTTTGCAGCTGTCCCATAAGAGCTGCGCCTAGCAATAATGATATTTTGGCTTAAAATCTCGACAAAGTGTATATCAGATGCTGTTTTCTTAATTAAAATTAATGTTCTTAGGCATAGTTGATTGTGATGTATTGTTGAAGTTTTTTATAAATACCTGAGAAACTAGGTAGTTAGCTGCAGCGTGAAATACAATATATATTTGTGTTATTTTCTTAAAAACTCTACTTATTAATTTTTATACTAACAAACGAAATCTGAGAGATAAATCAGCACACATTTATTTCCATGACAATAATAAAACATAGTTGATAACTATATCGGCATCACGCCATCGTGAGATAACATTGAAGTAGCTATGAACGAAATTTTGTAATTTTCGGAGAACCGTAGTAGGTTCTAACATGTTATGGTATGTTATAACATCGACTGTGTAAAGGCAAAAAGACGTAACCCAAAACAAAAAATACTGGGTATAACTCACACAAAACGTGTCAATAAACTATATTTACATATAAATATATATAATCTGACTGTAGAATGGAAAAAGGATGTATCCTTTTTTATTTTTTTTCGTTTTTAAGTTTTGTTTGGGCTATACACTACATTATTTGTGTGTGGGTTAAGTCTTTTTGCCTTTCCACAGTTGATATGTTACCTTACTGAAATGAAGTTCTACCGAGAAAATTAAAAGTCAAATCATTAAAAAACAAATGTTTGTCTATGTTTGCGAGCTATTTAATTCATATCTTAACTACCTACGTTTACACCTGAAAAATGTTTACTTAAATATCAATGTATTAGTTTTTTACCGATTTAGTACGTTATATTTTAGCTTTAAAAAAAACTCTAATAATTAAAAGCTCAGAGAAATATTTGGTATTATATATGTAGAAAAACAAAAAAAAACTGTGTGTTGGAATATATCCGTGTTTTTATTAAATTCCATTTAAATTTGAAGCTTACAACATTTTTATTAAATGTCATATGTGGCTAATAAAAAAGTTTCTTTCTATGTGCCATTAAAAGGTTATCAACAACTTTTCTAGATCCACTTTGAATGCATGCTAATGCCTCGAAAAGTTTGCGGGGAATCTTCTAGGTAACGAAAACAATACTCAAAAGGATTATAATAAATTGCTCACCGCACGTGTGTTTGTGCCACAATGGGGTGTGTGTGCCCCGCTCGACGGTTTTTATTGATAAATACGACTTTAAGCCCCCGACACCTTTAAAAAACCACGGTGATGTGTGAAGGGGAAGATTGTCTGAGCCATTGATTGACAGCGTTGCCTGGTGCTAAGATTTTAGTGGAAGCTTTATAGAAATAAAAGTTCACATTACAGTTGAAAGGAATAAGATTATTAAAAATAATAATTAACGTATCATTTGGACTTTTTGGCTGAGTTTATTAAGTGAACAAATGGCATCAAATTATAGAAAATCGGTTTAGTTTTCATCTAAACTGGTCATTAGCTATTAATTTTGAAAATACATATATTGATAACTGAGTGCTATTTTTATTAACCCTATAAGATAGAAAAGTACAGTAAACCGCTTTTTTCTATCTATTGGCCGTTTCAATAATACCTAAGACTGCTTTAAGTGTAGATAGGGCCGGAAAAATTCTATGAATTTTTGATTAACACATGTTAACGTAAATAATAATGGTATTTTTTTTCTTGTTTGGAATATAATGAACAAATGTTGTTAACAAACAATAAAGAACAATTGATTTTATTTTTTGTTGACAGTTATTGAAAGAAGATAAAAATGCCTGTAGACTTATTTCTCCTCGCAAGGTCAAATCTAATTAAAAGTTACTTAATTCACTAAGAAAGTAAAAGTTTTAGTCCTTTAATTCCTTTATACACCAGTAGCGCGTGTGACACAAAACTATTTTCAGGAAAATCAAGATCAGTTAATATAATTACAATGTCGTGTTAAAAATTGGTACTTTTTATATCGTGTAATCTTGAATACTATGTATGGGGTTTCACTGTATTTTGTTTGATAAAATAAACAGTTAGTGTAAATACAAATGATTTAAATGTATTACGCCTGCATATGAAAGGGTAATATGCCATGTCATATGTAAGTATAATACATATTAATTTATTGAATTATTTCCAAACCCATATTAAATATCTTACCCAAAAACAGTAAACCGTATAGAAGAAGAGATAAAAATAATTTAATTAATAAATTTCAAAGTCTCTTATTAAGCTTAGAGACAGCTACGGATAGAGTACGACGTGTGGCAGGAAGGGGTGAAATAAGAACTGAAAGGGTGGCTAAGACGACGGAATAAGAAAGAGGGTGCTGCTTCCACGAAAGACTCTGCTCCAAGTTGAGGGTATTTGCATATTCGTCAGCTGTGCTTCCTTCAAATTTAACCATACCACATTCCAGTCAGCACCCTCTACCAGGATCATCGTATTTGCCACCTGTTTTTACTAATTAATACTAGTTAAAAAATTTGTTAATTAAAAAAAATCAATAAAATTCAGATGGTAATTAATTAAACAGAGTTTCGTAAGTATTCAAACGATTTAAAAAAATATATTTTAAATTAGATTTATTATTAACGTATATTGCAGTGAAATAATTGAAAACTGTATAAAACATAAAATGGGTGTTACGTATATCCAGTTATTTGAAACATAAAGCTAATACATAATTGTATTTTAAGTAACATTATTTATTCTTCTGTTTTTGCGGGATAACCATAAACATTAAAAAATGTAAACAGCATCATACAATTAATTTCTTTATTAAAGCATATATAGGAAATTTTTTATCAAAGGTGTTCAATGGTATAAAAAGTAATGTCTTAAAATTTTCTTGAATCCAATAGTTTATTATAAATATTTATTTATAAGATAATTTATTGACAAATATCATTGAAAACGATTGTTTTGGTAACTCATTCAACATTAGTAATTATTGTCAAGAAGAAAATGTGAACGAATGTAAAATAATTATTCAGCTTTTGTGGTCATATCACTATTAAGATAATTACATATTAAAATATAATTTTATTACTTGACAGAGTTTAAAAAAAAACTGTGAACGAAAAGCTTTCTAAAAGGAAGACAGTTTCAATATACAGACAGACGTCTCAGTGATGTACCTAGATGTATTGTCTTAGTGCTAAATTCAAGAACATCCGTTTGCCGGTTCTATTGTAGGAAAGGAAAAGTTTTTCAGTATCTTTCATTCGCCTGTGGACTTGTTTCTAAAAGTCAAACAAAAATTCATTTTAAAAGAGACATTTGAGTTACAAAGAAGCAGTATCCGGTTCATAAATTTAAAGTAAAAAATATTAATCATGAAATTATTTCCCAATAAAAAACCATCCATTTAAAAATCACATTATGTTATAAAATATAATTAATATTTCAATTAGAAATATAAGGTATAATGGTATTGTAGCTATTAATACCAAAATAAATTTAATAAATACTTAAATGCTACAATATATGATCGATTTCTAATAAATTTGTGTCATTCTTTTCATTAGCCGGCTTTATAGAAAGGCACTTCCACTCACGATTGGTTGGTTTGTGTGCTTTAAAACGATAATTCGTTTCAAAACGAAAACGTCACACAAATTCCTTCTCGTTTTCAAGTTTACAAATCAACCAATCGTGCGTGGAAGTGCCTGTGTATAAACCCGGTAACTCATTTTTTGTTTACGCCCAAAAAGTGTTAGATATTCATATACAAGTTAAAATGTTCAAGTTGTTTGGTAATTGAATAGAATCGTAATTACGAAAAAATCCTATATAACATTTATTTTGATTCAAATTACAGTTCGATTTAAATTTAAATCTGAAGTATAATTAAACGTGTTATCGAAGAAAATACCTCTCAAGTGTTTAATAGACTAGAAACTTAAAGCTTACTCAATGTGGCTTAAAATCCTTGGTAAAATTTAAATATAATGTGGATTTTAATCATTCAAATTTGTAAATTGCCATGCATTCAGTCACTAACGACCAGGGTTCCACTTTTCGGCATCTCAGGCATTCGTGTAGTAGATTAAAATTTTATTGTCGTATCTAAATACCCCAACAATATGGCCTTCATTCAAAAGATTGTTGAAAACCTGAATCGAAAATATTCCGACAATAATGCATCGTTGAAAATTTGTTGAACAATTTGAAATGGAGTTTGTTCTGAAAATAAGTACCATCTGATACTAAAATCTATTGGATGACATGAGAATGCAAATGGAAGAATATGATAAATAAACTGCAGAAATAAAAAATACGAAATGATTAACAGGCATTTTTTTGTTATAACGGTATGAGTCAAATAAATTTCAGTAGTTTTGCTGATTGAAAATTGAAATACTATATTTTACGAATCTATTTGAATTGACGTGAATATAGACAATGAAAAGCTATTGAAATATTAAAAGGAAAATATTGTGCCTAAATTTATTTTTAATTACAATTTTTTCATTAGTATGGTTTCAAGATATCAATAGTATTACATTTTAGTAATCAAAGTGATCAGAGAGTATTACATGTTGACGCTTTGGCGAAAAAATGTTTGACAAATTGCTTGGGCTGTAGAAAGTGAAACTATAAATGATCATGGTAAGACGTTTTGCTCGAGGATATATGTCATTATAAACTGGAGATTCTTCTTTTAACATCATCATGTCTTTATATAATATATAAGGACTATTGCTATAACTGTACCCGTCATAGATGACGGTATTGAAATTGATATACTGAATTTCTAAAGTAGCTAGTATGTCGGAATTGTGTGTGCATTGAATAACATTTTATTTTATATACACCGCGAACGCTTATGTCATGAGACAATTTCATACCTATATGTGATAATAATAAAACGTCTACAGAGTGGTCTGGGTTATTATATATAAGATAAACTCAAAATTACGGCCAATAAACGGTTACAACAATAAACATAATTCGGTTACACTATTAATGTATAGGAAATTAATTTATGCAAAAAGATTTGTTTTTATTCATTTGCTGGATGCGATTTCTAATTCATCGGTTAAATTGAAGGTTGAAGGATGCAAAGAACAGGTTACTAGTGGAAAAAAGCGTTTTGGCTAAATCTTTAAATCGTTATAAACCCTTTAATATTAGTTATAATATTGGATAATATTACTGTTATATTGTAGAAATGCGCACCGTAATACATCGTATGTTAAATGTAGCGTGTATAAACTCAACGATATTAGCAAGAGCAGATAAAGTAAGTCTAAAAAGGTATTTGTTGGCACCACAAGGTGGTGTGTCAGTGCTTAGCTCCGGCATGGTTATGTGCATGTGAAATGGCTCGAGGAATACATCTACATAACTGGGATACATCAGGATGCAAAGTACCCGAGATATGGAAATAGGATGAAACGTAAAGTAACGCTAAGAAGAACTTGCGAGCTGGGTAAATAAACAGACGTGAGAAGGTGGAATATGTTTAATGTTTTACCCGCTGAGGTTTATCGTAAAAATCTTTTAAAGACGTGCCAACGTAAATTGTTTTTGTTTCGGAACGTAATATAGTTTTATTTTTATTTTAAATACGACAACAGTGCCTCAGAATAATTCTTCTAGAGATAATATAAATGAAATATTAACAGTATTACAGTAATTATTTGTTTTATTTTTTAACAAAAACACACCCGGTTATAATATTATCAATTTTAAACCGAATTTCATTTATATGTCTTTCTCTGTTAAGAAATCCTGTGGGAAAAACATTTTTTTAGTGGAGAAAAAGATTTGTTTATATTCATATCACATTGTTTATTTTACTACGAATAAAATATGTCAAGATTGGTTGGTTTGAGCTGTCGTGGTTGAAGGTGCGTACCAACAATAAACAAATATTTATTAAATTAATACATCAATTTGCATTTAGTTTGATGTGATCCGAGTAATGAATGATATCACTAGTGATGCAAAGACGTGGCTGCTAAAACACTGGCTATCTCGCTTACCCTTTTTTAATGTCGAAATAAAAGTAATTTTTTTATAGACGACTGGCTTATATCACTTAAAAGTACTTATAAGAAGGTGGTCAGCGTTGTAAAAGAATATGACAAAGTATGAACGTTGACAATCTCTCTGCTAAAATTTTAAATGTTCGCTTGTTTATATTTTAATAGCAAGTAATAATTTTATATATTTATGAGTAAATGTAAAATTATTTGATTTAGATAAAAAGAAAGATTGAGTTCAATATTCGAACCAAATCTATTATTTTACGATGTTAAGAATTTTACGAAAGTCGAATGTTAAACATTGTATCTGGAACAGAAGTTTTATATGAGTATTGCTTGTTATTCAGTTGCTCAACTTCTCTTTTTCCGAAGAGGGTAGAATAGAAAGATAGGTATAAGACAGAACTAGTAGTTAGCTAATCACTCTCGTTACAACCCATTTTTGAGGATAGCATGGGTGGGAGGGAGTTTTATACATCACAAAAATTTAAGACTACGAACAGAAATCCATAAATCGATTGAAAGATTAATTTATGAAATTTTCCACACCGGGACATGAACTGACATTCGTAACCGTAGCCAACGACGCTACCAACTGCACCACAGAGCTGACAAATAAATATTTTAACTTATTACGGCAATAATACAGAAAATGCTTTAACACGAGAATATTTAATTTTACCATTACGATAGACATATAGAATTATAATATTATAATACATATGGTTGTCTCCGATAATTGAATAGTATGTATCATTTAACAAGTAGACAGACTAGAAAACTTGCTCGTGATGAAATCTCATCTGGAAGATTGATCTGTTGCCCCGTCTCGGCCATAATTGAATGTGCATGATTCAACGCGACGCTATGTTGAGCCGGAAAATATACGACAGTGAGTCGTTATAGTTGAGGTTTACTCGAAAACCAAAAGTGCATGTCGAATTTATTAAACACTATCTGTACATCGGTGAATTGACCATTTGTGTTGCCAAAAAAAATTTTATTACATATGTTATTGCTGACGATTTAAGTTATTCGTAAAAGAATACAATTTTTTGGTAGGTTTAAGATGGTGTTCTGAAATACAACTTAATTTTATATACATCTATGTAAACCAAAAGAACCTTTATAAACAATTGTGATAGAATACTTATTTTTTAATAATAAATTAACTAAATCAGTTTACATATCCTGACGTGAGAGAATTGTGTAGTGAAGGCCAACAAAACTGATCGTAGCCTTATGCTTTTTATTGAATCTAAAATTCACACTTGAATCCATTTATTATACAAGTCTTTAACATGTCAAGTCCTATGAAATGCATCGAATGAATAAAATTTTATGGTTATTCATTTCACCACTTTTCTTAATCTTCAAACTAAGATAAATATAATTTAAGAATTTAAGACGTCGACTGAGGGTGCTTAATAGAATTTCAATATCAAATTTGAATTTTTAATGTTTTGTAAATTTTCATGTATTTTGTCAGTTCGAGTCCATTCGCGTGCTCGAATGCCTGTTAGATGCCGAAAGGCGAAATCCGGGTAGTTAGTGGCAATATACATGAAAATGTAAAAAATCTCAACAATTCAAATTTAAATAAGACAAATATGTTGTAAATCGATCATAAGATATTCTTCTCATTGACTTTTCGAGAAATTTACTTCGATTATTAAAAATATTTTTTTTTCAATAATTTTCCAGCCTTTCTGTGAATTACGTTAAATCGTATACTTAATTTTTCAATGTCAAGTGGTTATAAAGATACAGATAATAAAGTAATAATATTGTAATTTTAGAAGTAATTCAGGCATAATAAATAAAACTAAATAATGAGTAATAACGAATGCACGATTTATTGCAAAAGCAATAGTAAGATTGTTTATAAATGTCATATGAACACTGTTTATTATATCTATTCAATTTCTTGTACTGCAGACACTTATATAAACATGATATCCTGGCAAACCATTGTTGAATAGGTTTCAGTTACCACCATATCATCCCCTTGTCAAGATTCCCGCCACCCACCCATTGCTTTATTATTTGTCTCGGCATTCACGTGAATTTATCACCCCCATCAGAGATGATGGCGTTTTAGCGAAACAGGAAGGTGTGAAGCGCTCTGACACTCAACCAGGTGAGATTTTTTCTGTCATCTTGTTTGCAAGCTTTTGGGGAGATAACTGATTGAATTTGGAATTATCGAGGGAAATGTAACGCGTTATGTAAATGCAAAAAATCTGTCATGGGGGTTTCTAGTATTATCATTTGGAAGTAAAATAACGAATATGTTTTTTAAAGTGGCCCTGCAAAGGTTTTTAAGACACTATAAATTAAAATAAAAATTATAATATTATGTAATTATTTACCACAAATATATTTGTTATGAATAACACTTCTTTGAGTAACATTGTACTACGTAAAACAAAAAACAAATGCTATGCTGTTTTTAATTGACAATTAAAAAATAAAACAAAAATAACGTTTTATTTTTTTAATTTATTAAAACAATAACTTCACGGAAATAAATATGGTTTCAAACAAATAGAAGGGTTAAATTTTTGAAATAGAAATAGTAAAGCCATATTTTTTGTTCTATTAGCAATAAAAGAGATTTAAAGTTTTTGATTTAACATGAGTTGATTTCAAATTTTTTTTTTTAATCCACTCTTATAAATCGCTGTAGAGAAAAAAAGGTTTTATTATAACTGTAAACAAATGTAGAAAGAATTGATCGAATTTAATCAATAAGTGTTTTTAAACAGATAGCGTTAGAATATGTTTTTGAATCAAAATTAAATTGAGATTTAATTGTAAATTTAAAAAGAAACTATACGATACTATTTTAAGTATTATGTAATCTCCACCAAGATAAAATATAAGTACATTTTCCATCTGCATGTGATGCTGATGACCTCATTGAGTTAACATTGCGTTTAAAGAGGTAATCACTGTTCATGCATTTTGACATTCCGTCGAGACTACGACGGTCTACGATCATACACGGCTACGGTTCTACAACGACGTAGCGCGGCGTGCATTAACCAAACACTTGGGGCGTCTCATTAACATTCACGCGTCTCTTCTCACAGGTTTGAATGCATCCATTTTCTTGAAGCTTCACTATTTCTACTCATCACATTTTTAGTTGATAAGCACAAAGGTATATTTGAAAATTAACTACGTCAAATGTCGACTTTTATAACTACCATATTGATGTCGTGCGTTTTCTTTCGCGATATTGATTAGAAGTTTGATATATAGCTTGTGTTTTTGAATCCTAAATCATAAAATTATGTTGTAAAGAGAGTGTTCTAATAAATAAATAAAATGGAAATAGTAAGAGTACTAGTAATTTTATGATAAAATAGATTTGTAAATGGCTACCGTTACGTTTTTCCACTCTGATGAGATATAATAATACCCGTCTCAAGAAAATGGATTACTAGATCATTTCATGTAATATACACATTGAAAAGATTGGTAATAACACGTTTTTTCATACATTTTATTGAACAATGCATAGACTAAGTTTAGACTTAAAAATTTTGCGATTACGTAATTTTTGAAATATAACGATTATTTAATGCCTTTTAAAACACATAAATCAATACGAAAATATGAATAATACATCTTTATTATAACTTCTCAATGTTTCAAAAAGCCTTTGAACCCAGTACGCTGCCAGATGCAAGCTTATACGTTAAAATATGCTTTATTGGAGGAAAATACATAGGATTTTTATTGATATACAGTAATAAACATTGAATATTGTAGCTCTTAATCCAAAGTCAAAATTTTTCGGTCGAGCATAAAAACAGTTGAAAAAACAGCTTCATCGTTTTTTTGTTTTAATTCGATAAAACTGTTTCTATACTCTCCTGAAAAATGTTGGTTTTGCAAATATACAATTTTCCAATGGAAATGACGATATAAATATTTATGTCTAATTATATCTAAATTTATTTTATGGTGAATTCATCTTTTGAATTACGATAAAAGAATGAGAATAAAGATTTTTTTAATGAATGAGTAGATTTCTTCTCTACAGTTTATATCTTGATGAATACCAAAACACTCTCGACAAAGGTATAATGTAGCAATAAATAATTATTGCCGGGCTCTAATTATGTTCGTACACAAAATCTTTCAAGGGCACGACACACAGTTCACTGTTCCACCAACGACAGTCTTCTGCAGAACAATGGTTGTGATAAGTTCGTAAAATCGATTTTTAGTGAACGCTGGTTAAGTTTGTTGGCCAAGTTAGAAAGTTAGTGCAATAGGTAACTATGTAAGTGAATATACGACATACATTTATAACAGTAACAGTAAGAGACTTGCATATACACATAAATAATATATAGTTGAATTGCAAATGCATGCCGTTAATATATGTTATATAATAATTAGCTGTTCATTTTTTGGTGGCATTATATTTGCTCAATCATATATTTTGAATTGAATTCAATTAAGAATTGAATTATCGAGAATGGATATGAAAATTGTCAACTTTGTGCTATATATCTTTACGAAGAAAGAAGGTGACGCTTACGAAATATAAACTGATATTATTTTATAAAATAATAAAATATTTTTCATTATGTTTAAGGGGTAAGCTAACAATTCTTGATGGAAAAGCATTATATATAAAAAAAAAATCACAAAAATTACCTATTAAAACAGTTGTTAATTCTCGCGATGAGCAAAACCAGTCCTGATTGTTATAAAAAATTGGAATAAGAACAAATAGAAATTGTGTTTTGCTCTTATAATTAACTATTATTATTTACATTTGTAAAATATAATGGTAAATTGATTATTTTTTATGCCATTCCTCTCAAATATTAAGAATGAAAAGAGAAAAAAATGAAATATTTAATATATGTGTTATTTTAATAAAATGCATGCACCATGCAGTGTCATATAAAAAATATGCAACCTAAGATGGGCAATATTTTGTGTTGGAAGAGCAAAGTTTTGGTTTATGTTGAGAGGCATAGTCTAAGATTAGTTAGCAGTAAAATGAAAATGCGGATTTCATTTCAATTAAAATTATTTTGTAGAAACTTTGTTACTTAATGACTCTAAGAAATCTTCGTTTTTTAAAATGAGATACATGTCTTTACGATTAATAAATTGATTTACTAGTTTTATTGCAAAATTTAAGGCGATGCATTTTGATGTAAAACAATTTTATATATACTAATAATTGTAAACAATTGTTTTTCCTAAGATTTAATTTTAAACTACTTTTTATCAAAAGTATTTACTTATTGACCTAGGTACAAGGGCAAAGGTTTTTCGCCTTAGCACTACATTGTTTATGAATTATTTTACTATTTTTTTTCCTAATGTTTAAAGTATTTTTGTTATATTGTAAAACATGTTTGCATCCATTTTCATCAAGATGTGCTCACGTAAACATATCTTCACATCCGTTAATGGGCAAGTGTTTATAGCAAACAAGTGAAGCACTACTTACTTAGTAAATATTCGCGTCTTAGGGCTGGCGGCGTTGTACCCCGGGCGTAATGCAAGATGAGACTGCGGTAGATTACACATGAATTATGGCGGAGAGATATCTAATTGTGGGGAGGGGGTCGCTTGGTGAGGCTAGGGGGTTGATGCCTTTGGGGGTATGCGATTTGGCTGGATGGCGGGTCAGAGAACGATGCGTTTGAATAATTGGAAACACAATTATCGGCGTATTTTTGCTCGCCACATTATCTTAGCAGTATAATCTAAAATTGCAATTAACTTTCAATGATTTGGTATAATATGTTAAAAGTTGACCATACTATATAGCAATTGTGTGACAATTTATTTTAGATGTCTTTAACTAAATTTAAATTAGCTTTCTGAATATACATACCGAAGTACACATATCTTGAGATAACTGTTTTACTGTGAAACATTAAAAATATTTAACATTACCTTTCGTATCTCTTACAATTTTTTATACATCAGTTTTATTTTACATGTAAACAATACCGATTTTCAAAACAGATAGTTTTCGTAAAAATTCTTGTGAAATCGTTGAATAAAATCAATATTGTAACATGACTCTGTTTACAAAATTCGACTATTGTGTTCTTTCTTGGAACATCAGTGTTTCATAGTACATACATTCCGTTTGTTTGTTTTCAAAGTTTTATAATAGTTACAAAACGTTATTAGAAAACTTTGCAACCATTTATAGCACAAGTTATTTTATAAACTTTATTAGCAAACGTATTAAGTGACATTTTAACGAGATTTTTTTAAACAAAGTAAATTGAATACAACAAGTTCGTGAAATTCCTAATTAAGTTATTTTTTTTAATTTAATTACAAATTGAACAAGCGTTTCTATAAAAAGGACTACATACTATAATATGTAAAATATTTGATGTTATATTTATGTAATACAGTAGCGATAAATTTAAATTCGGTTGCATACAACGAATATTTATTTTCAAAATTATTTCCAAAACAATTATGTAATGCAGTTGATAGTTATTTTAACTTCTGCCTTGTAGAACTTAAAACAAAATTTAAACACCAATGATTAAGTAAAAGAGGCTTGGAAAACAATATCGATGGTGTTTTAGCTTACTGATACCCTAAAAAAATATGAAAATGAGTTAATGATTGGATCTCATTTTAAAGACAGATAGAGCAGGTCTCGGCCAAATTATATAAATTAGAAAAATAAATTGAACCCTTTTTGGAAAGAAAACATCATTATTTAAAATTGGTTTAAGGTTAAAAATTCTGACCCAGCCACCTGATGTCAGCCACTATTATATCGAAAATTCTTATGTATAATCCCGTTTCTGCAAGCATTGGAATTTATAGGAGTTCATTTAAAAGATTCATAACGCAACTCACCATATATAGTGTTTTCCATAAATACAGTTTTTACTCTCTCCTAAACAATTTCAATTGTGAGGGTTACATCAATTGGCCAAAACACCATCGATGTAGAGAAAGTGCATCAGTTGATATTGTTCGCGATACGTAAAACCAGTCTGATTATAAAAAGTTGTAGAAAAAAAAGTAATTATCGTCACGAAATATGGGTTACTTGAATCGGTATTTCGAATCACGCACGTTCAATACGACTAGCATGTAAGCAAGCGTAGTTTACTGTCACCTCTAATTTACGGCAAAGTAAATAACTGCAGGAAGCGAACCTTGGTAAGCGCGAGATACCAAGTCGCGGATCCGCTCTCCCGCCAGCCCATAAATTAGGTAATTGCAGCATCCAGCAGAGCGCACTCGTAATAATTATTCAGCAGAGACTGAGGATGCACTGCTAGATAAACATAAAAATCTTACGATACAGCTCGGTGCGGTTTGCGGCTTGCGCGGTGCGGTCGCAGCTCTGGTTAATGATGATTTACGGATTTTGGTTTAGAGCAAATCGCGACACTTAACTGCGGTTCGGCGCTTGGGGATTATCTTGCGTGGTGGTGTTTTAAGATTGAAGGGGGAATAAAAAACGTAATACGCATTCAAGCGGTAGATGAAGTTAGTTCTTTTAAGAAGAGTCTTCATTACTTTAAGAAACAATTTTTCTATAATTTTGAATAAAACATGGTCATATAATTTGCTGCATACATAATATAGCTGAAATTATATTATAAATCTACTAGAACAAAATACTTTCCTTTCTTTACCTTATTACACTGAAGTTTAACGAATTAAATAAATACAATTTTAATAACCATTAATAATAATTTAATATAAAATTGTACATCTGCAAAATCTCAATTTTCCATAGAGTTTAAAAAATAGCTTTATAAAATTAAAACAAAAATAAAAAAATCACGTTACTAATGTTATATATACAGTTGTGTTATTTTAAATGCATTTAATGGCGATTTTTGCTGTATTAATTTAATACAAAAAATAAAAACGCATATACATATATGCAATTTTACAATAGAAACGATGATGTATTGATTTAAGGTTATTTTTATATCACCAACTTTTTCTTTACTATCACACATATATTAAAAAATAGAATAATGTGTAAAATTAGTCAATAATCTATTCTTCATATGGTGTTTTTTTTCTGGATATTAATTTTTGAAAATTCTAAAAAATTAGCGTTGTTTCATTAGTTAAACAGCACATCGAAGTATCGTTACCTTACTTTGAAAAGGTTCGAACTGACATTTTGGCGTAAAATGATCTTTTGGTTGGAAAACGTTGTATTAGCCACATTCTACTATATATGTAAATTTCAGAGTAATGTTTTGTTCAATAAGGGAGTGAGCAGTATTCCAGAGTTCCACCAAAAAAAAAATTCATCAATTTGTTTTATACGGTCCTATGAATCGATATAACTGCTTATTATTATCTCACAGAAAAAAAAACATATCACAGTTTTTTTTCAAAAAGTTTTAACGTCATGTCGAACATTTTTCGTTTGATGGTTGGTGTGTGTTTTACCCTTTACTTCTATTGTTTTATCGATGTGGTCATTGACGAAAGTTAGCTGAGTTCGTCAAAACATATACAGTACATTTGTATTATTATTCTGTTGTATTATTATATTATTGTTAGCTTATATGGTTCAGCACGTCATTATAATATATATTAATACTAAATATCACAAAAATCAGAACATTTTGTATGATACAATTGATCATTGAAACATTTTCAAACAAAATATTGTTGTCAGTTTTCATTAAAGCTTTAGATACTCATTATTTTCTAATATAAAGGCTTTAGTTAAAATAAATTATACGAAAAACAAGTAAAGTATTTATATATAAATAAATATATGCTAACTCACTAATTAAAAATACATTTTTTCCTTCAAACTTACTTAATGTACAGTACTTAATGTAAGATATATGTTGATATGTAAAATAAAAAAAAACGTTTAAAACATGGTTGAACAGGAATTATCTTTGAGTTTGACATCAATTTGATGTAAGAAAATATTTCCACGTATTATTTTGAATATAAAAAATAATGGGATATGAAATAACATATTATACCTTTATTGAAAAAGATTTCATTCATATAAAAAACAAGAATTAATATTGCAGTGACTTCGTCTTAGTTGCGGAAAATTAATTTTATATTATAATTTGGTTGGATCGACTTTGCGCGCTCACTCGATGGCAGATAATGTTTTACCAGGGATTCGTAACATTTTTTTTGTTGTTAATTTAATGTTTATTATATATCGGGTATAAAAAGAATTTTCAACACAACATTATTCAATATTAAAGTATTCATAACTAACCGATGCTTTCCTAAAATAAATTCAGTAATTGATGCACTTACAAAAGTGTAAGCTATAGAAGTAAGAGGGACTATGTGAAACTAAATATATTGGCACACAATTCACTATTGAATTGAAATTTGAACAGAAAACTAACGAAGCATGGTTTACGATTGTTAAAGAATTGTGTTTTACCTATTTAAAATAAAATGACTCTCCATTAAGAAATAACAATTAGCACCATGAAAGTGAAATTTATTGGTGTTCAAAAAATTTGTTTGAACAATTTTATTAATATTTACTTCATAAATCATTTCATTATTATTTGAATTACAATATAAGTCGTCGTAAACTTTGTGCATATTTTTAGTATTGTATCATAGTATAAAAAAAGAACAATCGCAGACCAAATGAGATGGGATTATTTATTAATCGGATAGACTAGTTTTTGTGGCAGAAACATTACGAAAACTTTATGTTATATCAAGTGTAGCGAGTACTAAAAAAGCAAACGAGGCTTTTTTCTTTCTCAAGAGAGCATAAACCATTTGTTGAAAAGCAATGTGTAAAAACTTCCACTCCATTTAGTCTGTAAGATAGCTTCGTTCGCGAAGCCGACTCCAGAGCCTCCTGCGTCCAGATCCGTACCACTAAAGTGTGGATGTAACAAGATAATTAATGTATCCAATGTTCACAATTAAAGTAACCCACTTAATTTATACCCACCGGTATGGAAGAGGGAAGACATTTATGCAAATGCATATCTTAATAGTTTCCTCTGCGTTGCGATCGAGGCGCACAGCTCTTGTCGACTGAAGAATTTATCTCACATGTAGATCTGCCTCTCGAAATGCTACAGCCGCAAATGCGATCTGGTTAATGTATTTCTAAAAGCACTATTTCTTGTATATTTGATTATCAAATCATTATGTATCAAAAACATTTTACGACACAGTATTTAGTCATGAAATAGATAAAAAAAACTATGAAATTATGATTCGATTTTAAAATCTGTAACTTGGTACAAACAGGAGGCCAAATAAATTATTAATGCTCAAAACTATTCATAAACTGTTCAAAAAGAAATATCATATCTTAAGAAATTACAAATAAGGAATAAATTATATTGAAACTTGAAATATTTGAATTGGTAGATCAATTATGGGGATACCGTAACAACAAATTGAAAAATTTTATGTTTGATAATGTGAGTAAAGGTAGTCTCATTTTGATAATATTAATACAATATTAGGCAACGTGAGAACAGAAAAACGCTTTTTTCGGTCAGAGGGCATACCGAGCACTATAGTTTCATTCAAAATTAATATCGTTTGTTTGAAAATATTCATGACCGTATCGCTATTAGCTTGTTTTTCGAAATTATCTCATAAAGATATTCAATAATTCACAATTGATCTGGATTGGCTCAAACAAGTTTTTTTCATCCTTTTATAGCTTGATCATTCCAATAATCAAATTTGGATTATTAAGATTTTGTACACTTCCATGTATTTTGTCACTAACAACCCGGGTTTCGCCTTTCGGCATCTTCAGGCATTCGAGCGCACGAATGGACTCGAATGCCTGAAGATGCCGAAAGGCGAAACCCGGTCGTTAGTGACAAAATACATGGAAGTGTACAAAATCTCAATGATCCAAATTTGATATTGAAATTCCATCAAGCACCCTCAGTCGATGTCTTAAATTAAATTCCAATAATCGTTATGTTATAATAATATACGTAATGCGGTATTTTTGTAACCAACATAGTTATTTGGTTTTATAAAGAGACAGTTGCTATTTTTTTTCACAAACAATATTCCTCTTCGACATCCCAAAAATTTGATGTCTTAAAATACCAAAAAATAATTCCTTTCAATATTGCTTCACTAAAATTTTTATTATGTTACTACTAAAAAGTTTGAGATAGACTCGCAGTATAGGTTAATTAAGATTGTTTCGCTATTATTTATTGCGCTAAAACACATTCCAATTAAGAATAAAAAGAACGAGTAAAACCGAGTGCACGTTGGTTAACGGTTATGATTTGCGGTTCCCAGGGGCGAACTTGCAATGGACTACACATGGTGTGTGACTCTTTAGCTGCATCTTACCACAGGTTCAAAACCACAACCACCTAGCCCTAACTACCTACTGAATATGAGCTAAGGGACTTCAGAGAAGCTTTTCGTGAAAATATATATTTTAATATATTTACATTTATTTTATTCTTGAAAATTTACTACCAAAACCAATTTCCTGTCATTTGAAAATGTTTGCGGCGAGCGAAACCAGCCCTGATTATTTTATAAGATTAGATAATTTTCAAAAAAAAAATTGATATCATGTCTACACATTAAAAGTGATTATTTAAATCTGTTTTTAAAAACATTGTGCTGAATAGACATAGCTAATCATAGCATTAAAAATATGTTTTGTTGGCATAAAATTTATAGTAGTAGAATTGATCGCCAACTGTTAATTGTGTCATAAGGGAATTATAAGTGATTGCTAATTACGAAGTGTGGTATATTTTTACAATCTTAAAAGACCCTCAGTCTTACGAGCTTGACAATGTTCATCTGACTATTTTTTCTTCTAACCTACGTAAACTTTACTCTATATTTTTTGTTTTTTAAAGTAAATTGATTATTTTAATCTAGAGAGCCAGTCAACACATAATACACAATACGCATATGCTCTACGTTCGCTATCCACTGCTAGCTGTTATTAACATAATAGCGCGACAGCGAATATTCCACCCGAACACACACTCAGACGGATAATTAAGAAATATTCGCTTATGCAGGGGCAGAGACCCTCTTCATATACAGTGTCTGACAGAAATAATTCCATAAAAATTAGGTAATTGTATTGCAGAGTTGAATAAGTGACTAGTCAATGAAACGTCTATTGTGGCGTAAAATGAAGAATAAAAAATATCGATAATAGATAATTAAAATCCATAATTTAAATAATGAAACATAGATTAGAAGATTAGAGGTCGGCGTCCGTGGCGCAGTTGGTTTCGTCGCTGGCTACGGTTACGGATGTCTCGGGTTCAATTCCCGTTGCGGACGGTTTTTCATAGATTGATCTGTCAATCGATTTATGGATTTCTGTTCGTAGTCTGAGTCCTCCCTCCCACCAATCCCATCCTCACGGGGCGTAACGAGAGCGATTAGCTAACCACTAGTCCTGTCATAGCCCTATCCTTCTATCCCTACTCTCTTCGAAAAAGAAAAGAGAGGTTGAGCAACTGAGTGACAAGCAGTCCTAGTAGAAAAATTCTGTCAAGATACCTCCATTAGGAGATCATATGCTCCACATTGGGAGCGGACATGGAAAAAAAAAATTAAATAAAAATATGAAACTGAATTACAAAAATATTGATTATATATTTTACAAATAATCAGCCATTCTCATAGGTCAGATATATCAAACATTTCATCTCATGTGCTTAGTTGTCATGTCTCAAGTCCTTTACAATCGATCAGAGAGTACGTTAAATCATAGTCGGTTGAAAATTGAAATTGTCATGTTGATAATATATTCTTGAGCATGCCACAGCGTAAATGTCATCCAATCCAGAATTTAAATTAACGGAAGAAGACCAGGCTTGTTTTGGACGCAAGCATAAAGACAGAATTGATAAAAAAGTAAATAAAAGTCATTTAGATCTATAAAAACAATGCATATTATTTTAAAATAAGAAATGAGAATGTTTATAATTATTACAATAAAGCGTGAATTTAAAACATGAAAACTTTAAAAGCAACATTAATAAATTTAGATATGCCACTACGTTGGTTAATTTTAAAACGGACCATTCAACTAGATTACCTAACTAAATATGTTTTAATCTGGTTGTATCAATAAAAAATAAATGCAATAAAGCACTCTACTATAAGTAGGACCTATACACACTAAAATTGCATACATGCATATTTAAAAGTCATATGTTATAATATATATTATTTAAAGATCGAAATAGAGTGAAATATTGTATCAAAATAATTTAATAAAGGATTGTAAAAATTTTCGGGGTATCATGTACTATATACAATCCGCAATACAGAGTACAGTGAGAACTGAAAAGGCCACTTTATAGAGGCGGTGAAACGTTTACCTCAGTAGGGTAGGGGGTGGGTTAAGAAAGCTCGGATTATGCGTTGTCAAATTAACGCCGAAGAATTTTAGTCTCGTAATGTTTTATATGTGTATTAAAATTTAATGAGCCGGTTGTTCATATGACAATCCTTATTAAATTGTAAAGTATTACAATGTCAAAAGTTATATGCCATGAACTCTTCATTGACCTACATAATAAAATAACACAATAGACTTTTCTACCCTGGTAAGGCTTCCATAAAGATATTTGTCACTATTTAATATGGATTAGATAATCACCCCTACGTTCAAATGTTGATTGATTCCAGTAAATGTTTTTGAGATATTTCTAGTCTGATGAGATTTCTCAAAAAGCTTCTAATTCATTTTGTAATGATCAAATAAAATAAGGAGATTTTCATTACTTTTTAACAATGTTAAAAACATGATTAATCCCTGTTTTTTCAAATTCTGAAAAATATGTATTCAATATTGTAAAATGTGCTTTACTAGTTTGATAAAAGTAAACGATTTCTATTAAGAATATCCAATAATTATCTATAAAAATAAATTACCAGTATAAAGATCCATACGGTTTTGGTAAAATATACATAAATATTGTAGTGATTTGTTTATTTAAAACAATATTCCACAACATATGAAGAATTTGTATTATATTTGAATCAAGCACGCCTACTCCTTTTTAGAAAGTATCAGGACAGAAATGTTTAGCGAATATATTGATTCCGACAATAAACTATCGCCATAAATTGAAAATATTATATAATGTATTTGCTTAACCAACTAGCTATTATTAAGTACGTGTGACAACACGTTAACTTGGTCAGCAAGATACATATGTAAGTCTGATAAAAATTGATACTACCTTAAAGTCTAGGTACTACAATAAGTAAATTCAAAATTTGTAAGAAGTGAAGCCGTATTTTGAATTAATTTTAAAAACATATATTTTCTTTCTGTAACACTGTCTAGTATAACAATAGAATAGTGACAATTATACAAAAAGCATAATGTAAAACAAAATTCGTTCAGTTACATGCACTATCAGTGCAGTTTAAGTAGATAAATAAGCACAAGCAGTTCGCTTTTACTGTTCTAAGCTCCGTGTTATAATCTTCCTTCCAAGAAGGCGTTCCGCAATCCTCGAAGGATTCATTTTTGATATGATTCTCACGAGAAAAGCGAAGACTGCATAGTGAATTCGACTTGGCAGTACATTCCGCTGCACCCGGGTAATGCATGCTAATGAAAATTTAGTGTATCGTGAAAAGCCTCATACAACAAGGAAACCAAAAAATTAATATTGTGTTGTCAATATTGTGAAATTGCTGAGGTGAATGTAAAATATTCAAAGTATTTTTTAACATGGTACACAAAATGGAAATGTAATCGTCCATACGCTACGAAGAAAAATTATTTTGTTGATTTTATAATATGAAAGAATTTGTTTATCATTAATTTATGCTCGATATTTAATAAAGTTTACAACTGTCAATTTTTTGCGGATAGAATTTATATTAAAAACATACTTTGAACACAATAATTTCATTTAATATGATCAGGGCTGGTTTCAGTTAGCAAGAAAACATTTTTAAGAATATCATTTAAATAGATTAGTATGATAATAATATATAAAAGTGATTATGAAATAATTATGTGTTTCTTGTATAGCATACAAAAATGTATTTTCTTTATCGATGACTGCTTCAGTGAAAATGTTATCTCATTATGTAAAAGATAGGAATAAATATAACATTTGATAGCCAATCGAGCAGCACCCGTTTCACATTTACATATTGGTTGAAAAATCTGACTGAAGAAAGAAAAATGCTCACGACCCACAAAGATAACCTTCGATTATTTATAATGTAAATAAAAAAATAGTAAAAATATGTAAACATATGTTAAGTAGACTAGAAAAGCATACAAGTTCATTCATGTGAACAATATACCTACATGAAGTTTTTTCAAAATATTTTTATAAGAAAAGCGTGTATGAGCTTCAAGATTAGCTATTAGAAAACTTAATATTTGTTATAAACCTGCATATTAAAAGACTTTTTCGTTTCAAACTATTAATTGTGTTTTATAAAAAAAACAAAACAATGTTTGCTTAAAAAAATAAGTTAATATAATAACAGCTTACTAAGAATATTTTCATCTCACAATATCTGAAACTATTCAATAATATTAGTAGAAAAGATAACGAAGCGAGCTAATTTATTTAATGATGAAAGATGAACAGAACTGATAGTAAGTAGGATATTGATGTCACGTCTTTATATTCATCATTTTTGATTTCATTGAAACGCGAATATCGAATAATTTTACACGTTAATTAAATGAAAGGAAACCAAACAATGATGTCTGCTTAAGACTCGGGGGGATATTCCTTTCTAAGGATGTAAGGGCAGAAAGGATGGGTGTACGGAGGAGGCTGGGGTTGTCTCGGCAGTGCCATTTGGAAAGCTCAAGCCACGAGATGAGTGCAATCTCTAATCCACAGCTAAGAATGGATGCAGTACAAGAGGATAGTGGTGTACGTGAGTGTGAAATTTTTGCTCTCTGCAAAGGAGCTTTGCAAAGTGCTTACAAAATGCAGTAACACACGTTTCGTGTTCAATTTAAAATACAAACGAAGGTACGATTATACCTAAACGTACTAATTTTATTTTACTTTGAAAAGTTCAGAATATATGTGTAATGCATGATAAAAGTAGCGCGATAAAATTAATTTTGATTAATTATTTAAACATTCTTATTCAACTATTGCTTGCCGTCCAAAACAGAACACATTAACAAGTAATTCGATTAGAAAATATATAATTGGCTATTTTCTTAAGTTATACTATCGTTACAATATATTTTTGAAAACCATGGTAATGATTTGTGCTCAATGATTAAAAATGAATTGATTGTATTGTACGATAAGAAATTAATAAAAATATCAAGAGTAGTAAAAATACTAATAATAATTTTGTGAATGCAAATTATAACATACTACACCTAAGTTGCCTCTGCCTAAAACCGACACCCCCCCGGTTAATTAATTAATTAATTATGTTGTTAAATGCAAACTGTTTGACATTACTCACTTGATAAAATGTAGTATTAAAAATAATACAGTTGTCTATTAAAGCAATATAATTTGTACATATTTTTGATTTTTATAAGTTAGGTATTGTTACTTTGGAAATGTCCTGTAGATGCCCTACAGGAGCCTGAATCCTGCCTGTCTCTTCTACCAAATAGGATGAATCTCCATGGAAGGCAGCTGTTGACCATCCATACGGTTAAGTCGGTGGAACTACGGGACACCGAGATGACTTGGGAAGAAGCAAGAATACTGACGAACGACAAAGAATCTTGGAAGCATCGTGTGATTGCCATATGCTTCGAGAAGGGAGAGGATATGGGTTTAAAAATGCTTCGTTTGAGAATATAGACAAATATGCTTCGTACTTTATAGATACATTTTAATAGTATTTTCCGGAGGATATAGAACTAATTATGTTCAAATAAATGCACCCAATAATAATATGAGTACAGTGCAACAAGAAGTTCGGTCACGTGAACAAGAAGCAAGAACCTGCAGCTTTTGTCGGTCGTGTGGTCCCATCCGCCCACAGTCAGCGCCCGCCTAAGGCAGCTCCTGTTTTCGCCCTCCCTACAACCGCCTCTGCCTTGTCGAGTTCGCCAAAGCAAAGTGGCTCGAGAGATAATAACATAACGTGGGTGAGTATTGCACTCATATCTATACCGCTACAGGATTTCAGCAAACGTACAGATTTCATTTTATAGAGACAATATAAATAATATTTCGAATACTTTTAGAATAGTTTAAGGTTTTTGCAAAGTTTTATTGTAATGACTTTTATAAAACATTGAATTTCACAAAATAACAAACGTTTTTCAAGATTTATTTTGAAGCATACCCAAAGCACACATATTAGAACATAGTAATTTACTTATAAAAATAAAATATGTATTTTTCCAAACCGTTTTCTACGTTAATAAAGCTACTTATTATAGAGAATGTATTTTCTATCAACAATTTTAAAGATTAAATGTAAAATTCACATTCAATTATTTTCACTTCGATCGCTTTGCCCTATTTTTTGCAGGGATCAGATTTTCATAATGTTTAAAATCACAGATCAACTCAAAATAGTTAGTAATCAACAGTCTTTAAGAAACCAAGAAGATACCAAATGATATGTGAGTACAGATTAAAAATGTTTGATATACATATTATACAGAAGATCCATCAAGCACTCTTAACCGAAGTATTTACTGTTAATAAGTCGATAAAAAATAATAAAAGATGCTAATGCTAAGACATATTAATATTAATAGTGTCTTTAAGAGATTTGAGCCAATCACACTGTACAAAGAAACAGACGATTATTACACAAAATCAAACAAATTATGAAATGAAAAAGAGCTCAAAAAATTAATTTGTTTAATTTGATAATTTTACGTTATTCCACTCAGTAAATGAAGATTTACGATAGTAGGCAAGGTATCAAAAGTTGACGTAGAGCGATAGATTTATGTATTTAATTTAAAATAAATTGTTTTATAAATTTGTCAAGAAAAATAATTGAACCTCCTGTATCTGTAAATGATTGGTTAAATGTGCAGTGCACTCACTGCTTACACGAAAATGATTTCACATTTTGAATATTAGCGTTGGTATCTGAAATCTGGGAAAACAAATATCGAATAGAAATTTTGGGTGAGTATTTTAAAAGGGGTAGTTGAGTTTATTAATTTTTTCCATAGATTAAGTATTGGATGTTTATCTTGCAAAATTTACTGAATATTTTGACTATTCTTTATTGATGCCTTAGAGGTTAACAAAGCAAATTGTAATTTGATATATATTTCCAAAATAATATATGTGAACTTCTCTTTAAATACGTATATAATTATGAATGGAACACAATAGAAGACGACCTGTTTTACGGATATTTGAAGAGCACACATCAGATGTCTTCGGTTATGATAGTAACTTACACAGGTGAGCCTACCGAGAGGGCATCATAGCCTTCACGCACTCTTGGGAGTGATTTATCCCCCCTGGCTTTATTGTTATGTGCGGAACAGAATAGAATTAAGCTAATAAATAAAAACCAAAACCGTGGAGAAAAAAATGCTGCCACCTTGTAGGGCTGGTGGAATTTACTTGAAAAAAATGAGCTGCGGTAATATTAAGATGTAAAAACTATACGTTTATATTCATAAGTTTTGATTATGAATATAAACATAGAGCGTTAGTCTATGGGTCCTTATAAAGCTTATCTAAAAAGATTTTTTTCCATGAAAACTGCTTGTTAATCAGTTGCTTAAATTATTTTTTAAATAGTAAGAATATAACGATAGGTGTAGGACAAGACTTGTGGACAAGATCTCTACACCCTATTTTTAGGATTGGGTAGGAGAGTGTTTTAGACAAAGTAGACATCTAAATCTATAAATCAATTCATGAAACTATCCGTAATCGGACGTGAGCATCGTAACGACAGGCCCAAAAAATGTCACTTATCTAGATGAAATATTCCTCATTTTCATAATGTATAATTTAATAATTCTGTTTATTTAAAAAAATGCAGATATACAATGTTTAGTTTGTCAAAGTATAATATATATTGCTATATAATTGAATTAGGAGAATTCCGGTTAAACCTTTACGAGACAGAGGTCAATGGTAGAAAACACGGCAAACCACCCTGCGGGATCGTTTTCTAGTTAACACCTTTCACTTGCTCTCCGTTCTGTCTACCTTTACCCGATTCATTTTCTGTTTGCTGCTGGTCTATTTGTTACCTACGCGAAAAGGTTTCCAATAGTTCAGGTCAGGGACGTGCTTAACTTGTACACAGATATCAGGCCCAATTATTTCATTCAACCCTAGGAAAATTAATTAAAGTACCAAGCGAGAAAATTAACATGAAAAACAATGATATGAGATCTCAGCTACATATTTTAAAATGATGTATTAATATGTCTGCAGCGTAATTGTTTGCCTTTTATTCATAACAAAATACTTGTTTTTATATGTCTTCCAAAATTTATTATAACGTTTTAAGAAAAAATAAGAGTAACATAGTACAAACAAAAGCTTTACCTAGTATTACATTTGAAGACATTGTTAAAAAGTGAACTTGTTTTGATAAATTATTTTTTCAATTAAATAGTGACAACTATTTTTACAACCTAACTATATGAAGATAAGTAGTGTTAAAATGTTTCCTTTTTTATTTTTAACTAGTGAGTACTTAGAATGCGTTGCAATTCTACACAAAGAAAGGAAGGGAAAGTGTTTTAATTCTGTTTTATTGAAGAGCTATTGAATACACAATAAATCAGAAGGTTTATCCAAGATGTCGTTCTTTGTACGTATTTTATTCTTTTTAGATTTCAGATTTTTTTTCCAGAAACCTTCAAGGGTGTGCGCACAACAGCTCACCAAAGTTTCATCAAAATAGAATGAACGGTAAAGGACCGCATAGAGAACAAACAAACAGACAATCTTATATATAAATTTGGATGATGGTTTTTACTTATTGCTTAATTATGTCTTTGCATTGCGAATCAAAATTAATACACGAGAAAATTTAGTACTGAATTTTACAGAATAAAAAATATTTTATCATGGAAGGAAAATTGAAAATAAATGATATTGTTGTTTCATCTTGGCATTTACGCCAAACATTCGTACTGGTAAATTTGTATGCTCTAATAGCAGCTTAACCCATACCATTGGAGGTGAATTCACGATTGGTTAGACCCTGGTTAGCACCTAAACTGGTTACCTTGCTGCGACTTCTACTCGCCTGATACAAGAGAAAGAAAATTGATGTGATGAGGGCTTCGTATCAATTTTACTCATCGTTTTGTAGAAAAGTTGTTGCAAAATAAGATTATACTTTAGGATTTAATCTTTAATTTAAAAATACTCTGTAATGTTTAGAGTATATTTCATGTTTAATATGGAATGTATCCAAATATTGCAAAGACCCGCTCCTCGTTAGAAATTAGCAATAAAAACTGATAAAAACCACTACTATCAAATCATATACGAAATTTATGAAATAAAAAAACCAATTGATTTCTTTCTATAAAGTAAATTTACACAACCAAATAAAAGGGAATAATATACGAATAAAGTCCTGAGAATTTTAACTTAAGATTCATTTCAATAGAAACACTTTACAGGGTATTAGAAAAGATAAAAAAAAATATTGTGTAAGAATTATCGCACTCATATCTTTGAAATTGAGCGTAGTTTGCGGTTACAAGCCCCGCTGCCCGGATGGCATGCTGAAAGATCCTGTAAATTTGCTGTTCTCCTAATTGACAAACAAATAGTGCACACGGGATTCAGGAGCCACGGATACTGTGATTGGATTTAATTCATTGCAGTTGAAATATTTTATTGGATAGAAGGTTGAGTTGTGGTAACGCAAAAAGTTTATATTATGAATTATTATTTACTATATTATGGTAATACGGTTTGAAAATTTACAAGGTACAGTTAAATAAAAAAAGCTATGTACTTGTTTCATTGCAACGCTGAAATTAAACTTGAAAAATAGAAACCAACACTATCAAAAGAAATGAAATTAGATCTCTATTACGAAAATGTTGTGAGTCAATAGGAAAAAAAAACAGCTGTTGGCAAAATCATGTTTAAAACCATGAAACATTACCCGCAATTTTTACTTTATACCGTATCTTATCGATTGCTTCATCACCTCACAATGTATAGAGCTATAGATGTAGCAATGTAACTTGGCCGCCAGTGAGGGTACCATCCTTACGTAAGGAATGTTGCCAAACTCAACCAGAACAGACATTTCAACAAATTCCAAAACTGATATTTTAGCGACGGTTATTAAAAGATGACAAGATTTTTATTTTGCATTATGCGGCAATTGGAGAAATTTATTCTAAACTGACAACTCTAGTTCAAAATTCAGCGGCGGCCAAGTAATGCTGGTAAAATACGTAACAAAAAATTTTCGAAAAGATATCTATGCTCAGAATATGGATTTAGTGATAAGTTATCTTTTCTGATTGTACTTTACAATTATCGCTATATTATGTAAAAATGTTTGTTTTTATTGAAGAATAACTTATTGTATTAAATTTGTTTTTAATATTTTTAGCACAGTCGATATTTGAAGTTCCGAATTGGTTATAAAATATTTATTCTTTGTATCAAAATGTTTCCTGAAAGAAATCCTATTGACAGAAAATCCCTTGTCCTTTCGCGTCTTTTTACAGCCTTTCACGTTAAGGATAATACTCTGAATGTTCTCCTGTAATCCCTTGTAAGCCCATATCATAGCCAAAGGCCAACATCTAACATCAGGTTTTTTTTTATAGGGGCACTTACATCACCTTACCCTTCCGGTTGGTTCAACGGGCTATATCAAGAATACAAAGAAGAGGGAAAATCGTTCGACACCTCGTTACACGAATGATTTCCTGTGGCTATAGCATGTGAACGAATACTATACTTTTTATCTGAAGGGTTGTTTAACAGGTGATATCTTTCTATGGAAAAAGATTTGGGTTTTGAAAAAAAATATTAGTTTATTATTTTAATATAGTATATTGAAAATCGTCCGATGTTTATAACATTATAAATAAAAATAATGTAATTAGTTCACTAAATTTCAATCAAAATACAATCATTTTTTACGTTCATTTTTTGGTTTTATGAATCAATTGGATGAAATATCCTACGGCCTGTATTTATTGGGTCAGTAATTAGTTCGATAAATGGTCAGTATACAGGGGTCAGTCGATAAAATAAACGGTCAGTAATATATATTTATTATTTTATCTTTTTTACTTAGTTAACCTAACCTAACCTTTCTTTAATATTTACTGACCGAATCTTTAATATTTACTTGCAATTTTTATTTTTCTACTGACCATTTTATACATTTGTTACTGACCGTTAATTGAATTAGATAATGACCAAATAATTAGTTGCCATAAATATAAAGAAGATTGTAGGGAATATGGTTTTTATCCATATAACGCTTATTGTGTGGTTCGTGGCTTAAAGTAGATCTTTAAAAGCGTTTAATAATTAGGAAGTTAAATCTACATTTCTTTAATTTGAAAATAAATAAATATTAATTGACTTTTTTTGATTGGCTTAATGTAAGCTAAGAATTTCAATAAGCAGTAATAAGAATCCTGATTCAAGTCTTCATAAAACAAATATCACATAGTGATTCTGCGATTGGTGCTGTATATGTTTAATGTTGTTTTTTTACAAAATTGACTCGAAATTGATATCGTTCAGTTTTTTTTATACTAATATGAAAAATGGTTATATTTCGAAACTTTTGGAACAAATACGTTCGTACCCACTCTCAACCTTGTTTCTAACTAAAGCATTGTACATAAATATTACAATTTAAGCAATCAAAACAAAACTTGGTGTTACGAAAGATATGGTCCATTATTTCTATGGTTTTATTGCAATTAATTGAGCCAATGATAAGTAAACTGAGTCAAGCGATAAAATCGTGAAAATTTCTCGAGAGTTTAATTATAGTGTAACTATTGATTGTTAGTTCACTCTTATTGTAATAGATCTCCCACCAACCTTTGCGGTCGACGGCTAGTGAGAAATTGTTGTCGCCTGTATCGGCATGTGAAGTAGTGCGGTTTATATGACGTTCAATCGTGTTATGCTTATTGCTCCTCTTTCGTATGGTATGACTCGTTCTGTTGGTCTCTGATTTCTACAGTGTTGGCAACTCGTCTTTGTTGTCAATCGTATTTATTCTTTCTCCACATGCATATTTCGTTATTTAAAAGTCATTCAATTTATATATAATAATTAATAAATTTTAACACGTTATTACGTTTGATGTTTAAAATATAATGAATGTACTAACACCAAGAATTGACCTTTGAAACGATATTATGAGTAATGATTTCTTGCATATATGTCAAAAAGTAAGTGATCTATAACCTAATAGTGAAACTGTTTTATCGTATATAATGTCTCTATACTCGAGTCGGTTATGTTACGTAACATAGCCACCCCAGTGCTACAGGTGGCTTATAACATTTTTCAGAGTCACGCTCGACTCTTTCGTCTATTTCAGTGACGTCCTCAACCAACGAATGTCATTTGAATGACCGATTCAATGATTAAAGTAATTTAATCTACTAACCTAAATAAATAAACGACAGTATGAATAAACAAATGATTGACACAACATAACTTTTTACAGCAGAAACCAAAATCATTAATTAAAAATATTTGTTTATTGTTTAATTATACTGTTGACCTTTACTATACGTATCCTAATTAATAATTAATTAGAGAGAAAAATTCAATGCAACAGTTAATATTTAAACCACGAGACCTTTCTACATATGAGAATATAAGTTTATAATTTTGCCTGAATATCTTTTGGATAACGATGGAACAAAGCTTGGAAAATACTAAATTGACAAATAAAATGATTGGCTTTAATTTGGATTTAATCTGATTTTTATTCAGTTATTTTTAGTATATAATAGCCCAGACCAGTCTGTAAGAGTTTTATTATTATCACATATCACATGTAGGTCTGTTTTACAATGCACACACACAACATTACATTTATTTATTACTAGCTAATTAAGACATTCAATATTTCAATTTCAATACAGCCATCTATGATGGGCGTCTCACTAGTGTCTAGATAAAGATTGAAGTGATTTTGAAATACTTTATGATACTCAGTTTATAGACAGAATTCAATATTTTTTTTTGTAATTGTAACATTAAAAAATATACATTTTATTATTTCATGAAAATAATGTGACTCCCCAACGATGTTCAAATGATGGCTTTAATTTCATACTCAAGTGACACTATTTAAGTATGTGCTATTGATATACGTTGTTACTAAGCTGCAAAAACACGAAACCTAATAAATCTAAAGTCTTGATAAAGTACGCCACAGTGATATAGCCGTATTTCCCGAACGTTTGCCGCCCTATCAATGTGTTAACAGGGCGTTCCGCCCACTCATACGCTTTATTCGCCTTTTTAGACGATCGTTCATGAAAGATAGTGCTAAGTGGCGGTTGCATATGTAAAATGAATCCGACAGATTAAATGGCTGTATCTTTTCGACTTAGAAATGCACAAAAGAAATAAATCTCCGAATAATATTGGGTATTTTGTTTTGGATATATTAAATATAATTTAACGTCATTTCTCATAAAAATAGATTATTTTAGATAAAAAAGCAAATAGCTGATTTTCAACCAATAAAATATAATAATATGATCCAGGCTTGAATACTTTTTTAATAGTCGTTCTATTTATATAAGTTTACCAGTAGTTTGTTTAAAGTCACGAAAAGGTAATTTTATGTTACGACTTCATGACTTTTTAAAAATATGTCTTCTGAAAGAACAGTGCATACGTTGGTACAAAAATGTTGCCAACTCCACGAAATACTAAATTTTTGTAAGGAAAAGTATTTTTTTTTTGACTGAAAAAAAAAATAAGAAACATTGTACAATCATATCGTCGCTGTTCTGGAAGAAAACACTAAATCGAAAAAATGATATATTGAATTAGTTATACCAAAATGTTCCTTATTTAAAACTCAATTATTTTTATAAATTATACTTTAACTTAAAAACAGTTTTGTACAAACACACAAAATGAAAGTGCTATAGCATTTCAAACATTTGATAAACTTTAAAACCCCATTACTCAAAACTAGTATTTTTCAAATTTGAATTGTTGAGATTTTACATATTTTCATCTATTTATATCTGAAATTCAATTAAGCACCCTCAGTCGATGTCTTAAATTAGTATTTTTCAGTAAGTGTCTTCTTCCAAAACAACGAAGATATAATAATCAATTCAAGTTAACATTTATTTATAAGTTCACTTCTTCACGTAACAATGCAAATCAGCATTTTTTATCAATTCTAAATTTTGAATGATTCATAATTTTTAAGAAGTATCTATACTGATATTTATAAATTCATAAGATTAATCTGTACAAAATGTCGTGACATATTTCAATCGTTGCTCCGTTATAATTGAAAAAATATAATTGGGTAAATGAAATATCCTCGTAATATAAATTTGTTTTCAACACGATTAAAAGCTTAAACTTGCGATAAAACTGTTGATACAAGTAATTTACATGAGAGGTAAAATTTATGAATTCATAGCATGCATCCTGTTACTGGTACATGTAATATGCAGCCAAGCCTTCGTGTGGGACGCGTTATCCCCGTAAAATGCACACCCTCGTGGAAAAGTCGGAAAAAATTCGTTACGCCCGTTCAGAATTAAATATGCATGAGCGCGGGCCCTGCGACATTCTGGCTGTAATAATAATTATTGTCGGGTTGACAAATTGCACTGAAAATGGTTACGTTATGTTACCGAAACAATTTAACACCATTTAGACGCGAGCCAAATGATTAGGTGTTTGTGTATTTACGGTGTTTTGAATTTTCACTCACTCGAAGGGGCGAAATCTCATTTGCATGTTTTGCCGGACGGTGCGTCACACTGTGAAAAGTGATGAAGAAAAGAATAAGCGAGCTGTAATATTAAAGCTATAGAGGATTGTTTCATCAATAAAAAGTAGCATATTTCAGTTCTTATTTGTTTTATTACAAGACGGCATTTCTGTACTATGTTCGTTATGTGTTAATAAATTGTTAATTTATGTTTCTACATAGAGTTTTTCATAAAAACATTTTATGTTAATGTAACTTTTCTTTATTACTAGCGAATACCTGGCACGCGTTGCAATGGCACTCAAAGAAAGAAAGTGTTTGTGTTATAATTCTGTTGAATGATTTGCTTTTGGATACACAATATTTTTTGTTTTCCGTCTGGTGCGTACACGAATAAACCATAAACTTTCCGATGTGTGAGGAGGCCACATACGGCTGTCCATTTGAGAAGCATAAACTTTCCAAATTTAGTCCATACACATGTAGCGATTGTCCCTGTGCTTTGTTGATGATCATTGCAAATGCACAGAAACTGCAGACGTTTGAATTCGACTGGCATATCTGTCGGAACCATTGGGGTGCGTGGCAATAGTAGATCGTCTCCTTTAAATTTTCTATTTAAAACCGGCAATTAGGATTTAACAATGAACACCACATGTTATGTCATACACGACTGAAATGTCGCGGGTGTGCGTACAACAGTTCACTAAAGTTTCATTGCAATCGGATGAATATTATAGGAGAGCATGCGGGACAAACAAACATTATTTTTTTATATATATAAATGTATGTACTGTAGGTGAGAGCAACGTTTAATACCTGAACAAACTCTCATTCTTATTTAATGAATGTGTTTCTAAAATAATGGATGTTTGTAACGTTAAAATTCTTTTCCACAAACTTTCTATTCGATATTATATACGGGCGTACAATAGAGTAGCTAACTAACAGTCTTTCCCAAATACAATCCTTCAATTCTTAAACTCTCTTATGATGAATCAACCAAATTACAATCAGTTATTGTAAAACAAATTATGTTGTGTTTATCTAGTGGAACTCCACATGCTCTACAGTACAAGTGGACATGTTAGAAAAATAGTTTTTCAAGTAAGTATTTTTTCAATAATGAATAATAAAAATACAAACAAAACTGTTTTTTTAAATACTTATTTAGTATAGCGAACCGTTATAATAATGTATGGTTAGTTTTCAATAATGGACAAAAATGTATTCTAGAAAGAGTTAGTTTCAAAAGAAGGTTTAGGGGCATATATGAAATACAAAGATTTTTTCGTTAAGATATTATATATGATTAAAATACGAGAAAATTTAAAGGATTATTAAAATATTCTGTTTACTTTAAACAAAGTATTAAAAAAAACACCAGGACCAATACATTAGGGATGTAATCATTTATATTAAAGGGAAGCAACAGCTGTGGCAAGCATATTAAAAATTGAAGTCACCTTACTCAATCTGAAATTTGATGGTAAAATAATAATATGACGCCCTTATATTATATCTCTCTATCTCCTCTGTAAGTGACGGCAGCTTGTTTGTGGAAACTCAATAAAAAGAAAACCGACACATCGCGGAAATCATATTTACTAATCTTCCCTCTGAGCCACTTTTTTCTCCTCTCTTTTGGGAAATCCAACGTGGAAATTTGTGTGATGGAATCAAGCGGCGTGCACAGATTGCTCAAATTCAGGGGAAGTAAAAGGTAACTGCAGCATTAATATGGTCGTAAGCCATCAAATTGATTCATCATTCCCCAGAAAAGATATTTAAATAAAACGTACCATCCTTCTAAATCAGAATTAAAAAAATATTATAACATACTAAACTTTCCATAATTGTGTTAAGTACAACCAACGTATATTTCAGTCAATTTATTAATCCTAATTGCAAATCGAAATTGCAAAATTTCAAGTATTAAAGTGTTCTGTAACAAAATTTAGTTAATATTTAAAGATTTTTTGATTGAAATAATGAGATGAAATAAGAAAAGTATTTAGTTATACAACATTTTAATTAGGTAGTTGATAGCTATTTCGGCTTAATGCCATCGTCAGAACTTTAGTAGTTCAGACGGATAGTTCTGATGATAGCGTCAAGCTAAAATAGCTATCAACAACGCAATACAATTTTGTATAACTAAATACTTTGTTTTTTTATCCTATTATAATAGAGTTCTACCAAGTAAATGTCAATTCAATAAATTTTTTTTGGTGAAAAGGCATTGTATTAATAAAAAAATTAATTTTTTTCTACTAATTCCAAAATTTCACTCATCACGAGCATTTTTAACTGATGATAAACTAAAAATAGAACAGAATTATTTATTTAAAACTGCGTATGAATAATGAACGATGCTTCATTCGCAGCAGACATGGTTAAAAATATTTAAAAATAAATATAAAAATATCATACATTTTACTAATCACAAAGATATAGTATTAAAGTTAAAATATAACTACAACACATTTATTATTTCATTATTTGGGGAGAAAAGTTTAAATCTAAAATTATTGTGAATAAAAAATAATATTTGAATCAAGTAAATGAATGTTCAAATGCTTTAAGTTTTTGGTCTAGATATGATTTTAAAATTTCTTAAATAAAAAATTTTGCTTAGCCTATTGTGTTTCCAATATTTACTGTTAATGATGAAGTATATAAGTATTAATTATCTGTAAGGATACAGAAATATTGTTAATCTATATTATAAGCTTGTATTATTATATGATAAAAAATATTCCTTTGATTCTTGAAATTATATGAATGAATTAATATAATACGGTTTGAACATTAGAATTGCCTGCCTCAGTCCTCAGAGAGATCAAAACAATCGGTTTCTGTCGCGGTGCGGTAAGGAGGGGATTTTTTTTGTGTTTTTCATACCGTTATTAAATTTCCTTGTGTTTTTAACACACAGCCATATCATTAGATTGAGGGTTTTCTTTCAAAAAAGAAATTGTGAGGTGGATGCTAAGACAGCCCATATTATCTAGGCAAGCTATTTTAAAAGCAAGTTTCTTTATTTAAATATATCATACATTATATATTTTAATTACACCTTTTCAATAATCGATGGATAAGATGCACAAATCATTTTTATGTGAAAATGTACTTATGTTTCATGATTTGTGTGGTATTTAATTCATATATTTTAATATCTGTATTTAAATAATTCTTTTTAATCAAAGATAAACTAACGATTTCATTACATAAAACATGAAATAAATAATTCTTCTTAAAAGATTTAATTTTGATGTTATAACAATAAAAACCAGTTGTACCCACTTATTATTAAATTGGTAGTTAGATGTTGTAAATATTTTTTAATATTCAAAGGATGAAATATTTTTCTTCACTAAGTAGTGCTGCCATTTTTTGGAGATTTTATCATTGAATCATTTGTGAATTTAGGTTTGCTTAATTTTTATTTAGCTTTATTTACCAGTCAGTCGAGGAACGTATTTTTTAAAGAGTAATTGAAAGAATACATGTGAAAATTAAATTAAGCATATAATAGTTATCGAAAAATATGAAAGAGTACCTACTGTTTTTACGTGTGCTGGCATTAGCCGAGATGTATTAGGGTGTTCTCGTGCCTTGCGTCACGGTAGGCGGGCTGGCCTTGTGGTGAAAAAATATATTATACCAAATTACGTATTTTTCTTCCACCCCCGCAATTACGGCGTTCGAGAATAAATATTGTATGAGTCACATTACGTACAGAAGCCGTATTTTTTTACTTTTAAACTGTGAGACTAGCACCTGAGAGACTTGTTTGTTTGATTGCTGCTTGTTGTGACTGGATTCAGTGAAGTACTGTGATGAAAATATTGTCGTAACTCGCTACAGAAACATTCTCGGAATAAAAAATGCGTTATACATCTTGCATTGGTTTTTTAATTTTTTTTTTGTTCTCATGTTTTTGAAAATCTTTAAGAAAATAATTTTCTACCTCTTCCTACAGTACTTTCAAATACTTAAACTAGACAGAGTTGGACTTGGTAGGCTTGTTTCATTCAATTGATTCATAATTGCAGTCGCTTGTACGTAAAAAGCTTTTGATGTAATTACTCAATTATTAGTAAACTTTTGAAACCCAAATTGGAGCAAAAACGGCAAAAGAATTAGTCTTAAGTAAATCATAAAACAATAAATTAAGAATACGTAAAAAAACACTACTAAATTATATATTTCTCACTAAATGCTTCCATAATACAATAATTATTTAAAAAAATACGCAGATTAAACTAGAAATGATTTTTATCATTTACGATCACGTTAATATATTAATAATCACCAATTTAAGTAAGAACATCATAAATCACCTTTGGTATTGAAAAGCATGTAATATTAAATAATCATTTTCTTTTTCATTTGTGGCGACACGGATCATGTAATACTTTTTTTACAAATACTACTTTTGAAAAGGCGAAAATATTAAATATAAAATGAGTTTCAATATGTTTACGTTTATTTGAATACACGAAAGAGACTTTTGACAAACAGAATAAAAAATACCTAACCTCCAAAGAGTTAACACGTTATAAAAACCCATCGATAGAATTAGTTTTATTTTTTTTTTAACAAAGTCGAAATCCAACCATCCTAATAATTCAGTTTATGTGTAAAATGTTTAATAAAATATTGAGCTTATTTATGTAAAAATTAAGATTTCTTTTTAAAGAAATATAATTTAAGACATTGACTGAGGGTGCTTGATGGATTTTTAGATAATGGATGGAAATTGCTTGATGGATGGAAATTTAATTTAATTTAAAGAAATATAGTTACAAATATTTTTCGATTGATTAATGTTTCAAAATAAACCTTACTTCTATAATTTAAGATATCGACTGAAGGTGCTTGATGAAATTTCAATATCATTTTCATTTCAATAATATTGACGCCTACTCGGGTTTCACTTTTCGGTATATTCAGGCATTCAAGCACACGAATGAACTCGAACTGAGTCAGTTTGAGTTATTCAAACCTTATTTCTAACAAAAATACACAAAAGAAAATCATTATTTTTTCGACATTGTCAATATGCATCTACTATTGCATTACAAAAATAGTTAAGTCTTAATAAAATAGACGTAAACTTACCCTGGCTTGGAGGTGACGGAAGTCTATGGCGAACTGTTGCCTGAAAAAAGACGACATGTATAAGAAAAAAAGAGAAAAAAAATCAGTGTGAAAAAGAAATAGTAAATGGACCCGTGTGCCCGATTGAATAAAGCAAAAGCTAAGCTTGTTAGTTGGTGGCACTTGAAGTAGTCTTTAGTTATTCTATCTGAGGGTTAGAACAAAAGGTCTTTACTCTGTTATCATTCAGTCAGCGCATCGGACCTCCATTATTACTTTGATTCAGCACCCCTTCTGTTACTCTGTGGTAATGTTGTGGAAGAATAATGTGAGGCATTTGGCTTAAAAGATCAATTTTATTGTGAAAATAGTGTAATCTTAATGATTAGTGAAATATTTACCAATAAACAATCTGTTTTAAGCTATCGTTGTATGTAATCACTAACAGACTTTACATTTTGATATTCATCTTAAAGAAGCCATCCCATTTTGAAATTGAAGTCCAATTGTTTCAATATCGTTACATGTTTCATAAGTAAAAAACATAACAGTGAAAACATGTTAACTTTTTCGAGACATAGCATTTTTACTATAATTTTACCAATTTAACTTGGCCGCTAGTGAGAGTGTCACCGTCACGTTAGGAATGTTGCCAAACTCAACCAGAACTAAAATTTCAATAAATTACAAAACTGATATTTTAACGACGGTTATTAAAAGTAGATAAGATATTTATTTTGCATAAAATGGCAACTGGAGAAATTTATTCTATACTGAAAGTTCTAGTTCCGAATTCGGCGGTGGCCAAGTATTGTTGGAAATACTATACCACAAGTTTTTTAACGCCTTAGTAAAAGTAAAAACTAAAATGTTAGTTTTAATGACGTTTTTATTGAATTACCCTTATGTTAATAGTTATAACAGTATTTAATATTTTTCATCGTATTATATATACTAGCCAAGTCACCCACTGATTGAAATAAATTAATATAAACGTAATAAAATCAGATATATTTGCATTTTCAGCCATTAAATTCAAGTAAGAGCTTAAACATTTTTCCTCGTATGATTTTGTCGGGTTTTTTTATATATTGTTTGTTACATGTTGTGTAAATGATTTGCAAAATATTTTGTACATGTTTTTTGTTCGATTTTGACAAAATGTGCACTCTGCTTTTAGAGGTTTTAAATGTATCATGAATATTTATGTAAATTTTTAGACTATATAACACAAAAAAAGATAGGAATTTATACAATAAAATTTTACTCATGATGAACGGCCGAACAGACCAATATATTTTATAAATGCGTGATGATACCGTTAAATCTAAAGGCTATCTTTCTAACGAAAAATCTTTATTATCCAGGTCTCGGATCTAGCAAGGGTCTTTGATGAAAGTTGTGCTAAAACAGGCCACTTGATCCCCTTTATTGTTCTCGTGGGCAGTGGTGCACGTGATAAGAATCCCAATTGACATTCGGCACGAGACTTCACTGTCAAATTTTTATTTATTACGAGCTGTTTGAAAAAATGTGCTTGCTGAGAGAAGAATTTTTGAAATTTATTGAATGATCTGTTTTTTAGTCTTATATAAATTAAGGCGATGTTACAAAGATTATAACTTTTTTTACACATCTTGATATACCAGATTTGATTTTTTTGAAAAATCTTGTATTATTATTACGTGTACCCGAAATTAATGTCGTTTAAATCAAATATTTATTTTACGAGTTTAATTACAGTTTATATTTTCCTTCATTTTTGGTAAGGTTTTAATGCATTTTTCAAAAAAATTAATGTGCTTTCATTCAAAATATTCATTTATTCCTTTTTTCACCTCATCATAGCTAGCGTAATTTTTTCCTTCTAAGAAATGTTGCATTGAACGAAACAGGTGGTAGCCAGAAGTAGCAATGTCCGGAGAGTATGGTGGATATCTAACAATTTTCCATCCGAGACTAGTTAATTTTTCTTTTGTGATTTTCGTTAGTTCGTGAGTAACCATTGTTAGAATAAAACCATTTTTTGTCAGAGGACTGGGTTTCTGATTGCATCGACTGAGGCCTTTAGATAACCATTGTATTTTACGTTATTTTGTAGAACAAAACACCCATTTTTTGTCAGAAGTGATTAAATCATTTAAAAAAAGGTGTTTCTGATTGAATTTGTAACAGCTCTTCGCACGCGTTCAAACGGTCACCGAGGTTCTCTTCACATAGTTCATGCGGTATTCATCTAGTCTGTCTCTCCACTTTGCCGATTTTTTTAATACTCCGTTGAACGCTTGACCATGAATATCTGAGTGTGTTCACAAGTTTTTCGATAGATTGAGTTCAATTGTTTTCAATTTCAGAAGCCAGTATGGGGTCATCCACTTAAGTGGGTCTCCCACATCTAGAGCTATATTCCATATCGAAATCTCCCAATTGAAATTTACAAAACCATATCTGACACTTATGAACGTCCAGAATATCCCCCAGACCATCACAAATGTTCTTACTGGCAACTATTGCTGTCTGTTTTTTCAAAAAGTGATATAGCATCAAATTTTGTATGAATTCTTCACTCGGTTCAAATTGATTCATTTCAAATTTCAAAAATATTCTGATAGGTAGCGCGGTCGAAGAGCAGCTGACCATTGAAAATGGATGACGCAATAAACGAAATTAATTTCGGGTACCTCTGTTTTTACAATATTATAAAAATAACCAAAAGCAATAGAACAATAATTTTCTCCTAATTATCAGATGGTGTCCTAGTACATAAAAATACAAATGCTGTTTTTCATGAAAAAAAATGTTGAACTGCTACTACAACAATAATTATACTCAGAGTTAAGATTTGTATTGTTTCCAAAATTATATATGATTACTTAAATTTGGATTATTGAGATTTTGTACACTTCCATGTATTTTGTCACTAACGACCCGGGTTTCGCCTTTCGGCATCTTCAGGCATTCGAGCACACGAATGGACTCGAACTGAGAGACAGTAAACAGTGTCTAACGCTTATATAGAAGATAAAAATGCGACAAATATTTCCTGATAAAAGAAAAATTAATTAATAGAGCGCAGTTAAACTCTTTACCAATCTTGAATGAGCAGCTGAACCTTCCTAATTCTCTTCTATTATATCCGATACGTTGAAACACCTAACTGATGTTTTTTCAAAAAGTGATGATTGCATCAAATTTCCCATTCGTCGAATTACATCCCGTCAAAACCCATGTCACTATTATAATTTCAAAAACTATTTCTAAAAGAAGTTAAAAGCGGTCGAAGAGCAGCTGACCATTGAAAATGGTGTTTACAAAATAAACGAAATTAATTTCGGTGTGGCTCTCAGACGTATAATATTATAAAAATATATTTGTCGCAAAGCAATAGAACAATAATTTTGTCTCTAATTAGTCCATTCGTGTACATAAAAATACAAATGCTGTTTTTCATGAAAAAATTGTTGAACTGCTACAAAATCTAAATAATCAGAGTTAAGATTTGTATTGTTTCCAAAATTATATATGATTACTTAATTTAAGTAATTTAAGACATCGACTGAGGGTGCTTGATGGAATTTCAATATCAAATTTGGATTATTGAGATTTTGTACACTTCAATGTATTTTTAATGTAAAATACATGGAAGTGTACAAAATCTCAATAATCCAAATTTGATATGTAATTACTATTAGGTAACCAAAATAATAATGCAGTTATATTTAATAAATAAATTGTTCATGGATGAGGTCTATGGAGATTAATTAATAGGGGTTTGAATGATACTACAGTAATGGGCAGTATTTTTTTTCCTTGTCCGTTCCCAATGTGGAGCATATAGTGTCCTAATGGAGGTATCTTAACAGAATTTTCCTACGAGAACTGCTTGTTACTGAGTTACTCAACCTCTCTTTTTACGAAGAGAGTAGGGATAGAAGGATAGGGCTATGACAGGACTAGTGATTAGCTAATCGCTTTCGCTACGCCCTTTAAGGATGGGATGGGTGAGAGGCAGGACTCAGACTTCGAACAGAAAACCATAAATCAATTGAAAGATCAATCTATGAAAACGAGACATCCATATCCGCAGCCAGCAACGCTACCAACTGCGCCACGGACGCCACGGATGGGCAGTATTAAACTAAGATTTTTTATAATGTGTTAAATTCCAGTACATGGAACTTAATTTTACTTTCTTTTAAGCACCCTTAAACACTCGAAAGTCGAAAAGTCCAAAATTGTCAGTCGCAAGTTTTGTAAGGCGACGCTTGTCACTCCAGTCCGAGTTAACATCCCTTTTAATTAACACTGCCGCTTGCTCTACTTCTACCCCCGATCCCCCGATTTGCTTTAATTTCACTTAATTTGTACGAAGATTTAAATGAAATTAAAGCAATCTCAAAGCTGAAAAGTTATCTCGATAATGTGTCGCGTTGGGTGACTTGCCAACAGTCTGCCTTGCGATGGTCGCATCTTGACTAAATACCGTCAAACCGTGGAACTCCACAGCGCTAATAATTGTAATAATTCCGAATAATTGTCTATATTTTCTCAAAAACGATTCAAAATTATTGCGCTGTAAAGTTGAAGTATGTAACGATAACTGACACGTCATAATGATTAAAAAAATATATTCTTACCGTTAAGATTGCAGCAAAATTACTTTCCAAAAATGCGTATTATTTTTTAAATAAGGTCACTAATAAAGTATTTATATAAGGTCACTTATCAGTAGTCAAGAAAAAAAACCAATCTCGAGTTTCTTTCACATCGTCATTACTACGATAGACTACATTTTCGGAAATACCTTGTCATTATATGAGTTTTTTTAAGACACTGAAAAACATTGTAAGATTTGTTATGATATTATCCAATAATGTGAAAATAGGTACAATTTATTTTGGTAGTTATGTCGTTGTCCAAAAAACGTTAGGCAATGTTAAGAGTTTATATATTTAAAAAAAAATCAAAATCGAGAAGTTTTTTGTACAATTGATTGTTGGTGACACTTTGTCATACAATCACATTTTTTTACGTCTTAAAATAAATAAAACAATGTGCTAAACCTGTAAAATTTTGAGAGACACAAATTTAATTGCGAAACGGCCGAACGAAAACAGGCGTTGAGGAGCTATTTTATTTTGTATCTTGTAATTATATAGCCGATGGGAGATCCTGACGCAAAAATGGCGGCTCCTATGTCGTGAGTCACGTTGGCACTTTAATTACGCTAATGGCCGTGCCAAATGTTGATTACAATTGAAAATCCTAAAGGGACCCCTTTCCTCTCATGATGAGAGGGGAACTGGGATTTAACGAATGTGTGTTTGTATAACAGATGACTGCTTGCTTGTACTCCAACTGATGATCCTTGTCATCTGATGAACTGATGTTATGTATAAATAATTGTTTTTCTAGTAAACATTAGCCATCGGGTATTATTTATGATCGGTTAATTTGCCGAGTGATCGAATTCTTGGGCTTTCGTCTACCAGAAATGTAAATTTTATACACTTTTCTATGGATATGTATGCAAATGCATGGGTGTTTACATTTCTTTCTACTCAAATCTTATTAAATCATGAAATCGGTTGCAGAGGAAGCGATTAAACAACTTCTGATTTTTTTCTAGTCCTATACTATATCAATATAATCTCTAAACAGTTAGGTTGATTTTCTACAATATCCTGCTACATATTGGTTGCGGTAAATGAAATAATTACAATCAAAGGAACGACGCAAATAAGTTACAGTTATTATATTTTCCAATGTAATTTTAAAAATAGTTTACAAATCGTCGCTGTTCTGGAAGACAACACTAAATCGAGAAAATGACATATTAAATTAGTTATATAAAAATGTTTCTTATTTTAACCTCTACCGTCTAACAGAACACACATTTTTAAAAATTATACTTTTACTTAAAAACAGTTTTGTACAAACAAACAAAATGAAAAACGTATGGCATTTCAATCATTTGGCAAACTTCAAACTCCAATTACGAAAACCTTGTATTTTCTAGTTAATGTCTTCTTTCGGAACAATGACAAAATATTAGTCTTAATTTCATTTACAGAAAAATTACGGACAGTTTTTTAAAAAGAATACGATCAACTTTGAAAGTGCCAGATTTTTACTACAAAGTCAGCAAAATTAAGCGGGGAAAATACACATGGAAATTATTTGATATTTAAAATAAACGAAAGTTCTAAGTGTCGGCGTCCGCAGCGTAGTTGGTAGCGTCGTTGATTATGATTACGGATGTCTCGGGTTCAATTCCCGGTGCAAAAATTCTGTTAAGATAACTCCATTAGGACACCATATGCTCCACATTAGGAGCGGACATGGAAGAAAAAAAAGTTCTAATTCTTTTCGTAAACAATCATTGAAAAACTTGAAATTAGTTAAGCAAAAATATTTTTAATAAAGTTTTAGATTATTAAAAAAGTTGTTCGACCTTAATTATATAAAATGCAAAAAGAAGTCACTAGTGCAATCGAATTATTTGTTCACACATTAAAGTATGAATTATACAAATAACTGAATCAATATCTCAATTGAAATTATTAGTACATTGCAAATATAATATTAAAGTAGGAAGCAGATTTAAGTTGTAAAATATATTAAAAACACGTTGTATTGTTCACATAACTTGAAGTCGTTGAAAATTTTGCCATATCTGTGACAGCGATGTATAAATATGTGGTTTTTAACGTTTGCAGGAAAATGAAAAATTATCCTAAAGTCGGCTTCTAGCAAACGAAACCATCAAAAATTTGTCTCTAGTGAATTAAAGAACAATCCGAGATAACAGACGGCGCTTTAAATTGACTGCATATTAATTACCCAGACAAACGGCCAGACATCAAAAAAACTTGAAAAATCGTCTCAGCACAAAGAATTCGGCTTTGAAAAAGTACAAAACGGCAGCGGAGACGTCAAAAATAACAAATGAAAAGCAGGCCGCACGTTTTGCCAATGCGCGGGAAAAATAACAATACCGGATAGATTGTAAAAAAATAACGCAAAAAAAACGTGGAAGAATGCAGAGTCACAGACACCGAAGAGGAAATGTCTGGCAAAAGAGACATCCATCCAGCCGGCGTGTTTCTATTTCCATTTATCAAAGAAAAATATTGTCAAACAGATTTGAGCGGGAGCTAATATTGAATGGCGGTGTTTACCGAGCGTGCCGTGAAAGCGTTCAAATAAAAAAATGGAAATTGTAAAAAGAGAGAACAGGGATTCCCCGGCCACGAAGTGTAGTTGTCATTCAGTAGCGTCGAAAAGTTCATAACAATTATGGTCGTTACCTTGGGTTACGATCAAGAAAATTTTCATAATTTAAAAATGCAGCTGAAATAAAATGACAATTTTACAAAAAAACGAAACATTAGTTTTTTTATAGATTGATATTTATTTACCTGCATTTTTGTGTATTAATATAATTATTATTTGGTTAAGACACAAAAAATAACTTGAACTTTTGAATGAAAAAAACATATTTTACTAAATGTGTGATTGTGATGTAAAAAAAGCTATAAGGTGGTGTTTTAATTTTTGAGTGTGATTTCAACAATAGTAGAAAAGAAAAAATTTCATTCTGTGAGAGGAAAGTATAGAATTTTATTTTACTAAGATAAAAAAAAACTCATAATTGATAGATATAGGCAGAAATAATAACATATCTATTAAAATTGTGGATATTTCTTTAAGAAGTTTTACAACTATTTGATTGATGAAACTGAGTTATGTATAATGTGTAATACTATAAATATTATGAAAACGTTTTTAGCATTTCATGTTTTATTCCGTAAAGAATTCAGAGTCAAATAAAATAAAGGTTCAAAAAATTAATGAAACTGTGAGTCAATTATAAAAAGAATGTTTCAGTTATTAGTACAATAATAATTGATCATGATAATTCAGACAGCCAGCAATTTTTATCATTTTGTTCTGCCACTGATCACTTGTCGGGGGAATCCGCGTTAAGGCAAAAAGGCGAACGCTTTCCCTTTGCTTTGATGGAGCCGCCAGCGCTTGGGAAAAATGCTCATATCCATCACACAAAAGGGAAAGATTAGCTAAATGCAGAGGCCGACCGCCACAAAGGGTATTCACCACTCCTCCGAGGAGAGGGAAGGAACAAACGAGGGGAGAAGAGAGTTTCTCTCCTGCTACCCCGGGGACTTCCCATACTGTTTCCGGTGGATCCTCTTCCGGGACGATCCGGAGGCTGTGATCAGATACGCGATTTGCGGGACCGGCAAATGTGGCTTTTCTCCTCGCGTTCTCTTTGAATCAAAATGATCTTGATCGGGGGGCATGGTGGCGGCGCTAGTAGGTGGCCAAAAAGGCCGGTTATTGTAATCGCACTTGTAGTTTTAACAGAGATAACGGGTGGGTCAAAGGCTTTATACACTTGGTGGTGTTTAAGGTAATGGGATTTAGGTAAATTGGTTAGTTGTGAAAATGTGCTAATGTGGGAAGTGTTATTTTGTTATTTAGGTGCTATCTTGATGGTTCAAAGTATTCTGCTTTGATAAGGGCCTAGACTTTACACAAAACTATTATTAATATAAACACACAATGATAAAAATAGTTCATCTTTCTATCAGTAAAATTTGGAACAAATGTTACAAAATTTCAGAGAAATTAATTTTGAATATGTATTCAATTTAAAATTAAGTTAGATTTCAACTATACCACTAAGGATACAATGAATGAGTAAATTAGTTACTTGGCTTATGAATTATTATGGTGGATACTGGGTAAATTATAGTGATATGTATTCTAGCCAGATAGCGAAAGTGGTGTGTTAAGAAAATTATACATTAATATGAATGAATACTGACCATAATATAAAAGAAAAATATTTTTTTTACACGGAATTGTTATGTATACACTTGAAGAGGTGACTTTTGTTAGGCAAACCTGTTATTTAATTGATCTTATATTCCGTATTCCTGTAGATTAAGCAGTTCCTTTATTTATTTCGGATAATTATTGAATAATTAACTTACCTGTAGGTGATGTAGTCATCTCTTAATGATTTTTGTAAAATCAAATAATAAAAGATCAATACGATGTCCATTTGATCATTTATATTTTCAGTTTAATTGTGCAGAGATTATTCTGTTCCAGTGATTACTTATGGTTTTGATGTTTTGTTCACAAGAATGTGCCGTGTGTCAAGATGATGTGCCAAAAAAAGTTTATAAATATTTAATTATTAAGTAATGAATATTTACTACAGGAAGTAAATACACAAATTATCTTCTGTCTTTACTGAAAATCCATACAAAACAAAGACTAAAACACTGAAAATAGTTTCAGCTACATAGTCTATCAACTTGCTAGTTTATATAATAATGCAAAGGCGCTTGATAGTCTGGCAAGTGGCAGCCGTCCCTTGTAGGTTTCTAATTAGCCTATACGCCAGTCCTACTGCTAGAACTCCCTATGGTGAAAGTCATACTAGGTGATTTATAAAAATCATATTTATTTCACGGTGTCTAAAGTTCGGAAAAATACTACACTTGGGCACAATGTGTAACAGAGACTGTGTGTGTGGAAGAAACCTGGTGGAACATTTTTATACAATTATGTATTGCAAATAACTATTGAGAAAAAACATTTATTTTATTATAATTTAATTGAAAAACTGTTTTGGATTATTTCATATATTAAACTTGTAAAAACTAAATAGGGGCCAGTTTTATCCTGTACCTTGCTCTTTGACATAACTAAGGTCAGGAAACTAAGGTTAAAAATAGGTAACTTACCTTTTATTTCGGTTCATAAAGATGACAAAGTAAACACAAAATCTTTACATATCGTGAAGCTTTACATGATTGAATATCCTTTCTTTTTAGATAGAGCACGGATAGAAGACTGAGGTTACGTCAAAACTACTGATTACTTAATCGTTTTCACTGCAATTTTTCTCCTGAGTATAAATATTAAGTAAGTAGAGAGGGCTGAAAGTTGAAACTATCATAGTAATGAACAATTCTATACATTTATATATCCAAAAATATGTTTCATTAAAACTTAAATAAAACCTCTATAGATCATGTTTTTGAAAAACAACTATATGTGGTGACACCAGTATAAGAACCATTTCAGTGGGAATAACGAACGATTACTGAAACACCTACGCGACAACGAATAAGACATGTCCTCTCGAGGAATGGGGTAAATGTTTCGATGGTGTCGTTGCTCACGCTGTTTCTCTTATTTGCGGTTGTTGCTGTTGCAGACTGTACAGTTCAGGTTAAGCTAGTATAAAATTAAATCGTTCCTTTTGGATAGCTTTAATTTAAATGAATATAAAAATTTTGAAGCAATTAGTTCATCTTACTACATTAAAATAAAGATATCATTTTGAGTTTATCTCTATAATTTAATTAGAAAATATTTTTGTTTGGGTAGTATCTAAATGAATTAACTGTGCGTAACTTACAAAGCAAATATTCATTTGTTATTAATTTATAAAAGCTGTCATTAAAATAATCTTTATTAGTTAGATAATGTTAGATGGTAAAAGTTATTAGCTTATTAAATTAACCGACCAAAAACAATAATGTTATTATTATCGAATAAATACAAGCCATTATTTTGTGAAAAGGATTTTTAACCTATTCATTTTATTGATGACTTAATTTTTGGATGTGATAGAAAGCTTTATACAATGAAATTTTATGTTTGATTAAGTTCAATGAGCATACGAGTGAATCGATTTATATTTTGATATGAATCTTAAATTAATTTCAAAACAACATTCAGGATAACAAATTGAAAATTAATGCTTATTGAACTATCACCAGCTCAAAGGTTTTGTATGGTTATCTTTAAATTAATGACTTGTTTGTCGGTTTTCACAAAGCTTTCTATGTGAAATAGATTTATTTATTCAGAGGAAAATTGTCTAAAAATATATCTGTGTATTTGAAAGTGATTTATTTTTAGACTGGCGTCGAAAACTCTTTATTTAGCAATGAAAAAAATATGTTATTTATTTTACTATGTAAAAAAATGGTGGAAAAACGTCTATAGGTGTGTGGATTAATAAATGTTTAATTACTTGAAAAGGAAGCATCAAATATTTTTTTGTTTAAATGTAGAATACATTATTTTACAGATACTGAAATTGTAATGTTTATTGAATCAATACATTTCCCACCTTGGTTGACAATGCAAATTATCAACGAAAAAGCATGTTTTAATTTTCCATAGTGTGTTAAATATTCAATATTTTTTTCATCAAACCTTGAAAGAAATATTTGTCATGATTTAACTGTATGTTGAAAACGCACAACACAACACTGCGTTTGCGAACGATGCATGGCAAAGAGAGTAAGGGTGAGGGTGAGTGCTGTGCAAAAGTTGACAGGTGTCACCGCCCCCTGGTATATAATATTTTTTTTCCATATCCTCTCTCAATATGGAGCATATGGTCTCCTAATGGAGGTATCTTAACAGAATTTTTCTACGAGAACTGCTTGTTACTCAGTTGCTCAACTTCTCTTTTTTTTAAAGAGAGTAGGGATAGAAGGATTGGGCTATGAAAAGACTAGTGGTTAGCTAATCGCTCTCGCTATGCCCCTTTAGGGGTGGGTGGGTGGTATTTAATTTTTTTAGACATCACAAACACTCAGACTACGAACAGAAGTCCATAAATCGATTGAAAGATCAATCCATAAAAAACGTCCGCACTGGGAATTGAGACATCCGTAACCGTAGCCAGCGGCGCTACCAACTGCGCCACGGACGCCGACGGATATAATATTACCAACAATGAAAAAGCTGCATCACAAAACTCTTCTAAAATCGTTATTTATTAAATAATTATTTGAGAAGTTATGAAATTTACTATTTGAAGTTATACAATGGCTTCTTTATATCACACATATTTTTTCAATTAATCATTTTGAAATTAGCGATAAGCTTGATATAAAATTTCATCTATTGTATTCACTTTATTTAGACAAATTTAGAGTTAGAGAGAGAGAGATATCAAACCGATACTATTATTGTTTATGATATATCTTTATAATTTTAAAAGATTTTTGAATACTTTTCCCTTTAACGTTTGCAACTAAACAAAACTACTTATTTGAATAATTGAGATTTTGTACACTTCCCTTTCGGCATCTTCAGGCATTCGAGCGCACGAATGGACTCGAACTGACAAACAGTAAACAGTGTCTAACGTTTATATAGAAAATATAAAAGATAAAATATTATAAGTCTAGGATCGATACTGATACCTGAGTTAAAATTTCGAGAATCGCCTTAATCCTTATTTTGTAAAGAACGCATTAATAGAGTGGCGAATTGCCGCTTTCCAACTTATATTAGAATTACCAGTCATCATACAATTATAATAAGCATTGTGGGTTTCGACGGGATGCAATTCGACGAAAGAATAAATATATACAATCATTCCACATTTAGTGGAATCTGTTAGGTAATTCAACGTATAGGATACAGCAACGGGGAGTTTGGAAGATTTAGCTGTTCGTTTGACAATTTTGAACGCACCATCAAGCACCCTCAGTCGATGTCTTAAAAAACTACTTATTTCTAGTAATATTTGAAGTCTGTTATTGTACTAAAGTGAATTAACAACGCCTTTTATTAAATGTAAATTCATTGATTGGTATTTTATAAAAGTATTGACACTTCATGCTTTTCATTAACAGTTTTATAAAATAATTATTGTGTTTTAGTTAGCACACACCTACTATTAATTAACACGTTCTTTATATTCTGTAACAATATCCACTTTGTAAAGAATAATGATGACAAGTAACGTATATAGTAAAATGAAAGATTTCGAGTTAGCCCTCGGGCTAACGAGTATTCTAAAGATAACATCTTGTCTGAGCATGTTTTCATGGCATATGATGAGACCTCAGAAATCGGTCTAAGTATACAAGGTGATTTTATTATGATTTTATGTACTAACAATACGCAAAATAAATATTAATTTTGAAAATATTTTTTAAAAGATTTCTTAAATTGATTTTTACATAATATCCATGAGGTTAATATATTTTAATACAAACATTCGATGGCATATTATTATACGAAAGATAAGTGAACGTATATTTCATTTATTTAAACTTTTTTTTTATCCATGTCCGCTCCCAACGTGGAGCCTCCTAATGGAGGTATCTCAACAGAACTTCTCTATGAGAACTGCTTGTTACTCAGTTGCTCAACCTCTCTTTTATGAAGAGGTTAGAGGTAGAAGGATAGCTAGCTGGTTAGCTAATCGCTCTCATTACGCCCCGTGAGGATCAGATGGGTGAGAGGGAATTTTTTAGACATCACAAACACTCAGAATACGAACAAATATCCATAAATCGACCAAAATATCAATTTATGGTAGCCGTCCGCAACGGGATTTGAACCTGAGACATCCGTAATCGCAGCCAATGACGGCACCAACTGCACCACGGACGCCGACAAAGGCTATTTAAACTTACCTTCTTGTAAATGAAAATATGTCTTCTGTATAATATTCTGCAACTTAACTTTTCTTTTAGGATAAGGAAAGAATGAAGGATAAAGTGAAGACCAGCAGTAATCTAATCGTAAAAATGTATTAAATTTAATCAATTCATTTTTTTTCCAAAAATGTAAAGCGTGATTAAAATAAACGACTTAATGTTATTAAAACATAATCTTAACTAGATTTATTTTGTACAAATATTGATAAGATTTACTATTTTGTAAGTAATCAATAATAAGCTTGCCTTAAAAACACAAATCTCTAAAAATAATATCTTTAAGAAATGATATTCGAAGAACACCACATTTAACGGCAATATTTGGGGAAATACTCAATAAACACTAATTTTCAGCTAAATGTATTTTTGAAAGCATCATTACATATCCCATAAGCAATAAATTAGCAAAAGAAACATTTTCATCTATAAGAAAAAATGGGGAGTAGGCAGTAAAAAATGTATCATTTTCCTGTTTTGAGCAAAACTAAAAAAGGGAAAGATTTATTCGATTGGCCCCCCTAAGGCGTAGCAGAATAGCTTGCAGCGCTTCGTGGATTAAAGTGTTTCCAAATGTATAATGTCGACAAACAATATTACCCGAAGAAAATATATCGGCAATTTTAAGTGGCCGAATGCTAGTTATTTTATGTGACGTATATCATTGCCAAAATACAGTAGGACTTCTTCACGGTGTAATTTATTTGATATACATTATTTAAAAAAATCACTAAACGATGGTTGATTGTTCTTCCTTGAAGCAAGTTCTCGTTTTGTGTTGAAAATTATTGACACATTAAGATGGATGTGTCAAAAACATCAGATTAAGCCACATTTTCAGATTGAAAACGAGTAACAAAAATGATGGTGCAAAAACCAACACGTTCAGAGATTGATTTAAGTTTTGTTTTCAGTGAGTATAAAGAACCCTACAAATAATATAATAATTAATTTTAACTTTGCTATTGGAGAATAGTAACATAAATTAAATTTAATGATAGATTTATCTGTCAACGTAGAAGATGTAATGGATAAAAATACGCAATATATTGTTATTGGACTATGGTAGAATTATACATGTTCCCATATTTTGAAAAGTATTTAACATAATTTTTAATTTGGTTTATTGTAATTTTTTATTTATAAACTAATTTATTATTTATAAACAATTTTAAGCAAAAAAATGTATGGAAAATACTGAAAACTTTTTATAGAGTCATAATACTATGCTTTGTGTAAAAGCTGAGAAGTGTATCATGTAAAATTAACGTGAAAGAACACGTGTTACTACCGACGGCATAACTTTTCTGCATAATGCACTTAACTTTTTCGCTTGGGTTCTTCTATGTTTACTCAATTTTTTTACCATATATATATTTTTTTATATTTGAATTCAAATTTAAAAAAATTGTATTAGATAGTTAAATTCTCAATTGGTCATCTTTTGTTAAACTAATTCTTGAAAATATTATTTTTAAGATCGGGCAAGACTTGTATTCATTGTATTTTCCAGAAAATTATCAGGGAAAATGACACATTTTTGTAATAATTCTTATTGTTTGGCTTACAATTAAATGCACTTTTGAATAGATCATATTCACTTTCGTAAAGATAGTTTTCACTTATAACAAATACATTTCACAAAAAAAAAATTCTTTCACTAAAAATAAAATGATCCCACATAATAAAATATATATAAACATTGAAGAAATAGATAAAATAGTTTTCACTCAATATGAATACGCACACTTTGAAATCGATGGTTTCACAACGCTGTAATGAAATGTCACTTATTCTTTACTACTTGAAATATAGGATTTTCCACCATAGACTAGTTTACTTGTCACAACTCTACCCTATATTAGGCCGCCTATATTTTCTTTGCTCCATGCATTAGAATATATTACACAAACCAAACTAGACCAACCCTAACATGACCTACTACAACTTAACTCACTTTGTTAAAAGTATCCGTGACTAAGTGGAAACTATTAAAATCAAAGTTTGAGTGTACTTGGTTAATATTATCTAATCCAAAGTGCAAACTATCGAAATACAAGTTCAAGTGTACCAAGTGAATACTACCTAACACAAAGTGCAAATATTTATAGCCCGTAATGTTTTACCATTCACCGACATTAAAAAATCATTAAAAAACCATATAACGGCACAGTACATTTGTTGTATAAATAAACAGTAATTTTCATTTTTTATACGAGTAAAAAATAACGACAAAGTCTTGGCTCAGAATAAAAATATCATAAATATACTCCAACATTGCTGCAGTATTAAAAATGAATTCCTACGGTCACAGCCGGTATATTGAATAATGCAGCGGACGAGATTTTATCGGACGACTTTTATTGTGATACAGTGTGTATAAGCGGCCAAATTTTGTTGAGTTTTGTGGTAAATTGAATCTATTAACCGTTAAAATGAAAAAAGATGTTGCATAAATTACTTTAAGATCATATTTGAATAGGATAAAATAACAAAGTATTTAGTTCTACAAAATTTTTACTATGGACTTTTTTATTAGTTATTGTCATGATTGTATCTATTGATTTCGAGTTGTAATGTCGATGAGTCCTTAATGACCAAACAAATATTAATCCATCACCCTTACTTAAACCATTACAAGAAGCCCGTGTGATCACACATAATCAGTAAAATTTCAATGCATTTATTTTAACGACTAATTAATGACACCACGTAAGATCCTTTTCTAAAAACACAATTATCTTGAATGATTTAATTTTAAATAAACATTATGATGTTTTAATACGTGGGATGACGTGATATTGCTTATCTCTTCTAAACAGTATATATAGCTAAGCAAAAATAAGTTTAAGGATAGTTCTGACGATGGCGTAAAGCCAAAATAGCCATCAACTACCTTATATTTTTTTTGTAGAACTAAATACTTTATCGTTACTTTATCCTATTATAATGAAGTTTTACCAAATAAATTCCAATTCAATCAATCATATTTGAAGTTGACATGCCATATTGTTGATAATAAAATATTTTTAGGTAGAATTTTATTAAGTAAATTTAAAAGAAAAAAATCGTGCTTTAATTTTAAAAAATAGTCATCCGAAAACTGTATAATTTTAGGAATTGATATTTTGAATGCATACGGATGATTGAATTAATAATAGAAATTGCATTTATTGCTTTGAAAAACTGAGGTATGGTGTAAGATTTATTGTAAAATGTAGAAGCATTAAACAATATTTATAATAGCATATACTGGTATTTAAATTAAAAAATAGTTGACACATGTAAATAGAAATACAAGGGTTTTAAATGGAACGTAATTAGAGAAATTGTTGGCCTATAATAAAATTACCAGTTTTCATTGAGCGGGATATTCTTAATTTGAATAAATACAAGATTATTTTCATCGGAAAATCTACAAACCACTCTATGAATATCTTAACAATTGTTTTACTGATTCCCAATTAAAATTTTATCATATAATCTTGTTTTTGCATTTATATTTTTATAATTTTAAGTAGTAGTTACACAACAATAAAAAATTCAAATAAGTTTGCATGTTGCATTAAATTATGTTATTCAGGGAGTGATAATATATAGCCTTATCCACGTAGGTCATCGACTATAGTAAAAAAATGTAAAGTAACAAATGAATAGCGTTATTTCCCCGGGTGCCGGGGCTTACTGGACCCTTGTATGAGAATATATCGGCGCCATGGTGCACTGAAAATAAATCCTTAATAAAAAGCGACAATCTCGTTCCCTGCTGGGACGTGAATCGATGACCACAGAGAATGTAAGTACATACGGAGATATTCGGTAGTACATTCGTACACAATGGATGTAACGGACAAGAAAGAGTAATAAAGGCGTTTTTTATATGCAAGTATTTGCTGCTTTTTAAGATTTATATTTGATGTTATTCCTTGTTCGATTTTGTACTATGCACATATTGAAATATTATTGGAATTCAAAACAAATTCTAAAAGTGACACAAACACTTATTTAACCCTGATCACAATATGAAATGACTAAAGGCCTTTTAAAAATTCCATTAGCAGTATTTATACAATTGGTCACACATACTCAAAGTCAACGGTTCGATTCCTGGCGAAGTAAAATAAGATCAAATTTAGAGTTTTACAGTTAAAATTTTAGAACTGGTGCGTTTGATATGAGTAAATACAGTTATTTATAAAATTTCATTTAAAACTGCTTTTATTACGAAAAAAAATCTTTTTATAAATTTAATATAATCGGAAACAATGTAGCTAATTTTGTCAGATAAATACGTAGATACGATAAAGTTGATTTTGCATATAAATAAATTGAAATTTATCAGCGCGGTAGAATGAAATTGTATGACGAACATTAAACCCGTGTATGTTTACTGTATTTAAGTTATCTTATATATCAAATTTGGATTATTGAGATTTTGTACACTTCCATGTATTTTGGTATGTAAATACCATGGAAGTGTACAAAATCTCAATAATCCAAATTTGATATTGAAATTACATCAAGCACCCTCAGTCGATGTCTTAAATTATATCTTATATATAATATAATAGCTCAAACCACTGTGTAGGTGTAAATGAAGACGTTGTATTATTAACACATACACATGTTGTATATACACAATACACACAGCTCCAACGTGACGAAAATTCCGAGGCAAACAATCAGCAATCAGTCCATCAGTATGAAAACTAAAAAACAGCTACTTTAAGACATTCAGTATCTCAATTTTAATACCGTCATCTATGACGGGCGTTCATACTAGTCGTATTATAATAGTTCAGAATTGGCTTAGCTTAACCAAAACGTATTTAATTGAAATGTTTATCCTCCATTGAAATTGTAGAATATTATAAGATATATACGTTTTTATTGAATATAAGACATTTTAATTGTTATTATATAATAACATTCCATCAAGAAACAACAGCGAGCAATTTAGTTAATAACAATAATTATTTCCTTTCTTCAATATCTAGCTGTGATATTGTATTGTGTACTTGAATCACAATATTTTAAACATACTACATATTGTGTTTCCATAAAGAATCAACGATAATTTATCAAACGCTGAGAGATTACTTAGGACTTAACACCAAACCGGTTTATACATAAACTGCCCTCAATTACTGGCTGTTAGTAATTAAATTCAGATACTGTTTGAAGATAGCAAAAGCTAATGAATGCACAGCCTTGCGCCGTGGATCCTCGTCAAACGAGTCCTGCCAGGACCCTCCTCAGGCCCCCTGATGACAGCGTCGCCAGTCCTGTGACAATAATGACGCCCTTTCCTCTGTATCGGGCGGTTACCGACAGTGATGTGACTTTCAAATTTTCTTCGCCAAGATAAAAACAATACTTCGCGTGCTTAGATTAATGGTTCTGTTTCATGATTTTGTAAAAAATGTACTGTTATTTTTAATTGTTCGATTTGGTATAATATTATATAACAACAATATCAAGAGAAAAAACTTAATATTTTGAAATGCAATAATCAATGATTTTACTTTGATGTAAGACAAGAGTCTAAAGAAATTAATCTCAATTTTTGGGCAATTTCGAGTTACTTTTGGTATTGGACATAAAATGATATTCTGTTGTTAGTAACAATGAGACTAATCAAAATTGTCAACTGATACAAAGATAGTTTAATATTTTTTTCGATGAAAACACTTTTTTGTTAATGATTGATAACTTGGAAAAACTTTTGGACTGTCTTTAAAAGTAAAGAAAGATATAGATACGTTTATTTGACCTTAAGGAGTCCATATTGAAACCATAAATCAAAGCTTTAAATTGAATATTGTTTTTAATTATAACAATTCTTTAAACAAAGGTTATTTTATCACTACTGCCATGGAAAACAGCTTAGTAATAACAGTACACATATTAATTTACTAACTCTAAAAAAAAAACATTATTTTACATGCCCATCGTTTTATTATATTATATAAATCGTACTTTTGTGTCGGGACAGCTTATTATTGAAGGTCTTTTTTTAAAATTATATTTTTACCAAGAGTTGGTTAAACTATGTAAAGTATTTATTTGATTTGTTACATTGAATTTATAACATGAATTAGTCATTTTTGATAAAACCAAATTTTTGCCAGTACTTGGCGTTCTGGATAAAGTGATTATATTGTATGGTATTTTAAATAATATTGTGTTCTGCATGAATACAGTATATAAACAACGCAAATGTTATTATTTAAGAATGATATAAAGTCTTTACGATGTTTATTCTGTAAATAATTTCAACTCTAGGTAGGATAATAATAACACGTCTCGATCTTTACGTCTTCTGAGTTAACAGTCAAAGTTTTCGTCTCGCAACATTGAATGGAAACTGTCACATGTAGGCTCAATGTATTGTGCCAAATTTGTAAAATACGTCCACACGATAGGAACTTCCGGTGGGGAGAGGGTGGGAAAGGATGCCTTGTATGCAACCCCTGTACGGACTGTCACTTGACTGGGTGCCCGTAATATAGCTACTTAGCAATAATCGTGATTTTAAAGCAAACATTTCCAGAACTATAAGTAAGTTGACAAATGTTATTTCAAGTCTTAGTTTATTTATGTGAACTCTAAAAATGTACCTTTGGTCTTAAGATAAAATAACATTATGGAAGAGATATTTCCACTGCAATAAATCTTTGCTTGATTACATTTGTAAGTCGCATAAAATCTTATATAGAATAGTCCAGACCGCTCTGTAGACGTTTTATTATTATCACATGAAGGTATGAAATTTTCTCATGACCTAAGCGGTCACGGCGTAAACAATGCACACACAGTTCCGACGTACTAGATCGTACACGTCATCTATTGGCGGGTACGGTTACTAGTTGCAACGTATATATTTCATGATTTCGATGGACCAAGTTATCATCACTCTAATTATTGGTCTGTTGAACATGTCTTTGACAAAATTGATATTTTGGTTCAATTCTATCTTTGGAGCAAAGATATAAATTGAAATAATGTTTGAAAAAAGTTCAGAATCATTTTTTTACCATGTCCGCTCCCAGTGTGATGAATATGGACTCCTAATCGAGGTATATTAACGGGATTTTTTTCTATAACAGCTGGTTGCTGCTCAACCTCTATTTTTCGAAGAGAGCAGTAATAGAAGGATAGGGCCAGAACATGACTAGAGGTTGCCTGTTCGCTCTCATTACACCACGTTTTTAGGATCGGATGGGTGGGATGGAATTTTAGACATCACGAAGATCCATGCTTACGAACAGAAATTCATAAATCGATAGAAAAATCAATTTATCAAACTGGCCGTATCGAGGTTTGAACCTGAGACATTCGTAACCATGCCAACGAAGTTGACCACTGTACCACGGAGCCGACAATGGGCTTAATTGTCATAATTCTAATTATTGGTCCACCCAACAGGTGTTTGACGAAATCAATATTTTAGTGCAATTTTACCCTCGACGCATACATATAAATTAAAATAGTGTTTGAAAAACTTTCAAAGTCGTAGTCTGCTAAATATATTATTTGAAAATACAGCATTAGTTCTTTTGTAATAAGATATGACGTGATGGACAAATCAAACTGATAAATTATGAAAAAGCAAACAAACAAATCTTTTATTATACAATTAGATCATATTATGAGTTTGTAAAATTGTATAGAGTTAATTGATTGATAACTAAGTGAATAACATGTTATTTTCGTCGTCTAATAACGTTATACAGCTGCAAGTCTTGATAATATCGAACCTCACTGTATCTTAAAACATCTCAGTTATAGGTTTTCTGTTGTTCTCACAGGAAACACCCTCCGCGATATGGACTGAAAGACATTTGAAGCGGCTAAGCCAGTCACTAGACGGCAGGCAGTTCAGGCGAAGGCTGTTATCGGCTGCCGAAGCCGAACATCCTGGAGCTTTCTTTACCTGAGGAAGAGATAGATGTACGACGCCGGACGGCGCCTATCTTGTGAAACGCTAAAAAATGACGCTGAGGTTACGTCTACAAAGCTGATTACAGTTTCAATTATTTCAACTCATATAGCAATGTGTGATACATAGTTTTCAATGGGCTTATTTATTAATATTGCTATTCCAAGTTTGAACCGTAAGAAATTCAAATAAGCGTCAAATATTTGATTTTAAATATATATTTCGATGTATTTATAGAAATATGGCTTGAAGCGATGAAGTATTTCTAATTGAAAACTCAGCTAAAAAGAGAGTGTATACTGTATTTCAAGTAAATATGGTTTTAAATCGTAAATTACTTTGTTTTATTTAATATTATGATGTTTTGATTTGACTTGCACTGACGACGGCATTAAAAAATGAATTAAAATAGTTTGATTAAAAAGTTTCCGGTCGAGAAGACTTAAGATGTAATTTATATTATTTTAAAAATAAGTCCTTCAAGAACAGACGATTTTTCTTTTAAAAATATTTAGTTTTAAATAACTAACATAAATGGATTATAAAAATTGATTTCAAAGAACTTTGAATATATTCCAAATTAATAATTCGCTTATTTTAAAGATTTTTCGAAAGAAGGAATAAAATAAATGAAAGTTATTTTCTTTCCTTTTCGGTGATTGTAGTCTTGTAATGTTCCCTTGAATACTTTTGCGATGGATGTTTGCAAAACACTATCTGCGTAACGGAAAGTTTGTAGGGTCATATATTTTATGAAATCCGCGAACGGAACTGACTTGTTTTTAAGGGATGACCGGATCGGAAATTTATGTATCGCTAAGCTGCCCCGGGGTACAAAAAGGAAAGAAGAATTATTATGCTCCCCACTGGCTGATGAGGCAAATGCGATTGTAAACTTTTCGACGCTATGCAAATAGTACAAGTGAAAAGACGAACAGAAGTGTGGTCATGGACCAACTAGTTGGTCAAGTGGTTGAATCGAATTTGTGTTTAATATTAATATACGTTTTTGATTTTTTTTAGTATTTTCAGAACACGCAATGAAGAATTCTCATTTTAAGACATCGACTGAGGGTGCTATTTTGTACATTTCCATGTACTTCGTCGCTAACAACTTGGATTTCGCCTTTCGGCATCTTCAGGCATTCAAGCACACGAATGAACTCGAATTGACTGAAGATGACGAAAGGCGAAACCCGGGTCGTTAGTGACGAAATACATGGAAATGTACAAAACCTCAACAATTCAAATTTGAATTCTCATTTTGTTTGGTTGAACGGTATTTTTAAGAATGATATTTCAATACAGAAAATACTATAACATGCGTTGAAAAACAAAAGTTTACATGGGACAATAAAACTATTTTTTTTAATAATTAAAAAAAACTGTGTCATTGTTTTTGCACATCTCATCAACATAATGCTATATTACATCTTTGAAAGATAATAAATCTGTAATCTGGTAACTTTTTAAATGACATACCGAATTAAAAATTTGTAATATTTTTTATTTTGACACAGCAATAAGATGAAAAATATGATTCTCATTTCATGATGTGTGCTTTTTTGACGTAGAAGAATTCAAAATTTATTAACATATCTACAAAACAAACTAAAATTTCTGTTTGGACACAAATGTGCATTCAGTAAAATTAGTAAGTTTATTACTAATATCCCCTATATAATAGAACTGCGATCATTTGTTGTCACATTCATGTTGTATGTATCGTTCATTTTTTACAGTCAGAAGTATTATTGATGTTTCGGCACAAATTCCGATCAATTGTTCTTGTTGAATCATTTGCACGTGGGACACTATTCAAACACTATCGAAAAAAGACCAACACTACAAGTTGGCAAGGGTCGTCTTGTTACGATGCCAGGCTTACTGAGCACCTTTGTACATACTGTCATTTTGCCGAACAGGTCAGTGCTCATTTTTTCCTTGTATATAGCAGTGTGAATTGTAATGAATTATAAATAAAATGCCCCCTACGAAGAAAACTAGAAGCTGAGAGACTGAAAAGGCTTTCCCGCATTTATCGAATTTTTCAGAGTCCCTAGAAAAGTCGGGTTTCTTCTGTAAATATATATTCGAACAGAACATACTTTATATTTGAAACGAATACATCAAAAGGAATACTTTGGCTGTATTTTATTGGGAGATTCTGATAGTAGTAGCTGGGGTCATTTTCAATGTTTCTGAGAGATATACTACATTTGAAGGGTGAGATTTTCAAACATATACGATTGATAAATGTATTTTATTAAACAGTGAATGCATTAATAATTAATCAATAAAAAATCATACATTTAAAATTGCATATAATGGTTTACTTTTATTCTATTACGTGTAATATATGTTTAACCTCTACCATTTCTTAGAATGCTATGTCAAAAAATTCTTTTATTACATTAAAATAAAACGTAATTAATGTAAAGTTAATATATTATGTTACTGATGTAAACGAAAACAATGCTTAAATTCTTGTATAACTCACTTTTCATTTAGAATTTTATCGATGGTTTTTTTGAGATTTTTTAGTGAGATTTCTACAGTTTATAGATACAAGTATTTTGTATCGGTAATTACATTCGTGTCAATAAAGTCGACGTCCGTGGCGCAGTTGGTAGCGTGGTAGGCTACGGTTACGGATGTCTCAGGTTCAATTCCCAGTGCGGACGTGTGTCATAAATTGATCTTACAATCGATTTCTGTTCGTAGTCTGAGTGTTTGTGATGTGTAAAACTCCCACCAATTCATCTGATCCTCACAAGGCATAGCAAGAGCGATTGGATAACCACTAGTTCTGTCCTAGCCCGATCCTACTATCCCTACTGTCTTCGAAAAAAGAGAGGTTGAGGAACTAAGTAACAAGTAGTTCTCATAGAAAAATTCTGTTGTAAGGTACCTCCATTAGGAGACCATCTGCTCCACGTTGAGAGCGGACATGAAAAAAAAATTAAATTAATCGATAAAAGATGAAACGTGTGGTAGTTGGTACAATGTTTATTACCCAAAAATGATTGAAATTCGGATTCATATACTGAAATGTTTTCTGCTTAAATAGTTACTGTGCAATATATATTATCTCATGTCGTTTTACCTATGAATTATTTACGATGGATACATGAAAAAATCTTTTTTTAAATGTTATAATTGTTGTGGGTTCTTTTAAACTAAAATTGATGTCTAAATTTTGCATACAAAAAGGGAATATTGTGTCCTATTAGTACTTAATATTCTGCGTGCTATATGACGTATAAATATGGTGGGCAAAAGTGAGCGGTGGCGGATACAGGAAATTACAGATCCGATCCGAGCGGGCGTCAGCGGAAAGAGGACAATTTTAAAACGGCATCTGGGTTTATATTTTGTCTCTTTATTTTCACACAAGTAGGAAAAACCACTCGTGCATAATTTCAACCTTCGTCATAATTCTAGGAAAGTTTTTCAAAGAGCGGACGGATGTTTCAGAGTGTGTGGTGGAAAATAAAATTAACAGATATTACTAGGATAGCAGAAATATATAATATTGTTGGTTTATTTTTATTGAGATTGTGTGGAAATGGTCGAAAGCATAATTAAACTGAAGAAAATACGAATACTAAAGATAACGCGAATAGATTTTCCATATGTACAACTTTGAATTGAAGCAAATAGAGTTAACTGTTCTTTGAATGATTATAGTCAGTCCGAAGTCTGTTTCGTTTTCAACGGTTGGAACTCTTAAATATAAATTTTCAATAAATTATTTGTAGAAAGACTTGTGTCTTTAAACATGGAGTATACAAATGTAATGTTTTCAACTCCTACCCTTTAAATCATTCTAAAAACGATGTAAACTCAATTTTTCCTTAACCACGTCAAAAGAAAAATTGAGTGATTGACTTCTTCCTGATAAAATATTGCAAAAATACGTACATATAAGTTCACGATTTTTAATGAGTTAAAAGTCATGTTGTTGTTAGAGATGATTTGAAAAGCTGTGCATTTCAATTTCAGCAGTATTTTATCTGATACTTTTAATTATTAATGGAAGAAAATGCTTTTTAAAAACGATAATAAAGGAATTTAATAAGAATTGAATATTTATTAATGATATAAATAATAATACAAATTGGAAAAACTGTCGCTGCAAAATATTATCCACAAAAGTTGTAGTAAATTGAAAGAAGACTGTTCATAAACTAGAAGAGTGTTCCTTTCCACTAGAGTCCCAAATGTGATCGGAATAATATGACAGATATTAGAATAAATTGTACGCGCCGCGGGCTAAAGCTACATATATAAAAGCTCTCGTATTTCTATTGAACTTTTTGTATTCTTATCTAGTCGCGTACCCTCCTAATAGTCATAGACTCACTCGGACCGGGAATAACAAATAATTGTGCAGTCCAACGCTATTTGTAAAGGGAAAATATGAATAACGGGAATATGGAGTACAAGTGAATGTTCTATGGATTTACTGACAAAATAATGATAAAAAGTGCCATTAAAAGTGAGGGATAAAATCATATTTGAAAATAAGAAGTATCGATATTGCTTATAAGTATATACATTGTATGTTATCAACACTAGAAAACAACAAAAATATACTGTGTATTTAAAGACTTTTCATTTAGATTGGTTAATTTAGTTGCGTAAATGATATCAAATTTTTTGAAATAATGGATAAATATTATAATAATTTCAGCAGTTACTTTATGGTTATTCATTTTTAATAAAAAAATTTTCAAGTACGACATTTTGAATGAGCATTTATTAAAAAAAACAAAAAAATATCACAACAAACAATTTTCGACACGAAAAAAAATATTGAAGGCAAATATAAATATTCGACGAGCAAATATCGCTGTCCGTGGACATTTTACAAAAGCATTTAAATCCTATGTTTTAATTTTGTTTTTTGTAAATCTATATATATATAAATGAATGTTTGTCCTCTATGCGTTCGTTTACCATTCATCCGATTTCGATCAAACTTTGGCGACTTGTTGTACGCACACCCGTGAAGGTTTCTGAAGGAAAACAAATAAAATTTAAAATCTAAAATCTAAAAAAAAGAATCAAATATGTACAACTAGTGACATCTCGGAAAAACCTTCTGATTTATTCGTGTATGCACCAAACGGAAAACGAAAATTATTGTACATCCAAAATAGAGGTCTGCACGGGGCAGGCTCGGGTGGCTTAAGATAATTCAGATTCAGACTCGGGCCGGGTCCGGGTAAGGAATTCAATTTTAAGAAAAATATTTTGTACTATGTTTGAGTCATAAGTCAGCCATACGGCAATGATATTCATAATTTAAATGAATGAATAACTTAGGCTTGAAGACGACAGGCTCGGACCTGATAATTTTATGAAATTTCAGCCCGTGCAGACCTCTAATCCAAAAGAACTTCAATAAACAATTAAAACACAAGCTCTGTCTTTTTTTTAGTGGCATTGCGACACATGCCGGGTACTCACTAGTAATAATATAAAATCGAAGTCATACAAACTTTTTTTCACATTATCTCAATATTGAATTAATGTTTCTTAATTGAATTTATAATTATATTTTGCAAAAACGAAGTTCATACAGAACAATGCAATTGATATTTTTTACTTTTGCGCTTATAATCAGAAAATCTAGAATACTAGATAGAAAAGGTGTTAAAAAAGTGATATTTGAAAGGAACGTTTATAACTAAACAAATCAATTAAATATTCTAATGTTTCAGCTGCAGTATGAAAACAAAGCGTGGACCGCGCTTATTCTGAGTGTCGGTAAAGCAGCCGAGCAAAAGCACCGCCTAAACCACTTCGTTAGGCGGAAGAAGTGAAGAGACCCAGACGTTGGGCGGATTCAGGGGTATCTAATTCAATGTGGCCACTTTCTTCACAACATTCATACCATGAAAAAATATTTGAATTCATTACAGGTACGACTTGAAACTCTTCCGAGTGATACAATGAATGAAAATCAAGTTGTATATGAAAGATTTTATATCTATTAAGTTAATATTTGCAAGATACTGCATTAAAAGATGTTTATAAACCTCCCTGACTAGAGTCTTGTAAGTAATAAATACACGTTGCATTTAATTAATATATACATATATATATGTGTGTGTTATATGCCAATTCGTAATGAAAAAGCATTATAATAAAGAAAAAAACAAAACCGAATTTGATTTGTACTACTTCTAAATTTTTATAACTATCAGAAGTCTTTTAATTATCCTTAATTGTCAAATATAATTTGATAAACTTATTTCAATGTACTATGATGACAAAATATACTTTAATAGATATTCTTGATAGCTATAGCAGAAGTTACAGTGTTAAGTGAAAATATTCTCTATTAAAATACAAAAAATGATAAATAAACTTTCAGAGTTTCAACTGATAAATTGTTTTCGAGTCTTGTGTAAAATATTGCGGGTTAGTTCATGTGAAGACCCCTGAAAGATAGTGGGAAAAGCGGTAGGTGCCGCGGGGGAAAACCAAAATTAATTCTATTGATTGTTCGACAACAGGAGTCGCCGTGTAATGAGGATGCAGACAAGGCGAACGGGGTTGGCCGTGAAACCCTTGTAAGTAGGCGACCGGAGCCCTACTGGTGTACTGCTTTCGTTCCAACACGGCAGCTGTACCCTTTCTTGGGAACAGTGCTGTAATATCCCAAACGGTTAGTATTGAGATAATGCGTAGAAGGGGTTTGTCGTTTATTAGATTTGATTATATTTTCATAACATAATAACACGGTTTTAATTATAATTATCATGACGTAAACAAATAAACAAAAATTATGCTACATGAAAGTCTTAATTACTATTAAAAAGGTTTTTTTTAAGCACCACAATACTAATGATCAATACAAAGTATATATATACAATACGATATTTATTATTTAAGTGGAAATCTACTTTTTACAGTATCTAATAATGTGCTATGGTGAGGATCTCTGAAATGAAAGAGAAAATGTACTAACATGCCTCAATTTATTATTTTAGTTTTGTTTTTTTTTGTGAACATATTATTCAGAAGGCATTTAATTAATGTAAACATTATTTACAATCATTATTCAACAGTTTTGGGTAATTATAACTAAGTAATTAAAGAAAGTTTTTTTTTTCAACTTAATTTTTTGGTTCCCTCATATGTTATATCGGGCCTGAAAAAACTGTGGCCCGAGGGGCCGCATGCAACCTGAAACGTTCCTAAGGTACGCAATGGTGTGCCCACCACTTGGTAAGGCTTTGCACTCTTTATCAGAGAATCACTTATTTTTTATATTATAAATAAGTGAATCAAAATACACCGTGGATACTATATCCAAAATTCACCAATAATGAATGATTTTAGAAGAAGAGAAAATGATATTTCCATTGAAAACTCCCATTATGTCTAACATTAAACAAAAACTCTAAATTAGATTTATTATATTTGAGACTCTATACCGAAATTAAATGAATTGAAAATATTTAAAGAAGTTTATTCCGGAATGCTATGAACAAGTTTTTGGTTATCTCTACTTTTATATTTTTACAATTAGATTGTATTCATTGCAGGAATCAATGAGTAATTAGCTTAATTCTTGCTGTAATTAATTGAATTACAACTTCAATGTCTCTTTAAGCCCTGAAAACTTGAAAGATATAATTAAATTATACTGGCAGTGTTATGAAAAAATAAAAATGATATATTTTATTAACGATCTATCATACTTTTGAAAGCACTCGTGCTGCAGATAGTATGTAAGTACACGTTAAAAGGCTATCCGTGGTTGTACATTGGATGCCGACCCGGAGCTAAAATAACCCGAGGCGCGGCATGCCGGGTATAATTTGCCGAAACACTGGTCTATTATGGCGTTCATTCAGTCGAGACTAATTTCACTGTTCCACCCGACTGTGTCGAAGGAAAGGAGGATCTCTTCGGTCGAAAGGCATGGCTATATCTACGCATCCCACAATGCTTGTACATCATGTTAGATTATTAAGTTTTGCCATGGATGTGGTTGCACTGCTCAGATCTCAGATTTAGGAATTAAGCTTTGCGCTTTTTATACAATCACGATTTATTTATATTTAGTTTTTAAAATTGTTGTTACGACTGTTGTAGACAGTGATGTTGTAATTTGTTGTTTCTGTGACGCTGCATTTCATACAACACACCTATCCAAAGATTCGTTGATCATTGCATTATTACTAATATTGGTTTTGATTTATTTTTCTGTCCGTACGCACAGTACAGCAATGCAGTTGTGCACGATGTGCAGACAGAGATATAGTGTGTGTGTGTGTGCGTGAGTGCTGCGATTATTAAAAACAAGCTCTGACACCTTGTGTATAATATTACCAGTTATATTACAACATCTCCTACCTTGTTTAGATCGTGGCATTATTTGTATATGGGCACTCACATAATATGATATGGCAAGTTCTACTGCAGAACATTTAGTTTAGTTACAAAAAAACAATAGCCTGATTTCAACAGATATAATAAAATATGACAATATTTAACAATCCGTTTAATATTCGGAGAGATTGTAAATTTGCGGGGACGGCGCACACCCCTAGTGGCTGGTTTGCGAATTAAAACTGATTGTGATTAATTGTGACGGCGGTCGGCGGTGGGATAACCTTAATGGAAGACGTCGAACGAGCATTGATGAGAAAATTAAATGATTATATTGACGAAAATTGCGATAGGGCCCAAATAGCCTGGCTCATTGCATTTTGAGAATGCAAATTAAAAAGGTAGTCTCATACAAATCGAAAATACTCGAAAATTTATATAAAAAACAATTATTAATCCTTATAATATTATATGATTTAATAATACTGTTGTCCCAATGATAATGATTGTTGTGTTTACCATAACCAATCACAGTTTCTCACTCTAATTATAGGGTGGTAAGCGTAACGTTATATTGTCAAATCTGTATCTTAGTGATATCAATTAGAAAGTTACAGATTCAATTCCTGGCTATCTCTGAACAATGAATGATATGGAAAGATTTTGGTTAAAACGGTACGACATTCGGACGAATCAGTTAACCTTATAAGTCCAACTTATGTGGATGATCGAAGATCAATTACATAAGACATTTAATAAATCGTAAACCATAATATAAATAAATTAGCTGAAGAATTAGAATATATTCCATCGAATAAGAGCAAAAATCTGATTGTAAGGCCATCTTCAATTTCAACTCATGTGAGTAGATCGAAATAATTTAAGCAATGTGATAATATATATATAATTCGCAGTACAACTTTGAAATGCTAACTTGCTCAGCAAAATCTAACCTGATAATATTATACAATCGTGAAATAAGTATTCCTAATTTTGTTTTATTTTCATACATATAGCTTAAACAATTCAAGTTATCATTTAATGTATTTAACAAATATGTTCATTGAAAGCTTTTCCGAATAAGATTTTCTATTGACGTTAAAGTAGTTTTAAAAACTATGAAGAAAATGATTGATGCTTAATGCAACTGAAGTTTTATTAAAGATGCAATATTATTGTCTGAAACAGAGAGATGAAATTAGTTTGTATTTATTACTGATGTTATTTTCTGCAATCAACGTAATATCAATCCGCTCTAATCTGAAATTATACAAACTATTCGCAATGCAATTCACCCAGTGCTATATTACCCAAAGCAGTTCCTGGTATTATCTTACATTAAGCTGGTGTTTTATGGGATGGTGGAGCAGTGTCGTAGTGAGAGGGGGGCCAGATTTATGGAGTAGTAATGGGTCCGAGTGGTGTCTGACATCACCATTTTGTCGCCTCCGATGACCCCGACTGGTACTTTGTAAGCTCTGGTATACAAATCTCTTAGAGGCTAGAAGCTATGATATATTTCCTAGGCGTCGGAAATGATAATTGGTTCGTGTTTTCAGATTTAGAAATCTTGTGTCAAAAAGAAATATCTTTGTCGTTTTAGATGTTGTTTAGGATAAATAAATTCATAGTCGGTAAGATAGATTTTTTTGTTATGTTTTTATATTTTTTTCTACATTTGTAGATATCGTAAAAAACCAAAATGGTTCAGTTTAAAAAAATTGTGCGACAGTGTTATATAAAAATAATATTAAATCAATTTAAGACGAATTTGTCCCAGGTTCAAATCCCGGTATGATCTCATAAATTGATTTTTCAATCGATTCATAGATTTTTGTCCGTACACATGTATGTTTATGATTTATAAAATTTCCTACCACCCTCCCGGTTCTAAAAACGTGGCATAGAGAGAGCAATTAACTAATCACTATTCCTGTCCTAGCCCCTTCCTTCAATCCCTACTCTCTTCGAAAAAGAGAGGTTGAGAAACTGAGTTGAACATTTCTGTTAAGATACCATCATTAATAGGCCATATGCTCCACATTGGCAGCTGATATGATAAAAAAATAAGACATTTAATAATGTAGATGACCATAAAAATAATTTGTACATTGAATACCAATAATAATTGATTGAATTGGAATTTACGTGGTAGAACTCCATTATAATAGGAGTAAAAATAATAAAGTATTCTTTACTAGAATTTTTGTTGTGTTTGTTTATATCTATTTCAGCTCCACGCCATTGTCAGAACTAAAGTGATAGTATGGATAGATACAATGATCTGACGAATACTTTGTCAACCAATAATAACGATTAAATAATAAAATTCTTGGTTTTGTTATACCAGTGTTTTTTTTTGTTATTCTTATTTTTTTCTTATTTAAGAAAATAAATAACAATCCGAAAGATTTTGTATTTTTAAGGAAAATTTTTGAAAGATAAGTTAATTCAATCACATCATGTTGAACAAGCTGACTACTTTTTTCTTTTCGAATTATTTACATTTCTCGAAATTATTTATTTAATAAAGCATTCTGCAAATGCGTAATATTGAATATTTCAATAATTCAATACGATTTTTTCAAATGTATTTTGGTATAACAATGCTCTGCAACATTTATTGTGCAGTAGTAATGCAGACATGAGACATCCTTACATTTTATTGAGGAAGTTTTCCCTTTATCCTGACTCCACAAACAAACAATGCCCTGCACTTGTTTTCATCACACACTGGTGCACCACTCGTTCGGAGGCAGCAACAACAACAAAAATAAATACGTTACATAAACTGATCAATCTTGGGAGATGTCTATACGCTCTCACACAAAGAAAATATTCTAACAAATAAAGTGAAATGATTGTTGTACGGGAGAACTGTAGGTATATTCACTTAGATAAGCGATAAATTAAAAAGTATCCGTAATTAAAAATTAGCTACCTACCGCATTTGAAACAGAATATTGTCTCTTTCACGGCAAAACCACTTATCAGAAAAAATGTGAAATTAAGTTTTGAATACCATTGTATGAAAAACAATATTATATATCAGCTGGAAAAAACGTATAAATAGGGGACTAATTTGAATATTTCAAAACACTTATTAGTTTTTCTCTTTCAATTATGTTTTGATTCCAGGAATTCTAGAATTTTTAAAGTAGTGGTAATATAAATAATGACTTCTTACCCTTGTATAATGGAAATGCACGATAAAAATATTTATTATTAATCAAAATATAACATCTTGCTTTTTTAAGATACATGATGCTTTTTGCTTATCCTGGACAATGGAAAATATTCTGATAAGTGGTTTTGCCGTGGAAGCGACGATATAATTTTAAATCATGTCCGTTCCCAATGTGAAGCGTATGGAGGTATCTCAACAGAAGTTTTTTTACGATAACTGCTTATTACTCAGTTTGCTTAACCTCTATTTTTTAAGAGTGTAGGGATAGAAGAATAGGGCTAGAACAGGACTAGTGATTAGCTTATCGCTCTTGCTACCCACCGTTTTATGGATCATATGGTTGGGAGGGAATTTTTATACATCACAAACATCCATGTCAACGAATATAAATCCATAAATAATTTTATGAAACTGTCCGTACTGGGTTTCGAGCCCATGAGATAAGTAACCGAAAACAACCACATTGGCTACTGCACCAAGGACTGACTGAATATAATAAGTGCTTAATCATGTCTGCTACCAATTTTGTTTGAGCATAAATTATATTCAATTAATCTTAACAGTGGTTATTACCTAACTAAAACTAACTGTTATTTAGTCGCTTAGTCTTTCATGTTGAAAGAAGAGTATAAATTGATTGAAAGTATAAATTGTTGCATTGTTGAGAGTATAAATTGATTGAAAAAGTTCTATAACTAGCTATGAAAATGACTAACGCGTTATATCGTTTTCATTAGTTTTGCTTAAAGTCAGTCCACTATTTACAGCTTTTTAAAATTTTGAATTTAATGTATAAGTAATAAAAAAGTTAAAACATTGCACTTTATGTTAACACTTCTTGTCAATTTTGTATGTTTCGTTCAATATGACAAATGAAAAATTGCATAGTGTTTAAAAAAGCATCATTCAGTAGTTTAATTTGTTAGTAAACACGTTTTATAAATAAATTTGTATTAAACAAAAGCATTCGAAATTCAATATATTTGTCATAAAATAACATGAAATGTTCCATGCTTGTTTATTCTGTTCCAATATCTGATCTCCTTGGAATTCGTTTCTTTTACAGGATTATCATCTGGATGAGTTGACATGAAACGAAGGAGAAGTAATTCTAGCAATAGCAATAGTATCGAATAAAGAAAGGGTGCACGCATGTGGACTACTGAGCCGTGGACCTCACGCAATATGTGATTTTGTGATTCAGATTCATTTCATGGACGAAAAGAGACTGATTCTCGATCAAAGTAAGTATGGGATGTTATTTTTGCATGACTTCACCTAAATGGTAATATCCCATATCAAAATAGTGTAGCTTGTCTCAACTTATGTTAGAAAAATCAATTAATATTATACAAAGGCCAGATACTAAAAAATGTTTTACTTTTTTTTGGGAAAATTTATTCTCACCATATTTATTTTAATGACATATTACTTTGCGAATTGTATCATTCTATACACCGTGATATAAACTTCCTATAGAAAGTTTGAAAAATGCCCACAATAAATTATCCGGAAACAAAATAGCCTTTTCGATCAGTTTAAAAAATGTTACATTCGTGTCGAAAATACAACTACGATCAATATTTATGATTATAGTTCCTATTTTGAATGCGTTAAACGATTATACAATAGGTACGGAATGACAATGATGATGATGACGATTACGTAGTTCACAGGAGATGTTTCCCGTTCAGTGAGTGCAGACAGAATTCATGTTCAGCGTGTTCACCTGTATCGCAGCGTATGCAGAATCCATTTCGTTTACAGGTCACTGATTGATTTCGCTGACAGCATTTTTAAGTGAATTGAGAAATGAAATATTATTTTCCAATTGGCGTTGCCTATATTGCTGACGAATAGTAACACGCATAATGTTTCGTTAGTCTGTAGCATCATGTATCACTACAAATACAATGAATGGTATAAAAGTACGACGCTTAAATTATCCACGTCAATACATATTTCATATAAAACTAGATTCATGAGTAGTTTAAAAACACTATTTGTTTATGTAGTGTTAAAATATATTTTTTATAAACTAACAGAGGAAGCTTTTCACGAATGCAAGGAAATTCTGGCTTCATTTAAGGAAGCGAAAAATCTATTTTGTACTAGTGCAGTTTCTTCTTCTTTCAGGCCAGGGATATAACACATGTAGATATTTTCAGAGGACAGAATGTATTTTTTTAGATTCTCAATTCTCACTATGCCATAAAATAAGTTTTTCTTTCTCGTCCCAGTTTTGCAGTGATGAAAATTGAATTCTTAATTGCATAAATTTTTAATTTACGATGAAACTGCTGGCAACCGTTTTGCAGGACAAGACTCACCAGTTGAGAATAAAGGCTTTATGATTTACTTACCATAAAGTTTTAGCTTTTATTCAAAATGAATTGGTGATTATTTGTAAAGATAAATAAATAAATAAATGATATATTTTTAAATTATAAGAATAAATTTATACAATTGCTGTTTTAGTCAAGGAAAAAACAAAAGATAATTAAGCCAAATATCACGAATGCAGAGACATTTTCATCATTTGCGTAATTAAAATATTAGTATGGCAAGAAAAACAAATACCCGCCAAAGAGAGAGCAATTTGGAGAAGGTTTTTTCCCCTAATAGTAAATCGTTCCGAAAAGCTTCTGCTAATTTTCTCGCTGTTATAAACACAGGAAGCGGAAGTTCTGTACTGGGAGGGAGGCTGGACAAAATTAACGCACACATAAATGAATACAAGGGATGAATTTATTACCAATACATCAAATTTCTTAAATTAAAATCGTGTAATGAAATATTTAATGTCAATTTGACGCTGTCAAAGTATAGATTTATTCAAGACACGTTTCACGATAATATAATATTTATTATAAATTTTTTCATGATTTTTATGATCTCATCGTGAAAAGTACAATGAAGAAGCATATCATTCGATTTTTGCAAGCTGTATTATAAAAAAATAATCTCATATGAATAATCATATTCATTATGTAATTAAAAAAAGAGTTTCTAAATACGTTTAACTACAAATAGAGAAATTCGTGAAAACGTATTCAAATAAAAGAATTTAATAACTTGATCAATGTGAGTTATTCATATCAGTTTGAAATTATTAGGTACAGTTACACAAAAATAAAATGCAATTAGTTGTACTTGTTCTGGAATTTTTTATAGATTTTAAATGTTCCCTGCTTGGAGGGGAACGTTATTATTATTATTATTAATTATTAAAAAAACAACGTTTAATTAACACTATGAACAAAAGCTGTCTTGCATCATATATTGTACATTTTAAATTTGCATTTGGAGATCAAGAGCTTAATAATGCATGTTTGACGAGATGTTGAGAGGCTGTCGTGTAGAGGTCAGGCCGCTGGGAGTGAGGTGTCTGGAATGAACAAAGCTCTTCCTGAATATCTTCTATAGTTATAAGATTGACCGAGAAATACTAACGAGTATTTTAGTATGACGTGAGTAAAGAAATAATTAAAAAAACGTTTCGATATCAATTTGATAATTTTGAATTACTAATATACGTATAATCATCAGAAAATATTCACCTATATCAAGAAGTATAGGTTATTAACATGCATGGTATACTGAAATAAGTGAACAAAGTGATCAAGTACAATCAAGATAAAAAATTAGGTGATTGTAATATAATGGTTTTGTGAATAGCTGATATTTTTATCTATATATTATTTAAATGATATCTAGTATCAATTTATTTTATAATTGGGAATGTTGAACTCATGGATGTATAATCTTACTATGCTTATCTAACAGATTATATACCTAAAGATGATGACTGATATCCAAATAACTATTTGTATTACATAACTTAAACATAAAAAGCGTCGTTGGCTAAGGTTACGGATGTCTCGGGTTCAATTCCCGGCGCCAACAGTTTCATAAATTCATCTTTCAATCGATTTACAAATTTATGTTCGTAGTCATATATGTTTGTGATGTCTAAAACTCTTCCATTCCACCCATTCAATCCTCAAAAAACGCGAGAGTGATAAGCTAACCACTAGTCCTGTTCTAGTATTATTCTTATATCCCTACTCTCTTTGAAAAAGAGAGAAGTTGAGCAACTGAATAACAAGAAGTTCTCATAGAAAACTTCTATTAAGATACTTTCATTAGGAGGCCATATGTTACACGTTGAGAGCGGACATGGTAAAAAGAAAAACATAAAAAGTGAATCAATTTTGTCATCTTTTGTCATGTGCAAAAAATGTCATATATTTATTGAAAGATTTTTTTACACCTAAAACTCTTTAAGATATATCTCATAAAATATCGCATAAAAGTATCGATAAAATGATAATGTACATTAATTATTCAGAGAAAGTTATCTGCGAAGACTGAGTAAATTTTCCAAGCCATCTGTTTTCCAATCTAGTACGGTGGGCTTGATCAACTCAGAGGATTCTAATTAATATGGAACATTTTTCTTACCAAGTGGAACTGCGAAACTTTTAGAGGGCATCAACTTTGCACGCAATCTATACTAAGAAGATATTTTACCCGGATGTAACTTTGTTGCTGAAGTAGAATTGATACTGGCTTTTAAATATTATGCAGAGTGAGAAATTATTATTATTCAATACATTAACGATGTTTCAATGAGTCACTGTGAAGCTTACAAAAAAATAAATATTTTTTTGTGTATTTAATTACATGGCGTACTTTTTATGATACTTTTATTTATTTACTTTAATTTTCATATATTATTTTAGTTCTTATTATTGTAAGTTTTGAAATGATTAACACCATCATATATTTTAAACCAAAAAGGTAAATAATGGTTTTACATAAAAAAAAACGAAATATGTTGTTTTATCTGGAAAAAAATCTTTTAATTAAATGGGATGAAAATTATGTCAGCTATTACAGAAAAATTCTTGATAATTTAAAACATTTGGTGTTTTTTTACCATGTCCACTCTTAATGAGGAGAATTTCAAAAGATTTCTTTTACAGGAGCCAGTTTGAATTCAGTCGTTCAACTTCACTTTTCGGAGAGAGAAAAGCAATATAAATAGAGCTAGATAAGTTTAAATAGTAAGCTAATTATTCTTTGAATTCTCTATTTTTATGATAGATTAGAAGGGGTAAAGTAAATACGACATAAACTTATGCGTTTGGAAATAAAGTTTCCGTTTGAGTAGTTGAAACGCCAAATAAGCGTTATAACTCAGCTACAAAACTTACTGACTATTTATCACTAGAGGCATTTAATTCTAAATTAAAGTATTTTGAGAGTTATGAAATATCCGCTCTCATCTGACAATATTAATTATTTCATATGATATTATATTATAGAATAATGTCATTCAAATACTGATAGTTAACTATGCTTTTCATATACCATTCTAAATAATTGTTTGAATTATTTTCCAAAAACTAAGATTCAAATTTGCCAATCAAATAACTATGATATATTTTAATAACAATATTATGATTATATATTATAAAATATGTTAAAAATCAATAACACCTGTCCTGAGTCCCGAATATTTTGCTCGAGGCAGAAAACTAGACACACGTTAAAATATGCGTTAAAAATGTATTACGAATGAGAGGGTGCTGCATCAGAGGTAGTCTTATATTGCGAAGAGGGATGTTTTGGGTAGACTCTCATTATTTCCGGGCATTGGTGCCGTAGGCGGCTTTCCGTTTACCCAAATTAAAATGTCACCGCAATATGCAGGTCCATTATAATAATTTCTTGTATTATTTGAACATAATAATTCCATGGTGCAAGATTTACAACAGAACAAAATGATCGCTTCATTTACAATAACTACAAACAAATTGCATCGATTCTTTCTTTGGCTCATCGCTTTTCCACCGTCATATAGATAACTATGGTTTCTCTTTATTTTTAACGCTAATGAATCCGTGTTTGTTGATAACAAAAAATATTGTTTGTTGACATGCAATGCGATATGCTTAATAATTTAAAAAAATCTCAAGGGTAATCTTTGACTGCATTATTTTTCTCTTTAGTAGATAAAATAATACTGACCTCTACGAATCTTTAGACTAAAATCAGGAACCATCAACTTTAATGAATTTATGATTAAAATATAACAATACAAATAAAATCTTTTAGAAAAATAAAGTTATACAATAAATTAATATGTATATAAATTGTAGCCTTTTCAGCGTGTTACAATCGTCAGAAACTAAAAAAGAGTGTTTTTATAATGATACAATAATAATCATTGATGCAACTCTTGGACAAATGAAAATGTAATTTTATTTTTTATTGCTATTTGATTCCAATGGGTAAAATACCATGTCAAGGAAAAACGTTTTTTTTTTTGTTTATAAATAATAAATAACGATAAGGGTATTAGCGTGTGGTAAGGCAAAGTTTCAAGGCACGATGACCAAAACGTGTGGGGTACACAAAAACGTCCGAAGAGGGCACGTCTGTCCACTAACGAGATGCTTTGTGAGACACTCCCGGCTGGTGAGGAATTGTAGATTGGGGTTGGAAAATTGTAGGGATCGACATCCTTTCTCAACATCTCAAAAAGAACCTCAGTAATTACAGATTGTTATCGTAAACATTTTGAATTTTAAACTTATACCAGAATTTTAGCGTTTGAATAGTAATAACAACAAAGATTGTAGAGTTATAATATTAGTTTAAAGTAATAAATTGTGTGTATTTAGATACCATTTTAGTATCACAAGTATTAATTCTCGAAATGAAGTTTAAAATAACTGTATATGGGAGGAAAAAAAAAACAAAAATAACCATATTGCTCTTTCTAAAATTTTCATTCCGTTTAAATCAAACAATAAGATTAATGGATATGGCAATTGCATTACAACAACTATAATATAACACATTATTATTCTCTCTTAAATTCAAAAAAAAAAGAAAAGTACATTGAAATAGTATCACACGAACGTAAAATAAATAATAACCACAGATTGACTGATTAAATTAAATCAATTAACGAATATAAGAGAAACATATTAATTGTTTAAAATACGCGCTGTTGATATAAATATTATGACATTAAAAAATTTGTATTTGTATAAAAATCATGAAAAATATAAGTCTCTTAAAACACTTAAAAATATACCCACCCAGCCAATTAAGAGGCATTAAAGAAGTTTGCACCAATTATTACAGTTTTTCGGTATACTCATTTTTGCAGTGAAACCATATTTACAATAAATTGAGGATGGGAAATTTATTTGATGTAAAAATTTCTTTTGTAACAAAAGTTTTTGAAATCATTACCAATGTTTTTTGTATTTATTGAACATTTTGTAGAAAGCCTCATCTACTCAGTTATATTAAGCAAACTTATTAATGTTAGTGTATATTTTTTTAACACAATATAAATTCATTATTTTTTAAGGTTTTAGTTAAGTTTAAATTGTAAAAATTCTACATTTTTAATTTATAGTGAATACCGAATATATTTCATTGATTGTCTATGTATTGTGTATATTATTATGTCATTTTCGATTTGAGTTTTACTTTAAGTTCCCACTGTCTATAAACATGAATAAGTTTGTTACTTTGATATAGTCAGATTGTTTTTTATTTAAAAAATAAAGCACAATTTGTTTGTACAACTTCCACATGTTTATAATGATCACAACTGGTTTTGCTCATCACAAACATTATCATCAGTTGATAATGCTCGTGATAAGCAAAACCAGTCCTGATCATTATAAACATGTGGAAGTAGTACAAACAAAACGTGTTTTATTTTTAAAATATAATGCCTTTCCACCAAGAATTGACAGTTAACACCTTGAAACGATAATCTTGTTTAAAATATGCTAATTTGAATAGCAACACTCAAATGACTATGTTAATTCAGTCGAGATTAACAGAATTGAAACTTAAAAGCATTTAAGGGCCTTAGACAGTTTTGCCGATTAATAATAATATATTATAAAAAATCAGTTGTGTTGTGACTTGTGACAGAGGCGGCCAGATATTCGCCACCTAACAAACGAAGCTTTACCCTGCCTACCCCATCCCTTCTCTTTACTAGACCACACTCTTGCCTTGCTGCTTAATTTGCCTATCGTAATTACTCCGACCGCCTTACCCAGCGCTAAGGGTGACTAGCCTACTGCCTTCCCATCCCTTCAATCCTTTTCCCGTCTGCGACTCTCATAATCTCCACTTTCTTTGGCTTTGCATCACAAATTTTCCGAAATAGTATTTTTTGTTGGTGTGGAGAGTTAATAAATAACAACTTTTAAGCTTTAAAACCATTGATGTATTAACAAATGTAAGATGTAAATCATACGAACTCCTAACGAAGCATCTCAACAAAAGCTATTCTAATAGAGCTGGTGGAGAGTTGGTCTCTTAATATTTGTTACGGTAGGACAAATAGTTTGCTAAAAACTCTCACTACGCCTATTTTTTAGGATCGGAGAGGTGGGAAGAAATTTAATATATTTATTCATGCAATCTAAAAAAATCCAGAGAGCCAATGTAAAACTAATTTATGAAAGTGACCGTACAAGTGTCGTTTCATGTATCAGGGAACTGAAAAAGACAACGTTGACCACTTAGTTACAGGTCTGGATATTTTAATAAAATTACCTACTTTAAATTTTCTGTCTGAAACATTTCAATTCAATTTGATTTTTTCATTAATTTACTTAAAGTACTTTGTCTCTTAAACTTTTATTTTGACGAATAATTTATTTAAACTTTTAAAGCTAATCATACTGGCCGATTAGTAAAAAAACTATAGCAATAATGTGTTCAAATACCCAAGTGAAAGTGAATGTAAATGTTTCTGTTTTTCAATAAATACATATTTTCAAGGATATTAATTTGAAAGTTATTAGCCATAGCGCTTCTACAAATTACTGAAAATAGAGTGCCAATCTTAGTGTGATTTTTTATTGTTTCTGTACTATGAAATCTTTTTCATGTCAGAAAATAGTTTTTAAGAAACTGAATTATTTTGTAACATAATTTTATAAGTAATTTAATAGTCTAATACTTTTCAATTTAGTAAGCTCTCTATGTGCAAAATGTTTTATTTTGGTTAGTACCAAATAATTTACTCACCTTTTAATAAAAATTCTCTCATTGAATAAACGGTACAATTTTTGAGTAAATATTTATCTATTTATACCGAGGGATAATACATAACTGAGAATAAAATCCCTTGAGAATAGTCCTCGCATCTTACAAGGAGCTGATGAGCCTATTGAGGAGGCAAAGGAACGAGGGGTATATCTCTAGAGATGTAAGCTGGTGGTTGGCGAGCAGAAGGGAAACTTGACTAAGAAAGTTTTGGATATCCACCACCTACCTACCTTGTCGTGGAAACGTGGGATTATTGAGCAACTTATTTGTAAATTAAATAAATCTGGGTAATAGATACAGTATGAGGATATTAATTTATTTTACCACCGTTTGTGGTGGCTTACTTTTAATGCAATAAGTTTTCATTATATTCCCCAGGATTAGCATACCGATCTGAGAATAATATTACAATTATTAAATAAAAAAGTACATTGTTGTTTGATCCTAAGCTTTATCCTATTCTTGAGTCTTTAAAAAATGTTGAATAGATTGCAAGAATGACTCAATGTCATTGATCACTAGATGAGTATATAATATTGATCCTATTTTGCGAACGAGCAAACTTTTTTTAAATTTGAATTGTTAAGATTTTGGAATTGTACAATATCTCAACAGCTAAAATTTGATATTGAAGCACGCTCAGACGATATTTTAAATTAAAAAAAAAAAAACGCTTTTTTTTAATTATATATATCATAAATGGAATTATAATTATATATGTAGTTATATATATACTAGTATAACCGTACCCGTCATAAATGACGGTATTGAAATTGAAATACTGAAAGTCTAAAGTAGCTAGTACGTCGGAACTGTATGTGCATTGCATAACATTTTATTTTATATGGACACCGTGAACACTTACGTCATGAGAAAATTTCATAACTAAATGTGATATGTGATAACAATAAAACGTCTACAGAGTAGTCTGGGCTATTATATATATATATAAAGAAAATATAAAAGTGCGTATTTTATTTTTATTAGTGGTTACTTGATCGAATAAAATCCTTACCTGATAAACATTATCATTGGTCATATTTAAGACTAACACTTAAAAGTAGGAGGAAATATTTAATATTATCTATGTTCTTATTATCATACTCTGTATTGCACTATCAACCTTTTTGATAATACATTATACATGTGTATAGGATCTTTAATACTTTATCGGAACACACAAAGTAACAAGAATTTTATGATTTATAGCTCTCTTTATACATTGATGTCTGGAATTCCCAGAATTTTCTTTTGACTAAAAAGGTGATGTCATTCCAATAGTTACAGTCTAATTCAATAATTATGCCGAAAGTGTTTAATTATAATCGGCAACTGGTAGTTATATGTTATTAAAGTTGAATAGTTCCCTTTAAAAAATGTTTTGGATTATTAATTGAGATGAAGGATCAATAATCTCCGGCCATGATAGATTATATTTTGTATGTTTATTGATACAGCGAGTGAGATAAAATGCAAGCCCAGACGTTGATTTTAGCAACGATGCATTTAAAACAACGCCCAGGGGCTATTAAATAACTTGCCAGTCGCAAACTAATATGACCTCACCGCGCACCTATTTGTCTGACGTTTTCGGCAATAGATCGTGTGGCTTGTTTGTTATATGGCCAACAATTTACAGATAATCATAGGGTGTTTTGGACAATATTAGTATTAGAAAATAATTATGATAAAGAATTCATACAAGAAAATAATCAAAATTGTAAGATGATAAATTCAAATTTAATTCGTCTCGAGTGTCGTGTCTGCAGGGTGTTAAATTTGAATTGTTGAGATTTTGTACATTTCCATGTATTTTGTCCATGTGTTTCGACCCGGGTTTTGCCTGAATATGCCGAAAAGAGGAACCCTGATTGTTAGTGACGAAATACATGGAAATGTATAAAATCTTAACAATTCAAATTTTATATTGAAATTCCATCAAGCACCCTCAGTCAATGTCTCAAATTATATAAAAATGTTATTTTGATATTAAGCTGTATTCCTTAACACTTCAATGCTACCTGTCTTATTATTTCCATGAACAAGAATCCAAATAACCAAATGAAGATTAGAGAAACATATTACATTTTCAATAAGTCGGTAAGTCTTTTATGCTTATGAAACGTGAAAATTTGTGTGCACTAGTTAATGACTAGTCTGCTCCTCTTTGCATATATGGCCCATATGTCAAATGAATGTGAAAATAAAAGTTTGAACGAATTGTTTTCAATTTTTTTTTTCAATTCTATTGTTCCATTTGAGATACATTTATAATATTGGTCTTTCAAAATATTATCATAACGGATCTCTAGGAGAAGAAATTTTAATAAAAGTGCTATTCTTGATAAACAACCTGTAATAAGCAGTCTATCTACGATGCACAGTGATTTCGTAGAGCTTGAGGTTCACCTTGCTTCTACGGCGTAGCCTTGCCTCTATAATACGGTGGCGTAGCGGTCACGCCGGATGAGAGAAGAGGTTCACTGGGGAAAATAGAATAAACAGCCTGATGCATGGATGAGGGACAGTGGCTCGTTGTCTCATTGGGTAGGTTTTGAAAAGCTTAATGAAAATCAATTTTATCACTGCCATAAATTGTAAACAATGTGAAATTGTTTTGAATATTGTTTATTAAATTATCTAAATGTCAATATAAAGACTAAATCGATCACATATAAAAGAACCGTGCATCCGTGATAAACTCGGTGTTTTGTTTAAACAGTCAAAATTGAATAATTATATATGCGGAAACTTTACAAATAGTTACGATAGATAAATTACTAAAGACAGTGTTTTTTTATAATTTGAAGACATCGACTGAGGGTGCTTGATGGAATTTCAATATTAAATTTGGATTATTGAGATTTTGTACACTTCCATGTATTTTGTCACTAACGACCCGGGTTTCGCCTTTCGGCATCTTCAGGCATTCGAGCACACGAATGGACTCGAACTGAGAGACAGTAAACAGTGTCTAACGCTTATATAGAAGATACAAATGCGACAAATATCATTTACGAGGCAATACATTATACGTCTGAGAGCCACACCGATACCTGAGTTAAAATTTCGGAAATCACCCTAATCCTTATTTTGTAAACACCATATTAACAGAGTGGCGAATTGCCGAGGCGATTGCCGCTTTTCAACTTCTTTTAGAAATACCAGTGATTTTACAATTATAATAGTATTGTGGGTTTTGACGGGATGTAATTCGACGAATGGGTAAATATATACAATCATTCCACATTTAGTGACATCTGTTAGGTGTTTCAACGTATCGGATATAATGGAGGAGAATTAGGAAGGTTCAGCTGCTCATTCAAGATTGGTAAGGAGTTTAACTGCGCTCTATTAATTAATTTTTCTTTTATCAGGAAATTTTAGAAATTAATAGAGCGCAGTTAAACTCCTTACCAATCTTGAATGAGCAGCTGAACCTTCCTAATTCTTCGCTATTACATCCGATACGTTGAAACACCTAACGGATGTCACTAAATGTGGAATGATTGTATATATTTACCCATTCGTCGAATTACATCCCGTCAAAACCCACAATACTATTATAATTGTAAAATCACTGGTATTTCTAAAAGAAGTTGAAAAGCGGCAATTCGCCACTCTGTTAATATGGTGTTTACAAAATAAAGATTAGGGCGATTTCCGAAATTTTAACTCAGGTATCGGTGTGGCTCTCAGACGTATAATGTATTGCCTCGTAAATGATATTTGTCGCATTTGTATCTTCTATATAAGCGTTAGACACTGTTTACTGTCTCTCAGTTCGAGTCCATTCGTGTGCTCGAATGCCTGAAGATGCCGAAAGGCGAAACCCGGGTCGTTAGTGACAAAATACATGGAAGTGTACAAAATCTCAATAATCCAAATTTGACAGTGTTTTTATTGTTTTCAACATACTTTATACTTCTGTAATAAACGAACTCTGACAAAACGATTTTGATAATGTTAATTTTGACAAAAATGAAAAATATTATTTAAAACAAAATAAGTTTTTGTCATTTATTATAGTATGTAATGTATGTTGTTTGTGTCAACATGTTTGAATTTTCAAATTCATTTTTGATGAAAGCATTAACTGTATCTGCATCTGTCACGGTGTGCGTGCTTTCATCAAGTGAGGGAATATTTATAAAGGTAGTAAAAGAGTCCATTATTTAAAATTGATTTGAGTTTGGTTTTTACAAATAGGACATATTGTATAGTTTGACAATACCTCGAGCCACTTGTCTATAGAGAAATATCCTTACAGCGTTTACACATAGGACGTTTTATGCAACGAATACATCGCAGCCTGTCGTGGCAACATATAGCCTTTCGTAGTTGTGTAGCGGTATACTTGCCGCCAAGGAGCAAAGGTGGCGATGCTCGGCCTTTGCCGCTAACGAAGGGAAGCGAGGAAAGACCAAAGGTCGTCATTAGGGCCACTGTCTCTACTTGCCTCCTCTAATAGCCAATTCATGTGGCCTCCCAGTTACCTCGACACCAGTGCATATATATACGCCTTACTCTGATGTGCGAGGCAGGATATCCGGCGCCTGTATGTACTATCATATATTATGGTCATATTTATACGATTTTATTGATATAATATTTCGTCTTTTTCATTTAAAATATAGGATTTTGATATAATATTTGAAAAAGTACACGCATTAACACACATGCAAATAATTACATTAAAGCTGAACTGTCTCTGAATAGTTTCAAGACCCCAACGTTTTGGAGCATTCGAATAAATGTTTCTAAACAGTTAATTTGATCATTATCAATCATAAAACATATTGCAAAGTTTTTCCAAGTTAACTTATAATATCGAGGATGCAGAACTGGCTAAGAGTCAATCAAGAGCAAGTGTACAATTATATTGCCGTAAAGTAAAGGATCTAAAACATTGTTAATGCGGGAATTATTATTTAGCAATTAAGAAGTCGATAGAATGCGTATTAACGATTAATATTTTTGTTTGTCAATTAATTATCCTTTATCATTGTGTCCATTTCGAATAATAATTTGATGTGTACCAAACTAAGAATGTCTAATTAATTGTAATGTGTAAGTACTTTTAAATTGTGATGTTCTATTTAGAAAGCATTCAATATGTACCACAGAGCACGTTATACGGGTTTTCTTCTAATTAGATATGTTAACATTCATGTACACAGAGCTACAGCGTTGTGGGCCCGTATTTACGATTGGTGGGTTTGAATTCGTACCGCAGCGCTATCGAATGTTTGTAGGGTAACAGGATTTTGGTTATATGTGATAAATATACCTAAACTACAATACTAAACCAAATAAAATTATCGAGGGAAGGAAAAATTTATTTTAAAACATTATTACATGATAAAATTTTACTAACATCACAAACGTAAACATTATAAAACGCTGCACTGATTTTATTGCCACTGTTTTTTTACATAAATCTTGTGAAATCTTACCTTTCCATAAAAAATTCTTATTGCCCAATTAAAACGGATTTTTAGCTTATGTGGATCTTTACAGATTGAAAACTAAGAATACAATAAAATAATTTTTATTATTTAATGTTTTCTAAAAAAGATTTGATATCACTCTCATGGTGTAAGCTGTCAATTCTTGGTGGAAAGGCATTATATTTTAAAAATAAAACACAATTTAATTTTTTTCATATGTATATTTATTTTGAAATATGATGTTTGTGTTTTATTTTAATATACGAAGATTTTATTAACATCATTTTTATATTGCTTATTCACAATTCTTGATAAAAAGGTATTACAAAATAATATTTATAAAAATAAAACATAATTTTTGTACTAGTACCGTTATTTCATCAGGGTTGGTTTCGTTCATTGTGAAAATTTCCACATGAGATATTTTTTATGCAATGGGTGAAATCGTTCTTGATAATTTGATAAAATTGTAGAATAATTCAAAAAAAACATCAATCTGTAAATGAACTTATTCGTGTATGAAATTTTTTTCCTAAACTCATTAAATGACAGTGTTGACGTGAAAGAGGAATATACTATTTCTCAGCTTCGAATATAAAAGTTTAATGAAATAATTTGTTTTATTTACAAGTGCAAAGCAATAATTGAAACGAATTCTATTAATCGCATTCAAGTCATTCATTTTAATTAAAATCCAGCGCGATTGAGAGTGCAATGGCATATAGAAACTGCTAGAAATCTGCTAATAGTTGTTTGTGCGTTAGCCGAGGACAAAAGACGGGCCTCTGTGCTCTAGTAAAGCGAAGGAAATGAGAAGAAGTAGAAGAAAGGGATTTGAAACCAGGACAGGTATTGACAACACATTTAAGTAAAATGAAAAGCGAATTTTTTTAATCATTTTTGTCATGGATTGAAGTTAATATATATTTCAAAACATTTTCTATCATTTTCCATCAATGACTTGGTAAATAAAAATGACGTTATACATTTATAAAAATATTTTTAAATTTGTTTGTAACAAATGCTACAATGAAAGATATGCTAATTTTTTAATTTATAATATAATTCGCAAAGTTATCCTTCAATTGAATTTATAAGTTATAATATCATTATATTATAGTAGACCTCCCGATAACATGATTGCCGACAACTCGTTTTTCATTAAAATTTGCGACAGCTTCTTGATTACACGTTAAAATACTCCAGCGATGCATGCGTATCTTTTGATTTTGTATCGATATGGTAGCCCCGATAGCCCGCATCCAGATAGCGCGCCTCCTAAATATCTACCGTGTCATCGGGCTGTCTACTGTACTTTTAAGGTGGTAGTTAACAGTCAATTCCTTGTTGAAAGGCATTATATTTTTAAAATAAAATACAATTTGTTTTGTACTTCTCTCACATTTTTATAATTTAAACAAAAAAGTAAATTAATATTTATTTTCCTTCATAATTCGATTGAATATTTTATTATGAACCAATTCAAACGCTCGGCAATAATATATTACACACTTATCATGTTCTTTTTCTATACTTATCACAGTAAAAGTGTAGTATTACATGACGGTATTTAAATTGAAATACTGAATGTCTAAAGGATCTGTTCTATAGTTTTCATACTGGCGGACTGATTGTTATTTGTTTGCCTTGGAATTTGTGTCACGTCGAAACTGTGTGTATTGTTTATATACACCACGGACGCTTAGGTGATGTGATGCTTTGTATGTAATAATGGGCTGGTCTGGGCTATTTATTAAATATAAGATAATGTCTGTTGTACTACTGTTAGTTTGAACTATACATGTAAATTTTTTCTCGGAGTACCAGTTCACACTATATATGAAACCGTTGTGTGATTCCAATATAAAATATTTGAATACGCAAAAATAATTCTGCTATAATTTAATGTTTTTGTAATATGAGCTTTTTCAATATGTTTGTATATTTTTGGAGAGTTTATAAAGATTTTTGACCCCTATACACGGTAAAGAGAAGCGAAGAAACCAGAGGGAAGGCGGAATACAGGGGTGGCTCTTGGAAAGTTGGAAAACTTTTGAACACAAATCACGCGCTCCTTTTGCTGGTGCAATCTGCGGAGTTATGTCGCAGAGGCAAAGGAAGTGTAGACCTACCCCGCAGTCAGTAGTCACTCCTTTAGCGCAGTTGCCGATTAAATGACCTGATTTCTCTCTTTTGAGATTAGCACTGCTAGGTCAGCGCTTTATTATTAAAATTTGAAGAGTATGGCAATGCTTTAATCAGTGCCGTGTTGACAAAAAAAATTTAGTAGTTTTAAGTAAACAATATGAACATTTTTCAATCCATGTCTGATACTGTAATAAATAACATAAACTTTTATTTTTATAGTGGGTGTTCCGGAAAATATTTTGTCCACGTAATTTTAAAATAAACAGAAACAACACAGTCTTTTCGTAAATGAGATGTAAAAGACCTGTCTTTAAGTATGGTTTCAAGGTATAAATATACGTGAAATGTATCAACTCTTATGGAAAACCTTAGTGGGGGAATACCTTGAATTCAGTTTGTGCACATAAATAAAATATACAAGCGAGTACCCGGCATGTGTTGCAATGCCACTGAAAGGAAGAAAGTGTTTATTTCTGTTTATTGAGGTGCTTTTGGATACACAATATTTTCTGTCTGATGCGTACACGAATAAACCAGAAGGTTTCTAGAGATGTCGCTGTTTGTACGTATTTGACTCCTTTTATTTTAGATTTTTAATTTTTTTTTTCAGAAACTGCCACGGGTGTGCGCACAACAACTAACCAAAGTTTCATCGAAATCGGATGAATGGTAAAAGAACGCATAAGGGACAAGCAAATAAACATCCATTTTTATATATATAAATGGGAATATAGTATAGTTTCTAGCATGGAAATCCTGTCTGAACTAGATTTAGGAAGATCCAAAACTGTTGACCGTTAGTTTATCTTGTTAAGTTATAAAATGTAGATGTTTAAATTTCTAATGTTTGTAATTAAATAGAAATTATTGGTTAAATGAAACTAAGTTACGTGCAATAAATTGTATAGTAACATTTTTTCAAGCGAGAAGTTGAGTAAATACAAATTTAATAGTCTGTTTATTTTATAAATGCTTTTACCGGCTGTCTTGCATGTATATCTGTGTGTGAAAGGTAAAGGGTGTTATTTATTGAAAATTTACAAATTAGTTCGAAATGCCAAAATAACTAAGCTGCATAAAAACCAAAAAGAGAAATTTCTAATCAACACTGTTGAATTAGTTACTTACAATATTTTCTATGGATTCAGCGGAAACATTGTGGAAATTCATTTTTAATACAAAATTAAAATTGGTAACTTAGTTAATATACTGGCTTTGTTACTAACGTAACGCGTTTCGCTTCTTTAAAAAGCATCTTTTGACTAACTATATCGCAGGTTATTTATTTCTAAGATAAACAATGGTTCTAATTCTTAAATTAAAAATTAAGAGGAGGGTGGGTTTGTTTAGGGAGGGGTAAATTTTATAATAAAATAAAATATCTAAGTATTTAGTTCTACAAAATTGTATAGAACTATAATAAAATTTTATGGAACTGAATAATTTGATATTTTATCTACCAAGAAAATGCCAAATTAATCAATCGGTAAATTGTATATAAATTAATTTCTCGTTGAAAAATAAAATTTTAATTCTCTACACAGCTTTTGTTTTAACTTTAATTAAAAGTACCGATTTTAAAACTAACGCCCTTCCCTTTAGCACAAAGATGTATTCAGACAGTGTTGTCGTTTGATAAAAATTAAACATGCAAAATCATTATCAGGGTCAATAATATCCATTTGATTTTCCAGACTAGTGCTCGATCGATAATGTCTTAATGCACACGGTATGTGCCCTATAGAATAACTACAACCCTTGAAACTTTGCTTTAAGTCTAAATATATTGTGCTTACAGTGACTCGAAGGGGACTCTGAGATCCTTTAAGGGATTCCGAGAGTGGCAAAGGAAACCATTACTACGGCCAAGTTAAAACAATTGAAAATTTAATGCCAAAGGCCATGCGTAAATAAATATAACCCTTGCTTGTGAGAATCCACCAGAACGGTGTAACTGTTCACTTTGGACTCTTTGGAGTATATTGCAGTATGGGAAAAATTAAAAATACACTTTTGAAGAATTGTTGTAAGCACCTTATCAAAATAAAGTACACGATAATTAAAGTATTTGTAATTCAAAACATATATTTCAAAAATATAAATGAAGTATATACAATAATTAATCTGTAGTTCATATTTTTTTAAATAAAATAACATCAGCAGTTGACCATTATCAAGCGACGTTGACCACTCCAATCCAGGGGCTGATTTTTTTTTTTAAATCAATGATATTTTAGAAATTTTCAATAAGTCTTACAATAACAAAATGTATTTTGTTAATAATAATTAATTTAATTTTTATTATTTTCAATTTAAAGACTGTGGTGTGTGTTGATATGACAATTTAAACTATTATAAAAAAAATATTATTTTTTGTCATATTTTTGACTATTTTTATCTGCTTAACAAATCCGTGATAGAGTTCGATATGAGAAATTTGATAAGTTGAATATACCTACGCAAATTTAAATCATAAATGTGGTTAAAAAAATAATCATTATATATTATTATGATATACGAGTAAGTATATTTAATTTATTTTAAAAGTGTTTCTCATTATAGGGCAGTGTAACGGATAGATCATTCTTATTGCAATAAATTGTCTATCGATCATTCGTTATATTTTCAGTGACACAAAATAAAACTAATTTTCTTTGGGTAACCCTCTGGGCGCAGCAACCCTTTGCGCATAGGATGGTCGAGGGGTTGATTCCCAGTTGTGGAAGAAGCTCCACCGGTAATTAGGGTAGCCTCACGTCTCAACGTATTAAAGCAAAAAAGCCTCGTCTAACAGGCAGCGGCGTTAAACCATTAATTGATTTATTATGACATCGATTTTGGTTGAATGTCATAACTTTCTATCATGCCTCGAACTTTTGGGGGAGCTTTGTATCAACTCTGCAAAGGGTTACCTACCATAATAATTGCCTGAAGGACATTTCATTATTTATGAAAGGGATGAAATATAATTAATACTGTCAAGAAACGGTCCTTGATTATATTTATTCTTAAACATATTTTATCGAATAATACCACATAATGACGAAGGCATTTTAACGAAATTAAATCTTTTTTATTTTCTTTCTTGTTTGACTTAACGTTTTTTATGTATTTCCCGCTAAATAGGTAGAAAATAAAGTTTATTACACTATTATTTTTACTATCCAACCAATAGTATAACTACCTTTATTAAAAATGATAAAATATGAATATAAAGTAAATCACTTTTTTACAAAACTATTTTATGTACAGAAATCTACTGTCAGTCCAAAGATCACATAAATAGCCTTAAAATGTTAGGAATATTATCAAATACATATTTACATATACGATTTCATGAATAGAAAGTTTCCGAATATTCTTACATATCTTTTAAAATTTATTCTAGACTAAGTAAAAATAAATTTAATGTGAATAAAAAATATATTGGTTAGTATAAAAAAAATATCTTCCTAGATAATTCAGAGGGTGAGATAATCTTGTAGATACCCATTATAGAATGCAAATTTCGATATTTATATTTAAAACGAACGATGCTTGTTAATGCTTTTCGTATATACTTATTTTCGTTTGATAATAGAGTAGGTAATACAATTTATGTGCTATTTCTTATTTTACTGAAAAAATTGCATTTTAATCTAATGTTATTTGAATTGAATGTACAAATATGAGTGTATTTTTATAATGAAATCATCAATAAATTATATTTTAGCTAATGACAAAACGCGTTATATAACCGAAGGCATATAAATTGTGATAACCGTTTTTCCATACATTGCTTTGATTAATGATACTATCGATAATCAAAGCAATCAATAATTAGTATAATTAAAGTAGAAATTAAAGCTAATTTTTCATTGCTATAAATATGCCTTTGGATGTCAGTATATATCATAATTATAAGGCATACAGTATGTAAGGAAAAAATCTGATTCGTACAAAGGGAGTTTTTTCGATATAAAAAGTTAAAGATAATATAAGGCTTGTTAGCGATTTACGGATATTTTTGTTAAAAGCTGTTAAATTATTGTTTATTTTCTCAGTATAAATAAAAATATGCACTGTCAAGTAATATTATACTAGTATAACCGTACCCGTCATAGATGACGGTATTTAAATTAAAATACTGAATGTCTAAAGTAAATAGTACGTTGGAACTGTGTTGACACCACGAAGGCTTACATCCTGAGAAAATGTCATACCTACATATTTTATAATAATAAAGCGTTTACAGAGTTGCCTGAGCTGTTATATATAGGATAAGAGTGTTTTGGAAAATAAAAAAATAGACTATGACAGATCGGTTAGATATTTAATTGATCGTCTTACAGGAATTTAGTTATTCCTCAATTAAATCAGCGTTTCATAATTTTGATCATAATAAAAAATCGTTTTTAAATATGAAAGTAATATTGAATGATAAGAGATACGTTTCTAATTTGCTCCTGATGTTTTACTTCTGATTTTTTTAAAATAAAATACATTATGGCATCAGTAAAAAAAGGTTATACCTGACAACCTGACTAAACTTTTTGCATATGTTGTAAATAATTCATAAATCTAACTAACTGCTACTTAATATAATCTACAATTGATTTAAAATAAAAGCTTTAAATAATGACTAAAAATATATTAAATTTTATGAAATTTCTTTTTTTTTAATCTAATATTCTGTTTTCTACTATTATTTGTCAAAGAATAATTATCCACATGAATTAACAGTTAATAAATTAAAATTATTAAAGCAGATGACAGTGACAGTTCTATAAAAATGAGACCTTGAAATATTTATAATGATAATGTATGCATTAAATTTTCCGGTATTTCGCATTGCAGAATCAATTACACACTCCCTCAGATGAGGTCGGGGAGAGCAAAATACGTCACGGAGAAATAACAAAACGCGGGTTAAGAATCAGCATACCCACCTGTCAAATTATGAAAACGCAAATAAGTGAAACCGCACCTGACAGTGACGGCTAACCCCCTAAACTCCCTTTAACCCAAGCCTCCGGGGAACTGAATTAAAATTACAGCAAACAAATATTTTAATAAGCACTGTAAAAATCAATGTGTTATTATAGTCAGATGTAAGAATATCGTACGTTAATAAACTTGCATTAAATAATAAGTAATATTTACTGGGGTTTGGAACAAAAAACCACGTAATTTTTTAAATAAGTTGAATTAATATTATTAATTGTATATAACAACAACAGATTTTTTTACGAACATTAAATTAAGATAACGTTTTTATAACAACATGACATGTAACGATGTAGCATAATATATCATGATACATATTTATTTATTGATGATGAATGATTTGAATAAAGTTTGAGAATATGTGCTTCCAATGTTGAATGTTGACGTGATTAAGCCGCAGGACAGTTAATGATGATGTCGATGTCGGTAATGCAGTTCGGAGTGAATGTTACACGGTCGGATAGTGGCGAGAGACTGATGATCCCTTTTCTATGTTCTTCTCTCGTTGCATTGCGTTTTAAAAATATTGAATTACATGATTGTCACGCTTGCAGACAGTCTTCTTTTACAATCATGTATTTACTAATCCTTGCACCTAGTAATATCACATTTTGTGTGAAATGATCACTTGATAAAAGTGTCATTTTATAGAAACTTTTTCTCTTTTCTTCTCAAACAATTATAATTTTCGCTGACCGAAGACAAAACATTCTCTCGGATATCACATTTCGTAAATCCGCAACGACATGTATCTCTAAAAAAGTAAAGCAAAGAAAAGTATTCCTCACATCTTTTGTAAAGTAAACTTTGTATCAATTTCAAAAGCCTTGAAACCTTTCAAATAACAGTTAGAAAATCGCTATTTAAGGTAGAGAAAAACGGCTCTTTCAATCTAAGAAGTATTTATCAAAAATGTTGTTTCAACTGTAACAAAAACATCTATTTTGCTTAGATTTACTACAAGGTAAAAAAACGCAAAAAGCACTTGGGTAAAGTAGAGTTATGTAGATGTTATGTGAGGCGTATAGAGAACGAGGCTTACATAGTAATGCATCTTTATGTTTCAATCCAACATCAATTGCCCATTACGTTGTCAATGTGGATCCCAGAATAATGTTACGATCGTTTTATGTGATACTGTAGTAAATTTGTCGAATCCTAGTTCCGCTGTTTTTTTACGTTCTTCGTAAATTGTAAAACACTTGATCGATTTACGGCAAACTGTTTTCTTTTTTGGGGAGAGTGTTTACCATGGAAGGAAAAAGAATAGATTACCTACCATTGTTTCCTGATAAGAAATTAATTTTCTTTGTATGATTTTCAATTTTTATAGAGTATCTTATGAGTTCATCAATGTTCAAATTATGTTATAGTTTAGGTAAAAATATAATAATAATACTGGAAATGCCATTTTTTAGTAATTTCCCTGCACATAGTGTTTTGAGTGGATAATAAATAAATGTATTTTCATAGCTTTTAAAGCGTAAGATTTAAGAACGGAAACAGTCAAGAATTTAGATTGAAGTGACTTATTTTAACTGTAATATTTCAACTACTAATAGAAATTTATACTGTAGATCAGAAAATGTATCAACTAATTAATCTGAGACATTTTGTTCAGTATTTTTTAAATGTAAAGGTTTTACTAAAATATTTAAAACATTTTTTTAATTGATTGAAGACCAATAAATTCTTCATAATATATTGGTAAAAGGGCCTAGCCCGGGTACCACCTTAAAGTGAACACACCAACTAACGACGTATTGAATATAACTATTTGTCATACCATTTTCAACCTACGCACTAAAAGAAGAATCCTATAAACAATTGACTTCCAATTTTCATCCAAATCGGGTAACTTTGGCCCACGATAATAATAATCACTGTAATTACTATACATTCAGAGATTTTAAAGTCTTGGCACTTTTTCTTTATGCTTTCATATATACTATATATAATTGAGGTGGGAAAAAATATACATTACTTGGTTTACAGATTACTAATACTGATTGTAAATATTGCAAATCCACTTTATTTCAAGAAGAGTGTTTAAATTGTGTTTTATCATTCCATGCTGACAGCTTACGAATTCAACTATAAAACAAATTATGTTGCACATTAATTCATATTTTTACCACCAGAGGCCATTGCTACTGAATACCTTTGCTTAACTAAAAAAATATTCTTGTCATTAGTATTATAATGCTATTATAATAGCACCTTTTTTCAAGAAGTGAGCCAATCTTAGACGGATGGGAAAACTTACCCAAATTGATGGTACTGAATTGTTCAAATATAGCTTACCAAATGGACACTGTGCCAATTATGAATGATATAGTTTGTAGCGTCCTTACCTGAAACAAGAAAAAAATATTTTGTTGAACAATTAAATGATGAAATATCAACGCCTCTACATTTCGTGTGAAGATAATAAAATAAACAAGTTATTGATTGAGTCATTCTTTTGATTTAATCCAACAAGCTGAAATAAATTTCAGTTACGTATCAAATTTTTTTATCATATAATTTGTATCTTTGCTATATACAATATCTGAAACTATTAACTCTCCAACACTGATGTCGCGTCTTCATTGATGTAATTGCTTTAATGAAAGTATACCTTTGTGGAGAATGTGTCAAATGTCTATAGGGTATTCGTAAATCTACGCCGTTTTGAAGTGTTTTATAATAATTTATCGGGTGTAAGTATAATCCCTCCGAAATTCGATGTAAACGAATTAATCTGGGGCCCAATTTAAAGTGTGTAGCATTCGCGGGAGTAAATCAAAAGTTTTGCACGCGTTGTTTGCCGTGTCAACACTTGGTACATGTTTGATATTTTGCCAATTACACGAGACAACATTTTGTCGTGATCAAAAACCAATATCTAGTAGCGAAAACCCGCTTTATTATAAAACCCACAAGCAATGTAAATATAAATTAATTTGAGCGTGAAACTTTCGATATTTTCTTACGATATTGCTTGAACTCATTACATCCGGAAACTTTGTAGCGGAGCTTTCGCGGTGTTCAAATTTTGGTGCGCGATACGACTTTATTATTCTGCGAAATTGATAAAATAAAATCAATCGCGTTAAAATAACATTTTGAAATATTATTAAACTTTCTCTATGATTTTATGTAGTATTTTGCTATAAATATATGCTCAATAGACTGAAAATTTTATGATTCTTTACGCTAAGAAGGGTAAACGGATTAATACCATTGATATTTAAAAAAGTACGTATCTACATTTATGATTATACAATGAAATACCTTATAATAAATTAATCTTATTTGACGTGGTAGAGATCGAATAATTTATTTGAACCATTTTTTTTTAATCCTGAGTGCTTAAATTAAAAATAACAAAAATAAAATGCTTGTAATATGAACAGCATGTATATTCAAGGTTGGATGTTTGAAGCCCAGTACAGTGCATAAGCTAGTTAACATCACGTTCCTAGTGCATTACAATTAGTGCTACGATACCAGAAAAAAACCTGGGAATAAACTCAAATGGGGAGATTGGGAAAAAACAATTCTAATATTAATGATAACTGTATATCATTTTTAGCGTTTGGTAACATTTATTTTAAAAGGTTAGCAATTTTGACGTATGCCAACGTTCTATCCCAAAATTTGAGGTTACGGTGAGTTATTAGTTCGATAATATAGATGGAAGTAAGGACATTTATGCAATATCAGATCACGTATGACATCTATGTGTACTTTAATCAGACACAAAAATTTTACTGAAACGTTCCTGTTTTGTGATGTATATGTGCACCTATTTTTTTTCCCTGTTTTTTCCCCCAACTTTACAGGTTTTAGCGGCACCATTTCAAAATTTCCAGACTTTTTGAAACACTAATTAAAATAAATTGTTTATATAATAATCTTAATAACAATACAAAGTCAAGGTAACATTAATTGATTTAATGCCGTAGAATGTATTTACCTCAGATTTAAATATAAGCTTAATAACTTAACTGTATAAAGTAGAAGTAATTGTCCACCCTTAACGTGGATATAAGAATATGAACTTCTAATAAAGCATTGCATACATTGAACCGGTCGTTATTCAGTCACTCAACCTCTCTTTTCGGAGAGAGTAGGGGAATAAAGATAATGTTAGGAAAGGTTTAGTAGACAACTTATTGCTCTCTCGATACCACATGCTTAAGATCGGATTTGAGATGGGTTGCAAAAGCATGTTCACATCAGAGATATTTATGCTTTTGGACACACATTCATAAGTCTATTGAAACATTAATGTATAATCGGTGATCGGAAAATGAGACAGACTAGAACCAACGACCAATAAGTTTGAATACTCGGTGGTACTCTGTGCTTAAGAAGTATTTATTTGTTGTGAAAAAAAATAGATGATTATTCAATGTTGCATGTAAAATGACGCATTCATGTCAGTTTTATAAGTTACAGTTGAAAAGGTAAAAAATAATTCAATTCACCAGTAAGATAAACGTACCAGTAGTGGACCGTTCAAGAAAAAAATTCAACAAAAATAACGATTAACGTTTAACATTAGACCGAATGATGACAAAGCAAGTGTATTCATAATGGATCAAATGTCTAAATTAATATGATAAGACAAAAATTAAAAAAGGATCTGTTATAAAACAATTGTGTTCAATTTTTAACAACCATGTTTTTGTGTCAGTAGTTGACCATTCATAATCAGAGGGTTTCATGACAGCCTTTCATCGGAGCTTCCTGTAAGACCACTCTTGGTTGAATCAAGTAGCATGTACCTACATTCACCGATATCCTTAACAATTCTCTTAAGAAATTTATAGTAAAATACTTACTGCATAAGGTGATTTTTAAATGGCCGCAATGACACGAGAATGACAAAAATGATGATGTGTTAGTTTCTCAAATCCAATAAAAGATGGTTTCACTTGTCTGAACTCTACAATTTAGAGCAATCCCGCGTACACGTTTTCTTATTTTGGAGACTCAACTACCTTACACGAAATTTTAAAACCACGTTCTCAAATTTCACACTAATTTTAGTAAGGTATCTGTAGTATTTTTATTGCTTATTGAATTTTGATGGCGAATATCATCTTTCCGATTCTTCTGCTGCATGACGTCACGTGATGGCATCTTCACTAATCTCAACATCCAATCTTCATAAAATCTATAGTCCACCCCATCTTGCCATGGGGTGCTCCCTAGAAAACCATTCCACTTCTCCCTCGTCGCTAATCCCGAATTTCTGCACCTAATCCTCGGAAAGTAAGTATTATGCCGGCCGCACCAAATAATCCCGGCCGGGAATCCCTCGTGATTTTTAAACAGCGCCATAATCCCGGCCGGGAATCCCTCGTGATTTTTAAACAGCGGACGGTTAACCTGTAACTGTTCGCTGCGTCATAACTGTCGAACGCCATTTTATTCACAACGCTTTTCAAGTAAACGTGAATGAAAATCTACTAATTTACATTATTTTAGCATGCCTTGATGTTATTTTACATGGTTTTTCAAAAGAACTGAATTCGATAACTCTTTAAAGGTGATTATTCTAATTCAGTAATTGAAATACCTTTAGGAATACAATTTCTGTGAATAAATATTTATATTAATAACGTATACTTGACCTTTTCTATATTTGAGAGTATAATTAAAAGTATATTTTTTTTTACATTAATATTAATAATTTAAAAAACCTTTTACATTTTACTCATATCAGATTACATTTTTAAAAAAGGGTGTTGATGTTTTTATGAATTGCGTTCCAATCACTTTCATCATCTCCAAATTTTTAATTCGTGTGCGTCATGTTTTATTTTCTTTAAAACAAAATGAGTCTATGACGTCAATGGGCACGGTTATACATTATCATGAGGCATATTATAGTTTGTAGGTCTAACAGATGAAAGTTATTTAGCAGATCTAAGTTCTTATGGCTGAGCTGTGACAAGTATTTTGTTGTAGGTCAGATAAAGATGGAATCTACTAGACATTTATTAAAATAAAACGGCGATACTCGAAAATATTCAAGATCGTGCTGAAAATATTTTTTATTTAATAAAACATCGCCGCTGAAGTTGTATTTATTTTGCGCCACGGTGCAAGTAGCTAATCTACGCATAGAGCCCACAGTAAAAGCGCGTATTTAATCCATCACGTAAACCCGAAGCCAACAAGAAATCGTGTAACATCGACGAAAAATATATTATCTCCCTAATGCCGCCTCCTCCCCCTAACCAACACACCATAACCGCTGTCAAATAGGCTCGCTCTTATGATTCCTTGATCGAAAAGTTTTGCTTTTGCAGCAAGAAGTTTTCGCAAGTATTTTGGCATGCACACCCCGCGATAGAAGCCCACTCTCTCACGCAATACTGTGGAGGTGATCGTCAGAAAAGTGCATAAATGTTTTAAATTGTGTGTCATTAATTGCAAATGACTCTACGGCGATGTGAATTAATAAGCATTTAGATCAGTGCGTCTCACGTAAATTTTAGGAAATCACTAAAAGAGGAATTATAATTTTATACTTCTGTCACGAAGCTTTTCGTGGTGTTTTTCACAGTAGACTCCCTGATAACACTATATATAAAGGAAGAACTGTCTGAGAGTGGATTATTGGGCTACCATTCGCATATGAAATCAGAAGACGAGTATTTTTACGTGTAATCAAGAAGCAGTCGCAAATTTTAATGAAAAAGGACTAGTCGGAAACCGTGTTATCGGGAAGTCTACTGTATTTAAATGATAGACACTGTCTCTTTTATTGTGAAGCTACCTTTTTGTAGTTGTTTATTAATGTAATTGATACGCGGAAAAAAGTTCTTCAGGAATGAAATTTATCATTTTGTAGAATGACTTTGAAGATTTTCACTTACATCTTTATGGTTTACAGCAAACATAGTATATAATCAGTATTTAATTCACAAATACGTTGAAAACTACTATTAAAACATAGCCATTGCACGTGTTTGTAATTGAATAATACATTATAATACACAATACCAATAAACAACTGTCAATTATTTTTGAATAACAATATTTCTTACTATAGAACTGTTGGTGGGTGCAGAAAAATCCTCTGGTAGCCACACATCGTAACCACTGATTGATATACAAATATATACTTGACAAGAATGATCATGGTATAGGTTATTTAAATTGAAATCAAATATTCATGAACATTGCAAATATTTTGATTCTTAAGTTAGTAAAAGGCTTATCACTAACTTGAAATAGTAACTTTGCTAGCACATAATTAATAGCTTATGAAAATCTTCTGATAATTTTCGAAAATATTTTTCAATTTTAGTTGTGGTCTGATGCATAAAAAGATTTAATTAAAAAAAAAGCAAAAATAAGCTCACATCATAACAACGGTTGAGTTGGTGGAGGTCAAACATGGAGGAAAGAGGGTACGGTATTCACCTCCTATAAATGGATGGAGGAATTCACTACCACTAAATGTAATCTAACAATAACTGTGAATGAAAATTTAACAGAAATACGCCTTTGGAAATATTTTTGACGAAACATATTTTATACATAAGAAATCAAAAGGTATGTTTGAAGATAAATTTGTTTTGATTAAAAATATATATATTTTACTCAAAAACTTTGTTTTTTTTAATAAATTTTATTAATCTGAGAATAAAAAATGATCAATGTCTTTATTTCTTTAAATACAGGAGAGCTTCTGAAATTTTATATTTATAAATGAAATACAGTGTCATTGGTATAATAAAAACCTTTTTATAAATACTACTAAAAACAGTTTTAGAGTCATTTATATAATTATTGATGACTGGTCAATTTTTCCCTATACGTAATCTTGTTTCTAAGTAAGCATTGTCAATTGTCATCAGTTTAAAAACCACTGCGACAAATTGGTTATTTTTTTAAATAATTCTTTGCCTTATTTATAGCACATATCGTCGGTATTCAGAAAGAAAACACTAAATCGAAACAATGACATATTGAGTTAGTTATACCGAAATGTTCATAATTTCAAACACTACCGTATGAAGAAGCAAACTTATTTTTACAACCAATATTTTTACTTTAAAAAAAGTTTTGTAAAAACAAACAAAACGAAAGGAGTATGGAATTTCAAGCATTTAACAAACTTCAAAGTCCAATTACTCAAAACTAGTATTTTTCAGCTAGTGTCTTCTTCCAGAACAACGATGTGACACACCCTGGTTTTTTTTGTTAAGTTTAAGTTTTATTAGGGTCCATAGCTGAAAACGCACAGCGTTAATGACAATGTTTCCTAGAAATCGACCAACTCTTGTCATGAGGGGCTCAGTCAATAACTGGCGGGCACGTTCGCTGGACGAGTCCATTTTTGACGGAAAGGGGTGGCTCCGACGGTGCGTGAGTTCTTTTGATTTTATGTGTGGGGAGTCGATTACCAGCCTTCGAGTAGAGGTGAGCTGCCGGCCAGCGTGGCCGGCACAGTTGACGTTGTGGATTGTTTGAAATTTCACTTAATTAAAAATCGTTTGTCGTGTCACTTGCATTATAACCTAAAGTAAATTCAGTTGTTAATTAAATGTAAATGTAGATTCAATTTTATGTGTTAAGAATATTTTTGTGTATTAAACCACCACTGCTTCTTTGATTAAAAATAAATAAGTGTTGAACCGGATTTGAAATGGTGTTTGTTTGAGATCCCAGCCCTTCCAGGACGTCGATAACCAGCCATTCGCCTCTCTTAGATTCAGGTCTTCTCAGATGATACATTGATAGATCACGATTATGGGTTAAAAGATGAAAAACAAAGAATGCATTGGTATATACACAAATTGTGAAAGGTAGTCCGAAGAGGTGACTCCAACTCCACCTCTCCTCACACCAAAACACTACCTCGAGCTGGAGAATATTATTGACTTACAAATGCTCAACCCTTAGTATTTACTAAGCATCGTTTCTTTATAAATACTACTGAGCAAAAATTTCTTTGATATTAACGAAGCATAAATTTCAAGTATAACATTATTTTCCTTTCATGTTTTCAATAGAGGACCTTTCCCAACGTTTACTGATAAAACTCTTACGTAATACCGTCTAGTGGTCATTTATTAATTTCAATTCACGATTCACAAACAGTTTGAATAAGAAACGTTGATATGGGTTCCTATTTTACACAATGCAATAATGCTTTATATGAATATTTCCAGGCGTCCGTGGCACAGTTGGTAGCGTCGCTGGCTACGGTTACGGATGTCTAGAGTTCTATTCCCGGTGCGGACCGTTTTCATAGATTGATCTTTTAATCGGTTTATGGTTTTCTGTTCGTAGTCTGAGTCCTCCCTCCCACCCATTCCATCCTCACGGGGCGTACCGAGTGCGATTAGCTAACCACTAGTGCTGTCGTAGCCCTATCCTTCTATCCCTACTCTCTTTGAAAAAAGGTAGATTGAGCAACTGAATAACAAACAGTTTTCATAGAAACATTCTGTTAAGATACCTCCATTAGGAGACCATATGCTCCACATTAGGGAGGGACATGAAAAAAAATATTAATAAATTATGGTCAATAATTATAAGGACACACATACAAAGATGCAATTCAAAACTTTTCATGAGATCGAAATAAAACACAATTTTTCCTTAGTAAATATTTTTTTGGTATGAAATTATATGCATCGTGTTTGTAGACGATTTTTTTAATTAAATATTTTGTTTTGATTTTTCTTATACTTTATATCTAAACTTCCCTTGCATTTAAGATTGACCAAAAGTAGAATCTAGTTATTACATAATGTTTTTTATTAGTAAGTTTTTTTTGTGTTTCTATTTTAGGAACCATCTGAGAAGTAACTAACGTCTCACACTTCAGTAGACTTATGTTTTCAAGTAGAAAGTTCTGCTTAATTGATCACAACTCACACGGTTTCTGGTTATCCAAACAAAGATAATATAAAATATAGATTTTTTCAATTAACATTAGAAATTTTGGACATAACTGTTTGTAATAACTTTTTACATCATCATTGTGTTTTTCCCAAGTAATTTTGATATAATTGTCGCCTTTCAAATTTTTTGTAAAATAAATTGACTTTTGCAAAGTTCCATGTACGGTATAAGGTAATATACGGTATACGGTATAAGATATTTAATACAGAAAATGATATAGAGAGCTATCAATAGATTCCAAACGACAGTAGGGCTGGGCTAATCCGACGATTTGTAATCGTTTTCCTATTCATAAGAAAATGTATCGAGTAGTTCATATACAAATTATTAACAAAATGTTACTAGTTATCGAGCGATATGAATAAACGCCCGTTGGGGTGAACTGTTATTATTATTATGCATTGAACAAGATTTTGGCTTGTCAGAGTTTCGAAGTCTTACAAAGTCCGAGGCCCCGAGCGCTGTATTAGTCAAGTTAATGTAATGTACAAGTTTGTAGCATTCATATGTACGTAGAAGAACGGGAGTTATAGGGACCCATTCAAATTAATGTAGTATGTGATATTTCGGTATTATTGTATGTCTATACTAATAAAGTAGAGAAATATATTAATTATTAGTATAATTGGTATGTTGTGCTACAAATATCATTCTGCTTAATTAATTACAAAATAAATGGAATTTGAAATTTTTGTAGCATATTAAGATTGAAAGACTGATATTTAGAATGATTGATGCTGTATTATCACGATGAAGGCTTAGGTAAAATTAAGACAAAAAAATATTGCTAGATAAAGTGAACTGATTATGAATGTCAAAAGAATGCCCCATACCAAATGTCAATAGTAGTATGAAAAACCTGGCGTATTAGATTAAAAAAATAAATCGTTTAGGTACAAATAAAAAATTATAAGTCAATTTCCTTTTCTCCGATTTGTTTATATTGAATGGTTCTATCGATTTGAAATCTTTGCGAGTCATTTTTTTTGCTTCCAATTGAAAAAAGCAGTCTAATAGAATCAGAAAAGAATCGATGTGAAACGATTCATAAACTTCCATAGAGGCGAAAGAGTAACTCTTTCACACTAAAAAGTTCAGGTTTTTTGAATTCGTTGGTGAGTGTAATGTTTGTGTCAGTCATAACGCCACGAAAAAGGAAGTGTTTTAATTAGCGCGCAAAGAAAAATTGACTAAGTAATGTCACTAAGGTCTAAGTAAATATTTAAATATCCCAAGGTAAAAAAAAAAACGAAATATTAATTATATTTGCGTGCATTTATTGTTGATATCTTTGAGAGCGTTTTGGTAATGATAATAATAAAAAAAATTATGAAGTGAATAATGTAGTAATTTACTTGTGTCACGTTTGAGAGTGCTGCACGCCACGTGAATTGGAAGCAAAACCTGCGGAGTTTGAGTGACTCTCTTTCAGGTGTCTGATACGCCGACGCCGGCCGTCTGCGGACCGTCGACTCGATTACGTCACATGACGCCGCGACGCCAGGCACAAGACGAAGAGGTGTAAAATGTCATACAAAGCTTTCGACACTTGCAAGGCTTAGACTTTTGCCAGTTGACATCTGACATGCTATTATATTGCAAATGATTTGGTTAACAGGTCACATATGAATATAAAAAGACTAACAGAGGTAAAAAATGAGTATTAAAATAGCAGGAATTGTTTTAAAGAACTACTGCCTTACGCCGAGAAGCATGACTTAAAGGATAACAACAATTTAGATATAAACATAGAAATTTCAGATTTTGCTTACGATGATAAATTGTTATCATTATCAAAGTGATGTGTTTATTATACGGCTATAATAAAAATATTCATGTTATGTTTACTAAATACTTTTATATTGGACACATACTACAAACTTCTTTCCGCCTATTCTTCTATCCTTAATCATTATTAAAAGAGAGATTCAGCGAGTTATTTAAAAAAAAACTATGATATTTTATATGATTAATTTTATTGACAGAAAGTGCTTAAGAGAACTTCAATATCAATTTAAAATCGAAATTGTAGATATTTTAATTAACAACCGACGATAAAAAAAAATATTTTCTTAAATAAAACAAAAATATGGATTGAATCAATTATTATCACAGTGTCTTCTCATCATTGGTAAAGGATGTTTTTTTACTAAATTCTTGATTTCACTAAAAGAACAATGGTTGAATAAAAATATTCAACGTTATATTTTCTACATAATCTATTGTTTAGAAAAAGCAATTTCTTTTTTTCATTAATAATATACAAAATTACAAGTAAGTTTTGTAACATAATGCAAAAGCACGTTGTATTATACATTGCAACCCTTTCTGTGTGCATTCAATCCCAAGGCACTACTAGATTCAAATAATCGCATTCTCCTTTTACCCCAAAGGCGACCGGCATCTATGGCGACTTAATAACTACCAGATGTAGTAAATTTGCTTGAATAAAATTCACGAAAGCACTAACTATAAAAAACGCATAACTGAAAACATAACTACTAGATACATCAGTTATATTAAATATATTGTGGTCGTATAAAATGATGGAAAATTGTTTTTAGAATGTGCAAAATATTTTGAAATAATATTACGACATCAATATTTTCGTGCTCTTTAGTTCAGTGACGTACAGATTAATCGGCTAATAGTTATTTATTTCATGGTTTAGAAAAGTGGTTCCAGCAAACCTCCAAGGGTCCTTGTGACCACTGAGAGGGGGGGGGGGGTGTGGAAAATTAAAAATAATTTGGGGGTGCGTGAAACGTTTAATGTAAAAAAATATTTATGACACATTTTCATTATTATGAAGGCTGAAATAAATGACAATGAATAAATTGGTATCGATTTGTTGGGTGTTGGACCATTTTGCAAGCAGAACTATAAACTCAGATGAATCCATACCAATACAGGAGCAACTTATTGAATTGTCCATAACAGAGAAGCGGAAATACTTTAAATATCAACATGTTTTATTTGTACATCATCATCTTTACCATTCAAGATATCAAAATTAAATGGCTATTTTTTCTATTATGAAATTTGTGTGAGTTATTTTACTTGGGGGTTCATGGGCATAAAAAGTTTGGAAACCACAGGAAGTATATAATAGTGTCTTACATAAAGTGGGCTGGTCAGTATTTTTAAACCTAAAACCGATATAAAATGATGTTTCCTATCTAAAAAGTGGTAAATTTATTTTTATAACTTACATCATTTGGCCAAGACCTGCTCTGTCGTCTTCAAAATGAAATTAATCATTTACTCATTTTCGTATTTTTTCAGGGTACCATCAATATACTAAATGTGATTTCATGATATTATAAAATGTATAGAAATGAATTAAAAGTGTGATATTTTAGTAGAAGATTTCGGTGCAAATATTAAATATTGAACAATGTTTAATTTCATCGATGCATGAATTATGTTACAAACAAACGCGTTTATTTTATAAACGCCTCATCACAATTTCGGAAAAATTGCATGCATCAATTTTTTTAGAATAGATAAAACTTTATTTATTATCTCCCAGTAGACGGTGCCAATTTTGTAGTCATACGGTGGTTCGTTCATGCATGGTATATTTTTTATTTATCATCCTGCCATAAGATTTTCCATTAAGCAGTACACATACCGGCATCCGAAAAATACGAGGGCTTTATCTAACCGCGATATTACTTTTCCGTATGCTTCGTTCATAATTGCAAACGACACATCCCAAAGCAATATATTTCGCGCAGTTCGCATTAAAAAATAATTTAGGGCCAAAAAAATCAGAGTGTCCGCCAAAAGGCGCGCAAGGGCGGTACGGCGGGGTGGAGGGTGGAATTTCTCACAGCGGGTGCCGCCCATAAATCACGAAAGCCATCCCTTACCTGTACCAAATACATATTTCATAGTTAATTCTTTCCCCGTAAGTCTTCTACCATCTTCTTTTCTTGTAGGAACAATATGTATATGGCCAATTTATACTCCGTTCGATTTCAAAGTACACAAATAGATTACTGAAACATAAAAACCTACAATAAACAAATAAATATATTTTTTTAAGTTAAAAAATATTAAATAGCAGATGGAAATTCAATTATTTGAATTGTCCAATTGTATTTATAGTAAGAAAATCAATAAAGTGAAGTTTTAAAAGAAAATTATAAAAGTCACTTGAGTGCAGTGTTTACATACTATCTTAAAGCATGATATTCAAAGTTTCTTAATTAACTAATTACCATAATACTACTTATTACAAATCAATTACTAGTGTTTGGAGGTGAAAATTCCAAAGGAAATAAATTTAATAGTGGTGAGCCACCTGTTCTATTTAAAATGTTATTCACTACTACTCGACTGCTGTTAATGGTTTTATTAATTTCTAAAAACTTTAAACTATTCATTTATTAAAATTATGATCATTTTCAATTCAATGATCCACAAAATCTAAAAATTATTACTTTTGAGACATCTTGATACGTTCTTTAACTCCAATATTAAAATTTCTATCTGTCGGTCCTACGTAAGAAGCTTGACAGTTTCGCAAGAGAGGCGGTATATGCCACACTGTGTCAATGATTATATTAGATCTTTATTGTTCAATAAGATTTTACCTAAATTATTACCTGTAACATTTGAAATAAATAGGCTTGCGATATGGTTAGCCTGAAATTGCTTCTTAAAGAAGCGAAACGCGTCGCGTTAAGGATAAAACCAGTGGAATAATAAAGTTATCAATTTTAATTTTGAAATATATTAAAAATGAATTTCCACAAAGTTACCGGCCGAATCCATAAAAAATGGAAAAGATTTTATGTGAGTTTTTATCAGAGATTGAACAGACTATTTCAGAATATTTCATATTTTTTGTAATGTAAATAATGCTATGAACCATCTGCTTAATGGTCGTCAAATGGCTCTTTGGTTCTGTGGCGGTTTAAAATAATTTATGTCTGGACAAAGTATAATATACGTTATGCGGAAGCAGAATTATCGTATTATATTATAAACAAACAAATTTATTTAACGAAATAAGTAAGATGATTCAATGTAGAAAACAAGTAAAAATAGATATTTAAAAATACATAGATATTATTTAAATATTTTTTCGTATTGGTATATTTATGTTATCTTATATAGTTTTGATGTTTATATTGCTTATAGAAAGCTTGGATTGAAGATAGTTCACTGAAATGAAAATAAAGTCTATTCAAATGCTCGTATCCAATATACGCTTGAAATTAAAGATGTCTGATAATATTATCTTATTGTTCATTTATTTCTATGAAAGTTGTTTATTGTAGCCAATTATCACTCTGGCATATGGCATATTATGGTATTGATGATTTTAATCAAAAATTATTCTTACGATTTCTTTTGAATGAAATATTTTCAGATATTAAAAAATAATTCAGTTTAATGGAAATGCCTAATAGTAATAAAATTTAAAATATTTATGACACAGTAGATAGTTTTAGGCGTATTCATACTGTCAATCAAATTAATTGATCTTTTACTACAGATTGCGTCGCGCGTTAGCGGTTTATAACATTAATTATGTATCCATGGTACATTTTAACATTCAACTTTTGTAAGCTGCCTTTAGAGTAAAATTCATTGCAGATCGTATCGTCGTATTTACCAAACAAAAGGTAAACATACTGAGAAAGTGTACCTGCGTTTAGACAGAAGTGAATTTCCACTTAGCCAGGAGCGAAGCATTGTACACGGGCGTCGGTTTAAAACAACTGCAGCGTGCATATGAGCACGAAAGATTTCACGTTTACCACAAACAAATGTTTTTGTAATAAAACTACACCTTTCAACAACACTTTTACGTTTCATAATTATTATGAAACGGGTTTACAATTTTGCTTGTTGAAAAGTAAACAAAACAGATTAACGCTGTAACAACCCGCGATTGGCGCTATAATTTTTGAATACAAAGTAAAGTATAATTTTGAGAAAAACTCTTAGTTTACTCACTATTTTTTTCAACAACTAATCAAAGTAATTTAGGTCGTTTGTTGCGTTACGTTTTCACATTAGTGTTTTTGTTAATTCTTTATTCCTTTTGAATCTTACATAACTAATTATGTAATACTGTTTTATTTATAGCCGTAAGATAGTTGTAACAGTCATAATTTCACTAATAAACTTTTAAATTTTGCTTTCGATCTAATAAAAACATTTCATGCCTTGGTTACGTCTTTTGTCGATAGTGTGTGACATTATTTCCACATCTTACTGGAACAAATTAATGATCTAGAATGGGAAGTTGAAAATATCGTTTTTAATGCTGAAAAATCATTAAAACTGGCTTGATCTAGAAGATACATATAATGGTCCGGATCGATCAATTCTAGATGAACGTTCTTGGAGTGGGATGTATAAAACGAATGCAGTACTTACTAAAACAACTAAAGACAGGAGAAGATACTGCCATAAGTATTCCTTTGTATGTATATGCAATATAACAGAAAAATTCCTGCGATTTTGTTACACACTATCGATAGAAGACGTGATCAACGGAAAAAGTTGGTATTATTGAGTTGAAACAAATCATTTTATTTGATAAATCTATAAAATATTAGGGATACAAGAAAACGATAATTTCATTAACATGCTCGATATTTTATGAATTTTAATGGTAGACTGCTTTCTATACTTATACTCCACCCAGGAAAAGCACTTGTACAAACCTGTATGAGAGTGTATTTCCTTTTTAGTCAATTTTCATCAGTAAATATTAGGCTTTATTAGAGTGGGTGCATTATACCCCGTTTCTTCTCCTCCGTGTCCCCATCTGAGAGCAAAGGGTTTTGTGGGGTGGACGCCACCCCGAAGGGCTAAATAAAATACACAACACAAAATCAAAGGAATAAATATGAATTTGTTCTATCGCACGGTTTTCGAAGATTACAAATTTGGGGGATGAATTTTCCAAATGGATTTTAGACGAGAAGAGATTCCCAAACAATTATTTGTTCGGCGAGGGAAATCCTTAAACCGATCATTGAAAATAAAATAGAATACAGAGCTTTATCCAGCATTTTCAAATTATTTCAACTATATTTATTTACATTTCAACCATAATTGTAAGTAACGTAAAAAAATTGTTTTGCTGGAGCGGTAATTTATTAATGGCTCAAAACATATTGCATAATATCGCTGATGAGAAAATGGATGTAACGATATATAGATATACATATTCAACCCATGTGGAACATTTGATACCTTGATAAATTTCAACAAAATGTGTTTAAAAAAACGGTTATTAGTCAGTTTAAAAAATGACAGATATAGATATATAATGTAGCCGCTATACCTCATTTTTAGTAATGGATAAGGATACAAAAAATGTGTTGTTGATTCTTATTTATATGCGTAATTATTTTTATTTGTAAAATCACCAATCAGTATAACGAATAATTAATTATTTGTAAATTTCTTCAACCGCTTTATAAATGTATAGATAAATTAGATCCTGTCTTAAATTCTCTAAATCATACCTTGTATTCTACACATCCAATCAATTGAACTATCAGTGTATGAAGAGAGGTAAATATTACCTATTCGGAGATTTGAATATTTGATCACGAAACTATGTATACAGAAATGTGTATCAAATAATAAATCTGGTTATCAAAGTAACTGATTAAAAAACTCACTATGTGATCATTATAAAATATATATCGCCGACTTTAATACTCGCTGCAGTAGAGTGTTAAGGGGAGAGGTGGATGCGCCAGTCGATACATATTTTCATTAAGAACTTTATTCAAAGGATACGTTCGTTATTAAGCGGCAGCCGAAGAATGTGGAAAAGCAGTAGGCACTGTTATTATTCGTGGCGTAGATATTGTTCGAGCGGGCTAGACTTTGGATAGCTCACGATAATAACTCTCTCACACTCTATCCATTCTGCACTCTCAAAGCAGACTCGGAGGCATTCTCATAAATTCACATACTCATTTGGGGCAAAATAGATTTTGAAGAGAAGTCAAGAGTGTCTACTGCGGAGGTGGGACGTGGTATGTCTGTCACGTACTCACTGGACAGTGACGTGTCTAAAGTTTCCCATCGGAATTAATTTTAACTTTTTAAGATACGTTCATGCATTGTCTAAAGATACTGTGTCAGGTCTTACGAAATAATTCATTGACAATTATTTTGTAGTAGCACTTAGTGCTACAGTTATACATAAATATACAATATATATGCACATGTCGAGTAATGTAAACAAGCTAAACAGATTTAGATAAAAAGTAAACTACAATAATATTAAAATAAAAACGACGTATAGCTGCATGACTGGCTACATGGATTCATCAACGCAAGAATCAATCAAAAAAAGATATTTATAATGTATGAAATTCTGATATTATTGGATCATTCACGTATGCAGTTTGTGAAGTACAACCGTAAATTCATGGAACGAATAATAATTAACATATTTTTGTTTTCGATGGATTCGGCTGTAACTTTGAAGAATTTCATTTTTAATATAAAATTAAAATTAATAACGTAATTATTCCAATGGCTGTGTTACTAATTGTGTCACGTGTTTCGTTTCTTCAAGAAGCATCTTCAATAACGTAAAGCAGAAGCATAAGTGAATATGTTTTTATTCAAGGTGCTCTTTAATTATTTTGAGAGAAAATTTTATTACTACTTTTTAGTTTTGATTTGTATTTATTCAAAAAAATATTATTAATTAATTTATTATTTTTCATTAAAAACATCGTATTATATTATGCGTAGCGAAATATTTTATACACCGTGATTATCTCGAAATTTAACACTATTTGACGCCAATGGCAATGGACTACCATATTTCTAATATACGGTAACGGGAGGCATATCTCTTCCCCAAGGCCTTCTCCTTGAGGTTAAATGAGTTCAAACGAATGCAGATTAAGTGGAAATTTCTCATTGCTTCATTTTTGAGGAAACGGTTAATATATCTGCGTTCGGATGCATTGTTTTACAGAGCAATCAATACGATAGTGTGCATCTAGATTAATGTTTAATTTCTCTACGTAACTGGTCTGTAATAGAGACATCCTTACTTCACCGTGCTTATGAAAATGTTTGACTAATTAGAAATAGAGCGATTGGTTTTTCAGTCTTTGTAGCTCAGCGGTAAAATCTTTTATTTATAATCAGAAAGTTTCAGATTGAATACCCGAGAAGTTAAATATAGTATGTTGATGAGAAGCTTGAATATTCTTGGTGAAGTTGATCTCGACTGACATTTACTTAAGTTCATTTGAAATCACTTTTAAGGTGTTAACCGTCAATTCTTGGTGGAATGATATTATATTTTAAAAAATAAAACACAATTCATTTGTACTACTTTCACATGTTTATAATGAACAGGACCGGTTTCGCTCATCACGAGCATTATTAACTGATAAAAATACAGACTTAACAGGCCTATTTATATAAAATTGAGTGCTAAAATGAAGGTAGATAAAACAGATGGTTCATGAACTAAGACAAGAAATTACTGATTAGCAAACAAATTATACACAAATCAAATAAAATACTCCACAATTAAAATGTTATGAACCTCTTATAAATCAATACACACTAATCTGAAATCACAAATATACCTACATCAAAAGTCCATTAACTGAGCAAAATTTTTAATGACATCACTGATGCATTAAGCGAGTAGCCGATTGGAAAAATTATAAAAAAAAAATTAGTGAACCATTTAAAAACAATTAAATGTTAACTGTGTTTTCGTTCAAATTTTTATATGGTCGGATGCTCATAGCTGCTCTGCATTCTCCACATAAGATGACTGTGTCTTGTTAATATTAATTACATACTGGTTCAAAATAAAAAGTGATCACTTATAATCTTAAAAACTTACATTTAGTAACAAAGAAATTTGGAGGGTGAAAAAAAATGTAATTAAAATAAAACTTAATTATTAAATGTTTTGTATGACATAATTATAAGAGTATTTAAAGGAAGTAGGCTGAATACGCTCCATTCTGTTGCTACGCGTTGGTGGGATATAACAGATTGAAAGCTTTTAAGAAACCCATTTCATAGCTATGACTCTTGCACATTGTTTTGCCACGATAGAGATAAACGACTGTATTATTTTCTTTCACCATCGTTACAATTTTACTAATGACCAATGTATTCTAAAATTCTTTGTGACGTGATGTAACCATTTACGTCTTGGCTGCCTAGCTCTATCTTTTCTATAGAAAATGCATTCTTAAATGTATGATACCATTGTTAAAAGTGTATGTATTTAGTACATACGGCTTCTAATAATTAAAATATCTCTATACATATAATAAATACTGCATTAAGATTTTAGGTATTCCTCCGTTGCACATTTACGCATTCAATAACATTATAACGGTAGTAAAAATAATATGTCATTGGACGCAGCGGGGATATTTTGTCGAAAATCGGGGATAAATTTATCAATCCAATCATACGTGTGCGAGTGTGTTATGTACACATTCTGAATTGTGCAAGTGGATACAACGGCCAACGGGAAACACCGAACATTTTTCACATGAGACCCAGTCGCGTCGTTTCTTTCGAGATTGCGCGAGACGAAAAGTGTCAAACGCAAGCCAATAGCTTTCGAATTAAGTTTGAGGTAGTCTGCTAAGCCGTTTGTCCCTGGCCGATGTTTTTTCATGTTTTCAGGGATACAATTTTAACTATTACTTCATCTCGACTATGTCGTCTCCTTTAATAAATTTAAGCGATGTCTGTGAAAATTCTTATTTTTCCGGCTATCAATCACTTATAATTAGTCATAAATGCATGATGTGTAATGAATAAATTCCACCGTAGCGTGCGGATTTATTTTATATAGTAAGGGAAAGGCTAAATACTTATATATATAATATTACATTAATTTTAAATATAGTGGAATTGTTACGGAATTAATAAATTTAGTCAACTCGATTATGTTATTATGCTTAAGCACATATTGCATCACTAGTAAATATTTACAGACTTAATACTGTGGTCCAATATATCGTTAAATTTAGGATAGCTGATTTCATACTATGTAATAAAAGCTATAAGTTTTATACATCTGTCGCGTGTATCAGCTTTGACATAACTGTGCTCAGTAAACAAATATCAACATTTAAATGAACCAAAAGACATAAAAAATAGTCCACTGTATATATTACGTAGAAGTGTGAACTGTATTTAATTGATTGGAAGAGAAATTTTTAATTATATTTTTTTCAAATACTTCTGGTAATATCATTATATATTTTTTTATAAATCAGTAAGTGAATCAATATTAAACCAATGCAATAATTGAATACAAATTTAATATTCGTTTATTTTTACTCCGTTTTTCAGTAGAAACAACGGGATGATTTACAAAATTTTCCTCTATTAAGTTTACACTTATTACCAAATGTAAATGGCATATGAAAGCCGAAAAAAATACAAATAAAAATGACACAAAACAAAAATTAAATAATAAATAGGGACTTAAAGTTATAACGATGGATTTTTTTTCAAAAAAAGGGGGACGAAACTCACTTCTTATTAAGATTATTACTAAAGAAAATTAAGGTGGCCGCGTCACTTTTATCAATCATTGACCACATGTGACCAATAAGAAGCGGACGAGACCACTTCTCGCTTGTTGCCAAACGAAAGCGCCAATTTCAAATCCATCCACATTTCATCCGGCTCATAGCAATACCATATTTTACCATTTTGGTGAATTATATAAATATGGATTGTAATTATGTCAGCACGAACATTGTTTCGTCTAATTTTGAAACATTAAAGATACCGTGGAAAAAGGTGCCAGACTGCCGTTCCACCACGTTACATGATAAAAATGGCTTGGTTATAAGCTTAATATTTTCCGTTTAATAAACTAGAAAGAAAATTATAATTTTAACATAACAGGTTTTATGTATCATAAAGGCTTTATTTTTAATATGGAATAATGTCATTTAAATATTATAGATTTTTTCTACATGTAAATCAGAACAAAATAACTGAAATTATCATATTGAATGAATTATTTTGAAATAAAATTTAAGATTATATAAGTTTATAGTGTCAAATCTTTGAATAGTGAAATACTAATAGCTGTAAACCTTACTCTATAACCCGTGTAGAATTTAATACTTTGGTATTTTACTTTTTTATTCAAATAAGTAGAGTAACCTTCTGGAGTTTGGTTATATGTGTGAAGACTGACGAATGCGACCACACCAATAACTCAATATTGCTCAGTCAAGACGTCGTGGTGTTGTCGGCTTTGTTGCACACGCGACGTGCCACCGCAGAGTGCCGTGGTGCGTCAAAACATGATGTCAAACTACCAAACAACCAAATCATTATTTAAAAATAATGCATGTTCTATAAACACCACTATTTTAATAATTTATCTAAAATGAACTTTGCGGTAGTTGAACGTAATTCGAGTAATATTGTCAAAAGGTGCGATTGGATGCTGAGTAAAAACAAGAGCTCTCTCTCCTGTTTTAAATTCATATTTATAATCTACTAACCAATTTAAAAAGTTGTCGAAAATAGACATTTATTATGAAAGTCAATAAGGCTTAGCAACTATTGCATTGACTCTAGAAAAACTAATACATGTGAAGTAAATACAATGCTTTGTATCGTCTTTTGAAATACGTATACTATAGTTTTATTCGAAACTTTGATATTTATACATAGTTTGAATATATTAATGATGTCGTTACATTGAATTCTCGAATCAATCGGTAATTTTTCTCAAATTTTAAAAGTGAAAACTTTATAATATTTTGAACTGAACTGGATTCACTATATTTAGGTGTATGTTAAAAACAAAACGCACGAGCGTACATGAACTAATATGTATACAGACATTTCTGCAATGGTTTATAAATTGATAGATACATTTATTATTTTTTAAACTTTAGGATGTTTTCAATTTAAAAATGTATTCATAACTGTTATATATAAAGTGGTAGATAGAAAAAATAAAGTAGTATCATACAATAATAATTAGTCGACATATTTCCCTGTACCTAAGTCTAAGTATTTCTCTCGAAAACCACGCAATAAGGGAAGCACAGGAGAGTGAGTTTTGACGCGGCGCTGGGTAAGTTTTTGCTCGAAGAAAGGAGTTTGGGTTACGTGGGGAAGCTGCGGCTCATTGCGGACGACCTCACGTATAATATATTGCATGGCCGCTGATGAGTTTGCATTTGCAGTGCTGCCCTCGCCTCTTGCCCGGGTACAGATATGTATTGAGTTTGACTTTAAAACTGAGAAAGATACCCTGTTTTTTTTCAACCGAGTCGATAAGGTTTCATATTGAATATATCTAGACATCGCCGTTTCATTAGAAAGATATACGGAAAAAGTCTTGTCAGTGATGTTAGTAAAATTCATACAATTTATGTCATAAAATTTATCTATTTCGTAATAATAAAAATTTTGAACATTTAAAAAGAGCTTCTTATTATATTCGTCAGTCAATTTGCGATCATGATACAATTTAAAAATGTAATGAGTTGACTTTCAAACGGTTTGTCAAGTACTACCATTACCTATTTTGACTTCATACTATCAGAACAATTTATGAACAGATCTTTACTCCGCTGATTAAATAAAAAACAACGAAGAGATGGATAATAAAACAAACCAGCCTATCTTACATACTCTTTCACGTTTAATTTAAAAAAACTGAGAACATGATTATTTAAATAATCAATAATTAGACATAATTGATTGAGTTCAAATAATGCTTCCAGAAGTGCTCATATATATACGAATATTGGTTTCTAAGAATTTTTTTTTGAGACTTTTTGTATTAACATTTTCACTTTACAAAGTTGTCTTAATTACCTTAAATCGTTTAATAATTGTTAAGAGTTTATTACCGTTATAATTTAAAGTATACATTGATAATTTATTTTTAATTTTATACTCACACGGTTACAAATATTGTAAATGAAGCGTACCTGATTGAGTGAATTTTGAAATTAAATCTACGGGACAAGTAATGCCCACCTACTTAAACATTGAGTAATAAAATATTAATGTTTAATAATTATCAGCAGTTGCAAAGTCCTCGCACCCTGATATCACCCTAGATGCCTCCCTAGTCAGCCTAGCCTGAGGAGAGTTGGCAGTATATTATACATCGCAGCTCCTTAATTTTAAAATGAAATGCAAGGTGGTTTTATACTGAAGGCATCCGCATACGTTTACTGCTTTTGCAGTTTTATAAATTGCAATTGACTAAAAATGATGCTCTTTTTCAACAAAATTTCATTCATTTATAAATACTAAGAAATTATTACAAGATAACAGCACACTTCCTAAAATCAACATCGTGGGTTATCAATCACACACACGTTATTGTTTTTTAAATCTGGATTATTTACTTAGGTTTATTTATATGTGTGTAGAAACGTAACCAAAACGCTTATTAAATTCTTTTGTTGAAGATACCAAAATCGGTAAATTGCTTTTATTGAAAAAATGTTATTTAAAATAGAGTGAGACTGGTTTTTTTCCGTCATTACATATCGATTGTGGAAAAGAAAAATAACGTAACCCACAAACAAAAAGTATTGTGTATATATAAGTCGTTTTGTTTTTCTATAGTCGATATATTATATATTCATATATAAATATCACGTTTTTGTGAGTTAAAGACAATATTTTTTGGAGTGGGCTACGTCTTTTTTCCTTTCCACAGTCGATATACTTGGCGTTGTTTTTAATAATTTATTATTTTGAACGAATTTTTATTAAGTATAATAAATTTAATGATAAAATTGGCATTTCCTAGCACTACACTATAATATACTAATAGCAATGTACTCGTCTTTTACCTTATTTTTATCGCCATTTAAAAACATATTTTTCTATACCGAAAGCAAATATTTTGTATAAAAGTGGCCATGAACGGGAAAAGATAAAATAAAGTAATCATAAGTGAGTGGAGCAATATTTTAAGATGTTTTGTTCGTACTAATAATCCACGCTCGGTACATAACGGTAAGGTTCTAAGAAGGCTATAACTTTCATTAGAAAATGCTAATGTTTACACTTATAAATAACGTGGCGGAGCTTCGAGTCGAAGTAGACAAGGATTTCGGGAGGCAAAACCTTAATCAGTAACGGGGAGGGTTTTGGCGATATACTGTGGTAGAATTACTACAACAAGAACATTGATTAACGGAAAAACGAAATCTTTTATTTATTTTGGCATATTGTGTCGTGATATTGAAAAAACTCATTTAGAAATTATTGTAATATTGACATTGTGACACTTTTAAAGTTTAGCACTTAGAAAGCAAACATTAAAAATACTTCAATGCCATCAATCGTAAGTAGTGCATGAATTTTACTTTTAAACTTTTTTTTCATTTAGGTCCTCACTTACAAGAAATATTTTCTTGAAAGATAACAGAGAGAATTGATATGTAACAAACATAATAAGCTTTTTTCACCAACCATTTGTCATTTGTATTCTTGATATCACTTAGTCAATTGTGATATTTTGCGTACCAAATTTAGGAATCTTTTATACTAGATTATTGTTTTTATATCATTAACAGCACCCTTTTTGGTAATTTAAAGGTTAATCTGGCTTTCTTAATTTAACAATTGCAATTTCAATTTTAATTGAAACAAATAATTGTAGATTTTTTAGTTACGATTTTATAATTATGACTTTAATTAATTTGTAACGTTTTTCATCATATTTTAATATTTAACTACCGAATCAAAACAATTTACACCGCATCTTCTCGTCAGTAAATATTATCTTAGTGCAAGTTTTACACTGGTAAGGTAAATACGCAACTAAAGTTGCATATAAATTATCACGTAATAAGGGTAGCGTCATCTCAACCAAGTTTATCGCTAGTGACGTCATGTCAGACGGCGTCGACGTCGGGACGCTGCCGTAATAATATAACAAGAATTAGAAATCAGTTTTGAGAAAACTTGCATTATGAGATGAGTATTACAACAATAATGTTTCATCTTGAGATGTTATGCATGAATAAAACACAAATGAAATTATGCGTACAGAATATAATTCTTCGAAAAATTAATTAAAAGATTTACTCACTACTTAATTTTGTAAAACATCTAGAGACGAAAAAATCTTTAGTAGAAACATATACATATCGTCGTTGTTCTGGAAGAAGAAACTAACAGAAAAATACTAGTTTTGAGTATACGGACTTTGAAGTTTTTCAAATGTTTGAAATCCTACACCTTCTTCATTTAGTTTGTACAAAATTGTTTTTAAGAGAAATTATAAAAATAAAAGTGTTCTTCCACACGGTAGAGTTTGAAATAAGCAACATTTTCATATAACTAACACATTTTTTTCGATTTAGTGTTTTCTTCCAGAACAAGACTGTAAAGCAACCTTCAATTATGTACAATATTATGTACGTTTAATATATCGATGAATTGAATTTGTATATATGGAGACGTATAAGTATCTATTTTTATTAAATTGTACAAGTGAATAAGGTAAGTTTGAAATTGAATCATTATTATAATATTGTAAACTAAAAATAAATATTTATTATATAATCCAATATAATGGGATTAAGCCCGAAGCCCACCAAATACCATCTGTAGTATACAGTGTGTGCTTAAGGTGAAACTCATGGTGTAAGAAGTATTTATAGGTGAGCTGGATCGTTGTTTTTGTAAAATATATGACGTCACTTTGACGAACCAAATTAGTGTTGTTACCAAAATACTGATGTAAACTCAGTCGATTGCAATTCAATAAACAAAAAATGATGTCAAGAAATGCAAAAATGAAGACTGTCATTTTTATCTAGCTCACTTATAATACTTGACATTGTAGGTGGACATTATACATTCTGACAAGCATTTTTGAAAATGCCCCGCAACGATAATAATATGCTCTGTACTGAGTGGATAGATTGAAGATGAAGTATATACCTAATTTGAAATTGTAAATTTATATTTTCATCGTGGCGATAACTATGCCAACTTATCATAACAGAATTTGTTTGAATGTTTTGGTATTCGTTAATATTTAAACTTCTCACTGAAGAATCATGTAACTCCATGAGAGAATATAATAAGTTTATAAATCTCAAAATCAATATGATAAACGCACAATATAATAAATATTTCTTTCAATAAGCCATTATTGGTGTATATAAATACGAGAGTGTTTTTGTTAGTAAGTTTACACAAGGAGAATTGAATTAGCTACAGTGGTTTAACTTGCGGTATTTCTGCATGAGACTGCAGGTAAAATTATTAAAGTTTTGCAAACTCGAAGATTGTTTGGAAACACTATAGAAGTGATTCAATTATCTATATATACACACATATATGTATTTATAAATTACATGTAAAAAAATGGAAGATTATATAAATATTCTAATTTATAATACTATCTACCCTGTTCCGATGTGTGTTTCCAAGGAATATGACATATTTGAATCACATAACAAATTTTCACTTGTTTAAACAGCTTTTTTTAAACATATTTAAAACGTTTAGAGTGGAAGAGTTTGACTGCATTTTTATCTGCAATCGATGTCTCGAAGTAAGAGATAACGGTGATTATTATCACAAATCGATTTTAATTTTACTGAGAAGATTCAAAAACGTAGCATGAAATATCAATTAAGATTTAAAACATTACTTGAAGTGTATGTATGATTAAATTCAGATGATGATTAAAAAATCACTCTTTTTATTAATATAAATTATTATTTGAAAATATACAATCACAAACGTACGATAAGGAAACATCAAATTGTATTCAATATTTATGAATAAAACGTGGCTGATATTTCTAAAAATCAAAAAAGGTGAATAATAATTAATTAAAGTTGTTTTTCTTTAATTTGTTTTATAATGAAAATGCCTGAATATTAGATATTCTGCAATTGATTAAACCATTTCACCAATAACAATGATGCTTGAATTGTAATTCGGATTCCGGATTAAACACTCGATTGTTAACAATTGTTTCTAGCCATTGTCGAGGTAAAAGTCTAGGCAAAGTTTTTATTGATGTTATTTCATTCAATCAATTGAACAAGAGTTTTGTTTTTGACTTGGAAAGATGTAGAGATTATAAGTAATAAGATTTTTAAGACCCATATAACAAATAATCCAATTTTTTTTTTATCGATAGCATTCGATAAAAAGGAACGATGATTATACTTTCTGAATTGTCATAAAATGGTTCACGTAATACAAAGTGTAAAAAGAATGAAGGTCAAGTAGCCATGAAAAAACGAATCACGTCTGTCCAAAGTAAGCGACGTAAAATGCAATGTAACACAATTACAAAAAGAGTATATTTAAACGGGTGAGATCGGCTCTAAAGGGCGTTCCTTAACTGCACGAACATTAGAAAGAAAAACCCCGTGAAAATCTCTGGGGTTTCCTCGGCGAATTTCACGCAAGATAAAACAGTTTCCATCCCACTGAGAGAGCCGCCTACCTCAGCTTCCGCCCACCTCTCAGTCAGTTCTTTACACCTGCGGTGGCTGCGAGATGCGAAGGTGTCCTTCTGTGTAATGGTAACGGCTCTATTAGCTGAGACACGATTCTGCATGGATGGCAAACAGGGGTGAATTTCTGTTTGTTTATTATATTAGTGACATAATATTGTATGATAAGTGTTTTTATATTATAATAAAAAGTAAGTTTTTTCGATTTTTTTGTTTTACTAGATAAAGTATTCTTTAAGGCTTATAAAATAAAAATGCCAAAAAGTGATTCTAGTCGACGCTTTATAAGTTTTTGAAAAATAAAAACTCACGCCCAATGATAAAATAATTTAAGAAGTGAATGTTTCAGTTTCATAACGATTTAGTGTGGCTGTAATTTATATTGAATAATGTATTATAAATGGTTGTGGGGAATAGTAATAGAATATTTCTTAGTGTTAATCACAGTTTCAAACGGTAATTTTTTCTGTAATAATTTGGTCACCCATTTATCGCAAATCGAATTAAAATTCCCTCGTATCAAATTTGTAGTTATGTCAAACAGAAAAAAAAAACTATAACTAAGTTCGTTAGGCATTAGATTCATATTAGTACAAGTAGTATAAAATAGCTTTTTTTGATTGATAAAAATAATTTATTTCTTAATAAAATTATAATGTTCTTGTCTCGAAGATACAATTGAAATACACCAATAAAACTTTATTTATTACACAACTCGTTTCTTTACTACAGAAATATGTTTACATAAAATGAAATACAGTTTATAATTATACTCTACCAAGAATTAAGAGTAATCAATTTAAAAATTGTTCATGATTTTGATAAATACTTTAATAATTAAATGGTAAACTTTCCAAGTAAAATTTTATTCAGCAAAAATTGAAAATTTAAGAAAAGATAATTATTCTTCCAATGTGTTTACAAAATATAAATCCAAGCCCGTTGTAGAAAGTTGAAATAACACAATCAAATTTATTACTTTAATGATTTATATTTTATCTTTAAAAATGAGTCAAAATTAATTGTGAATAAATTATTAAATGCGTTGATATCTTAACCACATGTTTTTACTTTTTGAAAATGAATATTTGTTTTTCATCGTGATGCAGATTATCTCATAGCGCTTTCTATAATATAATAAGGGTTGTGAATTGGATTTATACGTCCATTTTAATTCTTGCCCAAGCTGTACAGAGCGTTTTATGCATTGATGTCGGCACAAGTAGAGCTAATGGTAATTTAGTACTAACAAGTCGGTTACTTTTGAACCGGGCGCTTTCCTTTAACAGTGTTAACCGGCCCATTTCTCAATTTTCTCCATTCTTCGCCCTTTCTTCGCGCACAAAATAACGTTTAATAAATTTACCCTTGCATCTCCAAAATGCTCAACCCCATCAGACGAGTAACTACTTTCAAAAACGGCAGAAGTATAAACTAATCAAAACAATAAATAAATTAAATATGTGATAAATTGCAAAGATTTTTTGTTAGCAAAAAAACAGGATAAATGTTAGCAGCTGACTCATAAGTTGTACTGGCATAACAAATCTTGGTAAATTACTTCATCATTAAATCCATTATTTCACACATGTGTTGTACGGACGGTGAAGTACACATTTTAAAAATATAATATCGTCACTGTTCTGGAAGAAAACATTAAATCGAAAAATGACTTATTCAGTTAATTATACCAAAATGTTTCTTATTTCAAACCATACCGTATGAAAGAACACACTTATTTTTACAAATTATACTTTTACTAAAAAACAGTTTTGGACAAACAAACTAAACGAAAAAGATATGGCATTTTAAGCATTAGTATTTTCCAGTTAATGTCTTCTTCCAGAACAACGACGATATATGGTTCAACTGTACAATACTATTTTATCACTTTGTAGGATATACAATAAAATAAAATAGCCGAATTACCATATCATTTTTTTTTTCAATTGAATTATTAACGGACCTAAATATACTGTTCAATGTATCATATGTATTAATACATTTACCAAAAATAGCAATAAATATTTGTTTGACTTTTTTTTTAAATGACGATCTGATGATCTGATGATCGATGATCAATGCTCGTGACGAGCGAAACCGGTCCTGATCATTATAAATATGTGGAAGTAGTACAAATGAATTGCGATTTATTTTTTTAAATATAATGTCTTTCCACAAAGAATTGACAGTTAACACCTTAAAAGTGATTTGTTTGACTGTTTGTAACGCACTTCAGCATACAAAACGCATATACATTCATTTCTGCGTATAGTACAGATTGAGCGCATTGAATAAATATTGACAAGTGGCACATCCAACTGGCATATTTACAATACAAGTATGACAATAATGTGAAGACGGCAGCAAAAGGAAAAAATAATATTACTGTAGATCCGCGTTAAAAATTGAAAAAAATAAACTTCTTATTAATTGACGTTCATTCATTGAAATTAACGAAGATTTAATATTTTATTGTATAATTAAGGTAACATTGTTAATCAAAATGTAAACGAAGACGTCTATTACATTGTTCTTCACAATTACACAAATCTCAATGATTCGTGACTATGAAAATTTTGCGTTTGACAGTAAGATGATTACATATAATACAATATGATGTTTGAATATTAAATAATACATTGATAACTACTTCAATGACTATAATATTTCATATTCTAATATGTTTGCTTGACTGTTATAACTCAATGACCGACTGTTGCCACGTTAGAGATAAATCTTCCATATGACCAATACAACAGCTGTGGATCACAGCTGGAGCGTTATATTAAATTTTATTATCATCCGCGACTAAGTAATGCGAATATCGTGTAAGAAACCGTCTCGGGTTGGTCGCTGGCCCAGGGCGTGGGGATTGGGGTGTAAGGGTAGGTTTCTGGGAGATTTGGCGCAAAAGAGGAAGAAACGGGAGGGTGTTGCACCCTACTGCGTTCTGCCCAGGCATGAAATTAGGAACAGTTAATGCTGTTGTGTGCATTATAACCTCCGAAAGGTTGTGTAAATAGGATCCCGTCGTTCTCAACCATCCACACATGATACAGGGCCGTAATCGCCTGTAGCTATAAGTGTTGTGTGTATTAAAATAAACAAATTTCGATATATTTACAATCTACACAATATTCAGTTTTTTTTTTTTTTTTGAAAAACCGTATTGGTAATAATTGACGAATAAAATAATTCTATCTTAATTTATAAAATACGAGATCCTCGATTTATCATCACAAAACGCGGAGTATAAAAATAAGGTATAAAGTAAACTGTATAAAGTAGCTGACCGTTTAAGAGAAAAAATTCAACAAAAATAACGATTAACGTTTAGCGTTAGACCGAATGATGACAAAGCAAGTGTATTCATAATGGATCAGATGTCTAAATTAATATCATAAGACAAAATTAAAATGGGTCTGTTATAAAAAAATCGTGTTAAATTTTTAACAACTATGTTTTTGGATTATTGAGATTTTGTACACTTCCATGTATTTTGTCACTAACGACCCGGGTTTCGCCTTTCGGCATCTTAAGACATTCGAGCTCACGAATGGACTCGAACTGACGTGCCATTCGTGCGCTCGACTGCCTGAAGATGCCGAAAGGCGAAACCCGGGTCGTTAGTGACAAAATACATGGAAATGTACAAAATCTCAATATTCCAAATTTGATATTGAAATTACATCAAGCACCCTCAGTCGATGTCTTAAATTAAAAAACTATGTTTTTGTGTCAGTAGTTGACAGTCTAAAAAATTGAAAGTAGTTGACCATTTTTTTTTTAGTAGTTGACCATGCCTAACCAGGGGGTTTCATGATAACCTTTCATCAGAGCTCCTTTAAGACCACTCTTGGTTGAATCAATTAGCATACGCTTACATTCACTGATATCCTTAACAATTCTGTTAAGAAATCCAAAATAAAATACTTACTGCATAAGGTGATGTTTTTAAATGGTTGCTATGACACCCGAATGACATATATGGTGAAGTGTTAGTTCCTTAATCCGACAAAAGATGATTTCTCTTGTCTGAACTTTACAATTTAGGGAAATTAAGGGTATACTTTTCTTATTTTGGGAATTTTTATTGAATTAAGGTCAACTACTGGTACATTTACGTTATATTTATATAAAAAAAAGCTTCTTAGAAAAATAAACATAAGCTACGACGTAATATACTACTATTTTAAAAATATTAAATTAATATTATACTTTATATAAAAAAAACTAGATTATTAACTATGGAATGGTATATGTTACCATAAGATATTTGGTAACAATAATTTGCTGAACCCCTCTTTTGTAGAGATGCAAATATTTGAGAGTGTTCTAAGAAAGGAATAATTATTGTTGGCTTATCAAGTTGTCTACGCAACTTCTTCAAAATCGAATAATAAGTAAATAAGAGTGAATAAAAACGTTATTGCACATACAAAATTCATTTATTGATTCGAAAATCATTGTGCGAAAGTATAGATCATTTTGTCATCAGAGAAATATAATATAAAGATTTTAGATTTTCAGTAATTGACCTTTTCGGAATAAAATAATAACTTATTTTTCAACGAAGAAATGTTGTTATAGTGTATGAATTATGAAAATCCTGCGGCAATTTCGGGGTAAGAAGATTAAAACATCTCGGTGGTTGTATCAATAAGTCAGCGCAGCGCACTTTTCTGTGTCCGCCGTTTGCTTTTCACGTTTTCCGAGAGCTTTTCCAGTGAAAATAGATAAATGAGAAAAGTTGAGTCATAAACAATAACAAGCGGTGGTGGGTTTTCTGCAATCGCGCATAGGCTTCGCTTATGGGGGATCTCAAAATGCGAAGATCTGGAGATATTTTAATTTTGAAGAATCGGTAACGAAAATTGAAACGTGAAAAATTTTCTAAAGCAGTACAGAACTAAGCAAAATAACTTTTTTCACGATTTTATTTGCCCATTGATTTCAAAAACTATCCAAAAGACATTATCACTTCAGCTTTGATTGAAGTCATCAAGTGTTAAAAAATGAAAAAAATAAAAAGAGTTTCTATGAAAAAAGTTGAGATTGGCGATATATTGTTCCTCGTAAAGTTATCTTACAATAAAATAACCCAGACCGCTGTTACTGACGTTTTATTATTATCATATATCCCATGTAGGTATAAAATTTTATCATGACCGAAGTGCTCGCGATGTCAACAATGCACACACAATTCCGACGTACTAGCTACTTTAGACATTCAGTATTTCAATTTTAATACCGTCGTCTATGACGCGAACGGCTACTAGTTTAAATATAATACTAATAAAACTGTACAGGCGAGTCATAAATACGATTTCAATCTTAAAGTGGGTGAAAAAAATTAATTTTGATAATAATCGTTATGCTAGAATATCATATAAAAAAATTACATATAGAAAAGTATTGATATTGATTTCACAATTTTTCAATAGTAATCCAGACCAGGTATTCCGGAGCATTTTCAATTATTGCACAATCTGCTTCTGATTATATTAAAAGGTCAATTTTAAGGTATTTATCGTCAATTATTGGTGGAAAGGCATTATATTTAAAAAAGAAACTATATTGGTACTACTTCCACATTTTTATAATGTTCACTACCGATTTTGCTCATCACGAGCATTATCAACTGATAAAAATTAAATCATAACGGAGCTATTTATATAAAATCGAATGTTAACAATTACGAGGTTTATATGATATTGGTTCAAGAAACCGTTCGTGATCATTATAATCATCATGTGGAGTAGTGCAATAAAATTGTGTTTTATTTTTGAAATTAGTATAATCGTACCAGTCATAGATGACGGTATTGAAATTGAAATACTAAATGTCTAACGTAGCTAGTACATAGAAACTGTTTGTGCATTGTATAAGATTTTATTTTATATATATTGCGAACGGTTACATACTTCATGAGAAAATTTTATACCTGATATGTGATAATAATAAAACGTCTACTATTATATTTACATAATAGATTCACAGGTTATTAGTGACACTTTAGTAAAAACATTTATGTAGTTTATTGTAAACATTGAAAAGCATATTGGTCGCATCATAAATTTATTAATCCAAAGAATTTTAAACACTATCGACTTAATTTTTTTCTTCTATAAATATTTATGTATTTTTGATAGTAGGTAGCAATTATATTTGTTGGGCATTCGGATCATAAACAAAAATGCATTTTTTTACGTATTATGGTGATTGTTCAAGGCATTTAAAATTAATATGTAAGCAAATTATCAATTAAGGTATTCGGGTAATACCGTAAATGTCTTTTAATTGAAGTAATTTTTCTCGTAATTGAAGAAGCACTCGAAAACAAGTTGTCTACTCAAACAAACTCCAAAGAAGAGAGTCGCAGTGGCCTCTCGATCCGCAGGAGACATTAGAGAGAGCTGTAATTATTAAATTCACTATTTAATTATGGTAATGACTTATTGACTCGGAACCCTTTTCGTTCTCGCTGTAACAAAGTCATAGGGCACAAAAGACGCCATCTTACAACTCACGAGAAAGGATACTTCTTTCAATGACTTACGGACAGACAAATGCAGTGGCGTATTGTACAGTGCCAATCACATTTATGCTCATATAAAAAGGGAATACGTTTACAATTACATATGGACACGTCCGTTTATGACTGAAGAATGGCAACCGCTTACTTGTAATTTTTTTTAAATAAGTAATTTTCAAAAAATAACGATGAACGTATTGTCTCTTGTTGGGCAGTTGTTTAAGCTCAACTTAAAATATTTTGAATGGAGAAATTAACGTTTTTATTATCTTAAGTGTAGTTGTTCATCAATATTTTAAAACAATAAAAATGAGACATATATAATATAATGAATTGCTGTGAATCAATTCAAAGCAATCATTTGAACCCATATGTGGAAAAATAGCGTTGTCCTAAAAGCATTGTTCATAGATAATAGCAGTTGGTTGTTGTGGAGATACCCTTTATCGAAAATATTTATCTTTGATGAATGAAGATGGTTTGAGTTATTTTATTGATAACACGGTTTATTGATTAAAGCAACTTTTACTGGATACTTGTGTTTTTTTCGTTGTGTTACGCTGTTTTTTCTCTATGGGCTTAATTACAATACGTGATAATATTCTCGTCTTTCAAAACATCTCAAATTTCTGACCGATGAAAAGGTGCATCGTGTCTCGAATCGAAAACCAACGAGGAAAAACATCAGTAAGAAATCTCAAGTTTTCACTCAACATGTGATGGACAATGTTAAATATCCACTGTAGGTGAAATAGTAGTAATGCACAGTGGTATGCCAATTCCAGCTGCACCATCATTGGAGAACAATGTTTCTAATCACCTTTACACTCCATTATTTTTATCAATCACTAGCGAGTACGTACATGCGTTGTAATGCCACTCTAAAAATGAAAGTGTATGTGATTTAATTCTGTTTATTAAAGTAATTTTGGATACGAAATATTTTTTTCCATCTGATGCGTATACGAATAAATCAGAAAGTTTTTCCAAAATGTCGCTGTTTGTACTTTTTTTTAGATTTTCGATTTGTTTTTCAGAAACTTTTACGGGTGTGCGCACAAAAACTTACCAAAGTTTCATCGGAATCGGATGAATGGTGTACGAACGCATAAAGGACAAACAAACAAACATTCATTCATATGTATATATATATATATGAATATATATTAAAAGAGTATCGACAATGAATGAACATAATTAAAGTTTTTGTGAGTTAATAGTTAATAGAGTAAGATTATATCAACAATCAGTTACTAATGAATAATTTTCATATTTAAATTAGTTTGATAACCAGAAAGACCATACAATATCATTTGACAGTTATTATTAAGTTTAGTCAAAGTTTCACGATTGGATTGATTTATAAATTGGTTTGTAGTTATATGTATTTCTATATTACTTATTAATAACGATTGAATAAAACATGAAAGTAGTTAGCAAACGATAAAATATAGACCATCAAAATAAAACACATTGGTAAGTTAAATGTGGTAATAGGTAAAAGTAAGATAATTGAAAAAAATCATTTGATAAATTCTTCCATTCTTGTTAATATTTTCCTAATTAATCTTTTTTTGTTAAATGATATATGACGACTTTTATTCAAGATTTTGGCCTTGCGAAAATCCAACTTTTTGAATAGCTGTTAATTATGGGTTAATTGAATTATTAGTCAACATGAATTCAATAAAATATCTCAATCAAGACAACACAGCACGTACGCTGTAGCACGAACGTCACTGCTGTGAACCGATTATAACTTTCTTTCGAAGGTTCTGTACCTTTTCAAACGCGCAGGAAAAGTACCCAAGTACCGAGTTCGAATTTCTATAAATTTTCTGGGTCGCACAGAACAGGTAGATAAAGTTTTCGGCACGACATCTGCCCCGCCCACTCCGAATTAGAGAAGCTTTTGGGAAAGGAAAGTACCTAACCAATTCTTCTTTTATCCCTTTAACAATGTAAATTCAAAATATATTAAATAATAATCATTTTGTTTCTAATAATAGATCAGAAATAAATGAATAAAGAAAATAAATATTTAGAAGTGATAATGGTATCTATCACAAAGCTTGCAAACTCGTATGATATTTATAAAGATCAAGAACGATTAAAATATTAAGATGTAAAGTAAATTAAATCCTGTTAAGTTTTATTGCTTGTTTATTAATAAATTAGTTGTATGCTGTATGTTTTAAAAAAAGCTATGAAAGTAATTAAAAAAATATTTGTCATTATGCAGTATTATTGCCAATTTGACAGATATTTTGAATTTTTTAAATCACATGAGATAAACGCAATGAGACTTGTTTCGAGCCATTCAAGAAATAACTCGAATATTTCAAATGTTCAATTGAGGAAAATAGGACTTGAACTTGGGACCTTATTTTCGCTAGAGAAAAGCTCTTACCACTAGGATACAAAAGCCCGGAGTAACTGAGTCATTTTCTGGATTAGGATCTGGCATTGAAGAAGCATGGATCGAGATGTTTGTTGAGTGGCGTTTGGAGGCCGTCACGTGGGAGTTAATTTTAAATGGTAACTTTAGGTAATGATTAGTATTTTTATCAGCATCGTATTGATCGCTTCAATACTTTGTGTTCTAATAACTGATGTTCTTTCTGAATACAGATATAAAAACCTTTGCATACACCATGATACAAATTAAAAATTTAGACAACATTTATATTTTATAGTTAAGTGAATATTTGTTTATTCCTCTGAATTTATTTTTGCATGAAATGTAAAAAAAAGACCCATTTCAAAGTACCTAAGGTACCAATAATATAAATTGTTTTTTTGTAGTAGAAAATAATAACTTCCTAAATTTGTTATCAGTTTATTGTAAAAAAATATATTTCATAGCATGCACCAGACAGCACAGCACTTTGGTGCGTTTTTATTAAAAAATCAAGCATTCACTTAATTTTTGCATTACATGAAACGCTAGTCGAGGGAAGAAAAATGCAATCTCCATTCGGAGTTGGAAATAATGCAATTTTAAAAAGAATACCTACGAAAGTTGGTGTCGCTGCCCTAACAGCGTGTTTCTTTATCTTTTTAATTAGTTTTCATATCTCTTGCATTGTTTTCGTGGTTTATGGCAGCCATACTTCAGTAGTATAAGCAAACGTGGCTTAAATACACATTTATTATCCTTTTAATCAATCAAAATTAGTAAATGAATTACAGTCGCTTAAATTATAAAATGTATACTTTACGTTCGAAATATAATAATCCTAAAAATATTTTTTTAATTTATTTTATATAATATTATATAATTGTAATGTAAAAAACATTTCAAACTTAGTAAAAATAATAAATACCTAATATTGAGAAATTGGCAATAAAGTAAATCTGGTAAGCTCAGACATAATTTACTATTTTATTTGCCATGTCTTCTCCCAATGTAGAGCATATGGCCTCCTAATGAAGGTGTCTTGAAAGAACTTCTTTTTTTAGAAGAGAGTAGAGATAGAAGCATAGGGCTAGAACATGACTAGTGGTTAACTAATCACTTTCGCTACGCCCCATTTTTAGGATTAGATGAGTGGGGTTGAATTCTAGACATCACATACATTCATGCCTAGCTCGATTGAAAAATGAATTCATGGTACTGTCCATACCAGGACTTGACCCCGTGACATCCGTAACTGTAGCCAAAGACGTTGACCACTGCACCATGGACCCGAAAATCTACTTTAATAGGTTTTAAAATAGTGCTCGTATTAATTGCAGCTGATAAATTAGAGTTTAGATACAATATAATCAATTAATCTAGTAATTTTGTACCTTAATCATTTAATGAACGAAGTATGGTAAAAAGTAGTATCCTTTAACAGGCAATTAATTTGCAATTAATTAAATGAAAACTGAAGCTATCACACATTAACAAACAATCATAGTGTATTCACTGCCAAAGTATTGAATAATTATTGGCAGATCATACATGATGGCACCCTTGCTACGCAGAATATTATTGTCTTAGATTTGGAAGTCAATTAATATCCCTGGTAGATTTTGCAGCAGGAAGAAGACTAGATACATATGTGCAGGTGACGCTTGATCAACAAAAACTCCACAATATAACAATGAAAGACCAACTGCCTTTAAAATTCCACATTGAAACTAATATTCAGTACGACCCAAAGATTTAGATGGTTTGCGGTCAACAATTTAAGATGGAGAACAGTATTAAAAGTATAGATAACAATACGCTTAGCGTAATTTAATGAGTGTGTTCATATTTTTATTATCAAATTTAAATATAAAATAAATGTACATACAAATCAGTAGTTAATTCACAATCTAGATATTAACATATACATTAACAGCAGAAAAATTGAAGCATTCAAAAGAAGGACTAGTTAAATAATATGATCACGAAGATAGTCACTCCTAGGAATTATTATTTATATGGAAAACAGTAAAGATGAATGGCTGCTATCAAAAGATTGTCAGGTGCATATTATACCATAAGTGAATAGGTAATTATTTTATGTTTAGAGTGTAGAATGAATACATATAAGGGAAAAATGACAATGATGTGATAAAGATAGCTAGGTTTTGAGTGAGAAGCACCATATGACACACCCTGGTTTTTTTTGTTAAGTTTAAGTTTTATTAGGGTCCATAACTGAAGTCGCGCAGCGGTAATGACAATGATTCGGAGAAATCGACCCAACTGTCGTCAGGGGCGCTTGGCCATCGATTGCGGAAACGTTCGCAAGACGAGTCCATTTTTGACGGAAAGGGGTGGCCCGACGATGCGGGAGTCCTTTTGATTTTATGTGTCAGTGGCCGCTCGCCTCTCTTTCGAGTGGAGGTGAGCTGCCGGCCAGCGTGGTCGGCACCGTTGACGTTGTGAATTGTTTGTGTTTGTTTTGAAATTGGACTTAATTTAAAATCGTTTGTCGTGTCATTTGCATTATAACTTAAAGTAAATTCAGTTGTTAAGTAAATGTAAATGTAGATTCAATTTTATGTGTTAATTTTGTGTATTTTAAACCACTGCATATTCGATTAAAATATAAATAAGTGTTGAAACGGATTTGAAATGGTGTTTTTTGAGATCCCAGCCCTTCCAGGACGTCGATAACCAGCCATCCACCTCTCTTTGATTCGGGTCTTCTCACATAATAATAAATATGTCAAGTATGTAAACAAGAATAGAGTTCATTGTACAAAGTAATATTGATACACAACTCTTCCATTAATTTTTGATTAAGAAATTATAAAGAACTTCACATAAAATATATTAATCAGTTATTTTGGAACTAGAAGATTTTTTTTATGAATCCGCAAATTGATTTGGTTTATGGTCATTAAATTTGCTGTATATGAACAGGCAAGATGGAAAACATGAGACAATCGTGAACGTCACCAAGCTCGTTTGAATTTGTAATGTTAATAATTACACGACAGCGATTACGCGATAACCACCGTTCGGTCGGTGGATATAATTCACAGCTGACTTACTGTCTTAAACACCTGACATGCCTACAGTGTGACATGGATTTAATTTAAGCAAATTTATATAAAATCGTAAAATAAATTTTAATTGTTATGAAATGAATATAATGTTCCATTTAAAATAAAAAGGGCGTTTAATAGTTGAACTGTTGGGTTTAATAGTTCAAATCCTCGAATAAGAGAATTCATATTTTTAAAACATTATTTGTTAATTTATATCCAACAGTCATGTGTACCTGTGATGTTTTGAACCGTCATCACCCACTACCTAATTGATCTTGGGCCTGATGAGTTCTAAGCTTACTTACCTAACTAACTAAAATAGCTTTCCTTTTTTTATTTTCCATAGGTTGAGCCACCGTTTTACCATAAGTTCTTGTTGAACATCTTATGTTAAGATGCGTCATTAACTCACTGACTGCTAATGTCTCAACTGTTTAAGACGGCAGATTTCAGTGAGTTGATAGCTGATACTCAAAAATATAACAGTGTTAAAACTTTTATGTACAATCTAATTATTGTGTTAAGATATAGCCTGGTTTGTCCTGATACGTTTGGTTCACACCAAAACTACTGAATTAATTTTTGAAATATTTGGTATTGGAATATCTTTTAAACGGCTTAGTAAGAAACGGGTTAAGAGTCCAACCTTTTCACATAAAGAGAGAAATTGGTAAAAAAAACTATATGACCCCCCACAGTATGTGGCATAATGTCCACTGTTCTAAAATATCTGAATTCAGAGATGTAATGTATTGCAATTTTAAGATATTTTTTTGTATTGTTGTCAGAACAAAATTTATTTACGAAAATTGACGATGTAAATAATTTAGAAAATTAAAGAAAGATTAACTATGACCATATTTAATGCTGTCGGTAATTTTGTTCCTATGCACCGCTTTGAGCAATGAAATAAATAAACACAGTCTTGCTTAAATAAGTAAGGGTTGGTCTGACGGAGAAGGGTGGCGAGAATAAGAATCTTGCTACCAGGGGAGCAGAAGACTTAGAAGCGAACGGAGTTGTATTTTTCCGAAACGGCCGGACGCTAGCGTGCGGAGCTCGCGGTGCCAGCCGCGGGTGTCGCCGCTGCTTACACGTCATTATTATCTACACTACATCTGGCGGTAGCGTTTACAACTAATAACCATAATAGCCCAGGTTTTATATTATTATTACGTATGCACGCCTGGTAGTTTTGGTGATGACTTGTCCTAATTCACGAAAAGTTGTCATTAATGATGATGTATAACGAAAAATAGCCAATTAAGAGGTTTTTAACAAAAGCAGTTATAAAATGAATGCACTATCATATAACTCATCTCTCTACAAACTTCATTTTTGACACATTAAATATTTTTTTGAGGAAAGAAACAATAATATTAACCTTCCCGTTTTCATGCTAAAAGAATCCCTTCGGATCTCTTGCAGTGACATTTCGTTACCGTCTGGGTTTAGCCATATAAACGCATTTATAAAGCGAAATGACAATTCCAATGAGTGAAATATAGTTTTATGTAGTATTAAAAATTTCAGATCATATTTTGTGTGTAAAACCTGAAGTACATTTCAAACTATGCGAAATTATCGAAAGACGCAGGAATCTAAATTCTTCATAGCAGAACAAGCTCAAGACGTGTTCCAGTGCCGTTTGAAACAAAACGGTTTCATACGATACGTCATGCATCTCAGATTGTTACTATACTTTACTATCATTTTGTATTTTTCGATGGTAAAATCAACGAGGCTTTAAAGTTATGATTAGTTGTACAAAGAAGACGTTAACTATAATATATTTTTAATTTTCAGTTATATGAAGAACGATTTCAAAGATAATTTAAAGGTTTAAAAGCCGAAGTAACTCATTGTTACACCATGAATAAGGAAGGGTTAAAAGTATGCTAATAAGCCCTCTGCAATTTTTCAAAATTGGCACTTTCACATAATTTTTACAAGAGAATCAGAATTTACAGATCGAGATTTTTTCTTGATATTTTATGAAAGTGCCAAAAGGTATGATTTAAATTTACTTCAAGATATTTTTTACATAGCTTAATGTTATTAAATAACCCATTACTGAAATGAATCAAATGCAATAATTAATTTAGTGATATTACGTCACATTTCTATTTTTTCAAGAATGGTACTTAGTTTCTTTTTTTCTTCTTTGTTCACAGCATTACGTTATAACAAAAACATTTTCGTATAAAAAACGTTTTCATAATGGAAATAGCCAAGAGCCCAAATGTTCTCAATTTTATTTTGATGGGCTTGTAACTATTGTGCGTAGGCGATCACATTCTCAAACTTTCACTCAAATTGCTTTATTATGATTTTTTATTGTTCTCAAAACAAAAGGACTTCGCGAGAGTGTTTGGCAGTGGCGGATTCAATTTGGGAAAAACAAATAAGTCTTCCTTTTTTTTTGTTTGTTTCCATTAGTAGTAATAAAGTGCCTATGTCATTTGTTTACTGCCACGCCAAATAATGTAAAATAAACTGTTTTACTTTCGATTTAAAGATAATCGTCAGTCGTCAGGGTTTCATAATTTTCATGGGTTCTCTTTTGAAATCCTTTGCAGATTTAACAGAAAAATGATTAAATCCTATTTTGAAACAATCAAATTAATATTAACCGAAACAAAACGTGTCGAATTTTTGTACTGGAATGTTTTTTATATTCTTTCGTATATCATAGTTGTATAGAAAAAATATTTTACATACTATAATGCCTTGCATGATTTTCTTTTTATCTTTATCGAAGGTTGGTGATCAAATTGATCTAATCTTAATTAGGTTCATTTATCATTATACTATTAATGTAGATTGCCAGTGACTAAAGCACGCATTCTTTATTTATTACATTTATTTTGTTCAAGATCTTCGATTATTACTACGATTTGTAACTCATGTAAATATTATTTTAAACTCCATTACGCGGTTGAAGAAAAACGATTTCTAATACAAAACTTTGTTTGTACGTCACTGATTTCAGGAAATGAAAAAACGATTACAAAATCGACGGGAAACTCAATTCGTTGTGAAAATCGTTCAAAGGTGGCCGCGCTGAATTGGTCCCCCGAGCGTCATGATGGCTCCCATTTTGTCAATAGGCTCGGTCAAGTGGCAATATTATAGTGCCGTTATAGTTTGTGTAACCCTCTCACTCTCTCCTTTTGTAATAACAAACAAGCAGTGGTGTACCTAAAATTTTATATGAATAAAATGCAACCAATGAATTACCCCACTAGCATTGGAATCCCTAGAGGCAGTTGATAGTAAAAAAACATTAACTTATAGGATGTAGCCGTTATTTGAATATGATTATTTTTCAATAATTAATTTCAGTACTTTAATAATTGACATAATTATTTGTGATTTATGTAATGTATTGCCGTATTATTCGTTGATTATGATTACAGTTCTTTTTTTAACAAGCCTTTTAGAAAATTTCATAATCGTAAGATAGATAAACATTTTTTTAGTAATCTAAGTGTTTGTCATGAGTGCAGAAGTATGTAACATTAAAACTGCTGGCAAAGCTTATTATTGAAAGCATAAAACCCTTCTTATAGAATAAGCCTTTGACATATTATAAGGATTAGGAAAATAAAACTGTTTTAATTTTTCCTATATATTGTACAGTTAAAGACACGTTGAAAAGTGAATGATTAATTTCTATTTTTAGTTCTTATTCATCACTCAAAAATTTTCAATCGTTTATACTACTTGAAGCTGGTTCCAAAATCGATCCTGAACATAAACATGTTAAAGTAGTACAGACAAATTGTGTTTTATTTTTGAAATATAATGCCATTCCATCAAGAATTGACAGTTAACAACTTGAAAAGTACTAAAATTGTGATTAATTTTTATAAAAAATATCAAGTTTTATTACCAAGAATTGACCCTTAAGCCCACCAACCAGATTAAATTGGAAAAAAAAACACCAAACTTACCTGACGCCGTGGTAGGCAACCAAATTAAAAAAAAACAATAAATAAACAAAAAATCGTTTAAATAAAATCTCAGTTTAGTCCAAAAACTTCCATTGATCGATATTTTTTACATAGAAAATAAACAAAATGAAGCAACGTTGACCTTAACATTAAAACAAGCAATACACATTTATATTACGTATTTTTCACAAAAACTATCAAGACTTAAGTACAAATTTAGTATACATTTAATTAAGCTTGAAGAATCTGGGTCATCTTGAAGTCAAAATTAGAATCTAAATTTCGCATAAATCCGAATAGTAAAGATTGTATTATTTCATAAGTATAAATAAAGTGTCGACATATATCAATATTTTCATTTGTAACCTCAGAAGTAATTTCTTTGGATAAAATTTATTATAATACTAGTGAGTACCCGGCTTGCGTTGCAATTCCACTCAAAAAAAGAAAGTGTTTGTGTTTTAATTTTGTTTATTGAAGTGCTTTTGGGTACACAATATTTTTTGTTTCAGTCTGGTGCTTACACGAATAAATCAGAAGGTTTTTCCGAGATGTCACTGTTTGTACGTATTTGATTCTTTTATTTTTAGATTAATTTTTTTTTCTTCAGAAACCATCACGGGTGTGCGCACAACAACTCGCCAATGTGTCATCAAAATCGGATGAATGTTAAAGGAACGCATAGAGGACAAAAAACAAACTTTAATTTTTATATATGTGTCACTTAGTAATTGTGTAACTCCAGTTTTGAAGTTTTGAGAAAATCAAGGATTTGTGAAATGTTCTTAGAATCAAATAACAACCATTAATAACTGTTTGTCCATCAACTGAAGAACTTAATCGTTAGTGTAGTAGTGAAGTCTGTCCGGACACTTTATTTTTATACTGATATTGCAGATACTTCACAATTATTCTGAAAAATAAAGTTAAATATGGGAATATAAAAACAAAAAACAAAGAAATTAGGAGTATATATGGAAGTGTACCATTATTAAACTAATAGAATAACTATGTTAGTTGTAGTTCAGTACTAGTTCTGACGATGACGTAAAGCCGAAATAGCTATCAACTACCTGATCAAAAATTTGTAGAACTAAATACTGTATTATTTTATCCTATTATAATGGAGTTCTACCAAGTAAATGCCAATTCAATCAATAATGGAATAACACCTTTTGAACGTGTTTGAGGTATAAACTCATTCTTCGTAATTTTGGAGTTACACTATTACTATTCTAATTGACACATATATAGATAAGACCTACTGTAAATTAATTGTACTATTCCTATAATCTTCGCGCAAGTGCAAGCAGTGACTTGAAAAAGTTTTATTGGAGTCGGATGAGCGGTATGGCAGTTCATAAGATACGAACAAGCAAACATTGATTTATATATATATATAAAGATTGCCTGTGGTTTTTCAGGACGCCGTTGGTTGAGCACAGTGTTCCCATGTCGATTGATTGTGTCATAAAAACGCAGTGACTGAGTATTGTTTTATTTGAATGGATCACGTTTCGATGATTAGTTCAGCTTTGTTTTTGCACTGTGCGTCCGAGGTAATTTAAAAGTCGAATAGAAGAGCAGTTTGCCAAAATTATATTAATCGATTTAATTTTCATCATAAAATATTTAAAATGAGATACTTTATTTGATTTTTTTTCTAGATTAAATTATCAGCTGAAAAATTGAATCTACTCACTCTTTTATAAGTAATATGGCGGCAAAATTTTAGTATTAGTTATCATGCTAAAACAAATATTCTTCGCAGTGTCAAACGTCCTACACATTACCTGGATGAACAACTTGAATATGTAAGAGCAAAATATTTTCGGCGCATATTGGTTTATCTTATACCACTACTTTGATTTAAAAATATAAAGTTTTAAATAATCAATTTTTAATCCGTTATTATACATACTTACTATTATTTAAGAGTTGAACTTAAAACTAAAAAAATTCAAATCCACGAATTAATATATATTATTTGTCAAACAGATTTATTGATTTCTATTTGAAGATGTTTTCGTTTCTTCATATGGACGATAATCTGCCATTAACCAGATGAACGCGTTGGACATCTTTACATATCAACGACTTTATATCGTATTTCCGGCAAAACTAGAAAGAAACACATGGATAAATGCTTTAAAAAATAGTTCAAACCTTTAGGTAGAGAAATAAGTCAACAGTTTATGAAAATGTCAAGTAGAACACAACGAAATATATTTTTGAAAACAGCTCTAGATATTCAGTCGTTCTATGTATCCCACGTATTTATGCTGCGGTGTATATGAAGACTGGTCACAGACATTTTGCTTGTAAAGTCGTAGATTAAATATTTTTCAGCTTCTTCATTTTCTTCGATTTATTTTAGCAAGAATGCGACAAGTTTAGTTTACTTATTGGCGTATTTGGGAAAACTAATATATATTTCACATAATTCTTCGTTTTTTAATGTTGAAATTGATCTATTTTTAGTAATTGTGAGCGTTTTAACAGATCAACGGCTGAAAAAAAAACGGCTCACGCTGTAAGGATTAAAAGCAAATACAGAGAGAAAATTATTTTCTAAATACTCAATCTTTGATGACATTTTCTACATATCTTTATGGTTTCTAAAAAGTGGTTTTGTATAATGTTTAATTATCATATTAAACCGGTTTGAATATAACAAATTTAATTGTGATATCATAACCTAAGCAACATCAAATACATATGAAATCAACCTTGTATATTGATGGTAAAGTTATAAATAGAGAAAACGCAACCCCTGGCGCGATCAAATATCAAGCAAAATAATATATTGCGCTTTTAGAAACACGATAATATTACGGTTCCTGCTGTGAACTCGTATAAAATAGAATGATAATAATTTTAAAATCACGCAAAGCTTTGTCATATTTATGTTCACTAAATGTTTCAATATGCATTCACGAGCTCAACTCACCCCGTATTCATACGTCATGCTACGTCTTATTTCTAAGTAGGCAAAAAATAATATTGTGATTTCGATGACGGTATCTGTATAAAAATAATGAAATTTATAATAGATGTTTTCATCACTACAGTAACAAAATCAAAAATCATATCGATTTAGGTTTTAAAGGCTAGTTTCAAATAATTTAAGATGTTAAACTGTCAATTCTTGGTGGAAAGGCATTATATTTTAAAAATAAAACACAATTTGTTTGTACGATTTTAGTTGATAATGCTCGCGATGAGTGAAACCTGTCCTGGAGTATATGGCCTCCTAATGGAGGTATCTCAACAGAATTTTTCTATGAGAACTGTTTGTTAATCAGTTGCTCAACCTCTCTTTTTTTTAAAGATAGGATAGAAGGATGAGGCTAGAACAGGAATAGTGGTTAACTAATCGCTCTCGCTACACCCCGTAAGGGTCGAATGGGAGGGAGGGAACTACGAACAGAAATCCATAAATTGATTGAAAGATCAATTTATGAAAACCGTCCTCACCGGGGTTTGAACCCGAGACATCCGTAACCGTAGCCAACGGCGCTACCAACTGCGCCACGGACGCCAACATAATAAACATGTGGAAATAGTACAAAATAATTGTGTTATATAAAATATAATTTAATATTGTTAACATTTGTATAGAATATTGGATTGAATGGCAGCACTGGAAGCCAATAATGGATTTAACCTTTTTTTTAAATCATTTAAATTTAATATCAAACGCGTTTAAACGGAATGGACAATTGGTCAATTAGGAGTTTTATATGTTATTATTTTACGTTATAGAACGTTCGGTAAATTTGTGAAAATTTGGTCTTACGCGTGAGAGAGAAATATAAATACTAAGTGTGTTCCCACCTTCACATTAGACAGGATACTTAGAGGCAAGATAAAATATAGATTCACTTATGTAAGCATTGTCTACTTATGATTTGAAAGTGGCTAAATTTTTATAAGCCATTCTTCAAATGTTTGATAATTATTTGAATAAGTATGCTATACACTAAAAACTGTGATGTATTTTATATTCCTATCAATGTACCATATTATTTATATGCGTTACAAAATGTATTATGAAACATGAGCGTTTCTACTCAGCTGTTTAGTTTTCATCTCAATGCAGTCGAAGTGATTATTTTCGTGTTCAGAATCCTGAAAATCGCAGAAGCATCATTACATTGTTTTATTAAAGTGCACCTAAGGTAATCTCTATGTATCTGATACCACTTCTACCCCCCTGTTTTGCGAAGCAAGCAGCACGAATGCAAATTGTATAATTTGTTACCTGCAACCACGTGTGGCTGCATCAGTGGAAGGTAAGAGGTACAAAAAGACTACATGATCTTGTTTCAAGCTAAGGGCGTGTAAAACATCTCGAAAGAAATCGTATCGTCAATAAACGCTGTGAAATATAACAAATTTAATGAAAAAAATAATACGTCACACAGATGAATTGTTAGTGATTTTTGTTACATTTATACGGAAAACGTGTAGTTTTTTGTTTTAGGTACTAATAGATTATTGATTCTTAAAAATAAAAGATTCAAACTACTTCTCGACAGATTTTTATATTTCAGTATCAATTGTTTAAATTTAAAAGGAAATTTGTATCTTCAAAACAAAACTGTAATGAATATGTTGAACTCAGTTATGGCCTGATAGTTAAAGGTATGTTGAAGTATTTAAATGATTATATGTATTGATTTATTAAAAAAAGATTCTTTATGATGATAAAAACATTCTAAATCATAGCGCAAAGACACACATGAACTTTTATAATTACCACTTTTGTGGAGAAATAGCATAATGTCGCATGGTTTTCATATTTTATAATTTGCAATGTCAAGATGTCGCTTACCAGTTGGCGTGCTGTGCACCTGTCACGGGAATTGAGAAGGAAATATGTTCTTACCTGGAATGGGAGAAAATTGCATTTTAATATAGATAAAGTTTTGAAATAATTACGTGTTTTGAAGCAAATTATCATAACATGTGATTCATGTGCAAAGAAAGTACTGCATTCACGTAGAAGAAGATTTTTGCTCGAATAATATAATTTTAGATACCTAGACATACACAAATTTAAGGTGTTGGAAATAGTCCTCAAATTACAGCAGAACAAATGTTGCCTAATATAGTTTTTAATTCGTATAAAAACATTATTCTGTTATAAATTGATTGAAAAAATCGCATTCCAATTGATATTTATCAAAATATCTCTTTAATGAAACCATATGTCTTCCACCAACCAATCAGATTCGTCTGACAATAAGTATAAAAAATTTTATATAACATTTTAGGATAGTTGATTTTTTTCTCAACAGTTATTTGTCTGATATTTTGACAATATACTATTTAATTGTATTTTGTTGTGCAGAAAAATATTTAAAATTAGCCTATTATTTTCCAAAACAAAGAAACTATTTTGCCGTATCAAAGTGAAACAAATATAAAATAAACAAAATATGGGAAAGCCTATTATGTGATTTCTAGAATAAACTTAACTGTCATTAACAGTGTTTATATGTCGATAAAAAGTATCTTAATTTAAAATACCTATAACTTATTTAATTTACAAAATATTTATTAATAAATAGAAAAAGTGACATGTTTTGTTTCACAAAAATACTCATGTGTATTTTTAAATGTTTTACGATATTTGTAGAATGAAAATTGATGAAAATGATTGCGGATGTGCGCAATTAAAAGAAAAGACTATAGTCCTTTCAGGAGGCATAGATGTGCTTAGGCAGCAATTAGCATAGCGGGTTCTAGTAAAACTTAGGCGGGATGGGGAGTGGAATGCAGGTCGCATGCAGCTCGGGGCCAGGCACCGCCTATCGCCGCCGCCCACCCGTCCGCCCAGCGCCGGTCAGCGGGCACCCCGGCCCCACTATGGCCAATAAGAGCCCACTGAAATCATTGCCAGCTAGACGACAGGCGAGAGATGCGACATTTAAAGCGTCCATCTCATGTTGAGGAAACATTGCCCAGTCACACTTCGTTTCCAAGAATATACTCACAAAACCATTTTTATTGACAATATATTTACACTGTATTATTAAAGTTTACAAACAATTTGAATAAGCAATGTGCATTTCCTGCTTAGTCGATTGCTTGATATTACTTTCATTCGTAACTGAAAATAGTATTCATGTAAGTATTCATTTATGTAGGCTCCATGGCGCAATTGGTAACGTCGTTGGCTACGGTTGCGGATGTCTCGGTTTCAAGTCCTGGTGCGGACATTTTCATAAATTGATCTTTCAATCGATTTATGGATTTTTGTTCGAGTCATGAATATTTGTGATGTCTAAAACTCCCTCCGACTTATCCGATCCTCAAAAACGGAGCGTAGCGAGAGCGACTAGCTAATCACTAGCCTTAGCTCTATCCTTCTATCGCTACTCTCTTCTAAAAAAAGAGAGGTTGAGCAACTGAGTAACACGCAGATCTCATAGAAATACCTCCATTAGGACACCATATGTTCCACTTTAGGAGCGAACATGGTAAAGAAAAAACATTTATCTTCTTTTGCAATTGAACTTTTGAAAATAAAACATACACCTGTCCGAGCTCGTTAATTGATTATCAATTTTACTCATATTGCGAACGAATGTACACGAATATTTAAAATGGCGATCTATTTGAAACAATAAACATTATATTTAATAGATATTCATTAAACTGTAGGACATTGTATTGTAAGCATATTTTACTAACAATTAAATAATGTTTGATACAATCAAAAAAATGTGAAAAAATTGAGCTGTGTATCCATAATCGTACAATAGATGTAGGATGGTAGTTCCGATGATTTCGTATAATATTCTGTTAAAAATCGCTTTTTAAGTATTTTGAAATTTATTTAGGGTTGTATTAAAGATTGTAACGCTAATAATTGATTCCGGAGTCGATGGTAATGAAAGTATAACAATGTGAAAACGAATACAAACGGGTTTTTTGAAGTCAACAGTAGGTTTATAATTTTATTTAAATGTCATAATACTACTAATAGAACACGATGCAAGATATATGTTGGTTTTATTTATTTAAGTTGCGTGTTGTGTTTTTGAAACTTTGTAATTAAAATTAAATCAAAGATTCATAGCGTGAGTTAGTTTGTACATACGTACACATAAAATACAGGTATGAAAAAAATAAAATTTTAAATTTTATAACAATCAGGTTTTTTTTAAAACATATGAATTTATTTACTTTGCTATAAAAGCAAATGTTAGACATGGAATGGCGAAAATGCCAAGTGTCTAAAAGTAATAAAAAAATTCCCAAATCTTTTCAGAAGTTCAATAATGGAACCTACTGAACAAAAAAATATATTTTAAATTAATAATATTGATCGTGGTGTAATAAGAGAGGAAATAAGCATGTAGTTATTAAAAAATAATAATGTGAAAGAAGATTTTTCGATTTTAACAAATAATATCTGCCATTCTTGATAAACGGGCAACTATTGATGTAAGGATGTTAGTAATTATACCAAAATAATTAATCTTTTTAAATGTATTTATTGAAACATAATTACATGAAAACTTTCTTAACAGGTTTCCAATCAAAATAGAATAATCAAAAATATGATTCTATTCCTCTCACAGCTTTCTTTGTCTCATACCAAAAGTCTATTTTCGTCCTTCCGGTAAGCAAAAGCTGCGACGCTTGGGAGGCGTTGCGCTGGCTGTTGCGGTGATGAGAATAATTGCCAGTGACAGCTCGGGAAATAAGTGCCCCGCAGAACGAACGTACAATATCATTAAGAAAGTATATATGAGTTATTATTGTATTATAAATATAGGCGCACACTTGCCTAAATGATTTTTTTTTTTTTACCGATTTTTTTTGAGAGTGTCAAATCAATTGTACATTTGATGATTTTATTGTATAATAAAAAATAACAAAATCCTTTTAAATACGTCTTAAGCATGCAGATCGAAAACAGCTGTTTCCGTTTCTTTTTGAATGATATCATTAAATAACTCGATTATTTCTCGATTAAATGAAGGTGCAAGTGGAAACAATATGAGCTCCAAGGTACCAAGGTGATAAACATTCCAAAAGTAATGAAAGTCACGACGAAGGTAAACCGGGTGAGTAGTTGTTTGAGCTGCAATCCTAATCAAACATTCTTAACGAAAACACTTTTTTCCTTTTATTCTGCAGTTAATACACAAAAAATTTAAACACAATTGATTCTTAGAGTAAACTTTACAGCTGAGATACTACTGCATCAAGTAAAACTAGCTAAACAGTAACCGTTCTGTTTGTAAGAATTTTGCTCATATTTGAATGAAATCGTGTATAAGTTTTTATGCATCGACTGTATAAACAAGACGTCACATATTAAAAGCATTGATTTAACTATCAGTAAATAACTATTTTATTTTCCATCAATATTTAGAAATTACGTCATCAATTTTACATAAAATATCTTCATAATAATTGTATTATCGCAAAAGTTATAGCTCAGGGCAGTTATCACATACACATGTAGGTATGAAATTTTCTAGTGACTAATACGTCGACGGTGTATATAAACAATGCACACATTTGTGACGTGATACAAACAAACAACAATCAGTCTGTTAGTATGGAAACTAAAGAACAGCTATTTTAAAAAATAAAATACAATAAATTTTTACTACTTCCACATGTTTATAATGATCAGGACAGGTTTCACTCATCACGAGCATTATTAACTGATAAAAATACAAACATAACAGGCGTATTTATATAAAATTGAGTGTTAAATATTAAGGTATATAAAACAGTTTTGCCTAATTCAAATTTATTGAATGAGCAAACCGTCTTTGCATCTTCTGATTTGTTATATCCGATTCATTAATTTGTATTATACCTATAATGTTATTTTTTTTTATATTGTGACTTGTAAGAATTGATTGGTCTCTTTAATTTTTGTTTTTCAGATATAAAAATTTGGTGGATGCTCCTAGCTGCTCTGCGTTCTTCACTTACGATGGCTGTTAATTGTTAATATTAATAATATATTTAATATTTCATTGTTTTAAATGGTTCACTAATTTCTTCTTAAAATTTTCCCAACTTGCTATTTGCTTAATACATCAGTATCGTCATTAAAAATTGTTGCTCAGTTAATGGATTTTTAATGTAGCTATATTTGTAATTTCAGATTAGTATTTATTGATTTGTAAGAGGTCCATAACATTTTAATTGTAGAGTATTTTATTTGGTTTATGTATAATTTGTTTGATGATCAGTAATTTCTTGTCTTCATGTTCATGAACCAACTGTTTTATATACTCACTTTTAAGGTGTTAACTGTCAATTCTTGGTGGAAAGACATTATATTTTAAAAAATAAAACACAATTCATTTGTACTATTTCCACATATTTATAATGATCAGGACCGGTTTCGCTCATCACGAGCATTATCAACTGATAAAAAAACAAACAAAACAGGCTTATTATTTATATAAAATTGAGTGTAAAATGTTTTATATACCTTAATTTTTAACACTCAATTTTACATAAATAGACCTGTTATGTTTGTATTTTTATCAGTTGATAATGTTCTTGATGAGTGAAAACGGTTCGGATCATTATGAACATGTGGAAGTAGTACAAATTAGCTGTGCTTTACTTTTAAAATATAATGTTTTCCACCAAGAATTGACAGTTAACATCTTAAAAGTAAATAACAACTACTTTAGATGTTCAGTATTTTTTCAATACTGTCATCTATGACGGGCGTTCCCACTTGTATTTAAATAGTCATTTTCAGAGTTGTTTAATATCAATGAAGAAAATGAGACGTTAAGTGCATGCAAGGCTTTCTAAAGATTTATTTAATTCGTATTTAATTGTGCAGTCGGTGTACGCTCGCAGTAATGTTTTGTGGATGGTTGATCGGAAGCTCATTATTTTCACCGCATCTAGGTTTACGTCTAATACGTGACTAGAAGTGAGAATTATTTTGTCGGGCCTCTGTCACTTTTGGCCTTTGTGGTCGTACACACATTACGGCAGTGGTGGATAAATTACACTACGCTTAATTATTATTTGTGATGGATTCTTTTACATATAGGTTTAATTATGACGATTTCATTCAAAAACTCTTCAGTAAAACCACATTTACAATACATATATTTATGATCAGTGAGACATAACCGATTGGTAAATATTTTTTGCTTGGTTGAATTGGTAGAACTCCGTTATAGTGGTGTAAAATATCAAAGTATTCAGTTTTAGTACTTAAGGGTATTTTAAAAAATAAAACACAATTCATTTGTACTACTTCCACATATTTATAATGATCAGGACCGGTTTCGCTCATCACGAACATTATCAACTGATAAAAATACAAACATAACAGGCTTATTTATATAAAATTGGGTGTAAACATGAAGGTATATAAAACTGATGGTTCATAAACTGAGACAAGAAAATACTGCTTAACAAACAAATTATACATAAATCAAATGAAAGAGTCTACAATTAAAATGTTATGGACCTCTTGCAAATCATTAAGCCTGTTATGTTTGTATTTTTATCAGTTGATAATGCTCGTGATGAGCGAAACCGGTCCTGATCATTATAAATATGTGGAAGTTGTACAAATGAATTGTGTTTTATTTTTTTAAATATAATGTCTTTCCACCAAGAATTGACAGTTAACACCTTAAAAGTGACTTAAGGGTATAGTGTAGTATTCAAACGTTTAACATTTAAACCGAGCTAAAATAAGTTTAAGTATAATTCTGCCGATGGCGTAAAGCCAAAATAGCCATCAATAAAATTTGTAGAACTAAATACTTTGATATTTTACTGAATCAATATTTTTTGGTTTTCGTCCTACACGGTTGCTGGATTACGGTTTTGAATCCTGAAGTGGGATTTTTTTTATTGATTTGCACCCAAACGTATGTATATCTTTGAGGTTTCCACATCAGCCCATCTACAATTTATTCTACTCTGATGACCAGTTAAGGAGAGACTAGTTAATTTCTTATCCCTTTCTAACCAAATTTTTCTTTTCCAGCTATTGTTAATCAATTAATGTTGAGATGCTTAAACAGGAGTGCATTAGGTACACATTGGTGGTGGAAACGGTTAGAAAATATACTTATAAAAGAGGTAGGTAATAATGGATTGGTTGGTAATAATATTTACTTAAAATACTGACCGTTTCGCATGAATTAATGGGTATTAATTTGAGTTATTATTGACAAATTATGTCACTTTTAAAGTGGTAACTGTCAATTCTTGGTGGAAAGGCATTATATTTTTTAAATAAAACACAAATTGTTTGTACTACTTTAACATGTTTATAAAGATCAGGAACGGTATTATCAACTCATAAGTTACATCATAGTGAAAACAAATTGCTTTATTTAAAAAAATAAGATATATTATGTACTGACCAGTAGATGCTGACTTAATTTGAATGAAAAATTATTTATTTAACAAATCAAAAACTTAAGTTAGATTTGACTACATTAAATCAGGTTATATGCACTGTCTGTGCCACTGGCAATGATATATCAACGAAGCGACTGGCTGTTTATAGTGAGTGTCGAAATAAAAACATTAGTAAAAGTCTTTTACATTGATGCGATCCGGTGTTAGACACTGGCCGGAGATTGAAATGGAAAAGTTTCTTGTGTCAGTGGGTGGTTTTAAATTTAGGTCGGTTTGTTTATATTTACTCGAGAGGTTTGGGGTAAATTGAATGAAAGGTTTTCTCGCAATTCAAAAAAGTACTGAAATAATGAATCAAACAAAAACTCTACTTATAAACATTAACGACTTTACATCTTTTAGAATATTTTGAATTAAAAAACATCAAATGTTTTGCATTATATTATACATCAGCTAGCCTGGTAACATCATTTGAGTTGGTTTTGCTATTAAATGTTCAAGCCATGGCTTAAGACTTACATATTGAGTGTATACGATTTTCGGAAATTTTACTACCTCGTTAACATAGTCATGCCGTTTTGATAAAAGAATATTTTACTTTCAACGAAAAACACTGTTGTTAATTATGAAAACATGTCTCTCTAGACTTATTCATTATTGTGATTAATTTAAGCGTTTTTCGTAAATGTAAATGGTTTTTTTAGTCTGGTAGTCAGAAGATTCAGTTGTTTTAGGCAAATTAAGAATGTATTTATACATTTTTTTTTACAAATGTTTTGATAAAAATCTTACATCAAATTGTCAACTAGTTGAATTCAATTTTCTTGATATGGTCTAAAATTATTTTTGTATTCCACGCAAGTTAGTTTTATATTTTTGTCTCAAAGAACCCAGAATTTAAAAAAAAAACAGAAATGACAGAATGGAAATAATTACCTCCTATTTCGGGTGGTTCATTTCGTCCTTTAGAAGCACTGACAGAGTATCAAATCTATACACCTATCCTTTTCTAACATGTTCAAACGCTATATTCATTTGCAACGGGAAGAAAGGGATATAAATAAACCTGAAAGGTCTGCCTCTAAAAGCCCAAGCCATATTGCCTCGCTGGAAAACTTTTAAAAACTTTTCTTTGCAGACCCATTAGGTATACGTATGTACCAAGCGACTACAGCGTAGAAGCCGTAGGTACTACGGATACAGCTACGACGTAGAGGTATAATATCGTAGGCGCTTTGGTACCAGAAGAGAAGTGAATTGTGCGCGAAAAATCAATGGCTATGGTAAAATTCTCACGAATATTATCATAAAGAAAAAAGGAATCAGTGTTTTTCCATTTTCGGATGGGTAGACGTAAAATCTTTTACGAAAATTCTCTGTTTCAGGTTGACGTTATAATAACATTGATATTAAAAAACTTCTCGAATTATTATCATTTTTAAATACTGTAAAAACAACTATTTTTGACTTAATATAAAGAAATATTATTTTTAATATTGAAAATCTTTACAAAAAAGCTTTCATCATTTTTTAACATTAATTAAACATTCATTAGGTATATTAATCACTTAACATAATATTAAAATTTGGGTTTTCAAGCAAATAAACCTTTGTGTCGAAAAAGTGTTGTAAACTAAAATGTAAAATGACAATAGCCTGTGATTTCAGTCAACATAATTTAAATATAATAGTCCTATTGTTATACACTGTAACAATGTAACTGATTTTAATAACTAACTAAGAATATCTCGGAAGTCAATAATCAAGTTACATTTTTTATATTTTGTTATATTGTATGTATTGGAATGTAGATACACTGATCTCATTCCAGAAATCTACTTGAAACATGGATGAAATCCTGTGTTTTGAATGTAATATGTAAAACAACGAAACTAAATAAAACTTTATGATACACATAAATATATAAACTATTGATTTTGTCCTCTAATAAGAATTAATTATGAGGTTAATTCGAAAACTGCGAATTCATATCCGAGTAATAGTTTCATAAAGAAAATGAGCTTAATTTTGGAAAATATTCGATATGTCACTGTCAAAATAACGCACTTTTGGTTACCGACTGTGAAAATTGACTACCAGTAATTTATTTGATGACATATTATAGAAAGATGAATTATCAATTTCAAATTTGCCGCTACAGTTTTAAAAATTTAACTAGCCACAATATTGCAAGTTTTCAGATGTCTTTTTCTGAGCGAGCATGTTAAAAATGTCATGAAAACTCAAACAGACTTATTTTGACAAAATTCAAATTAAAAAATTGTATAATTAAAAGCTTTATGATTAGTTTTTTGCTGCTAAGCAATAAATGTAATTATAACGTAAAAATAAATATAATAAAACTTGCACCTCTGAAATAAAAACATATATATTTTTTTCTTGATAAAACTTTATTATGTCTATGTGTATTTTATATTGATTTGTTGAATCTTTTTGTATATGATATGGTTTCAATATAAATAACAATAATTTTACATTGTTTTTACCCGTAAACTAACAAAAAATTACACAGTTAAATGTATTTTTTTGAATAAAAATTGTAGATAAAGCGTTTTTGAATATGATTTTGGTGTTAGGTATATTAATTGAAAGATTAACATTACATTACTACTATTAACATATTGTTAAGCTTTTAGGATGTTATTTCATGAAGATTAAAATCAGATAGATGATTTCTAGAAAATTTTCCATTTCGACACGACGTGCTATTATATTAATGTATTTACGAATGTTTTTTATTTGTAATTATTCTAAAAAACACTTTCATAGCAACAATTACAGAGACTAATGATTAAAAAGCGTATCAAGTGTTAATAAATGAGAAATCAAAAAAAAAGTTATTTACTGCTTTTATGAAAAGTTATTATTCGATTAAATACAGTACCTATGTAGATCTTTAAGGTAAAAAGGAAATTTTTTTGCGAATAAATAAAATATTACAGATATTGAATAACCGCAGAACTAATTAAAGTTTTTCAAAACTAATTATTTAAGTTATATGTGAATCAAATTAATATTTATAATTTGAAATAATTTTGAAAATCAGTTATCTTTGAATTGAAAGACAATCAGGTGAAATGAATTAGCTTAAAAAAATTAAATTCATCAATCTTATTACTTGCGTATACCTTGAACCTGGCATATAAAAACAATAAAACTAAGACGTTAAAACAAAAAATCGTTAAAACCTGTACTCATAGCTGTTTTAAGTTGCCGCACTCAAAAAGTTTCGATAATATCATGAATACAAGTAAAACGACCAGCAGGGGATTTCCCTCGAACGCCGTCGCTAACTGCGTGCGGCGGCAACGAGCCGACGGCAGGTTTATTTAAAATTAAACTGTGTCGAACATTTAATAATTACTCACTATTCACAATCGTAAACTTCACTTTAGGGTTTGAAGTAAACAGTTCAAGGCGATAATCACTCACAAACAAAAATATTGAAAAACTGTTTATTTCTGTTGAAATGCAATCAAAACTGCAGTTGTTAACTTTAGAACTGTCAAAAAAACTTTCAAGGCGGCCGCATCGATTTCGTTTGTTGGAAAAAGTTACTTAAATAACAGCCGAGTAGTTCAGGAACAACAACAACTGCTAACAACAAGAAGTAAGTAAGTAAACTTGGGCGGGAAAGTCGGTGGAAACTTGCGCGACTTGAAAAATTCCCGTTCATCACCGAACAAACTTCAAAATATGGGTCCAATGAAGTCGGGACTCGGGGAAACCCCTCGTGCCGTGAAAATGTCCTACCTTATCCTAGACGCATACTCCTCACTCGATGCACCACACACGGAGAACGATGTCCTCGGCACTTATCCGCCGTTGGACGTTGGGCTTCAACTTTGGTCTTTCAGAAATGCTGGAAGAGATACGTCGGCAGCGAGTAGTTTGCCGAAGGTTTCCGACTAATTCCGAGAGCGTCCGAGGGAGTTTCTTTGGGCGGGGGCGGATAGAAGAAGGTGGGGAATGTGGCCCGCTATTGATTGCCGCCTGGGTGGAGCATATTACTCGGACGGAGGTGTCTATTTTTTTTAGCTCGTGTAAGATGTTGAGTGACGTGTGATCAAATACGTCTATTTTAAAATCAACCTCACATAAGAGTGAAATATTTTATAAAAAATTGCCAAATTGAGATGATTATTTTAAATTTTGATTAAGACTTTTCCTTAAGCGGGAGAGCAAAATCGGTACAATTATTTAAGAATTGAAACGGGTTAAACTAGATTTTTTATTAGTGGACCTGTTTGTAACAAATAATAAGCTGTTTTAATCAATATAAAATATTCGAAAAAATTTATGGATTTTCAACGGATTAAAATAAAATAGCTGTAGTTAAAGAATATGAATGTATGATTTGGAATAGTTTTAAAATATTGGTATTGAAAAGAATATTTTTTACAAAATCTTGCACACATATAATTATAATTATTTAATAGAGATAGAAAATTACTGAAATTCGATTATTAAATTTATTGATTATTAGCAACGTAACTCAATTTTTTTACTTCTTTTAAATAATAAAACAATTGGACTACATATAACTCTAGATTTATAATATGACTGATTTTTATTAGAGGACAGAATTTCTACATTTATAGTCTTCTTTTTAATAAGGTAAAATATCAAAGTATTTAGTTCTACAAAATTTCATTAGGTAGTTGATAGCTATTTCGGCTTCTATATTCAGAACAATTTTTTTTTTAAATTCAAGTTTTTTTTATCGAAAATCTGTAAATCAATAAAATACATTAATATGGTTATTTGGTTTATTTTATTAGAAAGAAGTCAGGTATTTAAGTATTAATATTTATTTTAAGTTTATTTCATAAAGGCTTGTAAGTGTAAAGTGTGGATGTCCAGGATAGGATTGAGAAAAGTGGTAAGAGGTGGGTGAGTTAGGCTAGAGCGGAGTTTGGTGAAGTAGGAAGGCGGCTCAGTTCGCTTCTTGTTGCCTTCGTCGGCAATTAATCCGTTCGCTTAATAGAATCCACTTGTAGACGTTCGCCCATGTTTGAATAGTTGCATATTTGCTTTTACGCTGACATTAGACGGATATTTTAAAAGCAATTCTAATTATTATTTTCCATTGTGTTACAGAATTAAACAATAAGAAGATTTTATCGGTGACATAATTTGAGTAGCTACTTAGTTTGATAAATTAGAAACAGATACTGAAGATTTATAATTATTTTATTTAAAAACTTCGCGAGTACGTTTATTAAAATACTTCTTAAATAGGATAAAAATAATATTGAACACAATAATCAATCAAGTGAACGTAGAATAAATATGGTTTTGCATTGTTGCAGACTTCATTTTTAATATAAAATTAAAATGATATCTTAGTTATTCTGTGAAGTGAAATAACTAAGCTATCGTTTTTAATTTTAAATTTTATATTGTTATAGACTTGCTTAAATTGATATGCATAAATGTCTCTTGATGGATATAATCAAGTCATGCCCATAAAACAAAAGAATTTTGAATATAAAAACATAAAATGAAAAGAGTAGAAAAAACATTTCCACGGTTTTACAATTCTGATATTATGTTTTTTAATACATATTAACAAAACCATTTTAAGCAATATGCTTGTAGCGTAGTCGTGCCATAAAATATTCATTTCATTCAGCAACATAGAAGCATGTTGCCTCTCCAACGTCCTGAAGAAGACTACCTTCACGAAGGCTTTGACGCGCGCACGCGCCTCCTGCCTCCCGCTCAAAGCTCTTTCCACCCCACTCAAAACTTTTTACACACACATTCAAACGTCCACAGCACAACCTCCACTTTTTGCCGTGTCGGAAAAGTGGGGGCTGAAAACTTTTCCGAGCCCCCACGGGTGGTAAGGTGGTGTGCTAGCAGACTCGGAGGCTCTATTGCAGGGTTGCCTGAACTTTTTATCAAAGCCTCGTATTTGTATTTATGATTCGTTGAATTTGGAGTGTTTTTTCAGGAGTAAGTAAGTTTTTCCCCGATATTTGGTTGCGTATTTCTATTACCTTAGAGTACGATTTAAAATACACATAAATAATATATATAACCTGTGGTAGAGCAAGCTTGTCGATGTTCTGTTTCGAGTACAATATTTAGGGTTTTTAAAGTATTATTTAATGCTTTTTTATCGTAATAAAAGTAATAAAGACAACCGCTTAGAGATTTTATTTTTTATAAATATGGCGCGTCGTAATTTTGAATCGGTATTACTATATTAATATTTAATTAAATATCAAGATTCCTTTAGAATTTTCTTGCTTTACTCATTGGTACACATTGCTTATTGTCAAAAGAATTGAAAAATCTTGAATCGAGTTAGCAATAACTTATTTTAAAACAACACCGGTAATACAGTATATAAATGCTGTTATCAAAAATATTAAACTGTTTTTTTATTAAGTCAGTGTTTAAGTATTTAATTTTTTTGATAATTGGATGCACGAAAATTATTATTAAAAGATAATCTACTAAATCGATGTTTTCAATAAACTGTTTTACTCGAATATTTGTAACTCTCATAACAATTAAACGAATAAATAGATAAAAAAATAATTGATGAATTAGTGTAATTGTTGAAAGAGTGTATAATTTTCGCACAAAATTATGCACTGGTGAAATTTATCAATCATAAAGTTTCACTTTTTTAAATATGACATAATAAATACATTATTTTAAAATGTTCCTCTGCCAAAACTATATTAATCATTTTTCAATTAGGAATTGAATTTTTATTTTTAGTTTTATTTCTACAAACTGCGGCTAAATAGACTTCTGTAATATCGATATATTTTTCAATTGTGTATATAAAATAGTCTGAAGAATATTTGTTGATTGTAAAGTAATTCACGGATGTAATTATGAAAATGTGAGTAGGAGCCTTGCTAACTCTGCTGTGTAGATAGACATGAGGCCTGGAGATGTAGGCTTCACTCTTTGTCGAGGGTGTAGGTTACCTTTAGCCCTAACTCCACCTTACCTGGTTTAGCACGCTAAGCGGGTATTTATGGCCGGTTCTGGCGCTTCAGTTTGTATAAAATGCAACCGAAGTGTGCTCGTAAAAAAGCTCGCCCCACAACTTGCGGTTGCTGCCTGCTAAATATATTAAAGAGCTTCGCAAGAGTAAGAATTTTAACTAATCTGCAGCAAGGAAATCGTATTTTACACGATAATTAATCACGTTACTGTATTATTCAAAAAATAATTATTTTTTTTCGTTATAATTAAATGGTTAAATCATTTAGAATACAAATATTTAGTAACGATGTTTATTTTGAAAAATTTAATCGAAAGATTAAAATAAGATTTTTTCCCAACAACAGAATAAAAGGTTAGAATGAAAGTAATAATTGTTACATACGCATACACAATAATACGGCTGGAATACATTTTTAAGATTAAAGTCGTCATAAAATATAATTCTTAACTTTTATTACTTTAATAATTTATATGCTACTTAAAATTTTAAAAAGTTATAATAAATTATTATGTTTCAGTAAAAAAAGGAAAACATAAATTATGATGATGAAATACATGGAAATGTATAAAATTTCAACAATTCAAATTTCATCAAGCACTCTCAGTCGATACCTTAAATTAAATTATAAATTACGATGGTTAAATAAATATTTCATCGTTATACGTTTTGATTCATAATAATTTACTATAGATGAAATACTGATATATTATAGTTGGCAAAATCGGTTTCACTCAGAATGCTGGAATTCTAAGCTCACTGTCTGAAATCAATCCTGATCATCATAAAAACTGTCGAATTTGTTTTATGTTATATTACAAGATAAAAAGTACATATTAGATTTTATTATTTATATTCTATAATTAAAAGAAACTATTATTATTAAAAACTAAAATTGAATATTTCCAGTGAGCGGTGACAAATATTACAGTGTCTTACAATGAGATGTTGTGGACGTGCCACTGAAATATTGAAACCTTCGAGGTACGTAGCAAATTCAAAGCTTCACCGTCTTGTATTATATCACACAATTTAACGCAGCAAGAAGTCCAGGCAAATTGAAATTCGACATCAGAAACAATACAGCTAAATTAATGACCGCGTCGCAGAGCTATTCATACGCTCGTATACCATCTCTCTCTGTGCTCGCTCAAACGATTTGTGAAACCAAATGATGCATGTGTTGAAATAAATATTAGATATAACTTAGCACTCGAGTAAATCCAGTCCGGTAGCCGACTGGTCAAGTGGTAGGTCGTTCTACTTTGTGGTTCGACTCAGGGTCTATGTTACTCATACGTATTTTTTTCGATAAATTGTAGATTTGTGTTCGAAGGTATAGATGTCTGTGATGTGCTTATACCTTATTACCAAAACTTTTATCTGAGTCTCATAACAAGGTATAGAAAAAGCGATAATTATTTTCTTTTCTTCGCCAAAAAGAGAAGTTGAGTTATTTATTTAAAAAAATATATATAAATAGCTGGTTTATTCCACACGTGTTTTGCCTTTGTGTGAAACATCTTTTGAACAACAATTTATGATAAAATAGCGTTTTTTTTACGTACTGGCTACATTAATATTTTCAATGAAGTCGGTGGTAACTTTACAGAAATATTTTTTTATATAATATAACGTGGCACCACTAGTAAAATAACAGAGATGTCAATTTTCATTTTATAATAAAAATGAATTTCCATAGAGTTACCGCAGAAACAATCGATTTTATTAATGTTCTCGAAACGGCAATTATTGTTGAGAGAAAAAATCTGCATAACAAATGTAATTGTAACGAAAGTAATTATAAGCCAAGTGTTTATAGTAAACTAACTTGATAAAAATATCATCTATAATATCATCCTCCGGAATGTTCTTCGAAACTGTGAAAAAAATAGAATGTCGAATGCATTCGATAAAACAATTTTGAATGAACTCTCTTCCTATATAATAATAACACTATAATAATTACTCCTCATTTCATATTTATATACAGACCAATCGCTTAATTTTGATTTCATAAAGTCTAACACTATTTTTGTGAAGCGAAAAAATGATGTGAACGCAAGTAGGAAAGTCGAATGAAAACTTGATGGTCATAGCTAATATTATACATTGTAGGTCAATACCTACAAAGCAAGTGTTCATCATCAAAATATGGATTTATTTGAGAACTGATGTTGAACATGGTCATTTATAGAATATGCATTATTTATATTCATTAATATAAAGTCATTCTTTTGTCTATGCAAAACAAAATGAATATCGATTTCATTTAATTGAAAAATAATAGATAAACAAGTGCATAATCAAACTTATTTTTACAGATATATCAAATTGCCTGCCAGTAGTGATAAATATAGTACTGAACTCTCTGGAAATTGTCAATGGCTTTGTTTATGGCAGTTGAAAATGGAAGTTTGGAAACAGAAGTTAATAGGCAAAATTGATGGCTAAGGATGCAATATCTAGGCCGGAGAATCTGGAAAAGTAAAGCAATAAGTAGACGCACCAAACTGCGTCTAGTACTTTCGCTAGTTTACTCCATATGTCTTTACAGCGTGCAGACTTGGACTCTTAAAGTCAAAGACAACAAAACGGCCAGATGCATTTGAAATGTGGTGCTGGAGAAGGATGCTGTATTTTCCTAGGACAGCCAAACGCATCTATCCTGAACGAACAAAAAGGATGCGACGAGCCTCACCTTACCGATGGTCTTCAGAGAAGAGTAGTGCAGAAACTAGTGGCAAATGATCGTTAAAGGGAATTAAGTTGTTGCTATAAGCGAAAGTCATGACCCTCACTAGTGAGGAAAACTACTAAAAAGAAGAATATTTTTTTTATATGTAGAGTATATAATTAAGGAAATTTGAACTTTGGTTTGATGCTAAACAGTTTTTTGAATAAAAAATGTCTTAATGTACCTAGGTATTTACTTTATGAGAAGAATAAAGTTGTAAATTTGATATTTATTAAAAAATTGCAGAAATAGTGCGTAAAGTATATCTACTTAATATTTTCCCCGCAGAATTTCATTTATGTAACGGACGCAGCGAAATAATAACTACCCTTAGCCGTCTTTCACACCCCATCAGGGAGTAGGTAGGAGAGAAATAAATGATTAATCGCCACTCACTAGGCGGTTTGTTTGATTTAACAAACTAAACTTATTTCTGGATTAACTACTAATAATATTGCATAAGCACTATTTCTAAACCCCTTCACTTCGCTTGACTCTCGCTATGGAAAGGAGTTATCACAAAGAGAAACCAACAGAAATGTTTACATGGACAGGGGTTTTAAAAAAATGTAAATAAACAAATGTTTTTTTGCTTTCTATTACACCACAAACAAAAAAAATTATATTTCATTTCATATTTCGATTATTTTTTGTTTATGATTTTTGAAATATTGCGGTGATTTATTTTGGCTTGCAATATAGGTACAGATCATATATTTATATATATATATATATATATATACATATATAAAATTTGGATTATTGAGATGTTGTACACTTCCATGTATTTTGTCACTAACGACCCGGGTTTCGCCTTTCGGCATCTTCAGGCATTCGAGCGCACGAATGGACTCGAACTGACAGACAGAGTCTAACGTTTATATAGAAGATACAAATATGACAAATATTATTTACGAGATAAAATATTATACGTCTAGGATCCACACTGATACCTGAGTTAACATTTCGAGAATCGCCATAATCCTTATTTTGTAAACAACACATTAACAGAGTGGCGAATTGCCGCTTTCCAACTACTATTAGAATTACCAGTGATTTTACAATTATAATAGCATTGTGGGTTTCGACGGGATGCAATTCGACGAAAGGATAAATATATACAATCATTCCACATTTAGTGACATCTGTTAGGTGTTTCAACGTATAGGATACAGCAGCGGGGAGTTTGGAAGGTTCAGCCAAGATTCCTTGTCAATTCTGAACGAACAGCTGAACCTTCCAAACTCCCCGCTGCTGTATCCTATACGTTGAAACACCTAACAGATGTCACTAAATGTGGAATGATTTTATATATTTATCCTTTCGTCGAATTACATATATATATCTTAGCTAAAGTTTAAGTATAGTTCTGACGATGGTGTTAAGCCAAAAATAGCCATCAACTACCTAATGAAATTTTGTAGAACTAAATACTTTGTTATTTTATCCTAATATAATGGAGTTTTACCAAGTAAATGCCAATTAAATCAATAACTAATATTACTTTTTACACACCACAAGCTTTTTGTCGGTATTTAAATTATATATTATAATGCTGAGATCTACATTTTAACTAAGTATTTTGTTAATTAAGTCAACGATGATAGTTTTGCAGAAATATTTTTTATATTGTTTGATTTCCTGCTAAATAGCCAATTACAAATGGCCGTCCACGGGCCGGAGATTACTTATCTTTCGATTGACCGCTCCCCACACTCTTTGGGGTCAGTACTGTTTGCTTATTAGGCCAGAATAAATTAATTGTGCGAATGTCGACCGTTGGCAGAGAACTAATCTATCATTCTGCCGATACAACACAATCTTTGGTTTGAGTTGCTCAGGTGCCCGTGGCGTTTGTATGACCAAATCGAACAACTTTTGACCGTGATCAAAATTATTATTATGCGGTCGGCAAAATATTTAAACAAACCTTTACGACGTGGGTAATTTATGATGAATCAGTGTGAATTTTAAAGTTTGTGATCGGGGACTATTTTCAACTGTTTCGGCAGTATCGGAGGTTAAAGGATCAAATATGCAAAATGAAATACTACCATTGTAACTCTGTAAGAAGTTTATATTACACAATGATTTTATTGTAAAACCAAAAAAATTACGACAAAATACGCTTAATGAATTGTTTTGAAATACAAGTAATGATAATTTTTTCAGGTTAAGTTGAGTAATTAAAACATTTTTTTAGCAAGCTTTTCATAAAGCGCTGCGCAAAAACGTATTTGCTAAACTGTTTCAAAGACACGGTATGTAGATTAGAAAAATTTCGTCTCAGAGTGAATAGAAAAGACATTTTTTTAACCATGTCTGTTACTGATATAGACTAGAACTCATTGTATGTGATTTGTTTAACCTATCTTTTCAGAGAAGGTATTAATAGAACAATGGGATATTTAGAATGGACAAAGTTTGCTTCCTACCGCTCCACTGATTAAAACATCGCATAGAATTGTTTAAAATTCATAAATCGATAAAAAATCAAAGTAGGAATGTATATTTTTGAGAAAACCATTGAATTAATTTACCACTATTAAAACTAGAAATCTTGATCACAAGAAATTATTATTTACTATACACACATCATTTCAGAGTTTGAATCACCTTGGTATTTTTTGTTAAGTTTAAGTTTCATTTGGGTCCAGAACTGAAATCGCCCAGCGTTAACGACAATAATTCGGAGAATCGGCCGACTGTTGCCAAGGCCGATCGTTCAATAGCCGCCGGGCACGTCCGCTGGACGAGTCCATTTTTGTCGGAAAGGGGTAGCTCCGACGATGCAGGGAGTTTTTTTAATTGTATGTGTGGACAGTCGATTACGATCTGTCGAGCCGGGCGAGTTGCCGGCCTCATGGCGGCGAAGGTGACGATGTGAATTGTTTGTGTTTGTTTTGAAATTGGAAGTAATTTAAAATCGTTTGTCGTGTCATTTTTATTATAACTTAAAGTAAATTCCGTTGCTAAGTAAATGTAAATGTAGAATCAATTTTATGTGTTAGGAATAGTATTTTTGTGTATTGTAAACCACCGCATCTTCGATGAAAAATAAATAAGTGTTGAACCGGATTTGAAATAGTGTTTGTTTGAGATCACAGCCCTTCCAGGACGTTCGATAACCAGCCATTCGCCTCTCTTCGATCCGGGTCTTCTCAAGTTATTATTATTAACGTTAGCGTTAAAAAATAAAAATAGTACGACGCATTACAGCAGAAAATGGCAATGACTTGTTTTTCAAAGCTACGACGTATTCATTTCTACTATATAGCACAAAACATACGTAGCAATCTGTACGTTTGTATGTTCTGTCGGTCACAATGAAAAGCAACAGAAAAAATTATAACGAATTGTTGCTTATCAACCGCTTTATACTAAAATAATCCGTCATGTCGTCATAACGACTCAATCTGTGCAAATGTGTCAAGTTGAATTTTTTTAGCGACTAAAAATTTGTTATAATATAAATGTCACATATTATAATTTTTCATGCCAATCGCAAAATTATTACAAAATCAAAAGATTGAGTAGAAAATTATCCGTCATTTAAAATTATAAAACTTAAAACAGTGAAATCTTCATTTTGTAGCCTTTAAAAGAAGTATGCACAAAAGGAAGAGAAAAGCGTGAATGAATTAATATAAGCGATCCCTATTTTGAGTAACGCCGTGGAAAAAAGTCTAGTAGTATAATAAAGTGAAAGATAAAGAATACGCTTAAAAACCGTATTTGTTTCTTCCATTCTTGATCGAAATAGCTCATGCTTTTTGATACTGGACTGTCGATATTTATTATTCATGTGGATCGAGCGTGTTACGGTTTGTCTAATTGCCTTAGAAATGGGTCGCAAACCACCTTCCGTCTATCAGCCTCTCCGACCTGCTCTGCTGACAGCCATCCCAATTGGCAACACTGTCTTAAGAGATATTGAGATATTTACACGCGTATACAAAATTTACTAATGGCCAAGCGATTGGAAGAAGTTGTCAACGGTTGGCAGCGGATGCGTCTTGTTACGAAATAATATATGTATTTCAGTTATTCTCTCTTTTTTAATTTTGCCGTGTCATGCTAGTTATGCAAAGAAACTAGCAGTGAAAAATAAATGAATCTGATATTTTCTTTAAAGTGAAAAAGATTGTATGCTTTCTGATCATGTAGACTACTAACTTTTTAAAAAGGAAAATAATTTTTCAGTAAAAAAAAATCATTTTCTAAGTATAATTAGAGAATATTAAATCTAGCCACGTGTGAAAAACTTCCTTTTTTCTGCATCAACAAATAGTATTGAACCCTTAATATCCATTTTGATCATGTATGAAATATGTGTAAGGGAAGAAAATAATTTTATTGTTTTATGTACATAGTTGTAATCGTCGATTTGATTTGAAAAAAGGCAACACAACCTTAGTTTTCATACTAATAGAAAATATTTATTCTATTTAAGTTTAAAAATTGGGACTACAATCATTGCATTGGAATCTAAAGTTTTTGACAATTTGGGTAATACCGTTTTGCGATAAAATAATTTAAGCAATTGTGAAGCTCTAGACATTTTCAATCAAAGTGATTAAAGCAATTGGTTCAAAGGTGACCCATATGAATCAAAATAATGCACACTTTCTCAATGTTTAAAGACAAAACGTCACCGTAAAGCAAAAATACTTATCAAACTTATGTTGGAAACTTATGTTATGTCAAAAATACTTATGTTGGGAACCGAATAAATACAAGGGATAACAAAGACGATTTGCCAACACTGGAGAAAATAAAGACACCAAGAGAACGCGTTATACCATTCACCAAGACGGGTGATAGATATAACGCAACCGAGCTTCATAGAAACTGGACTACCTTGGTCACTGAACAGGTGACAATAATTTCTCATTCCATCGACCTCAAAGGTTGTTGGCAGATAAATTCTAAAATGTTAAAATATCTGTAATTATACAAGACGAATATCCAAAATCTATAATATGCCCTTGTTATAATTAATGTTGTTATGGATTTTTATCGGTAATATATATGTTTATATATTGAATCGATAATATGAAATATATATACAAAAATATATAACATATTTATTACAGTTATTATAAGATATGAATTAGGTCTGCGATTCTCACAATAGCTGCATAAAAAGGTTGACAATTGATGTCATATACATTCACAGCGTGACCACACGTTCAAAGTCGGAGCCACCAGGACAAGTAGTGATCCAAAGGACATGTGAAATTGTAGACAGGGGTTCGAAACCAGTGGGAAGGACAAGTTCTAGGCTTGTGACTTGTGTATCAGTAAAACCTGTCAGCCAGAAAGGACCGTGAATAAATAAAGAGGCTAACTTTCCAATAAATTCTGGTTAGTGATGGCATTGTTTGATCTGAACTCGACAAATATAGTTCATTAGTTAATTTTACTAATGTATTTCTATTAACTTTCATGTTTGAAAAAATTATGTTTTATTATCAATTATTTATCGAAATACACTAATTAAAATATGATGTATGACTAACCCTTTTACAATTGAAAAGTTACATTCTAAAATGTACTATGTCCAAATTTGTAATTTTGTGATAATCTTTCATTAATTATTTATTTGCTTATTTTAGCCTTTTTTAAAAACGCATAACTTTTAGTCATATTAAATAAACTTAAAATATTTAAAATATTGAATTTACATTAACAGAATATTAGCAGAATAATTTTGATAGCCTAGAGCCTAATATGGAATACTATTTAGCAACGAAATTTATATGAATTTGGATTCAAGAGTATGGTTCTGGCAAATAACGAAATATCCAAAAATAAACGTGATTGTTCTGTTTGGAATTATATTATATTATACCTTTCAATCATACCTCTTAAAAATGATGATTTTTTATGCCAACTCATAAAATAATGTGTTTTCCATTTTGGATGAAATATCTTAGCTTTCAAATTTAAGCAAAATTTAGACTTCTGTTTATTAAAAGGTAAACAATATATGCAACCGGTAGTTTTTCAACATCTTTTTTAAGTTAAAAAAATATATACTGACTTACAGAAATAATTTTGTTTATGTATCGTCGCTGTTCTGGAAGAAAACACATAATCAAAAAAATTATGCAATGGGTTAGTTATTTAAACCAAAATGATTCTTATTTCAAACTATACCGAATGAAAGAACACATTTATTTTTATAAATTACACTTTTACTTAAAAACAGGTTTGTAGAACCACCCAAAATGAAAAACGTATAGTATTTCAAACATTTGACAAATTTCAAACCCTAATTACTCAAAACTAGTATTTTTCAGTTAGTGTCTTCTTCCAGATCAACTAAAATATATAATACAACACATAAACTTTGGTAGCAAATAATTACATTCATGATTTTTTTTTCTGTTAAGACAACTAAAATACTGTAAAGTGTATTTTTTATGAGAAGGACTTTTAAAAAAAGAAGCAAATTATACGCCAGATTGTCGTGAAATCAAATGCATATTCATAAATAGCCCCGCCAAACTGAAACTTTCAACAACGGACAAGCGACAAGGTTGAAAGGCAAAGACAGGGCTGAGAGAAGGGGTTCTCGGCCACTAATTAATGGCAGTATTAGCGGCAGTGGTTGGCCTGAGAAACTGGCAGCCCGCCACCAGGCGCCCTGGCTAAAACACACGAGAGATGCAAGAAACGCACCGGATATGATATCCACCGCAAGCAAAGATGACAATGTCACATATCAACCACTAAGACTATGCAAGTTTTGTTTGATAATTTATTTCACTTAAACCAATGTGCGTTTTGCAGTTCATGTGGCATACAAAGTATTTATTTTATCACAATTGTAAGAAATAAAATAAATTAATTTCAATACATAATTGAACATTAGTTTATGATTATCATTTTTATAAGGCTGCGTAAATTTGTCTAACCCCACTAATTAAAATTATTATGAACTATTTTTTTTATATTTAAATAATATTTTAAAAAGAATATACGAGGGTAAATTGTTATACCCACTGCATCTGAATATACAGAAAGAGCGCTCATCGAGCAATTAGATCGTTTTTATACCAATTCTTCTAGCTTTACTGATTCTAAAAAATAATTATAATTAAAGTGACTTACTTACAAGGTACCGTACAACGGTTAAAGCCTACTGTGAAAATGCTCCATATTGAGAAAACAAATTGCTATTCTGATTAAATACAGCTTGGAATTTATTTTAAGAAAGTTTTTGTTTGATTTCGAAATGATTTTTTCATAATCCCCACATCATTATATGCAATATGTAACAAATGTTTTTATCCATTAATAAAATTAGCTTTTGCCTTAAACAACTGTTTTTAAGTGAAATTATAAAAATATCTTCTTCCCAATTTAGGAGACATTCATATTTTTTTAATTAAATTATGTTAGTATTATTGTGATATTTTAATATTACTTTTAATAAAATCCGCAAATCCACTGTTGTAAAGACCGGGTTCGAAACAAAAAAAACTATTGCAAAACCAGTATACATAATGCCGTGAAAATTAGTTATATATTGTCACCGTACTGCCAGAAGTTCGCAAGTGATAAAATTGACGGAAACTAGGTAAGTTCTTGGATATCAATTCTTTGCTTAGAATAACTCAGTAGATGCATTTGTTATACCAGCTTGGAAAAAAAAGCAAAACGTTATATCAGTAATTACATTAATGCATATATATCTAGGCAAGCAATTATCCCTGCCTATTGTTTCTTTACTTGAATAGTGTTAGACTGGCATAAATCCATTTACAAAATTTTCATATTATGATTATGTTTGTGTGTGTGATAGTTCAAGTGTCCGGCAAGTGTAGATAGTGAATCTTCATTTTCACACAATAAAAGTCGCCAAATGTGAGAATGTTTCGCCTAAATATGATTGTGTGTGATTGTTATCGGAAACCTTCTGTGACCGTAAAAGTCGTCATGTACGATTATCTGTAGACGCGTTACAGCAAGACAAAAATATAGAAAAAAAATATCAGTCTCTTGCCAACCTCCGATCGGGAAGCACCTATTCATCCGTCAACACCATCCATCGTCAACATCGGAAGAAACATACAAAACAGGAAGCAACATTAATTCATAAATATGTAACAAAAAATACCAAGGCTAAAGACATTATCCTACGTAATCAGAATTTTCAATATATTACTTAAAAAACTTCTGCCAGTACATTGACGATTTTATTTCTATAATAATACAAGCACAATGCAATATTAAAGCCTGTCACTATTAGTTCACTTCACTTATGTGAGGGAAACCGTAGATTGTATAAAAATATCATAATTCTCTTTATTTTAGTTGAGATCGATAAAACTATTAGAATAATTATTTGCTTATGACATCGGTTTTAGTTTGAAGAACATCATAATAATAAGCTTAAAATAGCGACGTATATAGTTATAAAAGAATTGTCACATCTTCTTCTTTGTAGCAATTTCGATATCAATTCGGATTACACATAGTTGTGGTCGTATAGAGTTTAGATAAACTTATATAATAAATAGAAAATATATCAACTTGGTTGCTCAAGCGTATTTCAGTGAATACGAATTTATCGAAAAGAATAATTAAGATCATTAAAAAGGAATATCACTCTTGGAATTAATTATTTATTATTATTGGTTGTGGTTCTATGTTTTTTAATAGTATAACGATTAAGGATATTGTCAACTTCTTTTCCGTTGAAGAAATTGAATGGTTATTATTGTATAATAAATTATTTATCAAATAATGAAAACTTAAGCGAGCTTAATCAACTCTTTAATGCAATGATTTTCGTTTTGCTGTCACAACGGAAAATTTTCCATTAGCAGAATATGAGATAGTGCAACGCTTGTGTGGCAGAGCGACGCCAATCTCGGCGGCAACTTGAGATTTATGAAAGCAATTGACAAAGTAGTAAATGGGCCATTAGAAATCAGAGGGGGGGCATGCGCCCTCGTGTTATTATTACCCCACCCCGATCCTTCCCTTGTACTATCACTAGGGGGATAGAAAGAGAGTTATAACCTAGAAGGTTTTGATTAAAGTAATCGAAATTATATAGTTTGGAATGCGAACTATGAAAAAAACAAAAACCAAACCAACTAATTCATTTTGTTTTCTTTTCCGATTATTATATTAAGTGACAAAATTGTTTAAATGATTCCAAAAAAAATATTTTTTATTCAATATTGTGACATGATATACTATATGACGTAAATATAAGAATCAGGAATAGCCATATATTATAGTGTGTACGATAGAAAAAGAGCGTTAAGTCTTTTTTAAACGCAAATCTCGGTTTGACTCTCCTGAAAAGTACCGATTATAGATTAAACTTTTTTCCTTTCACACACCGAAATATTTTAATGAAAAAAACTGTGTTAATATTGTTTTTTCAAATATATCATGTTATCGTTGTTATGGAAGAAAACACTAACTGAAAAATGATAGTTTTGAGTAATTTGACTCGGAAGTTTTAAAAATGTTTGAAATACTATACCTTTTTCATTTAGTTTGTTCGCACAAAAAAGTTTTTAAGTAAATGTGTAATTTAATATTGTAGAGTTTCAAATAAGGAACATTTTGGTATATCTAACTCAAAATGTGTTTTTTTCCATAACAGCGACGATGTATTTATTCATTATGAAAATTGAAAATAAAATAAGATTTATTTTTTATTTTTAATGAACCATTGTAAAATTAATAAGTTTAATAAATTAACCTATTTAAAGTAGAAAATGTTTATTAGTTAACAAAACAGGCTGCAAAGATGGTTGAAACCCATATACTACCAAATTCAATGCCTTTTAATTGTAACGAAGAGGGAAAGTTATAAAGCATAAGAGATTTAAATTTTTCTATAGAGTTGAGTATATTCGATTGCGACAAAAAACACGTTTATGTATTTTAAAAGTTCGGTTCCTACTTCGTATTTCTGAAGCCGAAATTTTACATAATATAAACGAAGCAATCAATACTTGAAATGCCAAACCCTGATAGGAAAATTTAGCACAAGCAAAAGTTAAGAATCGAACGAAGCATATTTTAAAACTTTTCCACCTGTGCTCTTAGGTATCACGTTCGAATCCCCGCGAGTCTTTCCCGCCACCGCACCTCTACCTAATTCATGTTTACACCCTTCATGCCACTCGTATTCAAGTGAATAATTGAAACTATCGGTGCATGTTAAGTAAAACAAATATTATTTTAGGAATGTGTGATTCCAATGTTGTATGTTGACGTGATTATGCCGCAGGATGGATGAGGATGATGATGGCGAGGTCGGTAATGCAGCCCAGAGTAGATGTTTCAAGGTCGCATAATGGTAAGAGACTGATGATTGCTTTCCTATATTATTCTCTCGTTGTATTTCGTTTTAAATAAATTGCATATGATGATTCTCACGCTAGCAGACAGTCTTCTTTTACAATCACGTATTTAATTCTCTTTGCACTCAGTCGTATATTTCGCAACTGCTGGTGTGTAAAGTAAAGACTTGATAAAAATGTCATTTTATGGAAGCTTTTTCTTTACACACAATTATAATTTTCACTGACCGAAGACGAAACATTCTCAGATCTCACGTTTCGCAATTGTATTACGGAAATTGCGTCATGTATAAATACATTATTGATTGAATTGGAATTTACTTGCTAGAATTCCGGTAACAACTGGAAGTATTCGTCACCATCGTCATAAATTTATCGTTCTGACGTTGGCGTTAAGTTGTAATTAACTATCAACTACCTAATTAAGTTTTGTGGAATTAAATATTTTAAACAAACTGATCAGTTGATAATGCTCGTGATGAGCGAACTGGTCCTGATTTTATAAACATGTGGAAGTAGTACAAATGAATTGTGTTTTATTTTTTAGAATACAATGTCTTTCCACCAAGAATTGACAGTTAACACTTTAAAAGTGATTAAACAAATTCATTCATATCAAATTTGGATTATTGAGATTTTGTACACTTCCATGTATTTTGTCACTAACGACCCGGGTCTCACCTTTCAGTCAGTTCGAGTCCATTCGTGTGCTCGAATGCCTGAAGATGCCGAAAGGCGAAACCCGGGTCGTTAGTGACAAAATACATGGAAGTGTACAAAATCTCAATAATCCAAATTTGATATTGAAATTCTATCAAGCACCCTCAGTCGATGTCTTAAATTATAAAAAATCATTCATATCAGTCAAAATATTGGCTTCAGAGAAATGAACATCTAATTAGTACAAAAAAATGCTTTTCCACCAAGAATAAGACAGTTACTACCAGAAAAATGATAGCTTGAAGCAGAAAAAAAAATTTAATATTTATGCGTGAAAACGTTTTGAAGCTTACGTACAGGTTGTACAAGTTATGTTGATGCTATGATAAAATTTCACAAACTGAAATTATTTGTTTGAAAAAACGATACATTTTAACCACATTATTTTTCAGTGAGAATTAAAAAACCTATATTTTTATTCTTTTAAAATATTGTACAATGGGTATGCTGGCTTATGATGGAGCAAGACTGAATACAATGCTGGTCTTTAAGCATAAATATCGCCAGTAAGTAAATTTGGAGTAAACTATTTACCATACTATAATAATTAATAATGAAAAAATTTAAGGAACTATGAAAGGCATTAACGAGACGTTCGTATGGTTTTGTGTATATAACATACAGTTGTACGATTGCTAACATGCAAATTGTATACAAATAACACATGATTGGAATAAAACTTAAACAGTAAAAGATAAAACAATATTACATTGTTCAAGTGAGAAAATACGTGTATACGTGTTTTATACTGGTGGATTTTTGCATCAATCCATTAGAGGGCGGGAAACGCGCGAGCCAGGAGAGATATAAAGAGAAATTGGGCAAATAAATCAGGTGGTTTGGTTGTTTGTCGCGAGAAAGGGGGCGGTTAGTGGAGCCGCCCACTGGCGCTGCTGTGAACCCTTTTATCCGAAGTAGAGCTGGTGGTGTTGATGTTGTTGAAATCTATGGTTTTCACGTTTGATTGCGGTAATGGAATAATAATTCTTACGTTTCATATGCAGAGACTTAATCCATATTATTTTAAAACTTATCTGTACGTATTCCAAAATGTTCGTGTAATAATATTGATAGAAGAAGATTCTGATTGAAAGTGATATTAAAAAGAATAAATTATAAATTATGTAAATATAAATAATACATTTTTTTAGCTGATTCTTAGTCACTTATAGGTATAAAAGTAAGCTGTATTGTAATAAGTGTATCTATAGTTTGTCTAGTTCCTTTTTTATTGATGAGTTGTTGAATTTACGCCAGCAGTATAGAGAAATTGTAATGCTCTAGTTTTTTTATGTCATTCGATCGTGGCAAATTATTTGAATCTCTGAATAGGCAGTTTAAAATATGCGTTTCTTTCGGCTTATTTATTTGTATGCAAAAACATATTTATCTGTAATATATTCCAACATTCCTAGTCATACTATATGATACTGAAAAAGGGTGGTATTCATTTACTATTGGTAAGCTGCCCGCTCTTTATTAGTTAGCTGATCACCAGATATGCCCATTTTTTTTTTCATAATTTCTCTGAAAAGAGAGCTTAAAACAATTATTTCCATATAACCATTATTCGTGTATTAATTAAAAGTTTCGTTGTGTTAAATAATAAAGGAACATACTATAAATATTTTTTAAATTTGAATTGTTGATATTTTGTACATTTCCATGTACTTTGTCACTAACGACCAGAGTTTGGCCTTTCGGTATCTTCGGCCATTCGAGTATACGAATGAACTCAAATTGACAGACAGTAAACAGTGTCTAATGTTCATATAAAATATACAAATACGACAAAATATTATTTATAAGATAAAATATTATAAGTATAGGACCCACACTGATACCTGAGTTAAAAATTCCGAGAATAGCCTTAATCTTGTTGGGAAAACAAAAGAATTAACAAAGTAGCGAATTGCCACTGGCCAACCAATGTCAGAATTACCAGTGATTTCACACTTATACATGTAAATGTACAAAATCTCAACGATTCAAATTTGATATCGAAATTCCATCAAGCACCCTCAGTTGATGTCTTAAATTATAAATATTTTTATTCATACAACTATGGGAATATTCAGCTCATGTTAATTTTAAGTTTACTTTCTGAAGTTTGTTGTCTAATTGATATTTTTTTATTATGTTTCTTTAAAATATCGCTCGATTTCCTTAGTTAGTGTTACCTGAATTACTTATTTCATTAGCCAAATGTACTGTCTCTTTTCATTTATTTCAATATTTTAATGGAACATGGCGTCAGGCACTCCATCGCCAATTATTTGCCGATTTGCAAACTTTAAAATGGCAATCCATCAAAACAAAAACACCAGCAAAAACAAGTGCCATTTGAAATTGGCAGAGAGGCAAACGAGAGACAGAGGCGCGAATGGCGTGTGCGCCACTCAAACGAAGTCAATCAATACACTTAGCGCGCTTAAAGGGCGAAAACAATTGAACAATAAAAGAATAATAAAGTTGATGGCCCTCAATAAACACAGTATTCGTTTTAAAAACAACTCTTACAAGCTTCCGTATTAATCAACAGAGCTAAAGGAGATTACGTTTGAATCTCAACGATAGAGGTGAATGATAACCAAATGATATGAAGAATTTGAAAATCAATAAAAAAATAAATTGTTCAACAATATCAGGCGTGAAAAATTATTTTTACCATCAGTATAAATAATAGATTGCCAATGTTTATCTAACATCTATGGTTTTGCAATGATCATAGTTGACAGCTTCTTGATTGTGATATTGATCTAGTAACTAAAGTTTAGATTTTATGTGAATAGTTTAAACAAATCAGTATTGTTTTTTGCTATTTTATCGTCATAAGTCTATGACTAAGTTTTTAATTTGAGATACTAATTTTCAGTTTTAATTTGACTGTAAATGCTTTAATATGAGAATGAACTATTATTTATTTACGTGAAAATTGTAAATCAATATAATTATTATCATTGATTAACACAGCTTGTCAGTTGTCCAGTAATGATGAATTAAGTTCAATATCAATAATTTTCATATTATTATTTAAATTGTTTATGGATTCAGAGCTCACTCATTGTAAACAAAGATATAATAACACAGTTTTCAAATGGTTATTAGATGTTTGCGAAAACGGATAAAAAGAATTAACGAAACGAGCCGAAAAAACAAAGTCGCCATTGAAAATTCCATCGACTGAGCGCTATAATTTATAACAGACAAAAATAGAATAAAAAATAATAATACATTCAATTTATTTAAAACGTCCAATTGTTTGAGTGACATGAATTTAAAACTATCAAAAACGATTGATTCATCATTTTTTTAATAAACAAAAAAATATTAAATAATTATATTAATTTCAATAAATCTAATGGTCTGTAAAATGTAAGCAATATTTTATATTTATACATATACGAAGTATCAGATGTAGAAAAGAAATTATCTTATATATATGATATGGTGCTTTAATATTTTAATTGTACTTAAAATTTTTTCAAAATATTTTTAATTGCAAAAGGATATAATTTGAAATAAACAATTCAACATGACCAACTTTTCAATGCGACGAACAACTTATATATACTGTCTTAAAGGCTCCAGGCGAGAAAGCAGAGCACCGAAAAAAGCAAATCGTCGTTGGATTTTCTTTTTACAGGGAGAAATTACAATCTCTTGGGTACAATGCGTCCTGATAAACAGTCATGTATTATATGAGAGTGTTTCACAAGGAATTCTAATAAGATTGAGCGGTTGAGCTTTCTTGTTTTGGTGGTTTCCAAAACACCTGCTTAATCTATTTTCCTTTGTACGAGACACGAAAAAAACTTTCAAGTTGTTTTACAAGTGTATTCATGAGTTATTATTATTAAATTGTAAATATTCAACTTGAAGTTTCAGAAATACATGTTATTGTACAAAAGCAGAAGTGGCTGTTTGAAAAGTATTAATAATTGATAGTTGCAAATAGTTGTGATTTGCACGGAGCTCTGTTTTCAGGATTCGATTTCATGTGTAATTCAGTCGTCACAAATTTTATATATGAATATTTCCAGTTGGTCATTTGAACTAGAGATCCCTAATCAGCGATAATTATAAAAAAAAATATTGTGAAATTTTGTTGATCTTTTTATCGTAAGATATATATTTATGTTATGTTAATAATTTTAAATGTATGAAATTATATTGTAAGATTTCTTAGTATCTAAAAATGTTACCCTTTTATAGAGCGTCGGTTTGATATATTCGAATGAAACCATTGATTTATCATGGAGGTAAGGTTTGGAACAGGGAAATGTGAGCGTGATCTATCAAACCTTCGGTCCTTTTGTGCCGCGGAAGTGAAGGAAACTCATAAGCCAGATACTTCCGAGCGGTTACCTCCGAATACGCCACCGTTTCGCGCGTTCAAAAGCAAACATATCGAACTTTAGGTACGATCATCTATTACAAATGCTGTAAAGCAGCACATTTTACAATATCCACTATAGTCGCTTAAAATAATCATCAATACATTAATTAAGGTACTTGCGGTTACTCATTTTTTAGTACAATGAAAAATAATGTTTTTTTAAATAATATGTAAATATCCAATATCCAAAATCATTTACTTATTTTAATTGATTGGCTTTAGTTAAATATTTTGACCGATACATATGATTTAGTTTGATTGAAACTAAAAAAATGTATTGTTCACATAATAATGTTTAGAAATCGTTTATTTAACTTGTTATATTACACATATTTATCTTAAGAATCGATTTGCCGTCGACCTAACGCGGTCGAGGACTAATGAGAAATTATTGTGACCTGTCTTTTCGTCCGTCTCGGTAAAACGTATGACGCGTCTGTCGGTGTCTCTCCTTCCTACAGTGTTGGCAGGTCGTCTATGTTGTCATACGTATTTATTCTTTCCCCACCAATGTACCACTTACATAGTTTTATAATGACGCAGGGCTGGTTTAGATCGTCACAAGCATTTTAATGAGCGAAGCCGGTTCTGATCGTTGTACAAACTTAGAAAGTATTACAAAAAAAAACGTTTATTTTATTAAAAGAAAAGCTGCGTTTTCTTAGTGAGTAAGCAAAATACATTTTATACATTTTTGATTGCATATTATAAATGATTCCTTTTTTAGAATTTAGAATTTAGAATGTATATTTAATGTAAAACAAAATATTCACAAATAATCGTAAAATAAATTATATCTGATGTTGGTATTTCTGAGTTTACCCACATGTCTTATCACTATTTGTCAGAAAACATTTGGCGTGGAATGTGATGCATTAAAGGTAAGCCTAACGTTCAGTTTGAAAGTGTAAATTAAATAAACCTTTGTCAATCCGTGCAGTAATTTTGTAACATTTCAGACATTAACTTTTTCAGTTTAGGAAATGTTATAATGCCAAACATGTAATACAATTTAGAACAATTGTGAAAAAAAAATAGTATTTTGACTAATATTATACTATCATAATTTTTGCAAAGATGAAGGAAATTATTTGCATTTTTTGTAATAATTGTCGGTTTGTCATATCTAGCTGATAACGTAGAAAACTTAGTAGGTTCTTTTTTAGTCGTACTCCTCACGTGTGAGAGTCAAGACCTACGCCTATCGTAAAAACTCCATTTCCTTTGACGGCCCGTCGCCACTTGCTCCTGCACCCCACTGCTCTGAAGGCCATCGGTAAAGAGAGACCTTTGGCTTCCTTTACTTGGTCACTCTAGCAAATTGGAGCCCTTGCATTTCTCCTTCTGCCTTCAACCTTTCCTGTTAAGACGAACGTCTGAAGCTTTCGGTAGATTTGCGAACCAAAAAAACCTAGTTGGCGTCTTGTATAAGCGGCCGAGAGTCTATCCTGGATTTGTAGCTCGTTCAGGATAGATGCGTTTGTGCGTTTGACCATCCTTTTCCAGTCCAGCCATTTTTTGTCGTTCGTTTTTAGAGTCCATGTCTGCACTCCGTTAAGACATATGGAGTAGACCAGCAATCGTACTAGATGCATTTTGGTATGTATATCCGATTGAGATAGTTGATTTAACTCGTTGAAACCGAGGAGCGTGGAATCCACGTCGCGAAGATTTTTGTGGAGTAGCGGGTAACGCGTATTTCCAAAGCCCTCTATAATTACCATGCTGTAGGGCCCGTCAGTAGATATTTTGGCGGACGAGTGATCCGTTTCATTTACTACAGAAACATGAAATCGATATTTTGGACTAATTAAGATGAATTATAGCATATTTGAATAATGTAAAATAGTAGGTAATTAAATGTAGTATCTTTAATTTTAATAGGAATAACGATATTTTCGATAGATTCGGCGCTAAAATTAGTGTTTTAAAATTAAATTTAACTTGATTACTTAGTTATTCCACTGACTGTGTTACTAAATGTAAAGCATTTTGCTTCTTTAAGAAGCATCTTAATTAAAAATGAAAAGTAGAGCGGGTCTATTTCCTTCTACTGGACGTGGGGAGGGGGTAAGACCCAAACGATGATAGTTCTAATTGTAAAATTAATTACTTGTGTTTGGAAGTGAAAATCCCAAGGGAAACATATTCAATAGTGGTGAGTCATTTTTTTGCGATATAATTAGTCGGAAGATGCTTCTTACAGAAGCGGAACGCATCAATTTTAATTTCATATTAAGAATAATTGTTTACTTACATTGAAAGAGTATAATTATAAAACTTAGTCGTAATCAATGATTGTTATTAATCGAAAATTCAAACTGTGTATTTTGCGATAAATTCTAATAAATCTACCCTGCGACACATCGCATTTCGTGCCATTCACTACATATATTATGACGACAGTACGATATCATTTATTGTGCCGATTTAATTATTACTTAACATGCATATATGTTGGGTTTCGATGAATCGTAAATTACATAATGATTATAGTAAATAAACACTGAATAAACGCACAAGAAATGTTTTTAAATATATGTTATATTTGACGAAAAACGGATTTGAGAGACGATCTTCGTACAACCGTACAACGATAATTTCGTATGATTTGATATGTATTTCAGGTTTTACACACAAAATTTGACTTAAAATAATTATTTAATACTACATAAAACCATATTTAACTGTTCAAAATTGTCATTTTGCTTTATAGTGTTTATATGACAAAACCCACACGGTAACGAAATGTGGATTTTTTTAGCATGAAAACGGGAAGGTTAATAAAACTGCTAGTACTGGGTCTCGAACTCGTGAACTCCGCAACCGAAGTCAAAGCCGTTGACCAATCGGCTGCTACAACCTCGAAAAATAATTAATTGGATAGCGTTTTTTTTTGAAGTTTTATTTAATTAATCACTTAATGTTCCAAGAGCTAATTAATTATGTTATTAATGTAAATACGAAAACGTAAAATGTCACCAAAAATATTGCAGTTATACACAATTATGTAATATTATATTTGGGTTGCTTTTAATTAAATAATATTAAGCAATCATCATCAATTCGTCTTATCTGTCTGATCATTTTTCAGTCGTCGAGATGAGCAGAGTGTTAATTGAGAGACGGTCCGAAATGTCTTCTGTCCAGCGGATTGCAAATGGCGCGCTAAACCTTCGCAAGATACGTTTGTGGTCGCCAAATTCCTCCAATTCACTCATCCAAACTGCTATCCTCCTAAAGCTGTACGAATAGTTTTGTGAGCGACATCTTGAAACTTTAAGATAAGTTTCATTCAGTGGTGAGGCTATTTCAAGGGCAGCATATAATTATTATCATATAATTTAATTTAATTCTTAAATGAAAAATTACATTTGTATAATTATGTTACTTGTATGAGATTCTATAATAATTAAATTTGTTTCAAATCATGCTATTTCATAAAATTATTTGTATTTAAATATACCTGAAACGAACTAGATATAACATAAAATTAAAATTGATACCTTAGTTATACCACTGGCTGTGTTATTAAATGTGACAAGCGTTTTATTTACTTCTTTAGGAAGCTTCTTCATACTAACCTAACCTAACCTAACAAGATGCTTCTTAAAAAATCGAAATACGTGTCACATTTACTAACACAGCCAGTGGCATAACTAACTAATGAATTTTAATTTTATATTAAAAATTAATTTCTAAAAAGTTACAATATTTTTTTAATTCGCTCTATATTTCTTACAAATTGTCACGTATTTTAAAAAAAATATAATTGCATTACAATTTACTAGGGAGTACTTCATTCTAATAGATTTCATACTAACGTCAGAGCTGTCAATTATTTCTTACAAATTTAATAATTATGCACGATACCGGTTATTCTCGTGAACAACGATGAAATAATCCTTCGAACAGAATGAATAACTTAAATTTTCTCCGGTTACATCTACTGGAACAGCCACTGGTCATCTCCCTTCCTTGAGGTCTGTAAATAAGAAGAGAGGAAGAAAATCCGGCCGCGACAATTTCCTGTGTCCGCAAAGTTTTGATTGTCTGATGCAACGGGCATTCCCCGCGTCGCTCGGCTCGAATGCCCGACGCGCTCGGGGAAATTTGATGAAAATATTTGCTGGGAAAGCTTTCAGAAAAGTCTGCCGCAACAGCCGGGCAGGGTATGCGTGTAATTCGATGAGGTTCTTCTGTGGATACAGCACCATTTTTCAGAGCAGTATTCAAGTAAGTGTCATGGAAAGTCATTGTAATAACCAAGTGCCGATGAAATACAAAATCATTTTATATACTGACTTCATCCTTATTGTTTTGCTATTTAATGAAACCATTTTCTTTGTTACCATTCTACAAGTATTAACAGTCACAAGAACAAATTGTTTCAATTGATATTTTTACTTAACGTCGTCATCAAGGATTATTCATGTAAATTTTACATTACAAAAAAAATACGATAAAATAACATAGCTATTTCGCTTCACACCGTCGTGAAACACTTTGTTATTTTATCCTATTATAATGAAGTTCTACCAAGTAAATGCCAATTCAATCAATTTAAAAAATATATTTATAGCTTAACGTTTGTATATTTGGTAAAATTGAAACTAAAACAATGCAACTAAAACAAAATCCGCATAATAATAATTGTTATATAAATTTGATTTAAGAGGACTACTATAATACTATCTGTTAATTTCAACTCTCCCATCTTATTGAACATTAAAAACAAGACTACTAGCTGATTAATCGTTAGCATTTTTAATTATAAAACTGTGTGAAATAATTTATTTTAATCTAAATGTAAAGCGACAGAAATATTTGAATGTTACGATTTTTTATAAAAATAAATTTAAGCAGAACACAAAAAAAATGAGTCCAATCCGGTGCTGCTGATATTTTTATCCGTCTTCATATATCTCTTTCCGGTATGTTCTTCTGTGTGGGAAATCATATTTGCGGGTTGACCGGAAGCATCCATTTGTATGAAACACTTTTGAATAGTTCCACTCTAGAATTTTATTTTCTTTACCGAATAGAAACAGTAGCACCGATAACGAGATTTCGCTTGGAGTAAATTTCAACGAGAATGCAATGAATAATATGATGAGATTTTACTCTACAGCAGTTGCAGAATTGATTTTATATCTTCATTTTAAATGAAAAAAGCATGTTTATTCGATGACTAAACATGCTTTAAAAATCTGCTTCAAATTATCATGCTTCAAATTATTTATCTTAATATTTATTATAATACAATATGTAATAGTTTTCTCACTAAATGTCATATCGTCGGTCGAGTACTTGATTATTCTAACAGCAATTTCATAACTTTTCACTAGAGCATTTTTATGTTTTGGTACGCGTAACATTCAATTTGTACGTAGTAACTTATTTAGTCACAATGTACTGAAATTATCTACAGAATGATATTAGACCATGAAATACTCGGCCGAAGATATATCGTTCTAAGCACATTTAACTGTGAGGGCATAATATAATTCACGTCTTAAATTAATCCTCGGTTAAAACATGGAAAAAGAAAAAAATATACCAAATCAGTTACTTTGTTATAATAAATATAATAAAATGATTTTCGTATAGAATAATTAATATGCAAGTTAATAAAACGAGAACCTTCCGTTTTTTAACATCGTTATAAGTAAATATTACGTATTATTTGAATGAACTATGGAATTTAACAGCTTGATGGCCACGGACTCGTATTTGAGTCCTTGAAGAACTTTGTTTGCTGTCCGTGGACTCATATACGAGTCCTACGTCATACATTCCATTCTATTGAAAAAATACTGGGTTATAATCGAGTTTCATTTCAAATGTCAACGAGAGATGGCGGTATACACATCAACGGATTATTTAACAAAAATTAAACTATTATTTTTACTAAATAGTTTTGTAAAACAAACTACTCTTAGATAGTACACGTTTACTTTTTTCTCACTCTCGTAGTATTGGTTATTATTATTTAGACATTGCGTAGTGATTTATTAAATGGGCCGTATGGCATTTTTTATGGTGTTCGAGACATTATGATCTCGAGACATTATGAGTCCCGGGGTAACCTGTAACATCTGCAAGATTTTACAAATTTAATAAAAGACCTTTTAGTAGATTCAAGTTTTTTTCTCTACACAACATAAGTATGCAACCCACAGATATAGAACCACTGCTCATTGATTAGTATCTGGAAGCAATAAAATTAAATTTGGTTGCTTGAAAGATATCTCAATTGGTTTACAAATTATAGTGAATTTAGTTAAATGTCAGTTTTTTGCGAATTTTTTGCTAAATCGCCCGGCCGCTAGGTGAAATTCAATAAAAAAACATGCGGCCATTAAGTTGTCACTGTAATCTGTGCTACACGTCTATCTTTGTTTCTCTCTAATTAATGTTATTGTTGAGATATTTTTGTGTTGGTACTCTTCATGTACCTTGGTGTGGTGACAGCAATTTTTTTTGATAGTTGAGATTTGACGTTTTCAAATATTCAATTCATATGTTGTGATATTACGGCTCATATATTACATACGTATATTTTTTTGTATCGAGTCTTAATTAAAGAATCTACACCTTCACCAAAAAAACAAACCATAAATGACAATCTAAAAAATGATCCTCGATGAGGTCGTGTCGTCAACACAAAGAAAGTTTATTTAAAATTATATAAATTATTAGTAAACATGAGCGAAGAAGTGAGCTTGAAGGAAAGCAAACAGTTTCGGATGAGAATGGTATCTTTTATTTCAGCATTCCCAAATATTGGATATTTTATCGAATGTCACCGCTTCAATGTAATTCGATTAGGTTGAAATATCACAGATGTTGTCGTTGGAAAGTTTTCATTGGAAATCACTGGCTTGAAAGATTTCTGCTTTATCAATATTTTTGGTAAAATCTTTAATAAAAACTCCAACCCAGAATAGCTGAACAATATTGAAAGTAATTTCATTTGGATTTCAGAAAATCAAGTTTACTAAACAACAAATTGCTCTCCTTATAATATAAAATATTTTATTATTATAAAAATATACAAATAGTGGCATAGTCACTATGTGGGAGAGAAATTCATGCCTTTTTTATATTTTATTTAAATTATATTTTGTTGGAAGAAAGTTTTTAGAAATTAAAATAAAAGTATTGCATTACAAGGAATGAAAATAATTAATTATAATGACCAAAATAAATTAAGCACAAACTGTAAATGACTCAATAGAGCGTATTATACTATATTTGGCATGTTTGTTTGTTTTTTGATGATGAAATTATATAAATGAAGACCATATGCAGACTTTGAAGTAATGGTGGGCCACAATCCTAAAAAAGGAGGATGTAACGATGTTGGTGAGAGAAATGTTGTAATATAAGAAGTGAATAACAAAAAAGTGAAATATGTCTTAATATAGATACTATAATAATCATTGAAATAATATGGCTCGTTTAGCAGTTTTATACGGTCTTTACATTTACTAGCCAGCTAAAGTTTTCGATCAAGATCGGTTTAAAATTGCATCTTAGTTGTATAATTATAAGTTTCAAGAAATTATATGTTCTTTAATTGTCTCACACGAGCTTCTGGGAATGCCATCGCCAACTTCTGGTTGTTTGCGAATGGCATTTTGGCGACCGCAGTAATAGTGTATACTTATTCTTTTTAAATCCATATTTCTGCTACGAAATCATTGTGAAAGTTAATATTAAATATGTAACTCGGTAGTATTAAATAAGAATATTTAGAATTAACATAAGTAATTAAAAATGTCGTATTTTTTTATATTTGCACAGCCTTAATGTCGGTCATTTTCGATTACGTGAGGTGTAATTTGAGCTGTAATTATACAATAAAAATGATTTATACATTTGGCTTGCTACATTAAAAACCCACTTACGCAGTATTCCTCAACGATCATCAGGGGTATCTCCTGAGAGTATCAGGGGAGAAGAAGAGATAGGCGGCGGTCAGTGGGCGGCCGTAATTTCATTAAGCTTCTCTCGGCGTGGCCGTCCAGAGACAAATGGGCGGCCATTAGTAGAGCCGCCTACAGTTACCTACCGGTACCGAAAGGTCTATATATACCAGCCCATGGGAGTAACAGTAAGAAGAATAAAGGCATTCAAAAAGTAAAATCCGTAGTTTTTATTGGTTTGTTCCGTACTAAAATTATCTATACAATAGCTTACATAGACTTTACTCAAGGATTTTTGAAAAACCTGAGAAATATATAAATTAATGAATTTAATATGTTCATATAAAAATCATGGGATTGTACTAAGCTTGATATTTTTATAAATACCGTCATCCATACATTTGTAAACACTGAAGTCTAGTTCGCTAACAGTTATATAAGAAATATTTCTGCTACGTTGAACTAGTTTGGATTCAATCATATTCAAATAAATCTTAAACGCAAGTGGTGCGTTGTTATCGTGACTAGTTTATACGGACCAACTCAGCAATTGCATTGTACTCTGAGAATAAAAGAAAAGGTTTAGCAAGACTTTTTAACATCGAATATAGTTTAATTATGTATTCATTGTAGCTCTGCATTAGTTCAAGAGTGTTCCGAGTAAATTCATAGTATATATTGCTTTATAAAGTCACCCATGATATAAACAGTTGCATATATGAGTACCTTGGTATCAAAGTCGGACAAACGCCACATCCCACGAAAGTCATGTTTTTATTGTTTGTGGTAGTGCAAGTGATGATCTTTTCAAAAAAATCATTAAAAATATCATAATCCAACGGTTTCATATAGATTTTTGAGTTTTAAGTTCGTAAATAGTTTCAAATGCGGACACTAAACATCCATTTTCACGAAATCAGTCCACTGATTTCGACCCACACGTTGACACATCGTCCACACATTGACCAATCATAGAGATGGAATTTACTTTAAAGTGTCATGGCTGCCGGGCTTGATGAAGTGTGGAATATATATGAAATTAAAAATCACCTGCTGTACATTTTTATAGATGGCTTATGTCCATATGTAAATGTGGAAAAACTACTTGTTTCTCTATATTAATAAGTTTAAAAATAAATTGCAAGAACTAGAGAAAGTGAAAGTTATAAATCATTTTTATGATGGTGTATATTATGTACCTGTATTAATTATATAAAGTCTTCATAAATGTCCTATTTCAAAGAAATTCACGTAAAATTTTTTTTTCCATTCAAACAGCCAAAGACTAGTGTTTTACGATGCCACCTTTAAGGAATATTACTAAAAGTAAGCAATAAGTAAGATTGTGTGACTAAGAAAATTTATCGAAACTCTTATTTGCGTTGCCGCAATAAGTCATTTGGCAAATATCTTCAGAGTGTGGTGACCCTTTATTGTGGCCCAAGTCTAAACAACACACATTACTGCTAACTGCTCCGCAAGATGGTGCAGCATACCCTCCGTCCCTGATCATGACTTATAGAAGGATTCACGAATTGTGGTCAATATTTAAACGCATTTTTTTTGATGTGTTAAAATATTACATTTGCGACAAGGAAAGGCTTCAGATAGTAAGCACTTAATGCTTCAATTACATGTATATAAATTGTAAATGTTATTTAAAAAATACTAAGAGTTTTGTTAAAAAATGAGAGTACATGGCATTATCACTAACATTGACACCATGTATTGGATAGATATCATATCGACGGTGTTTTGACCAATTGATGTAACCCTCAAAATTGAAATTGCTCAGGAGAGAATAAAAATTCTTTTTATAGAAAACATTGAATGGTGATTTAATTTAAGACATCGACTGAGGGTGCTTGATGGAATTTCAATATCAAATTTGGATTATTGAGATTTTGTACACTTCCATGTATTTTTTCACTAACAACCCGGGTTTCGCCTTTCGGCATCTTCAGGCATTCGAGCACACGAATGGACTCGAACTGATCGACTCTCAGTTCGAGTCCATTCGTGTGCTCGAATGCCTGAAGATGCCGAAAGGCGAAACACGGGTCGTTAGTGACAAAATACATGGAAGTGTATAAAATCTCAATAATGCAAATTTGATTAAATGGTGAGTTGCGTTATGAATCTTTGAAATGAACAACTGTACATTCTCATGTTTGCAGATACAGGACTACACATAGAAAGTGTCAATATAATATTGGCTTACATAAAGTGGGGGGGGAGGGGGCACAGAATTTTTAAACCTAAAACAGATGTAAAATGATGTTTCTCTTCCAAAAAGTGGTCAACTTATTTTTTTAATTTACATCATTTGGCCGAGACCTGCTCTGTCGTCTTTAAAATGAAATCCAATCGTCACCTCATTTTCGTATTTTTTTAGGGTTACATCAATTGGCCAAAACACTGTCGAATTATACAGAATATAATATTTCTAATTCAATTAAGCACACAGATCTAAAAATAACAAATGTTTTAATAACTAATAATTATTTACAGAAATACTAAAATGTAATGTACGCTCCACCAATTGTCTTGCATACTCTTTTTAATTTACTAATTATATAATCAGAACCAATGATTACCAATGGTAGATAACTTTTCTATTAAACTGTTTAATATTGATTTATTATTACAAATGTAAAACGTTCCACGAAATTACTGATAAATCCATCAAATCATTTAAACTCGTAACGTGTGATGCTAATATAATACTTACTGTAATACGGTAATGCAGAAATAATTACATTAAAAAATTATAGCTCATCTATGATGGGTTTATCTCTGTTCTCTATAGCTTTTCTACAGCCCCTTGTCCTCGTGGAAGGCGTTGCGCTGTCTCTCGTCATGCGATTTCTTCTTATGACACTTAATTCACTGTCTTTTGTTACATATAAAGAAAGTATACTGTGCCAAACATTACTAAGTCTATTTAAGGTTTCGGATTTCAGTTTAAAACAAGAGAATATGTTTTTGAAGAATCGTTCCTTAAGTATTATACCAACGGTAGACAGTTTTATTTTGACAAGATTGGATTTTTTGCAACCATGGTTATTTAAAATAGTCATTGAAATAACATAAAGCTCGATCAACCTAGTCGGTATTATTAGGTTTTACAATATTAACAGTTCAGAGGAGATGTATCCAGACGATAGAATGATGGTTTTTTTTTCTTCTTCACTCATGTACTCTTTGTTGTTCGTATTCCAACTTAGTTTCCATATTGTATTTTCCAATTATCGCATTTGAGTCGTATAGTATCAAAAGTAGAACCATCCCATATTTGTATAAATTGAATTAACGAAAAAGAAAATGATGCTTGCTACCAAAATCAAAACGATTAACAACTTTGGAAACAGAAGTGAACGGTTTGGTAAATAATACTTTCGACCAATCACAGAGTTATCCTAAGCGATGTCACAATATGGCTACTCATACAAATTTTAATATTTAATAATCTCAAAAACGCCAACAAAACGTTTTTCGAATTTATTTCGAAACTTCAAATAACAGATAGTTCTACATTTGATACTATACGACTCATGTAATAAACCTCACGTTTTCAGAATGTTTTCTTTGATAATCGCATATTTATTTATTTTTGTATTTAGGAATATCACGTTTCGTACAGTGGTAACTTGACATAAGTGTCATTTAATTGAATCTTTTTTTTCACAATTATTATCAATTTTGCTGATAATAATAAAGTTTGATGAATACGTATCATTCGTCAATTTTGCTTCGTACGTGACGTAATACTCTGGCACAAAACAAAACTTTTCGTCGAGTATTAAATTTCGTAAATCTGCAGCGCCATGTATCACTATACATATGTATATATAATTGACCAGCAGTTGGTTATGACAAAAATAAAAAATAAACGGCCAGCAATATTTTTTACTTGCAAAGGTAATATTTGAGCGAATAAAAACGTACTGGATGGATGGAAACGGATGGAAACGGATGGAAACTGGATGGAAACGTACTAAGCGTGCTTACAAATAATATCAAATATTTTTTTTAAATATGACAAATTATGATACACATAATATTGTTCTGTTTTTTTTTTCAACGGCATTCGCTGTAAATTATAAAGTGTGTATTTCAATGTTTCCCACTGTACATAGCGCACAGGATGATGATAATATAGCTAATAATAAAACTCAGTCCAAATTAATGCAATAATACGAAGAGAAGCTTCATTTTCTTCGAATGTTCTGTATTACGGGTGACACATTTTGCCAGAGGATGTGTTGCCTTTTATTAATTTGGATGTCAATAATATTTTTCTTCTATTTAAGAAGCTATTACTTAAAATGATAGATATAAAAACTGTAGTAAAACATTTTATTACAACGACTTTAAAACAGCTTTATATTGTGCAATTCATTATATCTTCTAACAATTTCTTAATTTTTCAAGTACACGCATAATTTCATATCTTACACAGACATTTTAAAGTGTAAATAAAATAATATTTCAGTCATTTTCTATTTACCATTCCATGACGTGTAGATAAGTTAGAGTATTTATGATAAAATATGATTTATCATAATATAGAAAATTAGTTAGCTAAATCTTTATAGGATCCACACAGTTAAATAAATAATTTTATCACTTTTAAGAGGAATTAGTACGTATTTTTCTCATTTCACGAAAATCTTTAATTGCTTTTATTTGATTTATGCCATGACTAGATTAGGGTTTATTGTAGGTTACCGAAATTTGATGTGTGAGAAAAAATTGTAGAACAAAGTGTTTTTAAGAAAGTGATTGTTACGGAATTTACAATTTTTTGAATATAACGATTCTTTTAAAGTATTTAAAATGTACTAAAGAATTCGTTTTCTCACACTTTTCTGACTGATACTTAAAGTAGAATTATACTCAATACAGTTTTTTATACAATGCGTATATAAACTGATTTTTCTTTTAGATGTATATGTATCGAAATGTTTTATTGGTAAATTGTATTGTTTTGTTAAATATGATGTAATGCGTTTAATAATGCATGGACGGTCTCGTATTATTACAACTGAGACGTCACAACCGAAACGTTTTTCTTTTTCTGCACCCCTGATAATATTTTAATAGGATCAAAATATTATAGACTCTAAGTCGCTACATCAAAAGGTCGTCCGGCGACATAACGAGAAAAAATACTCATCTTGTCGTTATTTTCAGTGAAAGGACCTCTTTGAAATTGTAATGCGTATTCAAGATCGAATGACAATTCGCCCATGTAATGTATTAACTTATAATAATATGTGACTAAGCTTTATTTAATGATATAAACATTTGTATGATACAACAACAAAAAATATATTTTAGTAATACACTATATTTAGTAATATCTATTGACAAGCTGTTATTATTGTGACATTTTAACTATTTCCACAGATTGAAGATTTTATCTGTATCAGTATTCAAATTTCATTTGGCTATTTTAGTTGATGAAAAATCGTAACGGAATTCTTCACATTTATAAAGAGTACAAATAATTACCTTCTTCATTAAAAATTAATCTCTGAAACTTTATATTACAATACACAATGTATTTAATAGGGGTAAATATCGTCGATAGTCTGGAAGAAAACACTAAATCAAAAAAATTATATATTGTTCCTTATTTCAAATTCTACGGTATAAAAAAATACACTCATTTTTATAAATTATACTTTTACTTATAAACAGTGTTTTAAAATGAAAAATGTATAGCATTTCAAACATTTGACAAACTTCAAAGTCCAATTACTGAAAACTAGTATTATTTCTTCTTCCAGAACAACATAAAAACTTCCAGAACAGCTATTCTGGAAGAAAAAACTAATTCAAAAAAATTACATATTGAGGTATTTATACCAAAATGTTCTTTATTTCAAATTCTACTGTATGCAACAACAAACGTATTTTTATAATTTATAGTTTAACATAAAAACAGTTTTGCACAAACAAACAAGTCAATTTTCCCGAAAAAAACTTACACTGTTTGGTAAGCTAAAAATTTGACTGAAATACATTTTTAGTCAAAATATAAAAAAAAATGTGTTTTACTTACGAATTGTCAACCACTCATTAGCATAGGACGTAAGTACATAGCGATTCACTCACTAATATTTTCAAACCTGACAAGCTCCTCAGGAATTTTAATAATTGAATGTTTTTTGCAGATTACAGCTAACCTGTCTGCTTCGACCCTATTATATTACGAGGGAATTAAAATCCCACAATGCTATTCCGCATACTTACTTTGTGTTTGTCTCCCAATCACTTGTTCTTTGAATACAAATGTTACGTTTTTTGTTAATTAGCTTCACCCTATTTTAAATTAAATTAAATTTTATTTCATTTAAATACATAAATAAAAGTTTTTTTTTTTTTTTAAATATTAAGAAACGTTTGTGGTAGAATCACTAAGTTTAGCTAAATATTACACATGGGATTTTTTGTTTTTTGATGTATCCGATCCGCTTGGTGTGGAATCAATAATGTTGGTGTGGAATTAATAATTGCTCATACTAAGACCTAGTATTAATTGGTCACTCAGTATTTTTTAAAAGATAGCTAAGAAAGAATGAAGTATACAATAGTTGTTGCTATGCCTCATTATTATCCTTTTCCAGACAAAAGTCTGTCAAAAACTATGTATTTTGGTAGAAAACGATCAACACGTTAGCTCCGGGGGACGTGCTTTTCGCGTTGCAAAGTTTTTTGTATTGCGGCGAGGAACGCGTTTTTCGCGTCATTTAATATAGGCGAAATTAATCGCTCATAACTAATAATTCATGTTTGATTTATAATATTATTGAACGAATTTGATCAGTTTATTACGAAACACCTTTAGGAGAACATCCAAAATTGTTTTCGCGTAATTGTCGATTGGTCAGTTTCATGCTATTTTTTCCATGACCTATTTTCAATTCCTGCGAATCAGCCCCGCCGCAGCGCGTATTTTGGTCATATTTCTCCCGTTGCGAATGTGTTAATACCCAAAACATAGCAATGTGAATGATCGTCAAGTGGAGAGTAAGGTGTTGGTGCAGCAACAAGAGCTACATACAAAAGAGAGGTTTTATGTATTTGGATGTGTTGATATTGACACAAATGACCATGGAATGAAAATATGAATGAAAAAAATTATATATTTCAAATAAAGTTCATTATCCTTATGTAAATGCGTCAACAATAAAGCCCTGCAACCTTCCTGAATTCGATCTACGTGTTTTCTTCTAAGTTACTCTTGAAAGCTGGGTAGGTTCGGCAAAGTATAAATAAAACGTGCATTTTGTCGTTGTCAAACCAATATCTGCTATATGCACTTTTTGAAGATTTTGTCATTTTTACTATTATGACTAGTTTACTGATCAAATTTCTTATGAAAAGATTGCTATGTGATTTACAGCATTATAATACATATAACTTTAATTTAAACTTATTTTCAAAAATCTGCTTCATGTAAATTTTATAGGAGAGTATTTTTATTTAATATCTCAAAGTTATATCTTTTATACATGGAAGATATTGGTTTGAAAATAAAGATATGTATTTAAGTATTATATATAACGTATTAGATGAATAAATGTAAATAAATATTTACAATACTTGTTAATTGAAATTTCACAGTCAGTATTCGTAATGTGTTTACCCCGCAAAAAGCCTTTGGCTGACATTATTATAATATGTTAATAAGCAAGGTTACATCTTATAAACAAAGTAATTCTTTATCCGCAATAAAAATGCTATGTATTTTTGTTGAAAATGAAAGTATAATTTATTTCACAAAATTAGTTTTTTTATGAAGTCATCGAAGATAAAAGCTGTTAACGATATACGATTTCCTCTATAATATTTTAATATATTTGCAAGCAGACGTTTCTAATGCCAGTGCATCATATGTATCTTCTCTTTATGTGTTTACGTGATCCACAGACAAATCATATATTCCAATACTTGTACAAAATTTATGAACGTGTGAAATTTTGCATCTAATGAATACACGTTTATAATTAATACGTGTATACTGCGAGACTCACATAATATAAATATCTGTCTGAGTATGTGTGAAGTTTTGATACTTATAATTTGTGTGTGTAGATGTGACTTAAGCAAAGTTTGAAAACTTTTAATAACAAAAGCCAGTTGTTGTCACGCCGTCACGTTTCTCGGCAAAGCGGTACATGACTATTGCAGGGAGACCAAAGAAAGCTTTTTGAGCCTTTTATATTGAAGCTCTGGCATTGTTTATTTTCAAAGAACCCCAATACCTCAGTATATTTAAATTATTTTTTTGAAAATAATTGATTAAATATTTTATTAAGGAATATCGACTGTAATTATAACCTGAAGTCAATTAATAAATATCAACGAATAATTGATTTTTCATTGTATAAATTAATTATCTTATAATTATTAAAAGAAGAAATTAACAGTACATATTATATGGCAGGCATTTTGATTAAACATTGTATATTCAGATTTTCCAAAATTTGTTACAACAAATACTCAGTCTGTATTACCGACCCTTGAAAAAACTTGCAATATAGAAAGTCCAGTGTATAACTGTCATATTTATTTTACTTTTCGCCCAATTGTCAATCGAATAAAACAGTGGCTTGTCATTTAATACTTATCCTAAAATTATCTTCCATTGCTTTACTAGTTTGAAGTAAAGTAATCTAAAATAAACTTCATCATAAATACCACTTTGATTTCATTAAAACAGTTATACAAATAATATGTAGTACGTAATAATTATAATCAAATGATAAAATTCTAAGAATTAATTTTTATCGTGTCCTAGTGAGTACCCGGTATGAGTTGCAATGCCTCTCAAAGAATGAAAATGTGTTTTGATTCTGTTTCTTGAAATGCTTTTGGATAGACAATATTTTTGTTTTCCGTCTGGTGCGTAGACAACTGGATCAGAGGGTTTTCCGAGATGTCGCTGTTTGTACGTACTTGTTTTTTTTTAGAAACCTTTACTGCTGTGTGCACAACAACTCAACAAAGTTTCATCGAAATCTGATTAATGGAAAAGGAACGCATACGGAACAAACGCATACGGAACAAATTTTTTTTATATGTATTGACTAAAGATTATATTTCATAGTAAAAAAATAAGTGCAATCATTGTTTTAATATTTCTAGTAACGTTTTATTATGTAGATAATATGCATTTGTACATCTTCGTGCCAACGATGGAGAAGAAACTGTCTAGAGAATGCGTTTTAAGCCTGGGGATGTGCATTATAATCTTCGAAGTAAAACTACCTGACACAAAACTTTCATAGGACGTGTGATATTTTTCGTGCTACTTCTTGATTATAGCACTTGACAATAAGATACTGTTTTTATTCTCATACATATAAATTATTTGAAAAGTTTATCATAAATCATAGTAATTGATTAAGTTCTGAAATATTTCAATAGCTATTTCGACATCATTCTATCATACTAACTGTGATAAAACGCATTTGGGTTCACTTATTTACTATAAATATTTGAATTTTTGTTATTACGTACTTGCAATTATATTATATTTAATTTGGCAAGACGCACCCCCACACCGACATAATTAAAAAATCGTCATTTTTGAGATATGTAGCAAAATTCCACATATCAAAATGCGTCTTTTAAAATAACTTAACTACTATTATAGTTCGTCAACTCACCGCTAGAAATTTGACATTACTTGGCTGTGTGATGATTAGGCGTTGCTATGGTCGTAATTACTGTTACATTTTGCACAGTGGCAGTTTTTCGGAAGCTTTTAATGTGAGACTTATACCGAACGTCAGTAAAAAACCGATTCATTAATTTTGTGACATTTTTTCGTACTAGTTGCACATCTCAAAACTTTCTTTTTTGTGTGATGACACTTTTTTTTGACGGATTGCGAATTGAATTCATCACATTTAACTATGCAAGTACATTTACCTAATTATATAAAGCTTACTATATCTGTGTTTATATGAAATCATTTCTTGCCTGACCAACTGCTTGTATCCTCGTGTTCTTTGTTAAATTGATCCTGAAGTAAAACCAGTCATGCTCTGAACTAGTCAATAATTATTCATATTCATAAATACTCTATCACGAATTTATATGAATTAGTAAATGATGCCTATTGGTAAAAAATCACATTCCTAAAATAATTTTGAAATGCTTGTTCGTTTCCGAATGATTTTGACGCACTGATTGAATATATCATATCAAATTCTGTCATAGTGAATATGTATTTAAAATGAAGCAAACTCAACAATAAACGTTTCGGTGAAATTTAGAAACATTTGGTCAAAATGCTGTAATATCCGGGTTACCTATGTATTGTTGTTCTACCAAAGGGTCAAATAAATTATAGTATGATAGTTATGAAATGCTATTGGAGTATTAATGCCTATAAGTTTCGGCGTGGCGTCGGCCTAAGAAAGCCTGCGGACCTTTCCACTAAGACTGCATAATGCGGGCAGGTTGTAAATCAGGTTCAATGAAATATTGGAGACACCGCGACGCCGAGCACTGTACTGCCACCGTCTTCGCCAGGGAGGGGGCAGTAATAAGGAACATATCCAAAAGGCATTATCGGATTCCTCGGGTGTCATTGTTTCGCAAAGCGATTCTAGCGACAGGAAGTAGTACATAGGGATGTTGTGGTGAACTGTTATGATTTTAGATAACGTAGTTCAATGTTAAACGATCAATACCCCGTCAATCAATAGTTTGTAATCATTTGATATTTAAACAAAATATGCAATTTATCAATGAAAATAAGAATTGCATCTTTTGTGTACTATTTTCATCATTTGATATACATTTTTGATGAACCTACATTTTGTAAGTCAACTTCCACTAACAGCTTTGGTATGTAATATTAATGTACTTCAAAATTTAAAAGAAAAAAATGTAATCGCAAATTAAAATATCAAATTTCATTTGATTCAACACGGTCTCAACAAAACATTATGTGACACACCCTGGTTTTTGTTAAGTATAAGTTTCATTAGTGTCCAGAACTGAAATCACCCAGCGGCAGCGGCAATAATTCGCAAAATCGGCCCAAAACTTGTTACCATGCCGCTCAATAGCCGCCGGGTACGCCCGCTGGACGAGTCCATTTTGACGGAAAGGGGTAGCTCCGACGTGCAGGCAGTTTTTTAAAATTATTTGTGGACAGTCGATTACGATCTGCCGAGCGGGACGAGCTGCGGTCTCGTGGCGGCGGACGTGACGTGACGATGTGAATTGTTTGTTTTTTTTTGATTTGCATTGGACTTAATTTAAAATCGTTTGACGTGTCATTTGTATTATAACTTAAAGTAAATTCAGTTGCTAAGTAAATGTAAATGTAGAATCAATTTAATGTGTTAGGATTTATATATTTGTGTAATGTAAACCACTGCATCTTTGATGGAAAAATAAATAAGTTTTGAACCGAATTTGAAATGGTGTTTGTCTGAGATCACAGCCCTTCCAGGACTCTGGATAACCAGCCGTTCACCTCTCTTCGATCCGGGGTCTTCTCATATGTTTTGTCATATTATTTTTAATTTAAGTCAATTTAAATTAACTTTCGTAAAACCTAAGAAAATTGTGAATTTATTGATAAAGTTGGAATTCACTTGGTTGAACTTCATTACAACAGGATAAAATATCAACGTATTTAGTTCTAACAAATTTTATAAGGTAGTTGATAGCTATTTCGTTTTAACTTCATCTTCAGAACTGACGATAGCGTTATGCCAAAATAGCTACCAACCACCTCATAAAATTTTGTCGAACTAAATACTTTGATATCTATCTTATTAAATTATGAATTCATAACACAAATACATCTTGCAGAAAAAGTGACAAAATATAAGTCTTTAAATGCAAATTAAAGAAAATAAAAACACAATTCGGATTAGAATTGTCGTTACCCTGCTCCTTCCATAAAAGTTAAGCAATAATCTCAGTAATAAATAATTGTTAATAAAAGTAAAATATTTTAGTAAGCTTAGATACGAAGTTAGTTTTTCTTAGAATAACGTAATTGGTAATCACGAGGGACGGTTTTAAGATTTAAAAAATAAATAAACTATGCATGTTTCTTTCTGTCCAACCATTAAATAAATAAAGCTATGTCGATTTCATAATATGAGATTGAAACAAATTGTTATATCCATATTAATGTTATTACTCTATTCATGTAAAACGGAACGTGACAAAATCTGTTCAACAGTTTTCATCTTAAATACATGTACCATAAGACTCATAAGCCTTTAGCACGGCACTCTACTTGGGTTATTGATTCAACACAACTTAATCTATAAATCAAGAAGTAAAACTATTTCCTAATTAGATCGCATTTAGGAGGCTCATGGTGGGCCGCGCTTTCGGGTCCTGGCGACCTCCTTGGCCTCTCTTCGGACCCCGCTCCGCAAGGGGTTGAGTCCTTTTGAGATTTAAGGGTCATAACGAAGGGTCGGCCAGATGTTGCTTGCTTGCCCGTCTGACAAATGTTCAGCTACAAATTTACACTCGAGGCTTTAGTTTTACATTATGGCAGCGATTATCTGGTGCGGTCATCTAGCACTGCCTGACGAGAGATATGCCTCGACGAACGGCCAAATTGATTGGGTAATTCGGTTCGATATTATTATTGAAGACGCGATGTATTAATCAGTAATACTGCAGCTAAAATCGTATATGTCTGTCATCCTCTGAGGTATAAAATTATATATTTAAAATGAAAGAAGATTATAAAATTTCCACCAAGACACATGTGATATTTGGTCGATGCTTATTTTTTATATTACAATTTTGAGTACAATGGACTTCTAATTGATTTTTTTATATAATATAATGATGAATACCCGGCATGCGTTACAGTGCCACTCAAAGAAAAAAAAGGGTTTGTATTTTATTTCTGTTTATTGAAATGCTTTCGGATGGAGGTCTGCATGGGCCCGAATTTTTTTAATATTACCCGGGCTGAGCCCGAGGCTCAATTTCAGACTTGTTACCCGAACTCAACCCAAACTTATTTTTCTTTTTCCGAAAAAAGCCTGATATATTTTTTAATATAGTAATTCATTTATAATTTTCAAACAATATGCGTTATTGTTTTCATACTTCCAACGATATTTATAGCACATGTGAAATAAATTATTCAAGTTGCGAAAACTATTGCCTTATGACTGACTCATGGCTTACCCGAACATAGTACGAGATATTAATCTGAATTGTTCTTCCCTTACTCACGGGCTGGGCCGTGTAAAGGTCCGCAAGCCAAGCGAGGACCCGTGCAGACCTCTATTTTGGATATACAATATTTTTTCGTCTGGTTAAGAGATGTCGCTAGTAGTACGTATTTGATTATTTTTAAAAGATTTTAGATTTAAAAATTTTTTCTCCAGAAACCTTGACGGGTGTGCCACAACAACTCACAAAAGTTGGATTGAAATCGGATGGATTGTAAAGGAATGCATAGAGGGCAAACTTTTATTCATTTATATGTACATAGATTAGCTGTTTTAGCGAGACCTTGATGTAAATCAATCAATCAACCATAGTAGGTGATGATTATGAAAGAACGAGTAAGAAAAAATTTTATGATTGGATAGGGGTGGATTAGTAAATATGAACTCTGAACAAAAATCCATAAATCGATCAATAAATAAAATATTTAAGTGAAATTTTGATTTTGAGTACTAAAATTTATTAATAAAACATTTTTTATGTTCAATGGGGCAAAAGCCTTATTGCAACTTCTTTTGTTCATTCAATTTCTTTAAAGTAAAAATAAATAAACAAAAAGGAATGAAAGAAAAACTAAATTGGACGATTCCCATCAAAAACACATGTGCCACAAATTTGATGTAATTATTGCTTCGAGGTATCAGGCAAACATCACTTTCGAGAAGGTAGTTAGTTGTTAGCAGGTCACCACAGAACGTAATGGCTAGAATATTGAGGGTTCAATCACGGAATTACAAAGTGATGGGAAGTGCGACCGGTGGTCAGCATTAACTTTTACTCAGGCAAGGGGTGAAAACAATTCCGTACTCGGAACGCGAAAGCCGATAAGAAATAATGCCTCGAATTGAAATTTTAATATTTCACATTGAATTTTTGTACGGATGGATTGAAGTAACAATTTTTTGTATACAACAAACGTTTTATTACAATTTTTGAAAGTGAAAACGTCGGATGATTTACACTAATACAAATATGTTTTTAAAACTAATTTAATTTACTGACGTATTATATAAGTGAACAATTTTCAAAACATAAAATAATATGCTTTAATTTTTCATAAGGATTGCCGGGTAAAAATGAATATAAGAAGCGGTTTTCCAGGTTAAATAATGTTCTATTTGGCCAGATGTCATGGTTAATAAAATAATATTGCTTAACAGCTTTTAAAAGATTCTTAATAGTAATTAATTTTAGTGGGACAGACAGATCTTTTAAGTAACATATGTAAGTGTTTGAAATATTTCACAATGATTTTCTGTTGAATATTTTAAAACCGATTTTTCCATTGTTATTTGAAGGCTAAATGTTTTATGCATTGATTTTAAAAGACCAAGCGATGTACCAACATACACTAATCCAATCAGTAATAGTATGAGAGGGTGGGTAATATTAACAGGCACATGGGGTAGAGGGATGCTAAGAAGCTGTAAGGGTAGGATTTGCAATAAGACTAAGCCAAGTACTTGGTCGCTGTAATCGCCGTCTTTGGCTGTAAGCAAGTAAAATTTTACTAGCTCTCAGCATGTTTCATAGAGTTGCTTATATTATAAACATGATTTATGTTTTCGAATTTATTAGAAAAAATTAGCATGTGCTTAAAAGATTATAATCTACTTAAAAAAGGTATTGGAGAATAAAAAAGGACTGATCGTTTCCATAAAATTGACAATTAGATTTCAAGACTGAACCATCACATCCATAGACGACTTCCAAATTATTGTGGTAATTCAGGCACATTAAAGTCTTATTTAACGTTTATGCTAAATGAGTTCGGATCAATTTAATGTGTTCTTTTATTACTGTGCCATGTTAGAGGTAACCTTAAGAATTACTTTCTGTGAACGGTACACTGTATGCCGAAAGTTAATATTTACGTCCCATAGCTGGGGAGTGTTTCTTTGTCCATGTTAGTTGTACAGACATGGATACGAATCCTCAAATTAAAACTTTCATACGATGGTTTTTGATCGAGTGAATTCTTCTGAAAAGGAATTAATTATGTAATGCTTTCATTCTTTACCACCCAACTTCTTAACAATCATGAAAAAATGTATGCAATCTACTTGCATGGGGAAAAATAATTATCTCACTGATAATAATTGTAGTATCATTATCTCATTATTTTTTTCTAGTCCTAGCTGAAGAGATAAGTAAAGCTTAGTGGTTGCTGAAACAACAATTCCCATCCAAAAACTTTTGTTCAGATGCTTGATTTAAGAAATAATGTTCGTTTATCGTTAAAAAATAATATTTAGGTTTAAAATTGTGATATGATTTTAAAGAAATAATTGCATCAGTTATATAATTGTATGCAATATATATTTAGATTTAAACGCAATATTCATCGCACATTGAAGAGCTTAAACACAAACTTTAGCTACAGGTTTTAATATCAAAGGTAATATTCGTAGACTGCTAAACATTCCACTTAAAATTATATCCATTAATAGCACAAGTGCTTCGAAGATGTATCTCTAATGTGAGTACATACGCAGACAAAATAATCATACATATGGGTGTAAGAACATTTACAAGGGGTGAGTATTTGCTGTTGCAAGGGAAGGCATTTTGGTGTAATAAGTCGAAGATGGGCGTCGGCTAATCCTTCAGTGGTTCAACTGATGCCCATGGAAGGCGAAGGGAATAATATAGAATAGTTTATTTATAAAACCATTTCATCTATGTTTTTTTTTAGTTATCATGATGGTTTTCCTATAAATTATTATTATTCAACACTATACTTCTAATAATCACTCAATTTTCTCTCTTGATTCTTTATATAATGACAAAAACTTTCAAGAGGACATTGCCGTGAACATTTAATGACTTATAAAGTATTTTAATAAAAAATAAACAAATTTTATTTCATGTGTGAATTTATCAAATTTAGAATCATATCAGAGTACTCTCTTTTTATACTTCTTATCAGGGCTTTTTTTGTAATGTAACGCGGTAGAACGGCGTTCCAGCACCTTCAAAGAAATTAAACCACAATGTTTGCTACATAACTACAATCCATATTTAAACCAATTCGTCAAATTAGATTTGACACGTCTAAAATAAAAAAACAAATCCTGGCATAAGAAAAACTGCTTTAAATTGTATCTAAATGATATTTGAATACAACATTCTCTAGTAAAAATATTGACAAGAAGTAGGTTCCGGCACCTTTTTATTTAAAAAAAAGTCATGTTTTTTATTAAAAAAAGCGTTTAACAAAATATTAAAATCAATCAAAATTAACAAGTAACACTTGTATAGAACGAATAGCTAGAATATAACAAATTTGAGTTTCATATGATTCATTTCCTGTTAATATTTGAGCATTTAATTCTACTATTTTATATTTAAATTTTTTAAAAATGTTGAAATACATCAAGCTTATTGAGAATGTTCAAAAAATGGTGTTACACTAAATATCTCTACTACCTATATAGCACAAAATACATGGTAGAAATCTGTATGTTTGTATGTCTGTCGATTACAACAACTCCTCCCAAACAGCGTACATTAGCGACGTGAAATTTTCACACGTCATTTTCGCTGAAATTATTATTTCAACTGCGCTATTTTCAACTTTCAATTCTCAACATTTAACTTTTAACATAAAACAGAAAACGCTATATTTTTGACATTACAATTCGGGATGAAAAAAGTAATAATAATAGTCGCCTAGCAACAGCGCAATACTAATACATTCTTCAATTGACAGTTGAGATAGTAACGCGAATGCAAATATTTGATAATATTGAGTTTCATGGTTGTGATTTGGTAGAAATTGAGTGGTAAATTCGTACAAGTTGGTGCGAATCTGGAATTGTTATCGAGAATTAGTGTATGACTCTGATCGTATGTTTAATTTGTGGCGCTGCAGGAGCCATTATTAAATACAGAACGACAAGCTGTCTATCGAGAAGTCCTGCGGCGCCATAACAAGAGTGCAGGTGGCAAAATTGTCATATTTTATTATAGCTGGTTTCATTTTTTAACGTTATCATTAATTGGTGGACTATATTTTGTGGGTGTAAAAAATAGGTACGATTGACGGTGATATTTTTGAAGCTAGTCAACGTCTAAATTTAATAACCCAACATAAGTGTCCACCATCTTCGGCGAAGCCGGGTAAAAATTACTGGTTGCATATACACATAGCACTATAAACCATTTTAAATGTTGGAATGGAAAACTTTTGCTTAAGTCAATATTACAAGTCAATTAATAACTCTTTTCGATTGACTGTAAATATATTTCGCAAATTTAATATTATTTATCTAGCTAAAATATCTACCAATTTTTTTATCAATTCGTCAATGTAAACACTGATTTCTCAAAATTATTATACAAAACTCATTTACAACATAAAAAATGTACATTAAGTTTTCATGCTGATTGTGATATTACAGATTTATTTTTCAATGAGTTAAACATTTTATTAATAGTTTAAATGATATTATATAAATTAATAGTTTTTAAAAGGCGTATGTAGGAAAAACAGCCCGCTACCAATGCATTAAATATATTAGCTCATGTACTGGAGAATCGAGTGAGGGTGCCGGCATTAGACCCAAAGAGCAATCCTTTTGGTTAGTTTAAAGATTTGGCAAAAGCATTAACTTCCATACACGTTCGCCTAACAGAACCCGCCAATTCGATATGTTGGATTCCGTTTTACTTGTATGCACAGAAATTTGCTGTATAATTAAATTCATGTACAACGTACTGGAAACACGTTTTGAATGTACATCGGGTTTCTGCGAGACGAGATTGTTCATCTGAAAATGGTTATCAAATAACAATACACATAGGTAATATTTACAAAAAGTTAGCTGAAAGCAAAATTCACAATAAATAAACTATAAGTTTATAGAATAGTTGTGAGTACCCGGCATGCGTTGCAATGCCACTCAAAGAAAGAAAGGGTTTGTGTTTTAATTCTGTTTATTGAAGTATTTTTGGATTAGAGGTGTGCACGCGTCAAAATTTTTCTAAAATTACCCGGTCCGAGCCCGTTATCTTCAGGCACGGTCCGGCCCTAGCCTGAGTCTCAATATCACACTTGTTACCCGAACCTGACCCGAACACCAGGTTTATTTTTCTCATCCCGAAAAAGCCCGATTTTTAAATATAGAAATTCATTTATACTTTTCAAACAATAAATATTATGCTAATTTTTCCATATTTCCAACGATATTTATAGCACACGTGAAATAAATTATTTAAGTTATGAATTTTACCCTATGGCTAACTCATGACCCGAACATAGAGAAAAAATAAATCAGAAGGTTTTTCAGATAATCAGAGATATCGCTGTTCGTATGTGTTTGATTAATTTTTTTAGATGATTTTTTAGATTTTCTTTTTCTCTTTGTAAACATTCATGCGTGTGCGCACAACAACTCACAAAAGTTTGGTCTAATTCGAATGAATGGTAAAGGAATGCATAGAAGACAAACAAACAAACGAATATTCATTTATATATATATATATAGATAATGAGTTTGTAGTCCTTTCAAATCATTTAATAAATATAGATGGGCTTGTAGCGGAGTGGTAAATATGTCATTATCATTGGTGGCGGTGTTCACTGGATTCAATCTAAGTAAAATCAGTTTTAAAAATGTATTTGTAGGATACATGATACTGCGGAGTACCAAACGTAATACTTTCCTGTAGCTAAACATCCTTTTCATTGACTGAGCATAATTAATTGGCATATAATATTCGAGTGATATTTGATATTTTGCAGACACTGTGTAACAGGTGAACACTCATAAAAGCAAGTCATGCCGATTAAAATTAGGTCGACACGACAGTATAAATAAACAAAGAAGGAGGAACCGGATTCATTCTATATCGACCGCAGTTCGTAATTCTGTAACCACCTTCCGAACGTGATTTCTGTCGTTACTTGCCTACTAAACTTTGAACTTCATAATCGTCATCATCATCATCTAACCTACTATTTAATCATGCCACGCATTCAACATTGGAATCGTATTTCAAAACATCCTATCGATTTATACATTTGTGCTCGGAGGTAAGGATGTCTGTAATATTTTAAATTTCCTCCCAACTATCCCATCCTAAAAACAAAGAATAGCGACAGCAATAAACTAACGACTAGTTTGTTTGTAACCATATCAGTTTGTCCCTGTTCTCGTTAAAAGAGAGTTTCGATGACTGAGTAACAAGCAGTTCTTGTTGATCAGTTTTTGTTGAGATAAGCTTCATAATATACTCTACTTTGAGACCGGACATTATTACAAATTAAGTGTAAATTTAATAAATTCACTTCTGCTCCTCGATTTGCACGGTTACTGCTTTACATTACCATGTTTTGGTGTATAGTGTAGGTATACAATTACTTCTCAGCACAGTTTTTTCATTAAAATTACAGCAAGTAAAACATTCTTAATATCAAGCGATAAAATGTTTAGAAACAAAAAAATTGGTTGTAATTCTGGATCAATGATAAAATGAATGGCTATAATTAGGCTATTTGTATGTGAATAGTTTTACGTTTGTATCATGGAAAAAATCCCTGAAACTTTACTAACTTGATTGTAGGCCACTAACTGAGAATTTAGACTTAATGTCTCACGGCAATATCTTGTATATTATATATTAGTATAAATTAAATCGTTAAGTCTATCTCAATTGGAATATATATTTTTCATATTATATTACTTTGTAAAAAAAATGGTGTTCTGATAGATCTGAAAATTAACGTCAATCGTTAACGTAGGAAATATTTTGTTTATCTATTGATATGAATTCTTTTATTTTATATCCCATGAGAAGCATTTAACTGCTCTCAGATAATTTACTATCTTTCGTTGCGTCTGATTACTTTAGGGTGCTTCGATACAACACCATAAAATGAGCAAGCCGACTCGTCAGATTTAGTTCTGTTATATCGTGGAGCTCGTAGATTTGGCTATAAAGATGTATCGGTTGTAGATTTTTTTCTGTTCTCTGCTGAGATGCAGTTTTAACAAGTCGTGGAACATGCGGCAGAGTCTGCATCGGACAGATTCATTCCGGTTTGCCACCCCCGCCCCAGCTTCAACTCATTTTGCTACTATTAATTCTACGGCCTCAGGTGGGTGGTAGGGATGAATTTGGGAAATAGAGAATCTGGTATTAGGTAAATTAAACGTTTCGTTTTGCACAGTAAACATATGTTACTATTGTATCAAATTAATAAAAAACGGGATCGTATGGACGAAAAAAATAAAGTTTACCAATTGAAGTGACTATAAACATAAATAAAATATGGAATTATATATTATTTTTATTTAAATTGAAATAAAAAAAAAATAGTTTTTAAATCTTTTACATTCATTCATTTACGCGTTCACTTAGGGTTAATTATCTTGCAACTCTGTATCGCTTAATTAATATCGCAAGCGGTAATTTTTTTTGTTTTTCTTGAGTTTGATTGGTAGTGCGTTAAAAAATGGTGATCGTGAAAGCATATTGAAAGTACACATAACGGTTGGTGGTCAGAAAACCAAATTGCTAGTTAATCAAAGATGTTAACTGTGAAAAACTGTAGGGAAATGAAAACCTGCGAGGACCACAAAATGTTGTGTTAGTGCTACCTTAATATGCATACATAATCAGTCGTATCAACATTAACTGCTATTTCTAGGTGACGGAAAGACGAGAAAGCCTGAAAAAGAAAATTAAAGAAAAAAAAATATCCGTACTTATCGTGAGGTATGTTTATAAATAGGTTTATAAAAATATTCAATTCAAAAAATATCAACAAAGAAAATGAAATATATTTGCCTTAATTATAAAAAACTGTCCCTTATACTGATGTAGTGATACATGACATGCTGTAGATTTACGAAACATTATGCTTGTCTTTATTCGCCAGCAATATAGACGAGGCTAATTGGTAAATTATATCTTATTTTTTAATCCACTTGAAAGTGCAGTGAGCGATACTAAGCGGTGACCAATATACGACTGGAATTCTGCATACATTACGATAAAACAAACGCTCTGAAAAGACAAGTCATGATGACTAAAGAAGGACACAGACAATTGACGACAGTATATATGAACAAAGCAGAAAGGACCTGATTAATTCTGTAATCACCTGCTGAACGTTAATTCTGTCGCCACTTGCTGAACTGGAAAAATCTCCTATGAACTGCATAATCGTCATCATCATCTGTTCTACTGCTTAATCGCTTCAAGCATTCAACATAGGAAATATATTTCTAAGCTGATATAAATGCATTCGCTTATTTAACGGATTCCTACGATGACACAGAAAATAATTGAATTGATATAAATCAAATAAAATGCTTCATTGTAGTTGGTATGATGATGAGTGGTTATTTAACTTCATATTAATGTTTTAAGGAAAAATATAAAAATGGCTTGAATGTGCGAAAAACAAATACTTGATAAAAGTAATCGATGTCTCTTCACACTGTTTATGAATATAGTAATAAACCAAAGACAGCTGATAACGAGTGTGCTGACTAGAAAATTGTGAAATAATACTTGTTTTAATATTAACACATTCTTTGTTTAATTAAACTACCCTTTTGTACTCTAACTGTGATAAAGTTTTCTAGATCCGCCATGAGCTAGACATCTACGAAAATGGGAAAATGGCATCACCGGATTTTCTGGACAACGAGAAGGAAAGTGACAGGTTGCTACTGACCAATCCCTCTTTTCTTTATATGTATAATAGTTTAATGTTCTTCTCTATTATATATATTAATATCCTATGCTTTGATTATTAGAAGACGACAATATAGTGTATACTTTATTAAAACAACTTAAAATAAGCTTGATATTGCTAATAATGTTATAATGGAATTCTAAGAGTTAAATAAATTAAAATATTATTTTACAAATAAATATGTCTTGTTTTTTTGTATTTAATAATTAAAAAAAATGTATTTATTTTCATTATTGTTTTTATAAGTATTATTGTTTTCAATAATTATTATTATTGTTGTTATTATTGTTACCGTTGTTATGTTTGTGTAATGCATGGTGCATTGGCGTCAGCTGTAGTGCCAGGCATTTAAATTTTTTAAATTTACAATAAATAAATAAAAAGAGTGAAGTCATTAATATATGTATTAAAAAATTGGATCGGTTTTGTCAATTGTTTATATGCAAAACTTATATTTAACAAGATATATCAACCTATTTTTCACCATGTTGGCTTCCAGTGTGGAGCATATGGTCTCTTAATGGTGGTATCGCAACAGAAGTTTTTTTCTAGGAGAACTGCTTGTTACTCACTTACTCAACCTTTGTTTTTCGAAGAGAGTAGAGATTAAAGTTTAGGGATAGAACAGGACAAGTGGTTAGCTAATCACTCTCACTATTTCCCATTTTTAGGATCGGATGGGTGGGAGGAAACTTGCGACATCACAAATATTCATGAATACGGACAGAAATTCACAAATCGATTGAAAAATCAATTTATAAAACTGTCCGTACCAGGATTTGATCCCAAGACCGTAGCCGTAGCCAATGACGTTAACCATTGCACCATGCAGCCTCGAACGTATTGCTGCAAAAAGTATTTGAGTTTTGCTTTGTTTGACATCATCGTCAGGTATATTGCATGGTGTTTACTTCGTAAGTATTACAATGTACTACATTAAAATGTCCATTCATCCAAACTTATTGATGTTCACTATACCCGTTCTGTTTTTTATACTGATATACATTCTATTTTATAAAGCAAAACCTAAGCGAAGGAATATTGCAAAGCATTAATAATTAACCAACATTAAAATATATAATGCTATAGATTAACACTTCTTTATACATTCTACACCTAACGAGACAAAAGCTTCTTCGATTGAAATCTCAAAAAGGACTAGTACACATGACACGAAATGTTGTATCTTTTTCGATTTATTATGCTAGAAAAAATGTTTTGTAGAAGTACGCAATACATTTACTTGTAAAGTCTATAAAAAGAAGTAGACGATTTAATGTGTACATATACTATAAAGAGCGTGTAGACTTAACCTAAATAATTTCGGTATCAATAATAATAACATTTGGTATTTAAAAAATGGTAATGTGGCGTTTTAAATTCTTTGAATTACAATAATTCATTTTTTTTTTGTTGAGCAACTTCTATCTTTTAAATAAAATATTGTTGTAGAGGAAACTGAATTATCTTGTAGTGAACTGTAGTGACTTCTTAGTAAACTGAAATAGAAAATATGTAAGGTGCACGCTGTGCAATAAGACATAGAAGTTTGTTATTTCGCACCGTGTCAACTACCCAGATTTATATCTCTTTACTAAGAATGAGATTTCCATTACGTTAATTAATTTGATATTAAAATTTCGTTTAAATCTGAGTGCATTATTATCCAAATGGATGCGTTATTTGTCTTTGTCATATGAAAATAGTTTTCTACAAACATTGCGGATAAATTATAATTCAACGAGATGTATGTTTGACAGGTAGAAAACATTTTGTAAACACAGTGCATACATTTTCAATTATATTTATAATAATTATTCTTTTTGATAATAGAAACATATTACGGTAAACGTACCAGTAGTTGACCGCTTAAGAGAAAAATAACGATTAGCGTTTAGCATTAGACCGAATGATGACAAATCAAGTGAATTCATAATGGATCAAATGTCTTAATTAATATACTAAAACAAAAATTACGAAAAGGTGTGCTACAAAAAATTTTGTTCAATTTTTAACAACCATGTTAATGTTTCAGTAGTTGACATTTAAAAATTTGAAAAAATGGTCCGGTAGTTGACCATGGCTAATCTTTCATCAGATTTGTCTCAGAGCGTCCTGTAAGACCACTATTGGTTGAATCAAGTAGTGTGTACTTAAATTCACTGATATCCTTAACAATTCTATTGGAAATTTCTGAATAAAATACTTACTGCATATGGTTTTGTTTTAAAATGGCCGTTATGACATCCCAATCCCATCGTCTTGATTCCTCAATCCAACATACCTAAGATAGTTTTTCTTGTCTGAACTCTTTCTTTCGACCATGTCAAAGTGACTCACGAAATAGAAAATCGTAAACAGAGATTGATATGTTCATCGTTTAAAGAAAACGTAAGTTTTTTTGTGTAGTATATGAATGAATATCAGTTTGAAATTATGTCAACGCGTAACTATTCAATATCGGAAATAAATGTTTTTGATTTATGCTTTCGATATCTGATATTATTCAAGTACCCTCTAGTATTTGTGATTATATAAATTTCACGTTATATTTGAATAGATTGTAGTTCGGTATCTCATATCGCAGTGCCGTCCACACACACCGGCGCTTGTTTGAGCATTCAGAGACGCGTTCTGTTTCCAGAAAGTTCCACTTTTCACGCATGGAGAGGCGCCGAGAGCACAATCAACCATTCGCTCCCCACTCGCCCGTCGGGTCAATCTAATTGCGAGCGAGCTCCGGAAACTACCCTGCCACGGCTCACTCTATCCAACGTACACTACCGTACCTTTTGAGCTCGTCATGTAATATTCGAAGTTCTTGGACTATTTGGATGAATGCAGTGATGACACGTTTAATGCGCGTTATTCATATAATGTACTCGTTACAGTATATTCGTACATTATAAGCGATAAACATTCATTTACAAGTTACTCTTGTAAATATTAGTATAAAACACATATTACTGCATAAATGTTTTCACCTTTTATACTATATACATATCGACTGTAGAAAGGAAAAAGGACGTAAAACACACACAAAAAATTCTGTGTATAGCCCAAACAAAACGCGTTTTAAATTGTATACAATATGATTATCGAAATAAAAATATTTTGAATAGACGGATGAATAAGTCTTTTTACCTTTCTGCAGTCGATATATTATATATTTATATGTAAATATAGTGTATTCGCACTTTTATGTGAGCTATACACAATATCTTTTGTGTGGGTTACGTCCTTTTTCCTTTCCACAGTCGATATATTAACATTAAAATAACCTTTTTCTAAAACTATAACGTTACTCTGAACGGATAATATTGAATAACTTTGACTCCAAATCGAATCAAGTCAAATATAATATGCAATTGTGTAAGTTCATACATAGTATCAGAAAGTATGAAAACAGATCAGAGAAATCTGGAGAGAAAAAAAGATTACAAATAAAATATCAGTTTGTTTTCATTTTCAATCTGTAATTAACAAAACACTTTATTTAGAATCTATCGTCAGAGAGTTGGCATTTAAAAAAATATTATTTAATATTGTATAAATAAAATTTGTATAACCACACAGCTTTTGTAAGATTAGTTTCATTAAGTTGTGTTGCCATACTGGTTAAATAAGTAATATGAATTATAACAGATTTCGTACTGAAAATAATCGTTGATAGAACATAATAATATAGTAAATTTATGTTTTAGTTTATCATTGCATGCACATGAGTCAATTTAATTATAATTTAATAATTATTTATACGCGGATATTGTTTTCTTACAATTATTAGAAACACATAAAAATATTTAAAACACGACAAATCGACAAAAATATTTACTTTCTAAATGTTTTATTTTGTGAAATTTATATTGCCATTTTCCATTGTCTAGTAAAATATGAACTATCTAGCAAAATCAGGCAGAGTGAACCACAGCATTCAAGTGGTGATTTCGCCAAACAAAGAGTCGGAATAGTCTGGATAAAAGGGCGTAGAGATTCGCGGTGGATTCACCACATCACACTAGTTATGCAAATAGTTGGATGGCCTTTCTTTAAGAGCCCAAATATGTGAATACATAAAATAAAATGTATGTAAATTCAGGACGCCACCCTCGCCAAATGCCGGAAATTTATTTCCAAATTCATGGGTTTGTTACAGACTCAAAAGATACGCAGAGGACCGCTCGCGGCCGGAATATGTAAGCGGGCTCCAGGACCTTTGGACTGGGGTGGACGTGAAGGAAACGGACTTTTTAAGTTATGAAATTTTCGCCTGAGTTCTTTTTATAGTGAAACATGTGTGCGCTTTTCGTACATTTTATGGAAAAAGGAATCAATCATTCCCCCCACTTACATAGGTACCTCAAAATACAAAATAATAATAATGTAGATCGATAAAATTCGTATCAATACAGGCGATGGATTATTTTTAGTCTAGAATATTAATAAGCATACTTTAAATTTGTAAAAAAATCCGTTGAGTTTCTTCTCTGTGACAATAAGTTATTGGAAAATCCATGCACCTTTTATTTTATATTATGTCCTTAAGGGTTATTCGATTAATATTATGTTTTTGAAATGACTCTTCTTTGGACAATTAGTGTAATAAAAATGATTATTTAACATTGTAATATTCTTTATTACGTATTCTTACGTATTTATTCACAAAATATAGGTCTTAAAAAAAAGTTTACAAAGTGTATTGGTATAATATTTTTTTCCATATAACACTTCGTATATTTTTCTGTTTTTAAAATAATCTTATTAAGTATAATTCATTTTCCAAAATGTCGACATCAATCTAATTATAATTTTTGCGTCGACACTGATCGCGGGAGACGGATAGCTGCCTGTTTTATCCTGTTAAAATGCTTCAGCTATATTTTTCTATCCCACTTTTAAGCCCTTTTAACAAGCCAATAAATCCTGAAGGATTTTTCAACAGCCTCGAGTGTTAAAAAAGGCTTAATTCGATTATGTGCAAATTTACTTAACACAGAGCTACGAGTACCCATAACGGGTGGAGTATAGAGGATCGCGGGGTATTTGAGAGTCAGCGGGGGGTGACTTTATAAAAAGGGACGATAGGTACTCCTCAGGGTGTAAAAGAATAATAATTAGCAAGTCCAACGGGAACGAGCGTGTTGAAATAAAAACGATTCACAACAAGTCGGAAACGAAACAAAACAAAACAAAAACTTCGCATTCCTTTCAAAAAAGGGTAACGTGCAAAATTCCTATTTCTTTAACAACTCCATCCGTCCGATTTTGCAGTCGTTATTACATTGTTTCACAAAGAAGAGGATGTTAGTCCGTTGCTTGTCGAGAGAAAGCGGTAATTATGAGTCTCTTGGACTCCCTTCGGAGCTTTCAAACTTTATTTTTAAATCCGAGTTAATCCATGGAAGCAATTTTGCGAGAGAAGTGTTCGGAGAAAACTGATAACTGAGTAGCAACGGGCAAAAACGAGACTAGCGACTAATGGCTTCTTGGTCTATTGAAAAACGTCTGTTAAAAAGTTAGACCCTTAGACAATGGAGAGCTCTTCTGTTTTAATAAAAGCTAAAATTAAGATTTTCATAGCAATTGAATACCTAGCCATCAATGTTTAAATAGACCATCTCCAACATTTCGTCAAACGTTCTTATTGATGTAATAAATAATCAAAGGCTTAACTTTTATCTACGAACATGATTTTTATAGAAAATTTCCTTTTCATAAATGATTTTTGTAATCCCTTCTTTGTTTAATATACTCAAAGATGTCGGAAATATTTACAAGTGCGTAAAAATTATTTTTTTGATTGTTTAATAATATTGTATCAATTTTTTGTTAAGAATATTTGTTTCATGCTATATTAGTGTTTTAGTGATAAGTTCTGTAAAAAATTATATTCTTTTGATGGCTACAATTGTATTTTGCTAAATTCTGTGCCCTATGACAAAAATTAAAAATTTATCTGTCTCTTCAACAAAATTATTTTACAGGATTCGCTTAGTTGAAATAACCAGCACCCGGTTTGACTTAACCTGAGGTGGTAGGAATTTACCTGCGTCGCTTCTTGGATATGTTTTTCATTTATAGATCTGAGTAGCAAAGTAAAAGAAAAAACTAACTAATGATGTTTTTTTAAACGTTAACTAAAAATCGTTTAATTAAAATATTATAATTATAGAACATAATAAGTTTAAACGCATGATTCTAACAAAACAATATAAATAAAACATTAAATCAAATCTCAGGCCATTTTAATACGTGTGATAATAATTATATTGTAAGGGTGCACGCTCACTGGTCCACGGTATAATAATTATCAAACTAATAAACTTGCATACTGTTTCGGAAACTATTAACTGAGCAGGAATTAGAGTTAAGAGAATAAAAGCTTTCCACGCTGCCTGCCATCGGACGGCACTTGGTCGTGCCATTAACGGAGCCCACTAAATATTATACAACCGACATTAATATAGCACTATACACAAATCCGGAATATATTAAACTGGGCACCACCATAATGTGAACATATTATTTGTTCGAGAAGTGCTAATAAATAAATCTCAACAATATACTGTTATTTTTTAAAAATAAAACACAACTTCTTATATACTATAGGACCGGCTTCAATTGATAATGCTCATGATGAGCGAAACTAGTCCTTACCATTATTAAAACATGGTAAGTAAAAAAGAGTAGTAAAAAACAAATTTTATTTAATTTTTAAAATATAATACCTTTCCACCAAAAATTGACAGTGAACATCTTAAAAGTAATATACTGCTCTACGAATCTAAAGATGAATATGTAATGTTTACAAATTATACTTTAAAGTTTATATAACAAGTTTGGTTGATTGCCAATGATCTAGATATTAAAAAATGATTAAAACATTAACGTTTGGTCTTGACTAAATTGATTGATACAATTATAATTGGTAACTTTGTTATTCCACTGGCTTTATCACTAGCGTGACGCGTTTTGCCTCGAACTAAATAAATATATCGCAAGGTTATTATTTATGGCAACTAATTATTTGGTCAGTATCTAATTCAGTTAACGGTCAGTAAATATTAAAGAAACGGTCAGTAAAAATGCATAAAACGGTTAGTAAAAAAATAAAAATGGTAAGTAAGTATTAAAGGAAGGTTAGATGAGGTTAGGTTAACTAAGTAAAAAGATAAAATAAGTTTAATTCAATAACTGACCATTTTTTATAAATTATTGACCGTTTATTTTATTAACTGAACATGTGTATACTGACCATTTATCGAATTAATTACTGATCTTTTTGATTAGTTACTGACCCAATAAATACTGGCCATTATTATTCCTAAGGTCAACAATGATTCTAGTTCTTACATTAAAAATGAAGGGTAGGGTTGGTTTGTTTCGTTCTATTGGACGTGGGGAAGGGGTAAGTCATAAACAATGACAGTACTAATTACAGTAATGTTTTGTAACAACGAAATAAACATTATTAAACAAATTGCCATTAATAATGGCTATGAGGCGTCTCTTATAGATAGTCTTGTATCAAAAAAACAACGTAAGTTGGCAGAAAAGATGCTATATTTCGGGAAATTGTCTAAAGACATAGACCAACCTAGGAACTGGCATAAAATTAGTTATTTAGGTTGTACAAGCTTTAAAATTAAAAAACAACTCGCTGATAGTGTTAGACCGGCGTTCTATTGCAAAAATTCTCTAGGCAAATTACTTATTAACAATAAAGATAGAGTCCACTTTAAGAACAAATCTGGTATTTATAAATTACAATGAAGTGATTGCCAACATTTCTATGTGGGTAAAACCACACGTACATTAGATATAAGGGTATCAGAACATTTAGCTGCCTTTAGAATAAAAAAAGAAATTTCGACATTCGCAAATCACTTGCTAATGGAGAACCATACGTTTAATGCGAATGATGGGGTTAAACTGTTGCATCAAAACATGGGGGATCATAAATTATTTTATCAAGAAATTTTGGAAATCAATAGAGCCCAGTTAAATTTCTTGCCGATTCTGAATGAGCAGCAGAACCTTCCTAATTCTCCTTTATTGTATCCTATACGTTGAAACACCTAACAGATGTCACTAAATGTGGAATGATTGTATATATTTACCCTTTCGTCGAATTGCATCCCGTCGAAACCCACAATGCTATTATAATTGTAAAATCACTGGTAATTCTAAAAGTAGTTAAAAAGCGGCAATTTGCCATTCTGTTAATGTGTTTTTTACAAAATAAGGATTAAGGCGATTCTCGAAATTTTTAACTCAGGTATCTATCAGTGTGGCTCTCAGACGTATAATATTTTACCTCGTAAATAATATTTGTCGTATTTGTATCTTCTATATAAACGTTAGACACTGTTTACTGTCTGTCAGTTTGAGTCCATTCGTGTGCTCGAATGCCTGAAGATGCCGAAAGGCGAAACCCGGGTCGTTAGTGATAAAATACATGGAAGTGTACAAAATCTCAATAATCCAAATTTAGTAGTGTTATGGTAAAAACCTATTTAATAACTGGATGATGAAGCTTGAGAAACATATTTCATTTAGTCGAATAGGATATAATATTTACGTATTTTTAATTTTTTGCATTATGTTTGACATGAGGAATTTTTTAATTCTTATAATATAATATATATCAACTGTATTTTGGCCAATTGATGTGACCCTCAAAAAATACGAAAATGAGTATGAGTGAAACCATCTACAGAATAGTTCTGACGATGTCGTAAAGCGAAATAGCTATCAACTCCCTAATAAAAATTTTGTAAAATTAAAATTTTTTTTAGCCTATTGAAATCCAATCATTAATTCATTTTCGTATTTTTTGAGGGTCACATCAATTGGTCAAAATACAGTTGATATATATTATGTTATAAGAATTAAAAAACTCCTCATCTCAAACATAATGCAACAGAACTAAACAGAACTATCTACAGAATAGTTCTGGCGATGGCGTAAAGCCGAAATAGCTATCAACAACCTAATAAAAATTTTGTAGAACTAAACATTTTGTTATTATAATGAAGTTCTACAAAGTATATGCCAATTTAATCGATAGATTGGATTTCATTTTACATTGGCTTAGGTTAAAAAAATCTGACTCCCCCACTTGACGTAAGCTACTATTATATCAACACTCACTACGTATAATCCTATATCTGCAAACATGAGAATTTACCGTATAATGTTTTCGATAAAAATAGTTTTTACTCACGCTCTCTTGAATTTTGAGGGCTACATCAATTGACCAAACATCGTCTATATAATGTTTCTGAAAAAATTGGTTTTATACGTAATAAAATATAAACCTTTGAGATGTGTCTGTGCTTTGAATCTGTATTCAATTCTTTACGAACCGGTATCTATTATTTATACGTACCTTTATATATTGGATATATTAATTAATTTAAATCAATGGTGTAATTATACAGCATTCATTTAATTTAAAAAATCAAAGAATTTAAATACGAATCGTTAAAATTATCGTACGTTCTGTCACTAACGACCGCGAGTTCCAGTTCATCTGTGTACTCGAATGTCTAAAGATCCTGAATGGACAGACCCGGTTTGTTGGTGACAAAATCTATGGAAATGTACAAGATTTTAACTATACAAATTTGATATTGAAATTCCAACAAGCACCCAGTTGATATTTAAATTAATAGAACTAAGCTTATGATATGTATTTTAAAATAACATACACTTTAATAACAGAAATGTGTGCTTTTCTGGTCATGTATAAACTTTTGATGTGATTTAGAGTCAAGAAATATTTTTTTCTATGTATACATATCGACTGTGGAAAGGAAAAAGTACGTAACCTACACATTTTACAGGAGCCACGAAAAACGTTTTTTTTTAATGATTTTCGGCCAAAATCAAAATATTAAATCTACACAGCCTTAAGTTGCATGAAGGCTAATAATCTGGCGTTTTATTTACCCAATCCGATATTAGTTTATTAAGTTATTTAAGAAAAACCAATAAAATTGGTGGTTACGTTTTTTTTCCACGACAAAAATTTTAAACACCAATGTAGTTAAGTAGCTTACAGCCTTTTTCCTTACTAATTTAAAATGACTTTTCGAATAAACATGTAGAATTATAAATGAATAATAATTAATTAACTGAGAATTTGATTACTATGTATATAATAAATCACATAGAGTGTGAAGTATAGCAAAAATGTTATTTATAATTGTAGGAATACGATTCCATAGCTGTTGATTGACGTGATTAAGCGGTAGAGATGGATGCCGGTAATGATGACGGTTGATGCTGTCCAGAGTTCAGTCGGCGGGAAGACGACAGGTGTAACGATGGGCCGGTTGTTGAGTCACGAACAGCGGTCAATACAGAATTCATTTTGATATTAATTAGGCATTTACAGCATACATGCTTTTGATATGTATTGTGTATTAAGTTGCATATGTTGTGATTATCGAAAAAAATGAATTTTGAAAAAACCGAGGGTTACATACTTTTTCCTTTCCACAGTCTAAATATATAAATGAATGTTTGTTTGTTTGTCCCCTATGCGTTCTTATACCATTCATCCGATTTTGATGAAACTTTGATGAGCTGTGAAGGTTCTGAAAAAAGTCTAAAATCTAAAAAAAAGAATCGAAAACGTACAGTGATGTCACTCGGAAAAACCTTCTGATTTATTCGTGTTTGCGTCAGACGGAAAAACAAAAAACATTTTATATCCAAAAGCAGTTCAATAATCACAATTAAAACATTTCTTTCTTTGAGTGGCATTGCCACGCATGCCGGGTACTCACTAGTTACAAATAAAAATAACTGTCAAGTAAATACCTCAAATAATATATTTTTTTTCTAATATAAAAGTTTCTGTTGCGAGACATCCCAATACACATTTTAGCCGTGAATTAATAATAGTTGTCGCAGAATATTGCGGACTTTGTGATGTAGCTCAGAAAACAATCTTGTCATTTCCATGAATCATACAATATAATCGTTAAATTAGTTAACATTGACTCAAACTATTTTGCAGTATATTTTGTAGTGTATGAGGCAGTATAAACTGAGCCTAAAGTCAATTAAAACAACGTTACGTTGAGTTAGATATGTTTCACATTGCGATTTACACTTCTGTCTAACTAATTTAATGACGATGTAAGTTTGTACAAATTGAAGATCTACAATGTTTATATCATTGATGTTTGATATATTTAGCAACAGATTTGAAGCTATGTTTACTATCGTTGGGTATAATAATGCTAGGAAGCTTATGAATAATATGTTTATACCAATTTAATAAAAGGCAAGACATCTAGTACAGAGTTATCAAGGAAATTTATCAATTCTTGTAAATCGCGATTAATTTTGTAATTTAAATACAGTTTTAAAGTATTTTGTGTAGTAATAAGATATCAATTTTAGCCATAATTTTATTAATTGAAGAATATTGTTTGGTGTGATCATTATTTTCATGCTGTCGTTGATCTTTTTATTTTTATAATTTGTTAATGCTAACTCATTATTTGTTCAGTAATCGATCAAATAATTCGATAAATGGTCAGTTAATAAGTAGGTATTTTTGGTCAGTAAATAATTGCCAAATAAATAAAAAAATAGATTAGGTTAGATTTAATAAAAAAACTGATCGTTTTATATAAATATCTGACCGTTTAATTTAGTAACTACTGTTCGTTAATTTTATGAACTGACTACGTGCATACTGATCATTTATTGAATTAGTTACTAACCATTTTGATTAATTATTGGCCACTTTTCAGGTGTTAACTGTCAATTATTGGTGGAAAGGCATTATATTTTAAAAATAAAACACAATTTGTTTGTGCTACTTCCACATGTTTATAATGATCAGGGACGGTTTTTCTCATCACGAGCATTAACAACTGTCTATTGTTCATTTGATAATGTTTCTGATGAGAAAAACCGTTACTGACCATTACAAACATGTGGAAGTAGTGAAAACACATTGTGTTTTATTTAAAAAAAAAAATAATCAATGACCTTGTTTTGGTTCGTACTGACAAAAAATTGAAATCGTTACTGACCCAATAAATGCAGGCCCTTGTTAATTGGGTTTTCCGTGGTAGATCCGTTGTTTTACACTATTTGAATAAAGAGGGTCGTTTTTATCATTTTGTCGAATTAAAATATCTACACAAACTAATAACTATTTGAAGATAGAAAAAACCGCCGGGTTTTTGATTGGCAATTATGAATACACAATGTTCATTTTGAAGTGTATTTTACTGGACAGAGTAATTCGAAATTGCATTTTTTCAACTATTGTATGTGTGAATTCAATTAAATATTAAGGTACATTGTATTTTATTAAATATTTCATCAATGTTTTATTAAAAACTTAGGATCTATAAGAAAAACATTTTTTACAGGAGTCGTTGTCAAATAGATGTACTAATAAGCGTCATGTATACAAATATTGCTTTTTCAAGATTTTTTTATTTTATGAACGAAAAATTAACGTTTAAATACATAAACAAAAATAATTTGGAAGTCTTTAATCCAAGAACATACAGATACGATTTCGTGAAGCAGAAATAGCTTTCATTTTATAAGTCAGCATTATGATCGACATAGCAAAGTCCGTCCTACAATTATCAATTTTTATTAAGAAGCTTGATAGAAGATAAAGTGACAAAAATATCGTCTGAAATAAACAAAGTTTTTGCGAAGACGTCGTATATCTTTTGACTCGGGTAGTTGCACTCTTCTCGGCTGTCGCAAGAGCCGCCTTGTGTTTATCAAGTTTTAATGAATGACCGCGCCTCTGTCGAGTTCTTAGTCATGACCGCCCACTGTAAACACCCGTTCAAGTCACACGAGGAACTTGCTCCTTCTTATTTAGTAATTAGGGCCACGTAAGGGTAGCAAGGGGTACGCGAAGCAGGCCACGGGTCGCCAGTTGGTGCCCGAAGGCTTTGTTTAGGAGAGCCACTTTGGCGGAAGAAAGGTTCTCGCAAATAATGGCAGGTAGGTTGTGAGTTGTTGCCCGGAGAGAGGCCTAAAGTTTTCTTTATAAAGATTTTCCAAAACATACTACACAATATGTAATACTACTCGCTAATATACAAATAATGAATAAATTATGCAAAACATTCAATGTATTTTGAATCAAGTTTATTGTTCGGTAAAGCAATAAATTTCAAAGCAACCGTTTTCAGATTAAAACCTTTGTTTTTATCATTCTTGCAGGATTTAATTTTGTAGAAAAAGGATGTTGGGGAGACAACATCAAATAAATTTCAAAAGAATGTTTCACCGGAAGATTGTTAATATAAAACTGCCAAGAAAAAGGGGTAGGATTCTTGCCCCTGCATAAAAAAGAGTAGCAAATCGCCTCATCCTCCCCCGCAAAACAAGAACAAATGAATTGCAAACAGCGTTATTATTTCCGAAGGGAAGTCATACATTTTTCTTTTTTGCGTATTTTTCCTTCTTCTTTTATGCACGGTTAACACTCGGTAAAGGTAAGCGTAGGTGCTTGGCTGCTGAGGTGCGGGCTGCGCTCTGGCTGAGGGAGCGGCTCGGGTCTTTGAATAAATTGACGGCGCGGAGCGAGGCAGCCCGGGAGAAATCTAAACATTCCGAGAATGTTAACAACTCTTTTAAAAACTTCGTAATTTTGCTGAGCGAAAGAAAGGAAAAGAAAGCAGTCGATAGAAACGCGCTCCCACTTACCGGCGAGCCGAGAGCTCTCATTTGCTCTATGTGTATGTTTTGAGGAATAACTAACTTTACTAGTACTTACAAAATAAACATTCTAACATATTTAAAAATACCTTAAAATCAACCTTTTCTTAATCTGGAAAAAACGTTTTCAATTAAATTATCAAAATTTAGTAAGTAAGATCGAAAAGAGTATTTAAATTAATTAACATATTACTTTTATAATTAATCAGTTTATTTTAGGATGTGATTAATGAAAGAGAGCAATGTGTAAAAATATTGTTAGCAAGATTACGGATCCGTACGGAGAGGTAGAGTAATTGAGTAACAAGAAGTTTTCGTACAAAAATTTCTGTAGATATACCTTTATTAGGAGGCCATAAACTTCACATTGGAAGCGGGCATGGTTTAACCTTCCCGTTTTCATACAAAAAATACCTGCGGATTTCATACAGACACATTTCTTTACCGCGTGAGTTTTGTCATTTAAACGTATAAAGCGAAACGACAATTTCAAAAGTGAAATATTGTTCAAGTAGTTTGTGTCTAAAACCTGAAATACATGCGAAACTATGCGAAATCATCGAAAGACGCTAGAATCCAAATTTTTCATAATAGAACAAGCTCGAAACGTGTTTCGGTGCCGTTTGAAACAAAACGGTTGCATACGGTATGGTAATGCATCTCGGATTGTACACTATACTAATTGTTACTATACTATTCTTAATACTGTACTATACTATAATTTCGTATTTTTTATGGTAAAATTGACGAGGTTTTCAAATTAAAACTATAACGTATTTTTAATTATATGTAGGACTATTTTATTTACACGCAAATTTTTCAATTTTTAGTGTGATTTCACAGATAATTTAAAGGTTTAAATGCCGTCGGTGTAAATGTGCCATAAATTATTAACTGATTAATTTATCATTTTCACAATCATTTATTTTTTTGCAGATCTAAACTACGTAAGCAGCTTATCCAAATTTAAAAATACCTTCTGAAATGAAACTGAAGATTTGTAAATCTCTAGTGATTAAAATATTGAGTTTGTTCGTCTTTCATCATCATAGTCACGTTAACAGTATTTTAAATGAGCGTTCCTAATACGTTGAATTGATATCACTTAACATAAAGCTTGAGCACCTGATATTTAAAAACTTGGTTTATGATTACTTTCAGGTAATTGATTCTAGCGCGCAGTAGCGTAGCAATTCATGCGCGATAAAAATCACGGCGGTGAGTTGAAGTGAAAATTACAAGCAATTGCATTTTGGTAATGTCTGGGGTAATAGATTTGGTGAGTATTACCTTTTTCAATTCTGCTACCAGTTAACCGGCAAAGAGCTAAAAGTTAACATTTACCAGTAATTTAACATATCGTCGCTGTTCTAGAAAAAAACACTAAATCGAAAGAAATAATCTATTGAGTTAGTTATACCAAAATGTTAAGTATTTTTCAATTAGAGTCTTCTTACAAAACAACGACGATGCTATATTCATTATCTCGTCAAATGTGTGCAATGAAAAAAGAAATTTACTAACTATAATCGTTAAAAAGTGAATACTTAAAAAATTAAACTTAAAACAAATGACGTTATTTCCGTCATGCATTTATATATGCATTTATAATTCGTCAATTCGTGCTTGAATTGAATGTAAAAATTAAATTTATAAAAAACTAGATCAAATCAGATAGTGGATTGATGAGAATGCAATTGATTTTTTTTATAAGTGAGGTGAAGTAAGTTTGTCTTGATATAAGAATTTTTTACAGTAAAGAAAATATTTAACTTATTAGTAAAACTACTGATTTAAGAATGAGTGAAATAATTGCATTCCAATACTGTACACATTTTTTTAAATATGGAGAAAAGGTTTGTTCCCGCCTGAAATATTTTTCTTAGAGTTTTTATTGTTACAGAATTATTTTGAACTTCAAGGAATAAAATCATGTTGTAATACATTAATTTAAAGTGATGATTGCAATTGTATACCTGTGATAGGTATAATTTTCAGTATTCATAAATATATCGGGTTCAATTCCCGGTGCGGACGGTTTTCATAGGTTGACCTTTCATTTATGGATTTCTGTTCGTAGTCTGAGTGCTCCCTCCCACCTATCCCATCCTCACGGGGCGTAGCGAGAGCGATTAGCTAGCCACTAGTCATGTCATAGCCCTATCCTTCTATCCCTACTCTCTTCGAAAAAAGAGTGGTTGAAAAATTCTGTTAAGATACCTCGATTAGGAGACCATATGCTCCACATTGGGAGCGGACATGGAAAATAAATCCATCAATATTTCTGTATGCATTCTTTAGTAAGATAATGGAATTTAATTGATAAACTTGCTCGAACCTACGAACTTCGCTCAGCAAACAGTCTCTCATTTCTTGCACGGGTGTTTTATTATTTTCTTTAAAAATAATTTTTCATTTCCCAGTGAAGCGGCAGAAAAAGTTGTGAACAATTTAATTTTAATTAAAACACGAGTGTTTAGAACAAAAATGTTGGTCGGCGGCGTGCTACAAGAAGCGGAAAGGGGTTGCCGAAGGTTTTTTCGTAAAATTGTGAGGCGAGGGGGTGATTAGGTGGAGGGTTGAAATTTTTAAGCTTATTTGGCCCTCCGAATTTATAAATGAGCTCAAAAAAGTCAAGTGGTTTCATTCATTTGGCCAATTCAATGTTGATTTATAGACGAATAAATTTGAATATATCTTGATATTCCAGGATAACTTTCGACTACATAAATGCACTGAAATTTAGATTTATTGTTATTTTTATGATTATGATTTCAATACAAAAAATCGTATTCAGAAATCGAAATCTAACAGGAAGAGGAACTACAGCTTTAACTAGTCTTACCATGCGATACAAAGACTCTAAATACTTGAATGATTTATTATTGAATTGAAAAAGTACATAGCTTACATTAAACCATTATTGTCAATGATAAAAGTGGAAAACGAAATTATGTGATTCTTTTTATTCGATGTGTGCATCACATCGAAAATCAGATTTCCTCAACGATAATAGGGTACATATTTATAATAAACAGTGACAATAAAGAATATTAATATGACAAATGAGTAAAAAATTAAAGTAATCAAACAACAGTTAACTTAGATGACAAAATGTCGATACTAAAAAACAATAATATTCTCAATAGTTATGGATTAAATTGTGGTTTTACCACCGATGAGATTATCATTGGAATAGTATGAAAAATTAACATTGTATTTAGTCACAGCTATTTTTTATATATATACATATATAAGTGGTAGATGCAGGAATAAATAGGTATCTTTAAACAATAATTTTTTGTAATAATCAAAAATTTAGTGTAATTTACAGTTTGATGGTGTAATTACTGAAATAGTGACCGGATTTAGAAACGTTTAATTAAATTTTTGAATAGTTTCAGTTAGAACCTCTCGTATATTTTAATCATTGTATTGCATGATAGGAGTAATTATTATATAGCTGTTGTAAGTACTTTACAACGTCAATAGACTTAAGTACAAAAAAAACAACATTATACGAAAACCAAAACCAACGAAAACTCAATGTTTCATAGGGTGGTTTCCTTATCGAAGATCAAATTGCTTACCCATTCACCGGGAAACGGGTGTATTAATTAGCCAAATAGCCGGAGAGAAGGGAGAGCCTTCCAGGCCGCCGTCTGATGAGCGATCTCTCCATTCAAGAATAGTTTTTGGATCATAAAATCCGCCATAAAAATCACGATAACGGCCAATTACACGAATGGTAACGGCCGTAATAACGAATTATCTCTCTCGCTCGGAATGGCCTATAGCCCGGCACTGTGCGAAGGAAAATCATCAGCAATTAGAATTTATGAATGGGAAGATTATATCCGCGGCCTTTGTGTAAACATGATCTATTTCAATAAATATAATAGATATTAGTAATTCCAGCAGGGTTATATTTGACGTTGTCGTAAATATGAAATATACAGTATTTCTAAGAAGGCAATATTCTTATTTATAAATAAAGTGCATAGAAAAGTAGTAATTCAAGGAATTATTTGTACAGCGGTAGTCTTGGTATTACAGATGACTTTTTACGGTAAAAAAAATATTTATTGATTTATTTGCAAAGCTAATTATTAATATATTGTTTGTTTGTTAGTTCGTTATCAAAAGAAATTATCATTAGAAATGCAAAAGGGCATAACTAATAACCCATACAAAACAAGTTTTAAATCAGACACAAAAATGTTTTTCAATGATAATGGGTCAAAGTTAAATTAACAAATATAATTTTAGACATCGACTGAGGGTGCTTGATGGAATTTCAATATCAAATTTGGATTATTGAGATTTTGTACACTTCCATGTATTTTGTCACTAACGACCCGGGTTTCGCTTTTCGGCATCTTCAGAAGATGCCGAAAGGCGAAACCCGGGTCGTTAGTGACAAAATACATGGAAGTGTACAAAATCTCAATAATCCAAATTTAACAAATATAAGATAATGAATTGTTGATTTCTTTACCCAATCTGATCAATTTATTTATGAAATACAAATAAAAATTGATGGTTACATCTTATTTGAATATTAAGAAATATATACAAAATTAGTGTTTTTAACTTTAGCGGTAATTCGTATGGTTTGTAATGTATTTGACATAAACGTACAAATGACTAAAATTGGTTCATCTTTTAACTCAACGAAAATTATTGTGTTCGATTTGGTATATTGTAGATTACATAATTATAATTCTATATCAATTCAAAAATTACTTAAAATCAATTTCTGATAGATTCACAAATAATCAAAATGCACAACAATTCACATTATTTAATTACAAATACAATTAATACTTACACATTAAACAAATTAGAGAATTATACAAAAGCTTTTACAGGTAACCAGGCACTCAGAAACACACATACCTACATACAAAATAAAATTCTACGCTATTTTCTAATACACAAGCCAAAGGCAACGGTTAACCCAAATGCGTCAGTGTTTGTGAGAGCTGATCCCGTGCGTGAGAGCTGCGGCTGTACATGTAACGTTGCCCTGCCAAAACAAAAGTTTCGCAAAAGTTTTCTACCTCCTACATATTCCCTCCCCCTGCTACCCGTGTAACCCATTTTTCTTACGAGATGATCCGGCTCAATGGGTACTCCCAATAGCTACATGTAGGTATATCTAGGTACTCAAGACCCGTCTGTTTTGTTCATCGACATACTTGCTTAGTACAATGACAATTGGTTTTATTTCAAGCACGAAAGAATTAAGAAAATTAATTTATATAAAACATTATATGTAATGACATTAATAGTGTGTGTTGTACGAGAGATATGTTTATAAAGATTACACTTATATATCTAATATTATGTTGTACAAATAAAAATTATTTATTAAGTACTAAACGAAATACAAAATATGTAACATATTTAACAAAAGGGCATATTTAAAAAAGAATAATCGTACCTTATTTTTTTTATATTTTATCATGAATCATCATGAAAGAAGTTATTAGTAAAACAATAAACGTAAGTGTTAGAATTTACTAAGAACTCTGTAACATGATATAGGACCCGATTATCATATTAAAAATGGTAAGCCTTGGTATATAAATATAAGCTTAATATTTAAATGATATTTTGTTTTTAAATATGAAAATAAATATTGATTCAGTTAAAAAAACAATTTTAAGACATACTTATAAACATTTTTAAGGCCTGCATGTGGCTGAACATGTCCACCAAATGGTCAAAATATATTGATAATATAACGTGGTACGGAAACATGGGATGTGACATCTCAGTATATTATAATAAATTCATTAGAAAGAAGACAACTTAATGTTTATGGTTACTGTCTGTACAAAAAATGCAAACTTAATCAATTAGGAAAAATAGAGAAATACTTTTTACATTAAATGTATTAAATAATTTGACGTCCTAAAAATTTAAATGTCATATTTTATTTTCGTTTATTGCTGACTTGATATACACATATCTAGTATGTTTAAGGACATAATGTAGTCTGTAAATGGATACAGTATAAATAATATGCCGTTTTTCACAAACAGAATCACTACGTATAAGCGATTGTTGTATCCATTAGCGAAACAAGGAGAGCCGTTCATATAAAAACCAACTTGTTTCTAACTAACTTATATTTTATTACAGCAGAGGAAATACGTCGTGGAGTGCAGAAAATTTCCTTTTGAAATAAAACGATACAGAGTGCTTGTTACAAATACCGTATTACCTTGTTACATATAATTTTTTTTAATGCGGCCCTTATTCGAAAGCTTATTCAGAATCAATTTAGTAAAATAATGCTAATTTTTTCTCAATCTATTTTCAATATATTTCGATTTATTTTATAGTCAAAGTGTAAAACCATAAAGTAATCATTCATATGATATAATCTGCTGATTCATCGTTGAAAAGTAGGTAAACTTAAAATAGTGAATTAAATTATTTATTTATTTATTCTCCATTTTAAAGAATATTAGGAAAGGTTTTGTTTGCTAAGCGCTTTCCAAAATACTTGTCAGTAGAAACATTACTGTTACCAAAGCACAAGAAATGTTTTCATAGTATTTGAATCTCTTTGTCAATCATGTATTTATTACATATTGATTTTACACGTAGAGCTATATGGAACGGAGATATCGCACAATTTCTCAATAGTTTTCGATAAAATGTAATTATTTTGCAAAGATAATATACATAGACTGACTATTATTTTATTTTATTTCTATTATTTTACTTTCACATTAAAATAATGATCAAGACCGGTTTCGTTCATTGCGAGCCACTTTCCACGAACTTTTTATTTCTTTTCGAGGAAAATCGACCCTTGAATGTGTTGATGTTGCTATGTAGAAAGTAAATCATTACTACAATCAATTCATTTTGTTATAGATTTCACCAATCAAACCATACAAACTGAAAGTTACTATTTTTATTGATTTTCAGTTAAAACTTTACACAGGACAGTAGGTCTATAAAAAAAACAAGTTTTTAATATAGCGAATTCATTATTACCATTAAAAAAACACGTTTTTAGATATAATGATACGATTGCAAACACAAAACAATCGATTCCTGATTAAGATAAACCTCCAGATGGTGTTTCATAATTCGTTTTTCTCTAAGCTTCATCTCAAGTAACATTTAATGATTTATTTAATTTTTTAAATGTTGAAGATATTTTATTATAGCAGTTAAAAATGGTAGTCATCTAAATATATAATAAGAAGATAGTAATTTATCGCTAATTTTTTCATAATCAAATTAGTATGAAAAATAATTCTCACAAAACTACCAGTGTATTTGAATAATTACTTTGATTTCATTGTTCTATTAAAAAGAATAATAAAAATGTGGACAAGTTAAAAAGTCTTGGTACGCAAAGTTTCATTAATCTTTAATAAAGTAAAACATTTTGCTGACTAATCACAGGAATGGTAATATGCCGTATTGATCATGCTGGTTCTGAAACGTTCATCAGTCATTCCAGAACGAGTCAAGCTGTCCTTCGGAGAACACCTCTTACGTCACGTAAGTCTACGCCGTATAGCAGAGCGTAGAGACAGCCAGGGGAAAAGTTTTAAAGATATTATCCGCAGAAAGGGTGAAGTCTCCGCGGGGCCAAACCTGCGTAACTTTGTTTCTAAACGCAGAACGCTGCGTCTTATATCAGAGAGGCAACGTTGAATTTATCAAGCAACGTGGAAACCTGCAGGCAAGGTGGAGGCTCGGTACAAAAACCACCACTTTGAAGAGATACCGCAAATAAATGGGTTTAATTGCATTAAAATGAACGCTTTATTTTATCATCATTATGGTATTGCTTATTTATCCGCATTAATTCTACTCTGTCACTAAGGAAATAGATACAATAGAAACTGAAATAAAATTATTTCTTATAATAAAGAAACAAGTTTAAACAAATATTTCACAACCGCGATCGGTCAAAGTATGAAAATAAAAAACTGAGGTTTGAAAGTGAATCTGTTATACCACAGATTTACCCTACTACCGTAGATTTTACTAAAAGTTTCGTTGAGCTGAGCTGATCTATCATCACAAACTTTGATTAAAGATTATAGCATAGCAAATATAGCAAGCTATCATTAAACAACTATTAAATAAATGCTATTTTTGATAAATAGAAACGAGATTTTTATTTAGTTAAATTGGTGTAACAATTTCGGTAATTTTTAAATTAAGATTTACCTCCAGAATTCAGTTTTTTGTGTGCATTTATTTACATTGTAATATAAGCTATCAACTGAAACATACAAACCGGGGCAAGGATTTAAAATTGTTGTTAATATTAGTTGGTAAGTTTTCGTGGAAAATTTTATCTTTTAAAATAACTATTTTATAAAGTGTGTTTTTATATATTGTCTTTATACGATTGCAAGTATATTTCTTTATAAAATTGTCAAGAAACTCAGACTTAAATAGAAACTTTTATTATTTATGATTTAATGTATGATACCATAATTAATAATGAACAGATAAATTATTAATGATTCAACTCTTTCTTTAGTTGTCTAATTTTTTATGTGACACATTTAATTGCTGATTGTTAAAATACAATTATTCCTATTTATTTTTTTAAGTCTTTTGCGATAATATTTATTTAGACATATATAAATACTCAATCATTGTTTTGGAATACATTTATGTAAAATATTTTAAATGTGAAAGATTAATAAGTGATTATTTATTATGATTGTCATTTTACTATTATAGCTGAAAAATCTAATTTAACCTTCCCGTTCTCATGCTACAAAATCCCTTCGTATGTCATGCAGTCACATGTCGTTACCGTATTGGTTTTATCATATAAACGCATTTATATAGTGAAATGTGATTTTACGTAGTATTAAGTAATTATTTTACGTCATATTTTGTGTGAAAAACCTTAAATACATATCAAACTATGCAAAATTATCGAAAGATGCAAGAATCGAATTTGTTCATGGCAGAACAAGAAACAAGTTCGAGACATGTTTTGCTGTCGTTTGAAACAAAACGGTTGCATACGATACGTTATGCATCTCGGATTGTTAATTGTTACTATACCAATTTTTGCTATGCTATACTAAAATTTTGCATTTCTCGGTGGTAAAATTGACGATGTTTTCAAATTATGATTAATTATACAAAGAAAACGTAAGCTGTAATGTATTTTTAATTTTCAATTATATGTAGAACTATTTTATTTCTCAGAGACAATTTAAAGGTTTAAAAGCTGAAGTAACTCATTGTTACATCATGGGTTCGGAAGGGTTAATTACGAATTGGTGGCACGACTTCCTTTCGAATACCAACACATATTTACATCAATGTAGGTATACATATGCAAATAAAATTTTATTTATCACTGTGATATTGAAATATATTTCACCATAAAACTGCTAGCACTAACGTTTTATGTAAAAATGCCCAAAAACACGAGGAGAGATTGAAAATAAAAAATCACCACGAAAGTAATATCATTTGTCACCCCAGAGGCTGACCAAAACAATTTGAATAAAATATTTCAACATGTAGATAATAATATTTTACGAGCGCTGCGAAGAAAATCATAGGGACAGATAGATGGACGGGAGAATTGAAACGTTCACGTTTCTCAAACTATAGTAATATTATAATGCATATTTCATGTTATATAAATACTAAAAAATGTATCTCTAATTACTGGATTAATAAAAAATTCAGATTTTGCTACTGTGACATCTGTAATTGAGAAAAATTGTGAAATGATTTTTTTAAAAATATTCTTTCAATAATGTATGAACTTAGGCTTGCATGGTCATAATTTATATGTAAATTATCTGGAAAGCTACTATGTTGTGGTTCATAGTTATCAACCGACACTTCAACAGGCTTCAGGTGATTATCATCATACACAACACGGTGTTTTCCCATGATAGTTTTAATATTCCCGTAATCGATAAAATCTAAATAGATATTTATAGTTTTGGAAACATCTTAGAAGATAAAGGAATTTCATATGACTTAAAATACTGTTTTGTTTACCGCATACTGCAAAGAGCGGACTGAACGACGATGGCAGAATTTGAAAAAAACCTTTTGATTGCTAAGTTTACGATTACCGCTAGCGTACAGCTGAGCATGAATTTATATGACTCGTATTTAAACCCTATGCCAAGAATATCATTTTTTCAAACATGTCGGCTAGCAATGACATACCTAATGGAGGTATTTAAACAATGAAGTTTTCTATGAGAACTGATTTTTACTCAGTGGGTCAACTTATGTTGAGATTGGGGACAGAAGATAGGGTTAGTACATGATTAGAGGTTAGATAACCGTTCTCACTAAGCTCCGTTTTACACCATTACCAAAGCCAACGGCGTTGACAACTGTGCAACAGACCCGGCATCATATATCATTTTACGGTAGGTTGAAAAACTAAAATTGACGCAATCTTCAATAGAAAATTGTACGTTAAATATAGCATTTTATAGTTTCCAATGTCAACGTCAAATATTCATGTTTATTATTATTTAAAAATTATTACTGAACGCAATTTTTATGAGTATTTTAAATTTATTTTGTACATCCAACGCCATCTCAATTTTGCGCAATAGTGTAAAATTTTTGGAGGTTCACTGTTCTTTCGACCCTTTTGCTTATATAAGTGTGTTATGACGAGCGATGGTTTTCGGCATTTCTGCGTTTCCGGTCGCGTTTTCATTTTATAAAATTCCCCGACCGTGTCAGACGTTGCATTAGACAGCGCCGTGACAATACATTTTTGCCATTGTCATTCCCCCTTCCGCCTCGGAGAATGAATGATTCACTTCGATTTTCAATATTCCCATTTGGCTCCCTCTTTCATAATAATTTAAAGATGAAAACAGAATATTTGTCAGAATTTAAATCAGTCATTATTTTTAATACAAACTAAAAAATAGATCAAGTCAAATAAATCAAATATGTTATTAATATTTATTCAACACTAGTGAGTACCCGGCATGCGTTGCAATGCCACTCAAAGAAAGAAAGGGTTTGTGTTTTAATACTGTTTATTGAACTGCTTTTGGATTAGAGGTCTGCACAGCCGAAATTTCATAGACTTACCCGGTTCGAGCCCGTCATCTTAAGGTCTGGCCCGACCCGAACCCGAGTTTCAATATCACACTTGTTTTAACACAATATTTTTGTTTTTCGTCTAGTACGTACACGAATAAATCAGAAGGTTTTTCCTACATGTCACTGTATGTACGTATTTGATTCTTTTTTTCAATTTTAGATTTTCAATTTTTTTTCTTCAGAACCCTACACGGGTGTGTGCACAACAACGAAGTTTCATCGAAATCGTATGAATGGTAAAGGAAAGCGTAAAGGGCAAACAAACATTTATTTTATATAATATTTCCCGGCATGATCACAATAAGTCCTTCCTGAAAGTTCCGTCGCGATCGGTTGAGTAGTTTAGGAGCGTATAAGATCCGGACAAACCAACAAACAGACATTCATTTTTATATATGTAAATAAGATTAAATTAAATCTAATCAATATAAAGAAAAGCTCAGTAAAAAAGTATTACACATTATGCAGAGGTGTGAAGGCTTTAGGAGTCAATGTTGTTTTTTTTTTCATTTTAAGCTAAATTAATGAATGATATGAAACATTAATTTTGACGATAATTTGAATTTAAAATGAGAAAAATGAGTATTTGAGTATGAATATTTTTTAATTTACAATAACTTCTTTGTTATCCTACGTGATGTTTAATAATGTTTGACAAGTTAGTCTTCAACGTCTTTAAAAAGGACCTTCAGAAAATATATTTTACAGTTAGGTCTGCAAAGCGTGATTATGTCACCCAAATTGATTTAAATTAAACGATTTGTCAAAAGTTAAGTTTTAAGTGAGTATTATTTTTTCATCAGTTTTTTTGGATAAGAAAACTCTGATACCTGTTACTTTTCTTAATGTTCACATTATCAAAAAATGGTATTTTTTTTCTGTACTTTGATAATGCCTTCACTTATCTACACGAATATAGGTAATAAAGATATTTGTATTGTAGTATGATAACATAAATTTCCTTATATTTATATCATAAATAAATATTTGAGAAAATGTTTAAAGAATCATCAAATCAGATTTTATGACTGTCAATTAAATTTACGCATGCAGTTCATTCATGAACTTTTAGTATTGAATATTCAAATGTATATATTTTTAGATTTATCGTAGTAAAAAAATATTCAGAATAGCTGAGTAAATTAGTAGCAAAATAATTGACTGCTTAAAATACACATTCAACTTAACTTTAACGATAAATAAATCTTATTTTTTAACAAAATGCAATAGCAGTAAAATTAACAGCCAAGTTTAACTAGTTCTACCAGTTTTGGAATTGAATGTATGGAAATAGTGGATTCAACAAAGTAATTTCTTCTTTATTTGCAGTTTTATCGTAATATTATTTATATGTTATAACAGTTTTTGATTTCTAACAAATTATGAATGTATCTAGCATTCCCGCATAAACCGACCTCACCGCGGTCCGGCCGTATCCACTTCTGCCAAAATATGTTTCTCAGAATCGAAATTGAGTTTCTCATTTGTACGTGGTCCTTTGGAGCAAGTTTTGTCCGTGTCTTGTAACTAAAGTTGTTTCTTGTGATGTGGCGAGGGCCGCGGTATGGAGAGGTCTTTGCCAATGTTGGAGCAGTGATATAGTTGACTTCTGTGGCAAACAGAGGCCTTCCGCTGGGCACGCTACCTTTGCATGTTAATAATAATATGAAAATGGCTTGTCTGAAAATTTAATCACGTTGGCTCCAATCCTGATCGAATCTACATTTCAGATATTACTTTGATGTATCATTTCATTGTCAATATTGTTATTGACCATCTTACCCTTACAATTTAATACATTGTTTACATAAAAAATATATAATAAACAAATTGAACATCAAGTTTCTTACCATCATGAGAAAAAACTTATATTGTCATTTAACAGTCGTATAAATACTTCATATATATTTCCTACAAAGATAATGTACAATAAAAACTCACAGCTATTCTCTGTATTACACATTGTGACAGTGGTTCGAAGCATCTTTCTACATTTTAAATAGTCCAAAGATAACTAATTGCAATTTTAAAAAGTAAATTCGATAATTAGATATAATTTGATCCATATATCAAGCAAAATCTTATAAATTATTTAATAGAATATTTTCTATGGATTCGGCGGTAACTTTGTAGAAGTTCATTTTTAATATAAAATTAATATTGATAACTTAGTTATTCCACTTGGTTTATCACTAACGTGACGAGTTTCACCTCTTTAAGAAGCATATTCAGACAAACCATATCACATTTTTGATGAAGTCTCTCCAAAATAAATGATTTGTGAATAGTCTATCAGTATTTAGGTCTTACCCCCTCCCCACCTTCAGTAGAATGGAATAAAATCCATTCCAGCGTTTATCTTTAATGTAATAATTAGAATCATTGTTAACCTTAGAAACGATATGGTTAGTCTGAAGATGCTTCTTAAACAGGAAAAACGCGGCAAGTTAGTGATAAACCAAGTGGAATAACTAAGTTATCAAATTTAATTTAATATTATTCAATAGAAACTTTCTACGTACTTATGTTTTTGTAATCTATCACGGAAAATAACAACACAACATGTTTGTTCTTTCAAAGGACTTTTTCCACATCTGGCGATAAAAATAATGTGTCCATTACAAACACCATTATTACAAAAACTGATTTATGTTTTGAAATCTTAAGCTTTAATTTGGCGATGTAAAACAATTTGATAGTGGACGGCTAGGCACATTAGTCCGGCACTAATTGCATTACGGGATCTTACTGGTCATGCCGTTACGCGAGACCCTAACCCGGTAGCATTCCCCCTAGAAGTCTCGCTGGAATGCATGTTGACATTGGCATTTACCCTCCCGTAATGGGCTTGCTTGCATCTTGGTGGAGATCGAATCAGGATGCCACACGCAGTAGACGTTAACTGGAGCGGTTATGATAAGGTGGAATGTTTGGGCAAGATGCGATAAGTTTGTATTCAGATTTGGTTTTCATTTCATAGTTACGATCATGTTTTATTACTTGAAATACCTTTAAACAAACAAAAATATCACGAAGTTTTAAAGCACACCACGTCAACATTTTAAAATATGTTTTAGTGTCAAATAGACAATCGTAATTTCTTTTTAACAAAGCGAAAGTAACGATGAGTATGAATAATGAGTTTTTAACGTTCATGGGTGTTTGTCGTGATCGGTTGCAGAATAGTGGGTCAGTATCCCTCAGTAAAAGTTTTCAAATATTGATATTTGTATTTTTTTCTTAATCCCTGATCTTTCATTCTTTCTAACTCACCACATTCTATCAAATTCAAAAAACGCTGTAAGTCGAATTAATGAGATAACTGGTTGTCATTTTCTGTCCGCATCCTTATTTTATTACGCTGTCGGAAGAGAAAGGTTGAACAACTGAATAAAAATCAGTTTTCATTATTAAACGTCTATTGACATACTCCATAAACAAATTATATGCTACATACCGTAAGAGAAAATGCTTAAAAAGATTTTTTAAATATTATTACACAGATATTTATTTTAAAATTAAATAAATTCTTAACAGCTAAGATTGATTTTATAATAAGATAAACTCTAAATTTCTTTGACGCACATCGCAAAACTTATTTTTATGTGAAACTGAAATAACGAAAAAACGTTTATTTTCTTTCCTAATTGAAATACATGGATTTCTGAATTGACCTTCATGACTTTCTTTTGCATAAAATGACGCTAGTACTCTTAGAAGTTATATAAACTTCTTTATATAGCTTTAAATCAGTAATTGTTTAAATGGCATCATTTCAAAAATTATAATCGAGTATTAAAGTAAAAAAATCTATTACAAAGCTAAGTTTACTAATGCCATTAAAATAAATAAATTAGCGTTCAAACAAAATCTTGCAATTTCTATATTTAAGATATCATTAAATAATATCTGTTTCCCTTTTCACGTCATAGGGTGGCAGTCGGCGGCATTCAGAAACACGTGTCGTGCAGGCTAGGGCTGAGGACGGCAGCCAACTACCATCTCATCGCCACTTGTAAACACCGCGAGATGCAAATAATTAATTCCGGATGTAAGACATTGTGTAAGACGTTGCCTGAATTATTCATGGTGATAATGGGCGGGTAAGGTGGGCAGCAGATTGGACCAAGGGCCAGATAAGATGACAATCTGTGGATGAAAATATTTAATATAATACGAAATATTGTCTGATTTGTTAATTAAGCAAAAGAGAAAACGAAACTTTTGTACAGCTCTTCATACAAGCGAATTAATTTTGAGTAAATTAAATTGCATTTTATCATTACTTTAATAATTTTCTTGTCTATTTTTTTTACAGATAAAGCTACAAAATGCCACAATATTCTGAAACAATGACCCATTATCTTGAAATTTACATTTTTAACTGATGATACTGTATATAATTTAAGACATCGCTGAGGGTGCTTGATGGAATTTCAATATTAAATTTGGATTAGTAAATTAGTGTTAAAATATGTTTACACTGTTTACTGTCTCTCAGTTCGAGTCCATTCGTGTGCTCGAATGCCTGAAGATGCCGAAAGGCGAAACCCGGGTCGTTAGTGACAAAATACATGGAAGTGTACAAAATCTCAATAATCCAAATTTGATGATACTGTGTTTTATTTTGATAAATATAATGGTTTTCCGCCAAGAAATGACGGTTAAAACAAGTAAAGTAAGTATTTATTTGAAAATTATAGTCGAAAAGAATTTAATAGCCTTAAATAATTTATATGAAAATCGTCTGGTTACGGATGTCTCGTATTCAATTCCCGGTGCGGAGGTTTTCATAAATTGATCTTTCAATCGATTTATGGATTTCTGTTCGTGATGTCTAAAACTCCTTCCCAACCTTCCGATCCTCATGGGGTGTAGCGATAGCGATTAGCTAACCACTAGTGCTGTCCTAGCCTTATCCTTCTATCCCTACTCTCTTCAAAAAAACAGAGGTTTAGCAACTGAGTAACAAACACTTATAGAAAAATTCTATTGAGATACCTCTATTAGGATACCATATGCTTTACGATAGAAGCGGACATGATTTTTTTTATATTAAAATCGAAGTTCCTATAATTAAACGTAATTATTATTGAACTAGTATAACCGTACCCCTCATAGATAGATGACGGTATTGAAATTGAAATACTGAATGTCTAAATTGGCTACTACGTTGGAACTGTGTGTGCATTGCATAACATTTTATTTTATATATACAGCGAACTCTTACGTCATGAGAAAATTTCATACCTAAATGTGATATGTGATAATAATAAAACGTCTACAGAACGGTATAATATATAAGATGCTCTTTCAGAAACAACAGATTCAATAATATGAGCAATGTGGAAATTATAAGTACAAATCAAATATTTTAAATGGACCACTCTATGTACAGTTTTAGTTATAGACAAATCTTTCGTATTTTCATGATACAATTAATTACGAATAAGTTTTAAATTCAGTTTCATGAATATGAAAATCCATTTAAGATATTGTAAAATAACAAACGTCTTTGTATCATATCCACTTTTGAAAGAATAATATATTTTGAGGTAACAGTATAGCAGTAAGTGGTGGTAGAAATGTCCAACACAAAATAGGGTGGCCCTAGATAGTGCACATAGTATTGTAAAGTAGTAGTGTATTAACGGAAAGTAGAGAATTATGCGGATTAGATTGGTTATTTATGTCGTTGAAACACGCACAAATGCTACGAAGGAGAGAAACGGTGTTTTATTTGTTGAAGATTATTATGTTTTTCTCAAAAATTATGTATTTTTTAAAATTGATCTATCACATTAAATTATAGAAATTAATGTAATTGAATAAAGGCGCGTTCACATTCATCTGCAATTATTGCACTATTATAGACGATGAACGATTTTATATAGACGGTGAACATACATTACCCAAGTTTTTGTGATTTTGGGGTTATGATGATTCCTGATCCCATACATTCTGCCACGTTGTTTGGTAAATTTGTCGTATGCCTAAGAAGCAATACTTTCGTCACCTAACAACGTTTTTAGAGGAATTTAAAAAAAATAAATGAAAAGTAAATATATTCTTCGCATATAAATACTAAAGGTAAATTTAGTTTTTTGTGTTTCATGAACAAAATAGTTTTTGGGGTTCCGAGGTATTACATATTCACCGACGATTTGGTAAAAAGAGCAAAAAATAACTTGTTACATAAAGTAGACAAAACTATGTTGTGTAACTATTTCACAATATGAATGACTTCAATCAGCATTACTAACTGATTTAATTCAATATACAATTAAAATTCACAGCTTTGATATTTCACTGGTTTTTTAATTGTTTTGACACGTGCTTCACCTATTTGAGCACGTATGACAATTAGTAACATCACTATTGAAATAACAAAGCTACCAGTTTTTTTTACTAAAAATGAATTTACCCACAAAGTTATCGTCGAATTCACTGAACATAACAATATAATTAAATCCAGTTAAAAATGCTTACTATCTGAGCGAAAGCGGTCATATATTTCAAAATAAAAAAGCGCATTCTATTCTACGCATGGTTATTATCATTAATAAACACGACCCCTTGCAATACAAAATGACTTTCCTCGGGATACTTATTGTATATCGATGACCTAATGTTATAAACCCGTATCTGATATTTTTACGAAAATGACTACAAAGTATTTAAAAATTTTAATGATTTAAAAGTACCCGAACTATTCATTTATTAGTTAGAAGAAAAAAAAGTACAATATAAATATTAACGTAAATTTTCAGTTTCTTTTAGCTTACTGTAAAATTTGTAAAAAGTCAGTCACAGGATTATAACATTAGGCCATCGATATGCATGTGTGTATGTGGGCATGCGTTTGCATCAGTGACTTGCGGTGACTCATGATGCAAGGCATGCTGTGAGGGAGAAATATATGCAAAATTAATCTTGTTTTTGAAATTCAGTTTTATTCTTCTCACGAGTTTTACATCTTAATTTTAAATCTTCTACAGTCTCTAATATTCCTCTAATGTATTATTAAATCTCCTTTCTTTTATTTGCTGTTAATCCAGATTTTGGCGGACATTTCATTACTGCACATGCGCGCGTAAAACAAACTTATTAGCGCATGCATGCAAAATCTCGAACAAATATCATCAGAGGCCGTACGATTATCGAGCGGTCACGACTGAATAGAACGCAGATAAATGCCAATCAAGACGCGCGCTTTTTCTGAATTCAGTGTATAAACGTGCAATTTTGAAGCAGTTTTCTTTAATAATTACGTAAAATTATAATTTAATAGTTTTACAAATATGAGAAAAAAAGCCTTTTGATTTCTGAATTGTAAGGCATGCGGCGCATCTACCGCATATATGGACGGCACGCCATTGGTTTGTATATATATTTATATGTGTGTAGACGTGATATTCAGAAAGGTATATTTATATAGATGCATATGGTTCTCACGTGAATTAGCTTCACTGTGTATTGCTTACCTCTGATTACACCCTTCTATTGGCAACGGTGGAAGTGAAACACAAAAAAAAACATTAGAAATGAAGGAGACTGAAGGAACTATGACGCTAACGCTCCATCAAGTTAATATCCAAAAAATAACTGCATCTTGCATTAAAATGAATTTTTCTTGCAAAACAAGTTGAATTTTGTATCAAGCATGTAAACGTACATAATAATACGTTCACGTAAGTTAGAGCTCGACAAAATTACAGAGAAGTTTGACATAGCGATATCAAGTTTAGAGCAAACTAATGTAGAACGCAAACTCAGGATGTGGAATAACATCTTCCCACTAATAACAATGACAGTTTAAAGTGACATTACGAAAATAGCTTGTCTGTTCAGATTACCGTAAGACCTTTCGACATAATGCAGCTTCTTATCAAACAACGGGAAAAACGTTCAGCTTTTCGAAATGACTTATATCTCGGCGGTGCTTGTTTTATTTTGTAGATATCGCAAAGTTTTGCTTTCAACAATCAAGTTAAGCTTTTGAGAGAAAATTATTGAAAAATAAAATAGATGGCATTTTGTACAGTTTCCATTATAAAACCAAGACAATAAATACATTTGTACTCAATTATATAAGAAAAATATTTTAAAAATGTATAATTCATTTAATTTTAAAATCCTAGAATGTCTTAAGCCATATATTTCATATATTTTAATACGCGTTTCTGTTATAACATTTCAGATATCTCTATGATTAAAGCAATCAATTTATAAACGAAATTAATTGAAACATTTTGATCGGGAGTATAAAATAAAATAAAAAAAACATGGAGAGATAATAACATAAAACAGGTTTTTATTGAAACATCGTGACCAGATTTTTATCAGCTAACGAGCATTTTAGTCTGGTGAAAATAATTTGAAGATTATTCTTAAATACTTACTAAGTGTGACAAAATACGTAATATTATTTATGTAAATAAAAGGAAAGATATATAATAAAGGAAAAAACTGCATAAAGGATTTTCATTATATTTTATAAATTATTTCAAACAACGATTAAAGTTATTGATATTAAATGTATTGTTCAAACGGGTTATTGTTGTTGTCGGGTGCGCGATGCAGTGGTCAACCTCGTTGGGTACGGTTATGGATATCTCGTACCGGTACGGAGAGTTTCATAAATTGATTGATTTATGGATTTCTGTTTAAAGACATGAACAATTGTGTTGTTTGTGATTTCCTCCCACCTATCCAACACTAAAAATGGGGCGTAGCGAGAGTGATTATCCTGATTATTACTTTTCCTGTACTAGCCTTATCATCCTATCCCTATTCTCTTGAGAAAGAAAGGTTGAGCAACTGAGTAATAAACAGTTTTCGTAGAAAACTTCTGTCGAGATACCTCATTAGAAGGGCATATGCTTCTACATTAGAAGCGGACATGGTAAAAAAAGTGGTTGACTAGTTTTTCAAAAGGTATTTTTCAAGTAATACGCAGTGTCCTTATTTTTTAATTTCTTTACTCTTACTTGTTTGCAATTTACTCTAAACCAGTTTAATGTTCTATTGACGATTAATATGCTTTGAATAACGAGGATATGGGATTATATTTGAGCATTTAAATATTTTATATTTTTAATAAAAGTTTACAATGTCGAAAAATATGTGCATGATATTTTAAAGCAAAACACGTTCACTACCGATTCATATCAAAGTCTCAAAGACAAACTAAGTTTTTAAGCTAACACCAAACAAGAAGAAATGCCAATATTATTTAGGTACGTTTCGATTTTAAGAAGAGGGGAGAGCTTATCTTGTTTTGGAAGCAATAAAAATGTTTGGCTGTGGTCAGCACACCGAAAACACAACGTATGTGAATACTGATAAGAGATAACCGAATTCAATTCTGCAATTTCGTGCAGTAAATTCTGAAAAGAATTCGAAGGAAGAGCACTATAAAATGCATTTTGAACAAAACAATTTTAATCTACACATATAATTATTTATAAATAAATAATTAAAATGTTTGAATTTAAATGAATAACGTATTTATTACAAAATGAATAATATTTATTTATCTATCTTAAATCTTTTTTTTATTTCAGATAGTATGATTATTATAGTGTTAATTTTAGTGCTTTTTATTTCTTATGCTACGAACATATTTAAAAAAAAGTGTTTAATGGAAATTAGTGGCTTTACGGCCGATTGATTTACGTTTCATCAAAAATGTTTAAAATATCTCAAACTAAAGATATCTCTATTTTATCCAACAATTTTACAAAGAAAAATATTATTATTTATAGTTTAGCATTCAAGTCACAGCATCAAAGCGGAAATAGAGGGCAAATTTATCTTTTATTCTAATATTAGAAAAACACTACATTTAATTTAAAAAAAAAAAAGAAAATTGACGACTTTATTTTTGCGCAAACTTAGTGAATCACATATTTCATTTTTTGTAAATACTTCTTCATACAAAATATATTATATCATATGAATATATTTTTATCGTGGGTATTAATTCAGATTTATTGAAGTTTATATAGTAAAGATTTAATCACGAAAGGGCCATTTAAGACGAAGAACTCACCACTCCCATTACTAATTACATAAAATCGATACACCGTGCAGTGGTGGTGAAGTGTGAGCCACCCTTCTTTTTTGAACCATTACTTACCAACAGTTGATAGCTAATTATTTTATCGATTTCCAAAAGATCTAAAAATCACGAGTGTACTCAAGTGTAGTCATTATACATTTTGGCAATTTGTCTTAATTTTAATATATTCATTAGTAAATCGCTGTTAACTTATTAATTTTACTATATTCTCGGTTTAAATGCATTGATATATTCAATGTAGTAATTAAAAAACTGGTATAATTACTATATTTTATTATTGATTGAATTAGTTTATTCATTAAAATTATCTACACAGTTAGCTACATAGCATGACAATAACGAGTTTCCCCACAATTTTATTGTGTAGTGATTTGTCATTAGCTGGTAGATAACTTTTTCAGGAAAGTTTTTCTCCGATGTTTATGTCTGCAGCTTGCCGATAAACGATGCCGGGGCCTATACTGTGAATGTCCATACTTTCTTCATTTGAGACATATATTGCATTATATTGGGCGTTTAAGAATGGTTTATTAAAATACACATTAACATTATTTATAAAATAAGTTTCACTAATCAAGAAATTTAAAATTGTAATGACAACTATATTCAGAAAACAAGTTTTTGGGAAACTTCAATTGAAAGTATGAGTAAAAAAAGTACATAATACGACAAAGCTAAAGCGATATCATAGTCTTTAAGTTTACATTAATGTGAATTTCGTATATTCGTTATCATTCAAAAAGTAGTGATATGAACAAAATAACATTACTATCATTATTATTTATTATTGAACAAAATAGGCATCAATCCGGTAAACGTTAAGCCATTGAAGTATTAACAGATATGTAAAATATTAATAATACGTATTTGTAAATTGATTAATTTTGACTTCAGTCTTTAATTGATACAGAACTTAATTCAAAAAGAAATCTTGATTAGTGGTTTCCGGTTTTAACTATTGAAAAAAAATATTTATTTCAGATATGTATAATGTATACTGAAAGATCTGGTTTATTCAAAAAGATCTGAATTGTCATTTCAAATATGACTGATTTTGTTTTATTAAAAAAATCAAAATAACTTAGTAGTAATAATATTAATGTTAAAAGCATTTTTTCACTCCATAAATTAAATTTTATTTATTTACATTTATAAAAATTACGTTCAATGAAGGTTTTGTACCTAAAACAAGTTATATTTAAATTAAGGTTGAACATAATTATAATAATTACTTATGAAAATAATTCGAAAACAATGCTCTCTTCTGAAGAAAGAAATAACCATTCACGTCTTTTATTTATGACCTGGGTTTGCTTTTTATTACACTGTTGTCATTATGTACCTACAACATAAAAGATTTTTTATATCAAGTGTTTAGCCATTTATCACAAAAAAATGTCAAATATGCACAATTTTTTAATTAAAACCTTATAAAACAATACAAATATATTAAAAAAACCCAAAAAATATTTAACGAATTTAGAATGAGCACAGATTATTTATGGTTGGCTTACATATCATGCATTTGGTAAGTAAAAAATACGAAAAGGCGAGAAAAAAGCGCGTTCCATTTCATTTAAACTTGAGTTCAAGTCCTCTGTTTTATATTATGAATGATATTCGTGAAAGTTTTGCTGCAGCCGTCTGGACATAAAAATCTAGAAAAGTAAGCGTGGGGGTGTTGTAGCACGGGGCGAGGGGAGCATTAAAATTAAACTCGTCTCGAATTAAAATCGGCCAAGCAAAGTTATCCTCGGCGGTGAGGCCGAATTGGACCAAGGGCAAGTTGCACGGCAAACTTTACTTAGTCGGCCACCAAACTTTTGTTTGTGTGACAAAAACCATAAAAACTTTTTGATGAAGGTCATTTGTGCGGGTACCGAAACCCCTCGCCGTTTTGATTGTGCCACTTCCCCTTGCCCGGCGCTATGGTGAAAGTGTGAGGTGTTTTACATTTCCGAAATATTGGAAACTTTTAATTCAAACTTTCTTTACTCAATGAGACACTTGATAAACAAACAATAATCTGTTACTGTTCATAAAACTACAAAAAATGCCATATCATTTTTTAAATAATATAATGATGTACAAATAATTAAAGCACAGTTAAAACATGAGATTAATATTTTCAAAATTTTTACAATCTACTTAACAATTTATTGCTTATAAAAACAATGTTATTAAAATCATTTAACGTGTTTTTGAAAATAACGTAACACTTTGTAAAAAATCTGATATGAGAATTTAATTGAATTCAAATTGATTCATACAATTATTCCTTAATTAAGGCACAAAACGTCGTGATATTTTTTTATAAATGTCCTTTACAATTATTATGTATCACTACGTATTGTGCCAAAATGTAAAAAATAATGGTTTACAATTTTCTATATCATATTTAAAGCATTTTCAGTCCAAGGTAGTGTCTGAGCGTTCTTTATTGATTTTAAGCTGGCAATTTTACCGAGAAAATGTTTATTTTAATGCCTTCAACAGTAATCTACTATGTGGAAAGTGTTATAGAATGTCAACATACGCCATAAAGGTAGAGAGAGTGCTTTCGCCATTTTCTATAAGCAAAAAAAATCATAAAATGAAGCGTGAAAAAAACTCTACCGAAAAGAAAAAGAAAAATGAGATCGCCTAACAAGGCAGAGCGGGCGTAGGCGAGAATGATCAGCTCCAATCGGGGGTGGGCAAGACGCTAGGAAAGAGAGGATGCGGTCAGGGCTGTCCTAGGTGTACCATTGGCCAAAGTTCAACTTACACCACGCCTACCCGTAAACACAAACACGCCCCCTCTCCTCTAACACTCCCACCGCGCCGGTGCAAAGGTGAGCCGCCTACGATGGGTCTACACCGCGTAGATGGAAAACTTTTTTCAAAGGTCTACGATATACATATACAGTCTGCACTGAAAAGTAGAATGGAAACTAAAGTTGTAGGAGTTTTTGCCGACGGCTACTGTATTTTTCTTATACATAATCGTAAATTTAAATAAAGACATATGAGCTATGTTTATTTTTATGCGAAAATTAATTTAATGTACCATCAATCAAAGCAAAATTCATTCGGTTGAAAATGTGTGATAACATTTACGAATCTTTACAAATATTTTGAAAGCTGTTTTTATTTTGGAAAATTAACTTCCATATATACATAACGAGGTGAATTTTTACAGAATACTTGGTAATAATAATTAAAACAACGTATTTAAAAATGTAAATTTTCTTAATATCTAGACAAAATAAATGCACAAAAATTAAATTATCTTAATTGAACGAAGCAACAGGTACTTTTGAATTAATTAATGTTACTATTACCATACCAAGTTAGAAACAAATTACTCCACTGTAGATAATTTTTTTAACTTTTTGTTTTATAATATTAAAATATCAATGCTTACATGAGAGACAACTGACCATAGCAACTCAATGCAAAGTAATCATAGAAATTGCATGTAAACTAAGTATTAAAAACTAAAAATTTTAACAATTATTTGCTATTTTCATGCTTGTGTTTCCTGTAAATTGATATCGATTTTGAAGTTAGATTTTGATCTTTAACTTTTAACTTTAACACGTTTAGAACAAGTACGCAACCCTGTTAAAATTGTGAATAACGTATTCTTGCTTTCTAGTGTTCAATAAACACGATTATTTTTTAAAAACATTGAAAAAAAAATCGTATAGGGGAAAAAATATTAAAGATGTTTTGATAGATTCAAATTTAAAAACATACTTGTCATGTTAAAAATTCCAGAATTGATTTTTAATAATGTTTTTTTCTGTAACCATGTTCCGATGCTAATAATGATCGTTTGGACTTCTAATGGAGCTTATCTGAACAGACGTTGTTCTACGAGAACTACTTGTAATCAGTCACTCAATGTATTTTTTAGAGAGGGAAACGATAAAAACGTAGGGCTTGGATTGGACTAGTGATAAACGTATACCTCTTGCTTACATCAGTTTTTGGGATCAAATGTCTTGAAAGATAAAAGGATATCACAGAACGCAAATCCATAAACGGATTGAAAAATTAATTCACGAAACTATCTGCACTAAAATTTAAACCAGCAAACACCGCAGCAAAAGCAAATGATCTTGAACTTACAACTACAGGTATAGTTTGTGCTTTGAAAATTAAGAGAGAAAACTATTATAAATCATTTATGGAAAACTTTTGGAAACTTAAATATTTGTTGCATGTTAAATTAAATTTAAAAACAACATATTTTAAACCTGCTTTACAGTCAATGTAGATGTTTAAAGCAAAATTAACATTTTTATATGAATAACACTGCATCTTTTAAAATATTAGCTACTTAGTATATGAATAGTAAAATAATAGAAAACTTTTTCCCAAAAAATTCATCATTAGGCTTACGATCCATTTTTTTGTTTATTCTGAAAATATCTAACGCCTAAAAAATCGGCAATTTTCCGGTTGCGTTTTCCACCTGTCTCCTACACTGCGCACCTACCGCTCAAGCAATCACTCATTATTTTCCGGAACATTTAACACAACTCTGCCTTGGCTATGCTTCGTTCACACGATATTGAATTATATCTTCAGACAATAGTGTTCACTTAAAGCTCTTGCAATCGGCCACTGAAAATATTTTCATGTCTGTTTTTCTATCATTAAAATAATTTCAACCAAGAGCTTTTAAGTTAATTTAGATATTTTCATACGCTAGTTCAAATGCATACTATTCTCTCTAAATTTAAGTTGAATGTAATCGAAAAAGTTTGCGAGTATTGCAGTATTTTAATTGTCTCATAAGTAAGCTTCGTTGATGACATATATAAAATCATATTGACATAAATAAACAAACATATAACGAAAACTGGTTGTGTAAAGGTGTCTCTAAGAGAGGGCAAAGCTCATCATAGCTATCATAATAGGCAATATTTTTAGATGGATATTTAATTGGTTTTCCTGCATAAATTAACTAAAATTAATTTATATCTATGTATATTTAAGGTTGTAAATATTGTGACAAGATAATCATTTAGTGTATGATTTTTTAAAGAGCTCAAAATAGTATATTAAAATGGGAAAAATAATACTATTTGAATTGAAATATTATAATGTAAGACTGATTGTGTATTTAAAAATGATACAATTTTCGATGAAATCGTTTTTATTGTAAGTATTATTACCTCTGATTTACATTCGTGTGATAATGCCTTTAGGATCCATTAAAACGGAAGGTGAGGGGTGACAGGATCGGCGAGGGCAAAGATTCCGGAGACAATGTGTGAATGAAGATTGCTCTCAGATGACTGTGAAGTATTTCCGCCTGGCTGGCGTGATTGTTACGCCCGGATTATTGCCATAATTACATAGGATAACGAATTTAAACGGTTTTCGTTACAATGGGATCACTGTGTAGCACCATTGACGTACAGGGCTGTTTGTTCGTTGCTGACGAATATTTAAGATTAATTAAGTATTAGTTTTGTTCAAAACTAATTAGTTGAATTCACATTAATGATATTAATATTTTTTCTACGGGAAAAGAACTGCAAAACGGTATTTTAAACTTCCCGTTTTCATGCTAAAAAAATCCCTTAGGATCTCATGCAGTCAAATGTCGTTACTGTGTGTGTTCTGTTATATAAACGCATTTATAAAACGAAATGACAATTTCAAAAAGTGAAATATGGTTTCATGTAGTATTAAGTAATTATTTTTCGTCATGTTTTGTGTATAAAACCTGAAATACATATCAAACTATGCGAAATTATCGAAAAACGCAAGAATCGCAATTTGTCATGGCAGTACAAGCTCGTACCGTTTGAAATAAAATGGTTGCATGCGTTACATCATGCATCTCAGATTTTTACTATACTATACTATAATTCTGTATTTTTCAATGGTTAAATTAACGAGGTTTTCATATTATAATTAATTATACAAAGAAGATAATTTATTTTTAATTTTCAATTATATGTAGAACTATTTAATTTACAAATAGCAAAATTTTCAATTTTTTTATGACCTATTTCACAGATAATTCAAAAGCCGAGGTAACGCATTGTTACACCATGAGTACGGAAGGGCTAATAATTTGAATACATTTTTAATGCATACCGTTCCTAATCCTGACTGCAATGACTTTATAATGATTTTTAGCGAGTGTTTGCGAGGAACTATGGGGATAGGAAGATATACGATTTCAGAAAGCAATACAGCGATTAACATTGATATTTTAAATGTTAAAAGTAAAGTTATTATGTGACAAACATCCATTTATGATTTAAGACATCGACTGAGGGTGCTTGATGGAATTTCAATATTAAATTTGGATTATTGAGATTTTGTACACTTCCATGTATTTCGAGTTCGAGTTCGAGTCCAGTTCGAGTCCATTCGTGTGCTCGAATGCCTGAAGATGCCGAAAGGCGAAACCCGGGTCGTTAGTGACAAAATACATGGAAGTGTACAAAATCTCAATAATCCAAATCCATTTATGAGTTTAATCTGTGGTACGAAAAGCGGAGTACACAACCTGAGCGATGAGTTTCGATTGATAAATACAATTAAATAATCGTATCTCTGTATGCAAACGAAACCATCTGTGAACTGTGTACTTAAAACCAAGCCAAGAACGATTACACTAAAAAACGTGTTAAGTTAAAACAAACAAAGAATGAATCAATTGATTTTATGAAGTCGGCATCATTCTCATCCATCCTGCGTGGGAGCGCTTCTGTTTGGTGACGGTAATAGTGACTATAATATTTCCTATAAGCCATGTACGTAGGATTAAAACTTACTCTGGGCTTAAGATCAAATCAGCTATAATGAAAACACTTAAAAATATTCTATAAGTCACGATAGGTCATCATAATGATCGAGTTACTGGGGTGTTGATATTTGTTTTAATAATAAAACCATTCAAAATGTAACGTATAAGACAACATCTAAATATAGTTGAAGGCATTTCATTGATTGTTATATTATTGCTATAGCATTACGTTTTATGATGAATATGTGATGTTTTCAACCAGTGGTCTCCAAACTCAATAAGTATGTGAGCTACTTTCAAAAATTAAAATTGTCTGGTGAGCTACTTATACATATTCCTTCTTTATAATTTTTATCATCGTCCTCTATCATACCATACATTAAATTAAAACATCCGACTTCCAATCAAATATAAAATGCGTACTTTAATTATTTATTTATAAACAAAATAATTCTTGAAATAAGTTTGAGTAAAAGTAAAAATAAACGAAAGAATGGCATTCACTTTCCTTCATATTTTTTTCAATTCTCGGTGAATAGTTTGTCTCTCCTATCCGAATGCAATTATCAAAATGTGGATTTGTGAGTCTGTTTCTATGTTTACTTTTAAACACCTCCATAATGGAACACATAAGTAGGTATAACAAAACAATGCCTTCAAAAATTCGAACTTAAATTGGATACTTTTCTGTTGGGACGAAAGGCCATACAGATTTTTCAGTTGAGGCAACACTCTTAAGCGACAAATCACATTGAAATTCTATCAAATCTTCTTGAAAATTTTCGACGATACATGATAAAATATCGTACGCAAACTATCGAAAATACCACCGTGAGCTACCGTTTGGTGATCACTGATTTAAACACTTTAGCAATCTTTGACTTTCCAGAGTTATTCTTTCGTATTAACCAACGATATTAAAATTTAAAACGTATTCAAATGTTTTGTGAAAGTCGTAATAATGTTTTGTATAGTCATTTTTCGTTACGGCAAACAAAATTTTATAGCCACTGAACTATTTATACGGCGATCAATACCGTGATTTATATCTTATTGCTTGTGTAATTAAAGATTTGACAAACAATGTAGCGCAATAATTTAGAATAGCCGTAGAACCATAAATAATCACCAGCGAAACATTTGCATAGAGCTGTCCGTAGGAAAGCCAGCGTCCATTAGGGTCTGGTGATTAACGGGCAACTTAGCACATTGCCAACAGATGGCAGCGGCCGGTCACTCTCACCCAGGACTCGAACCCGATTTATGGAGATTATGTGCTCGCTACGTCCTGGACTAATCGTTTATGTTATTCCATCGTCTTTAAACGAAAGGGTGTCAGGAATGCTTAAACGACCCAAGTGCGAGACGTGTTGGTACTATTATATTGAATTAATGTGTACGCATAAATAATATTGCTTTAGCAATTTATTTTCTCTTCATTTCTACATAAAATATCACACCAGGAAATTAAATAAGTCAATATATAAGCACACATGATTTAAATATTAAATTTAAGAAATTATAGTGCTATTATATATTATTATGTAATAAATTTTCGACAAATTAAAAAAAAAATCGCAACTGGTTTCCCATTTCTAGGGAAGTTTTACAGTTGATAGTTTTCTTAATTATTTTCTTTTGGTTGAAAAATTAAAATTAATGTTAAGACAAAAATGTATATCCGTGATAATAATCAAAATCTTCATAAATATAGACACAATATCATATTATACACTTGACACAACGTTACCTTACTTTGAAAAAGTTTTATCTGACATTTTGATTGGAAAATAATGTATTAACCACATTTTACCATATACGTTGATTTCAGAGTCATATATTGTTCAATTCCAGAGGAGTATTCCAGAGTTATATTAACACATTTCTTTTTCATAAATTTGTTTTATACGGTTCTATAAATCAATATGACTACTTATTATCATCTCATAGAAAAAACATACACATCAAATTTTTTTTTTAAACGGCTTAAAGTCATGTCGAATATTCTTATCTCGACGGTTGGTGTGTGTTTTACCTTTTACTTCTATTGTTCTATCGATGTGGTCATTGAATAAAATTAGCCGACTTCCTTCAAATATTCAAAGTATACCTGTATTATTATTCTGTTGTATTATAATATTACTGTTAGTTTATATGGTTCAGCAAGTCATGATAGTATATGCTATTAATAAATATCTCAAAAATCAGAACATTTTGTTTCATATTATTGAAATATCCAATAAAACCTTTTGAAACAAACTGCTGTTGTTAGTTCTGATTAAATTTTCTAATATAAAAGCTGTAATTAAAATAAATTATATGAAAAATAAGTATTATATTTATATATAAATATATGCTAACTCACTAATTAAAAATACATTTTTTCTTTCAAAATACAAAATATGATCAGTGAAAATTTCAAACGCTCATATCTCAAAACATGGTTAAGTGCAATTAGAACTCTTTCAAAGTAAGGTAACGATAAGCCAATATACTGTTTAGGACGAATATGCTTAAAAAAAGAGAAAACGTTAGTATAAATATTATTATACAACTAGTGGAACGCCTGTCATAGATGACATTAAAATTGAAATATTGAACGTCTAAAGTAGCTTGTTTTATTTTTTGATTATAATCAAAATGTATACCTACATGTGGTATGTGATAATAATAAAACGTCTATAGACCGGCCTGGGCTATTACAAGATATTATAACGATTCTCTTTGAATAATGAACGATATTATGTTTGTCATTTAAGTATTGGACTATTAAGTATAATAATCAGTATTTTGGCGTAAACGTTCTAAGCTTCTTAATCACATACGTTTCAAACTTACTACTTCGTTTCACCAATACTCGCTTCAATTAACTACTTCAAACGGGTCATTTGCATCAAGTTTTAGTGGTCGTCTTGCCACCGGTGCATTATTAATCCAAATACTGCTTACTGTAAGTTCTCTAAGATAACATAATATTTTAATTAATTATTCATTAGTCTTCGCTTCACGAAAACGTCATGAATAATGTTTTATTGATCGCATTTTAATTATTTTATAATATTGCACTTGAATTTTTTTCACAAATAGCACAAAATATTTTTTGAAATTGTATCCATAAATATAAAGCTGTGGCACTCATACGAGAAGTTGTTATATTCGTTTAATAAACCCTTCCGTATTCATGGTGTAACAATGCGTTACTTCGGCTTTTAAACGTTTAAATTGTCTGGGAAATAGGTCATACAAAAAATTTAAAAATTTGTAAATAAAATAGTTCTAAATATAATTGAAAAATAAAGATACATTACAGTTTACTTATTACTTTTAAGGTGTTAACTTTCAATTCTTGGTGGAAAGACATTATATTTAAAAAAATACAGTTTACAGTAATTACAGTTTACGTTATAAAATTACAGTTTACGTTTTCTTCGTATAATTAATCATACTTTGAAAACCTCTTCAACTTCACCATCGAAAAATACAAAATTATTTTTAAGTTCAGTAACATTAAGGATAGCATAGTCACAAAATATAAAAGATAGTAACAAACCGAGATGCATGACGTACCGTATCCAACCGTTTTGTTTTAAACGGCACCAACACACGTGTCGAGGTTTATCTGCTATGAATAATTTCGATTCTTGCGTTTTTCAATAATTTCGAATAGTTTGATATGTATTTTAGGTTTACATACAAAATATGACATAAAATAATTACTTAATACAACATAAAACCATATTTCAGATTTTGAAATTGTCATTTCGCTTTATAAATCCGTGTGTATGACAAAAACCCACATGGTAACGAAATGTGACTGCATGAGATTATTTTAGCATAAAAACGAGAAGGTGAACGAATTAACACGAATGAACAAAAAAAATATTTTACTTTCATAATAATCGTTGTCCTTTTCAATTGCTCATTCAAGGGTTGGATTCTCCAAACGGACACTTTTACAAATTCAATCAATACATGTTTTTTTTCTGAAGTTTTTTCTACGGTTTTATAATTACTTTTAATAAGGTTCGTAGATTCAACTTTACTGTAAAAAAAGCAAGGCGACAATTTGTCTAAGTAACATACATGTATTTATGGATATTTTTTTCTTTTCTGTGAGTTTTGTATTTAGTTTGCTAAGGGACACACTATATTAACAACGCTGACTATATGTTTATTTGCTATTGTAACTTTGTATAACTTCTATTGTAACTGACTATATTCTGACGTTGCAATTTTGTTTATTTAATAACGTACCTTCACTCAATGTTGTCTGCCGATAAAACTGTCAATAGAAAAAACTTTTATTTTTTGATGAGAAATTTATTATGTACAAACTTGCGTAATATGGCATTGTTCCAAAAATATTTCTGTAATAAGAAAAAAATTGCAATTACCCAACTGTTTAGTTTTACGACACTGTTTGACTGATGGTTAACAGTGTTGTAATGTATTTTTTATTGTTTTCCAAGATTGTCGTTATACTTTTGTTCACGAGTTGTAAAACAAAATTTCAGATATATAAACATAAAACGTTAATTTTTACCAATTAATTTTCAGATGTCCTCTCAGTAAAAAGACAGATTTTTTCACTTACATAGTAACGTCTATTGAAATATGTTAATTTTTAACATAGAATGTCGAAGCTATCATCTTTTGCTTCGATTAATATTAATAAGATTACTATATATTCTTAACTTTTTATTAGTGTTACTTTTTAACAAATCTGGTGTCTCGTAAAATTCTAATCAGTTTTAAATGTGTTGCTTACTCAAAAAAGTACAAGAAACTATTCTTTGGCTAATCAAAACAATTAAATACCATTTTCAGTCTAAAATAAAACACTTAAGTAATATTAATTTCAAAACATCAAATTCAAAATATATGTGTTATTGGTAATAACAAGAAAATCGTGGACATACTCACCGGAAAGCAGGGCTGTGCTAGTGTCAACGCACATTGTCTGGTGAATACTCTAAAGTTTACTAAAATTTTGGGTATCGGGCCTTTAAAAAGCTGCCATATGACTGGAATACACTAACCTGGAACAATAGAGAAGGACAAAAATAAGCCTGGGTTATTTGGCCGGAAGGCGACTCCTCTTATCGATATATACTGGCGAATGGCATCAAAATAAAACAAGCTTTGTGACATAAAACTGAGGGGTGTAAACTCAAATAAATTTAGTAATAAATTTATTAGTGACTTTCTAAGTTAGTTTAATAAATAATGTATGGCAGGTATTAAAAAAAATCAAAAAAGTGCATTGATCTTCTGTTTTTTTTGATGTGATTTAATTACGCTCAATTGTTCGGTATTGCTTAATCTTTCGTGTACTGAAATCTGATTTGTACCATTTCAAGCAAATTATTTAATGAATTAATCAACGCATGCTAATTCATTGAACTAAATATACAAAAGTAGTTAAAGGTAATTATTTTAAGACTCTGCCCATTACTTTGAACTAATTAATGCTAAAAAACGTCAATTCATTTTGATGTAAAGTATCTTAAAATAGTTTTAAGAATGTCACAAAGCTGATATTTGATAATGATGACTGGTAATTTCATGAAACGTAAACTGTTTGATAGATGCTTCCAACATTGTAAAAAAATGTTTCAATTCAGATTTTTAGATCTAACTACTTTGTTGTTTATCAATTCTCTCAATGTTTTATTTATAAATAAATGTATAATAAATGCAAGATTTCGAAAACGAAGACGAAGCTTAGATCATTACATTCGTTTACTATCAAAGCTTAAAAATAAAATTGATTTTAAACAATATTAAAATTTGTCATTTTAAATACTACCACAGATGTCTGAAAAAATGTAAATTGTGATGCCACTGGCATTATAAAATAGGGAGCAGGTTACATTGTAAGAGTAGCTGAAAAAAGGCGAGTTTATTTACAAATTCAATATTGTCATTGTTGGGAATGGACCACCGTTCAAACATGCGATTCATCAAATATGAAGTGAGGGACGCGCAGCTGTGGATTTTGACCGGATCCCCGAGGCTCGGCAAGCAATCGCGCCCCCCTTCAGTAACTCTATTCCATACTCAATAAAAAGAGGAGTTTCCGGGTAGCTGACATTTTTAAGTCAAGCTTTTATTTTTGGTTTTGGATAAAAATACTATGGATTGCAAGAAAAAAATTAAATTGAAAAAAGTTTCATTCAACAATAAACCAATCTACCTAGGTATATTGCCAAGTAAAAAATTCTAAATTATACATTTAATACTTCCGATGTATTCGGCGGTAACTTGTGGAAATTTATTTTTGGTATAAAATTAAAATTGATAAATTCGTTTTTACACTGGTTGATTTTTAACTGTGACACATGCGACTTTGTGAAGCATCTTCTGACTTACAACATATAAAGTTAGCCTGCATATGCTTCTCAAAGAAGCGAGTTAGTAACACAACGAGTGAAATAACAAAGTTATTTTATATAATTATGCATTTCCTCGTCACAACGGTTCTTATAAAAATTAATGATAAATCAGGTAATTATATATGATGCACATTTGACGCAAATAAGTCAACAAAAATATGATAGCTGTAAATGTATTTTAATTATTTGAATGAAATTTTGTTTTACAACTATTTGTATAAATATGGATTCAAGACCCTAAAAATATTTAGTTGTTTATTTAATAACCCTTTATTAGTGCCCTAGCTTGAAGTTTTAATATTTAATTATTACTACTGGCATAGGGTTTTGACACTCTGACCCGTGCGTAACATACGCAGTCCACTCTATGTTATAATTAAATCGTTTCACAAAACGTGTCCTAGAAATCCAATTATGGATAACTATTATTTTTACGATTATTATGAAACGTTTATTGCTTTGTTTATTGTTATGACACCCTAACGAGGGGCATTCCATTACTTTTTAAATAAGACGTGTCGTTTTGTAAGGGATGATTATTCTTGCGGGCAAAAGTTGGTAGCGGTTTGTGAATATTTTCAGTTTTCAGCCGGAAAGGTGTCCTAAATGAAAATTAATAAAGTTCTTAATGGTCAAATGAAATTATGTCCTTTTGAATACAAAATACTTGTGGGAATTATATGAGAAAGAGGTCTACGCTTTACACAACTAACAAATACGATTATTTGATAGTTTTATTTAATTTACCTCTTTATAATTATTCATACATAAATCTAAAGCGACATATTCTCTAAAAATCAGAGCTTACATAGCACAATTTTGAATTTAGTTATGTTAAGTAAAGTTCATCTGTTTGTTACTGGCAAGTATTTAGAGTCAGTGTATTGATTTATAATATTAACGACGAATACAAATAATATCGTACTTTCTAAGCTAAAATTTAATGTTCTATAGCATGTGGACCTATGTGCAAATAAAGTTATTTTTTAATAAAAATAAATACATGTATTGCGGACATTGCGGTAACAGTATTACACATTCACACAATCATTTATCAGGTGGAGAAATGTTTTAATAAAAAAATCAATAAACCTTTTGTAAGCGTTTTAAATTTGCAACGCTAGTATCCTTATAAATATTAGTGATAATAAATTAAGTATTATACCATGTCGAAGAACAATAAGTTGAATGATTCGAACGGCTTTCGTTAGTATAAAATCACTAAATCAACGATGACAATTATTTAAATGAAATTTAAACCCCCATATACATAAATTTTAAGTCAATTTGAAGGAGATATTATATACAATTATGGTTCAATCAATTTATATCTGACAGCGTAACAAAAAGGCGTAGACAAAAGATTTCATGTATTTTATTAATACCGACAACAATTTCTACTGATACAATGTCATATTTAGCAGAAGTATCTATCAATTTCAAAACAAAACGGCGTATTGATTACGGTGGCTCACGTCAGTATTACGATTCTATGCCGTGCTCAGCCCACATAAACTGATCGAAGCATGTCTGAGGTGAGTTTTGTGTCAAGACACCTGACAAAATTGAGCAATGCAATCAAACCGTGCCTTGGTGAATGGATTCGACAAATTATCTAGTAATCGTGTGTACTGCCGTAGAATTGATGGATTTCTTTCAATCACGCATCGATAAAAATATGTATTTTAAAAATATTTTGATATCATAACTCACGGCACAAAAATATTTTATATTACATTCTGTGGTATTTATTATAAGATAACTTTAATTATGACTTCAAAATTAAAAAGCTCTACAATTATAAAAAGATAATTCAAAAATATTCCATAAAAAATGGATAAATAATACTACTTTATATGTATAAACAATTAGTTATCTGTACGTTAAAGCGCATTGGTATACTAAATATAATAAAGTTCAACCAATCACCTCCCTATCACTGTTTGTTAAAAGCGCTTTTTTTATTATTGTACTAATTAATTAGCTTGTGACTTATAATGGTGAATTTTAGATTGATGTTTTGTACCCTCAACTACTAATAACAATAATACTAGAAATCTTACAACGGCATTCATTTAGCATTTAATAGCGTAATAGATTATTAAAAAGGAATAATAAAGTCATTAGAATTATGCTTAGAAAAAGGCTATAAATTAAAATATTGTAAACCATGTACAAATACGTCATTTTAACTCAAATTAGTGTCAATTAACAAGTTTATTAATATTAAATTGAAAGAATAAAAAACTTGTCTTGGTTTGATATAAATTCACGACGCATGACTGTTTAATATTTCGATACAACAAACGCATATTCATATATTTAGTACATTGGTGAAAACAGTCAGTATATTTCTAATTCTTCTTACGGCTACCATCCCCATTCGAATTAACACAATATCACCCTCCAGCCGCGGCCTTACGACACCTGAGAGGGTGATATTCACCTCCATCTCTCTCCCAATTACAAAGGGTGGACCTCTTAGTGCATTTCTGTGGAGGGAAGGACATTGTTGCGTCAGGGACGTTAGTATTTATTCTCGTCATGTGTCATTAATATATACTTACTTAGTGAGGGTACATACTCCTTTACGGAATATTGTATTACATATATTGCTATCTACGGCACATATTAAGCAGATTAAATGTTTAGTAAATAAATAAACTATCTGTATGCGATGAAAATGTTCCAAAATTTAGTTATAATAAGTAGTTTTGCTTTGATAGAAGCATTTTTTCAAATCACGTTTACGGTATAACAAAAAACGGTTCTGAGCCCTGATGTTTAAAAAGTATGTTATGTGATGTATAATATCTACTGTATGTAATATTCGTATCGTAATTCATTCAAAATATTATATTGTAAATGTATTCCAAGTATAATAATTGATACAAATTGTTTTAATGTGTTACCTAACCTAACATTACAAACGTACTCTCTCAATCTTTTTTGTGTGAATCAAATATTCAACTATTGATGAACATTATAAAAACCATATATATAAAGGTGCATAAGAAATATAGAGTCACTTTGTAACCTTTCAATATTTAAGAAACACATGCGTACTATCAATCTTGACAAATCGTTTATTCATCGTTAAGAAACAACTGTGAGTAATTAAAAAAATGAATTAACTTTATAAAAACTTGTTACGAAGGGATTAAATAGCTCAGAAATTGTTAGACCAAGGAGCCACCTGCTAAGGACAAGGATTTGTGGGCCGGCAGGATACGAATCCCGGTATGATTCCTTGGAAATAAATCTCCAGCAGTAGTTGAGCTACGCATACGACCCCCGAGGGGCAGATTGTCTCCGAGTGCGGGGATGCCCCTGGAATTAGAAGGCCCTGAATTAGACCCGTGAAAGGCGCTCTTGCGGGACCCTCTTGGGGGCGACATACTTATATCGGTCGGGATGGACGACATTTTAGTCTAGAAAAAAATCTAAGCCAGAATATGTTTTTCAAAACAAATAAAATTATAAGACATTAGGTACACATTAATTACATTTTGTATACACGAAATTATTATATGATACTGATAATTACTAATTTAAACGAAAACCAAAATATTCATTTTACAATATGACGATAAAATATTGTTTATAGGTAAACTGATAGGAGGTAAACTGATTGTTTATAGGTAAACTGATAATAAATAAATTGATATCTTACAATATAACTGTAAAATGACGGTTGATACAAATATTCATTTTCCTTCTTTTAGTTTCAATCGAATGAAATTATTATTCAACCATTTTATTTTTTTAAGTTTTATTGAGATTGTTGTCATATTCAAATTCTGAGTGGATAAAAGTAAGACGTTAAATTACTTTAATACTTTTTTTAATTAATTCATACGGAATAAGAGAAATAGTTACAATAACATGAATCAAAAAATAAACACTATATTGCAATATGTTCCCAAAAATTAAGCTTTATGAAATCAAACATATTTTATTTGCTTATTTTCTTCTATTTTGAAAGAATGAGTTTTTTGGATTAAATTAAAAGGAAACTTTTTACATTTATGTTTCCTATAACTTATTGTAAATGAAGCTTGTTTCTCAAACTATTTAATTCTCGACACATGCTGATTGCATTGAGTATAAATTGGATATTATTTGTATCGTAACCGAGACTTGTGGAGAACTTCTGCAAACGACGTGTGTTGCCAATTCGTTCTCCATATTTGAAATGACGTCGGTCAAGCGAGCCCGCAATTTATTTGCGCTTGTCAAGTTGTCAGTCCCTTCTTCAGGCATTTTGAATTTAGAATAGGTTACATTTGTAAAAGTAACAGCTTTATTTGAAAGCAAACAGTTCCATACTAAAAGCTTTCAAAGTTTCTCCCAAGTTATTGGACCAATTCATAAAAACAAATTTGAACTATTGGATCCTTTGAAAACGGAATGCAACAAAGGATTTTGTTTAAGATTTAAATGAGAAGAAAAAAATATTGAGCTTTATTTGAAATAACTGGATGCTAGACTTAGTTTTTCATTTCTAAATAATAAATAATCAAAATTAATGACTTTGCAATTAGGAGGATATAGTAAGCTTTTTTTCCCATTTGGCGAAAATCGTTGCCTAATTCTTATGGTCTGCTACTAATATATAAAAAATTACTCCTTATAAATGAAATTAATTCTTAGCTTAGCAGAAAGAGACAAAAATATTTAAAAATTCTTTGGTGCTAATCTTCATTAAATCCAAGTATTGATAATGATACAAAATAATAAGATATTTAATTTTTTAATTTTTTTTCATGTCCGCTCCCAATGTGGAGCATATGGTATTTTAATGGAAGTATCTTAACAGAAATTTTCTGAAAATGAGAACTGCTTGTTACTCAGTTGCTCAATCTCTCGTTTTTCGAAGAGAGTAGGAATAGAATGATAGGGCTAGGACAGGACTAGTGGTAAGCTAATCGCTCTCGCTACGCCCTGCGAGGGTAGGATGGGTGGGAGAGAGTTTTAGACATCACAAACACTCAGACTACGAACAAAAATCCACAAATCAATTGAAATATCAATTTTATGATATATTTTGTTGATAATAATGTATAAGGTTGGTAGTATTGGATTTTATATATGCCAAATAGTCTTATATCGTAATTATGGACTTATATACATAAAATTGTAAGGCTTTGTACATCTTATTAATTTATTTAAGCAGCATTTTATACATTTATGTCACTTCATATAATTGTAAATAGAAATATGTTGTGTTTTAAGAGTAAAACTGACAAAACCATACGGTTATTAAATTGTTTGCATATTTCAATAAATTTGTGGTTGCCATTGATAATACCTATGTAGATGAAAAATAGATAAAGTGTGATATGTTTCGTGTCTATTGTAAATAAAATTAGACTAATAAAATAATTATTTGTTTCATTAGATGACATTTAAGATTTTTTATCTTCACGTTTCAAAATATTGAGAAAATATTTAAAATAAAGAGAGTTTTATTAATAAAAATGCTTCGGGAAAATTCCATTGGCTGATTGATACCTATTCTAATTTTACGATCAACTTTGCAAAATCCATATAAGTCAGGGGCGGCTCGTATCTATGGGGATGCGGTTGAGAAAATCAGGGGGGACCGTTACTCAGGGGGTGGGGGCTGCTTGCATCGCGAGCTCCGTAATGTAAAATTAAAGTCGTAAAATAATAAAAGGCTCCGCATCCATCTAGGGGCTCCCCTGGCGACCAGTGTAATGATAAAACCATTTTATAACTCAAATTAAGCTTTGTTTTCCTTGGAATTATATTATGAAAGCCAGAGATAATCTCAGAACCGAATTGGTGATCACAGTTTTCATAATATTTTCTGTCAATATTATGTTTTTCTTCAATCAGCAATGACTAAAATACTGTAAAGTTAATTCTCTTAAGCCAGACAGACATAAAGTCGTACGTACACTATGCTGATTCTGCAGTGCATCTGCAAATACATGAGTAAAAATCCAATTATTTAGTATCGACAAGTTTCTGTTTGTCTCTACTGTTATAAAATAGATTAACGACTTGGACAATGGTTTTTTTGCCTTAAGGGTACTAAAGGTTTTTTTAGTCCATGTCCGCTCCCAATGTAAAGCATATGGTTTTCTTATGGAGGTATCTCAACAGAGTTTTTTCTATGATAACTGTTTGTTACTCAGTTGCTCAACCTCTCTTTATCGAAGAGAGTACGAATAGAATGATAGGGCTAGAACAGGACTAGTCGTTAGCAAATTGCTCTCGCTATGCCTCGTGAAGATGTGATGGATGGGGTTCAATACTACTTTAGTATTGAAATATAAAAAATATATTTAATTATCATGATTGTGCCCTTTTCTTATTAATAAATTGTTTATTCATATAATATAGTTATTAGGCCTTCAAAATTATGCTATAGAAACAGACTAAAAAATAATTTAACTAATAATTATCGTATTGATTGTATTGGAATTAACTTGGTTAAACTCCATTATGATAGGATAAAATATAGACTATTGTCGTATGTAAAAATATATATATATACTGGGCATAACACTACTTTGTGGAAAAATCAAAACAACTAACGATAGTGTATGATAACTAATGTCAGATGACAAAATAAATCCTTTTAGATGCATTATTTGATGGTAAAAAGCAGATGGATACAGTATTTTTGATGAATACGGTAATTATTTTGTGAAAGTAATAAATTAAATTGATAACAATTTCATTTCCCTATAACTGTTGAACTGTGTCTGTGAATAAATACGTACCAAAAGTTATGGATGGAATACAAATACTAATGGAAAAAACAAATAAAATCTTTTGAATGTTGAATGATATATATTCTGCTCCTTTATAATACATTTCGATTACATCGTAAGTGACATCGTATTAGAATTTATTTTTTTGATTGAATTTTTTCGTGAATAGTATGCTCAAAAATTATGAATCAAAACACCAATTTAATTATTAATTTTTTAATTAAATACACCTCTGTTTTATCACGCATAATAACAGAGCCATAAAGGGATCGCGAAGAAAAACGTAGAAGGGTTAAAAGAAATTCTCAGAGACAGTCACGGAAAAATAGTTAGTCCGAGAGAACCAGGTTATAAAATATTCTCCCCTCTTTTATTCTGGTTAAATTCTAAATGAGTGATATTTAAAAAGATTATTCATATAAAAAGAACAATCGTTGGACATTTATTGATTTTATTTTATAGGTATTTTTCTTCAATTTTCTTTAATTAGTTATTTGAAGTCAAAAAAATAAGTTTAATTTAAAATTCGTCATTATTAAAATGTAAGATAAGTTATGCTTTCTAATTTTAACTAAAATTGTTAAAAAAACTTGTACAAATAAATACATAGGTTATACATTTATTTGTTGAACCTTGTATAATGGAATTTTAAATTGTAAATGTCAATTGAATAAAAAACTCATATTTGAAACAATTTTAGAGTTTTTATATTATGATGTCAGTTGACTAGTCAGTGGTTCTGCTATCGGTAGTAAAATCGACAAAGATGACTTGTTCCAATGACAAGCTGTCTATTTACATGTAACGATTTATCCAATCTTAGTATACAAACTTAACCATTGAATTCATTCTGTCGTTGAATTTAATTTGTAAAATGTTTCGGTCATTGATCCGGTAAAAGTTTATTTATTTTCGTCATTTTAATGATGAAAAATATATAATTTTGATATGATTTCTAATAACACTGTAAACAAACATATGCTTTCAATCTATTAATTTCTTGCCAATCGAATGACTTCACTTAGTGATTTTACTCCGGTTTATAGAATACGATTGGATACACTTATCTTATCTTGTTGATCGGATCTTCATCAAGCAGATTTCTGTCAAGTTTCTAATGCACTTGAAGAAAATCCCGCATTATGAGAATAACGCTTCGAAAACAAAAGAGAATGGAAAATATAAGAGAGCCAAACTTAGTGTAATTGTTAAGAAGAAGACTTCGTCGTGGAATCGCTTTTAACTCGATCCGAAACGAGAGTAATGCAATTACAGACAAATAATTCTAGTCGCTTTGAGAAGAATTTGTAAATTATTATTATTTTGTATGAGAACTGACAAAGATACTGCGTAATTGTATTTATTAAAGAAACTCTAAATCCTGTTGACTATTTTAAATTAATATTTTTGAGAACAAACCTACGAGTATATGACTCATACAAATATTGTGTCAACTTTTGACCCAATCAATAAGTTGACACAATATTTTTTTTCGACATGTTTTACAATTTTAAAAATATGGTTTTAGTATCCAGAAATATTTTCTCGCTCATTTAATTCATTATTAATTGCATAAAAAAAAACATTTCCCAATGTAAAAAAGTATTATGAACATTTCAAATAATGTGAGGTGACCTCATTTAAGAATAATTTGCAGAAGGCATTTCTCATTGTATTTCCGTTAGGGCTATTTTTATATGAAATTGCACGGAAAAGTGTAACGTTATTTTTAAAAAAAAATAATTACATTTTTTAATTAGCGGGTGATCCAAAGGTTCTTTTTTATTCACTTACTCATTTGTCATATTTTCTTACCATGTTGTTTTATAATATTTTTATGTTTTTTGTAAATTTCGTTTTATAATGTTGGTTGAATTTAATATGAAATGATCTGGCTATTTATGAATTTAAAAAGTGTTTTATTGAATGTGCGACAAAAATTTTCCTGTAAGAAAAATCTGGGTTACATAACACAAAAAAGTGAGCAACATATTATTATCTAAGAGTCTTGAGAGATTGCCTTGATGACAAGCTTTACGCTTTTCAATGCTTAAGTTACTGAATTTTTAAAAGCAGTTTCACCTCCAAATAATATAAGTATCATAAAATGAAATTAAGAATATTAACATAAAATAGACGTACTTTTGTTGTATAAAAATTACCGTTATTTTCTTAGCACTCAATAAACAGATAATTTAAATTGTACAATGCAATCCCCTTAGAATTATATAATTCAAATCGAATTTTCTTTTTAGGAAAGTACAGAAGTGTTAATTATTTTTTGTTCCAAATTTGAATTGTGAGGACGCAACAATGAGCACCCCCTCCCATCTTTCTAGTCCTCCATCAGGAGCGCGACTAACAGAATAATTTGTTGCTTTCCAAAGACGGTTACTTCAAAAATAGAACAAAAGATTTTAACGGCTGCATGTAATGAAGAATAAGAAACGAGATGACTTGTAGGGCCGAACAGAAAAGGGTGATGGAGGGTATGGGGTTTTTTTTGTGACTATACTTTCATTAACGATAACTATTAATTTCATACAATCAATTTTAATATTATTTTATTGTCATAAAACTCATTATATATTATGTGAATTGAAAATGATGAAATATTATGTTTTAATAATAATATTTTTATGAATTTAATGTGTACTAAAGTTGCCGGGATTTAACCAGAGTTTTCGACTTCGGTTACAACTGTTACATAGATCAGTTTATAGATGTGTGTTCGAGACAGTCAGTGATTTCTAAAATTCCCTACATCCCTTTCAGTCCTAAAAACTGCTCATAGCTGGAGCAATCAGCTAACCAATAGTCCTGCCGTAGCCCCTATACTTCTAGTCTTAGTCTGTTCGAAAAAAGGAAGAAAAACTGTGTAACAAGCAGTTTTGATAGAAAAAAAAACTTTTGTTGAGATCTTCATAAGATATACATATGCCCAATAGTGGTAGAGGCAGTGGACATGGTAAAATAAATCAGTTTATGTTTGAAATGTACTAGACATTTTTAATTCAGATAATACAAAATTCGATATTTCTGAGAAATACAGAAAATGGGTTATTAGCGAATGACTTTAAAAGATACTCACATATTCATTCATTTTAGGACTTATCTCGTTACAGAAACGTTGACGTTACTATCTGGCTTGAGAAAAAAAAAGTGTAATAACTAGTAACAAACTTGGTTCCACTAAATGAATTTGATTTAATTTTACAAAATTAAATTTTGAATTCACCGCTTAGAAATCAATATAAATTACACAAATATTTTTCTTAAATTTTGTCTCTGTGATTAAATATGGTGACCCTAGAATTTTCGGCTTTCGGCGATGGAAAGTCTAACACAATGCTTTGGATCCGTCCGTCACGGATTCGCGCACACAAACAATACAATTCGAATCCACACTTCCTGTTCCTGGGTCCCCTTAACGAAGAAATGTTTTCAATTGCGGGATTCGACGCCTGGCTAAGAGTTAATCACTCAAATGAAATTCGGTATACATGGAACGTTACAGCTGAGAGGACTGTTTGTTGTGAAATATTATTAAATTTATAAATATTTTTTATGATTATATTCATTGATATCATACAATGAATTTAATTTATACAAACATCATTGAAATTTTTAACTTTAATATTATAGGCATAACTTTTTTACATTAATAATAATAAATATTGTTAGAAAAATCGTTTGTTAATTTCGACTAATACAGAATCAAATTCTTGCTTATCAATAAAGGGGCATCATTATGATGGGGCTTATTTTCAGTTTTAACATCTAAATAACAATACTACCAATGGTCTCATGTATATTTTATTAAATACTAACGAGTAACTGGCATGCGTTGCAATGCTATGCAAAGAAAAAAAGTGTTTGTGTCTTAATTCCATTTATTGGATTGCTTTTAGATACCGAACACTTTTTTCCGTCTGGTGCGCGCACGAATAAATCAGAAGGTTTTCCGAGATGTCACTGTTCGTACGTATTTAAGACTTTTTTAAAATTTATTTTAATTTTTTTTTTAGATTTATTTTCAGAAACCTCTTTTTCAGAAACAACAGCTCACCAAAGTTTTGTTGATATTGTGTAAATGGTATACGAACGCATAGAGGACAAACAAACAAACATTCGTTTATATTTACATATATATATATATATATATATATATATAGATATAGAAAACACCAACTCTAATTTAATTGTATTATGCTTACAACCTTTGCGCAAGTGCAAGCAAAAACGGTATGGCAGTGCATAAGATACGAACAAACAAACATTGATTTTTATATAGAAGATAATATATATAATCTTATCATTCAATTCACGATACATTTGGAGCAAAAATGTGATTTTTAAATTTTACCATTATTCAGATTTTTTGTAAAATTACTTTCAGAATAAATACTAACCGCAGTGGTGTATAAAAAGTAGAATAACACAGACAAAACTTACGCTCTTGGAAATAATCATAATAAAAGTGGTGAATCACGTATAACTACGTAATATGGACTTATGTGAAATTCACCCTGCAATGTGCAACAAGTCTACATACACCGAAGGTGTAATCGAAAGCATTAATTCGCGGGAGCAAACAAGCAAATATGTTGTTAATGAAAGCTCCGATTCGAGGCTCTACCAGGATGGAAAGCTTCCGGCCAAGCCGAGTTACGTGCTTTCTTTTTTACGAGCTTCATTCATCGCTCGTTAAGTCCACTTTACTGCCATAATTAAGGGTGAAGTAGAACTACCGGAATATGCAAAATTGTGCAGCAAACAATTCGAACCAACTTTCTTTTAAACTGAATAACGTTTAATCTACTCATTTTATTGCATAATATTTCATACAGCCGTTGAAAAAACCACTGTTTTATAAAAAGTCATACATATCTTTATTTAACTGTCTCAGGTGAGAAAATATATTTGACATTATTCAATTTAAAATTAATTCTACATTAGCCAGCTTCATTATTGATATTTATAACGTTTTCAATTCTCCCCCTCTTCATCTGGTCAACTTTACGTGCAAATAAAGTGTGAAATATCTATGCGATGTGAATTCTTATTATTTTAGAAATGTTACTGTAAAAATTAAGGACATAGACAGATATTATTATTTCAGTGTGATTTATTAATAGTAAAGCTTCTTACAGATTGCCTTTAGACATTTTGGTTTATAGAATAATATGTCAAAGTGACGTTTTATATAGCAACGCTAATATCCTAGGAATATACAATATTTATGCCATATTGTCATATAAAACATTATTCCTAAATGATTGATTGATTAATCAAGTAGATATTGCAGCAAATCAAAACTATCAGAGATTTATCATAAAACGTTGCCATGACATCCACCAGTATGACGAGCAGTATCTTAATCATTTATGGTAGAATTGGTAATATTGAAATATCATATGGTTACAAATGATTAACTTATTCGGCTGACGAATTGGCTGAATTCGTAACCACCTATCCAGCATGGAGTGGATAAAAAGGCAGTGACCACAGCGGGTGGTGGATTGGCCGTGCAATAAACCCTCAATTTCGACCCCCGTAGAAGCCTCAACGGATAGATGCGCGTGTAATTTGAGTATTTACTGAACGGTGTTGTCGGATTACCGGCGTTCACACCCTTGCATGCCCAAGTGTTTTTAGACACACTGTATATTCTATAAATAAACATACCAGACAAAAAATATGATGTAACATTATTATTTTTCGCTCAGAAAACTTAATGAATGAAAAATAAAAATAATTAAAAATGTTCATGCTGGTACGTTTTAGATTTTCCTTTCTATAAGCACTTATTGTGTAAGGTATATAATAGTGAAATGATAAAGAGCCATTCATACTACGATCTCTTTGAATTTTTATTAGATCTCTCTTTATTTGAAAAAAATAAAATAAAACTATAAAATGTCAGCTTAAAGATAACAGTACGATAAAAAATTTTCAACGGTATTTATAGCAAATATACATATATTATAACAAAATCTGGGAAAAGTTATAAAATTTTATCTTAACTAAAGTTTGAAAAAAATTAAATTAATTATTAATAGAGATTGCCGTAATAAATTCTCACGGAATTTTGTTTATTTAAATATATAAATACTCGATATAAAACGTAATCAAATTCGTTTTCTAGTCGGTTTTTAAATGTGTTTATTTTGCTAGTGCGGGTAGATTCAGATAACATGTTTCAATTTTCTATTTCTACAGTTTGTTTTTTTGCTATGAAATACATGGCATAAAATTTCATTAGTATTCATGGAAAGACGCATCGAAATATGTCTTGTTTCGTACACTAAGCGCAAATTCTACTTGTGCAAAAACTGGAGTTTATCCAAACTATTTTGAAACACGATACGGTTTTTATATTGATACAATAATAATCAATGAGTGTCATAGATAGAACTAATAATAAAATGAAATTTTTATTATTTGAACTTAAGATAACGGTCTTATTTATAGTTATCAGTAAAGATGTTTTTATAGAACTAACTGTGAATGAAGAATAAATTGAAAAAAAAAAAAAAAAAAAAGTTAACAGTCAGTATTTATTTATCTTTAGTTATTATTACTAAATATACATACAAATTCATAATTTATGAAATAGTTAACGGAAAAGCCGGTATTAGTTATTTTATTACGTGCGTTTTTTATTTTAACACCTAAAAACATAATCACTGATTGATTGTATTGGTTGTTTAATTTTAGCCGTAAAAGTATTCGATATTTTATGTGAAATATAATAAATATATTTCACTTAGACTATTATTTAAAATAGAAAAAAAATACCGTAAAGGACATTGGATGGCTTAATCCACCCACTGAATTCCGCCCTGACCACCACAACCCCTCAGCCCATCCGCCCAGCCGCATTATGCATAACTGATAAGGTGATTTGGTATGCATGCGATCCCGAGGTCCGCATGGACCAGGCGATGGAGACCGTGGATGCTGGACTGCAGTGACGCCGTTAAAAAAATATAGTTTCTTCTAAGCATACTAACAAATAGGGTATTCTCAAAATTATCCTGTAATGGAAGTCAACCTTATGCGCTAATAAGAATTGCTTTCTATTTAAATCCTGATCATAAAGATGAGACATTTGACAACCAAAAAAAGAAATGACTTGTAAATGAAATTTTATTTGGGTAATACTTTACTATGATAAAAATTCATGAGGAAGGTTTATTTGTTACAAAAATCGTTCCTCGGACAACCACTCAACATTTTAAAATGAATGAGTTATAACTGGGTTGTGTCAATCTTAACCAAACGGGTGCACAATACATGAGATATATTCTAGTTGAAAAATATGAAAAAACTGTGCCAAGAGCAGTAATTGTTGACTTTCAACCAAATGCGCATTAGAAATCAATGCAGTGTTTCATTATCTTTTACGGAAAACCATAAGTCTGTTTGACTACTTTGTTATTTCGTGATATTGAACATAGTTTCAAAAGGAAGATTTGTTAAAAAAAACATTGCACGCTTGGTATTGAATATTTTTCAAGATGGCACCACTAAAATTTCAGCGTACTTCGAAAATCTTTATATTTTTATTACTTGTGATTTATGGCTCAGTTATGAAACACTTCTGTGTGCGAAAAGAACATGGAGTTAAGTCTATATAATTTAAAAATGACTTCATTATACCAAAATAACTATAATGCATATAATATAAAAAGTAAAAATCAATGCTAGTGAATTAGTAAAATTCACGTTTAAACATCATTTTTCATGCATCTTCTTTTAGCTCGCCTGAAAAGTATCAATTTTCGATTTAACTCACTTTTCCTTTCGCAAACAAAACTATTATTTTTAAAATATAAATACACTTCAAATTGAAGAGCATGCTAAATTGTATTGCCTCAGTAATATCAAACAATTAAAAGCTTTTACTTTAGCATACATTTTTCTACTTGTATTGTTGAATTGTAATATTATTATTGTTGAATATTTTCCAGATATAACTATACATTTGATAAAAATCGTTGACAAATTTCAGCTGCTTATGAAAAAATTTAAAAATGAATGAAAATTGTTGTGTTTTTTTAGTCTAAGCCACTGATATTCTAAGCCAACAAACAATAGCTGGAAAGTAAACAAGTCAGTGGCGCGCGAACGATACAAGAACTCTGCTGGAGGCAATCTCTAGTGTACACAAATCATTGGATAAGTATTTGCTTCTCTACAATAACATGTTCTAAAAATATGGTTACATATGAAAGAGTAAGTCAAAATATTTATTAAATTTGCTATAACATTTATTATTTACACGTGGATTCTTTGCAGTTAATAAAATAAATAAAACAATCAAAGATAGTAATAAAGACACACATAGAAAAAAAATAATCATATGAGGAGCTGTCTCGCTAAACACGCTTCTGAATGTTTTTAGAGTTTTTTAGTAAATCACGAAAACCTGCTATGAACAGTATGATTGATAGTATGTATGTATTTAGTGTCTTTCGGTGTGTAACGAAAAGTAAAATATTCTTTTGCACTGTCGTTTTTTTTTAAGAAAAACGTCGTTGTTCTGAAGAAAACACTAAATCGAATAAATTACATATTGACTTAGTTGTACCAAAATGTTCCTTACTTCGAATTATACCGTAAGGATGAACACACTTATTTTCATTAATTATACTTTTACTTTAAACAGTTTTGTACAAACAAACTAAATGAAAAATATAAAGTATTTCAAACATTTGAAAGACTTCAAAGACCAATTACTCAAATCTGGTTTGTAGTTTCATTGAAACCTCTTTAATTAATACTGTTTTCAATGAATTTTAAACATAAATATTCAGATTAATTAAATACTTTAAAAAGTAAGTCGGCTTCCGTGGCGCAGTTGGTAGCGTCGTGTGCTACGTCTACGGATGTCTCGGGTTAAATTCCCGGTGCGGACAGTTTTCATACATTGATATCTCAATCGATTTATGAATTTCTGTTCGTAGTCTGAGTGTTTGTGTCTAAAATTCTCTCCTCACCCACCCATTCCATTCTGACGGAGTGTAGCGAGAGCAATTAGCTAACCACTAGTCCTGTCCTAGCCCTATCCTTTATTCCTACTCTCTTCGATAGAGTTTGAGCAACTGAGTAGCAAACAGTTCTCATAGAAAAATTCTGTTGAGATACCTTCATTAGGAGACCATATCCTCCACATTGGGAGTGGACATGACATAAAAAAAAAAGAAAGTAATGTCATTAGTATAGACTTCATGATTAAAAAAAATATTTAAATATCGCAAAGAAAGTAATCGTACTATTGAATACTTCATATAATTGTAAATTGACGTTAAGAATATGTAAGTATTCAACGTTTTATAAAAAAATGATGAATCTTTTTATTCCCTATTTCGTCAGTACCTACAGATACATTTATTAGAACTTTCAATTCAAATATTGGCATTGTTTTTTTCGTGACGGACACTTGCCCCCCTAAAGGGCTGGCTCGAGGTCACATTTGAATTTATTTTCATCCTTAGGGACACTGGACAGGGAAAAGAGGTGGCGTATGAATAAGTATATCGCGTACTCAAGCAATTCATCTTAAGGATGTATCGTAAGAAATAGTGCCAGTGCTGCAGGCCCAATTTGTATTTACATATGAATACAATTTAATAAGTAAACGTCTTTAGTGTGTCCGTTAAAATATATTAGTAAGAAAATATTGAACGTAATACTACATTACTAATAAAACGTTTGCAGACCTTTTCGTTAATCAATTTCAATTGTATTCTAAAAATTAATTGAATTATATTTTGTTAATATATACAAGTATTTGAACGAATATTTGGAATACGAATAGTTCGTTGTCCAAGGGTTGTAAGAATGACTTATAAGGGTGGGATCTGCAAAGCCTTCTACTGATACGTCACCTGTCACATTACATCAGATACTCCAAGGAATATCTATCGACCAATGTACATTTTTTGACACTAAACAAAAACAATGTACGCGATGTGAGCTATGTTGTCTTTCGATAATTTTGTCTAGATTTTTCATCTCGATTTGATTATCTGATATGCAAAAAAATCATAGAAAGACGAAAACTGCAATGTTCATTTGCAGTCTTTAAAAATTCTAAAAAGTTTTATGTTGTTTTTCTTATGTATATATGTGATTAACGATAAGTGTTATGAATACATTGTATGAAGACTTATCAAAATGATAGAAAAATTAAAATAACAAACATAAATTGCTATTGGGCAAAAAAACCTAGTTTGTACGATACTAAGAATATTGCGTATGTTCAACGAGATTTAATCGAAAAAATCAGTCATTACGTTTTTTTTTTAATATTCAATTAAAATGAAAATCAATTTAAGAACAACGCCAGAATATAATAATATATACAAGACTGGTTTCGTTGACCAAGTGATCATTCATAAATATGTACCACTAATAAATTATTATAATATATAATAAAATCATTAAAATATTACCGGGTTTTTCCTTAACTTTTTTAACAGGAAAGTTTTTTTGTGATACTAAGAAAAAAGAAGTTTAATAAAATTAGGGTCTATTTCTCAAATATTTATTCTACAGATATTGCCAATTGAATGCAATTTTTGACCTTGCACTTATTCGTAACCCATATACTGCAAACATTATGTAAATTAAAAACACAATAGATAATTTCTAAAGCTTGAATGTATGCGTAACCCTAAATATAGACATAATTGTAATTATATGCATGTTTTCTTTTTCATAAAAATATGATTTCTGTGTATCATCTGGGAAAACGCAATAAAGCTTCTGTTTGTTCAAGTTTTTTTAATAGGTTAACTGAGCAAAATTTTACTTGAGCACATGTGTACATTGTTCTATTTTTAAATGCATTTATACTAACTACATAATGTGTGAACAGAGATCAGTATAAGCTTAAAGTTTTTTTTAATCATTTTTTAAGTCTGTCGAATATATTGATTCCTAATTGACCTTGCCAAGCGTGTGTTTAAAAAAAAATAATCGGTTGTAAGTCAATCACTCAACCTCATAAAGGTCAAGAATAGAAAAAATGGGTTTCATAAGATACCAGTTTCAGCTAATCGTTTTACAAAAGCTAAGTTGCATAACCGATACTCGTGTTTTTTGCTGCAAATACACAAATTGTAAAATTCTGGACCACGCTACCGAGTAAGACGAAAGTGTTAAATTATTTACCACTAGGGTAGGAGACTGGCAAGTAGAATTGGAAATATGAACTATTTTTACTATTCATACTATAACATTTTAAATGAGCACAAGTATTAAATGCTAATCATAATTTGAAAACTTTTACTTTGAAAAGGTGTATTGCATTTTATGGCACGCGTCAAACAATGTCCATGGGAAATCACGCGACAATGCTTGCATCAAGATGATCCTAGAATTACTTTCTTCGCAGTAAAAACTTTTTCACGTCAAGGTATACTTTTAAAGTTTCATTATTAAATATTGAAAACAGTGGTGTAGTCGGTATACAGGTATATTTAAAAAAAAAATCTTAAACCTGCTAAATATATTGAGTACCAACATTATGATGGTGTTGGGTGAAAATGGTTTGTGTACAAAATCACATAAGACATAATGTTGCAAATTTTTTTTTATTTAAAATTAAATTGAGCTCCATCTCAATATGTCTGGTCACATCCAAAATAAACGCTTTGAAAGACGGCTTGAGTAAATATATAAATATTTTTAAAAGATAAAGACTAGTTTATTTCAGCCAATTAACAACAAATATACATATTTATGCATAAAAATATAATTCATGACAATGCATTTTTCTGATGCAACAATATGCTAATTACACAATAAAAAAATGGAACTAACACTCAAGAAATACATACTCATATTTACATAAACAAAGATTCAAATAAAATATACAAAGCGTATTGCTGAATTTGTCCACCTTCCTAGGAAATAAATTGATCAATTTGACAGCTCTTGCAATTATTTTATTATTTTTTGGCAATGGTGTTTTTATTGTGTACACTAGCGTAAAACAGCAGTATCTGTATTCAGATTATTTTAGTCTGATAATACACTTCTAAGTTATTCGCATTTTCACTGTAAAACGATATTATTGCCAATACGCTGGATTTTCATTTTAAATAACGTCTAAATCTTTAGTGCAATACCGTAGTATCTGCAGTTGTTGTCCTTTTATAATAATAATTTTCTATGGTTTGGTAGAAAATAAGCAAATAGTATTTTTTTGTTTGCTAACACTAAAGCCAGTTTATCTCAGAACAATGAAATTTGCAGATACTACTGTTTTACAATAAGGGTATGATATATACTATATTATAAGTGAGTGTACGTTACATTATCATGAACTCATAGAATATATTTAATTAAGAAGCGGTCGTGCTTACGATAATAAATATAAAAGTATTACAAAGTACATAAATTTAAACGTTACAAATTATTGCTTTCAATAGAATTGTATTAACATAGCGTTTTGAATGAAATTGTAACAAATATTGCGACTTTATCTCATAGGGATACCATCCACGTTCGCGCCGCCGATACATCCCAATATCTCAACTCGCAATAATTCAATGGCCACTGGTCAGCTGGGGCCTTCAGTGGGACTTGAGGCCCAATTGGGGCCATATGGGACCGTTCGAAAGGCGCCTGTCAAGAAACGTGACCCGCGCGACGTGCCCCAAACACTCGAGGCTTTGCCCGTCTTGGAAAGTTTGAGGGAAATAATATATGGATATTTGTATGTTACCAAGGGACATGTGGTCTATTTGTATGGAAACGTCTGATGAATTTGATGGCATAGCTTTTGATAGATTTGAGTTTTTCGGTTGCATATCTGTTTATACAATATGATAGATACCTTTTGGGAATTCATATAGCTATTGTCTATTTCGTAGCAATGTTCGTTATTGAAAAACAAAAATTATTATTTAAATACTAGATTATTTTGAAGTTTCAAAATACCATCGTATTATTTATTCTCGTGAATAAAATATTAGTGTAAAACTAAATATGTACATAGATATAAAAGAAAGAGCTCCACTATAAGTTCAACTGGTTTCCGTTTTAAGTCAATGAGTGTTTAAGTGATCTAAAAAAATATTTTTTGAATTGGAACTGATTTATAAATACATATATTATTTAAAAGAGAATACAGCACTATGCGAAGAAAATTAAATTAATTCGACCCACAACATACAAACCAAGATTGATGATTTTGGATGAGAACGAAAAATTACCAATTAAAAAGGAATAAAAAAAGTCTCAAATGGGTTTTTGATGAGTAATCAATTGGTATAGAAGATGCAAATTTCGCATAATATTTATAAATGTGAACGCCCATGAAAAACAGTCAGTAAATTCAAGGGATCACTAATGCAGAATATTCGGGAACTAATCAATATAGACGACGTCAATTCTGTATACGTAACTATAAAGGTTAACGTCCGAGAAAAGCAGTAATAAATTCAAGTGATGGCTGATGCAGAAGAAATACAGCTTGACGATGGATAGACAATATAAAAGGACATCCATAGAAAAGGACCGATATTCTGTCGTCACGCTCTGAACTGAAAACATCTCTCCTGATTCACAAAATCGTCACTTTAAAATACCACCTTATAACTAAAGTTTTTTTTCCATGTCCGCTCCCAACGTGGAGCGTATGGTCTCCTAATCTAAACAGAATTTTTCTATAAGAACTGCTTGCTACTAAGTTGCTCAACCTCCGTTTTTTTCGAAGAGAGTAGGGATAAAAGGGTACGGCTATGACAGGACTAGTGATAGCTAATCGCTAAGTCCTTTGAGGATCGGATGGGTGTGAGGGAGTTTTTTACCTAAACTTTGATCTCTTTAATTATATAACATTTGGAATTGAATTCCTCAGAATTTTTAAATAAATCGTTCTGTTCGGTAGTAAAATGACCGATTTGTACTTAGTGGTTTCAATATTTTAAATGATTGCACAGTATGATCGCAATGGCATATAGTTTGCCGTGTGCTTAACATAAACGCTAAATTTAAGTACAATTTTAAAGTTAGAAGATCCATTTAATACCTTCTTAATAATTGTTAAAGTAGTCAGCGAAATATAAAATTAATGGGTCCTGCACGTCTCGGTAAGATATTTTTCTTTGGAAGATTTATCCAGGTGTAAGTAATGTAAACAAATGACTGTCGCAATAAACAAAAATGAAAAAAAATCACAAGGTTCATTCGAGGTGACGAAATATCACGCAGTAAGTAGACTGCCATCTGTTATAAATCGCTTTCTAATGATGTCGAGCCCTGTGCTTACCAAGGCATACTCTTAGTAACAGAACCGAAATAAGAAATTATGGAAACCTTTAAAAAAAGACTGTGGTAAAATGCACACACCGCTATATTATTCATAAATAATTGTTGAATTTTATTTTTTAAATTACTTTCACTCCTTAATTAGAACTTTGAACGAGTGCCTAAAGAAATGTTATTTGTATCGAATTGGTACTAAATCATTCAACATTTTGTCTTAGAGAGGAAGAATAAAATGTAGTGGGTGTTGAAGGATTTTATATGAACTTTTACTCAACATTCGTTTATTAATGAACGTATGCGATTTAAATTTTAATGTATTTGTTGATATGAATCCAATTGATGAATATAAAATTTCCATTATATTAATCTACTAGTAACCATACCCGTCATAGATGACGGTATTGAAATTGAAATACTGAATGTCAAAAGTAGCGAGTACATCGGAACTGTGGGTGCATTGTTTACACCGCGAAAGCATACAATGAGAAAACTTCATACCTACATGTAATATGTGATAATAATTAAGCGTCAACAGAGCGGTTTGGGCTATCATTTATATAAGACGATGCATGTGAATTATGTTATTTTGTTATAATATAACTCAACATTCAATAAAAATTGACGCTCAGTTGTATTACAGTTTACATAAAAATTCGTGACTAGTGTTAATTAAATGTTGCGTTTAATCCAGATACCGCATAAAATAACTTGAAGATCAAAAAATTTTCGACATTATTTAATGACGCTGAAAACTTTAATATCGTCGCAAATAAGTTAACCAGCAATATATTATAATATAATTACATACACACATAATTACGCTTTTTTTGATACGGTTTTATTAAAATAGATGTGTCGTCTCATGTTGCTTTACAAACTATAAAATAAATCTATAATATTGGTAAAATTAGGTTGCAATATTAAACTAAAAGTTGTACTTCTTTGTACCAATAATGATATCTAATCTCGAAACTAATGTGATAAATAACAAGCAGAGAATAATATTTTTATGGTAGCATCAGATTAAATTTGGTACTGCTTATAAGATACACTCACGAGAGCTTCGGAAATAATGAAAGCTTTCTTTGCGCCTTAGTGGAGGTAATGGGATGTGATAATATGAAGAGGGCGACACTTGTCAAAAGCACACGTCCGTAGTAGCTACTTCTAAGACAGTTTGAATAATGACCGATGTTCTCATGAAAAAATAATCGCTGTTTTTTTATATTTCGTGTTGGAAAGAAATTAAATAGTTTCTCGAATACCATTAGGCTCGACAGACAGTTTTAGCCTATACAAACTTAAGCAATTTAAAAAATATATGACGCTTGATTAGCTAGAATAATATCACTTAACATAACTATAAATTATCAAATACATTCGCTTAAGAAGATAACTAAAGTTGTATTTTAATGCGAATGAAATCGTTACACTGAGAATAATTGAGACGCCTTTCTGATGGTCGTGTACATTTTTTTAATAAATGCGTTTATATTATTCTCTGAATGCCAAATTCTATCTGAAGGTATCATATCAGAAAATGCTTCAGACATCAAGCCATTTACGTAAGTCCTCAGTCAAGAAAATTTCTTTCAGTATATGTCTTTGATACTCTTTTTATATTGCATGTTTAATTGGAGCAAATAGCTTTTTATTATTTTAAAATATGAGATTGTATTATTAAACTTTTTTTCGTAGCCGCTATTATATCACATATCTAAAAACCTCCTAATTAAATTTGAAATTCTTTATTGCAAACTATTAGAGTGACATCTGATCCTATATGTTCACCTATTGTATTCGATAATCTTATTTATAATATCCCAGACTGCTCTGTAGACGTTTTATTATTATCAAATATCACATGTACGTTTGCGGTGTATAATAAAATAAAATGTTATGCAATGCACACACAGTTCTGACGTACTAGCTACTTTAGATATTAAGTATTTAAATTTCAATACCGTCATCTATGACGGGTACGGTTATACTAATTGAAAATACGTATGTATTTCATCAGGAAAATGTAATTTCTATTTGTTTATTTGTAGTATACTAAATCAGATTATCGGATTAATGTATAAGATGACAAATAATATCATCGTCATTAAGTATTATGAGAAAACTCAAATACATAATTATTATAATTATTAATTTAAAAAAAAGGAGAAACTGATAAAACAAAGCTTTGGAGATAACGCTGTTATATAGGTATGTTTTATTAGACGCAATAATATCATTTGTAATCAATATTGAACGAACACACTTAAATTTCCATTGATATTATTTCTTTATGAATATGTGGAAAAATAGTCATATTTGTTTTGTTACCCTATATCAACGAAAATATGTAATACTTTTGTGGAATCTTGGTGAATCACTATTACAAGAAGTAGTTCCACCGAAACAACAAATAACTTGAAGACAACAAGAACATAGTAACGAAGTTTTGAGTGTCACTTAATATCGTTACGTCTACGTCTTTATGAATTTGTTCCGCAGCACTTGAGGATATTTCATCCGAAATCTATTACCAGAACGTCTCAGAGGGTTTTCGTCCACATGATAAACGTATTGTCTACTTCTTATTGTCTTATGTCTATTATATTTCTGGTAATACAATAAAAATATTAAGGAGTGATGTAATTTGTAGAAATAAATAATAATCGTTATTTTATGAAAACAACCATGTATCATAATAAATTAAAACATTTTTGGTTCAGATTCATTAATTACTGCTTTAACATTCAAGAATTATAACTTGTATAAAGATAAAAGGTTTTAATCAATTCGATTAAATATATTTTTCATGAGGTTTTGGACCTTGAAATATAGGTAAAATAATAATAATAATAAACATACATATTATTATGTTGTTTTCTCAATAAATATTCTATTATGGAGAGGGTTTGAGATACCCAAATCACGAATTCATAAGAAGCAAATTTAAAATTCATATCGATGGTGAGAAGTTGACAACTTATAACCATTTGCTTGCAAAAATGGCCTAAGTATGCTAATTTGCCAATAACCTCATTGTTTCAATTTATAATCACTATTTTTTAATAAACTAAAAGATTGTTTCACTATTTCAACAGACCGTTTTTTTGTATTTTTATTATTTTCAATACTTTTCATTTTAATAGGATAATAATAACAAAGTATCTTTGAGTTCGAATATATTAACGTACGTTAACGCATTATAGTACGTTGTTTTTTCATCCTATTATAAAGGATTTCTACTAAATTAACGCCATTTTGATTAACAAACATTTCATTGCAAATAGTTTAAATTTTACTCCTGTAAAGTAATGCAAATAGTGATTATGAGTAGTCAAGGTACCGTCAATTTTTTCTATCACAGGTCATCCATCAATCATTTGCAATGTCACTTAAGCTTATTATGTTCTTCTGTGAACATAAATGTATACTATTAAAAATGTTAAGAATAAAAAAATGTGAAAAACATCCATAAACAAAAAGTTTTCAATTACGTTTCAAATAAAACAAAAATATTGTTTCGAAATATTTAATATTCGAAGTCAGATCTAGGTAATTCTCAGTGTAAATGTTTGCTAGAACACTTCCCACAAAATAAACAGCATTTAACTAAGCAAAAACAAATATTAAATCGTATATAGGTAAACAAGTAACTGTTTACAGACGAAAGAAGTAAAGCCAAGACTGACGGGATCTGAGTATAGTGAGCATATACCGTTTCACAGAAAACAACTTTTTTGGAAACGCTCAAACGTCACATCCGTTCGCCGAAAAATAACGAAAATCACCAAAATAAATTCTGATATCTAATCTACAAAGTTAGCGCTTGATGTTTTGACATCAATTCCGTATGTATGTGTTCGAGAAAGGCGCTTATCCTATTTGGGAAATGGATTTTGAATCGCAGGTCGGTGCGTAGTTTATGCCAGAATCAGGTAAAACGATTTCAAAGTTGTTATATACATAAGCTCAGTGAATATCACTTGTATGCTATGGAGACATCGAATAATCAGATTTGAACGGTGTTTACCTGTATGAGTGTATTGAAACTTCTCTATATGAGCTACTATTGGTATGCTATCTTTTCCACCTGCGTCAGTTCGTTTGAAACGAATTTAATTTTGATAATCGCTAAGTTATATTTTTACCGTTTCACGGAACGGTAAAGAGACTTTTTAATTTATTTCAAACATGCTATTACAATTTAAGCTTTATTATTTACAAGGCCTTATATTTTATGGTTAATAGGAACAAATTAATAATGATTGTAATAGTAAAATAGTTATGTTTCTCGGGCTCGACGAAAAACGAATGAAAGTATGTTCCTGAGACGTAGGACATCGAATTTACAGCTAATTTCTTTCATAATAATTATATGTTTAATGATAATAAAAGATGATTAAATTCTGTTCCATACATTTATTTTTCAAAAACTCTTAAATTAATGATTAGTAATAGGATAAAATAACAAAGTATTTAGCTCTACAAATTTTTTGTCAGGTAGTTGATAGCTATTTCGGCTTTAAACCATCGTCATAACTATATTAGTTCTGACAAAATTTTAAAAAAGCTTAATACTTTGTTATTTTATCCTATTATAATGGTGTACTACCAAGTAAATGCCAATTCAATCAATTAATGATTAGTACAGCAATCATTTTCTGATTTGTATTCATATTTTAAATTTTGCGTATTTAAATTTAGTAATTTGAAATAGTACCTAAGAAATAAAGCTTTATCTTAAGAAACTCAGATTTACAATCAACTAAAAATCCTTCTTTTCATTGTTGATTGGTTCATTTTATTTATAATCTCCTGATAATTTTTTCGTTTGTAGCTCCACATTTTTTTTAATAACTTACGCCTTTGCTATATTTGTTTATGAAAAACGATGGAGTTATATTAATCAGGAAACACTGAATAATTTTTCAAACTTACTTAATCCAAGTTGCTAACATTAATCCGAAATTATTTTGTTAATTTCAATATAACAAATAGAACATTGATTTAATGAGAAATAGAAAATTTTGCACATTTTTAGAATATTATCATATCATAGAAAGAACTTCACAGTATGAGACGATTGCTTATACTACAAAAAAACGAATTTTTGTTAGCATCTTATATCTGTCTAATGAACTATATTTATATGAAATTTATGATCCACCGTTTATAAGTCTGCGCAGTGTCTTTTCTTGGAAGACCTAGCTGGTATCACCTATATAACTGAGCTATTTACCGCTAATAAGACACGATGATGTTTACCATCTTGTTTTCCGTGTGTTACATGTCGGGAGTTTAACTTTAAATTTATCTAATTTCATCCTAAAGTTTGCAAGAACGGCGGTAGGGGATGCTGGCGTCTCGAGCTATCTAAGACAGATATGCGATGTTACCAGCTTCCAGAAATACGCCATTCCTTATAATATTGTATAATACATTAAATTGTAGCTATAATTTGTGATTGAAAATACTTTCGGTTAGCTACATATACATTGTTTAAGTATTTCCTAATAAGAATAAACATATTTTTTAATAATTATTATATGTGTAATACATATTTGACGTATGATTTATACTAAACAGTTAAGTTAAAAATTCAAATGGGTTCTAATCCAAACATGCTGATAATCATAATAAATATCATTTGTAATATGACCTTTTATAGTGTGTCTTTGTTGTGATACTTTTATACAAAGAATATTCTGAATTCCAACTAAAGTTGCCAATATTAGCTGAAAATGAATAGATATTATAATTTACCAATAAAAAATATTTAATATTTCTTTAATTGTCATTAAATTATTGAGGTGGTTACCCATTTTAGTGTAAAATTTTCCCATTTGCTATTCTGTGATAATGATTATGTATTCATGAATTATTTTTATACTCTTTATGTTTTTCTTACCTAATTGTGTTTTAGATTGGTTTAATTTTTAAACTCAAGTTATTGATTTGTAAGAAGTCATAAACATTTCAATGATAGATTATTTAATTTGATGTATGTATGTATTATTTGTATTTTATTCTTTAAATTATTTTCATAGTTTTTGAACCAATTGTTTGATATACTTGTATGGTCTCCTAATGAAGGTATTTAAACAGAATTTTTCTACGAGAACTGTTTGTTACTCAGTTGCTTAACCTCTCTTTATCGAAGAGAGTAATGATAGAAGGATAGAGCTAGGACAGGACTATTGGTTAGCTAATCGCCTTCGCTATGCCCCGTGAAGATCGGATGGGTGGGTGTGAAGAGAGTTTAATACAACATAAACAATCTATGACTATGAACAGAAATCCATAAGTCAATTGATATATCAATTTATGAAAACTGTTCGCACCGGGAATTGAATCCGACACTTCCGTAGCCGTAGCCCACGACGCTACCAACTGTTCCACGGACGCCAACAATTGCGGCTTTGTAATTATTAACACTGAATTTCATGTAATTAGCCTTGTTAAAATTTATGTTTTATCAGTTGATAATGCTCTCGATAATCAGTCCTGATCATTAAAATGTGGAAGTAGTACAAAAAAAATGCCTTTCCACCACTAAACCGTAAAAGTGGTCAAATTATTGTATTATTATACAATAATAAGGGTATTTAAGAATGAAACATTTTTAAAAGATTTTTACTTTTAACTTTTTGATTACATACGTAAGTGAAGTTTATAATATTTCACTCATCAGCTTTGAATAATTCAGATAGTTAATATTTGTGTGAAAACTATGAAAATAAGAGCGTAAAAGAGATAAAATAACAACGAAAAATAAAGAAACAGACCGATTATTAGCATGACATAATAGTTTTTTTAAATTGAAGTAGTATTTCCTTATTTATTTTTAAAACAGAGATAAAAATATAAATAATAATGAAATAAATACCTTTCATGCTTGTGATAACAAAAACTACAAGAAATTTAGAGACGAAATATAGTATTTTATTATGACGTCACGAGATTTATATTTCAATTTCAGAAATACTGTATATTGAATTTGCTTAGACATAAAGAAAACGATTCGATAAAGCTCTTAGAAAACTCTTCTCCATCTGTGAGTAATAATTCAATGAGGTGGATTTAAATTAAGTTTTCTAGAATTACCTGTTCCAATATAATGTAGGCAGTCCGCTTGAATGTAATGTTCTGGGGGTATGAGGTATCTGTGTTTGACAACCTCCCGTATATTTGCAACAATTTTACTCAGTCGAAATGAGTTTTGAAGTTTGGATACCAAACAATCTGGCATAAATACGATTACCTTTACCCAAAGCTGGAATTCTTTCAAAATTTGTTTACTGATCTCGCTTATACATAATTATGCTAACGTAAAATATTTTGTATTGCAATTTTATTTAAAAAAATGTATCAGAATACTTTAGATTTTAAAATCTTAATTATTTTATGTTTTTCATTTTGATATCCATCATTTCAATTTTATCTTTCACTGTTGTACAGTATAGAATGCAAAAAAAAAAACATTTTTAGATAAAACAAAAACATTTAGCAATTAAAACCCTTAAATCATAACATCTCACCCCAATGGTCATTTGATATTGTATCCATAACAAATATTATGAGATTAAAATTATATTAATTTAATTCCTAGGTTAACAACCTAAAAAATAAATTATATGAGTCACTGAGTCGCTAAACACGCTCTTGGCGATTTTTCACAAAATAAGTTATTAATGTACGTATATGCTCTATCAACAGATCTATCAATTTTCCTAGTTGCGAATCTAAAATTTCTTCCTGTTTGAAATTCAAATTTTTTCCAAACTTAAAAATGTCATTTTTTACACGATTTTCCGCCCTCAAAAAAACGACAGTGTAAAAGAATATTTTACTTTTCATTACACACCGGAAGACACAAAATAACTTAAATTATACTTAAAATTATCATAACAATTTTTCATGGTTTACTCAAAACTCTAAAAACCTTCGGGAGCGTATTTAGCGCCTCATATCACGAGTTATACCAACTAAATGCATTTTTTAAATTCATATTACTTTATGTGTAAAACTCACTGGGTTTTTAAAATAACTTCTGTTTTTATAAGAGGAATAATAGCAAGGAGGCTAAGAATAAAATGACGGGCTTTAATTAAAGAAATCGAAGACTTATTGATAAATCAAAATATTGAAGTTTTCATTAAAAAATTGTGACATTTAATATGTATAACGATACAATATATAAAACTGTAGCTACAGGTAAAAAGCTTGTGACGAAATACAGTATAAATTTTAATACCAACGTCAAAATATTCGTGTAAAAATCTTTATGGGTAATATCGCTGATGTCGATTAATTTTGATGTAAAATACACCGCTCAGCCCGGGATTAATTAAAATTTTCTACATATTTCTCAATCAAGTAAATGAGTTATTTTAAAGGGAGCCATTTTACAAAAACGTTCTTGCCTTGCTGGCTAGCATACTATGGGAGACGTCGGGGGCGGGCGGAACACCAGGCCGCCAACGGGGGTGGGAAAGGCTTGAGGAGGCCTCCGGCGACGGCGGAGCGGAGGGACCGCCATCAATGCCCGACCGAGGGCAGCGTTTAATTACATCTACGAATTAATTTTGTAATTTCAAAAATGATTGGACCCATTTTCTGTTCCTTCTGCGGGAGTTTGAGGCAAATTAGACGACCGTTTATTTATAGTGCCGCTGCGTGTAAGTCTGAAAATGCATACTTTCGTTTTTCTCCAAACAAATTGAATCAAATTAAAATATCGTAATACATAACTGATACACGGAAAATTTTTCGATACTAAGAATCGTAACATATGTTGTTTAAATTGATCTTCATCCTAGTTTCGTCAATTTAATAATGGTTCGCTCAAATTATAAAATTTGCATCTGCGTCTAAGGTCATAATAATAATATGATCGTAGTTTTAAATATGAACATATTTATTTAATAAATATCATATAGTAACAAACTATATCACTCAATCATTTTCATCATATATGTTCTAGATAAATCTACTTATAGCTCCTAATTGTTAACAGCTGTTAGTATAATGATATATTTTACAATTAAATGTCGAATAAATAAAGAAAAAATTGTTTTGTTTTAATTAGAAAGAAATCATAAAAAAAAATATCTTCATACTAAGAGTCCAATTATGGTCCGCATTGAACAATTCACTTTCAAAAAAAAATCACCTCTTTACAAAGTTAACAATGAAAAAAGAAATATTTGCATTATAATGATTATAATGAATACATAATTATATAATTATTTAATATAAGGTAAGGTATTTCTTTTCAATGATTCTTCTACAAATTTAGATATCAATCAAATTATTCTTAAATAAATATTGATGAAAAATTTTATTTTAAAAAATAAAACACAATTCATTTGTACTACTTTCACATATTTATAATCATCAGGACCGGTTTCGCTAATCAGGCTTATTTATATAAAACTGTGTAGTGTAAAAATGAAGGTATATAAAACTAATAGTTCATGAACTAAGACAAGAAAATCCTGATTAACAAACAAATTACACAATAATCAAATAAAATAGTCTACAATTAAAATGTTATGGAGCTCTTACAAATCAATAAATACTAATCTGAAATCACAAATATAGCTACATTAAAAGTCCATTATCTGAGCAAAATTTTTTAATGAGATTACTAATGAAATAAACAATAGTAAATTGGGAAAATTACAAGAAAAAATTAGTGAACCATTTAAAAACAATCACATATTAAGTATGTAATTAATATTAACAATAAACAGCCCTTAAGTGGAGAACGCAGAGAAGCTATGAGTATCCATTAAATTTTTATATCTGAGTTGATAATGCTCGTGATGAGCGAAACCGGTCCTGATCATTATAAATATGTCGAAGTACTGCAAATGAATTGTGTTTCATTTTTTAAATATAATGTCTTTCCACCAAGAACTGACAGTTAACACCTTAAAAGTGAAAAATTTTATGATAGGAATGGCAACAAGCGTAGCATATTTATTTCTCTGGTATGAATTTAGAAATGTTATATCCTACTTTCTATTTAAATTTAAAACTCGAGCCGCTTACGCTGTCCTTTGCTTGCGAGTTTAACTGCGACAAATTATTATATCCTGAATAATAATTTATGGAATATATAAACATTGGTCCTGTCCGCACACACATTCGAATCATTTAGAACCCTCTTAGTGAGAATCTTACATAAATCTTCACTAGCATCAGTTTCCATTCACCAAGTCGTGGGCACTACTGCTGGCAAAAACGGATTCACTCACGCAAAAACACTTACGCATTCAATGCCGAGTCGACCCCGTTGCTTCTGGCTTAGACTTTACCCCTTGCAATCCAGCATCGCTTCAATCAGTTTGGTATTAATGAAAATGTATATTTTTCAAAAACAAATACACATATAACAACATAGCACATTTTCAATACGTTTGAATTTTTTTTAAATTTCCAATCACTTGAGATTACCGGTTTTGGTCTTACTATTTTATTCTACTTGTTAGTGTGTGTCGATTTATGGATTTATATTTAATGGGCACGGAAATATGAATACTCTTATAACTTAACACCTACAGTGTATTTGCACTTAAATGTTGAGATTTTGCAAAACGTCTTGCGTTGAGATGCTCCAATATTTGTCAATATGCCCCACATATTGAGGGCATATGGTTTAAAATAATTGACATAAATTCGATCATAGTTTGTATCTTAAACGTTCCTTAACCTTTCCGTTACGATAGGTGCACCAAGATTGTCATACGAGTTGAAAACATTAATATCCCACTTATTAGGTATTATATAAATTTAGGATTTTAGCCATTTGTACATAAATGAGTTATGTAATACAAAATTAAAATAAATAAGTGGTTCGATTCAATGATTTTATCATTAAATTAATAAAATTACAAAACTCTCATGACAATATTATTCCAAATTTAATGAAAGTAATGGCGATATATAAAATTCTATACGCAAGAGTGACGCACGATATATATTTCTTAAGTTAAGACAAAGCGAGAAATGGTATTAGTTAGAGGGAGAAAGGACCAGATGCATCTTTTCTTGTAGTTATTTTTTATGCAGCGGCATGTGGTGGAGTTACTATCTCTATCGCACAACCTCACTTGTATATGAGCAAGTAGGATACAAGAGTGTGCGCCCGCAAGCCCTTGTATTTCACCCGCACCCTTCACTTTACATGGGATTGAGCGAGAAAGAGAGAACAATATGTCACTTGCTTGTTTGTGTTTGTTATAATATGAGTCAATTCGTCAATTTTACATTTCAAACGGACTGTATAAGGCAGAAGCGAGACATGCCTGCACCTTATGTAACGTGCTTTTTCCATGTCGATTATATCTCGATTATATTACATGAAAATACGTAAATTGCAAACTCTAGACACAAAATAAAGTGTAAAACGATAACAATATGATATTTAAAAACAGGATAACTTTTTAAAACGATCGATGAGCTTTAAAAATGCTCAATACATGACCAAGTCCAAGTGTGGCCTGTGTCGACCACGGCTGGTAACGTGATTTTTCAAGCACGGACGGGAAAAGGTTAAAGAACAATTAATTTGATCAACCAAGTGGAATCGTTATCGCTAGAATGCGTGTATTGATTTTCGTGGTAACTTTGTTACAAAAGCTTTCAATAACCAAATGGACATTTTTATAATAATGTTGATTATTAAATTAAGAGATTTTCCAACAACTTTATAGATTACCAATCTCAAAACGAACTACAGTAATCACGCTCTTGTTATTTTTAAAATTTATCCAATAAGTACTTGAAATACTATTGTATTTAAATATCTCAAATCATTATAAATTTATTCCCGGTAACTAATGGGTTAAAGCTAAGACAAACTATAAACCGTCCAAGAAAGCCCAAGGCATTCTACTCCTTTCCACCCCACTAAGGGTCCGAGAGCACAGCTCCGAGGGTATAATTAATGAATGACCCCGCTGAAACCACTGGACGACTAGCGTTATAACCCCTACCCTTATGTCATGTGCGGATATAAGGGTAACGCGAAGGCAAATGAGCGAATCGCCCGAATATTACTTTACGTGTGTATTTTTAATATGAACAAATGTCTTATGGTTTCATATTTATTTGTTTTATCTAAATGAAAATCATAACTGTAACTTGTATAACCCATTGACCAATGATAAAACATCCGATTTAAAATATGTTAAAATCTATATATGTAGCTTAAATACTTTTCTTTCCCTTTAATTTGCTTAAACAAATGTATACGTTAAACACTAAACACAGTATCAAAGATAAGCTATAATAACAAAACGTGTGAAATAATGCTTATTCTACATATTATTAAAATATCATTAGCAAAAATGCTTGCATTTTCCATATCAAGTTATTTCACTTGTTTAGCTTAAAATGTCAATCGCCCAAGGGTCAACAGTAGAAAATGTTAAACTGAATACGGTTTTTCTTTAGTTGCGGATTTTTAAATATAGTTCAGCCGTTGAAAATATATACATGAAACAAAATCCGTTAAAGCATAGTTAATAATTTGTTTCAGTTTAAATGCACGTAATGCAACCAGCAAATGCTTTACTTATTATAAATGACACCAGAAAAAGCAGAAAAAGCTTTGTGTATTTTTTTTTATAAACTACATTTTTTAGTACTTTTTTTTTAAGTATATTTTACTATGTACGTATAAATAACTAACATAATTATACAATCAGCTTAGTAAGATAAAGTTTAAAAATTAACATTTGACAATAACAAAAATGTCACAATCAAATTATATAAAATGTACTACACCTCTGACTAAGACGTGGGGTCAATTTCACCCTCTTTGTATTAAGCCACCTAGCAGCACATGTTATTATTTTTGTATAAGGTTACATATTGAAACATAAAAACTTGATGCAAGAGGCCTCTTTGTACAACTGCAATTATGTTTGAATCACAATATGTTACATACAATAAAAAACTCTGCTTTAGATTATTGACCATGTTAAATAGATTAAGAGACAACGGATAGTGTGGAAAAATAATTTGAACAATTAACTTCGAATTATAAGAAACAAGGACAATATTTATTTTTTTCTTATCTGTTTTATCAATACTTACTAGAAATATAGTTACTAAAAAGATATTTCAAGATATAACTTGTATTAGTAATTCAACAGTAAGTATTGTTTGTCCAAAAACAATACATATTCTACTTTTAATCGACATAAAATATATTGTAAGTATTAGCATTTTTTTCCAAATATACATTCAATTTTTATTGCCAAAAAATCACTTTACAAATTCATGTTTAAAACTATATTTCGACAAATCGCTTCGAATAAGGGTATTGTTTTGATAAAATTATCTATCTTATTTAAAATGCCTACAGCATTAAAGATCATTTGAATATAAATAAAGTATTTTTGGTGGTAATTCCAGTAAGTCTTATTTGTTAATTATTACTATTGTACGTACAGTAATTTATAAAAGTAAACAAATTTTCATAAATCATCACCAACGACAAATTTATTCCTGGTTTTCTCAAAAACATCTTAATGCAAGAAAGGAACCCCATTAAGCATGTCGGGTTTAGTCTTAATTGCCTTATAATTCTTTCAAGATTTATTGTTTTACTAAGAAAATGTCACGTGAATACAGCACGGCACTCTTATTATAAAAAATGTCATAATTTACGGCCGTGTAAATGCAAACCGGTATAATATCTTCCTTTCTTAAACTATTGTAATCATAATACAAAACCCATAAGGAAAATCACGCAGGGAAAGCGGGATGAAAATGTACACCTGTGTTTTTTGATAGGATTGGCTGCAACCGGTACAAAATATAAAATATAGAAAAAAAAATATTTATAAATCATTTATTGCCACGTATTTTGTTAATTTTATATTAAATGATATATAATTCAAATAAAACATAAAATTTAAATTGATAACTTAGTTATTCTACCAGCTGTGTTTATGTGTGTTAGTAACACAGCCAGTGAATTAACTAAGTTTTAAATTTAAATTTTATATAAAAAGAGTTACCACCTAATCCATTGATGACATATTATTCGTTTTACTATGATACCCTAAACTAATAAAAAAATTAAATGTAATTTACGATATAACATAACAATTTAGTTTTATTGATAGAAAAGAAGAATGAGTCTTCGTTTAGATATGTTGTTATATATTACACTTCAACGATGTATTAATTGTATTGACATTTGAACGATGTACACATTTTTTAGAATAACTTTTTTTTTCCAATTCTTTGACGTTAAAGTCTCTCAATAATGTTAGTTAATTTGTTTTTCAGACTGACACAATATTGCTTTAATATATATTCGATTAACTGTGATATATTAAATGATGATATAACGAGACCATTTATTTATTAAGAAGTCTTTTTTCCTCAATTACAAATAATTAGTAATTATTTTGTAATAAATTAAAAAATAGCCATTTCATTGACTGTAATCTCAGCACAGCCGCCAATATAACCGTCATAAGGGCAGCTAGGAAGGGTTAGGCCCCCCTTTAGATTGGCACACCAAGCGGGCATAGGGTAGGCAAAATGCAGCACTAAGACAATGGGGACGCTTCATCCTTAAAGCGCCCCTTAGTAGTACAATATATTCTCTTAAAGCCATATGACATACATGCAAGATGTATGCATCACGGGCTAGTGCATTATTGTCAAAATAATTATTAAAAAATGAACGATGCTACAAAAAAGAACGATATTTTTTTCAATAAAAAACATGTATTTGTTGCAACGTTAATTTAAATGCAATTGCTCTTTTTTACCATTAGTCAATACAATCAAACGATATTTTGATGCAAATTATGGCTGTTATTAATGTAGATTATAATTGTCATTCCCTATATGGACCAAAATGTATTTATATTATGTTTATAAAACTGATAATAAATTATTAAAAACAATAGTACATCGACACTGTCATTGAAATGTGTTCTTTACCGTCGGAAACAAAAAGATAAAGTATGAATACTTGTCACTATTACTAATATAATTTGACAAAAAAAGACAGAACAAAAACTCCACTAATGAATTATTTTAATAAATAGTCTTCAGCTCATTTACAGATTTTTTGTATTATGTTTTTTCTTCAGTAAACAAATTAATTAATTAAAAAGACTTAAAATGCTGGAGTTATTTTTCAAGAAAGAATGGAATTATCGAAAATATTTGAAATGAAAACTATTTCTGTAAAATATAAATAACTTGGACGTAATCCTCATTTAGAATTTTGTTTGTTTCCATATTACTTCATAAGGTTACAATCGGAAACAAAATGATCAGACAAACCTCAAATTCATTAATATACATAGTATACAATAGACAAAAAATTAATTATTTTTTTGTTGAAATTTAAAACTTCATTAATATTACTTCAAATTTAAAACATCAAATAGAGACGAACTGTCAAACACATACTATTAATCAAGTGCAGAAAGTTCGACCAGGCGTTATAACCTTTTCAAACAAACTGTCCCGCGTGTATTTACGTATTTGTATATTGTATGACAGTTGTAAAAAGTTGTATAGTTTTCTAGAACTTTTTAAAATAAATTTATGCAAAAAGGTGTGCAGATAGAGCTCCAGAATTTTGCTAACTCCGTTATTCAACAATATATCAATCTGAAATTAGCATATATGGTAGAATGTGGCTAATACAACCTTTTCCAACCAAAATGTCAGCTAGAACCTTTCCAAAGTAAGATAACTATTAGTTATTCTATTATGTTGATTTAACTGTTGAGTAATTTGGTAATGTTAAATATTTAAAAAAATTCCTACATTATATCAAAAACTTTATATTGTCATATTAAAAAAAATCTTCATGACAGCACATAATTCCTTATCGTATGTATATTTAAAACACGTTAAGACTATTTTATTATAAACAAATTACTAGCATGCAAAGTTAGAGGAGATATTTATTCATATCCAAATAATCTAAGACGCAACCCCTTCATTGAGTTTTTGCACCCTCGAGTGAGGCCGCGGGGTGCCGCTAATCTATGGCCTGTTATTTCATTTGGGCCTTCGCCCTGTAATATCGACAATGAGACGTTGTCGCGACCCCCTTTCTAACATCTGATGTGTTCCACCCTTCAAAGATTATCCTGCATTGGCTTTTAAAGAAATTTTATCAGGAAAGCTTGTCAACTCAACAAATTTTACATCTATTTGAAAAAACGGCTTCAAATCATGTGTTGTTTTAAATCAAGTATATCTGTTATAACATTATAAGAAGATGAATATTTTGTAACAAAATGCATTTGACTTGAATACATACTTTCTAAACTAAATAATTTGGTCTTATTTTCATTAACGCTTACATTTACATTATCATTTACCTTTGGCGTACCATATGAAATATAGTTGTATATATTATTAAACATAACGTTTGTTCTATTACTGCCACAATTATTTCGTTACATTTTCAACTGATGAATCAGTTAGAAATGATTACGATTAACGATTTCACTCGTGATCATTTAAAAAATTGGCATCAGTACAAAAACTGTGTTTTATTTTTAAAAAATATGTATGCGAATAAATTGAATACAAATTTTGAATGGTTTATAGAATGCTAACGTTAATTAGTTATTTTGTATTTATAATTAAATTTACTGTCAATAAATAAGAGACAAATGAAGCGTAATAAGTAATTTTATTATTACACCGGCTGTGTCACATTTTTTAACACAGTTAACAAAGCTAAAGTATTTTAAATCAATCTCCACAAAGTTACCGCATAATATATCGAAAATATAAAAGAAACATAACATTTAAATCACTTAAGATGAACTTGAGGAGATACGATATCACGAGCACAAATGAAATAGATCTCAAATAAAAAGAAAACATATATGACATTGATCTTACCTACTATGATTTAAATCTGAATATTTCTGATCAATAAACCGAGTTTTTACCACTATACAACTACTAGAAAATGTAAAAAAAAAACCTACCTCATGCAAATTTTAAAAGCACATAAATCATCCATACAAATTTTATGTACCGATGCGTGTTTATTAATTTTTTTGTTTTTTAACTTAAGTATTCTTCATTGTGTGTACTAAATACAGTGGTAAGTTGTAATTTTTACGAGAATTTTTTAAAACATGTCGTTCGAATCTCACGTTAAGTGATACATCTTTAGAACAAGATCTCCAAATGACAAAGAGCAATAGAGTACCTTTCAATGTAGCCTTAACCCCTTGCGCGCATGGATTACCCTTATCTATGGGCGCACTAAGCTGCGATACTTATGCGAACTCCCTTTCCCCTATTGTGGCGGGACATCGTCGCAACTCCTGTGTTTTACAAATATGGGATTTTTAAAAAGAAGGATATGGTTAAAGATGGATTGAAGAAATTAGAGAAACATTTTGTTAACGATGTGAAAACTTATGATATCAATAGTTAAAACTCACTATTTAATTTATAAAAACATGACAGAAATATATTTCAAAAACGTACAAAAATATATTTCCCCAAACATTAATTTTGCATTTTACACAAACGGCGATCTATTTCATTAATACAACGAGTTGCGTCGACAAATTTAATTATATTTTAACGCTATTTATTATTTGTTTTCAAATAACAAAAAAAGCAAATATTTTGTGAAATTAAACCCCATAAAAATATTCAATGAAAGTAACAATTCATTATATGAATAAAGCGTCTGAAATCAAATATTATTTATAGTAATACGATATTAACAATTATTCCATCGACAATATATTATTGATTTAAGACGTAAGATTTTGTATAAATGTACTATGAACCTATATTTTAAAAATAGAATACAATTTTTTTGTACTACTTCTACATATAATGATCACGACCGGCTTAGCTAATCGCGAACATTATCAATTAATGATTTATTTCTAAAACATAATGTCTTTCCAAAAAGAATTGACAGTTAACCAGCTTAAAAGTGAATAATCCTATATATCAGATTAAAATAAAAAAAAAATAAAAATACTCGACCATACGTTTTCTTATCCTGTTTATTGAATGCTCAGAACAGGAACAACGACCCTTTTTCTGTCGGAAGGCCGTATTCATTTATCTTAAATTCAAATACGGCCGCATTTAAGAAAGATACATACAAACGTATATAAGTTATTTTGTAAATTAATGAAAACAATGAAATTTATTTATTTCAGTCAAAGGCTGTATTTGAAACTCTTTATACCTTAAGGCAACAGTTTCATCGTGAATCTGGAATTCAAAAATCGCTCACATCTGAATATAATGAAGACAAAAAATGACTCTTACTTTACTTAGATTATTTGTAAAGATTAAATACATACTGGTATTAAGTGAAATGCCCTATCCTTGCTACGTAAGTGACTACGAACGTCTTTTGATGTTCGCCCACATCTTGGGTCGTTTTATATTGTGAATAGCGCGGCCGCGACTGCATCATCGCAAAGCCTCCACTCCTTTCATGCGGTAAACGCCATTGAAGCCCTTTCAATTTTACACGTTAGCTATGCGACTACATCTACGGCCTACGCGTATTGTAGCAAATGGGAGGACGGGTTCGGGAAAAAATTCAATAAATATATTCAAAAGTTTAAAAATTCTGTCTTATTTAAGACAATAATTGTTATTAATAAAATATGAAAGTATCCATAAATTTTTACAATTATAATTCACCAATAAACTTTGGTTTAGCTAGTAATAATAAATTGTACAACAATTATGTAGATATTTTTTCAAATAATTATGAAAATGTTGACACACATTATATTATAATTCCGAAATATTTGATAAAACGTTTATTAAACTTTATTATGTAAACATATTTGTTTACTTGAATATATTTGGTTAACGATAAGTTAAAATAAATATTCGTTAAATGCTAAAATTTCTAAATACACACATTTATTTAACATTTTAAAAACAGTAAAGCACGTAATAAAAAATTTTGTTAGCATATAAATCGCTGAAATTTTATAAGCCTAACACAGAATATATTTTTTTAATGTAATTCTCATCATGAAGTTAATGGATCTATTTAGGTAGATAATATCAAAGGAAAATATTTTCTGATAGACCTTTTCTATGTTTGCGTGCAAATAGCAGACCCGTCTTTGGAAAACCAAAACACATTATCAAAGTATTGAATTTAATTTCCGCACTCGTTCTCTGTACGATATATCCTAAAAGGTTACATCCATTATTTACATCCGTTCCTTACTCCAGAGACGCTCAATCTCAATTTGTTTTGGGGAATGGAACGATATAAATAATTCTCAAATACGTATGTATTTTAAATTTATACTTATTAAAATTAATAGTAATACTATTAAGTCATGGAAAAAAACACTTATTTTTTCACTTAAGTCGAAATATTCAAATTCGTTTACTACAATAGATGATTTTTATACAATGTATGAAAAATCTAACAAAAACACTTGTTATAAACATTTTTTTTAATATCATGATAAAACAAATTTAGACTAACAAGTAGAACTCCATTATAATACGATAAAATAACATCAATTACACTCTTATATGAACTACAGCACAGTTAATTCAAACACAAGAATTGTAATAAAAAAACATATTTAGTATTACAACATTTCTTTGAAAAGCAAAGGCCGAAACCAGTCACATTTATTGACAACTTTACTTTTACAATATATTTAACTGATTGGTTTTAACCATTTATAGGACAAAACGCAAAAACGGTCAATACCACATCCTTTAAGGGCTATAATTCAGAACGTGTCCATAAACCTTAATACCTAAAGACGATACCGACAAAAGTATATTTACCGACCATCTAAATTTAGGTGTGCACCAATCACTTGTAAACAATTATTATACGTAAGTGGTTGATAAATCGACCATTGCGCATTTGCGACCACAGTTGCAACTAAATTTGTGGATAACATTTGATTTTATAAAAAATGTTTTTGATGGTTATATTGTGTGTTGCGGGAAAAACTATTTGCATAATTATTCAATACACATTTATTTTTCGATTTAAAGTATTTTTTTCAATAAATATACCACCACAAATTGTAAAGTATTTTTTGTTCAAATTTGTCAAAATTAATGTTCAAAACAAAATATGTAATTCGCAGTTGATTTCGAAAATAAACTAATTTGCCCTATAAAGAGTTAAGAAGAGATTAATACGTTTTTCAGTAATAATTGAAACATTTTGAAGCTTACAGTATTGTGTTTACTTAAATATTTTTCGAAGTGAGATTTTTATTAGTATCATAATATTATCATTGATATATGTTTTTAATTAAATTGTATATACCTGCAATTGAAATATTGCTTTTCGTTTTACGGAGCTACGTTTAAACTCTACTGAAACGCGAGACCCCCTCATATGATTTCATCTGTAAATACTTTGCGTTTGGCTGTTCAAACTTATAACGGAAGCCAACGAAACGAGTTGGCCCCGTTTTAATATTCGTATGATCTTAACGGTTACGCACTTCCCTCCTCTCCTTCCCAAAATTCTCCTGTGACCCCTCATACTATCTACTATCAGCCGCCTAATAACCTGAGTAACCTATTCAAAGAAGATTTAGTAGTCCAATATTAAATGGATTTGATTGTTTTTAATTAAATATTCATATAAGATTCAGTCGGAATTTATATTGTCTTCTTGTTCTAATTTAATAATAATGTCTATTTATGTATGAAAGCACTTCAAGAATATAACATTTTAAGCAGAAGGCATGAAAACTGTCAATTTTATAATAGATTTATTCATACTCCTTCCTAACTACTTGCATATACAAGAAAAATGAATTACCAACGTTGATTAAAAGTCGTGCTCAATTAAAATAAATATTATATAACATAGAATTTGGTCTAAAAAATGTTAATGTACTTGAATTTACATATCGATATCTTAGTGCAAAGATATTGTATATCTAGTTTTTTTGATATCTAATTAACATATACAGAAAGTTTGTCTGCATCATACCTGTATGCTGTAAAAATATAGTACGTCCAAATAGGGAAAAATATTCAATTTTTTCAAAACACGCAAAATGTGGCATACAGTATCATTGCACTTAAACATTGATATGACTTTGCTATATAAGTTCAACTATGTAGCATTTTTACAGTATTTACGTTAACATTAAAAATAGTATTTCATTCACTTTTCATATAGAGCGAAATGTTATTTTTGTACAATTCTTGCTAATGACGCTAGCAGTTAACGTTTATAAAATAAAGAATAAGTGTCATTATCATAATCACTCCTGCATACCGGCTTGATAATATAATTATTGGTTATTAACAGAAAAAAAATTGAAAAGTTTTGTTTAAGTGGTGAAAGTTACAGATATCTCATCTTGTAATCAAACGTCTTACAAAGAGGTCTGCAATGATTCTTTAGCCGATAGAGACAAGATGTAAATTAGCATATTACATCAAAGCAATTCAACTTCTCCAAGAGACACTTGACCGAAATTGAATTATCCAGACGGAACCCTCGCTCCATACAAATCTGATGACAGTTCGCGAGTGACGCCGAAGAGCCTTTGACTTAAAGCTGCGCTCAGTGTAGCCTACCCGCATTCATCTCATCTGCGGAAAATCTGCACTTGTTAACTCGCGCCAGTAGAGCTTTTAAGCCCTTTATCTTAATATTTTAGCGCATTTCTATTTTACAACTATGTTTCCTAACTACAGCATTAACATAAATTCACAAACGTATTCATTTTCACTCTTACTGATTTTTTGAAGATTTACAAAACATATTTTTTTCAAGAACATAATGTCAAATTTGCTGAAATCAAATTAATTGACATTTACTTCACTGAAATTTTATGGTTATTTTAGCAGCATAATATCGTTAAAACAATCCTCAGATACAGATTTTTAATTGTAAGTATTATTATATTTACAACTCAAAGATATTTCAACATAAATATTTTAATTATACGCACATTATATTTATATTAATATTTCAATGTCAAAAAACTCAGTTAAATTTAAATTTAAAATCATAATTATTTTTTATGTTCAGTTCAATCTCTGAAAAAAATAGTAAATACATTGATACAATCTTTTGAAATTCAAGAACTATACGTATTACATTAAATATCAATAATGTCAATACATAAAGCGTTTATATTAGGTAAAAGAGTAGATCATTCTGGTGTTAAGATGAAATAATAAGACTTATATAATTATAACGCTCCAATTTCATAACAATGAATTTTCCGAAATCACGATATAAATCATCTACAGTAGTTACTATTTAGTTTTTAAAATAGAATACAAAACGTAAATTGTAACAAATTTAAATTGCTGAGATTTTGTTGAACTGTCAGTTCGAGTTCATTCGTGTGCTCGAATGCCTGAAGATGCCGAAAGGCGAAACCTGAATCGTCAGTGACGAAATACATGGAACTGTACAGAATCTCAATAATTCATTTTTTAGTAATATTTAAAAAAATGTGTTTCATTTTCAGTCTTCTGGTATTTTAACTAGAAATGTATTGTTATAAATCTAATTCGATACAAAAAATAATGCGCATTTTACAAAATAGATTCAATAATACAATAAAGTATATCATATAATTGGGGTCGTGCTGTTGATTTTTTGGAAGTGATCATGAAAAGACGTTACCCGTTCATTTCCTTTTAAAAATCCTAACTCAATTTTAGTGAAATATTTTTATTGCATATGTAAGATACGCTGTAAGATTGTAAAGATTTTAACTCAATCATTTATTTTTTGGTAAATTTATATTGTGTATGGTATTTTACATTTAACTATCGACTGAAAGTATTTATAAACTATAATTTCAGTCTTATATTCACCAGTAAAAAAGCTTTTTGATGTTGCAACAAACTCAAAACAATTACCACTGAAAACACTTACTAACCGAAAACTTTTACTCAAAGACATCTTGAGTCGAGAAGTCGGGTGCAAGAAAGCTTCCCATAGTATCTCGGAATAATCAGTTACGTATTAGGGCTAGAGTAAATTCAATTTTCTTTTTGAAAAGGATCATATATATTATTGTTGAAATAATCTTCACACTGACAAAATAAATGTTAGATGCAACAGGTTTTCTTTCATTTCAATAAAGAAAATATGGCAAACTTTTAAACAAATGATAAAAACTCACTGTAATTATTTAAAATATTTTATTAAGTTATTTGGAATTTTATTTATCGTCTGGGATGAAATAAAAAGTGTTGTCCTATTTATTTTGCATTCTATATTAGGAAAATAACTGTTTTTTAATTACGTGCATTCATTTTTATGTTATTGATTTGTATCTAAAGTTAACTTACGATACATAATATGTATCATTAAAATATTTTATGCACGACATTTTTCAAATTATTATCGATGGCTTTAGGAAGTGATAAGTTATTTAAATGGGCGAATTAAATACCACATGTAAAAAAAATCTATGGGCACCAAATACGGCCCCTAACGGCAGCGGGCAGACGAGTAATTTCGACGTTAGTAATATGATCACGCGGCAGCCGGAAGTCTAGGGTGCTATGGTATAGGACGGTAGGCGGGAACCGGAAGGCGGAAGGCTTTGGGACGGCTGGCGGTCACGTGTGGCGCTTCGGCGTGCCACCTGAAGACAAGTTTCCGGAGACGGCGACGCTAGAAACTCGACTCCCACGCCAATGCTAACCGTGCTCGGAGAACCAAAAGCTAAAGATGATGGTTTTGGAAATGTTCAAAAATACATTGTAGAAAATGAAAGACATTCATTTACATGCATTCCAATTTCATTATATATTAGACATAACTGATTATATCAAGTTAATCTTTGGTTTGGTATGTTTTTAACTGTACAAAGAATTTAAAAAAAATTGACATAAATGTCAGACAAAAAATTTTAACATAAAAAAACAGCTGGAAAATTTATAGCGCAATAATTAATATTGTTTTTATAGATATTTGATATTCAAACCTTGATTTTATCAGAGCAAGTTTTTTAAAAATGAATTTTATGGTGTTAACTGTTAATTCTTGGTGGAAAAGCATTACGTTTAAAAAAATAAAACACAGTTTGAATTGCACTTTTTCTTAATTTTTATAATGATCAGGACCGGGTTCGCTCATCGCGAACAATATTGACTAAACGTTTTTCGTCAGACAACGCCAATATGTTTATAAAGGTTATTCAAGGAATACGAGGTACTGTTAAATAATAATGCTACATAACTTAACAAAAGTATGACAACCGTGCTAATGATATTGAATTAAATGCTTAAAATTGAGTATCCAATATCATGGCGAATATACAAGTTATGTAGTTTGGCTGATGCCGGCAAGCGAGGTCCGTCAGCTCTCCTCCTCGCCGCCCTGCAAAGAAGCCCTCTTTGAGCGGCCACCGCAGAAACTTGCAACACGACAACCGCACGATCTTAGGTTCACGTCCTGCCCGCACCCGGCCTGCCGAACAACTCCTGGGAGGAATATCTTACCAAACAGCGGCTGTAAACTATGAATCTCAAGGATTTGGATTACTCAAGAGGATTCTAGAGTAAGGAATTAATAATAGTTAGCACGGCAACATGCGCCTCGTTCTTTAAATATAAATCCATATTTCCTTATACAATAATAATGATTTGTATCAGTTTACGTAACTGTGTAGCTAATATTTACCTGTAAAAAAATTATTGTTGATCATCGTCACCAAGTTGTAAAACTTAAGAACTTTTAATCTAATCTGATTTGTGATCTTCGAATCCCGTGATACAAATATTCATGGATAGATTTTTTTTAATCTCATAGTTGTATATATTTTTTTAGCATTTCTCCATCTTTTTTAGTGTTATGTATGAAAAGAATAGTTTAGTAATCGTTTTATATCAAACCACCAAAAAACTTATGTTAAAATGCTTCATAGAGGTACCACATGCAACAAATTGCGCAAAGCTGCTTTTGTGTAAAATTGTTATACAAACATATCTCAAGGTATTTATTATGACAGAAGACGAAGTTTTACTACTAGATACTTCAATAGTTTCTAATATATAATCAGCCTATCTATGATGAAGTATTGAGCTATGCTTCAGTTAAAACAATTAAATCAAAGGCAGTGTTTTCATACCAAAGAAAATAATATTTTATTTCGATACCACTTTAAAAGTTTAGTGTTATTTGTGACTCGATTTCCCATAACCATTTTTTTTCAATATAAGTCATTAAATATAGACTACATCGTATTTATTTTAAATTATTCGCTACGTTCTAAAACAATATAAAAGTACTTTAAAAAATAAAACACAATTCATTTGTACTACTTCCACATATTTATAATGATCAGGACCGGTTTCACTCATCACGAGCATTATCAACTGATTGACATTTGACATCTTAAAAGTGACAATGTAAACGATTGACATACGTACAATAATAATATGTTAGTTAAACAGGAAATATAATGAAATGATCCAATGTAAGGACTGTTCAAAACTACTGCCAACTTTCTTTCAAAACTTCAGGTAAATAGATAATTCATACAGGAATTTATTTTGAAATGTTACATATTTAATAAGAGAGTAATATGGCAAAGGGAAAACCTTTAAACCTCCTCGATAAGGGTGTACGGGAAGGGCGGAAGAGGCGCACTTTTGTTTTGATTCCCTGTACACGTCGTGGACATTGAGGACACTCTAAGGGGAATTAATAATAAGCTAAGATGCGGGGTGCGGTTTTACTTTAAGATTTCAAAGGACTTTATTACATTCGTACATTCGTAAATCGACGTGGATTTTGTGCACAAAATTACTGTGATTTAAGAAAATTTTACTCGTTACATACAGTGCAACATTTTACTACAACAGTTATTGATCAAGTAATTCCAAATCATCATTTCCAAAAAAATATTCCTACTGTTAATTTAAAGCAAGCTTGCATAAATTATGTAAGGACATAAATATAATTTGAGACAAGAAAATCCAATTTTCCTCCTTAGAGCTGTCAGTTGAAATTTATATAAACCTTAAATGTTTTTGTCTTCAAATTAACTTTGTTTTTTGTCAAATAATTTTATTTTTTTATAATATACGTTTAATAAAAAAACATGATCAACTATTTAATATAATTATATTAAGTTTAAATTTTCTTTCCCTTTTCCTGAGTCGTAGTTTGTAATTGAAAATGTATTTATTAGACTAGTTTAAAGATATCAAAAACTATGATATTATTAAAAAAAATTACTTTGTTCTATGTTTTCAAAATATTATGTTTTATTAAGTGGGTAGTTTAAAAATACTTTATTTTTCAATTTTAAAATAATACTGATGGTTACGCAGCTAAAGTCCCTCAAACGTGGAACCAAAGCGTCAGGCCAAAGTTTGTTGGGGGTAGATACACTGACGACGTTGCGATGAAGGCGGGGGTGTTCGGTATAAGATTCTGTTCGTCGTCTCCAATATGTCTCATGCCCGGAGTCTGCCCGGAATTCCAGATGAGCTCTTTTGCACTAATGTGCCTTTGAATAGCGTTGATAGATTTGGAACGGATAGGAACTATCGGCTTCTTCGTAGGACTTTGGCTGAGACGATGCATTAGTGGGACATCTAATGGTCGAAGTTATTCGTTATTGAAAAATTGGATAAAAGCATTATAGCGCAGCGTCTTAATAAAAAAAGACAAATAAATTGATACAGTTGCATAATTATTCAAGAGAAGATATCTTCAGGTAATAATACAATAGTAATATGTTATCATTAATGTCCAACACGCCGAATAGATACAAGAAATTGTTTGCAAATATTTGAATATCAATCATTTGGCTTCTATTTATCAGTAAAATACTATGGACGCAGATATGATATAATACAATTTACTATTCAGTATTCAATACGATATAAATACAAACTAAACTTTACTAGCCCACCTGTTAATATCAAATTTGTTCATAATTAATGGTCAAAAAGTACATATCTAAACCGCAAAATAGATGTAAATTTGTTTTTAGTTTAAACTTTTTGTAACTGTCATAACTGCATTGAATTACTATAATATGTTGTAACTCAATAACGATTTATTTTCAATAAAAATGAAAAATTAGTTTAACCTTGCTGAGAAAACTAAAAAAGGTCTCAGTGTCAGCTTTGTACACCAAAATTCCACACTATTAAAGTGAGCGAATAATATGTTGTGTATTATAAAAGCAAATAATTCTATTTCAACTTAATTTAAGTAAAATTCTTTCTGTTTAATATGATACGAATTCAGAAACATCTAACCAGATGACTATTAGTGAATAAAACACGTTTCTAAAATGGACACAAAGTTTTAGAGTTGTTCCTAAACAGACATTATGTGGTTTTCTGTTCAAAAAGCTATTGAGCAATACGTGATATATATTTTTTCCACTGATATTTTGCACGTAAAAACTACATTTCTTATTTTTTTACACATATTTTACAGAGATTAAAGAAACAAAATATAATATTGGTTGGCTTTATGCAAACACAAAATATTTTGATATAGCCGATAAATTAAACATTTTTATAAAGGATTCATTTGTAATATTAAGATTGATTGTTACTTCTATGATTATTATCATAATTGCATTCATGATTACCATAAATGCATGATTGAATGAAGTAAACTTATAGACAACAAATTGAATAATCTCTTTTTGACTAGAATAACTTAAATTATATGATAATACACATTTATGCAACTACTTCAAAATCATCGCATTTTCAAAAGGATTAAAAATAATTGCACTTTGTGTTAGATAGTATTCATTTGGTGCGCTTGAATTTTTGTTTCGATAGTTTGCACTTTGGATTAGATAGTATTAACTTAGTACACTCAAAATTTGATTTTAATAGTTGCCACTTAGTCACGGATACTTTTAACAAAGTGAGTTAAATTATAGTAGGTTATGTTAGGGTTGGTCTGGTTTGGTTTGTGTAATGTATTCTAACACGTGGAGCAAATGCAATTATCGATTTCAAAGTGTGAGTATTTATATTGAGTGAAAACTACTTCATTTATGTGAATATATTTTTGGTAAGTGTAATATATTTCTTCAATGTTGAAATATATTTTACTACGTGGAATCACTTTATTTTTAGTGAAAGAATTTGTTTTTCGTGGAATATATTTGTTATAAGTGAAAACTATTGTTATGAACGTGAATATGATCTAAACAAAAGTGCATTTAAATGTAAGCATTTTTAAAATGTAATCTATAAATCTATTGTATTTACATTTCCTACAACCTTATTACTTCTAAGTATAAAATTTTTGAACTTGCGGATTTATTAAAATTCTAAAAGGTGGTAAAAAAAATCTTAAAGGAAAGATAGTACTGACTTTTCGACCGTTTTATGGAATTGTGTACAATGGTTAGTTTAAGTGTATGATTAGTTTTCATCCATACCCACCCATCTGCAAGCAAACTCTGAAAGATTAAGAGAAAGCAGTTGACTAAATATTAAAAGGACTTACAAAACACATGAGAAAAAAAATCATGCTAAATTATGGTTTGATCCATTAGTGAATTTGGTTAGTTCAAGTATTGGCAAGCCCATAGCATTTATTTATAACTAGCTTATATTGCTAATCACAGTCATACTGAAAAGTGCTGCTTTCTGAACTGGACTTGAATATCATTATCAGATGACTGATGACTGATTCATGAAACCATACAAGGCGTCATTATTTTTACTACTCAAATCAGTATTCCAATGCAAAATCGCTACAGTTACTTAATGCGATAACAACGGAAACTGTATTGAGATTGCATTGTCTGTCGTTGGCATAGTGCATCAAAATATAATATACCATAGTAATATAGTAAATTTGTTGCGTATTTTTACAGTCAAAATTGCATCAAATTACTGTATTCTGCATCTCAAAAGATAGAACGAAATAAATCTGTCATTTAAATTTAAAAAGAAAATCGTCCTTACCTCAAAGAGACATCATCAAAACACATGCGTGACTATTATATTATATATATAGATAAAATTTACGTAACTTGAATACCCCTTAAGATTTAAATATAATACGTTATATGATACCCAAATATAAATTAATATACATTGTGATATGGTTAAAAAAATAAGAATCATATTTATTTCCTATTACATCACTTTTGATTATTTATTTAAAAAGTAGCTTTATGACATTTAAAATCAAGAAAAATACCTCTTTTGATGAACATGTATTTTATTTTTATTGTGAAGTGCCGTTTTAAGGGATGGATATGTCTAAACTTAATAAATAGCGTATGAAATGGCTCCTCTGACGTCAATAAAGCCCCTTAAAGAACCATGAGTCTTCTAGTCAGGTGCGTCACTTTATCACTTGCCGGACGATCCGTTATTGCCTTTAAGGATCGTTATTGAATGTGGGACTAAAAATTTGTACGTGTCGACAAATTGGCGTCGTGAAACTGAAAAGTTTGGCCGTAAATCGGCAGATTCGAATGCTATAAAAAGCTATAATAAATAGTTTATTGACATTGTCTGACATTCCCATTTGTTTTTACTTTAAACGATTAAATTTTTCAATTCTTTTAAAAACCTTTCTAAAATAAAACAGATTAAGTCCATGCTGTAGAATTATAACTAAAAAACAATACAAATATAATAACTACTCAAAAAACAGTGCATAAAAATCATCTATCGATTATTTGTCACAGTTTTTTAGCGTATATATTACATTATTTTAACGTTAAATAAGCCGTTGAAAGCTGTATATGAAAAGTCAAAATTAATTGATGCATACCATGAGCTGTGAAAGTATGATTCCTTTAATAAATAGAGTTTCGTTTCTATAAGGTTGTTGTTATGGCAGTTGTGTTTTCACTTTAGACCAAACGTCAAATTTAAATGTTTGTGTTTTAACAACAAAATACAGTTTTTTTTATTACGTAACTTCCATCATTTTATTTATAAATACTCAGATCTTATAAACTTTAATGTGTTATTTACATCACGCAAAAACATAGGCTGCAAAATATTGGAATATCTGTTTTAATAATTTGGATTAATTATGTATTTAATTTAAATAAAGGCAAGCAATAGTCTTCAAATTAAATAATGAAGCAAAATTCAAAGAGTTTCACTCCGTGGTTTTTTTTATAAATATAAAAGTCTCGTGATTTTTTTGAAACAAAATTGAAAGAAAACGAACTCCCATGAAGAAACAGACCAGCAACAAAGCACGTGCAAAGACAAAGCAAAAGCCCGCATTCTTGTCGCCTTTGACTTGGGGTGTTTCCCAAAAGTGTCATCTATACCTTGCCAAGTTTGCGCAAGTTTAAAGGGCTTCCAGAGACTCAAGAGTGGGTCCTTCCAAACGCCACCTTGGCAGTCGGCTGACACAAGAACCGAGCTGGACAACTCAAAACCCACCGCAGGGGTTACGAAACACAATTGTTGTGACTGGAAAGTTTTCTTTGTTGGGCAAAAACGTTTTGAAAACGCAAAAAGGCTTCGCATTCAAATGTGCTGCTAAGTGAAGCAAATTACCGAAGCGATTATAAAGTAATGCGATTTGTTTAGTTTAAATTTTATAAATGAGCTCGTAAGCAAACCATGTCTATGTGCGACGCTAATTTATAAAGACATATTTCATAAGTATGCTTTTGCTATTCATAAAATAATTACTTCTGCTACACATGTCGTAAAACATTTCATTGGGGTAAAGCAGACAGAGTGTTTGGTTAAGTATTATAAATTCAGCCCTGTATAAATATTGATTTTTTAAAACTCTAAAAACAGTGAAGACATAGAAACATATGGCGTACTTTAAAAAAGGATTTGTTTCAATACAATTATTTTCGACTTATATGTAACCGACTAAAATTAAATTCTAATGGAATAGTTTTATTTTAATCAATTATGAAAAACATCTTTAAGATCATTAATCGCTGACTCTTAACAGATAAATTTTATGAGAGTTGGAGAGTGATAATTCAGATACATTTTTTAAAAAAATCTCAGAAAAATATTTAAAAAGATTTGCGGTTATTGTACCATCGCGTTCGGTAATCAAACGCCATTTCAATTAAATTATTTTCCATTCATACTATTCATCTGACAGACGTTATCGATATAAATTACATAGTCTGTGTATATAAACAATCTAAAAAAAAATACACAAGAAACTGACAAGTCTACAATTACCCGTAAACCCTTTTTCTTCTTTTTATCTTGAATGGTTCTCACGACTGATACTCTTGATGAATCATAAAATATTAAAGATATTAAAAAAACTATGATGTATTAAATTCATTTATTAGAACTGAACACATCTGAAATATTGAAGAAAATAAGTAGGTTACATAAGTAACCATACTTAAAATTATTTTGACCATTCTGTCCATATTGTTGGAAAGTCTCTAACCCTTTCGTATTCATGGTGTAAAAATGAGTTACTTAAGCCTTTAAACCGTTTAATTATCTGTGAAACAAGTCTTACAAAAAATTGAAAATTTTGCTATTTGTAAATAAAACAGTTCTACATATAATTAACAATACAATACAGTTTACGTCTTATTTGTATAATTAATCATAGTTTGAAAATCTCATCAATTTTACCATCGATAAATACAAAATTATAGTATAGTATAGTAACAATTCGAGATGTATGACCATACCGTATGCAACCGTTTTGTTTCAAACGGAACCGAGACACGTCTCGTGCTTATTCTGCTTTTAAAAATGTCGATTCCTGCGTCTATCGATAATTTCGTATAGTAATTATGTATTTCAAGTTTTACACATAAAATATAACGTAAAATAATTACTTAATACTACATAAAACCATATTTCACTTTTTTAAATTGTCATTCGCATTATAAATGCGTTTATATGACAAAACCCACGCGGTAACGAAATATGACTGCATGAGATCCAAAGGAATTGTTTTAGTATGAAAACGGGAAGGTTTTATACAATAGGGCTGTTATTCAAAGACAATTGGCAATTCGTTTAAATATTAGTCATGCAGTTCTGATGTAAAAATTGACGGCTTTTCAATACCTGAGTAATCAAGTTTAGTAATATTAATACGCACACTTTATTAACCTTGAAAATGCGCAAAAGAACATGCTTATGTACTTACGAATAAATTCAGGTTGTAAAATTGTTTGAATACGAAGAATTTTTATTCTATACAAAACAATGACGAAAAACTTATAGACGATTTAAATTTATTTGTTAAATTTAATATTAAGGTGATGCAAAAGACACGTGACACGTGCGGGCATAATTTATGTTTTCATTTCACTCAAACTTCTTTCTAAGCGACGCAACAAGTATTCTGTGAAATAATCAATGGATTTTGATATAAAATAATAACAAGTTACCAAACGAATCGTTGAAATCTACGGTGTTACTAAGCACGTCCGCCCCTGATCAATTTATTAAAATTTGTAAACAAAAAAATATTCATTCCATTATTTCGGGGATTGAATATATTTGCAAGAAATCCTCCGAGTAAACGAGTATTAAAAAGTACAACATTATGTAAAGAATATCTGGGTATTGGTTGATATCACTTGTTTCATGGTAAAAAATAAATCTTTCAAGAGTTTTAAAATTGGTAGATTAACCGAAATAGTGAATATTCTTCATTCCAAACAAAAGTGCTACAATGTTGCCATATATTTAACGGTTGCGAATCTAATTATGAAAATAAATCGATTTTTGATTTTTTCATATGTTATATAATTGGTATAACACTTTTCATTCATTAAATTTGTTTTGCAGTATCAATTATAATAATTATTTCGAATTTTTAATAGATACTAGTTTTAATAGATTTAAAACATTGAATCATTTGAACGAACGAATCGATTCAATAGAATCATTGAACTTCTTTTTACGATTCTTTCAGTCATGATATTCTATTATAATAGACGCAAGTGAGTAGGCTTGGAAATTTCTTCTTATATTATTCATTTTGATTGTTTTATGTGATTACATGACCGTTTATTTTAAAATATACTACAATATTATCATTTTTTTATAACTCTTGACTATGTATTTAGGTACTGTCTGTCAGCGTCCGTGGCGCAGTTGGTAGCGTCGTTGACTACGGTTACGGATGTCTCGGTGTCATTCAAGTCCGGTGCGGACAGTTTTCATAAATTGATCTGTCAATCGATTTATGGACTTCTGTTTGTAGTCTGAGTGTTTGTGATATCTAAAACTTCCTCCCACTAGTGATGTTCTAGCTCTATCCTTCTATCCCAACTCTCTTCGAAAAAAGAGAGTTGAGCAACTGAGTAACAAACAGTTTTGATAGAAAAATTTTTCTTAAGATACCTCCATTAGGAAACCATATGCTCCACATTGGAAGCGGATATGAAAAATAAATGTAGGTACTCTGGGTGATTATTATTGAGCGTAATGTGGTGTTTTTTTTCTAAAAGAATAACTGATGTTACATTAAAATTATATATTTATATCACAGGTAGTAATTTGAATTTAAATATTATAATAATATGGTAAGTGAATCCTTTTTCATCCGTTCTTTAGTTAAACTATTATTTAAACATCCATTAGAAAAGCAGGGTTGCAGTGGGTGTAAATTATAACCGAATCAGCAATAAAACACCTCCAAACAATCCACTCTAGCTGAGACCTTTTCCGCCTGTTTCGCTCACTACCTACCTTACCTATCGTGCCCTCGAAAAGCGTTAAACAATTTCCACTTAACCACCATAAGTTATATACGCGCGAAAACCGTGAATTGTACAGGGCCATACTAGAGTAATTATATATTATATAACTGAAGAAAAAAACAATTTAATTGAAACCGCATTTAAACACTATAATAAATATTGAGATTCTTGATTATAGAAGCAACCTCTTGCTCTATCATACTTTATAGTTGTACTTCTATCATTTGATTTGTATTTTATTTTTGTTATGTTGATGATTTTTGGCCTATCGTTACCTTAAAAAGTTTGAAAAGGTTCTAACTGCACTTGACCATGTTTTGAGATACGAGCGTTTGAAGTTTTGACTGATCATATTTTGTATTTTGAAAGAAAAAATGTATTTTTAATTAGTGAGTTAGCATACATATATTTATATAATTATATTGCTTGTTTTTCACATATCTTGTTTTAATTTAAGATTTTAAATTAGAAAATAATGAGTATTTAAAGCTTTAATTAGAACTGACAACAATAGTTTGTCTGAAATTTTTTTATCTGATATTTCAATTTTATGAAACAAAATGTTATAATTTTTGAGATATTTATTTATATTATATATTATCATGCTTGTTGAACCATACAAGCACACAATAATATTATAATACAACAGAATAATAATAGATATATACTTTGAATGTTTTAACGAACTCAGCTAACTTTCGTCAATGACCACATCGATAGAACAATAGAAGTAAAGGGAAAAACAGACACCAGCCACCGAGCAAAGAATGTTCGACATGACGTTAAAACGTTTTCAAAAAAACTGTGATGTGTATGTTTTTTTCTGTGAGATAATAATAATTAGTTTTATGCTGATTTATAAAAACCGTATAAAACAAATTTATGAAAAAAAATGTGTGGATAGAACTACGAAATACTGCTAATTCCGTCATTGAACAATATATGACTCTGAAATCAACGTATATGGTAGAATGTGGCTAAAACAATATTTTCCAATTAAAAGATCATTTTAGGCCAAAATGTTAGTTAGAACCTTTTCAAAGTAAGGTAACGCTATTTTATAAAACGTTGTTTTCTTACCAATACTGTCGTAATAACAATAGTTATACTATTAATGATAATTCTGAGTGATATCAATTGGTTTCTGATATCATATTAAATTCAGTTTGGGGATTTTATATTCCGCATTAAATATTATTAAAAGTGATATTTTAATAAATTGATTAAAACTATGTGTAACTCAATTCAGGCCTGTTTATATATGACATGACACCCCATCAGCCTAGAATTATCGATGGAAATCCTTTCATAAAAAGACGTGTGATTAATGTTATATTTTTAAAAAATAGAGCCCATATAAAAATATTACAATTTATGGATGTAAAATATACAGTATATCATAGAATTACTCAAATGCAAATTTCATCAGTAGATATCAATGAATCATAAGGTTCTTCCATTGTTTTTAAATATTCTCATAAACAGTCGTTTGCTTGATATAACATTTAGATTGCTTTTACGTTATTACACTGGTTGTGCTACTAACTGTGACACGTGTTTTGCTTCTTTGAGAAAATTCTTCATACTGAGTTCAGTCTCGTGTTACGTGTAACAATATTTAGCAATACAGCCAGTGAAATTAAAAAGCTATCAGCTTTCATTTTGTATTTAAAACGAATTTCCACAAAGTTACTACCGAATCAATCGAAAATATCCCTTTGATTTTTATACTTTAAGACATTGCTTTAATAACTACATTAATTCTGCACTTTTTAATATATCCGTTGATACATTTAGTTATCACAACTTTAAACTGAGTTCAGCCCCTGGTTCCGGTTTGGTAATTTCGACGCCTTTCTGTGGGTCGACCAGGTAAGCGTCGTCGCTGGGTGTTTTGTCACAGGCCATCCGGAAAGCACGACGCCAGGCGGGAGAGTGCGGCCGACCAAAACTACACCACACTTTATTGCAAAGTTACTAAGTGTAACGGAAATAAATAAACCGTCGGTTAGCGCCGATCGCTGCCAAAAGGGATACCAAGGTGACAGGAAGTCAGACAGAGAGGTGTCAAGATTTTCTTGATGATTTTCTCCACTTAATATATTCGCTTGTATTAATCAGACGTGGTTATCTATTAAACCATATAAAGCACATTTATCGTTACTGCATTCAAGAAAAGTGCAAAAAATCTATAATGTAACGACATTCTCACATCACATAGCACGCTTCTCAATTAATTTGTTTATAATCAGTCAGACTGTATTCATTATAAGTCTTTTCTGACCAAGCAGAAGATACATAATTATTTAACCACACTATAAGTCTAAATTTGTCATTTTGCAGAAGAACTATTTACAATTTTCAAAAAACACTCTAGTTGCGTAAGATATGAACATGTCTTCAATATATACATACAACAACCATATCCATAACTCATAATTTACGATTTCAGATATTTTCAATACAATAAGAGTATATTTAGTAAATCTTTCTACGGTCACATAGGATGATGCAAATCACGATATCTGTTGTTATTGTCAATGTTAATTCGACGACGTAAATGATCAATTGCGTTTGCAGGTTTAACAGTAAAACCACGAATTTGTGTGTTTGAAGATTGAGACAAAAAATGCAACAGGCGTAGATTGATATCAAAAAACATTTTTTAAGTCATTTATATAGAAGTAATTAAAGTGGTAAAAATGACAAGAGCGAATACGCATCATAAATGCTGATCAAAACCCAGAATGATAGCTCGCATCCGTTTATTAAATTGTAAATATACAAGAGCTAAATATAATAATTTCCATGTTATGTAAATACGATAAGGCTGCAAATACTACGCGTAAATTACGGGAAAACATGAATCAGAGGTTTGACTGTAAAAATAATTCACTATAGTATTTTAAAGGTCCTCAAACTGCTTCACCAAATTACAGCTAAGAATACTTTCGGTTGATTTCTTACACAGAGATTCCGGATGCCTTTTCAATTCCATCCCACCATCAACATCCGGGATTTATATTTCCCGACATTTATTCCTTTTCGAGGAGGCTCTCTCGCTGAGGTTGGCGCCGTATATCATCTTCGAAAGCGGTAAAATAAGAAGAAAAAATACGGCATCCCGCATTCGATGGCTTCTCCGATTAAGAAACATTCCCTCGTGTTATTGAAACTCGTATTTTCTATAAAATACTACCCGCCTAGGGTTGGCTTGGATTAAAACATATGAACGATCAGTTATTGCCGTCACAACATATAAATCTTACTTGACATCATAAAAAACAAATAATATAATTTGTTAATTTTTACATAATATTTATTTAAGTGAAAATAAGATTCAAAGTAGTATTTAAAACTTACTTTGGCATTTTTGAAGTTACACACGTTGTGTTTAATGCTGACAAAACAATTTTTGAATACTTTTATGTATACTTTTAAATGATCTTATATCTGGAGCCTTATGCTAGAAGTGTATACAAGCTGGTTACCCCACCTCCAACCGTTATGTGTACGCAGCCGTTGTTTCACGACCGCCTTCCATAACGCAATAGCGATCAAGAAAAGAAATGAATTTACTTTTCATATTATTGACCCGATGCAAAGCTGCACGGGACCGATATTTTAACCCCTCACTATTGTGCTTAAGAAAAGAAAAAAAACAGAAAATGTAACTTGCTCAGCCACTTAGTTTAAACGATATTAAGTATCTTGTGTATCCGTATACTGAGAATCCACCGTAGCGCTAGATTTAATCTACTTCGGGTTGAATCTAAAGAGGAATCGAGAATATCCCGCTCCTCATATGATGTTGCAAATTTATTGAATGCCTCAAATTTGGCCTTGTTTGAGATCAAGTCAGCGTGGCTTATTGGCCCGTATGAGGATGGACCACAGCAAACAGCTCTGCTAGAAGTTTATATGTCAGATTTTGACTTAAGTATCAGAAAGTATTTCTAAATATTCATTCTTTTAATGGTAGAAATTTATATGTCAGCCAATTTAAAATTAGTGAAATAAGAGAAAATCTATAGTGTGTGTCAAATCGGTATATTTTACACCACGAAATTCATATGTTGACATAAGCGATTCAGATTATGAGATTTACTGGTACAAAGCGTATTTGACGACAGTAATGTGAAAGATAATTATATTTAATATTGTATTAAGAAATACACACTCGCCTGTACTGAGCAATTGATAAATTTGGCGAAGACACTTGTAGCATTAAGCCCCAGATATAATCTTTATGATTATTATAAAAATAATTTATATAATATAATTACTATTTTTCGAATCAATTTATTAAATTTAAAAATAAGGTAACCTCTTATTTCACATGAATATTAAACATTCCATTTAAATACAGTCTGTGCTCAAAATTTTCATTGTTATCTCGGAAGAAGTCTTAAAAAATTGACTGGTGACACAAACGAGACGAATAATGTAATACTGGCAACCACTAGACTCAAATGGCAATAGGCTGGACACATGATCAGAATCGCTAGATGAATATATCATGAATCTATTGGTACAAGAATGCAAATAAATGACCACAAGAATGTTACGTAAAGGCGTGAAAGTGGGTGGCAATATAATTAAAAGTGTAAACGGCTGTCATCTCAAAGACATTTAAATGCAACTTATGACAATTTATTTACACAGGTCGGCTATTTATTATAATATAGCTGATTAACTATCAGAAATAATGTAATATTTCATTCAATAGTTTAAGATATTTTTTTAAATATATTACGTGTAGTGTTGTGTGAGCCATCTAATGTTTATAATGCACCTAAACGTATTGAGTTGCACATGGTATTTAATTTGTAAACGATGTGAAATTTATAACAGTTATATGTATAAGGTATCGTTGGGAGTAAACAGTTTGTCAATTTGTTATAAGTTGCAAGCATTCTCACAGAAGATTCAAAAAAAAATGCTCAGAGAATCCCTGAATCAGTGGTTGCCCTCGTGACCGTAAAATGTTTTTATTTATCTTATTTCGCCGGTACCGGCTTCCTTACGCGTCGTTTCACGTGCACAGCGGTAATTTCATATGTAACCAATAAAACGATACATCAAAAAAGTTTACGGCGCCCTTTTGAAAAGAGCGGAAATCTTCGGAACAGGATGAGAGGAATCGGAGGCAGCAAAGGAGGGTCTGGAGACGGTGGCGCGTGAAATTTATGCGCGGGAAAAACGAAAAGTGAAGACGCCCTCAAGTGATTTACTGCCGTGTTTATGATCTCGACTGTCACATAATTATATCGCCAATAATAAACAGAAATCAATACAAGCGGCGGAAATTGCTTTTAATACAGAAATGAACCACTTATTCTATAACTGAGGGTCAATAAACAATAAGGAGTGCAGCTTCTTTATTAAAAAATAAATGCTCTTTTATTCAGATATGCTTAAATATAGATAAAATTTAATACTAACAAATATGTTGCTTACAAAAATGTTCTGCTCAAAATGCAAAAGGAATTTTAATGGAGGAGGTAACCTGTCGGCGTCCGTGGCGCAGTTGGTAGCGTCACAGACTACGGTTACGGATGTCTCGGGTTCAATTCCCGGTGCGGACGGTTTTCATAGATTGACTTTTCAATCGATATTTGAATTTCTGTTCGTAGTCTGAGTCCTCCCTCTCACCCATCCCATCTTCGAGGGGCGTAGCGAGAGCGATTAGCTAACCACTAGTCCTGTCCTAGCCCTATCCTTCTATACCTACTTTCTTTGAAACAAAAGAGAGGTTGAGCAACTGAGTAACAAGCAGTTTTCGTAGAAAAATTCTGTTAAGATAACTCGATAAGGAGACCATATGATCCACATTGGGAGCGTACATGGAAAAAAAAGGTAACTTAGTAGTCAAAATTGTAGTTATAAATGAATCAAACAGTCTTGCTATTCTTAAAATCTTACAAGAATAAAGGATAACATGGCTTTTTAATGATTGGTAATAGGGGTTCAAAACTTTACAAAATCAATACCATTTGCATATAAAATAAAATAATTATAAAATCAAAATTAGGAAAACTTACTCATTTCTGCAGTATTGATTGAATCATTAGCCAAGATTGTTGATTTAGTTTACATCTACAATATAATTTATATAACTGATAATAATTTAAAGTGTATTTTCACCAACAGATATTTCGAATCAACAAGCAGCCATCAAATGAGATAATTACATTTTTTTAAAGTTCTTCAATTTCTTTTATTTTTGATATATACCTATATCAATGTCAAACAGAACTTTTGTATCACGTGTAGTTTCAAATTGTTTTAAAATTGTCGCAGTAGAATTATTAAAAATCAATTTTTCTGTTATATTCAAATATCACATCGAGCAATAATCTTACAATAACTGTCGAACATAATCAAAGTTTATAAATTTACGTTTTGCCCAAAAATTTTAATTCATTAACGTATTATATAATAGATGTATTGACAAAAATAAGGCATAATTAATTTGTCATTATCATATATGAATAAATAGCTGGTGTCGCTTTTAAGATTCATTGTATACACAGAACCGACTAATGTAAATATTATACACGATGTTTTGTACTAATTGGACAACTATATATATTGACCGGTTTAATAATCGCAGATTACTAACACAACAAAAATCTAAGAATGTCGATTACTTAAATACATGCTCATATATCACCACCGTTTTAGCAAAAAGAGTTTTAAGAGCTTTCTAGTTTTCTTAAAAATAAAAACTTTGAGTAGATGAATATAGTTAAAAGTGTTTTGCTGAGAGAACTTTACTGATTAAAGACAAATTTTACTATTACATGACTTTTTATTTTCCAAAACTGAGACGGTATTATTCAAGTAAGAAGTCCTAATTTAGTTTTAACACATTGACTAAATATTTCAATAAGCTTTCAATGAGCTTGAGCCTTTACACAGGCGTGAACGGGTTGTTCCCTTCATTGGAATTCGCAGGTTGGACCAGCAAGTACGGTGAGATAAATGCTTGCAATAATGTTCAAAGGCAATCGGAATCAACTGACCGGTATTTTACCCAATACCAACTTGCAAGCCAACGTTTTCCGTTGTAATTTAGTTATTTAACGTTGGTATTTGAATATTACACCTCTACAATACAAATATTTTGAGCGCCAATATTTATCTTCATCTATAATTTAATGCTTTTGAATGCAAAGCTAAATAAATATGTGATATTTTCTGGCTAAAATCTTTATCATAGTATATGGTACATATTTTTCATTTTCAAAACAAAGGAATCGGATTCCCTCAGCAAAGGTGCAATCATATTAGTTGAAAATCCTCACTAACTATTGTTTTTACATGTTACTATAACTTTATTGGTTTATGCCATAAAATAATTATTTTTGGTATTTACACGATAAAATAAAGTAGTTTAATGTTTTTTATAATGTTTTAAATATTACAGAAAACATTCTAGTCCGAATTGTACTCGGAAGAATTTTAGTAAGTTATCCATTCCTTCTCTACGTATGTATTTACAAGTAGTTTATCTGATTCAAAGAGTAGTATAGTGCAACCTTTGGCATACCAGCGTTGAAAAAGCCTTTGAGGATCTGTTTACTTGTGATCTGTTTGTCTAAGCAATTCATTCAATTACGAATGCCAAAGAGTGGAAGGGTAAGCCCCGTCCATTTGATCAATCGGAATTCGACCCGTACTCTATCTATAACCCGGTGATTTTCAATCAATTATACTATCATAATAAATAATTACATTTTTTAAGTTTTAAATAAGGTCACGAAAAATCAATTATTCATAAGATGATAATGTTGAAGTAATTTCTTTAAGCTTTTTTAAAAAATTAAATTTTACAATTTAAGTTTTGAAATCGGTATAGAACATGTTTTATTTATGCACTTTATACAAAAAAATAACAAAAATCAATAAGTTTATTTCAATTATAATTGAATCATTCAGAATTTTTCCGTTCCATTTATATTTAAGTTGTAAAACAACATAGTTCTAAAATTTAATTGAATTGTAAATTACCCATTATTTGTTAGAAAAATAAATAGTATTGGGATGTGTCTTGTTGATATGAATTCAAAAACGGTTTCTAAAATTTCCAAAAAAGAATGGTAGTATTTATAACAAAAAAATATTGTTAAATGATTTTTACGAACCTATAATATCAAAAACTTTTAATATTTAAAAATCGTTTGTTTTACAACAATTACTAATATCAATTGTTAAAATGGTTACAAAGATTGAGAAGCGCACTTACAATCAAATAAATAAATACCTTTTCCTTTCTGAGCTTTGATTTCAATGATGGTCGAACTAAAGACGAGACTGAAGAAAAACAGAGTAAATAAATCGGGAAGGCCTTTCAGACAAATACCTATAAAAGCCTTTGAGATTTTTTATTTGATTTTTTCATAAAAACCATCAATACGTCAATAAAAATATAAAAACATTCTCACAAACCATAAGAAGATATTTGTATACAGGTAGAAAGGGTTGAGTTTACCATCAGCAAATACCTAATTACATTGAATAGCGATACTATGATAATTTATATCTAAATAAACTATAAACATCATCAGTTCGAGTCCATTCGTGTACTCGAATGCTTAAAGATACCGAAAGGCGAAACCCGGGTAGTTAATGAAAAAATAAATGGACATGTACAAATTCTCAACAATTCAAATTTGATATTGACATTCCATGAAGCACCCTCAGTCAATGTCTTAAATCATATCAATATTGCTAGTGCAGCAAGATTAACTGAATACTACAGTAAATTAGTGTTAAAATAACATAAACACATATTCTGTAAAGCCTCAGCTCGTTTTACGATGCTGATAATATTTATTATAAAATAATAAAAAATATTTGAACCAGAACCGATGAAATCTCATTCTAAAAAGTGTAAAATAATAACAAAGCTTAAATTTATTTCCTGCCATCTATCGATCGCCAAGTAAACGGCGTTGGAATAATATCCAAGAAACAAACCATAATTTGTTATGTATTATTTTTTTAATATTACAATATGCATGTAACACCTTTTTTTCGCATAAATTGTTTTCAGTTAATTAGAAAATAAATATATTTTTAAGAGTGCTTGCTATCCGTCCCCAATATATATTTAATAAAAAAACTGTTATACTAAATAATAAACAGTTTGATTAAAATATGACTATGAATTTGTTATCGATTATTATTCTGGTTAGAAAATGGGTATTTTAATTCAAATGTTATTCTTAATATTCAGTGATGGTGATATCTTCAAATAAGAAAAAACGGTTAGTATTTTTTTCAAAAATTCGTGTAAATGACAAAATTTTACTCAGTAAAATTTTAATAACCTGTCAGTAGATTTAGATATTTCTTATAATGCTATTTCACGAACCGTCTAGTCAGTCTAATGTATGAAATAAATAGAGCAACAGTGGCGTCCATTTTTTTGAATATGACTTTTTTATAACGATAACATCATATCTCATTATGAAAACTGAGTGAAAAATTAAATATAAGAAATAGATGAAACTGGTTTAATTTATAAATATTTCAATCCTTCGTTTAAATTTACCCTTATGACACTTCTTTGGCTATGATTGAAAGTATCAATCATCGACCAAACTTTCATATTTTAAAAAATATTAAACTTCTATAGGTATACTTATCATAGAAAGTGGATAAACGAGATTAATTAAAGTCATTTTGATAAAATATTTTAAGTGAAAAAAATCAGCTACCGTTTTAATAATACATATTTATTTAAAAATCAACACACATTTAAAAAAAAATCAAGCTATTCTAAAAACATGGTGGATTCCTCGAATATAATTAATACAATATGTTTTGAATATTTCATGTTTTAAGACAACTAAATCTTGAACAAAATTGACTTAAAGCAATGGTAGGAATTATTTCAACCGACTCACGTAAAATGCTTGATTCGTATTTTTTGAACACTGATGAAAATATTATTTGATTGACCAACTAAAATGAACAAACGTAAAATTAGGTCTCAAAAAGCATTGCATGTTATAAAAACAGCATCTCGTGTATGAATATTATTCAACGATTTCTGCTGCTCTACGGCGTAGAGGCTGTAAACATAAGCCGGGCTGCGAGCTACGCCAGCCACCTCGCTGCTATATAGACGCTAGCTGTACCTATGTAGGGGAAAAGTTTTTAACTTTCCCAGAAAAAGTTTTGAAAATCGTTATTTTCTCTGGCGCGCGAGCGTATTTCAGCCTCCAGCCGACTTTGTCCCTTCCGAGTGAAGGTTTTCAGCATTATAATTTTATAAAACGTGAAATATTTTATCTAGAAAATAATGTTCTGTCACGTGTTTTAAACAATTTCTAATAAGAAAAACAATCAATTTTAAATACCACAAAATAAAGTGATCACAATTACTATTCAAAATATCAATAAATATACCATATCATATTACTATATATTGGCATCAAGAAAATGTGTTTTTATTAAATTCTTCGCTCACAAATTGTAAAAAAAATAATCAGATTTAAGATTATTTATATATGCATTTAAATATATTGTATTGTTTCGCACGCTAACAGAAATAATAAAATAGTTAATATAACAATAACGTTATAGTTTTCATTCTTAAATAAAGATTAACTAGGTAATAATTCAGTCTGTTGCAAATGCCACACAAATAAATCAATTCACTTTGCTTGGCCTATTATATAATTTCAATGGAATAATAAAAAAATTAAACTTATAACAGTCTCTAGTAAAAAACCAAAAAATTGAGATCAACGTTATAATTAAAATAATATTTTAATGCAATAATATGATTCATGAAGTGTTTTTAAAATCTATAATATTATAAAATACTGTGATAAGCACGTTTAAAAGAATACGCTTGTTATTTTAAGTCGTGTAGTATACAATTTTATTTAAATTGGAAAATTTAACATATTAAGACCCCACAGTTATGAAAATAGAATATGTTTGAAGTGGGGTATAAATTATTCGATCATTTTCTGATATATGTAATGTAATTATATTCACAATCTCCTCATTTAAATAAAAACTTTTATTTACTTTAGTAATCGGTTAAATGTAGGTCAACAGTGTCAACATTCACTTTTGTATGAAAAAAATACATATAATAGTGATTTTATAAAAAATAACTTACCTTCATAGAGGGTCCTGGAGGTGCTCCTTCATGCCCTGAACTGCGAATCGCCGGCAGCTGCAGCAGATGTCTGATGCTGTAACTCGGACGATTCTTGCGTCCAGACATTCTGTTTAATCAAAAATAAAATATGTTTTATCTTACGATGTATTTACATAAAATAAAGTGCTCTGTAGTTCGTTGTGCTGCTTTTATTTAAAAAATGCGTTAAATATTCTTGAATAATAAAATTTCAATTTTCAGGAAAATTTAGAAAACAATTTATACATAATGGCTGCAGGTAAAATAAGACATATAGAAAAAGCCTTTTAATTTTAATAATTATTTAAAATTTGTAAAAAAAAATTGAAGAACTGGAAAAAGCTTGTTGTGAGACTTACGAATTCATTCAAAGGTAAAAAAGGAAATCTAATGTTGATCAAATAACCGGCAACTTTTAACAAAATACAGCTATTTATATTTTATTAGCATAATAAAAAAACTGAAATTCACGAAAATATCACAAGATCAGTATCATAATAACCTGTATATAAAAAAAATACATAAGAAAAAGCACAGTCTCGAACATCAATATGTTTTAAGAATCATTCTTATCTCTTAAAGGCTGTGAAAAATACATAAACCGATCATTAATTGTAATATACATGTTTTAAAAACCATCGTATTGGATGTATGATACGTTAAACCTTCATTAAGAATATTCATACACGATTTGTTCAAGTATATCTTGCAAAAGCTGATAACAGATTATTATATCATTAAAATTTCTGATCCTTCGCTCAATACAAAATGTTAAACGTACTTATCAAAACGAAAATTGAAATCATAAAAAACACAATAATTCTTATTATTTTTTATTTCAATTCAGTCAGTCAGTAGATCAATGATGTAGGGTTTACAACTGTAACGTGAATAACGTCTTAGAATTTCTATTTACACAAGCTTGTGTACAGAAACATTTAATAATATATATGCATACATTATAAATTTATATAATATTACGTTATTCTTTGCTCTCTTAATCAAGAATAGTGCAAGAAGCTTGATATACGCAACGCCTTATAATTCCATCAAAGCTACAAAGGTGGCAAATATCTTCAGTTGGGGGTCATAATACTGAATTAAGCGGTTATAATGTAAAATACTCAACAGCGCTCGGTTTTCTCATACGTTGAGCATAAACACACGCAGTAGCGTAGTTTTTGCAATTTTGATATCAATAAAGTACTCATAAAGGATGAAAAAACAAAAATTTGTGACTAGAAATAAGCGAATTTAAGCAATAAGACGTTTCTTATTTGAAAAAATTGACATAGTTTAGCTGTAAATCGGTTTCAATTGAAAATTTATAGAAAAAGTGTGATGGTTGGTTTAAAAATATTTATATTCTCTTTTGTTATTTATGTATTGAATAATTTATCAAAAAATATATCAAAATCGTAATTATTATTTGAAATCCATACAGTATTAATGGTAGTTATTTGAAGTAAAGAGTGGAGTCAATTTTACCAATGTTTTACAAGGATGAATTACGCAACTTGCTCTTAACTATATTACGTTTTTTAGAATTATCAGTAATCATTGAACAAATTGTATAAAGCAACTTATTAACTGAGCTAATTTTCAGAATTTATAAAAAATAAATATCTCTTCTTCATCTTACATCAGCTTTGGTAGCCGATGGAGATAAAACAGATGCTACTGGATACAAGAATAAGTTGACGCCGAAGCAACCAACCGTTAGAAGACTAGAGGCTTCAATGTGGCTGTATCGGTATACAATGAAAATTCTTTTGAATGATCACTTTAGCAATAGGGATGCTTTGAGACGAGCTAGTAATCTAGAGTTTAAGCTAATTTTTTACCTATGGTATTCAACTTATCATATTAGAGATTACTTGACATTAAAACATCTTTAATATATGCCAAAAGACTTAACATTTATTAAGTAAGCGAGACTTAATGCAATTTAGTTACCTATTTAAGTTTCATCAAATAGAAAAATATCAAATATGGACCAAAAAATCTATTTGGATTATAATTGAAATGACTCTTAGTCTATTTACTTTTTTGATAAACATTTGTAATAACAACGTAAATAAAACAATAAGACCAGGTTTTTTTATTATTAATCCATTTTTTAATAAATATTTTTCAGCTTTTCTTATCTTAATAGGAACCGCACTGATCTTGATTTCGTCTACCCTTCATATGCAAATCTACTTCTTCGAGAAAAAGGATTTAAACGTAAGAAACTGCTCTAGGCAATGAAAGGGTGTGAAGCCTTAAAAATATGTGCGTAAATTTTACAGAAGATTGAGAAAATTATTATAAATGATTGAGCGTATATATTAAAGAAAACTTTCTTCACTCTAAAAAAATGTTACATTTTATTGTATAAGACATGCTGTTAGTATATTTTTTTTATAAATGAAATGAATTATAAATAAAACTTCTAAAAAAATTAAATAGATTCAGATTAAATATATTGATGAATAACGTGTTTATATTCATTAATTTACAGTTAGCACTATTCTCTTATAAAATGTCACAACAATATGTAAATAATAATAAACTCTCATCGGTATTGAAACTAAAGTTTGGGGTTTTAAAACTCTTAAATTGGTTCATAAAATAATATTTTACATTTATGCTGTAAAATATGCTTCGTTTTCACTAAACTTATGAGAAATAAAAGTCTAGTGTCAGATGTTCTAACCTCCATCGTAATATGAGGGCTAGAAAAATTAATAGAGGAATGTTTGCATCCTCTAGTTACGACATTGACCCCGATATTCAATTGATATTATTGTTTTCAAAATTAAGACATTCAGCTTACAATAATTTTATTTGGTTTAAATAAAAGTTTAATTTAAAGAATAAAGGTTACTATTGTAAAAAAAATTACAAAATTTTTACGTTGTTTTTCATTATGCAATTTTATGATATCTGAATTTTTTTTGGGTTTGAATTTGATGTGAACATATTGGACGTGTATTAAAAAGGTGGAAAGATGGTGTAAGTTTTTATTCATGATATCTTCTTTTAAAGGAGAAATATAGAGAGAGACTAACTAGTTGTCTTTTGCATTCCTCTGAAAAGAGAGGTGGCACCCATTGCAACTAATTGTCGTTTTGTTATTATTATATATATTTCAGACTAAGAGTAGCCATTGTATATTTAAAAATAATGTTCAACATGGTAGATAAACCAAAATTTCATCGACGTTTTTTTACTCTAGTTAGTAGCAACTTTACTTGAAATACTGCAATCAAAATTATATTGTATCAAGATATCTTATTTGCGCAATAAAGTGCATTTTATGTGAACTAAATATATTATACACTTTTTAATTATAAGCAAAAACGGTTCTAATTTTGTATAAATACAATTTGGAATGCGTACGATACAATTGTTTAAAAAATATCTCATAATGCCATTTCATTTCATTAAATACTAGTGAGTACCCGGCATGCGTTGCAATGCCACTCAAAAGGGTTTGTGTTTTAATTCTGTCAATTGAATTGCTTTTGGATTAGAGGTCTGCACGGGCTAAATTTTCATAAAATTGCCCCGTCCGAGCCCGTCATCTTCAGGCCCTGTCCGACTCAAGCCTCACATCTTCAGGTCCGATTCGACCCAAAGTCAAGATTTATTTTTCTCATCCCGAAAAGAGTGCGATTTATTTTTTAATATTGTAATTTATTTATACTTTTCAAACAATATGTGTTATTGTTTCTATATTCCCAACGATATTCATAGCACATGTAAAATAAAATATTTATGTTATGAAAACTACTGCCTTAGGCTGACTCATAACCCAAACATAGTACGAAACATTTTTCTTAAATTTGAATTCCGTACCCGGGTCCGGCCTGAGCCCGAATCTGAATTACCTTTACCCACCCGAGCCCGGCACACGGGTCAAGCCTGATAAGGGTCCACGGGCCAAGCCCAGGCCCGTACAGACCTCTATTTTGGATATACAATATTTTTTGTTTTTCCGTCTGGTTTAGAGATGTGGCTAGTCGTACGTGTTTGATTCTTTTTTTTCTTTATAAACCTTCACGGGTGTGCGCTCAACAACTCACCAAAGTTTGATCGAAATCGGATGAATGGTAAAGGAATGCATAGAGGAGAAATAAACAAATCTTCATTTTTATATGTACATATAGATTAAATACTTTTAATAAGCACCATAAGGGAATAAATAATTCAGCATTCAATAGACGCCCATTAAGTAACTATTGTTTTCTACGTTCTATCAAAAAGATCTAAAACCTTTTCCTTGTAAGTAACGACTAAAGGGGAAGCTCATTGAGGTGTCATTCAAAAGAAAGTGATTCAATGTAAGTTACAAAGTAGTCCTTATTTATGAAGAAATCCTATAGTTGACTGAACTTAATCCTTTTAGATGTCAGCCTACTGAAAACACTTCGTAGTTACTACATTATTTACGCACAAAAGGAAAGTGACGCTTGAATGAAGAAAAATGTATTTTTTTCAAAAAATACGGATTTAATTTAATTTAAATTAAAGACAAAAATTTATCGAGATTTAAGTCTAAGTATTTAAATTACTTTCAGTACGTTTGCTGAGACAAACGACTCGTTGGGCTTTAAAAATCGTATCTTAAGGTATATCATTCATAAGCTCACATATTATAGAATCAAAAAACATTCCTATACCTGGTATAATTTACTGAAGAGCAGTAATCAGTTCTCGTAGAAAAGATCCATTAAGATTACATATGCTCCACTTTGGAGTGGGCACGGTTACAAAAAAATACGTATTAATAATCTCTATAAGGTTGGTTAAAAATAAATACCGTTTTCAAGCAAAAATTATTTGAAATATGTTTTAGAAAAATCCTTTTATAAAATGTTTACGATTTTATTGATTCAGTAGTTAAAATAAAATAAATTAAATTAAAATTGATAACTTAGATATTCCACTGAATGTGCTACTAAATGTGACATGTGTTTCGCTTCTTCAAGAAGCATCATCGTCCTAACTAAATCGCAAGGTATATATTTATGTATTTCTAAAGTAAACAATGATTGTGTGTTGTTAATTGAAGTGTTTGGAGGTGAATATCCATTTACCTTAAAAAAAAGTTACTGCCTAATCCATTGAAAATAAATTCAAAAATATTTTTTTAATTCCTCCAGAACGCCTTAATAAAACACTTTGTCAATAACCAGTTTTTTTTGCAATACTTGCCAATTGTTATGATATGTGACGCAGCATATAAGTGGGGAGCATTCATTCAATTTTATCACATTCAAAAAGGGGTGAATAAGAATCAGTATGTAATCAACGATAAAAGAGTAAGCGAAAAGGACTACCTCTAACGGCCGTTGCTTAACAGTCAGTGTAAAAAAATATTTACATAAAAATTAAATCCCTGGTGAGGAAGGGTGTACTCCCCGTCCACCCTTCAGTGTAAGGGAGACAGAATAACAGCTGTTGTCTTTCTTTCTCCTCTACACGTTTCATACGGACTTATTGTAGGGGTCGAGCAGTAAAAAGTTTCACGGGCAGTAATATTTTAAACATGTATTTAAATACATGTAAAGTGAGATTTTTTTACAATTTTACTTAAATTGATTTCTTATTATTAAAAAATTACGAATACCATTTTTTTTGTAGCTTGTTGGCATCATTATCACTGATCTTACATTCATTGCCATGGCTCTTCCTCAACCATTTCACAGTGTACAACTTATATTTATAATCAAATTGATCCAGTCGTTTGATGCTTTTTATGGCTCTAGAAAATCTAGCTAACTAATCTAGCTGGATACGATCAATAAAATAGTCAATGTTAATTAATGTCAATGACGCTCATTGATGGCACTAATTGATCGTTTACAGAGACAGTTGATGCAATTGTCATTCGCGAATGATGAGAATTTTGATTGTTGACATTCTCAAAATTCTCATCATTCGTCCGACATCATTGATAATTTTATTACAGATATCCGAGGCGCTTAACAACTTAATGGTCGCATGTTTTTTTTATTGAATTTCACCTGGTGGCCGGGTGATTTTGCAAAAAATTAGCAAAAAACTGTCATTTCACTAAATTCACTATAATTTGTAAATCAACTGAGATATCTAAACCAAATTTGATGGGTTCCAGATACTTTGCCGCATAAATCAATGCCATTTCAGCGGTGGTTGTATATCTGTGGGTTGCATACTTATGTGGTGTAGTGAAAAAAATTTGAAATCTACTAAAAGGTCTTTTTTTTAATATGTAAAATCTTGCAGATATTATTACTCACCGAGACAGGACACAGTAATTATAATGACTCAAGCACCATAAAAAATACCATATGGCCCATTTAATGAATCACTACGCAATGTGTAAATAATAATAACCAATACTACAAGAGCGAGTAAAAAATAGACATGTACCATCTAGGCGTAGTTTTACAAAACTATTTAGTAAAAGTAATTGTTTAATTTATGTTAAATAATGTGTTGATGAGTACACCATCATCTCTCGTTGACATTTGAAATCAAACTCGATTATAACCCAGTACTTTTTTAATAGAATGGAATGTATGACATAGGATTCGAATTCGAGTACGTGGCCATTAAGCTGAAAATTCTATTGAATAACCTTCTGATATTATCTACTGATGGTTTGTTTGACTGAAAATTTGTCTTATTTATTATGCAGTCGTGCATTCTTTTGGAGCCATTTTAAGTTTCTTATTCGTTGTGTGTTACATGCATCTTTCTATTCCACACTATTTCTTTGTATCGCACGTATTCGTGGGCACGGAGACACATAATATATTGTTAAAACCACTCGAATACATGATAAATTTATTTTTAATGGTAATAACAGCTTTTAATGTCTTTATTTTTCTTTATTAATCAGTCACTACCACTAAACTCGTTTTTTTATTGCAATCGCTCCTTTAAATAGCAATTGTACTTCATTCACAAACAGCTTTCGACAAACGTATTCTTTACAATAAAATTTTATCCTTAGACAAGTTTCTACAATTTAAATATGTAACAGATTAGATCAACACTCATTACGTATAATTTCGTATCTGCAAACATGAGCCTTTACAGGAGAGCATTTCAAAGATTCACAACGCAATTGCATGTATATTCTTCAAAATTGGTTAAGTGCTACTATTTTAAATCTAATCCCAACCCATAGAAATGAGTGGGTAGAAAACGAAAATGTAAATGACATAATAATCACATATTTTGTACTTACATGGTTGTGTTTACGTAATATGTGTTGAAATAATCAAAATAATAAAATTTAATACGGAAGCTTTTAAAGTCACTTGACTTCAGCAACAGGGACAGAAAATGAATATTATTGTAAGATTATTATATAAAAACAATTTAGTAGATAATGCAATTCATTGAAATGACTTCACTATAGTTACGATTTTAATCCAACACAAGTTATGAAACTTCTTCATATAAAATCTTATTCAATTTAATTCGCATGTTTTTTGAATAATTATTCATATTCAACTAGAAATCTAATGAACGAGCAGAAAGTTACAAGCTCAATAATTTACCTTAATTTGTTTTATTATTTTTGTATCAAACAGTAAAATGATTTCGACTTTTATTATAACTCGGCTACTATGCCAATGTATTCCCACCCCTGTTACATCATCTGTTTGTGGAGGGATGGCTATAATGGAGATTTTTAGTACTCTTTAAGCGAGGGAAGCTTTTGTTACTGCGGAAGACAAGACTAAAATGAGGCTGATCTTTTTTATTTACCTTTACTTGATAAATTAAAAAAACAGTTCACAATTTATAATTAGACGTACCTACTTACTTATATATACAAAAAACACTTAATTAAAATCCTGATTTAAAATATGTGTATGGACACGGTGAAAAGAATTATCATTTTGTACTATAAATATTGGTCATTTATCAAAATGAGGTTATGAGGACTGTTAATTAGCCAATCTTTTTTGAGTTAGTTTCTTAACAAGGCATTAAAAGGATTGTAAATAAAAAATATGTCATTACCCTGGGGTAAACAGTCGTACATGTGTTATGAAATATGTATCGACATATGGAGAATGCTTTTTATTCTTGTCAGCAAAAATAACAATCAGAAAAAAAATAAAAACAATAACATTGAATATCTTAATCAACTAATTTGAAATAATAAACAATCTCACTTTTTTAATAACAGATAAATTATACTACATAACTTAAGACGTATTCAATGAACAAAAATAGTTTTGGTTAACATGATTTATGTTGAGTTGGCATTTATTTGAAAGATTTGAATTATTTCAGATACATTCTTAATTTTTTCAGTGATGTTATTTACATAACATTTATGTATAATACTATTTAAACATATTGAAGGACTTTTTTACATATGCACAGCCAATGTGGAGAATATGACCTCCTAGTGGAGGTATCTTAACAGAATTAATGAAAAGTACAAAAAATATAGAGCAACAAGTCAAGCAATTTAACATTGACATCATATTTTTTTAACGATATCCAATCCCAATGTGACGCGTATGGACGCTTAATTTATCTTATATCAACAAAAGTTTTTCTACAAGAACTGCTTGCTTGCTACTCAGTCGCTAAACCTCTCTTTTTCGAAGAGAGCAGGAATAGAAGGACGGTGCTAAGATATGAATAGTGGTTAGCTGATCACTCTCGCTACGCCTCTTTTTTCACAAAAAAGTTGTATTTAACTAGTCCCGTGGAAGGATTAGTTAAATATAGCATTATATTAGTTGGTCTGATCAAAAACTAAGAAAAACATGAAAACATGTCAATGAATGTCAAATATCAATAAACCTGAGATAGCATTCAATATGACGAGAATATCAGTGTTCATCGTCCCCTCATTCGACTCCTTACACCCCCATAATCTGAAGGCTATGTAGAAATGTAAGGGGTTGAGAATGGGGAGTGAAAGAGTAACGCGGGAAAGAAGCTCGGCTGCGGGCAGGGGAGAGGAAAAATCTTCCTTTCTATATCAACGGCAAACAGGTCTTTTTCATCGGAAATTCACTGCCATATAAAAAATATATAGCCCAAGTGTTTTCTAATAAAACTTGTCACCCGATGCGGTTTTATTTTTCCGCTTAAGAAAAACATACAAGTGTGCGAGCTCCATGAAAACTAGATTTCAATCCCCACTGCCAAGCGAGTGCAGCCTGGACCATGACAGTTTATCACCGTACAATTTTTTATAAGTTGAGGGATTTTTTTCACAGAATCGATCGCCAAAAAAGTTTATATATCCAATAAGTTATTTTCAAAATATATATTCAAAACCAGAATAACCGCAATGATAAAACTGTTGTGCAAACATGGTATGCATGTAAATATATTTTTGAACTTTTTTATACAAGAATCTAATTTTCAAACGTGTCTAACTGGGAGTTTATTCGTGTGCTCGAGTGCCTGAAAATGCTGAAAGACGAAACCCGGGTCGTTAGTGACGAAATACATGGAAATGTATAAAATCTCACCAATTTAAATTTGATATTGAAATGTCATCAAGCACCCTCAGTCGATGTCTTAAATTATGTACATATAATATTTGATCTTAAACCAATATTAAAAATAATTAGGTTGTAATTAAAAATAAGTGGTTTTTCTAACGATTGAAATGTATTTAATGAAAACCTGTTTAAAAGATAACATATCGTTTTATTGACTAATATTGCAGAAAAAAATTTTTTACATTTTCGAAAAAAAAAATTATTTGCTATTTCTTGCGATAGTAAAACATTCAATTTATAAAAACAACTTAAATTTATTATATATTTTTTTTGTGTAAGAATTTTATATTTCAGTTTATTACATTTTATATAATGCGGGTGCAAATTGTCCGTGAACACTACATCCTGACTCCCACACTGATTTCTTTGTGCTCCCGACTGCCAACTTTGTTGCGTTATTGCATGGCCCGAGAGTCGATAATTGTGTGTACAACGACGAACGGATAAAGCAGTTTCCTATGATTCACCCCACCTGCACACAACGACACGAGTTTGTTGTACTCACGCACACTTGCACGACTTTTGACAACTCTGCTAATTCTTAGAAGTTATGCAAGTACTTGTGAATAACTAACATTTAAACAAAAAACATCATACTATCTAAAATCACGACTTTTAGACTTAATCTTTTGATAATAATTTAATCGATATCTGGTACTTAATACTTTATGACGGCATTTTGTCTTAGTACGCCGTATGCTTACATTAACTTTCTAAACATTTAGTTTATCTCGCAGATATTTGAAAATATGTAATATTTCTTAAGTATTGATAATTTAAATTATCAGAACATGAATAAACTTTCTTTAAGTTTAAAGAAAATGAACTTGTTATTCACAGTAACATAATACACATATACGGAAGAAAATTCGTATCCGTGAACATCTCACAAACACATTCACGAAGTACCTGTCATCTGAATCTACTTGCACACAACCAAAACATAACCTAAAATTGTTCGAACACAGAGTTTATTTTCAACTTACATGTCGTTTTATCTGTTCACTATAAGGTCACTAGTGTCAGACGTCATCGGTGAAAGATTCCGGTGATTGGACGTCAGTTTTTAGTGTGACGTCCAGATGTAAACACAGGGGTCGTCGCAACGACTTGGAGGTTACTTTTCCGCCTCGAAAACTATCACCAAGATCACAAACACCGCGAAACACTCAAACTATTGGCTTTTAATCGTTCCGTGGCGACGCTGGAGACCCGAATCGTCCGATATCCGGCGACGACATAACCTCGAAACATCTCACCACTGCTGCATGGCTAGCGGGAATTAATAAAAAGTTTCTTTGTAAAACAAGTGGCTTGTGAGCATGTACCAAAATGGCGGAACTTTGGATAACTTCGGGACGAAGTACGGCGTGAAGTTGTAGGGTGCGCGCCCCGTTCATAACGGCTCGCGTCGACGCCGCTCGGCACCCGCGGAAAACATCCCACGACAAAATTACACCCGGCGATAAAAACTCTTATAAAACAGTTAAAACTAAAAGAAACAATCAATAACAGTCATAAAATACTACATTGTTATTCTTTAAACAAGTTTTTATGTAGTTATTCTTTGTTAAGACTGTATTTACTAAGTTTAAAATAGTACTGCGCTGTTTACGTCACTCCGAGTCGCTGCTCGACGGGAGCTCGTGTAAGGAAAATCAATAACTCAGTGAATGCCGGGCCGCACTCTCTTCTCAATATCACTACACTTTATTTTTTAATCAATTCAACTTGTTAGTAACTCTGTAATAATTTAAATAAACTTTTCTTTGATTATTTTATTGTTAGTTTTGACTATTGTTTATCGATTGCCGCAGTTTGTTTGAATGGGTTTTAATTTAGATGTAGTATGTACCGCTCGGAACAAACTTGCTCAAAGTTTTGCCGAGCTTCTCACAAAGAAGTTGGAAGGGGCATTCGCGCGGGCAGGGGGTGTTTTCCCCCCTTCCTAACGGGGTTACTATCGGGGGAGGGTAAGGGAGTAAAGCGAAACTCGGCAGAAAGAGTTTTAATAATAAAAAAAAGTATGTGGAACACGGGGTGCGGAGTAAACTTTATTCATCGATTGTTAGTTTTATGACCGGGACATAAAGTTGTATACGCATCTCGCTTCTATTATATGATGAGAGTACTTTTAATGCTTGCCTTTCGTTTACTGTATTAATGTGTTGTTACAAATAGATTAACGTTGACTGATTTACGAGTTCGTTGTTCGTACTTTAATAAGAATAATCTGTAAAACAAAAAATATCTAGAGGCAGTTTGCAAGTTTTTAAAGTCCAATGTTTGTATAATTAAACATAAAGAAATGCATAATATTACAGGAGACAACACTGCGCCTCGCATTTGGCACATGTAATTTTGATAGTTCATAAAACAAAAAATAATCATAAGTTAAGAAAAACAAAATAGGAAAATAATAATATTATTTACAATAAATATTCAAATAAGAAAACAAAAATTTGAAAAATTACTGATAATGTCTGTTCATGAATATGTCCACACTTTTAAGCTGAACCACCCTAACAACTAGCATTCCTACATAACCGAAGCGAAGGATTTTTGAGAAAAAATATATTTTGGTTATAGTTTTGGTCACATTGCTAAGAAATGGGAACATGCATGTTTTTATAAAATCGAAAATAATCTTCGAGCTTTGAGAAAATAAATCCGTGGCATTCTTAAAAGAAATTCGGCTCATTTTGAAATTATTTTATTATGAAAGATATTCTTTATTGATAATTATTTAAAAAATAAGCATTGACCAAAAATCACATCTCTTCCTAACTCCAATTCAGATATGGAATCACACTTTGTATGACTCTTTGAAGCCTGATCGTTGGGAAAGAAAAAAGCTCATGATACTTTACAACACACATATCCTGAGATCGTAGAATAACGGAGGAGATCGCTTTTCCTTTATTAATGGTCACACGTGATACGCTCTTAATAATTGAGAGTGGATATTGAAAAAAAAATAAGTAATAGTTTTGCAATAATTGGAGTAAAATTATGTAAAGTTTTCTTGGAATGTTTCAAATGATAGCAGTTAGATAGAATTGGATGATTTTTTTAATGAAAACAGCGTTTTGCAGACCCATAAATTTGATATTGCTCAAGTGATTGATATTTATTTTACTCTTTTATATTGACTTAGATTTAAGAACAAAATGGCTTAAATTAAAAGTAATTCTATCGGAATATTTTTAAAGTAAACTGTCGTGAAATCACTTTTAATAGTCACTGGTAATAAAGAAAACAAACTTTATTTTAAATAAATAAAAATCTTACCAAGTAAGTTTTTTGCGATGCTATATTTTTATTTGATAGAAATGGTGTGAATTTCGCTAAAAAGAGTAAAATACTTTTAATTGCTTATATCACTAAACACACCCCTACTACGATATAAATGCTAAAATTTCTTGGTGTTTTCTTTTAATATGACGGTATTTAATATAAGCCATAAAATAAATACTCAGGTGAGCGGAAAAGAATTCACTAAATTTTCAAAGTCAAAACTGTTTACAATGCAATATCTCGTTATGGTAGCCATATGATTTCGAGCTGCTTACAGTTCATCCCCATAATTTCGATATATATAAAACTGTATATTTGTTTGTTTATTCCGTATGCATTCCAATTCCATTTATTCGATTGCGATGAAACTTTGATGAGTTGTTGTGCGCACACCCGATTTTTTTTTAAAAATCTTAAAAAAAGAATTTAATTGGTAAAAACAGTGACATTTCGTGAGTGACATAACAAGTGGTGATAATTGTTAAATTCTTATTGTTGCTCTAAATGAAAAACTTAAATTAGAAAATATTCTGTTGTCACGCATCCCAATGACTTCAACCAACATTCCAGTCAAATTCAAACGTCTGCAGTTTTCAGTGCGTCTCACATTTTCAATGACCATCAACAGAGCACAGAGACAATCGCTACAAGTGTGTAGACTAAATTTGGAAAAATCCATGCTTCATACATGGACAGGTGTATGTGGCTTGCTCACGCGTCGGAAAACCTTCTGATTTATTCGTGTACGCACCAGACGGAAAACAAAAAATTTTGTGTATCCAAAAGCACTTCAATAAACAGAATTAATACGCAGATACTTTCATTCTTTGAGTGGTATTACAACGCAAGCCGGGTACTCGTAGTTGATAAATATGATTAGCAGTAGCTATAAACTGACGTCGTGTCGGTGGACGAGTGACTAACGTCGTTAGCTTCTTTAGCTCCGGTTACAGTGCTCACAGGCTTGACTACCAATATAGAAAGTTTCAATAATTGATTTTACAATCGAGCATGGTTAAATGTAACAAAGATTTTTTCATCTGACGATTTGTAAGTGTATTTTCATCGATAATTAATTTCTAAACCTTTAACGTGATCGAGTGATAATGAGTAAGTGCTTCCATGTTTCATGATCAATACTGTAAGTCCCGGAATAAGCATTTACTTGTACGTCCAATGGATTTGTGACATTTTCCATAAAAGAGGGTAAATAATAACAAATTCTTGTTCTCTCAGTGTCGCCTTTCATTTAAGTCATATAATGTTACTAAAGTTTGGACACTGACTACTCACAGGGTTTTCGTAGTCAAAAGAAACTTTATTTATATATACCTCTGCTGCCCTCTAGTTTTATTTTTAATCAATTAAAATTATAACAGTTACTGAAGGTTCATACTTTTCATTCACGGTAGCCATAATTTCAAATGAAATATTACTTTAAACAGTGATTTTTAAAAAGAATTTATGGACTTTTTTCGTCCAAATTAACTAACTACACATATTTTCCACGTCATATGTTTATATTCTTAGTGTCTCCGAAAAAGAACCGAATCACTACCAGTTCACGTAAAACTATTTCTTTTGAGATTATCTATATATTCTAGTCAATATGTTCCATATTAGAAGTGTACATGATAAAACAAACCTAATCATTTCAAAAACTGCACGATTGAACCCTCAATTTTACTGTCACAATAGTGTTAAGCTTATTATTATAAATACAATTTATAATAAATAACTTAATATTGGGTGACGAACTTTTATGGGATGTGTATGCAATGAGTTAGTTACCTGGAAATATAGTAGTGCAGCTTATCGGCAATACAATAAAATATGAAGGTTCGCGAACATTAGGAAACAATTTATATGACAGGAGATGATTAGTTCGTGGTCGTTCGGGCAAACAAGCTATTGGGAAAAATGCTTACAGAGAAGATTCCAGTGATACTCTACGAGAGGAATATCCATGAAAATTCCATGTAGAAGATACTTAAGTTTGGGTGAGCATTTCTCCCTACGAAAAATCTTATCTTTTTCATGAATGAGTGTTTAGATGTATGGTACTTTATCAGAAAATAATCAAAACCGTTTTCAAGATAAATATTAAATAGTAAGCTAATTATTACAGCATCATTATTTTATGTTTTGGTTTATCTGATCACAAACACACTCTCTTTCTGCGCATCATGAGCACCAATGCATTGACAGCATTTTTGAAAGAATTTTCAAGTAGCACTGCTACCTTTATACTAGCTAATATAACATAATCTATATATATATATATATATATATAAATGAAAGCTTGTTTGTTTGTCCTCTATGCATTCCTTTACCATTCATCTGATTGCGATTAAACTTAAGTGAGTTCGTGTGCGCACACCTGTGAACGTTTTTGGAGAAAAAATTTTTAAATCTAAAATCTAAAATAAAAAATAAAATAAAATACGTACAACTAGCAACATCTCTGAACCAGACGGAAAAACAGAAAATATTGTTTATCCGAAATAGTGTCGGGGACGGGCTTGGCCCGTGGACCTTTACCCGGCCCGGCCCGTGGGCCAAGTTCGGGCGGGTAAAGACAATTAAGGTTCGGGCTCGGGCCGGGTCTGGATAAGGAATTCAATTAAGTAAAGTATTTCGTACTATGTTCGGGTCATGAGTCATGAGTCAGCCATCAGGCAATAGTTTTTATAACTTAAATAAATAATTTCACACGTGCTTTGAATATCGTCGGAAATATGGAAATAATAACATATATTGTTTGAAAAGTATAAATGAATTACTATATTAAAAAATATGCCGGGTTTTTTTCGGGCTGAGAAAAATAAATTTGGGCTTCGGTCCGTGACAAAGCCTTTTTTTTTTTGAGTGGCATTGCAACGCATGCCGGGTACTCACTAATATGATTATAAAAAGGAAAACACGGTTGTGGTGTTTTGTATTAACACTACTTACTAAAGTTAGGCACAAGAATATGTTTCTTTTATTTATTTTTTACTATTTGAAACAGCGTTGAACAGTATTTATTTTAAATTGAGAGAGTATAAGAGTCTCTAAAAATGAAATAAAAAACATGTTTGTAGAGAGATTTTTATGATTTTTTGAATAAATCAGTGAATTTGTTGTAATATACATATGCAAAACTCGTAACACCTCACTAACTTTCACTACTTATTTATATTATGTCTGTTCCCAGCTCGTGGCATCTCAATAGATTTATTTTTACAAAAACTGGCTGTTATTTAGTCGCTCATCTTCGGAGATGGTAGAGATTGAAGAAAGTGTAGCTCTACGCACCCGTTTTGTGGGATTAGAAAGGTTGTGGGTGAAAAAAATGTAATCATCACATATTATACATTTTTAAATCAACGCATGGAGGTGTCCGTTAGGAGAATTGAGCCCATGTCCCCAAGACCGAATAGGGCGAATGCCTACGAGACTGTAAAATTCAAAAAGTAATTACTGTCATAATTAAAATGTTTTAATATTTACGATAATTCACGATTCACATTTATTTAAGGTTTATTGATGTTTATCATAAAATACTGGTAGTAGCAAACATTAAGCAAACAATGTTTGATAATGCGTGCGTGAGTCTGATATGTATTTGCTATAAAAACCAAATATTCTTAAAACACATTGATTATTCGATAATAAGAAACTACCATGTAACTCACCAATTTAAAGAGTAAAACCATCAACTTGTATGAAGTTGCACAAAAGAAACCATGCACCAATACTTGAATCAATCTCACCATACTTTCAATACTTTAATGCCTAAAAATAAACTATTAATACACAAATAATCTACTGCCCAAAGAAAAATACACATTACAATTAAAGACTTTTCATTGTATTCACAACACTTCACCACTTACAAAAAGTAAAATTCATTATTCGCCACTACAAAAAAGAAGTTATACTGATTCGACCGTTACTGTTTTACGTATATCAATCTTCAAATTTGTCTCAAATCATTGTATATTGTTTAAATAATTACAATGCCTCGATCACGTCTACAACGAAGAATCATTGAAGTCAAACTAAAAACGTGTTCATTTTATTTTGTAAATCTTCCTCTATATTATGATATTTATACTTTCAACCGTTTTATATATGGGCCAGGAAATCTTGTGTCACTCGGCTAAATGACATTGCCCCATCGGCAGCCGTACTAAGAAGGTATTTTGCTGAAAATCACGTTATCACGTTAAATTGACAATGTGTCAAGCTATTAGGACGGGAGAGAGCTCTCAATCCAGATACTTTATGAGTGTGCTCTAAAAAGAAATGCATTTCATAAAATACTCCTCATTTCATTTAAAATTTATCTAAATCTGCACATTGAATAACGTCTTAACAATTTAAACAACATAAGATAATATATTCATATTAAATCAATTTTCTGTTTCATTTTATTTTTATCAATGATTATTCCAAATCATTACATGTTGATAACCAATAGAGTAAAATTATCTTTGAAGATCGTAAACACTGACTGAGCCGTATTTCTTTCACGCTATCATCTGTAACATTAGCTGTTTTCCAGTGATTTCCTTCATAGTTTCTCCTTGTACGTCCTTTTTAGTCACTTGAACACATTTGCGCACCTATTTTAATTCGTATACCTAGCATACTGCCATAATTCTTTCAAAGCTTTTATATCCTCAACCAATATTGTGCACAAAGAATTGCATAATACATCTCATTTCTGACATATATTCCAGTATCAAAGCATTGGTTTCGTACACCGTCCATGATATCTCAATATTCAACTCTAACGGTATATTTAAAAAGCATCGTTAATATTTCATGCCTTGTTAATTTGTGACTAAGTCACGCATTTGAAAAAGCTTGATCAAATCAAAAACACATTTGTGTCGCTATTGTATTATGCATTTTTTAATAATACTTACGATTTGATTTTGAAAACAAATCCAAAGAATCAAGACAAACTTAAGCTTAGGTACTATATTATAATATATTGTTAAGGAAAAAAACAATTTTGGTATAAATTTACAACTTTTTTCACTTACATATTCCGATGAAGGTAACTTTGATTCTAAAATTTATGACTAGTTTAAGTATAAGCTTATTTTTCCATAAAAAGATATTTTTAAGAAATTTTAAATTAACTCTTATGAGAAATAATTTCTTCGCTATCAATTTTTTATAGGCATTAAAAATGTAAATAAATTATTAAGTTTTTTTATGTTTATCAATACTGTTATATAATATGATTCGATTGACTCGACAAGAATTCAAATTATGCAGTTTTTATTCTCATCCTTACACATGATACGATTATGATTAAATCTACATAAGTTTTATACAAACCTATATTAACCTTAAAATAATAATTATTCGAAAAGATATAATGGAAGTGTCGGTTGTGTGTGTAAGCTCTTATAAATTGTATTTTGATAACGAGAGCCCTTATAATGGTTACAATTTTTATTTATTTCTTGAGTTTTTTTTATGGATTACTTTTCATATTATATTTAAATACTGTGAAAGTACATAATTTTTCATTTATACCATAGTGAATTTAAAATATTGAAAGCGATACGATGGATCGGTTGTATGGACGTTTTCCATTTCAATTGAACGAGCTTCACAAGTGTGTGTGACACTTGGCTTTAGAAAGAGCTGTGAACAAAGGCCACCTTCTCGATAGAGTGTTTGACAACTAACGAAGACAATTATTATGAGATCAGGTGGATTGGGGGAGTAAAGAGAACTCTTCACAAAAGCAGTGTCGTCACTGACCAAAAGAATAAAATCTTGAAACTGCAACAAGAAAAATAAGAATAAATTTAGATACCAAAATTGTTTTTCGATCTTAATTGAAAAAGACCTGACGAACTGGGATTTTTTCATGCTGTTTTATAATTAGTCGTTAACTGTTAAATTTTACGTTCGTTTTTATTTTATTGTTAATACTTATAAACTAAAGTTTGAACTGTTATACTTTGTTAGATTATTAAAAATACAATGATAGTTTATCTACTAACTACGACTAGAAGTTTAACTTGATAAAATTATTACAAATATAGGATTTAAAATAACAAAAGATAAAAGATCATAACGAATTATTATTTTTAGAAGTGAAATTTCAAAGATTTAAATTCATTTCTTATAAGCTTTGAAGATAAAAAAAAATGTTGTATTTCAAAATATCTTCATTGGAAAAGTTTGTGTTTGAATTAGAAAGACATTATTTAAATACGTGAACGATTCATTATTTATATACACTTTTTAAATGTCAAAATGTTCGTTGCGCTACTGATAATATTAGATAACAGACAGGATCAAGGGTTCGATATCGATGATTTTAGGGTAACGTTTATCTTTTCTATAGGTGAATCGTTTATTTACAAAAATAATAACAAAGTAAATATTAATGAAAACATATGAATATATATATTTATTTACATAATAAAAACAACGCCAGATTTGATCAATTTTACTTAAATTTATTTGTAAAAAAAACTTTGTTTTTATAAAACATATAGAATATTCCATGACTAAAAATTGTACACAACACACAAATTTGACACAAAGAAATATTCAAAATGTCATTATCTATAATTGAAACTATTTTTATTAAGTCAACAAGTAATCGGTTAACTTTTTAAAATTAAAAGAAATACCAAAAACAATATTCATTAAACTCTAACGCATTAATCTGATGGTAGTTCTTGTGTAAGTAATGTATTTTTAGGTAAAACATGCTCTTATCTAATAGTTATTCTATCAAAAATGTAGCTTTAATCACTTAATTTTCTTCTCATTGACTGAAATAATTCAATGTTTTTTTTCGTTTCGCTTTCTACTAAATCTACCATCTATCGTAACAATGTTTTTATTTGAATCAGAAACGGAAAATTTGGATTTTTTAAAAGTGAACCGACGTTTTGTGACAGAAGCTTAATTAGAAAACGTTTTGGTGGCGAGCTTTTAAATCATGACGTGTCACATAACTAGCATCCCACTGGCCTATTTCACCCCCAAACCACCTTTTTGAGTAATCTCCCTCAGTTACCCTGAATATTCCGCAGTTTGAGGGCAGACATTTTAAATTATTCCGTTTGTAGGAAGTTATGAGCAGTTTTTCAATGACGGGTTTTTTTTTTTTAAATTTAAGTAGACGTTGGGTAATTTCTTATTATTTTTAATAATCATATCTAATGGTTTTAGTGAATATACATAATACATTTAATATAATTATTTAATGTGAAGTTTTGTTGCAAGTTTATTCAAAAAAATATAAATTTATTTAATATTTAACTAACGATAGCTCTATAAAAATGCTTAAAATGTGTCAAATCACTTTTAAGATGGTATACGCAAATACACTACACTTTGTTGGCTTCGTGATGCAGTGGTTAACATCGTTGGTTACGGTTACGGATGTCTTGGGTTCAGTTTCATAAATTGATTTTTCAATCGCATTATGGATTTCTGTTCGTAGTCATGAATGTTTGTGATGTCTAAAATTCCCTAATACCCATCCGATTCAAGTTTCATAAATTGATTGATTTATGGATTTCTGTTTATAGGCATGAACGTTTATGTTGCTTTAAAATTTCCTTCCTAAACACTAAAAACAGGGCACTCCCGAGTGATTGGCTAACCACTAGTCCTATCCTAGCCCTACCATTCTATCCCTATTCTCTTCGAAAAAGAGAGGCTGAGAAACTGAGTAACAAGCAGTTCTCGTAGACAAATTCTTATGCTCCACACTGGGAGCAGACATGGTAAAAAATACGCAAATAAAAAAGAGTTCAACTAGTTGAATTAGTTCTATGTTTAAGGATTTTTTATTTACCACAAATTGATATTCATTAAAAATATTTTCAACTCATTGGAATACAAGCAATCCTGAAATGTCGAAAATGTATTTTACTGTTTTTCATTGAATCTGGGGGTAATTATAATTAAATTTCAGTAACTGGTTAAAAACGATTTGTATTTTGGAATTATTAAGCATTAACAATACGCCCAGTAAGCTCAGTAAGCTCATACGAATAAGCTCAATAAGCGACTATGGAAGAATCGTAGTATAAAACAAAACAAATATTATTGAACAATTGTTCTGCTTTGGTCAAGTCCAAATCTCTTACGCTTTGCTACAATATTTATAAATTCTAAAAATATGCGTTTGTTTTAAAAGTTTCTATTGCTAGTAATATTAGCATTGAAATGTATAATAAGCCCTTCTATTTCAGTGTAATCTTCTTCTTCGACCATATTCGCTCCCTATGTGGAGCATATGGTAACCACCCGGCGCCTCTATGATTCCCTGTCATCCACCAATCGCTTTACTTCCTCCCATGGCATGACGGAGTCTTTCTGTGGAAAGTACCCGATGGTCTTAAAGGATGGAATCCTAACGGTCGGAAGAAGAGGCATCCGCAGTACATGATCTAGCCAGTTTCAACGAAATTCAAACCACCTCACCTTTAGGATCTGATGTAAGCATCTATTCTTGAAACTCAGTGTACGGTATTCAGTGTAATAATTATTTATAATGTTTTAATATAAACTTTTTATTTTATTTATAGTACTCCCTTTGAAAATTTCAAACATAAGTGTTTTCTTTTCATTAATAATATTTCCCATGTTGACACGATTATGTGAAGATAACATCACAGAAAACTTTTGATTAAATTTCCTGCGAGTACCTAAGCCTTTAAATTTGCAACCATTATCCGTGATGCCTTAATAATTATGTCTGTAATAACATTCCATTGTTTTTATCACAAAGGAAAAAGCCACAGTGGCTCGCACAAGAAATGAAGCTACAAAATCAGTTGAGCTAATTAGCGTAGCACTGTCCGCAACAAAAACAACAGTTTGTAAGTCGTTTATGGATGGCGGTGATGGCTACGAATGGACTACGTGTTAACCGAAAGATGCCGTCTTATATCTATTATTATACGCTAAGTTAAATAAATGCTAATTTGTATCACACGAAAGTAAGGAACGCCGGTCAAAAAATTTAAGAGTAATATCTGCATGAAAGATTCTTTCCGCTTTTATAAATTTTTAAAAAAAGGCGTTTTTTTTAACTAAAACACATCATCATTTACTACATCTCAATAAAAATTTACATGTCCATAAAATACAACGCTCTTTCTTCAATATACAACCAGTTAAATAGAATGTATCAAATATTTGTAAATAAATAATAAACAATAGACATATCGTTTCTGTTCTGGAAGAAAACATTAATTCTAAAAAAAAACATATTGAGTTAGTTATACAGAAATGTTCCTTATTTCAAACTCTACCGTATGGAAGAGCATATTTAAATTACACGTTTACTTGAAAACAGTTTTGTACAAACAGAAAAATGTGTAGCATTTCAAACATTTACAAAAGTCCAATTTCTGGAAACTAATATTTTTTATAATTTAAGACATCGACTGAGGGTGCTTGATGGAATTTCAATATTAAATTTGGATTATTGAGATTTTGTACATTTCCATGTATTTTGTCACTAACGACCCGGGTTTCGCCTTTCGGCATCTTCATGCATTCGAGCACACGAATGGACTCGAACTGAGAGACAGTAAACAGTGTCTAACGCTTATATAGAAGATACAAATGCGACAAATATCATTTACGAGGCAATACATTATACGTCTAAGAGCCACACCGATACCTGAGTTAAAATTTTGGAAATCGCCTTAATCCTTATTTTGTAAACACCATATTAACAGAGTGGCGAATTGCCGAAGGCGAATTGCCGCTTTTCAACCTCTTTTAGAAATACCAGTGATTTTACAATTATAATAGTATTGTGGGTTTTGACGGGATGTAATTCGACGAATGGGTAAATATATACAATCATTCCACATTTGGTGACATCTGTTAGGTGTTACGTTTAATGCGGATGATGGGGTTAAACTGTTGCATAAAAACATGGGGGATCATAAATTATTTTATCAGGAAATTTTAGAAATTAATAGAGCCCAGTTAAACTCCTTGCCAATCTTGAATGAGCAGCTGAACCTTCCTAATTCTCCGCTATTATATCCGATACGTTGAAACACCTAACAGATGTCACCAAATGTGGAATGATTGTATATATTTACCCATTCGTCGAATTACATCCCGTCAAAACCCACAATACTATTATAATTGTAAAATCACTGGTATTTCTAAAAGAAGTTAAAACCGGCAATTCGCCACTCTGTTAATATGGTGTTTACAAAATAAGGATTAAGGCGATTTCCAAAATTTTAACTCAGGTATCGGTGTGGCTCTCAGACGTATAATGTATTGCCTCGTAAATGATATTTGTCGCATTTGTATCTTCTATATAAGCGTTAGACACTGTTTACTGTCTCTCAGTTCGAGTCCATTCGTGTGCTCGAATGCATGAAGATGCCGAAAGGCGAAACCCGGGTCGTTAGTGACAAAATACATGGAAGTGTACAAAATCTCAATAATCCAAATTTAATATTTTTTAGTTAGTGCCTTCTTCCAGAGCAACGACGATTTTAAAATCAACAGTAAAATTTTGACACAAAATAACTGTTAACCTTTTATAATTATTAGAAATTTAATAATGAGGTAGATACTTTCGTTCAAATTTTATGATTATTTGGAATACTGATACAGCAACTTTTGGTTTGATTTATTTGGACGATATTTTCGTCTCATACCTCACAAATTCTCAAACTTATTCCCTACTTGAAATTGAGAAAAGTGTATTTTAATGACGTTCTTGAAATGCTGAGAACTTTTCTGTCGAGCAAGAGCATCCATTTATCTTGGGGACGTCATTCGTTTAACAAACTACCTGTTTACCTGACTTCCACACTCAACGTGTCCGTGAAGTGGGTACTTTATTTTATGCTTTTTGAGAAAGCTTTTATCATTCTCCATGTTATCTTGAAAGTTTAAAAAGCACTAGAATAATTCTTATAATTATTGAAAATTTATTATACCGTGAAAACATTTTAACAAAAACACCAATAGTTAAATGAAAATAATTATAAATACAATTAAATTAAGATTTTTTAGTCGATAAGTCAATGCCGTTGGTAATGGCTTCGAATACCAGTACGAAATGTTTCATAAATTAAATTTACAATCGATCTATGAATTTGTATGATGTCTAAAATTCCCTCTCATCCTATCCTGTCACAGACATTGAAGAACCACCTTTAAAACTAATGAAAATGCATTAAGCAAGATACGTATTTTATTATAAAAATAAAACAAATTATTAATCGTTCGAAATAAGTCATAATCAATTAATTTTAGTTGACATCGGACTCAAATTATTATTTATTTAGTACCGTAACAGATAAATAATTTCAGTCATCCTTGTTTGAGAAGCGCCACCACTTACTAGTCTGTATTTCTGTACAAATAGTTTGCGGACTGGCAAAGGCACCAAGAAGAATTTCTGTTAAACCACACTGGCAAATGGTCAGGCTAACAAAGAACGATCACTAACTGCCAAAAACATTCTTCAATATTCATTACAATGAATCCTATTCAAATATCCCCGTCAAAATAAACGGTGATATACTTACGCCTATTAATTGATACACTATTTACAATTTAGTTTTTCATTTAGTTTGTACAACAGGAAAACAAATTTAGATAACATTGCAAATGTAGGTTTGAATTGCACTTTTTATTTGATTATGATTTTCATAAATATTTTTCGAATTGATTGTGAAATAAATAAAATCGTGAGAAAAGAATATGGGTATCAAATTTACATAGGATTGGTATTATAAAATGGCCATATTTTTTTTTCGACAATTTATACTTTGTTCTTTTTCATTGTGAATGTTTGGAACACAATTGGTATTTTGTATTTAAACAGTACTAAAATATCCCGAAAAGGATAATAGACAATATCGTTTGAATTTTATTTATCAAAATAGAGAACCACTACAATTCATTTTCTAGCTGAGTGGTAAGAGCTCTGTTTAAGCATTAAAAAGTGATGGGAATGTTAATATAATGTGTATTTTTTTCCATTCAAAAATTTGATATGTGAGATCTATGAGATTCCAAGACTTGATCTTTTTTTAATCATTAATTAACACACATTAATATGATAATAGATAAAAAAAATAACTTCGGTTTTTTAAAATACTTTTTCTATTTTTGAGAAATAGTTTCGTTTTGTAATCTTTTCCGAAGTAACTCCATTGAAACTAATATAAATAATAAATAATCTCATTGAAAGGCGTTTACATTTTGAGTCAGATAGTGTCAAGTCATGCAGCAAACAGTAGAATAACTTAGAAATCACAGGTAGAAAGAAAGGAGTATATCGACGGTGAAAAATCACGTCATGTAGCATGAAATTTTATTGTCGACAATACGAGAAGGCAATGTCTCGTATGACATTGTGACGTCTTTCCAAGCCAATCGCATAACAATCAGAAATTTGTTGACAAACCTTGAAACAGCTTTATTCAAATCGTTTTCTCAAACTAGATTTATCAAGTATAATGGAAATTTATTTTTTTAACTGAAATAACTTGATATAAAGACAACAATGACTGATAAAATAGTTATTTTTTATGTATTAAAAAACAACAAAATTAGTTTTGATAATAGTACTGCTTTATTTTGTCAATTGATTCTGCTATTGTTATATCTATATTTAAAACAATAATTGCAAGATATCGACCAAAGCCCGTTAATACATTTCGTTTTTAGTGCTTGGTGTTGAATCCTTGAGTCATATACCAAAACAAGATCCAGAATGATAAAGTTTAAAAATTCAAAATTTTTCACCATTTTCCGGCACTAGTAAGAAATTTATGTTTTTCGTTTAATTAATTTTTTGTTCCTACATTTTTCTTTCGATCTTTTTAACCCTTCATGCCAGAGCCTAGACTCATATATCAAAATGAGCGCATACGCGAGCGCTTTACACTGTTTGTCACCGATATTTGATGAAGCAAGGGCGAAATTATTTATTTTCTTCCCAAATGTGTTGTGTACGAGTATAAACTTAATGCATTTTAAGCTGACAGGGCACCACTTTGGCTATTTTATATGTATAACTGAGTAGTAAGAGATCCATTTACAAGAGCTGACAAGGTCAATATTAAATACGTATAATATTTAAGATCTTCGGCGTCGGTGTTCGTGATGATGAAATTGCTAAAATTTCCCTTGATTTAAAAAGTGTCTAAAAATATCTGGTACATTAGCGCAATGACAAAATTTTTTTAAATTATTATAGAAACAGGTAAAATTATTACCTGTTTCTTCGTGTTAAAAAAAACATGACATATTAGAGCTATTTTACGTAGAAAATAAAAACCTTCCAAAATTGCACTTAAAGTAATAAAAAAATAAATCTTGGTTTAAATTTTAAAGTCAGACAGTATATTAAATCAACATTTTCTAAGAAAACGATTAAAAACTTTGATTTTCATTTTATTGATTTTCAGAAAGCGATACATATTTAATAAAAATATTTATGAATGTCATATTTTATTATTATTTAAACAGTTTAAATGAGATTAATTCATCATGTGAGTTTGATTTCCAAACCCATTCATGTATTCATTTTGAATACTATCAGCATCTCTTTTGAGATTTTAACTGTCAATTTTTTTTTGGAAAGGCATTATTAGTCATATTTATATAAAATTGAATAGAATTCATTAATCTATGCATATGTATTATATCAACAAATTTATTTTTGTGATTTAGCTTGTAAGAATTTTTTCTGGTCTCTTTAAATTTGTTTTTCAGATATATTTTAGATACTCATGACTAACCTTCGTTGCCCGTTTATCATGTGCTGTTTAGTGTAAAATTTAATTACATATTTTATTATTTGTAAGTGGTTCACAAATTTCTTTTGGAATTTCCCATTTCCTATTTGGGCTGATGAATGTTTACGAATTATTTTTAAACTCATTGTATTTTTTTCAGGTAATTGATTTTTGATTTATTAATATTTATTGATTTGTAAAAGGTCCTTAACATTTTAATTTCGTTTATATATGATTTGTTTGATTACTTGTAAATTCTTGAACGAACTGTTTTATATATCTTGTAATTGTTAAAATTCAATTTTATGTAAATAGCGCTGTCATAATTTTATTTTTATGAGTTTATAATGTTCGCGATGAGTGAAACCTATCCTGATCATTATAAACATGTTTAAGTATTACAAACAAATTTTGTTTTATTAAAAAATATATATCAGCATCTTTTTCAGTGAGTGAAGACCTCAATCAATTGAATACAACAGTACTCGTGAAACAATTTGTAGATGGGTAACGGAAGACAAGTTGCGAGTGTTTGGGGGTCGCAGTGACCCCGGCAGGGAAATATGGACGAGGTCGCCCTGAGCCGCGCAAGGAACATCCATCTGGTTTCAATATCACTTAGAAGTGAGTGGAGAGACTGCGGACTGAATCTACCCCATAGTCGCTTTGTTTTATCTACTTTTAAGACAGTGTTGGGCAAAAAAATAACTTTAATTTTTATAAATTAGAAAGTGACCAATTAAATTCTCCCAGAAAATGGACTAAATAACTATTTTTACATCTTACGGAGCTAATTATTGTATAGGAACACGAGAAATTAATGTCAGAAAACTAAATCAGAAACGTATATGCAATATTAGATTTGTTGGATCGAACATTTAACTATTTTAAATACACTTAATCACTTTCTCTTGTATGAATAAGATATATTGAACAAATAACTACACCTACAGTATATTGACTTATTATTACAGAAAAAAAACCTTTAGGCTTGATAGGAAAAAAACTGAGGTTGATTGTAAAATACATTTAACTTGTCACTTTTCCACAATTACAGTGTGAATAGTAAAAAAGCAGCTTAGGAAATTTATTTATTTTATTTATGTCAGCTCCAAGTGCAGATCATTTTGCTCCCTAATAACGCAACTCAGAATAGTTTTTAAAAGAACAGAAAATCGTTTAGCTTCTCTTCAAAGAGGACAAGATCCAGTTTTCAATCAGACGGCAAAAGTCTTTAAGCGTGACTACAAGACCGACTAATAAATAACCACCTAATATTTAAATATTTATAAAACATATTTTTATTATTTTGATAAAATATTCCATGAGACATAAAACTAGCTAAATTAATTAAAAAACAAATTAATACAAAAATATCAGAGTAACTATTTATGTCGCTCTTTTCATCCACCACTGATCATATTGTGGTCTACTTTTGAAATAACTTGAAACAGACAATATTCAAAGCGACCAGAGGTAAGAGGTTAGCAAAGAGGGAAAAGGAGGATACCGCAAAACCGGGCAAGGGGTTATTTAGATGAGAAAATCGTATTTTTATCTTTCATTTATTTTATTTTTATCTTTGCTCGACAATATAATAACAGCATTCGTGTAAAACGGAGACGATACAAAACTATTGTTTTGACAGGGAAAAATAAAATTTTAAATGAACGCAATCATATTAATTTTAAACATTATTGTATTTATATCTTTTGACTCCACACCAAATATTGAATGTAAGCATAGTTTGAGCGCAAATATTATATAGTTAACAGTACTGCTTTCAACTATTCACTTTTTTAAGTATATTAATTTATATGAAAACAATACAACGCGCAATTGCTGTATTTTACATTATACACACTCTTTCTCGGTTTAAAGTAAGAACCACCCAATCGCTCGAAAGAGTGCCTGTGTGTAAAGCCGCTAATGTCACTGAAAAGATTATATTTAAAAAATGAACAATATTTTCTTTATACATACATATTTTTGATGTTTTATATTATAGATGTACCAATTTAACTTGGCCGCTAGTGAGGGCGCAACCGTTGCGTTATGAATGTTGACATACTCAACCAGAACGGAAATTTCAATAAATTCCAAAACTGATATCTTAGCGACGGTTATTAAAAGTATTTATGAAAAAAGTTTTTCAAAAGATATTTAATGGCTATAGGGGAAATTTATTCTAGACTGACAATAGTTCCAAATTCGGCGATAGCGAAATAAGGTTGGTAATACTACAGTAGTGCGTCCGTGGCGTAGTTGGTAGTGTCGCTGGCTACCGTTACAGATGTCTCGAGTTCAATTCCCGGTGTGGACGGTTTTCATAGATTGATCTTTCAATTGATTTATGGATTTCTGTTTGTAGTCTGAGTCCTCCTTCCCAACCATCCCATCTTCACGGGGCGTAGCAACAGCGATTAGCTAACCACTAAATAGTTTCAAACCTATCTTCCAAACCCCTACTATTTTCCCATAATGACTTGCAGTAGACTCTTGTTGGTTTAAATGCGTACTGTTGAGATGATTCAAAATAAAATACTCTTTTATAGAGCGACCATTACGGTCTTGATAAAGAAGAAACGTTATATTAATCTAAAAAGTTTTAAGACGAAAACGTAAAGAATCGATGATTATAAAATTTTTTAAAAAAAAAATGCGCTAGACATGTGTTTGGCATATCTAGGACAATACTGCATACACACACGGACACGATAAAATAAAACAAATTTAAGTAAATGATTAAAACTTTAATATAAACATGGATAAAATATAATTATATTCTATGTACTCTTAAGCGTCTACTTTCGTTATTGACAGATGCTTTATAATATCGTGCATCGCTCACTGATATTATAATAAAGCCGTCTAGAACTGCAAACGAATTTCCAGAGCGCGACCCTCCAAGACATACCTTTCGACGTAATTTATTTGCTCTGTCATATTTTATAATCTTGATTTGTAGGGAAACTTTGTTTGCCTGGTCAAGTCGTAATAAATAATACTTCAGACTGTATAGATCTTGTCAATTTATTTCCTTGTTTGTTTCTTGAATATTAATATTTATTGCTAGTATTATAAAGAAATCATACACGCCCCAGAAGCATCTGTGAAAATACGTTTTTTTCCAGTCTTCAGAATCTCTCGAACACAACCAATGAGTTCAAAAAATATGTTATACATTCAAACTGAAGAGTTATCGAGTATTAAATATTTCTAGAATTAAAATTATGTATTTACTAAAGGAATGTATTCTCTTTAATGAATAAAAACAAAAATACAAAAAAAAAATATTTTGTCAAATCATATTTATTTTAGATTTTTTTATTAAGTATTATTAATTTATTCAAGACTATCATTCTAAAAAAATCAATAGTGTTCCAATGATTGTTAAGTAAATATTCATTCGATTTTGCTTGAAATACTATATTACTTTAAATTAATTTAAAGCACAAGAGTTATCTAGTGAATGAAGTAAAACGTTTTTATTTAACGAAATTTATTGTATCAAAATAATCGAATTTATCTTTGACAATATTTGTTTATAAGATATTAGTTATTACCTGGCATGCAATGCAATGCCACTCAAGAAAGAAAGGGTTTGTATTTTAATTCTATTTATTGAAGTGCTTTTGAATTAGAGGAGTGCACGGGCTGAAATTTCATAAAATTACCCGGGTCGAGCCCGTCATCTTCAGGCCCAGCCCAGCCCGAGTCTCAATATTACTTATTACCGGAACCCGACCCGAAGCCCAGATTTAATTTTCTCAGACCGAAAAAAGCCTGATTTTTTAATATAGTAATTCATTTATACTTTTCAAATCATATATGTTATTGTTTCCATATTTCCCTATTTTTTGTCTTTTTTCCATCTGGTTCAGAGATGTTGCTAGTGGTACGTATTTGCTTATTTTTTAAAAAAATTTTTGATTTTAGATTTTAAACTTTTTCTTCAGAAACCTTCACGGGTATGCGCTCAACAACTCACCAAAGTTTCATCGAAGTCGGATGAATGGTAAAGGTACGCATAGACGACAAACAAACATTCATTGTCATATATATAGATTAGGGCTGTAGAAATATACTTGGACTTCATAAACCCAGCCTATTTCATTGTTCATTTTAACCTATATTAAACCTATATTACAAATAAATTAAAATCGTTTTCGTTTTAAAACTATTAATGATTACGAAATGAAAATATCCACTGATGCTTTACCACTGCCACACTTGTAATTAAATATATGGTGGTAGGTTGCATATTCTTTTGTCTAAGGGTGGCTAGGGGTGGGTTAGGGTCGACCCACACGCAGTGGTTTAGTAATAATCTGCCAGGCTTTGCGTTCCACGCACCCCCGTATCCTTTGGTCAGGGGGTATTTTCTTTGAAGTGTATTAATTTTATACTTCATATTTAAATGTCGTAATATTGGGAGAATATTGGCTTTTTCTATTTCGCTTATAGTGACTCCAGTGTCTCATATAATATGTATCAAGTAAATTATCAATTAAAACGTCGATCCCAAAATATTGTTACAATATTGCTGTATATGAAATTGTACTCAACCATTTTACGAGTCCGATGTTAACTAGCCGTAACTGGACAAAAATTTTTCATAAAGGTAAGTTAAGATACATGGAATTTAGAGACCATTCAAGTCCATCATTCTCCACACCGTATTTAAAGAGTGAACTAGGTAGAAAAGTTAAAAGTTTGCTAGATAAATTAACATTTTAATTGAGAAATGTATTTCAATTATTTTGCGATTTTTCATTTTTATATTTGAGTCGCGATCAGCAAACATCAAATCGAAGAATGTTACCAAAAAACTGTAAGTCCAAATGAGCAGAAAATAATAAAAATAATACTATAAATAGTAAGCAAGAAGACCATTTTACAATAAATATTTATTCATAAAAATATAGCAGATTTTCAACACTCCGTAAATACACAATTTTGTTAACAGAATTTTTACAATTTAATTTTTTATTTGATAAATGATATTTGAATGGTGTCCAGAAAAAGTCATTTACATACCTAAAAGCATGAATGGATCTGAACTTCTTCTTGATACAAATTAGCTTTGCTATCATAGATAAACTAATAAATTAAATAATATTTATATCAATTTCATTTCACAAAACAACAGCTGAATATATCAATAATATAATACAAAACTATTTTACGTGAGTTTTTATGTTGCAAAGGCAATAGGAATTTTGGTAAAATACATGCATATAAAAAAAACGTTAATTGTTTTACTTATAATATAAAACTATTATTTCAATTCCGTTTAGTGTTCTTGTCATATGTAAATAAAATAATTACCCCACTCTCCAGCAGCAATTAATTGTGCTAATTTACTTATATAAGAATGGTAAATATTTAAAACGAGGTTTTATTTGTTTTTTGTGTCTAAGTTGGCTCGAGTGGAATAAGATTTACATTAATTCGCCTTAAATAGTCCACGTGGAAAATGTTCCACATTACAATATCAAAGCATTCGAAAATCTGTAGGTGGGTAAACAGAGGCACTGTGTAGGAACTTCCGAAGCCTTAGGCTATTCCTAACTTCAGTTTCTGGTTACTGGAGCCATACATTAGCGACCAGATGGAGAAGACAGGGATGCCTCCTGCGTTCATGTTTTAATATATCACTAAGGAGGAGTTACTTGCAGCCAGCTATGAAAATATGACTCGCAACCATGTTAATAAATTACCTGAATTTGTTTCACTTTGTGAGATGTTGGACCAACACTGCGTACATTCAAGATATTGTAGCACACATGTTGTTAAGTAGTTTATGATATCAGTCGAAAATTCTAACGTCAATCATTAATTACTAGCATTATTTATATATGTGATTTAATCACTCGTTTGTATTCAATTATCCTATCGCAATTTCCGCCATAATTAAGTGTTAGTAGCAAGTTTCATTATAAACTGAAATGTATGTAAAATAAAATAATGAAACGTCCTTCAAGAATACTTCATCACTTTTGATTAAAATGTTTCTTGCAAAAAATTAGTCTTGGAAATGTTTTGGTAAATATTTGAGTCGTATAATATATGGTTTATGGGTGGTATGTGTATATTCATTTTGTTAATAATATTTGATCAATTGAAAAGTAAAACAAAAGGTTCTAGTAAATTTTCCAATTCTGTATGAATTCATTAAGTGAAAGAGATTTAATTCGTTTTTTTAAATTAAATATTTAGTTTAAATGAAAGACGTAATGAAAATAATGTCTAAAAAACTATATTTTTCAATACGCAAGAGTAATATGTTGCACGAATTGTATTTTTTTTAATTCGCAGTGAAATTATGTAGAATCATTGAAAAATTTAAATAAATCAGTATGTATATTATATTGTCATGAGTATCCTTCAAATGAGATTTTAAAGAGTATTTAACTTATTTTAAGTGTACACAAATATAATTTACAAAAATTGAGATGTCGTAATTCATATAAATTTTAATGAGGAATTGAAATTTCAAGTAATATTTTGTTCGGCATTTATAATAGATGTAGCAACCCTTAGAAGATGGAGCGCATCCCCGACGGTCTCTCCTATAACTTTTATAGATAGAAAGCTTTTAGTGCCTGATGTGCCGGCCCATGGATGCTCCGGGAACTTTTTGTTTTACATGATTATTTCATTAACAAACTGGGCGGGTGCGAGAAGGACACGACCATATATCAGACGGAGACGGCTCCGGGCCTTAGACGAGGACTTAGGAGGACGCCATCTCTGCTTACAAAATGGATTAACCCTTCCGCGGGAGATTTAAGTCTAGGAAAATGTACTGCTTCCAGAGATTAGGTACGTGCATGGAAAAACGACATTAACGACTAACTTTACGTCTATTTTATGTCGGCGCTGATTCTCATTTAATTTTTTGCCCAAATAAGTAATTACCAATTTTACATTCTCAGAAACTAATTAAATTTTCTTGGCAATATGGAGCGTTGAGTTCATATTGGATTGTTTAAACAGTGTGTAATTTACTGTTAATTAGTTGCACATCAGTTGCGTATTAAAAGAAAGGGTAATGAAAAAAGATGAAACAATATGAAATAGTAGTTAACTTATTAGTTAAGAGAGATTGAATAAACCATAAATACTCAAATTCATGTTGTGACACAAATTTATATATTACATGTATATTCAGAAAGGGACTTGGATAAGAAAAATATTCTAAATACGGCATACAAAATATTTTCCTTAAAAAAATGAGAATCGTTTATAGTCGAATTATTTAAATATGTGTATATATTAATAACAATATCACCGCCATGTCATACCGACTACAATGTAATCGTTCTACTCTAACAACCACAAGCAACCATAATTCCACGATTTTTACTCCCATAAAAGTCGCTTAATGCGTTGTTTACATTAACAGCTGAAGAATGTAAAAGTTTTTGGATTGCTTAGTCTTCTTTAAGAGTCAAATGATGACGGATTTAATTTAACAAATAAAATATAATTAGTTTGTATTACTTCCACATGTTTATTAGCGAAATCGGTCCTGATCACTATAAACATGCGTAAGTAGTACAAAAAATGTTTTATTTTTAAAATACAATGCCTTCCACCAAGAATTGAAGGTTAATACCTTAAAAGTGATGATGGATATAATTGAGTTTGATCATAAAATGGATTACGATACATTTTTTTTATGAATCACTAGTGAGTACCCAACATGCGTTGCCATTCCACTCAGAAAGGGTTTGTGTTTTAATTCTATTTATTGAAGTGCCAATTAATATTAGAGGTCTGCACGGGCCGAAGTTTCATAAAATTACCCGATCCGAGCCCATCGTCTTCAGGCCCGGCCCGGCCCGAGCCCAAGTCTCAATATCACACTTGTTACCCGAACCCTACCCGAAGCCCAGATTTATTTTTTCAGCCCGAAAAACGCCCGATTCATTTTTAAATATATTAATTCGTTTATACTTTTCAAACAATATAATATGTATGTTTCCAACGATATTTATGGCACAGGTGAAATAAATTATTTAAGTTATGAAAACTATTGCCTTATGGCTGACTCATGAGTCCGAATCTCAATTGTCTTTGGACGGGTCGGGCCATGTAAAGGTCCACTGGGCAAACCCAGGCCCTTACAGGCGTCTAATTTGGATTTACAATATTTTTTTGTTTCTCCGTCTGGTTCAGAGATGTCGCTAGTTGTACGTATTTGATTAAATTTTTTAGATTTTTTTTTAGAATTTAGATTGATATCAACTCAAATACCTCCTTTATACTTAAAAGTAAACTTGAGTACCTCAGATTTATTTCTTGTTTGAAAAAATAATGACATTGTGAAATCATTTTAGCCATATCCATTTGCCATTTTGATTATAATTATTTTTAAATCCTGAAAGTCTGTACTGGTATATCATAAAATATGACTTTCGTCACTATTATACGACAGTATTTTTTGAATTGATTTTCGTATGATTGAATCCTAATACCCAATAACGGCAGTAGTAAAATGATTACACTTTGAACTTCAAGGGTTAGGTTAAACCGGGGAGAGACAGTGGTCTAACACTCGAAGGCCTTCCCGCTGGCTTCATCGAGAGTTAATCCTCTTAATAGATTCCGCCAAAGTCACTCTCCATGTACCTAGAGATTCGCGGGGTGAAATAGTCGAATGAAGGAGTTAAGGGTGGTTTAGTCAACCCAGATGCATGCATAAGTATTATATATGGTAGAATGCATTGTTTTTAGTGAAGGATTTAGAGACAATTATAACAACAATTTTATTTATATAAATATCTTTTTATGACCCGCAAAATTTTTGGGTATAAAATGTTTTTTTCAACACAAAAAAGAAATGTATCATAAATATTTTTTAATCATATTTTTTGAGCATATGGCCTTCTAACGGAGGCATCTTAACAGAACTGCTTGTTACTCAGTTGGTCAACCTCTCTTTTGTCGAAGAGAGTAGGGATATAAGGATAGGACTAGTACAGGATTGGTTAGCTAATTGCTCTCCTACGTCCCGTTTTTGAGGATCGAATGAGTGGGAAGGAGGTTTACAAAGTTACAAAATTTAAAAAAAATATTTGGATATTTCCTCAAATCGAATGATTCATTTGTGGCAATTTTACCACTGAACTACTAATAAACATTATTTTATCTGTATTAAAAATATTTATTAAATTTAATAAAAAATGATTAGTTAAATAAAAGTCAACTGCAAGAAAAGTCTTTCTATAACCAAAGATGCATACAAGAATAATAAATGATTTGATTTTTGAAAAAAATATTATGTAATCGTTTTACACACCTAAACGTCACATTTACTGGAATATGGCAAAAAGATTCCTTATTTAAACTAACAGCTAATACTATATATAATACAGTTACATAATTTACAATATATCCAAGGTAACAAAGCATGGATTTGTTAATTAGATTTGAAATAATTAGCTGTTTTAAATAATACAGCGTAAATTTAATATGTCTACATTATATTATTCATAAAACTGTAACGTAATTGCGCCTGCGTGTATTTTAAGGTGATAAGGATTATAAATAATATTCTAATTTATGGAAATATTCTAATTACCATAAGTACTAATAATAGCAAGTCATAATATGCATGTAAGTGTAATTAGTATACAAAAAATATCAGCTACCATTGTTACTAGTAGAAAAAACTGTGGTAGTTTGAGGTGGGTTTGTTTCCTATAGCCTGAAATAATTCTACTGTGGAAAATATAAAGATTAAGATTTAGTTTCAGTAATTTCTTCTGTTTTCCCAGACCATACAAGAGTATTGAGTTATATATTTATATTTATTTTGAAATAAAAACATCTGGCGTTATAGCTGACAGCCAATGCGGCAAATATTTTGAAAATTGGAAAATCATACGAGATAAACTCGACGAGAATTTTTATAAGTCACATATGACCAACATCACAAATTTAAATTGAAAATATCTAAATTTGATAATAACCTTGCTGGGATTTGAACAAAGACCCACCTGATCGCTAAGACAAAAGCTCTTACCGCTAGACAACAGAGGTCGACAAGCTATGAGTTGGTAGGAAGCTCTTTTGTACAGAACTGATTGCAGGCAGGTCGTTAATGAATCAAAGATACACGTTGGATTCAAATTCTAGATTGAAGCGTTTATATACATAAAAACTAGACCACAGTTTTTAGTGTTATTATTGAATGGATAGGTGCTGAGTAATGATTGAAATAAAATAGTAACAGTAAAGTTTACATTACATTTAATACTTAAATATTATTTATCTTCTGCTTTTTTATAACGATTAAACTGCAAAACAGTATTATTGTTAAAATGAAAATCTTTTTTTTTAATATTGCATTGGAAACTTTATTTATTAAAATCAAATACTGGTGTGTAAAATGGCACTGTTTATTCTTGCACGCAATTTATTTACTTTCAGTGTTGCGGTACAATTTCGTTGAAAATTTTATTCAAGGAATAACATAACCAAAAAAAAAATTTCGTACGCTTAATCGTAAAACTTTTTTAATAAAAAAGAAATTATTTCATTTTTTTCTTTTCTTTAACTGATGCGGCTAAAATTGCTTATAATTTTGTGAATCATGTAAACAATACAAAAATCACGCAATACAAGAAATACGTGTCGCTAATTCCCTCTTTTAACGCATGCAACAGTCATTTTGGACAATAATTGTTTCGTGAGAACCCATTATTCGAAATAATTTGTATTTTTTCCACTTTTACCCAAACCAGGGAATTTCGTATTATTTTTTCGCTACCAACGAAAAAAGTTACTACAAATTTAAAAATCATATTTTTATAATAACTGTCAGCAATTAATACTTATGTGTATGTGATAGATAAAATTTATTGAAACACGTTGGTAAACTTCTGAATGATTAATATACAAAGCATACCTTTTATTTTGCAATACACAATTTTGCTATAAAATAAGTCAATATACAGATTAAAATCAAGAATTTAACCATCAAATTTTATTTTATATTTGTATTCCCGGGAATAACTTACTTAATGACCAAACCAAAATTAATTAATAAAATATTGTTCTTCTGCTATTTTTGTGTCATTATTTAATCGCACATAATGAAAAAAATATTAAATTTTTCCACTGAAGTAGCTTAAACTAAAGTTATGATATTATCACACAACATTAACAGTATTGTATTTTTGTGCCTTTTATAAAAACTTGGGAGTATCGCTTCTGAAAGTCAATAGATACTTGTGCTATAGACACTAGACACGAGACTTTCAAAATATTTTGATATAAGAAGATTTCACCTATCGATACCGTTGAGATAAGAGAACAGGGTAGATTCGTTTCATTTTTTAAAAACTGTATGACACAATCAAGTGGTGATTTTGCTTCGACTAAAAAAGTTTAAAGCATGTATTATAAATAACTGTCATACTCGGTATTTAGATTAACTAGTGATGCGTTTCTGATTAACCCATTGCGCAAGGATCTCTGACGCTCTCGTGACTCATAGAATTTAATTATTGCTCTGGATACATTGTCTGAGTTACAAAGGCTTGGGTGGATACGAAAAGCAACGTCCTTATATGGGTCTCACACTCCCTGATTGTTATAAACCCAGCTCATTCACACGACTCTACAAAAAAATATTAAAAAATAACTACGTTTGATGCTGTAAGTTTTAATTGATTCGAGCTATAATGAGAACGCAATTCCCAGTCCACCTAATTGTTATATAATTATCAAAAACGTTATCACGTTCAAAGTTGAGAGTTTTTGCCGAAAAAAAACAATGCCTATCGATTATGATCGCCATTGTATTGATTTATACAATTTTTTCACAATAAATATAATAACTCCACTAGTATGTTTTTTTAACGACAAAATAAGAAAAAAATGCAAATTATTATGAAATAGATTTTAACATTTGAAATATGGACAAGATTTACCCTTTTTGTGGTTCTTACATTTTTAGTTAAATTATTATTTTCCATCGAGTAACCAAAATGATAAAGATACCTTATTGCCTGTCCGCCTGTTCACAGGGGCGAGAAAACAAACATTTGATTGCAACTAAGACTTTCTATACACGCTTGACATAAATGTATGAAATTTATTTTGAATTTTTTTAAAGAATATTGACTTAATTTGCTATCTATAAGCCATAAGAATCAAATCGTTGTACAAAATTTAATTTATAATTTTAATTAATGCAAAGTTTGACAGTTTTAAACAAGTAGTGTGCTTTATGTCATTCGTAATATAATATCATGAATAGTTTGGTATTGTTCTAATTATTATTTCATCCTTACTGACACTGTATCATTGATATTACGCAATTTGTATCGATAGGTAGTAAAAGTTCATTAAAAACATATAACAAAGTAAAAAAAAAGCGACAGTTTAAACTGTTCATCACTATTTTATATTTTTTGGAACACATAAAATAGTATAATCAGCAATTTTTGTTTTATAAATCTTTAGAAAAATGCTTTAACGAGTATTTTGGATGAATACAAAATATAAGTAAACTTTAAAGGCAGGAGTAAGAGACATAATATGTGACAGGTAGAATTTCATGTTATATGATTAAAATTCTGGCTTGATTGAAAACGAGTGAAGCGAAAAATTCATTAGAAATTTATGCCAAAAGTCAAAAGTTTAAAAGACAGGTAGGGACACCTTTCGGGCGTAATGGAACAAACATGATATTGCCAAAGACATACTTCTCTTGTAAAAGTTTCGTTATTCTGAGTTTACTTTATCATTCTAATTTCCCAATATGGTTGCCAGTTTCCTGTTTGACGTACGAGTTTAAATTAGAAGACGTTTCCTCTTAAATATTTCCACTCTCCTTTAACTCACCCTGGGTTGTTATGCTCAGAAGTAATATCGCAAATTGAAAAGGCACTTTAAAACATATAAGTTTCCACGCAGGCCTTTTAAACTACATCACAATTTTATCCAGAATTATAACATAATATAGCTGTTTCAATTGAAAAACTATTCTTCTTTTGTTCAGTACAGATATAATACAAATTTCTGATAACTACATAATTATTAAATAATGTATTCAACGGACTTTTTTTTTTACTTCGTACAAAATAATTTTAGCGAGAACCTTTCTAAATTTGATAGCACAATATTAAGAATAAAAATAATGTGAATGTTTGAATTTGAGTTTTCGTAATAAAGTATTCTTTGCTCATTAAAGAATTAAGATTTTTTATACTTAGGAAAAGATATTTATAAAAAAAGATTATTCATTATTTAATCGCCTAACATCCTTGTCTGTGTGATTGAAACAGAAAAACAAAAATTTGTTATTATTTTAATATTTACTAATGAGAACCCGGCATGCGTTCCAATACCACTCAAAGAAAAAAAGGTTTGTCATTTAATTCTGTGCTTTTGGATTAAAGGATTTCACGGGCTGAAATTTCATAAAATTTCCCGGTCCAAGTCCGTCATCTTCAGGCTAGACCCAGCCCAGTCTGAGCTTGAGTTTCAATATCATACTTGCTACCCGAACGAGATTTATTTTTCTCAGCCAGAAAAAACCCCGATTTTTTTATATATAGTAATTCATTTATACTTTTCAAACAATATAGTTACGTTATTTCCATATTTACTGTTTTTCCATCTGGTTCAGAGATGTCGCTTGTTGTGCATATTTGATTCTTTTTTTTTAGATTTCAAATTTTATTTTTTTTCTTCTGAAACCTTCACTGGTGTGCGCACAACAATTCAACAAAGTTTCATCGAAATCGGATGAATAGTAAAAGAACGCATAGAGGACAAATAAAATAATGAAACAAACATTCATTTATGTATACATATGTATAGATTTAATACACCCTACGTAACCTGGGTCAAATCTAAGACGCATAATAAAGTTGGATCAACCACATAGATTTAGTGTTAGGAATTGATTTTGAAATACGAATATCACGCATTGGATATTATTATGCAATTCATATAATACAAGTAAGTTATAATTGAACCCATATCTGGAAAAACAGCGTTCTCCTAAAAACATTGATATTCAGAGATATTTAATAGCGGTTGGTTGTTGTGGAGATACCCTTTATCAAAAATAGTTATCTTTGATGAATGAAGTTGGTTTGAGTTATTTTATTGAGAACACGGTTTATTGATCAAAAAATCTTTTACTGGATAACTAAGACTAACGCTGTTTTTCCGCATATGGGCTCAATTGATTACTTTTTTTTCACAAAAGAGAAAATTTTGTTGAACAGCGTATTTTTCGGTTGAATAATACCAAATGAAAAGTCTTAAAATGTGAACGAGATTATCTAATAATGATAATTGTAAATTTCTCGTAAGTGTACATTTAAACCGATATTGGTTTTCGGTAGAAAATGAAAATTATACAAATTCGCTTATGAATATATTTCAATAACGGTGGTGAGTAAAATAGTAAAAGGATGAATAAAGATAGCATTGTTTTGCAATTTTGTATATGGCATAAAAAATGTATATCTTTTAATTTTGTCCTAATTAAATGTGTCGGCGTCCGTGGCGCAGTTGGTTTCGTCGCTGGCTTCGGTTACGGATGTCTCGGGTTCAATTCCCGGTGCGGACGGTTTTCATAGATTGATCTTTCAATCGATTTATGGATTTCTGTTCGTAGTCTGAGTCCTCCCTCCTACCAATCCCATCCTCACGGGGCGTAACGAGAGCGATTAGCTAACCACCAGTCCTGTCATAGCCCTATCCTTATATCCCTACTCTCTTCGAAAAAAAAAAAAAAAAGAAAAGAGAGGTTGAGCAACTGAGTGACAAGCAGTTCTCGTAGAAAAAATTCTGTCAAGATACCTCCATTAGGAGACCATATGCTCCACATTGGGAGCAGACATGGAAAAAAAAATTAAATTTATTTAAAGAAAATTAAGCTGGTATTTTTTTTCTGAATTGAAATTAATATCTGAATTTATTAAATTTGAATTATTGAGATTTTGTACATTTCCATGTATTTTGTCACTAACGACCCGGGTTTTGCCTTTCGGTTTCTCCAGGTATTCGAGCACACGAGTGGACTCAAACTAACTCAAACAGACAGTTGATAACGATTATATACAAAATAAAATAGGACAAATCTTATCACTGTGTCTAAGAAATTATCATCTGGACTAGTGACCACCTTACGACTGAACAGAGGGAAGGAGGGTTTTTAAATGGAATTCTAAGAAGTACCCAATTTCAAGTTAGGGTGACCATGTACCGATGTGTTAATATGGGAATTTCATTACTTTGATTTATGTTTTATTTTTTACGGACTCATCTCACGTACAGGGTACAAAAGAGGAGAGTTTGGAAGATTCAGTTGTTCGTTCAAAATTGGTAACGAATTTAACTGGGTTCTATTGATTTCCAAAATTTCTTGATAGAATAATTTATGATCCCCCATGTTTTGATGCAACATTTTAACCCCATCATCCGCATTGAACGTATGGTTCTACAATAACAAGTGATTTGCAAATGTTGATGTATCTTTTTTTAATCTAAACGCGCCTAAATGTTCTGATACTCTTATATCTAATGTACGTGTGGTTTTAACCACATAGAAGTGTTGGCAATCACTACATTGTAATTTAAAATTATATCTGAATTTATTGTTATTCTAAATAAAAATTAGATCTTTTGAAAAAAAAAACTACATCTTTTTTAAGATATTCTGCTTGATAATACCTGAAATGAAATATATATGCCTCGCATTTTACTGAATTATTAGATACCTACGTCTCATACGGTGGAAATCATGTTCAAATATCTTGCTGTATGCATATACTTCTGAGCTAGCCCCTAGTTGGTAATCTATGTGTTGAAGATAAGGAAATTTAGATTTATGATAAACAATTTAAAATACACAAATAAAATTAATATTTGTGTTAGAGATTATTTTTATGACGGTCAAGCAGCTTTTATACTGAAATAATGTATCAAAAAATATAAATTAGGCGATAATGATTACCTTATAAATATGTAAATTCATTTATACAAAAATTTCTTAGATTACTTTTATTCTTACTACGATTTTATCTTAAAGGCTTAAAATTTATTTATTATCAGTTGACAATATTTTATCGTTTCTTGGAACACTTGCTATTTGCAATAACAATAAAACTTGATTATGCCCGTAATGAGTGAAACCGGTTCTAATAATTATAAAGACGTGAACGTAGTAAAAAACAAATTTTGTTTTATTTTTAAAATGTAATGCCTTTCAATCAACAATTGACAGTTAACGCCTCAAAAGTAAACTATAAAAGTGAGGTTTTTCTTCATTAAATTGTTTAAATAAATAGTTTATTTTTTATACTTAATTAACACGTGAAAGAAAAGCCATGTGTTTTAACTTAAATTAAAATTTTATTTAAAAACACTGTTATATATTTCGTCTTCGAAATGAAGAATCTTTAAAAATGAATGCTTTACATACCTCAAATGATGGTAAAGGATTTTCATTTAATGACTATTTTTATTAAAATACCAAATAAATGGGTATATGTATACTAATGATGATAAAAAATAAACTGTTAACTGCTTTAGTATTAATGGCCAAAAGACACTAAGCTAAAATAAAATATAAATCATAAAATAATACCTACACATGCCAGAAGCCAACAATAACCACGTTCTATAAATTCTATAAAATTAGACATATCGGGTGACCCGCCCATTCTTCTCAAAACCAAGCGGAGGGGCGTCTCTGGCAAAACTTTTAAGCACTCCTTTAACATTGTTAATAAACAATAAATCGAAAATGGGGAGGGCTATGTGGAAAAAGGGGGCAAAGTGAAAAGGAAACCCATGGAAGAGTTTTCCGAGGATGCGGTGAGCCCCCCTGTTCCCCTCCCAGCCCAAAAAAGTAAGACACTGAGGCACCTGGCTTTGAATTATACAAGCGATTCTCTTGGAACCCCCTTTCTTGTGTCGAGAAAGCCGTCGAACATACAGGACTCGAGAGTTTTTGAGCTGTAAAATTCTGTGCCAATAATGAAACAAATTTTACAATAAAAATAACTAATTTCATTACAATTAATTCTCTTTTTCTGTTTTTCTATTTTTCACACAGTTTTATAATATCATTGTCTAAGAAAATGGCTAAAATTGATTGCTTTATTGTAAAAAGGTTAGAATAACTATGAAAATATAATTATCATATCTTTATTCATGTTTAATTCAATTAAACCTGAAAATCATGTCAATTTATTTAAAATCGATGAAAATCTTATTATACATAACCAAAAACTGATAAGCTGAGAGTGTTTTCATAATTCATAAAGCTTATTTCTGAATTCTAGTACATTTTCCGAAAGTATCTGAGTGGCTCTTGGGCTTTTGGATACTTAGATTTATAAATTCGTGATTAAGACATGGATGTTTTTGTTTTTGACATTTTGATTACTCAGCTTATGTCAAATCTTAAAAATAGAGCGTATATAGTCTGAATAGTAAAGTAATCGTACTTTCCTAGTCCAAGAGATGTGAAACACTGAAATATAAATAAAGAATAACTTTTTTCATATCTCTTGTAAAATTTATTTACTCTATTGTAAGAAGAAAATAACAATACATGGTATTTGATTTGACGCTATGTCAAATAAAATAGAGATGCTCTATTAAGAGCCTAGTAATATTATCAGATACAACCTACTATTGTGGCTAGCGTATGGGACATATATTATAATATTATCAGTATTTATGTTAAATTAAGCGTCACACAAAGAACTGTATTTGTTGTAAATCACAGTAGTTGACAGGCCATTTCTTTGATCAAGAGGTTAACACTGTTGGCTTCGTTTGCAGGCTCGAATACCTATAGGACAGTTTTTCTGTTCGAAGGCATGGATGTCTGAGACGCTAAAAATTCCCTCCTATCTATCGAATCTTACAAAACGGGCAGTAGCTAGAGCGACAAGCCAACCATTTGTTCCGTCGTAATCATATTCTTCTATCCCTATTCTCTTCGAAAAAGAGAGGTTAACAACATAGCAGTTCCACACAGTGCTCCACACTGAGAGCGGATATGGTAAAAAAAGGATACATTTTCAAATCGAATCGTCGTTATTATATTTTTAAGACATACCATATTAATTGGTGACATTGCAAAACAATTAAGAAAAGAGTTTTATTTTGACTCTTACTTGATAAAAAGATTATTTAGAAATCTTAGTTTAATGTACAAAGTAATTGAAAAAGAGATAAAAGTTTTATAAAACTAAACAATCTTGGAATATAAAGTTCTTAAAATATTTAATTGGTATACTGAAGATTTATTCACGGAATAAATGTTTATGACTTATTAAAACGTTTTATATTACATATTTGAAATTTGAATTATTGAGATTTTGTACACTTCCATGTATTTTATCACTAGCAACCCAGGTTTCGTCTTTCGGCATCTTCAGGCATGTGAGTGCATGAATGGACTCGAATTAACTTTAAATTAAGTCAATTCGAGTCCATTCGTGTGCTCGAATGCCTGAAGATTCCGAAAGGAAAGACCCGGATCGCTAGTGACAAAATACATGGAAGTGTACAAAATCTCAATAATTCAAATTTGATATTGAAATTCCATCAAGCCCCCTCAGTCGATGTCTAATAAATTATAGTTTTATATTACATTATAAACTTTTATATGGAATTATTTCGTATTTAATTAACATATTTTTATCATAGCATCCTGTATGTATATGGATTCCCCTTTTTGAATAAGTCTAACATATCCCCGTGTATTGTTTCCGGAAAAACTTTGCACTGTTCTTCTTCATTCTTCGAAGGGGTGGAACGGGGTAGAAGATGGGTATGAATTTAATAGGTGTTAAACGGAAATTATGCAAATGCGTTATTGTGAGATGTGAGTATGTTGTTTCAGGGATACGGTCGTGAGTCAATTTATGTTTTCTCATTTTATTTTTGTTTTTGAATTATTAATATGTTTTCAAAATGCTTAGGAATGTTTCCTTTAATATCATAAATAAATCACATTAACGAGAATTGCTTTTACAATTTATTGAAAGGTTTTTTTTACATATGAACGGCAATAGTATTCAAATGTTGACATGTATTCAGTCAAATTTTATGTTAAAATTTAACAAAATATTTTTCCAAAAAAAGTTACAAATTTGACTCGAGAAATGTTTTAATAGTTTTATTACTCAATCCTTTCTTTAAAATTATCAAATTACGTTTATAATTTTATCATTTTTACCATATCTGCTACCTATATGGAGAATATGGACTTTTAATGGAGGTATCTCAACAGACGTTTTTCTAAGAGATACTGCTTACTAATCAGTTCTTCAACCTACTTTTTTCGAAGAGGGTAGGAATAGAAGGATAGAGTTAAAACAAAACTAGTGGTGGAACGGACTTTTACTTATCACAACCATCCATGCCTATGAACAGAAATCCATAAATCGAGCGAATTACCCGAGACCCATACCGGAATTTGAACCTGAGACATCTGAAACCAAAACCAACGACGTTGATCAGTTCAACACAGAGCCTAAATTATTTTTAAGACGCAAATAATGACATTCTATTACAAATTTATGTGTGTAATAGTAAAAGCTTACATGCAATAATTATAGCTGTATTTTGCAGGCTACAGAAAAACCTTGACAGCTTTGCTTAGCATCAACGATTGTATTGCAATGAAGTATCACCACAAAAACGTTGAAAGAGTTTACGGACTTTTATCGTCGTAAAACGCCGCAAAAATCAGCACAAGACATCGATAGTATTGACCTGGTGATCGAATAGAAGGCTTCATGTTGTTGCTAAATATTTCACGTATGAAGGATAAATAATTGTAATTACAGGTAAATAAATTGTGATTAAAAAACGAAATGATCTTCTGTATATGTTTATGGGAATACACGACGCACCGTATCGTGAAATGCGATATTCCATACAATGACAGCCGTGAATGTGAGAAATATAAAAAAGTCAGCAAAAATATAATTGTGTGAATTGTTATCGAAGGACTTCTGTCACCGTGAGAATTCTCATATATGATTATCAGTAGACGCAACACAGCGAGACAAAAATATAGAGAAATATTTATCAGTCTGAAGCCAACTTCCAATCGGTATGCACCTATTCGTCCGTCGTCAAAATAGGAAGCAACATCGATTCGTAAAGTCTGAAGCCAACCTCCGATCGGAACGCACCTATTCATCCGTCGTCAACATAGGAAGCAACTTTAATTCCTAAAATCTGAAGCCAACCTCTAATCGGAAACCACCTATTCTTCCGCCATCATTATCCGTCAACAAAGAAAACAAGATTAATACCTAAATGTTTTATAAAACGGTATAAAGTAAAAATATATTGACAGAGTAAATATAACATTTTTTTTAAATACTAAAAATTAATTTAACTCGTAATATACCGATTTTTATTGGTATCCTATTTGTTTTTTTAAAAAAGACAAGATTTATTTCTGTAAAATGACTTGATGTACTCCAGATATTACGTATTTACAATAATTAAGCATTTTCAGGTAATGGTATGCATCCTAAATGCGTGTGCAATTCACATTTCTAAGCTTGTATTCATGACTTTCAAACATCTATTTTCCTTCCACTCCATTGTACTCTTCTTTGTGTGATCATTATCTTAGTGGTGTAAAATCATTCATAGTTTTGAAAAGCGTCATCTCCATTATAACATAGGCATAGACGGGGAGATATGATAATGGCTTCATCGTAAAATACATCGTTGTATAATATTTTGCCTTTAAATAAATTAAATTTATTACTTGTAGCTTTAGCTGTTAATACTATTGGCATTTTTATGATGTTAACGGTCGATTCCCGGTGGAATGACATTATTATGTTTTAAAATAATACACATGTTTTTGTTAAATTTTATCGAATTACCGGCTTAGTCAAAAATGTTCACGATGGTTGGATGAATAAATTGTGGAGTTTTTTTGTTGGGGTATACGTATTTTTATTCACAATGAACTTTTTTTAAATTAATGCAGTCTTAAAGTGATCTTTCAATACTTATGCAATTGTATATTATATCCACAATGCATAACGAATAAAGAAATAAAAACATAGTCTAAATATTAACAATAATATATTGCAGTATGGTTTTGGCATATTCATTTTTGTTGAATAATTTCATAAAAGAGTATTTTGATTAGCAATTCGTCGTAGACGAGTGAGTTTGCATTAATTTGTCATTTTTAAATATTGATTTTTTATTCGATTAACGGGAGTGTAAAAAAAGTAGTTAGCTAGAATTACTCTTCTATTTACTTGTTTTAAAAGAAAAATTGAGAAACTAACTCCGAATTATTAATTATCTCATAAAATTGTTTTCATTTAATTATTTTTTTTTAAATTTTTTCTAGTATTTCATTATTAATATTTGTTTTTAAAATACTTGTGATAGGTAGTTTAGCAAAATAATATTGAAAATTGTTGTTGATAGATAGACAATGAATATATTATACAATAACATCGAAGGTGCAACACAAAAATATTTTAGTCAAACTTTTTATTCAACCATTTGATCGGCTTACGTGGGTAACAACTTACCGGCAAACATTTAAGAGGAAAAATTTCTTAAGTATACTTCGTTTCTACTTGTTGCGGTCTTTTTGATTCCTTTTATGTCTATGCTTATTTATAGAAAAATAAATTTTAATCTTTGTTTTGTTCTTGAAAATCAACACCGACTCTTTCATATTTTTAACACACTTATATAAATACTTTCATAAAAATAAAACACATCTTTTTTATAATGATTTACATCGGTTTTGCACATGGCAAGCATTATTAATATTATTTAACTATGTATCCACCAAATTTATAAATAAACAAATTAACGCCATATAACTAACTGCATTACAACATTTGAATTGAATGCGAAAACAAAAATACTTAGTTTTAACGACAAAAATATACAACTACACGACTTTCACGTATGGTTTAGGAAAAACAGTACTTTATGTTAAGCAGACTGACCACTGAAATTTACCGAATCACTGAAAAATGTGTAGCAATCATAATTTCACTAGTAGACTACATGTTTCTCTATTCCCAAGACCATAATGAATGGCTTGATTGTCACATCTTAATTGATGTGACCTTGCTTCTTACACAGAAATATAGTTCTAGATAAGGAAGTGGATACATATTCCTAGTGATGGGTACCAGTTTATTCAATAACGACTTGAAGCCAAATAATACTGGTTGAGCTGAAGCTAGATGGATCCTGCTGCAATCACAGAAAGCGATGGTTAACCACCTCAATTTATATAACCCTGTAAAACCAATATGAAGTTCATCAAAGACGCGTCGTATAATTTTGTCTCCAGTCTTCCATAAGAGACGACACTAAGAGAAAACGGTATACTTCAATATTCGAATTTGTGGTTGAAGAGGAATGATTTCGTTGTACAGAAAAAATCTTTGGCATATCATTGAATACAGATTTAATTCTATTTTTAATTATACAATTGAAATTATACTAGAAATAACCTCAAATATCAAGTAATATATCAATCAAATACGTTTTTATAGTTTTATTTAAAAGCCTATATTTATTGGGTCAGTAACTAATCAAAAAGGTCAGTAATAAATTCGATAAAATGGTCAGTATACACGTGGTCAGTTGATAAAATAAACGGTTAGTAATTTATATAAAATGGTCAGTTATTAAATTAAGCCTAACCAAAGCTTTATTTACTTGAAAATTGGTGAATGTTTATTGAAATCATAAATAAAAAAACATTTCTTAATTTACAATTTTAAAACAGTTAAATTTTTTACCACTCAAAATGGTTTAATGAAATTCACACGTATACAACTTAAATCAGATTTATTATTTTATCTTTTTTACTTAGTTAACCTAACCTAACCTAACTTAACCTTCATTTGATATTTACTGACCGTATCTTTAATATTTACTTACCATTTTTATTTTTCTATTGACCGTTTTATGCATCTGTTACTAACCGTTTCTTTAATATTTACTGACCTTTAATTGAATTAGATACAGACCAAATAATTAGTTGCCTTATAATTCTTATTGCTAGCGAGTGTATAAACACACAAAAAAATATTTAGCAATATGTACGATTTTGTGAAAAAAAATATGTACACCCCTTCCAATTTTTCATTTAGAAACATGAAAGTTACCTTCACGATTCTATGAATTTTAAATTATAAATACCTTCCAGAGTACACCTTTCCGTTCTTCTCATATACAAAATTAATATCAACAACAAAAGCGACGTCGATAAAGACTAGGCATTTTTAATGTGTTTTTTTATTACATCATCTGGTGGAAAAAAAGTCTTTGAGTGAGAGAGAAACGAGATCTTTTTCTCATTAGAAACTCTGCCCTCCCTTTGAACTTTTCTCAAAAGTCTTCAAAACTTTTGTCTTACGTTATAATAATTATGAATAAAATTCTTTGAAATTTTTATCGTATGGTAAAAAGTGCAACCTTTTAAATAAACGGCTTGAAACGTTTAATGACAACAATATCTCATATCTACTTAATTATGCATAAAACTATATGATGTATTTCCAAAACATCCCTGTACTACACAATTGGCCCAATGCTGAATAACGTGAGAGCGATTTATTTCTAACCTTAGATAATTTACAGATAAAATTGCAATTAATAAGAAAAATTGAAAACTTAACTTTAGACTCTAGAGATAATCGGTCAGGAGGATAATTTTCCCAATAGGCCTCAAAAATTTTGAGTGACAAAACTAATTCCCAGTCTTTGAAATAAAAATAAATAAGTTCCAATTTATTGTAACAAATTTTATTCCAATCAGATTTGAACAGAAGTCAATAAAAAATCGATTAGACAAAAATTTCATTTTCGTTCACCTTTGACTTAAAGAAATCGTTGATATACTGAAATCGAAAATCTGCTCTCCACTCAATAAGATTTCAATAGAATTTTTTTTAATTAAATCATTTATTTCACCGAGGTGATAATTAATATAATAGTTCTTTTTATAGATATTTTCATTGTTTTGTGTGTTATTTGTTGAAATATGAAGAAATATTTGATTTACAAAATAGTTCAAAATCGACATGAGAATAACAAAATTACTTTAAAATGAAAATCTGGTGTTTTTTTCATCACAAGATTTATTTTTACATTCAAATATAAATGAAGAAAATACCTAAGCATAAATTTCTTAATTTTAAAACGTTACAAAGTCTCGCGTAAGGTATAAAAGAAACTTTTTCAAAGCGTTTTTGTTGTGATTTTCATCAAACACATTCCAACGGGTAAAATATATTTTTCTTTTGAGAATTCTACTAATCCTTCAAAAATATAATTCAAGATATGTAATATCAAATTTTGCGAATCACCAGTATAAATGTGCCCTTAGAGATGTGAATAAAACGAGCTGTTAAAATTGTACAGGTAATTAAAAGTAGCTGCCTGATCTCACACTAAGTATATAGGAGCAGATATAATACTATTTGACTGAATTAAAATAATACTAAATGCTTATTTGAAGAATAATCGATGACGCATCGATCGATTTGAAAATAATAAAATAACATAACCGATATTCATTTATTTTTAGGTTTAGTGTGTTAACATTTTTTAGAAACAAGGTTTACAAATTGTAGTTGAGATACGATTGGACTATGGTATATTTTTAGCAGTCGGTGACAAATCTACGTTTTACGTTAAATTTAAGAGTGACGCAGCGTCTTTACTTACAAATTTACTAAAAAATTTATTCACTTTTGCTTGGTTATTTGTTAATTTAATAACATAGTAAATAAAGCATCAAGAAACTGGAAATAGATGGATAGAACTAGGACAAGACTAGCGGTTAGCTAATCGCATTTGGTACGCCCCATTTTTAAGGATTGGATGGATGTCAAAAATAATCTTAGACATCACAAATATTGATTTAAAAATCAATGCATGAAACTGTCCGTACTATGATCTGTGAACGAAACCAACGATGTTGACCACAGTACCATGGATACTCTTCTCTCTTCGAAAAAGAGAGTTTAAGCATCTTAGTAACAAAGAGTTCTCGTAAAAAAGCTTCTGTTAAAATACCTTTATTAGAATTCCATATGCTTCACATTGGGAGCGGATATTGTTTAAAAAATTGTAATTCAAAAAAGCTGTTTTAAGATTAGGTTGACGTTTGTTTTTATCAATAGCTGTCAATATTGTCCCCATATAGAACACATTCATTTTTCAATTACGAGTCACGTGAAGACAATAATTCTAGTAGAATAGAATTCTTTGATATCTTTACCTTACAATACATATTTAATTTATTTGTTTGTTTTCCGGTATAGTTGATTATTAGGAGTTGAATAAAAACACAATGTGAACCATTTCAAAATAATCCGAAAAAAGCCTTGTTGAAATATTTAATTTTAATAAAACATTTGGTCGCTTTCATTTTGAATCAGTGTGCGTGGTGTTGAAATCTTTTTGTGGCGGTTACTCTGTGGCTATTTCCACATCAGACATAAGTATGCAATAAAAATAATACTTCCACATTGCTTCCTTTTCCTATTTCCATTATATTTTTATATCCTCCCCTCACCGTTCCGTATTTTTGTTTTATTTTAAGTTATTCAAGTTCAGAGATTTTTTATTTCCCGAATGCGGGAAAGGGAGACTGAGTAGTTCAACGAAGAAATATTCTACTCACCCTCGCATTCTTGGTGAAGTGATTTTCGATATCATTGATTAGACTGTCTCTGAATAAATAAATCTATTTGATTTTTATACTTGAAAAAATGTTTTATTGACTTCATAGTTACTTATTCATCTTTGGATTTTTATTTTGCTTGCATTTAGTAATTTTACAAATTAACTAGTTATGTATCAATATAGTTTTATAAAAATATAATAAATTATTAACTTTTAAAGCTTTTTTCATCTTCCAATTAGTTAATAAGATAAATTAATCATTATCTTATATAATATATTTTGATCTTAAATTAGATTTCTATCAAATCAAAAAAACTATAATCAATTAAAATTAGTTAATAAGATACTAATAGCAACTTAATATTTGGTATTTATCTAATTCAATTAACGGTCAGTAAAAATTAAAGAAACGGTTAGTAACAAATGCATAAAACGGTCAGTAGAAAAATAAAAATGGTAAGTAAATATAAAAGGAAGGTTAGGTTAGGTTAGGTTTGGTTAACTAAGTAAAAAAGATAAAATAATAAATTAGGTTTAATTTAATAACTGACCATTTTATATAACTTACTGACCATTTATTTTATTAATTGACCACGTTTATACTGACCATTTATCGAATTAATTACTGACCCATTAAATACATGAAGAAAATTCGACAGAAACTGTTGCAAATTGTTTTATTAATGTCTACAATACGAAAGTTGCAATAATCTATTATAATCAGACTTCTTTAAAAGTATGTCATAATTTATAGATACAAATTTATGAATTAAAATTTCGGTACTCATTAAAAGAAACGCGATTTGTAATAAATATCAATTAAATTAACACGCCATTGTGCGAGTAGAAATTGTAGTAGGAGAAAAATATTTTCCATGAACGACTTTTTTCTCAGATTACAGAAGGGTGCGTACTTGACTTGATGGCGTACGTGAAATGAACAAACCTAATTAGGGCGAGACGCTTGTTACACTCTGTATGGACCACCCTCCGCTCCCCAACCACCCTGGTTTTTTTAATGCAAGTCTAAATATACTTTCATACAAGATTTTTGGTAGTATCATTGTTGTTATAGGTCCTAATTGCCATTTTCATATAAATGGAAAGTATAGATAGGTAGTATTTCTTTCAATGATCAATACATATATTGTCGTTGTTCTGGAAGAAAACACTAACTGTAAAATACTAGTTTTGAGTAATTGGACTTTGAAGTTTGTCAAATGTTTCAAATTTTATAGCTTTTTCATTTTGTTTGTTTGTACAAAACTGTTTTTAAGTAAAAATGTAATTAATAAAAATATGTGTTCTTTCGTACGGTAGAGTTTGAAATAAGGAAAATTTCGGTATCACTAACTCAATATGTCATTTTTTCGATTTAGTGTTTTCTTTCCAGTACAACAACGAATAAAAATCATAAATTATTTTGTGTATATAAATATCGTCGCTGTTTTGGAAGAAAACACTAAATCGAAAAATTCCATGTTGAGTTAGTTATACCAAAATGTTTCTTATTTGAACTCTACCGAATGAAAGATCACACTTATTTATATAAATTGGACTTTTACTTAAAATCAGTTTCGACAAACAAACCGAATGTAAAGAGGTTTATAGCATTTTAAACATTTGAAAAAAAGTTCAATTACTCAAAACTGGTATTTTTCAGTTAGTGTCTTCTTCCAGAACAATGACGTTATAATGCTCCAAAATTGAAACGGCGAGCATGGTATTATGTACTTCTAACGGAACTTAACTCAACAAAATTTGTTATACGAGAACTGTATGTTACTAAATCTCAATTTTTCTTAAAGAGTAATGAGGATGGGGCTAAGACATATATTATTTACTTTATTTAAATAATTTTGTTTCGTATTTTGAAATGTTTTCGATATTCTATGTATCCATAATTTATACATATATCTATAAAAAGAAATCGTCAAAGAATTCGATAAAAATAATTCGTGGGTTGGGTTGTGAAGTTAGAAACTAGTATTTTTCAGTTGGTGTCTTTTTCCAGACGATATTTCAGTTTTGGCTTTTTTAAAAGTCTTAAAATGTATATTGCTCCAGTCATATTTTAGCTGTTGAACTATATTTTATTTGTTTTTTAAGCTATTTTAAATATTTTTAGGGATTGATATTTTATTGACTGATATATACGACGGTTAGAGTAAAAAAAATTTGTCAGAATAATTAGTTTCTTTAGTTAATTGTGTTAATCGTTTTAAACATTTATTCTGTAAGTACATTTTCAAAACAAAGCTATTATCCATTGAAATTACATTAAAACTGTAGCATTTATCTACTGAAATTATATTCCAATTAGAGAAATTAGTGTAAACACAGTCTGGAATGTTTTTTGTAATATGATAATAAGCAAAGCAAAGAAGAGGTGAATCTATTGTAATAATGATACAACAAAAAAAGATGTGTGATGTTAATAATGATTAGTGAGGAACAATTGCAAATACGCTGAACCTTACAGTAACATGTGATAAGACGAACATGTAAAATGGACTATTAAATCAGATTAAGTTGATATAGCTACAATTATTATGAGAAGAGAAAATTATTCGTGTTTACAGTTAACCACAATTATTTGGCATTCTCTTAATTTATAATTTTATTTGAATTGACATAAAAATGTCGCTAAACAATTTTTTTTTAAATATATATACTTTATTCTTGGAACATTCCTATTGAAGCATTGTATCTCGCTCGGGAAGGGGGGAGAGAAATATTCATTCCCATTTCTTAAAAAGTCTTTCTCAGAATTTTTACGTCTTGCCTTGTTGTAAACAGGCTTTCTACTCGTGTCGTGTTAGAAATTACATGAGCCCAAATATGTAGCTACCCCCAGTCGTAAATTTAATCCGCTTCGCAGAAAAGAACCGTCAGGCGTAAACGATATGCATTATACAGTGAAGATTTTTTCCTAATAAGGCACTCGTACTTTTTCAATGTCACGTTAATGTAGTCATTAGAAGCTAACATGTATTTTTTTAAATTCAGGATCTTCCGCATACGAACCTTTTTATTTTATAATAAAGATTGAATGAATAAAAATGGTTAAATATTAACTATTACAAAATATATTGTTACAGTTTTCTTAAAGATAAAAATTATATTTTTAGAATACGGTTTTTCAGCTGTCGTGTTTCCTCATAACTAATAATAAAACAATGCACTAGAACAGTGCTTCACAGCCGGTGCGCCACCGGACGATCCCAGGTGCACCCAAAGTGAGAAAAAGTCGAGTATTTTTGTATCAGAAATAAATTAAAGCCATTCAGTTATATCTCCGTTTAAATTGTTCTCGATGCAACAAATATTTAATTATTTTAAAATGAATGAAATAGTTGTATTAGTGTTAATTATGGATAGTGCAACTACAATGATGAGGAATAAAATGGGGGTTATCTCGTGTGTAAAACAAAAAATCCCACCGTAGAAATTACACATTGCTGCATTTATTGGGAAGTATAGATGGTGACAAATTTTCCATTGGAATTACTAATTAATGAATGTATCAAACTAATTCACATTATCAAATAAAGGGTCTAAAATGCGCAATTTTTTCTGAAGAAAATAGCAGTCACTACTATACTATTTTAAATTCACCAAATAAAAACAAATTAGACAAATAATACTGTACAATTTTTTTAAAACGAAACGCATTGTTTATTCTAACCAGAGAATTTGTTTTACTAACCATTCCGTATTTGTGGTGTAACAATGAGTTAACTTCGGTTTTTAAACCTTTAAATTATCTGTGAAAAAAAATCATACCAAAAATTGAAAATTTTGCTATTTGTGAATAAAATAGTTCCATATATAATTAAAAATACATTACAGTTTACGTTTTCTTTGTATATTTAAATCATAATTTTAAAACCTGGTCAATTTTGTCATCTAAAAATAAAAATTATAGTATAATAAAGTAATAATCCGAGATGAATGACCGTCCGAACGCAACTGCTTTGTTTCAAACGGCACCGAGATACATCTCGAGGTTGTTCTGCTATGAAGAATTTGGATTCTTGCGTCTTTCCATAATTTCGCATAGTTTGATTTGTATTTCAGGTTTTATACACAAAATATGACGTGAAATAATTACTCAATACTACATAAAACAATATTTCAGTTTTTTAGATTGTCATTTCGCTTTATAAATGCGTTTATATGATAAAACCCACACGATAACGAAATGTGATTGCATGAGATCCGAAAGGATTTTTTCATCATGAAAACGCAAAGGTTAAACTCTTTCTGTGATAATTTCAGTATATCTCATGTTTAGTATATCTCTAGTTTATTTTATGTTATTGATAGTAAGTACTAATTGATAATACATGTAAGATATTTGAGCTGTAACAATCGCATTTGCAGACTTGTCAAAATAATATTATAGTCTGTACCATTTCAGTATTGAAAGCAAGCATTTGCGTGCATTTTCAAGAGCTATGTCTCTTTCAACCAACCTGTTAAGTGTTTCACACGTCATTCGTGTCTTTAATATTAACAGATGTATCACGATATACCAATCGCGTAGCACTTTAAGCCATTTCGGAGTCCATATCCATTTCTCTCTAGGTACTTGTTCACAATATTCAGTACATATGAATGAGAAAAATATGTTTTTATTTTCTTCTAAGAAACTTAATATAAACGACAAATTTTAAGTTATTATGTAAAAAAACGAATATTAAGATGTGATATTTTTCCCGCAATTCATAAAGCTTAAATGTGTTTGTCATTATTGGTTGTGGAAAATTGCTTTTGCATTAAAAAAATACATATTATGGAATACCATTGTAAAATTAATAGTAAAATTAATTATCAATATGCATGTGTTAATAGTTAAAATACATGCATATTGATAACAAAACTTTGCAAAATAAGTGTGTTTTGAGAAAAAGTGTAGGCTGATAAACAATTTTTTTTTTTTCATGTCCGCTCCCAATGTGGAGCATATGGTCTCCTAATGGAGGTATCTTGACAGAATTTTTTCTACGAGAACTGCTTGTCACTCAGTTGCTCAACCTCTCTTTTCTTTTTCGAAGAGAGTACGGATAGAAGGATAGGGCTATGACAGGACTAGTGGTTAGCTAATCGCTCTCGTTACGGCCCGTGAGGATGGGATTGGTGGGAGGGAGGACTCATACTACGAACAGAAATCCATAAATCGATTGAAAGATCAATCTATGAAAACCGTCCGCACCGGGAATTGAACCCGAGACATCCGTAACCGTAGCCAGCGACGAAACCAACTGCGCCACAGACAATATTACATTTTTATTGGTTTTTAAAAGTTTTCTCATAATATAATGATAGACATAATAATTTAATTTATTGTAAATCATTTTTGTCTATATCTCATTCGTCTTTGTGTGAGTTCTTATTAATAAATATAATAGCCTAGACTGGTCTGTCGACGTCTTATTATTATCACATGTAGGTGTGCTATGCAATGCACACGCACAACATACAAAAATACATTTATTACTAGCTAATTCAGACATTCAGTATTTCAAATTCAATACCATCATCTATGATGGGCTTCCAACTAGTTAATTAATGGTTTACAATATATACATTTATTTTAACGACATGCAAATTCAGGAAAATATCAGACTGGCTTTTAGACACTCATTTAAGCATTATAGTTATCGATACAATTTTTGTAATGACATATTAAAAGAACAAACAAAAAATCATTACGTTTTTCGATATTAATTAACAAAAATAACTTTTTATACTAGCCAGTTTGTGCTCTTAGAAAATTTGTGTTTATTGACAAAAAATGGCTATAAACTAGTGTCATATTATATCGTATAACATTAAAGCCACATCTAAAATCTTTTTTGTAAGCTTTAATATATTGTAATTGTTATACGTCGGCGCCCCTGGTACAGTTGGTAGAGTCGTTGACTACGGCTACGGATGTCTCGGGTTCAATTCCCGGTGCGGACAGTTTCATAAATTGATCTTTCAATCGGTTTATGGATTTCTGTTCGTAGTCTGAGTGTTTGTGATGCCTAAAAATCCCTCCCACCCAACCATCCGATCGGCAAAGCGAGAGCGATTAGCTAACCACTAGTCCTGTCTTAGCCCTATCCTTCTATCCCTACTCTTCTCAAAAAAAAGGGAGGTTGAGTAATAAGCAGTTCTTATAGAAAAATTCTGTTGATATACCTCCATTAGGAGACCATATGCTCCACGTTGGGAGTGGACATGGAAAAAAATATTATAATTTCAAATTATTGTTTTAAAATATCACACATTAAGGTTACTTTATGTAAGTCTCCAGATCTATAAGTCACCCTTTAAATCTTATTATACGTGATTGCTCAACTTCTTTTATAGCTCAACAAACACTGGCATCCCATCATCGGATTGTCAAATCCCGGGGGATCGTTTTACAAAAAACCGTTGTATAAAAAATATCTATCCCATTTTTGAGGGAGAAAATCCTTCAGAAAGTGTGCACAGCTTTGGGAAAGGATCTCGCGAGTTAAGTACTTTATGACAGGGTTGTTAAAAATACAATGGAGTGGAAAAGTCTTCAGAGCATAAAGAAGTAAAATTCCCTTTTATAAACGTTATTCATGGTGACATTTAAGATTTTTATAAATATATCGTACAGTTTGTATCTCTATCTTCAAATTAAAATGGCAATCATATGTATTATAGTAATAATTGAGTTGTTTTCAATTTTCGATAAATTAATACACATAATTTAAATTTTCTACCCCATCTTCGATGTATAAAAGACTATTTTCTTTACTTCATTTAAAGGTTTTAGCATGGGTTTAGAATTAAATATAAAATGCACGGATTGTATAAAATAAGTTTGTTTTTCAAAAACAATTAAATAGCAACTTTTTTTAATTGATTGTTCAAATATTGTAATTAATTTATTTTTGGAGTTCATTTAGTTATTTTAGTTAGATTTATTTATCTCATTTTAGAAATATATATCAAATGTAGATAGTACTAGTTAGTTACGTAAGTGTTATAAAAAAATTGCACTATGTGTTAGATAGTATTCACTTGGTACACTTGAACTTTCATTTAAATAGTTTGCTCTTTGGATTAGATAGTATTGACTTAGTACACTCAAACTTTGATTTTAATAGTTTCCACTTAGTCACGGATTCTTTTAACAAAGTGAGTTAAGTTGTAGTAGGTTACGTTATAGTTGGTCTGGTTTGATTTCTGTAAGGTATTCTAATGCATGGAGCAAAGACAATATAGGCGGCCTAATATAGAATAGAAAAATAAGTGACATTTCATTACAGGTTCGTGCAACTATCGATTTCAAAGTGTGAGTATTTATTTATATTGAGTGAAAACAATTTTATCTATGTGAAAATATTTTTTCATAAGTGTAATATATTTCTTCAACGTTAAAATATATTTTATTATATGAGATCACTTTAATTTTAGTGAAAGTATTTGTTTTTTGTGGAATGTATTTGTTATAAGTGAAAACTATTTTAATGAAAGTGAATATGATCTAAGCAAAAGTGAATTTAATTTTATACCGTTACATAATCGTTTTATAACTATAAAGAGTTAGAATAGAGTGATGAAAACATCAAAGTCCAGACAAAACCTTGCAATATAATATATACCACGATTGATACATGAATGTATGAAAAATTCCATTCGTTTATTCGAATTCTTGATTTCCCAAGTAAACAGGATGAAAGTTCAAAAGCAAATAATGTATAATGAAACTTCATGTTGAATACACACAAATCATTTTATAAAAGATTGAGACCGGTGTCAGTGAGTGAAGAAATATTTTTTATAATAGTAACGATGAAATAAATGTTGTTTTATTTCAATATATTTCTAGTAAGATCAAAATATATTATAATTGCTTGCTTACCATACTTCCACCCATGACAAGAATAATAATATATAACATCTGTTCAATTTGAGTCGTTAAAATTTTGTACATTTCCATACGTTTTGTCAACTCGAACTGTTCGAGTCCATCCGTGTTCTCGAATGTCTGAAAATGACGGAATGTCGAAACCCCGGTTCGTTTGTGAAAAATCGTATTGAAATTTACAAAATTTGAACTACTCTAATTTGATATTGAAGATTCTAAGTCGACATCTCAAAAAAATTGAATCTGTTTATTTTGCCATTAAATCTCTAATTGCTTTTATTGTAGTATTTTTTTATGTTATCTAGTTTGCCTGAATGCGGTGATATTCACCATAATCAAAATGCTGGGAAATACTTTGTTGTTTTCATAATGTATTTTTTTTTATTATTATTAATTAAATAGATGAAATATTACAAAAGTTTTTATTCCACTGGCTGTGGAATATAAAAGCTACAAACTTTAATTTGTATTAAAAATTAAATTACACAAAGTTTCCGCCAAATTCATCGAAAAGATAAAATGAGATTTTAGATTTATATTTAAAAAACAGTAAAATTTATACATACGCCACTGACCGACATATTAATTGCCCCCATTTTTTTCAAGAGCAAAGCTCATTCTAAAAAAACATCTATACAAATAGGGAGTGTAGAAGATCCTTATCCTCGTAACTCTTCAAGTTTATTTACTCCTCGTTTTATTAAGTTTCGTCAGCTCAGAGAGTAAAAAGAAGGGCATTGTGACTTGCAGCAACAACAAGGAGGCTCTAATCACGGTAATTGACAACGGAAAACGGTCCCCGCGGAAGCTTGGAAGAAAAGACGATCCCGGAACGCTGTTTTTCCGACAACACTTTGAAGAGGCGCGGGAAATTGAAAGTGAGAGATGTCGTGGTAACATGAGAAAGTGCAGCGTGCAAAAGGCCAAACGTTTTTGTTTTTTTATTATTGTTGCAGAATCCTGAATGACTTAAAGTTTTAGAATCTAAAATGTGTTCAAAGCTATTTTGATTAATTAAACGTTTTGGTGTAATAAGTGTATGCCATGAGCTTTAACCCCCGAACGTGAAATCGTTTTACAATCGATTTATAGATCTGTGTTCAAATTTGTGAATACATTTCCTCTCACTCATCTTAGTATTAAACTTAACGGGACGTAATAAAAGTAATTACCTTACTACTATCACTTTCCATTCAAAATTACGGGTCCGTGGTGCAGTGGTCAACGTCAACGTCGTTTAAATCCCAGTACGGATAGTGTCATAAATTATTTTTGTTTTAGTTTATGGATTCCTGTTCAAAGACATCCCTAAAATCTTCTCTAATCCATCCGATCCTAAAAACGAGGCGTAGGAAAAACGATTAGCTACTAACTACTAGACCTGTCCTAGCTCTATTCTTGTTTACCTACTCTCTTCGAAAAAGAGAGGTTGTGCAACTAAGGAATACGCATATAAGTTTTCATATTAAAAAAATCTGCCGAAATACATCCGTTATGTGGTCATATACTCCACGTTGGAAGCCAACATGGTTTTGAAAGTAAAACCATTGTTCTTTCATTCTTAAAAAAATCAGGGAAAGATTTATGTATATCACAAAAATAACACGTTCACAAACATTCAACTACGTCACGTATATTAGTTTGCCCAATAAAAAGGAGCTTTATACGGATTTCTTTTACCCTTCCGTATTAATGGTGTAACATTGAGTTACTTCGGCATTTAAACCTTTAAATTATCTGTGAAATTGGTCATACAAAAATTGGAAACTTTGCTTTTATTTGTAAATAAAATAGTTTAACATATAAATAAAATTACATTATAGTTTACGTCTTATTTGTATAATTAAATCATAATTTGAAAACCTCGTAGTAACAATCCGAGATGCATGATGCAACCGTTTTGTTTCAAACGGCATCGAAACACGTCTCGAGCTTGTTTTACTATGAAGAATCTCTATTCAAGCGTATTTTGATAATTTCTCATAGTTTGATATGTATTTCAAGTTTTACACAGAAAATATGACGTAAAATAATTACTTAATACTACATAGAACCATATTTCACTTTTTGAAATTGTCATTTCGCTTTATAAATGCGTTTATATGACACAAACCACACGGTATCGAAATGTGACTGCATGAGATCATAAGGGATTTTTTTAGCATGAAAACGGGAAGAATAGACCTTTACATTTTGAAATAGTTTCATCGTTAATATTGCGTTAAATTATAACTGAATTGTATAGAATGAATAGAACAAAATATTTATTTGTGTTATGAGTATTCTGTTCAGCTATATTAATTTTAAAAAATGTTATCAATTGTAATGCGTATATTTTTAAATATGTTTATGTGGAATAATAAATTTGAAGCATTGTTATATTGGTTTTTATTTGTACCAAAATATATGTCGGCTATTTCTTCCGATCATTCTGTTATGTGATAAAGCTCAATTTCTATTCAACCAATAGTCAACACACTCACGCTGAATCCCAGGGTGAATTTAACAACCGCAGCGGTGCAATAAAACTGCATCAAGGCCCTGTTTGATTTGTTTTTGATGGCCATAACGAGGGCCGCAGGCAATAATGGTCCCTGACCCGTAGCGTATAGTCCCCGTACTAGTGGCGTAGATATTATTTTGAAATATTAAATAAATAAAACATTATGTAGAGTATCATATAACGCATTAGTGATTACCCGACATGCGTTGCAATGCTACTCAAAGAAACAAAGTGTTTTTTTTGGATACACAATATTTTTGGTGGTCCGTTGGGTGCGTATGCAAATAAATCAGAAGATTTTCCGACGCTTGAGCAGGCCACATACAGCTGTCCATGTGAGAAGCATGAATTTGAATTCAACTAGAATATCTGTTGGAATCATTGGGATGCGTGGCAACAATACATATTTTCCTTTAAATTTTCTATTTAAGACCGGCAATTATAATTTAACAATTAACACCACTTTTATGTCACATACAAACTGAAATGTCGCTATTTTTATCGATTTGATTTTTTTATTTTTATTTAGAAACCTTTGCGGGTATGTTAACAACAACTCACCAAAGTTTCATCGCAATTGGATGAATGATGTAGGAACGCATACGAGACAATCAAACAAACATTAATTTTTATATGTACCTATAGATTATATTGGAAATGTTCAAAATATGTCCCGCGTCATTGTGTAGGTAATAGTACGCTTTGCAGTTTGTACGACAGTACCAATATTGCAACGAACCAACATCATCTGTTCGCGAGTTTTGCTTGAATACAATTTATTGTGCTTAAACATCAAAAATAAAACACATATAAAGCAAAATAATACAATATAAACATATTATATGGGTATCCGAATTGCATTCAAAAAAATTTGAAAATCGAACTCTGAACATTTATAAAAATAGTTTAAAAACTAAAACATAAGAATATCGACATGTATAATTTTGACAGTTGGATATAAAAGAGTTGAAACAACATTTATAAATGAAGTTGGTTATTCAGTTATCAGTAAATGTGTAATATTTTTGAAAAAGAAATACTCAATTCAAATATTACAGTCACAATAAACTTACAACTATATTGTGGGATCCTTCACTAAATCACATCATTATTAGTAACAAATAATCATAAATCATATTGTTTTTAGTGATAATATATTAAAATCCTTACTGTTGTTTTATAAACTAACTATTCATATTTTGAAACCATAAAAATATAAAACGTCAATTTATCAATTCAATTCGATACATATTTAAAATATCATTTTATATTAAATCATGTAGTAGCAATAGAATAACAAAACATCAATTTAGTATACTTTAAATTTAATGGTGTTCTGCGCGCCCTTGTGTATAGGGGTTCATGTAAATTGTAATCATTGCCCAGTTATTCCTATTGACTTCCGCTGCTCATTATAAAGTCATTATTACTCTTTTAAGTGTATGTAAAGCTTATTACTTCAGTAAAGGTTTATGTTCATCCACTTTGTGTCGTGGAATAGAAGAAATCATATTGATATTTTAAATTTGAGAAGTTTGCTGTCAACTGCAATACATTTGTTAAAGCTTTGAAAAGTTCCGAAGTGGCTCGTTTTAAATTTTCCCATTAAACTTCTTTTTAATTTATTTTATTATTGGGTTCAACTCGTATAATTACTTTAATTGAAAGTATGTCTTTCATATTTTTAAGTGGCCTCTTTATTCAATTAATAATTCACTTGGTGATCATTTTGTTTTGGTTTAGATATAGGGCAAGCGTCACCAGTGGTCGTGGTCGACCTTTTGAGCTTAAAACTTAAATAATAGTGGATACATCGAACAAAACAGATTTTTTAAATTCGTGTCTTAGTCTTGCCACTTGCCAATGTATATCTGCTCTATACTGACCTATATAATACAATACGCAATTAAAAAAAGGACATTTTTACTTCGCAAGTTTCAACAAATTCATCTTGTATCGCTAACAAAATATACTTTATATTGTCATGCTTTGCATCATTATGTTTTTTATTGTCTACTATCAGTTAATTATTTCGCGATATTCATAGAGTTTTATAGTGATGGCCGAACACTGGGCAACGAAAGATCGATAATTGAATTTTTGGGGGCCGACCACTGGGAGAATTGGTATTTTTTGGTAAACTTCTATTATTTTATGCTTGGTACAATATTAACCATTATTTTATTTTTAGTTGGTTACATTACGTAATCCCTGCTTAATGGAATAACAGCGAAAAATATATATTTATCATTCATTGACTCAAAATCCATTTTGAAAGTACAACTGTTGCTTGACTGGCCGACCACTGGCGCAATGATTCTACTAATAAAGATAAATATGTTTCAGAGCGGCTAGTAACAACGACCAGCAGCCAACCTGTCAGCCCTGCCTGATATACTAGCTTAATTGCATCTAGGCACAAAATCTTCGGCGTCTTAAAGAGAGTAAGAAGATGTAAACTCATTGAAGCTCTTTTTTTTGTTCTTACATACTATAGTCATATTAATTGTATTTAATAAAAATGAGAAATTTTCGTTATTGGCAAAAATCAACCGAGATATACATACGTTTTTGTACTGTGGAATATACCCTATAAAAAAGGCGTACAGCCGGTGGTTTTTAGACCATAGAGATTGAAGTATACTATTGTCAGGTATATTTTTTCAAATAATTTAAATATTATTACTTATCTATTTGATTCTTGTAATGCGTCATTTTTTTTTCATTTCAGATTTAATCGTGTTCGAAAGGATTTAATTACATTAAGAAGATTACATTAAAAAACTATATGATTTAAAAACCTGTTTTTTACTTCTCAGCATCTCAATAAAGGACATGTTTGACACATTCTGACACTCAGTCTTTCCTATTAGCAGAAGTATGAGGATAGGACAGAACTAGTGGTTCCTTGATCGTTTGTGCTTTACGGACCCCTTACTTGGGTGCGAATTTAATCATCCCAAACACCTATGTAGACCTACACAGATCCATAAATTGATTGAAAAATTAATTTATGAAAATGTTCATACAAGAACTTGAATCTGTGAACACTGCGATCGAAAAAAAGACGTTGATTACTGGGGTACAGGCCTAGCAAGATTTTAAATATACTTAATAATTCTATCATACCAAGGATCAAGCCTGAAACAGATTTTTTACTGTTTTTTCTAACAATATTGGAGTTATTAGTACAATATTTCTCATGGAACCTTTTCAAAGTTGTAATATAACAAAAGGCAATTATTGTAATTCCCTTTGGTGTGCAAATTCGATATCGCAGTATTGCATGCGACGTATGGGAGATCAATGCAAATGAAATGCGGAAAGTAACACGTCGTAGAAAAGCCTCTTTTACCCCATGTCCGGTAGTAACAGGAGTGCAGATTTCCCTGTCCGGCCACACGTCACAAGGGTGGAGGCAGCTACGGAGCGGCTGTGACGCTGTAACACCCTTCAACACGACAGAGCCTATTTCATGCAGTTTGTTTTGCTTGTCGTAACCCGTACAGTAAGACTAGTTACAATTTAAAGTAAGTAATGCTATGTTTTGTAATAAACTGGTGAAGAAAACAATGTTTCAAAAAACATATTTCATGATCAGAATATCAAATATAAAATTTATTTGTATAGGCCTCTAATATTATAGTATAGTAATAATCGAATATTATGATATTATTAAATATCCTCTACAAATATTATCCTCTAATATTATGATGTTATTAAACTAATATAATAACTATTTACCGAACTAAAGCATTTATTTTATAACACAATAAAAATTACGACAGACGAAGATTATTTTATACAATTGAAAATGATTCAACCAAATTTTTTGAATAATTTTATTAAAGTCACTGGATTTATTTATTAAAGTCAAGGGATAAAGTATATAACAAAAAACTTATGTCAAAGACCTTAAATCAAATGTTTTATTTATCAATAATCAATAATTCAATGATGAGCAGAAATCTATCGATAAACCACAAATACCAACAATTATTTAATCTTGAAACTGTATTTAGTTTGATGGGCATGGAATTGTCAAAGTATTTTGTAAAAAATATTTGAAAATTTTGTGGTCTTTTATGGAGATCGACTTAATTTACGTAATAAAAAACATTGAAATTTTGTAGTAATTCAACACACTCATTCATTGTTCGTAAGAATTTTTTTTTATTATTTGACAATTCTGAATAAAAATCATTTTATGGTGAAACTGTACTTCACTTGCCTTCGTGTTTTCTCCATTAGGAGCATACACGCGCGTTAAAAGCAAATAATTCCTTGTAACCGTCCTTAATCTGCGATTAGTGGCGCCGGACGAATTCCACCACCAGCGCTGCGTCAACTCAACGACACCATCATGCAACATTCTGACCCCTAAAAAGACTTAAATCTGTCACAATATAGTAACAACACTTAGCTTCATTGTCAAATAATACAAAATAAATTTAGAGACGATTTTCACGCTTGCTTATAATATCCAGACAATACAGAAGCGTTAATGCGTTTCGTAAGTAATAAAAACGAAAAATACGTATGCATAATTTTGATCATGCTTTTTCCTCAAGGATAAGAATTAGCGACAAAAAATAAAAATGTATACATTATTAAATATTCAATGTACTTTCTAATACATTTTTTTAATACAACATATGACACACCCTGGTTTTTGTTAAGTATAAGTGTCATTAGTGTCCTGAACTGAAATCAGCCAATTGCAACAGCAATATTTCGCAGAATAGGCTCTTTCTTGTTGCCAGGCGTTCAAATAGCCCCCGGTTAGGTCCGCCGGACGAGTCCATTTTTACGGAAAAGGGTAGCTCCAATTTTGCAGGGAGTTTTTTTTAATTTTTGTAGACAGTCGATTACGATCCGCCGAGCGGGACGAGCTGCGGTCTCGTGGCAGCGGAGGTGACGTGACGATGTGAATTTTTTGTTTGTTTTTGATTTGCATTGGACTTTATTTAAATTCGCTGTGTCATTTGTATTATAACTTAAAGTAAATTCAGTTGCTAAGTAAATATAAATGTAGAATCAATTTTATGTGTTAAGATTTATATATTTGTGTAATGTTAAACCACTGCATTTTGAATGGAAAATAAATAAGTTTGGAACCGGATTTGAAATGGCGTTTGTCTGAGATCAGCCCTTTCAGGACTCCGGATAACCAGCCGCTCGCCTCTCTTCGATCCGGGGTCTTCTCACATAATCTGTCCATGTCTAAAATATTTTTAATATCGTCCTTTCAATTGTAAGCAGTAAAGTATCCAATTTATAATGCCTTAAAATAAGAGCTAGTGGCATCAGGCATTATATTCTAGGCCACACATCAACGTCGATTTCAATATAAATAAAATAAATGTTACGTTAAACTAATGGTTACTTTGTTTTATCACTTTTGTACTACGATTGAACGCACAAACTATAACTTTTACTAATGATATTATATTTACCTATCACAGAAAAATAATACGTCATAAAATATTTTGTTTTCTTCTCTCATACGTCATAAGTAATATCATATAAGTAATGTAAACTTATAAACACTGCAGAGTAAGTAATACAGTTATCTCATGCGACATAATATATTCACAAATTAATCAAACAACTTTGAATAATGTTGTCAATAATAACATTTTTAATGTGAATACGTTTCAAGGTTAAATCTTTATTAAGATACCTTATTCCAAATAGCCATAAAATACAATTAATATGCGTAAACAAAACAATATACATTAACACCACATTTTCCGGCTAAGATGCTATTCTCTTGACTTCAAAATTCTTTAAAACCCAAGAATTTACCATACCGTCTGGGATCCCCTGTTAAGGAAAATTTTCACATATTTCGGCGAATCCTCAGTCGCATCGCGATGTACTTGTGTTGTTTTCCTTTAACATCTTTTCGGTGTTTGAGAATCCCCCGGTAACTGAGATGTCGCAAGGGTCATGCTCCTTAAGTAGGGATTACTGTATTATCATGTGATGCCGTGAAAATGGACATCTGGCTTTTACGTGAGAGATATTTACACGGAATAAATCTTTGTGTTTAGTATGCTTCAAGTGTAAGTATCGAAATCAAATTTTGAAATATAAAATATTTAATCAACGAAAATACGTGTGTAGATAAAAAAAGTATGAGATAATTTAATTTTTAAATGAATTATTATTAGTTTTGATAATCTCGTTATACCTCTTTTTTCCTTTTCACCTTGGGGCATAAGGATAATATTATATATTCATTCTCACTACCTTTATAAAATATTTTATAAGTAAAGATTTTGTTGGGAGTGTAATGAGAAACAATTTATATTAAGTGCTCACCTATAATAATAACAAATCTTTCCACTATAAATTGATAAAATTGAATTTGAATAATCTGTGTTTTTTAAAACAAGTAGACTGGGCCGATAAACTATTAACAGTCGAAGGGCGTTAATTAAAAAGAATTCCTTTTCACTGCTTGCTTAAAATTTTGATATTAAAATATGACAGTTCATACAAATATAAAAAACGAGGAGACGTACCAAGTAGTATAACAATTTTCCAGACAATTATTCCACAAGCGGAAATGGCGCGCAGCGGGTGATGTTTTTCTTCAGAATATTAACATTAAGAAACGCAAAAAGACGTAACCCACACACAAAAAATATTGTGGTATAGCCCACACAAGACGTGTATTAAATTTATGCATTGTGATTATCGAAAAAAGAATATTTTGAAAAGACGAAGGGATACGTCCTTTTGCCTTCCTACAGTCAATATTATTTATATAAATACAGTGTATTAACACGTTTTTTATGAGCTATCGGTGTTATTGGCTCAGTTGATAGCGTCGTTGGCTACGGTGACGAATGTCTTGGCTTCAATTCCAGGTGCGGGCAGCTTTCATAAATTGATCTATTAACCAATTTATGGATTTCCGTTCGTAAAACTCCGTCCCAACCATCCGATCCTCACGGGGCGTAAGCAAGAGCGTTTAGCTAACCACTAATCCTGTCCTAGCCCTATCCTTCTATCCTTACTCTCATTGAAAAAAAGAGATGTTGAGCAACTGAGTAACAATCAGTTCTCATAGAAAAATTCTGTTGAGATACCTCCATTAGAAGACCATATGCTTCCACGCTGGGAGCGGACATGGAAAAGAAGTGCGAGTTATACACAATATTTTTTGGTGTGGTTTACGTCCTTTTGCCTTTCTACAGTCGATATGGATCTTAAAAACTCAATATTTTCGTTTGATAATGAAATAGTTTTAATACTATATTTAATTAGATTTCAATCATGTATTATGGATATTTTCCTCGAACTTTATATATTAATACATCTGGAGAGCGTTCACTTAAATTTTAATAGCTAGAAATGATTTTTATTACTAACATACTTCTATCATATTTAGTTTCAATAAATTTTAAACCCTATTAAAATTCATTGCGTAAATTTTGAGTACTACACAAAATTTTGAATTTTCAATATTATAAATAAACATTTTATTTATCTTCACAGGAAATATGTGTAAATGTATACGTGATTATGAATATTCAGTAAAAATATTCACCCTTACCTTTTGCGATAGGTGAAGGTGGCACCCTTCATACGTCAAACATGTCAGTTTTGGGGATGTTTGAATGGATAATTTGAGAAATCAAAATCCAGTGACAGCTAAAGCTGATTAGATATTTTCTATGATTTTTATCTTAAGCTTATTATTTTTATATTCAATTTCATCATTACCCACAACCTAACTGAATAATAAAATACTTCAAGAGTACGAAAACTATAGTATTACCAACACTAGTTGGCCGCCGCCGAATTTGGTAACTAGAATTGTCAGTCTGGAAAAAAATTCTCCAATTGCCATTTTATGCAAAATAAATATCTTGTCTACTATTAATAACCGTCGCAAAAATATCAGTTTTGAAATTTATTGAAATTTCAATTCTGGTTGTAACATTCCTAACGTGACGGTAGCACCCTCACTAGTGACCAAGTTAAATTGGTACATCAATAATTCAATCTTTGTTATAAGACGACTCAGAAAAGACATCTCTATTGATTGTTGTAGAATTACGTATAATTCCGCTGGAGAATTGAAATAATCATAGAATGCCATAGTCTTATTAATAAAAAGCCACACAACAATTGGAAAATCAATATTTGGTTAATGTGAAGATTGAGAAGGTTTGCATTATTTATCCCAGATGATATACTTAGAGTATGTTCAGTGAATTATTAAAAACAAATTTTGACAAATCAAAACCCTTTTAAATGGTATGCTGAGGACACACTGGTCATAGTGGACATAAGGACATGTTTGTATACAGTCTCTGAATAAATACTAAAATGTATTAATACACCAGGGTAAACAGGTACTTAATAGATTGCAGAACAAGCATAAAAGTTAAATTCTCTTGAAGAAAGCTCAATTTAGTAAATATTTAGATTGCTGTCTGAATGAAAAACAAACTGGCCTTCATACGACTCGAATAGTATTTTTTGACCATACGAGCTTGCGTATTACAACAATAACAGTAATATACTATGTTTTTGGTTCTTTTGTATAAAGTGGAGGTGAGAAAATTTATAGATGTAACAGTTAAGCAAGTAAAATCTTCCGTAACATGAATGTACAGGAGAATGTCAACATAATCATCGACGTCTGTTAACGGAAATGACAATAAATAAAATATTATTTTTCATATATTTATATCAAACTTATTAAAATGAAGTGTTTTACAAACAGGCTGACAGAAGGTAAATAATAATACCATCAATTTGGTTAAGTTTGCTCATCGATCTAAGATTGACAAACTACCTGGAAAAAGATGCTTTTATAATGCCATGATAATACTAATACCATATGAATATTTTTTAGTTAAGCAAAGGTATTGAGTAGGGTGGTAAAAATATGAATTAACCTGCAACACTTTTTGTTTTACTGTTGCATTTGTAAGCTATCAGCTTGGAATGATAAACCACAATTTAAAAACTTTTATTGAAATGAATTGGGCTAGCCTTATTTTCAATTTGTATTACTAATCTGTAAACCAAATGCTGTATATTTTTTCTCATCTCAATTATGTACAGAATATATGAAAGCATAATGAAAAGTTGCCATGACTTTAAAATCACTGAATTTATAGTAATTAAAGTGATTGTTTGTATCGTTGGCCAAAGTTGCCCGAACTGCATGAGAATTTTGCTCACCTTATTCAATCGATATTTATATATCAATTATAACAATAAATCTATTTATGTCAATTAAATTTCATTTGAAGCGATTAGTTCATTTCTATATAGAACAATACCACACATAATTCAATGGCGAACTATAAAAATACAAAAACAGAACTCAGTCACAGGGATAAAGTTACCCAGATTGACCATACTTGATAATAAAATAATATGTTTGTTTTGTGATTTGTTGGTTTGCTTTTACCACGCACCACTGACTTGTCTCAGCTTAACTGCGGGGAGTGATAGGCTCAGAAATATAATTTCCTCTTTGCCTTTGTAAACGATACACGCTCCTGGAGGAAATTCATGTCAAGTATACAACAAGCCAGAGTTTGAGAAGCCGTTTAATATGCATCCATATTTAGTTGAAAATCACTTTAAATATTATATTGATTAATGCATGATTAATGAATTCCAACTGTTGCAAAACAAAAGTTTCGTTTAATACTTTCGATTGTAATAAGAAGATTTATTTATCTTTAAAAATACTTTAATCATCATATTTCTTAAATAACTAGATTATGATATATTTTGGTTACAGTATTTATTATTAAATATTAACTGTATTTATAAATACGTTCGATAATTATTTATTATCAAGTAAGCAAAAGTAGTATCATTAATATAAAATATAAATAGTAATATTATTACTTAGCTATGACCAAAAAGAAAAAGAATATTGAGAAAACCCTAGGGTGTAATTTTAAGATTGAAGTTAATGTAATCGACGGTGTTTTGGACAATTGATGTTACCCTCAAAATACAAAAATGAATCAATTATTGGATCTCATTTTAAAGACGACAGAGCAGGTCTCGGCCAAATGATATAAAATTAAAAAAATAAATTGAGCACTTTTTGAATGGGAAACATCATTTTATATTGGTTTTAGGTTTAAAAATTCTGACCCGGCTATTGGATGTAAGCCACTAACATATCGATTTGCATTTCAAAGATTCATAACTCTACTCACAATACAATTGTTTGAATAAAAACAGTTTTTACTCTCTCCTGAACAATTTAAATTTTGAGGGCTACATCAGTTGGCCAAAATACCGTCGATGTGTAAGACACACTAAATAAATTATAAAGATAAATAGTGAATGATAATCATAAATAAACTTCTTATCAAAAAACTATTGAATACAAACTAAAATAAAAATTGTATATTTTTAAGTAATACGAATAAAATCATGACCGCGAAAATTTTTTTGAAATGGTGTGATATAAAATACAACTACTAAAAATATAAAGCCAAATACACTTTAGATTTTAATATATTATGTTATATTGGATATGCATATCAATAACGTAACATTATAATATAATCTAGTGAAATTACATACAGTTGACTCAATGATGCCTTATTAATAATTACCGCTCTCCAAGATACCGCAGCGAATGCAGTAAATTCACATTAGACAAGATTATCGTTCAAGCTTAACTGTTAAGTGCTCCCTCGTTTGACTGTCTGAACGATCATTCGTTCGTTCGGGGAACGGGTGTTATCAGACACCAGGTCCCGCGACGGCACGGGCCATATTTTCTTCCTACGATAAGAAATCGGCGTCTTGAATTTAGGGTTCCTTTAAAGCGATGTCGAAATACCTACAGTACAGTAAGATAGAACATTTCAAATTATTTTCGGGAAAATAATTGTACTTTAATATATTCTACAAAAACCTTTAGCCACACTGCAACATTATTGTAAGAGTGTTCTACAGTGATCTTTATAGAAGCTATTATAATGAATCCTTCCCAAAATGAAACTAAATATTACTAGAATTTCTTAATGCAATCTGTATTTTAAATGTAATTTACATTCAATTTATTAAAGTTTCATTTGGTGGAACTACATAGCAATGGAGTTAAATTATTATAAAACACTGTTGATATCTTTAGAGAAAATGACAGATTAAAATTGAAATGAAAACACTTGTCCATATATATGTAGCGTAAACGCTTAGTGACTAAGCAAACCTGATTCATAATGGTAACAATAAATGTATTTAATAAAAATATACAGTAAGTGTTTACTTAAAACGTTTTTAAACGCTGTTATTTTACTACTAATGTCTGTAGCTGAGTAAAGGTTGTACAATAAAACGTTGTGTTGAGTGATAAATATATCAAATAACTAATCCTGAAAATGTTCTGTGACATTGCAAAAAGATATCTATTCAAACGAGCGAAGGAAAAAAATACAATAAAATATACGAATATCAATATTTATACACTTTTTGTCAGCTGTAAAAATTGCTTGGACATATTACAAGTTTCGTATTTAATTTTTTTACTACAACAGTTCATCCAGTTCCATAAATGATTTCACGACTGTTCTCCAGGTATATCCAGTCTTAAGCTCTCTCTCTTTCAAGTTAGTAACACCCAACTTCTCTGCATCTCTCTATGTTGTTTCTCTAATAGCTAAGTCATTAAACTACTTATACAAAAAGTGGTCAACTCTCTCAAATAAAATTGAAAAAGGTATGAAAAAGAGCTATTTTCTTTTAAGTATTCACATAAAATGAACTAATCCAAATATTTAATAAAAAAACATAAATTATCACAATGTCAATGTTTTCCATGAATACATTTACGCTATTATTTTATATGTATATAATATACAGTTTAAAGTTCATACTGTAAAATTATCTCCAAAGGAGTTGGCCTTTGAATAATAAAAGTACAAAGCTCTTCTGGGTCACCTTAAAAGCTGAATGCGTTTAGGAATTTCTTCATGTTATACCTTTATGAAAGCTCTAGATTGATTGCATCATACAATGTAACTTCACTAGAACAATAAAAACTAAAAGCATTATAATTCGAAGTGCACCAATGTTTTAAATCACTTTCCCAAAAAAATTAAGTCGGCTGTTTTCGATATATAAGACACCAGCAGTATTTATATTATTCTACATACTGCGCTACGTTTAACATCACGTCGTTGTAAAATATTGGTGGCGTCGTACGACTTTTCCCGGAGGCAATCGCAAGAGGGGTGATACCGTACGGGAAATTAAAGGAAATTAAAATAGCTTCCGATCGACTCCGGTGGATGAAGCTTTCCCAAAATTAGTCTCAGAAATGTGATACACCCACGCAAAAGCTACATGCCGATGATAACATTACTTTACTATAAGTTTATAGTTTATAACTTATCCAGTCATGAACTAACTTTTTTTTAGCAAAATACCAAATTTTACTTTCGTTTAACTATTGCATTATACTTTTTTCTTTTCTGGAAAAATTGAACATACCAGTTGCGATCAAATTAATTTTGAATAGTCATGTTTCAATCACATTTAATATATAAAAAACATAATAAATGTTTTTAATACATTTGTTTCAAGGATAATTTTAATTTTAATAAATGTGTGTGTTCTTAGCAAAGACTTTGCAAAAGATAATACTTTGTTATAAATAACTAAGTAAAAGATTATTTTCTCATCGCTTTTTCCTAGAACCGGAATATTTTACTGGGTGGAAAAATTTTACCATTTTACAATTTAATTTTTCCCATTTTCTTTGTTATACCTACAGCTTGAATATAATCATTTTATTTTAAACCTTTTAAGTTTAAAATTCAAAATTCACGTTTTTACTCTTTATACTTAATACTAGGTCTTTTTATCATTAAACGATTTTTAATAACGAAGGTGATACAGATGTAATAATTTTTATGGTTGTATTTTAAGTTAGCATCTAAGTATATAATACGAACAGAGTTGGGGTCTGACTATTAGTATAAAATAATCGTTTAAATGCCAACTGACTTTGAATTGAGAAATTAACTCTCACTAAAATTTTAACAGGCTTAAGTCAAATGAATCATTTTCACTGTCGTAATTTTACTCAACACTGTGACAAACAGTTGTATTTTTTAATAATTTATTCTGTCATTATACAACCTATAAGTGGATTTAAATGATGATGAATGTGTTCGTAAAAATAATAACTTTATATTTATATCTCTACTATATAGCACAAAATACATGTAGAAATCTGTATGCATATCTGTCGATCACAACAACACCTCCGAAACGGTGTACAGTAGCGACGTGAAATTTTCATATGTCATTCTGGCTGCCATTTCTAGGTCAACTTCGCTATTTTTAACTATTAACCTTAAATTTTAAAAAATAAAACACAATTCGTTTGTACTACTTCCACATATTTATAATGATCAGGACTGGCTTCGCTCACCACGAGCATTATCAACCGACTCAGTTGACAATGCTCGTGATGAGCGAAGCCGGTCCTGATCATTATAAATATGTGGAAGTAGTACAAATAAATTGTGTTTTATTTTTAAAAATATAATGGCTTTCCACCGAGAATCGATAGTTAACGCCTTAGAAGCTATTAACCTTAAAATGAAAACGATAATTTTTTTTACGTTTCAAAAGCAACATCATCAAGCATGTCATCATAACAACTCAATTTGTGTTGAAATTGCTTAGCAACTATATTTTTTTTTATTATGTCACAAATAATCAAGACTGATCAGGAAATTATCAATCATTTAAAAAATAAAACATAAAACAGTGAAATTCTCATTTCATGGGTTTTACACAGTGTGCCCAAAAGGAAGAGGAAAGTGTTAAATGAACTAAAATAAGCCACCCCTATCTTGGGCGAAACCGGGTAAAAAATATAAATAAGTTTACGAATATAAATATATCAATATATGATTTCTGATTACTCCTAGTTTAGTAAAACGTTTTGGGTGCGACGTGAAATCGCTATCAAATTTAGAGATCTTAGTTGAAGTATTGGATATATGTTTTTACCCAAAAATACCGGAAACATGAATGCCTGTATTATTATGTTATGTCTGGTGCCGAAAATCTAGCCCCTGATGCATAATGTGCCCCTTAAATAACTTGCACTGTGATTAAAATATCACACCAGTTATATAATATCCAAGTGAAGCATGCATTTGCAGGATAAGTCGTGCTGACAACGACGTTTAACGGATCGAGTAATCCTCGGGCCGTTGCAACCGGCGTCTAACGGCGCATTATAACGGCGGACTGGCCGTAACGGACGCGGTGTCCGCGTTAATTACGCCCTGTCAGCGGCAGCGCGGGTGGACCTGACCTCCCACATCTCCAAACCCTTAAATTAACACCCCACGCCCCCAAAGTAAACACTACCTGCCCTGAATGTGCGGGTGGAATGCTCCGTAATTACTCGTGCCTACTTGCGAAGTGCCAATTTCTGACTTCTGGCAAAATACGATCCTGTATTTACACTCAGCTAAAGATTAATGTTTGTCGGTTGTATTTAAATCAAATGCAAGTTAAGAACTTGAGTTCATTTTCAGATTATATTATAAAAAAAAATAATTTCTTATGTGAATAGTTTCATCTTCTTGAACATAACATATTAAAGCCTCGCTATATTTTTTAATAAATATTTTTATATTTATATAAAGGTTTAAGTCGATAATTACAACGGCAGATATTGCTAAATTTAACGGCTTCCTTCAGATCAATTCAACAAAAGTTATCATCGTAAAAATAATCATAATTATTAAAAATTAGAAAAATAGTTTATATAATAATATCGCTAGTGTTCTGGCCTTCAAAAAATATGGAAATTAGTGAATGATTGGTCTCATTTTAAAGACGATACAGCAGGTCTCGGCCAAATGATGTAACATAGAAAAATAAATTGACCACTTTTTAGAATGGAAACATCATTTTACATTAGTATAAAAATTCTGACCCAGCCACTTGATGTAAGACACTATTATATCGAAACTCCCTTCGTATATTCCTGAATCTGCAAACATGAGAATTTACAGGAGTGCATTTCAAAGATTCATAACGCAACTGATTATAAAATGTTTTCGATAAAAACAGTTTTTACTCTCTCCTGAATAATTTCAATTTTGAGGGTTACATCCATTTGCTAAAACACCTTCGATATGAAGCTTTATGTTAAGTGTCACGTTAAAGGAATGTTCTAGGTTCAAGACGTCGAAAGGGTTCACGGTTTTTAAAATATCTATCGCATTGTCAATTTGTTGTAATGTATAATTCATATTTTTAAAAAGGATTATACGTCATTTTACAATAATTTACCTTTGGAGATCAATAAGTGAATTTAAGAGACTTCTCAAGAGACAAAAGAGCCACAAAAAATACATTTAACGTGTATAGATATATATTTAATAAAATTGGTTTTCTAATCGAAGCATTCATATTACGACATACACTGATTGATAGTTTTCACACATAGTCTTTTTCATGTAATCCGTCGCCTATTCAAAATAACTTGCTTCTTAAATACTTAAGTACATGTTCAAATGATCCATTGCAAACATTGATATTATCAAACATTGTTTCCAAGTTGATGCAGTTATCTTTGCAAGATTTATTTCTTATATTGTAAATAGTCAAATCTCTAGAGAACTAATGTCGAATTTTTACTTAATTACTTTGTGAAAATAAATATGTATATTATATTATAGGAATCTTCCTTAAATTCGTTTGTGTGGATGTGTAAGTTGATTGAGTAGTTAATTGCGTAATGTAGATACATATCCATTGCGTAGGTAAGCCAAATCAAGTGGTAAATGCCTCATTCATGGTAGTAAATCGGTGGTAATGGTTAAGCCTAAGCGGATATAGTCTGGCTGATTGATGAGGTGCCCCGCCCTGCTTCCGCCTATAGCTGTAGCCGCCCACATGTTCCTGTTCAGTGACGTAGCTAAATTGTTCAATTCATATAAACGGTGATATAAAGTTTCAATCACACTTGTTTCTTCATTAGTTCTCTTCAGCAAATGCCATCTTTAAATTAAGTACTTCAATATTTAAATTAGGCTAAAAAACATCCTTTCTGGTGAGATTGGGCTGACATTAAGCCAAACATTTGGTTGCTTTTACTGTATAAGTATTGAATTTGTTCAGTGTTATAAAGCACCTTTCATCTTGAAAACATGGAATTTTATCATGATAATCTTCAAAAAGGTTTCACAAAACATACTATTCAAATGCTTTATTTTTTGTAATCAAGTCATCGTGACCTATTTGGTATATGTAAGGGTTGGCCGATTTGTCCATTTAAATAAAATTGAGAGTAAAATACTGTAAAATACTTAAACGTGATAATTTACGATATCTCTAGGTATCATTGAAAATTCTAAGACCAGCATGAGGATAATTGTAAACGAACAAGACATCCGTTCAAAAGATAGATGGAATATTCAACATTTATATTTCGATTTGCCAAGTTCATTTTAATTGTATCATGTATTTCAAAAGATATGTACGCCATTGTGTTTCACCAGTAGGATTTGTACCTAATGGTGATACATGTGAATGGTAATGGTGAGGTGTAGCCACAGACCTGTTGATGATACTCTGATTGCGGTTGATGCAACTGGTGGTTGATATAGGGAAATCATTCAATTGATGGCATATATTGTCAATACGCATGAATCTACTAATAGCTCCATTCAACAATCACATGATATACACCAAACAATCCCATTAATCGAGCAAAAATTATACATTCTTTAACATATTTACAAATAAACTTTACGTCACTATTGGCTACGATTAAGCAGAAGCTGACAATTTATAAGATGGCGACAGTGAAAAATTACAAAATACATAATATACTGTGAACTTCACAAAATCTTCGTTTTGATAAAACTCAATTTGCTTCATACTACAACCATATTTATACAATCAGGACCGTTTTTACTCATGTCAAGCATTATCATCTGATCTGTTTAGTATTTTTTAATACAATAACTTCACACCAGTATTCCCACAAGTATTGACAATTAACACCCTAAAAAGGAATTTATAACATCTGTTTATGACATTTAAATAAAAAACGAAAAGAAAAACTGCACGTCACGTTTCTTTGATATCCGAGTGTGTTATACATAATTGTTAACAATGTTTCTAATCAAATGTATTATTTGACTTCCAGGATAAATATATAAATAGCATGAGTTTATAAATATAAAAACAAACGACCTCAAACAATAAACCCTTCAAACAAATCTTAACCTACGCTTTTTTAGACTTCAGACAGGTTCCACATAAGTACATAGATTAAAATTGTGATTATAAACTGTTATTCCAGTGGGTACGTTACTATGTGTGACACAACTAGTGAACTTTGTTTGTCCTCGGTAATATCAGATATTGTGCACATACAATATTTAACAAAGAACATATTTTTATAACACGTTTGTTTGGCTGTGATAAAATTTAAAGGGAAAAGTTTATCAAGATGAAAAATCGATAAGGATCAGCTGTCTTTCTCTAATCGAACGGCGGTAAAATCTGACTACCATTATACCTGTTTTAGCTGTTATGGATTCAGTTTTATGGAAACATTTATAAAATATACGGGATATGCCAATAACGGGTTAGATAACATAAATATATCTGAAGTAGGTATTTGAGTTGTTATTTAGAAATACACTCAATGAGATATCCATATAATAAATAATTTATGGTATGTTACTTCATTCTAACAAAGAAGCATTTATTTTGTAATATTTTAAATATTAAATATGTACTTGTATGTATTATTCTGAAATAGATAATTAATACAATGCTCATTTGACAAGCTTTCGTAAAACAAAAAATGTACAGTAGAGAAGCAATAGAAAAAAATACTAGCTACTAAATATAAATGATGCGGTGTTGCAACTTATTTATTCCAAAAACAACGATAACTAATTTATGTCCAGGTATCAACCAATATTAACATCGAAAATGTTAATAAAAAAAATACTATATCGATTCCTGTCCATAGAAACATTATCAGACTTTTAGTTTCAGTTTGAGTGTTCTAAAATTCAATGTTATTTAATATTTTTATTAAAATAAATTTTTTGTTGAATTCACGAACATAAATAGATTCGTATTTGTTTTTAGATATCAAAATATGAAATAGAATTAGTTAAAAAGTCCCATCGACTAATTCAAAACAATCCGTATATTCAAAATTAACTAAATTTGAATTTTTTTAAATTTGGATTATTGAGATTTTGTACACTTCCATGTATTTTGTCACAACGACCCGGGTTGAATCTTCAGGCATTCGAGCTCACGAATGGATTCGAACCCCCGAACTGAAACCCGGGTCGTTAGTGACAAAATACATGGAAGTGTACAAAATCTCAATAATCCAAATTTGATATTGAAATTCCATCAAGCACCCTCAGTCGATGTCTTAAATTAAATTTGAATTGTTGAGAATTTGTACATTTGCATATATTTTGTTACTTACGACCCGGGTTTTGTCTTTGTCAATTCGAGTCCATTCGTGTACTCAAATGCCTGAAGATTCCGAAAGGCAAAACCTTGGTCGTTAGTAATAAAATACATGGAAATGTACAAAATCTCAACAATTCAAATGTTATATTGAAATTCCATCAAGCACCCTCAGTTGATGTCTTAAATTATATTTGTAACATTTAAAATTTAAGCTTCTCGGCTCATAGTTTGGGAGGATAAAGACGTAATGTTCTGAGTATAGTCATATTTCACTTCTAAGATGTTAACAGTCAATTCTTGATGGTAAGGCATTATATTTAAAAAAATCATATTTGTCTGGATTTGTCAAATATACATACTAAAGTGTCATTAATTACATACCAGAACATAACATATGTAATTTTTGTTAATTGTGTTCAATATAATATTAAAATAAGCTTATTCTAAGTTAATTTTTTACAGTTCTATTTGCTTAATAGTTACTTTGGTCACTGAAAATGTTCACAGTGCCAGATCTTTCTAAACATTCAATATACATCCATGGTCTTATCCCAGAATGATCAAATTATATTTAACAGCGTAGATGACGGTCGAGCTGAACGCAATAATGAATGCATATCTGATACATTTGATAGGCTATAATCGTAAAGTTTTATGGTTTTGTTTCTGTAGCAGATGCTCGGAAAACCTTTTGCGGTGAGATGTCTATTCAGTAAAAACGTTCACATATTTTGCACGTTTATCCGAATACCATTTTTGATATATTGCACATCTTCGTATAGTTCTGATATAATTTTAAACTCTAATTTTTGATAACGATAGAGAGTGTTTTATTTAATAAACAACATTATTAGTATTTCTTTATTTGCAATTTTAGTATAACAGTACAGTATATTAAAATATATCTAGTGATCTAACTAACGCCTGTCTTTTAACCTCTGTATTAATTCTAGGGATGGCTGCATGTTATAAATGATACTATCTCAATTTATTCTCTACTTATACTAACCTATTTGGAACCCCTCTCGTTATTTTTATTGCTATATTGATCTAGATAAATACTCTATTTATGAAATTTCGTTGAGCTGAAAGATTTGAATTCTGATTGTAGGTGTCCTGGAAAACAGTGTTTAATTCTTAATAAGGAATTGTTTGTCATGTGATATTCAATTTGACGAGCTTACTTTAAATTGCCCAGTCCTTCAATAACTTTTGAGAGTTACAGGACCTACTATACAATATAGTTGACCATTATTTAATTCGATTATCAAACGCTTATAGCTTAGACACTGTGTTGTCGTCAATGCATACGTTATGTTGGGTAAACAGTGTTTTCTGTTAAGTTGTACTATTTTGAAATTCATACAGATAGCTGGCGTAACTTGCTTATTGAGAGGAATTCACAAGTTTAATTATGTTTCCCTGTTCATCTATAAACTTTAGATTTTTATAGTAAATTTTAAATGTAACCAATTACAGTGCATGATGACTACAATTCTAAAAAAACTATTGCCAGAACCTGTTTTAGATACATCTTGGATACAGTCCTCATTTGGATTGAAACTTGTTTTTCATTTATCTTGGTAATTCAATCAGTAGATTCAAATAAAAAATGACACGAATAAGCTAAAAAATATAATGTGTGATATTTATTATATTTAAATATTAAATACTCATGCACACCTAACTGGTTTAGATGTATAAGTTCCAGTCAAATATAATACTTATCATTATTACTCCCAGACGGAATTTATGAAAATATTTTGATAAACTGCATAATTTTACGACGTTTCGGAAGAAGGAGATACCAAAAAATCGTAAAAATGTTTTATGCCTCATCCAAGTGCCTTATGATTTCACTTTGTTTCGATATAATAAAGATGATGCCAGATGTTTCTTTGATATTGAGCTGTAAAAAATGCCATCTTAGAACCAAGACGTAAATATACTATCATTTACTTTCACTAAATACAAACATGCTTTATATGCTTAGATCAATATTAATTAATCAATTTTTAACTGCTTTCTTAATCAATATGAGAAGACATATATATTTTTAATTAAATCATTGATTATAATACATCGTACCTGATTTGCAAAAACACAGTTATTAGCACTTTATCAAATATCAAAGACACTGATAAAAAATACATTAATGTAACATTACCCACGAGCTCATTATGAAAGAGTAAAACTCTTAAAAAACAATAACGTCCGAAAACGTGTTTATAATCTATGTAGAAAATGGATGGGTAACATAAATCAGTTACTTTCAACAAAACGAATTTATCGTTCCGTCACCGTTTTATATCTCTTAAGCTAAATACGAACTATGCACCTGGCTTAGGCAATTGGATAACCTCAGTAGTGTCCGGATCTTGACCTTCTTACAAATGGGCAGATTCCAAATTTTCGTAAGGCTGATGATGACCATTCATATTAGTTGTGTATTCTGTAATATTACAGAATTTTATTCACGTTTTGCTTAGATAACGAATTTTAAAAAATACATGTGTCGCGTATATTATGAAAAGCTATTTTCTGTATGTGTTTGTATATTATATCTTGCCAAATCTGACATACGAAAGAGCCTTAAAGAAAGACGTATTTAATTGTTTGTTTTTACGTATCTTGTATAAAGCTCTTCAGTTATTTTATAATATTAACGAAAGAGCTGATTATTCCGCTACTTATCCGTATCTTAAAAATGAATTCATCGATCGACCTAATCAAAAACAAAACAAAGCTCGCGCCTGGAGCTTATAAAAAACTGGGGTAAACTTTTCGCAGGAAAAAAAGCTCTCATCCCCTATTTATAGCGAAAAAACCTTCTCTGCACCACCCCACTTGGGTGGGGCACGCAACGGTAGGGTGAATCGGGGCAATGTAGGCACACTGCCCGGCAAATAACGGCTAAATTATTTATTCCGGGAGAGATGAGCGATAGTGGAGCCACTCGGCCGATCTCCCCGCATACACACGCCGGTTCTACCCCACTGCGTCTATATATTATATGTATTTACATCATCTACTGAGAGTTCCCCTTCTTTTTAAGTAAGAATAAGACTTGTGGGATATAGTGGCTGTATTTTCTTTTGTAATATGTAATATTATATATAGCAGTTTAATTAAAAAACGTGTCTAGTAAACAATGAAACACTTTAAACGTTCTATTAAAAAAAATTAAATTAAATAGTATATTTTTCTTGACACAAAGTAAAATTCAATCAGCAAAATTGTTACTGTTTCATTTTTCTCTATTACGAATACAGAGATTTGAAAGAGGTAGAGTGTGTAAGAATAAAAATGACATATGGCTTGCTTTATTGATATGAACCGCTTCGGTAAAGAAATCAATAATAAATAACTAATAGCTTCGTCTAAATTGTTTGGAAATAGCCACGATTATCAGTTATGAAAAATATGACAAAGAGAAAAAATCATATTGTACATATTTAGTTCCAAAATATAAGATAGAGGCCCGAATGCGTTACCATATTTACATTAAATTAATCTTTTCGAACATGTTTTTAAAATATCCTAAGAGAAACAATGTCTTCTTTTCCCAACGTTCAACTCATAACAAGTTCTGCAAAACTTATCAGACTTCAAATAGTTACGTTCACTGAAAGATACATTAAATCATTCGCTTAATGCCAGTCCACGTTAACCACCCAATAATATAATATAAAATTTAAATATCTCTACATTAACAACGGAAATGTCACATTTATTTTTTAATGGTATTTAAAAACATTTACCGTATTCTTAGTATAATTAGTCTATCGCTTGTCATCGCATTAATTCAAGCACATATTTGATAAAATTATAGTAATTCTATTAAATGTCACTTACAACCAACGTTAAGATGACCTCAATGCCCCAAGAGGACGTTGAATCTTTGATTGCAAGTGAGCGCTCAGAAAAGAGTCCTTCGTGATGTCCTTCAAAGTGTCCCCTCGTAAAAAACTTACGTATCACTTCGGTGTGCTTTGTACGGAAAGAGATTGCTTTTATTTTCTCAGTATAAAAAAATAGCCCTATGCATTTCTCTAATAAATTCCTAATATAAGGTAAATTAAAAAAAAAGCACTTTGCTTGTACAACGTCACATTATGGTGATGTTTTCATTTGAAATTTAGGTATTACAGGTGCATTAATAATATTATTAAAAAGTTTAAAGGTACGTACCTAATGTTGAAATATGTATTGTTATTGGAGGGGTCTATTATCAAAATTCATAATCTCGAGCATATGAAAAAAATGAGTTATTATTTTAATTATAAAATACATCTCTGAACTTACAAACTTCCATCTAAAATAAATACGAAAATGTTGTTCATTTTCAATACTCTCTATTGCTCTATAATTTTCTACACTAATAATCTCCATTCCAGCCAATGAGAGTGCAGTATTGTACTTTCATGGACACCACTGTTTGTTTACATATCATGGTGTAAGTGTCTGTACCACAGCTTAATTTGTATCAAACTATACATTTGTAACTGTAGGATGAAAACGGTTTTTTTGGTTTGCCTACAACAAACATTGATGGAGATTCTGAGTTATGATACTAAATTATTAATTGTATACACACACATATATATATATATATATATATATATATAGTATATCCATTAGCTTAGGATTGAATCCTGAATGACGTATGAGAATTAATTCGGAAATAGCTTACGTGTATTTTCATTACCACGTCAAGTGTGTAAAAGTAATCCAGTCTAAACAATGGATTGGGAGTGCATTATTGAGTGACCCCACCTGTCGGGGAAATAAATAATTAAGGCTTCTTCAGTCGATGGCTCAACGCGTGAAATAGACATCACCCTTTTTCCGTGTAAAATATCTGAAAACACTTAAATAAATGCCATCCGCTGGAAAATAATTGATACCCACGTAGAAAATTCACTTTAAAATTCTAAATAATTAAAACATTGCTCGCCGTGTGTTTAACTATGAGACTCTTGCCAGAGACATACAGTGACGGAAACTCGTTATAAAAGATTTTTAATAAATCAAATAGTGGTTGTTTTTAAAATAAAACATTTGAATTTCCCATAATTCATTTATTAAATTTTTAAATATTATTTACATTAAATTAATAGGCTATGAAAAATATACCTGAAAAATGAATGATCGCTATCAATATTTATGAACTTTGTTTATCTTTTAATATAGTAGAACATGTGAAGATATTTTCTTATCATGTTAAATATTAAATCCATCAAGACACAAATATGTAGATTTTTGTTTTCATTTAATCCATGCTTTTTTTTACAATTTCTACAGTGATACCTACAAACAACTCATTAATAATATATTTTTAAAAAATTTACATCTCTACTATATAGCACAAAATACATGTAGGTTTTGTGTATGTTTGTATGTCTGTCGGTCACAACAGCTCCTCTCAAACGGTGCACACTAGCGAAGTGAAATTTTCACACGTCATTTTGGTTACAATTGTTAGTTTAACTACACTATTTTCAACTCTCAACATTTAACTCTTAACCTAAAACTAAAAACGCGATATTTTTGACGTTGCAATGCTGGATAAAAAACGTAATAAAAATAGTCGCCTAGCAACAGCTCAATACTAATATATTCTGCAAATGACAGTTGAGATAGTAAAGCGAATGCAGATATTTGCGTTAAATATTGAGATTCATGTTTGTGGTTTGGTAGAGAGTGAGTTTAGTAAATTCGTACATCTTGGTGTGCATCTGGAATCGTCATCAAGAATTAGCGTATGACTATGATCATATGTTTTATTTATGGCGCTGCAAGAGCAATTATTAAATGCACATCAACAAGCTGTCTATCGAGAAGTTCTGCGACGCCATAACAAGAGTGCAAGTGACAAATTTGTCATCTTTTATTTTAGCTGGTTTCAACTCAAACATTATAATAAACTGGTGGACTACATTTTGTAGGTGTAACAAAAGAGGTACGGTTGACGGTGGTATATTCAAATTTCAACATTAACTAGCCAACGTCTAAATTTAATAACCTAATATAAGCGTTCTCCATTTTGGGGGAAGCCGGATAAAATACACTAGTCTTTCATAAAAATTGATATTTACATTTAAAAATAGAATTATTGAAATTCTTATTCATGTCATTCTCGTGTACTTAAAAATCTTACTAAAATTTCAATCGAATAACTTTTCACTAGTTTCCATACAGAAGAAATTTGTTACCTTACCTATGTAATAAAGAAAATCTTTTTACCTTGTTGGCGTGTTAAGGTTAAAACTGTACTAGTAATATTAGTTTTGGCTTAAAATTGCATCCATCCATCATTTTCGGACAAAATAAACCATTTTTGTAGATTTAGATCAATTTTGTGAAGTATTACATAATATTTTTAAACATTATCAACCTTGCTAATGGAATTATAAGAAAACGTAACATTTTGGCGGAATACTAACTAAAAACACGCATATAACAAAATTAGAAGTAGATAATATATAGAAATAGCTACAATTACTAAAATTACTATGATACGACACTGTCAGAATCAAGGATTATATTTTCTCTTCAATTATGGTCATGGCGTCGCAGTATCACCTACGCCCCTTTGATGATAGTTGACTAGTAAAGTAGGGGATGCTAGGGCCATGGGGTACAAGAGGTCACTATAAAAATAACAACAACTGCGAGGTTAACTCGACTTACCTACTACCGCATGAGACAAGAAGTGCAGTTTGGTGTAATTACGGCAGATAAATTATTCGTTTATGTTTCAATTGACCTTTTTGGATTTTTTTTTTATATAAACAGAAAATATTTTCTAAAGAAAGTTTCAAATAACGAGATTAGCAAAACCGATTTTTCGTGGTGAATACATGGTTAGTCATAGCAAAAAGGCACATCTGCATATTAATATAATATACACATGAGCATTTTTCTAATCTGACAACCAATATATTTATTGAAATCTATGTTGACTTTATATTTTTAGGATATATAGGATTTGAAAAGAATTGGATAAAATAGATAAGAAAATAAATCGATTAAAAAAATAATTATGCCAATTTTTATTTTGATGTTAATATCCGTGCTCGGGAATCAGGATTTTTTGAGAAGTGATCGTTCGTTACCACTAACTTGACAACAGCAATTGACGTTAATGCTATATAAGAGTATCGTAATTGACAAATAATATCATTTTTACTTTAACACCTAACATTTTTTATGTATTCAAAATTAAACTGACCAAGTATTTATTATTCATGGGTGTGTTTACACAGTAACACATGATTTTATCATATTAAAAGCATCATAAATATAAAACCAATTCATTTGGAAACGGGTGTTTTTAATGAAAAATCACAATCGAGGTCCACGGCGAAAAGTTTACCAAAAGTTCGATGTCCCAGCTGAACTAATTTGTCACGTGCCGTTGCCCGGATTTTTGGTCTTTTCAGCGTACAAATGAAGCCCGTGCCGTTTTCTGAGATGCATTATTAAAATTTTCCTTCAATTAAAAACGATCGCCGGTCGCTCATTTATTCGCACCCTTTTTTCTCGCAAATGAGAATATTTTACAAAGCGTTCCTTTCTGACGCCAGTATCCCCCCATTGCTTGTACACCAGTACTTGCACCTTGATTCATCGATAAGGGTAGAAAATAATTCTGTGTTAAAAAAAAGAAAAATCCATGCTTTCATAAGTCGTGTTTTATTAAAAAGCCAGAGATAGTTATTTAAATGCTTAGAGATTCGACGATTTAATATATTAATTTTATTGATAAAATCTCGAATATTGTTTTAACATTTAATAATGTTTAACATTGGATATTAAAGCAAGTTTTTAGTCATATCTATATTCTATATCAGTGCTTCTTAATCGGTGCACCGTAGGCTTGCTGCAAGTGCACCGCGGAAGTATGGTAAAAGACTAAAAAATTCGCGAAATGTTGAAAACCGAAAAAATTAATGAAAAAATCGATCGCGCGTATTACATCGCGTTGAATGGTTTTACTCTATTACTGTTGGTGATTTCAAAAAGGTTAAGGACCACAGTTCTATATCATCATCAAATACAGATCATATTTTTTTAAACGTGAAACGAAATACATTTAATGTAAAGCTTTACAGACTGATCAAATGTTTGAAAGCTAGCATTAACTCAAATGATATTCATACCAAAATCATACTTCGACATTATCAATAAAATGAATATCACAAACAAACAGATAATGTTAAAAAATAGTTCAATCAATATTTATGGTGAAGTTTGTGATCACTGTTCTGAGAGCTGTCTGTTTTGCGTGTTTTTAATGCACTTTTTTTACAGGCGAGAGAAAAGTCACACCCGATTCTTTTCTTTGGGGGATAGGTAATAATCAGCACCTCTGGTTTGCAAAAACACCTGTTGATTACATCAGCCCCCTGCAAATGTGTTGGGGAAATAGCAAAGACCCCATTACGGGTCGAAAAAGATCAAGTGCTCCTTTTGTGCTTAAGAGAGATTTATTTCATTTTTATCCTCCGCGAATAAAAAAAAATGCACAGCGTTCGTTTCTGTAGAGAATCTTCATCTTAATAACGTTCTATAACTTTAAAATCGTCTGCTCTTCTATTCAAATTGTTCGTTAAAGCTAAAAAGTTGATTGAACCTTTTCTTTTTGTCAGATGACTTTTCGTATTATTTCAATAATACCGGAAAGCTCTTCAATAACCATTTTTAGCAATTATTATTTAAAAGTAATGTATTTCCAATGAAATACGTAGAATGATAATTTTCACGAATGCTGACATTATATAAGAGGAACTCATATTACTAGATGGTACTTAGACTTGACTCAATTTTTTGATAAAATTACTTAAGAATATTTCAAAAGTAGATCATTTAAAAAAAACTAGATTATTATGTCACATAAAAAGTTGACGTAATAAAATACTAATAAAATTTTGGTATCGGCATTGCCAAATTAAAAAAATTTCAATTTGGTTTTATAGAAAGTAAATAAAAACCAGTTTAAGTAAATATATTGCTAGAAACTACTTAACTCTATCATAATAATATTGGTATATGTAAATTAGCCGACACCAACTCACTGGTGTCAATAATACGATGAAATAATTATTAAATACTACCTTATATCATCACAAACTGTAAAAACATATTATATATATACTATGTTTTCTTGTGAGTCTCACTATGTCCGCTCCCAATGTTGTACATATCAACTAATTGTAGAGCAATGTCGACAAAATGTGATGAACTTATTGTTTGATAAACTTCTTTTTAGGTTCAGATTGAATGGTCTGTAAGGTATTAAAACATAATAAACATAATTATACCATACACCGTTGGGATAAAAATACATACATCGATTGAAAAGTCAATGAAAATAAATCAATTAAATTAAAAAGCGATTCAGGGATTCGAAATCTTGACACGTCATCAATTAAGATGAAACCCCATTTGACTACTGCTTGAGACTTGATCTAGTCTTTCCAATAAAGCGCTACATTATTCATATGGGGAATTCAGAATATAATATGAAATGAATTTATTTTCATTAATCACCTTGAATAGTATTCATCTTTGTATGTAAACAAGATAGCAAATATTGTATACAATATATCGGTATATGGTCTATGGTGCATTAGTCAACGTCGTTGCGGATCTCATCGGTTCGAATCGCAGTATGGACAGTTTCATAAATTGATTTTTAATCGATTTATGGATTTCTGTCCGTAGGCATGGATGTATATGATGTCTAAAAATACCTTCTCATAAAAATACCCATCCGATTCTAAAAACGGGACGTAGTCAAACCGAATAGCTAATCAACTAATCCCGTCGTAATACTAAACGTCTATTCTTACTCTCTTCGGAAAAAAGGTTTATCAACTGAATAACAAACAGGTCACGTAGAAAAACTTCTGTTGAGATACCTCCATTAGGGTGCCGTATTCTATACATTGGAAGCGGATATGGTTTAAATATATACGGTTATAAATAATTGCACTTTGTGTTAGATAGTATTCACTTGGTACACTGGAACTTTTATTTTGATAGTTTGCACTCTGGATAATATAGTATTAACTTTTATTTTAATAGTTTCCACTTAGTCACGGATTCTTTTAACAAAGTGAGTTAAGTTGTAGTAGGTTATGTTAGGGTTGGTCTGGTTTGGTTTGTGTAATGGATAAAAACAATATAGGTGGCCTAATTTACGGTGGAAGAGTAAGTGACATTTCATTACAGCTTCGTACAACTATCGATTTTAAAGTGTGAGTTAAAACTATTTTATCTATATGAAAATATTTTTTTGTAAGTGTAATATATTTCTTCAGTGTTAAAATATGTTTTATTACGTGGGATCACTTTATTTTTAGTGAAATAATTTGTTTTTTGCGGTATGTATTTGTTATTAGCGAAAACTATTTTTACGAAAGTGAATATCATCTAAACAAAAGTGCATTTAATTTTAAGCCAAAAAATACTTATATCGGTTTATTTTTCTTCAAAAAATTTCAAAACACAATGAAATATTATTAAGTATTGCCTGTATTAGTCATACTGTAAAATACGAAGAACGAGTGAAAAATTTATCAAATCTTTTTACAACCAGCGATTGATTCTCAAAAAGATTATTTACTTTAGTATTCGACATGATGTTCCAACGCATTGAGAATGAATTATTATGCAAAATCAACGCACATCATATAACAATTTTCTACCGAGGCAACACTAGTGGTACGCGAGCAGTCTAAGCAAAACAGACGTATTTTAAATTAAAAAAACAATTTATTACGTAATGTAAATAATCGTTACTGGGCAATATACATAATGAAAAAAAACTAAATAGAATGTTTATTCCACATTTTTGATCTAAAAAAACAGGATTCTTTTTTCGATGAGAGTGGAGATAGAAGGATAGGACCAGGACAGGACTAATGGTAGCTAATCGCTTTCGCTACGTCCAATTTTTAAGGATCAGATGGGTACGAGGTGGAGGAGTTTTAGACATCGTAAACATGCATGACTACAAACAGAAATCAATAAGTTGATTGAAAGATCAATTTATGAAACTGTCCGCACAGGGGATTGAACCTAAGACATCCGTAGCCGTGCCAACGACGCAACCAACTGCGCCACGGACGCCGACATTTTTATAATAGGTTATATTGTATACAGTGCATATTATTACGCTTGTCTACCCACCCACCACTGAAGGTAAAACTTTAAATTAATTAATAAGGAATTTTACATCCAACTTTTTGTTAAAATAGTCAAAATATTCATTTTTTGGAGTCGCCTTAGTAAAATATACTTAAACTTATAAACAAAGAAGAGCTGTAGTAAGTATTCTTGTCATTTTTACGATATTAATGTTGAAGCATTTAAAAGACATACTTGTATCTATCTATTATATAGTTTTATTAATAAGAATTATTAAATACAGTTAATTGCTAATTCAGCACTATGCCCGTCATCAGAATTATCTTAGGGTGTAAAGTAATTCTTGTTGAAACTAAATATTTTATTGCACATATTTTACATGTTTTATTATACCTATATTTTTATAATGGAGTCTTGCCAAATAAACGCTTACCTTGTAAATGTTATTTTATATGTGATGTAATTTTTTTTTACTAGACTAGTTTTGTAAATTAAATTAAAAATAATATCATCGATTTGGCTAAGTTTGCCCATCAGTCAAAGATTTTCCCACTACGTGGAAAAAGGTGATGTTAAAATACCATTTTAATACTAACGCCAAATGAATATTTTTTAGTTAAGCAAAGGTATTCAGTAGCCCTTGGTGGTGAAAATATGAATGAGTGTGTAACATGCTGTCAGTTTGGAATGATGAAACACAATTTAAAAACTTTTCTTGAAATAAATTGGATAAGCTATATTTTCAATTCGTATTACTTATCTGTAAACCAAATGCTGTATATTTTTTCCCATCTCAATTATGTTCAGAATATATGAAAGCATAAATAAAAGTTACCAAGACTTTAAAATTATTTGTATTGTAGGCCAAAGTTACCCGAATTGGACGAAAATTTTGTCCATCTTGTTTTATCTATATTTATATATCAATTATAACAATGAATTGATAAGACATTAAAACTGAGCCAAAATTTCCCAGATTGACTGTAAGCTAAATATTTGTGTATTTATTGAAAGCTGTTTTATTTAAAAAATTGTATGGAAGAAAAATTATTTGTTGAAAAAATTCAGCAATAGTAGACAACCTCTGGAGAAGCCGTAGCAGAAGACGTAAAAATTTTGAAATGCGTCTTACATAAAGTGACGCGCAATAAAAAACATATCCTCACCGTCATCAACGCCCCAGCATTGGCCCTGCATCAGCCTCGGCACCAACGTGGCCCCGTTTTGTCTCTCCTCTGCACTTTGAATACAAAAGACATTCTGCTCTTTGCATAACCGACGGATGAAGCGCGGGAATAAATCAAGCGACGCCGACGGCAGTAAAATAAATACATTAGGTATAAACGAAACGGGAAAAACTGTAACAAAGCGGTTTTAAAGATTTTCCTTAGTGCTTCTTCCACATTTCAAATACACTGATTTTTCACTTTCAGGGTGTTTTTATTACGCAAAAATTATTCATTATAGCATATGCTATAGCATTTAAGTAAATACTTCTATTATTTAAGATGTTCGTACGTTAATTATTGAGAATCAAAATAGTAGACTTATTTAAAAATACTTTAAATATAGACTGATAGAAATTAATTTATATATTTGTCGACAAAATATTTAACATATAATAATTTGTAGACCTTCACAAACCTTTATTAAAGACTATATATATATATATATTGACTTTGAACTGTCTCGCGTTCTGTAGAGTGATATACACTGAAAAAATGCACTTTGTCGTTTGAACAGCCGTTATCATTTAAACAGCACATGTATTACGATATAATAAATACATTTTCATGATTTATCCCTTAGCTTTACTTAAGTTAAACAAATAAAACCGAAATAAATAAAAGAAAGAAAAACCTTTTACAAAAAAATATTGCAGAATAGTGTCAAAGCATAAACACTTAATTCTTTTTTTTGTGTTGATACAACGTAATAGCAAAACTAAGCTTAAGAGTGACAGTATTTTAATAGTTACAAGCCACATGTCAGGCTGCATCATTACAGTGTTGATTTTGACTTAAAATACCTTATTATTTTACATTATATCGATGGCCTAGTTATACATAGTGATACAGCTAGAAATAGGTAGTTTTGAGATATAGCCGATCAAAGTTTTAACTCATCTAAGCTGACTCGTAAAAAATGATGAGTTATTATTTGTGCTAGTTTTTAATTCAAATAGGTGGTTAATAGAATATAGTTTTAACGATTTGAACGATTCAGAAAAATATACTTTCACAGTACGATATTTCGATATGTATTTATATGGAAATGGGTAATTATTTAATTTTGCTGATTGTCATACGCAAATATCTGCCAATTGATAGAATACCAGTACATTTTACAAGCTGTGTTTTTGTGGAACTGTAGAATAGCGGTGTTCGAATATAATGGCTGAATTAACTCAAAACATAAAATTTTTGACATATCGTCCTATGTAACTGGACCGTCGATATTTTAGTTGAATGAATTTGCTTTTTTAGATATTAAAGGTATATAATATAATCACATACATAACAGAATTTATTTCAATACTCGAATTCGAATCTATTTCTTTGGATAAATCTGAAATGGTTATATAAATGTTGAAGGAAAAAAGTGTTGCATTTAAATCCAACATTTTTAAACACTCTGTAAATACTACATAATAATAATATTATATAAGTAAGTGGGAAGCTTTTTACAGTGTCTTGAATGAAGGGTGTTGAGTATTTTTTGATGGTAATGTATCTTTCTCCCTCGGGCGATGTCGCCAGACAAAAAAAATCACACTTTGTACACATGTGTATTATTTTTATATTATGCAGATTTTAATATTGAAACCGTTGTATCAATATGTTTATAATGGTAACCGTGAATCGCCATACTTTCTGTGATTTAAAGTAATTTTCTTTTTCATTTTTTTCGTAGCATAATTAATTTAAGAAATATGAATTTAATTCTTCCATGGAATTTCAAACACTAAATACTATTCGTTTATATTTTATAACTACTTGAATTACAATTAAGAAATATTTGTCTTTAAAACATACACATTTACCAATAGTCTATGAATGTTTTTGCTGACACAAATCATCAACGTATTTCTAATTGTGGGTCGAAATCATTATTTCTAAGAACATATAAATCTTTAAACTATCATTTTGTTTCGCAGTATTGAATAGACTGAAAATTAAATTGAGATGACTAAATATAAGATCAAAAACTACCAGAATAAATCTCTAATGTAACACAGAATATATCACAGAGAAAATGGTTATTATGTATTTACCACAAGAAGTGATCAATTGATAATACTCGTGATGAGCGAAACTGGTCGTGGTCATTATAAAAATGTGGAAGTAATAGTACGAAAAAATTGTGTTTTATTTTAAAAATATAAGAATATAATATATGATAAATGTTGATTAGTATTTGATTTAAAAAAAATTGTAACTCAGTATAACATTGAATTTAAATATTTGAACATATTGAACAGAGCTGGTGTGTGCGTTTCTTATTGACTCTTTTTTAGTATGATGAACCATTCTATATAAATTTGTTAATAAATTAATTACACAATATTTTCTATACCCTTGTTTTCATGATATCATGTATTGTAATTAAAAATATAATAATTTCAAATCTATGTACATCTATATTATTAACAATTTAATTTGATTATTTGTATTATTTCTCAATTGGGAACCTGAAAAAATAGGTTTCTTTTGCAAGTTTTATTTCATTTTAGTTATATCAGTTGACAATTCGTACCACTAACAGTTTCTAATGAGTTTGCTGCTTTTCACAAGAACCAGAATCGAAAATCGATGTCAAAGTTAAAGTCGGTCAAACTAAACGGCGGCCATGAACTTCGATGTGGATCCTCTCCCACTCCTCGTGAAGTTTTTTAGGGTACCATTAGCAAGTTGGCACAACTCCGCAATTGTGGGACTCAACTTCCAACTTCAGTTTGTCCAAGTTCCAGCGTCGCGGCGCTGAACTGGGGACGGCCGAAGAAACTTATTTATAGTCTCTGCAACAGCCTAGTCGAGTTAAAAAACTTTGCGAAATAAAAGTCCAAACTCAAACTTCGAACTTGAATAACAATATGGCCTTGAAAACAAAAGTCCACTCTGCCGCCGAGGAATGGCTTTAATGTGATAAAGTTATGAAAATGTGAAACGCGAGACGGTAAGTTGGCCGGAGTTGGTTGGCTTGCAAATTTGTTGGGCACTTGTTACTTGGAGCTGAATGAAATTCATTGATTAAATAAATAAAATACGGAGACAACTTTCTACTCGAATGTTTTATAGTTGCGCCATTTCAGAAGTTTGGCTATTCATCGAATACAGTATTTTTTCAGAAGAAAGGCTTTATGCACTTTTCGAATACGATTGATTGATTATGTTTAACAGATTACTTTATTGATATTCAGTTTGAATGTAAATTTAAATAGATTATTTTACTCAATAATTTTAACCATTCAACATAAAGTTTAATACGTACATCTGTTATATATTATTGGGAGTTTATAAACACTCAAATATAGAACGCAACTTAATTCATAAAATAAATGTCAAAAATGTAAAAAAATCTACCATCCATGTTCTCTGAGTAGAAATCTCAGTCTTTTAAGCAAAAATATATGTTTATTTATTCTTTTTAAATAAAAGAGGTTTTGGTGTTTCTTAATTATCAGTTTCAATCGATCAGAATTCATTCTCTTGAGAAAGAAGATTATATTAGTAAAAACGTACTATAAAATAAATGTAGTATTTGAAATGACAAATAACTTGGTTTATTACTAACGTAACGCGTTTCGCATCTTTAAGAAATATCTTCAGACTAACAATATTGCAAGGTTATTCATCTCTAAGGTAAACAATGATTGTAATTCTTATATTAAAAATAACGAGTGGGGTGAGTTTTATTCCATTCTACTTGACGTCGGGAAGAGGTAAGACATAAACACTGATATACTATTTAAAAAGTCAATTACTGATACTTGGAGGTGAAAAACCCAAGGAAAATAAATTTAATAATAGTAAGCCGCCTGTTCTATTTAAAATGTTATTTACTAATCCTTCATTTCTGTTAATGTTACTTTATTATTGCTTATGTCGAAATTCCTCAAAAATCGTATGCACGTTTGTTGTTGAATATTGTAAATTTCAGTTATTATTTAAAAATAATCCTAGGTTAAAATCAAGGTAAACTTTGAACAAGAAAACTTTGTAATTAAGGTTCAAAATATTCCGTGAAGTTTTCAACTCTGTTTTCTGATTGATAAGCATGAGAGAAAATTTTAAGGAGATCCACTGACCAGGAACTAAGTCCCCCGGTGGCTTGGATCAACCCTTTCATGGTCCAGGGATCAAATAGCCGAGAGCTTATTGGTTGTGTACAGAATGTTCGAATCTACGGGTGCGGGAGGTAGTTTGAAAACGTATAGAAAACTAAACACCCCGCGGCTCGTCTATACGGGCTATCTCTGTCATCTATTATTGTCTACTGCTTAGAATTAGGGTCGTATTTTGCAGTTTTAATATGAATGTTTTTAATTGAATAAAAAAACGTATTTTAAAATTTTATAGGTACCAAAACTTTTTTTGAAAAAATATGTCAAGCTTCTGACACCTGTGAAAGAACTCTATATAATTACACACCAACTCCTCTGAAAAGGAAGATTTTCTTTTGTATTTTTGTAATCCAAGCTAGTTGTCGATTGAAATTTTTATCAATTATTGTGGTTTTGAGCTGAAGGAAGAAATTATCTTCTTCCTGAATCACAACTTAGTTTAAACATATCTCTTTTTATAAAGTGTAAATGACCTACTGGCTTACTTTGATACTAAATATAAAACAGGTTTACACAACCTACATGAAGTAGTGAAACATGAAGCATCTGTCAAAAATTATCATTTTTTTAGTTAATAGTACAGTTTTATTCAGCATGTTTTGGTTTATTTATTGCTTTAACGTAGTAACTCAAATAAAATTTAAATAATTTGAAATTAAGTAATTTCACTAAATTATTTTCAAAATATTTAAAAAAAGTTGACTTCTTTACTATATTATTTAGATATTGACATTGACTGTGGAAAGGCAACATGACGTACACACACACAAGAAATTTAATGTATAGCCCACACAAAACCTGTATTAAATTGTAGACATTGTGATTATAGAAAAAAAATATTATGAAAAAAACGGAGGAAAAATACGTTCTTTTTCATTAAAACGTGTAATATATGTAAACGTGTTAATATAGTGTATTAATACGTTTTGTGTGAGTTATGCACAATATTTTTTGTTGTGGGTTACGTCCTTTTGCCTTTCTACAGTCGATATGATAATGCTTTAATGTGATGTATATTTTTATGCATTGGTGTTTTTTTTTATTATTTTAATGTAATACCTAGGAACCGATTTGAAAATTTATAATTACAATTTCTAGCTTCAAACACTGATATCTCAAACCTGTAAATTTGGATTTAATAGAATAATGAACTCATGGTGCTAATTATATTCCGAATTTTTTTTTCTTTATATTGTTTCACTCTTTTAAAATACATATTTATAACAATGTGAAGAGCGGGTCGTAAGTTTTCGGTTTTTAGTGTGAATGTAAAATGAGCTGACATTTTCGTTTCCGTGACGTGATACTTTTCCCAGCGTCAAATGAGAAAATTATCGAAAGTTTCTTGTTAAATAAGCATTATGGATATAAAGTAAATGTTTAAGATTTATCAAAGAAGCCCTCATATGCGATGAAAGCGAAGATCGTCGAAGCGATTTGATCTCAAATATAAACAAACATAATATGCGACCCAACAACCCGCATAACATTAGAATATTTTTCGAAAACAAGAACCCTTCTTCAAATGCTGACAATCAACAATCCTTTTAGGCTGTTTTCATATGAATTCAAAAATCAAAAAATCTAGTTTAACATTTCATTACACAAACAAATGATTGCTTTCAAAATATCATAATTGGTCATTTGACCAATTCAATAAGGAAAAAATTAATATTACTCTTTATTGATTGAACTAGCACTAACTCGGAAGTACAGTGTCAAATATAATGGCAATGTATTAAGTACTTTAAGAATTGTCAACTAACAAGCTAATCACAGCTTTTAAGTTGAATCATATAAGAAATAAATAAATTGTTTTTATCAAAACTCTTATAAGGAACCTTTATCCAGTAAATTCCAACTGTATCAACAATGCTATACGTAAGTTTACTTAAAACATCATTCTACCAAATAAACAACGTTTAACGTTAGTTGATATGATTATCTTTTGGTACTTTTCTGTGTATATACTAAATAGGCTATGAATAAATATACAATGTTACGTGTAAGTTATTGCAATTTTCATTAGCCCCCGTATTCATGGTGTTAACAATGAGTTACTTTAGCCTTTAAACCATTAAATTATCTGTGAAATAAGTTATACCAAAATTTTGAATTTTGCTATTTGTAAATGAAATAGTTTTACATATAATTAAAAATTAAAAATATATTCCAGCTTAAGTCTTCTTTGTAAAATTAATCATTTGAAAGCCTCGTCAATTTTACCATCGAAAAATAGAAAATTTTAATATAGTATAGTAATAATCCGGCGTCCGTGGCGCAGTTGGTAGCGTCGCTGGCTACGGTTACGGATGTCTCGGGTTCAACTCCCGGTGCGGATGGTTTTCATAGATTGATCTTTCAATCGATTTATGGATTTAGTCTGAGTCCTCCCTCCCACCCATCCCATCCTAGCGGGGCGTAGGGACAGCGATCAGCTAATCACAATTCCTGTCTTAGCCCTATCTTTCTATCCCTACTGTCTTCGAAAAAACAGAGCTTGAGCAACTGAGTAACAAGCAGTTCTCGTAGAAAAAATCCCGTTAAGATACCTCCATTAGGAGACCATATGATCCACATTGGGAGCGGACATGGAAAAAAATATAGTAATAATCCGAGATGCATGACGTACCGTATGCAACCTATATCAAACGGCATCGAAACACGTCTTGAGCTTGTTGATCTATGAAGAATTTCGATTCTTGCGTTTTTGATAATTTCGCATAGTTTAATATATATTTCAAGTTTTACACACAAAATATGACTTAAAATAATTACTAAATACTACATAAAACAATATTTCATTTTTGAAATTGTCACTTCGCTTTATAAATGCGTTTATAGGACAAAACCCACACGGTAACGAAATGTGACTGCATGAGATCCAAAGGGATTTTTCATCATGAAAACGGGAAGGTTAAATCCATTTAATTTTATTAACTGAAATTTCTTGATGAAAAGACCTTATACGGAATAAATAAAGTAAGCTGTATCAAAAATTTTCCGTAATGCAATTGAAAATTTTATTTTCTTAATATTTGTATACCGATGATTATTTCTTTAAGGAATGCTTTCTCGTCTCACTAGTTTGAAGCTCATCGTTTTCGATTCTAAAGTATTTTTCCCTTTTTCTTCGGAGACGAGTTTATAAACCTGAAATTCTCAATACTATTTACTTATGTGCTCCCAATTTTTATCTTCGTTGCCAAAATGATATCAAAAACATTCATTTTTTCTTATAGTCTGTTCTTTTCGTCAGTCATATGAGTCACCAGTTGTAAGGGTCGTATATCTGATCAATACCATATTGCCTAGAGAAGTGCAGCAACGAACCCTGGGTATTTTATTTTAGATATTAGACGAAATTAACTAGTCTACAATTAAAATATTAAGGACCATTTACAAATCAATAAATACTAATCTTAAATCTAAAATTGAACCACATCAAAACTTAAAATCTGAGAAAAATAAAATGACTTTAAAATTAAATCATAAATATTCGTTAGCCAAAATAGGAAATGGGGAATTTTAAAAGAACGTTGTGAACCACTTTTTTTTTTTTTCCATGTCCGCTCCCAATGTGGAGCATATGGTCTCCTAATGGAGGTATCTTGACAGAAGTTTTTCTACGAGAACTGCTTGTCTCTCAGTTGCTCAACCTATCTTTTCTTTTTCGAGTAAGGATAGAAGTATAGGGCTATGACAGGACTAGTGGTTAGCTAATCGCTCTCGTTACGCCCCGTGAGGATGGGATTGGTGGGAGGGAGGACTCAGACTACGAACAGAAATCCATAAATCGATTGAAAGATCAATCTATGAAAACCGTCCGCACCGGGAATTGAACCCGAGACATCCGTAACCGTAGCCAGCGACGAAACCAACTGCGACGAATTAAAACGATACTTTACCCCCAGACTTCGAGCGATTACAGCAACACGTATGAAAATATATTATTGTATTATTTCTGCATTACATGGATGTAAGGATACGAAATAAGTTTTAGGTAAGTACTCGATTTGAATATCTTACAAATATATTGAAAAACTTTTCATTCCAGGCGAATTATTTCTAATCGGTGATTTTGTACATCGTTTTAACCGCTCTTTCCTGATTCGGATGTGCACTAACTTGTTCCACTCCACTAAACTGTCACAACCTTATTTTGAAAACGTTTAAAAGTTACCAAGAATATAACATAGATGGTTCTAGATAAGGTGAATGATTCGTAACCTTTTGTAACCTTTTATTTGAACCATAGCTATTTCTTAAGTCATTAATATCAAGAAATACAGGTAGCGGCAAATGGCAAATCCGAGTATCTGCTGACAAATGAACGTTTGCATTTTGTTTCTTACAAAATTACGAATAGTTTATTTAACAACACTATTAATAAGCCAACATATCTTTATAATATATACAACCGTGCGTAATTTTTCAGATGAATTTTCAATAAAAGGCACTCAATTAAAAAGATGAAGACCTATATAATTCATTTATTTACATGTCAAAACTATCGCTAAGACCGTGAATTACGTTGACGACCGTTAGGCGACGCGGCGTAGCTCGAAAATATCAATCGTTCTCTGCCAATGGGAGTGTACTACGTGAGAGGTGACGAAAACATACGGTGCGCCAAACGCCGCCTCACGCTCGCAAAACTTCGTCCACCTAAGACGGCCCGTAATTAAATTTTCAGGATTTTACACGAGAATTTGAATGAAGCATCTTATTAGCATCTATTTAACAAGAACTGGTTGAAACCCATTCCCCAATCACTCTGCTTACGCTCAGTATCAGGATTGAAAATAAAGTTCGTGGAGAGATAAGTAAATATCACATACATTAATAAATTCAGATTTTTTTTCTATGTCCGTTCCCAATATGGAGCATATGGTCTCCTAATGCCAACCACTAGTCCTGACCTAGCCCTATCCTTCTATCCCTACTCTCTTCGAAAAAAGAGAGGTTAAGCAACTGAGTAACAAGCAGTTCTCATAGAAAAACTCTGTTAAGATTCCTCCATTAGGTGACTAATAAATTCAGATACCATAAATCGGTTTAAAAGTCAATGTATGAAATTGTTCAATCAGGTATTCAAACCCATTACTTTGCAACCGTGTAGTTTGAAGGACCAAGAGCGTTACTACTCTGTGACAAAACTTAAAAATGATGTAAATTTAAAGAAAACGTTGATATCATTGCAATGATTTCAACGATTCTAAAAATATTAAATGTATTTGTTAGAATAATAAATATTTTTTTTTATATAATTTATTTGTAAAAGTGTTCTTTGCTCACCTTTCAAAATTTCATTTTGACTTAGAATGCTAGTGAGAGCACGAGTTAAATGAAGGAGAAGTAATCTCTCCTACTTTGGTAGCACTAGTTTGTAGAACCACTGATATAAAGATGCAAATAAGAAACAGTTTTATATTATGCTTGAGAGCGTTAGCAGGCTTAATAATATACAGATCCGCAGTGTAGACGCGTAATCCTGTAATAAGAAATTTAGCAAAACCCACACCATATCAAATAAGAGATTTAACAACTGGTGGTAATTTTATCTGTTCTCACAAAATACTCTTAGATGGTGGTGTAATATATTTAGTCTATTGACAAGAATTCCGTTCAGTAACCAAACCTGGCATGGTCAATATTAAAACAGCTTAATAGCCGCATGTTTTTTTATTGAATTTAATCTAGCAGCCGGGCGATTTTGCAAAAAGTTTGCAAAAAACTGTCATTTCACTAAATTCTCTATAATTTGTAAACCAATTGAGATATCAAATTTGGATTATTGAGACTTTGTACACTTACATGTATTTTGTCACTAATGACCCGGGTTTCGCCTTTCGGCATCTCCAGGCATTCCAGCGCACGAATGGACTCGAACTGACAGACAGTAAACAGTGTCTAACGTTTATATAGAAGATACAAATACGACAAATATTATTTACGAGATAAAATATTATACGTCTAGGATCCACACTGATACCTGAGTTAACATTTCGAGAATCGCCTTAATCCTTATTTTGTAAACAACACATTAACAGAACGGCGAATTGCCGCTTTCCAACTACTGTTAGAATTACCAGTGATTTTACAATTATAATAGCATTGTGGGTTTCGACGGGATGCAATTCGACAAAATGATAAACATATACAATCATTCCACATTTAGTGACATCTGTTAGGTGTTTCAACGTATAGGATAAAGCAATGGCGAGTTTGGAAGGTTCAGCTGTTCGTTCAGAATTGGCAAAGAATTTAACTGGGCTCTATGGAGATATCTTAACTAAATTTGATTTAATGGCTTTCAGATACTTTGCCGCATAAATCAATGCCATTTGAGCAGTGGTTCTATATCTGTGGGTTGCATACTTATGTGGTGTAGTGAAAAAAACTTAAATTTACTAAAAAGTCTTTTTTTTCAATATGTAAAATCTTGCAGATGTTACAGGTCACCCCGGAGAAGGAAACGGTTATTATAATGACTCAAGCACCATAAAAAATGCCATATGGTCCATTCAATAAATCACTACGCAATGTGTAAATAATAATAACCAATTCTACGAGAGTGAAATAATAGTTTAATATTTGTTAAATAATGCGTTGATGTGTACACCACTATCTCTCGTTGACATTTGAAATCAAACTCGATTATAACCCAGTACTTTTTCAATAAAATGGAATGTATGATGAAGGACTCATATATGAGTCCACGGACAGCAAACAAAGTTCTTCAACGACTCGAAATACGAATCCGTGGCCATTAAGCTGCTAAATTTCAATATTTTCAATTTAAAATTTGAATATAAGTGTTGATGATGTCTTTTTTCTTGTGGTTTTCCAGTGTTAATAATAAATTCAAAAAATCTAACATATTGGCAACGCCCATTTTAAAAATTACTTGCAATCTTAAAAAACTGAATGTACTTCATTTAACATGAAACAGTGTTCTACCGAAGCTTCTGATCTCCAGTAAAGTTATTAAGAACATAACGTTAAACTTACTATAGTATTATATAACATAACTCTGATAGACTGCTAGTTAAGTTCGTAATTATTATGGTTTTTGTTTCGCAACTTTCAGTCTATGTTGTAAATGTTTATATATTTTCCCGAAACATATAGAGAAGAATATAATACTGTTTTTATATTACCATGTCCGCTCGCAATTTGGAGTATATGGAGAACTGCTTGTTACTCAGTTGCTCAACCTATATTTTTCGAAGAGAGTAGGGATTGAAGGATAAGGCTGGGACAGGACCAATGGTTAGCTAATCGCTTTTGTTACGTCCCGTTTCTTAGGATCGGATGGAATTCAAAGTGGAATAGTAGTTTTCAGAAACATAATCTTTTTTTATTTGTAACTCTTTGAAAACGTTATTAATTTCTCAATTTTGCCAACAAGTTGACATCAAGAATTATAAACGTTCCTATTTAAACGCATATAAAAGTATTACTACTTATTCACACTTGAAACCTTTTAATAATATACATTCCTAAGCTTCATAATTAACCTATAAAGTCATACTGATTTAATTTTTTTATTAGTTTCAGATATGTTCAAAAATAATGTAATTTTTATTAGGTTGATCTCAACGTTGGAATAAACAAAGTATTTTTCAAATCTAATTAAAGCTCTTTTAAATATATTTGGTACGAAATACAAAAAAAATCTTCCAATAAATTAACAAGTTTTGTTCATTTAATTAGTTTGTTTGTATATATTTCAAATAAAAATCGAGCAATGTAATATCTTATGAAGGAGAATCTTAGTAAAATTTAATATTCCAACACGTGTCCGTCAAGTATGATTTAATAATTTCCCTGAGCTTAAAGGCACGTGTGTCCTTCAAAGTTTTTCCAAAAAATGAACGTATCTCGTCCATAATTAAATTTAATATTTTCGAGGCGATATCTTTAAAAATATGTGCGTATTAATTCTGATAAAGTATTCAATAATTCCCAAAACAGTTATTCTGAGAAATCTGTAAGTTATATTTTCATTTTACAATTCATAATATACTTCAGAAAATCATAAAATATTATGTTTAAAAATTAACTTCGCTTAAATACATCATATGACTTCACTTTAACAACATTCAATTTTGTTATTATTCCTTCTCTTTATCCACTCTCTATTCGGATCATATTCCCACTAAATTATGCCTCTAAAGTTCTCTGTCTCAGATCAATATCTTTAAATCCTTTCTTCCCCATAAGTTTATGGTCTCGTAGCTTCCCCGAGTACATCCTATAGATGGTCACCGGCGATCATCTTCTATGATAAATGGATCTGTATACCTAGATGATTATGATTCCATTAATATGATTAAAATTATTTCAAACACAAATCTTTTGCTGATATCTGTTGAATAATAATAATAATTTAGAGGTAATTATAATTATGTACAATACATACACTAGGTATATTTATTATAAAATAAATTTGATTTCCATAGCAAAGCAAATGAATTTTAAGGTACACAACGACATCTATGATACGAAGAAGAAAAGAATCATGCTGAAACTGTGTTTGAAAAAAATATTATATATTTATACATTTAAATATATTTATTGAAATACCTTCTTCATTATTGCCAACTCATAAAATCGTATTAACAACACTTCGAGCATTCCTCCGTCAATAGTAGAAATTCAGTAACTTTTATTATAAAATGATTTTCATGTGACAGTTAAAAATGTACTTTTGTTCAAAATCGTATTATGTAGAAATACGTATTGTAGTTTTGATTACCTTTTATCAATTATTAAATAAATAATAAGTATGTACCAATATAAATAAATTAAAAGTAGCATATAAAAACAAGTAGAAACGGTGCAGACTGATTTAAAATTCTCAATTATAATTTGGTTTTACAAGCAGTAATTTATAAGTCACATTGGAATCACATTTTTACAGAATCCATAGATACATTAAACTTGAAGTTTGGTCTTTATTAGAATCTTTTATTGCATTTTAATTCTAAGATCAGTAATATATGTAAACGTTAAGTCGTTTTCAACGGAGATACGGAAATATAATAACGATCATATTTTGTTTGTTTTGGGTATGCAAATGTTTCGATTGAATATTTGATTATGATTTTTGGATCCAGTTGAACAGCAATTTGTACTTACACGCGACTAGTTTTTAAATATGTATGTACAATTTAATAAAATAATCAAAACATGATTTTCCGCCAGAAAAATGTCCGAATGAATTAATTTGACAGATAATGTCAAAAACTCTATAAGAATAAACAGTAAGATTCCTGTTTTATCTACAATATAATCGATTTCTCTTTTCTATTGGTAATGCAGAAACGTGACCCACAATAATAGTTCTCCAATAGTTTCAATTCAAAATTGGAACATCGACTGGACAAAAGAAGAGTCAGATTTAATTTGACAGCTAAGATGAAATTTTACATATTGAATTATTAACGTTTCGAAATAGTTTTGCTGTGTGAACCTAAACGATGTAACAAGTAAGTGCGTATCACTATAATAAACATAATATTATTATGTATAACCACTCGCATGTCATGCCGTAGACAGTAGTTAAATAAAAAGATATAACCTATTAGCTACCAACGACTGCGTCTACTTTCGTCGATCGTAAACTCTTATGTTACAGTGTACCACCATACATTGTTACGGGGCTGAAAGCTTTTCCATCTAATTTACCTGGGCTCTATTTCCACGCACTGAAAATCGCGGAAAGTTTTTCGCTTATGTCGTTTTTATTGCTCGACAGAAATTGATTCGGGGCATCTTATTCCGGGTGTCTCTTTCCCGATCGCATATTTGCTATGCAAATACAATGATAAATAAATGCAGGATGAGCATTTATCGCAGGATATGTTTCGAAGGTATTAAAGATTCTGCTTTATATACTTGTTTGTAGAAAATAATATTGAGGTGATTTTGCCAACGATAGAAGACTTTCCCACCAAATTACTTACCAAGAACTGATGTCTTACGCCAATTATTTATGTATACAAAAAAATATTCAACGATGAGCATCAGTCGTCTTCTTCGTCATTTTGTGTTTAGGCTTGCGTTTTGTGAGCTATTTAGTTTGCTTAACATTTAGTTTTTTATCTCACTTTATTTTTTTATCACAAAAATATATCTACCGTAGTATTGTAAAAATATTGTTATGTGAAGAAATTTGAAAATCACGTTTTCAGTGTTCGATTACCGGGCGATTGCAATCAATGATAAAATAAAAACAACATATTTAAAAAAATGGTATTACAGTTAATAACGGTCAATGCAGCAAATATGTTATTATTGCACACCAGAGGAACTCGATGACAAATAAAAATAAATGACCCGAGATCGTAAATTTTTATTTTAAAATTTCAGCACTTTGTCGGTACTTGAACGCAGACCCAACTGATGACTAGAGTAAAGCTTTTACCACTAGACCACTAGTCTCCCAGAAACATTATTTCTACATGCAAAAGCAGCTGAGCCTAAAGCTGCAAAAGCCTAAAAAGTTACATTACCGTGGTATTTTGTTGGGCATAATAAAATCGTAATATTAACTATTTATGGTGTATGACAAACTTGAAAGCTTGGTTTGGTCTGTACCCAATTCTTTTTTGTGTTTATTTAAATAAGGTTGGTATTAGATGGCTGATATATAATATAATACAATATGATTTAATTCCACTGCTGACTGCACACAAATTGAAACAAATTAAGGCCCATTCACTCAACTTTGTCACACACGTGTTTAATACAAATCTATTCATTTGACATGCAGTATGTATAGTGAGTATGTAGTTATTGCGAATCTTGTATAAAGTTTATGACTCGGAGTGATTCAATCGCACTGGCTGTTTCGACCGCCCAACTTGCGACTCACATCTCACGATACAGTTTCCGATTGGTGTGCATGGGACCACTAGTCTACTGCGGAGCAGAAATCCATCACGGAATAGTGCTCGAGTCTACAACTCCAAACTGTTTTTTGTTTTAAATATCACCACTGTCAACAAGAGCTTCTCGTTTCAACTATATTCAGGCTTTACAAATCAAATTTGGTGTTTAAGTTCACAAAAAAATAAAAATGTGTAAACGATTCATAATTTAATAAATTTATAACTGACGACAACTTCTTGTCAGTTATTTGAAAGATTGATTAATTCATTTGTTTACATTCACTAATTTAAAAAAGGTTTGAAATCCATTATTTCTCACATAAATTCAATAATAAACGTTGATCTGGCTTTTATAATAACAATACATTTAATTTAACCAGCACATATGAAATTTTACACCTCCACGTTGCACCAACGTACCCAGAATCTTCGTCGAACCACCTTTCAGTGCACGATTTGTGTGAAAATCAGGCATTGGCAAGAAGGATTTATTCATTCAGTATATTCATTATTGTGCATTGAATTCATTGTTATTAATAATTTTAAATAATGCACATCAAATAGTCATGTTCTGGTTACCATTCACAAAAATATTATATGGTACCGACCGTTGATATAAATTAATCTTTATTTTCGTTCCCGTTCCCGTTCCAGCGGGCCTTTGCAAACAAAAATGGTGCGTTTTTACCTAAACATCATATATCGGTTCACGGTTTCGAAGCCGAGTGAAAGCTTGGCGTTTGAGAGTTGGAATTCATACTTTAAAATCATAAAAAAATGTACTCTTTTTACAAGGCGAAAAAGTCACATTGTAGCTATTGCACGAGTTAGTGAGATTTAATTTTTGAAAACAAGGTCAGTCACATGATATATCTCTAAAAATTTACATTATACTTTCTAACTTGTTTAACCACTAAATATTCAGTTTTATTTTAAATAGCTATTCATTTCAAGCTGTCCATTCATTTTTTAGTTAAGAATTTTTGTATTCTTTCTACCCATAGAACACGAAAAGATTATAGTAATCATACAGCATTGTCAATTTACTACCAACTTGTGAGACTTTTTTCGGAAATAAGAGAGACGTAATTTTTGAGACTTTCTCTAGAGTTTGCACTCTTATTTAATGATAAAACAATTTGTTGTGATAGAGTATTGATTTGTTGCCGTCCACGTGCAGTCACCACAGTCCACATACCTACAACTAATTGTACATAATAACTAACATTGAACAAGATTTCGGTTTCTGTCAAAGTTTCCAAGTTTCTCTACGTCCAATGCAATGCTCTTCGTAGACTTGGAAGTTGGAGAGACGACACGACATGTTTATGGTCAATCGATGAAAAGTTGATAACCAGTCAAAATAACGAATACCACAATAAATATGAAAAAACTAATTTGAAATGATTTTAATGAATTTTGAAGATTTACATTGAATAGCTGCTCAATAAACGAACATATTTTAATCACATAATCGATGCTCAATTTATTGTTTGATATAATTGACAGTTTTTTAAAAAACTTGTTAGACAGCAGATTACTCTTTCATAACTACGAATTACTATGGGTTGTAGGTTGTAACATTAAAGAAGATTATTTTTTGAATGGGGAAAAAGCTAAACATGATTGTGAAATTTAAAAAAGAGATGTGTTCAAGTGTTATTAAATATACGTATAAAGCAAAATATCCCTTATGATCATGTAATAATAATTGGTTCAGTATTTAATGGTAGAATTTTATTACTAATACGATAAGAGTAAGATAAAATACTGCAATAAGACTATTGTGGAACCATTTTTTATCCCTAAAAATACCATCGTTATATATTTAGTTATAGTAACTTAATAATTATATATTTTATTATACTGTTAGATATATTGTTGATCGTGACAGCTCTAAGGAAGGGCATTATAAGTTGACAAAGTACAAAGAAGTAAGTTTTTGAGACCCTAAAAATATTTATAGGAGTATTGACAAGACAATACAGAACTACACATGTCTTAATTGACAATTTAAATAATTCAGTTACTGCAAGATGCAAACTTGTACATAATATATAAAATAGTTATTGTAGAGGGCTTTTGCATTAATGAGTTTATCCAGTTTACGACGAAAATTGGCAAACTTTACATTTAGGTATTAAGTTTATTTTAAATATTAAAAATGTGAATCAGTCTATCAATTATTTTCAGTATGTAGAAACAATTCTAGTTAGATCCGCTGTTAATTAGGTCTGGAATTTTAGCAATTCGACAATTTTCATAGGCTAAAGTATCTAAACCAAAAGATGTTGTATGTTTTTCATTCTATATTATAATTCTTGTAATATTAATTTATTGTAGTATTGCTGTTTTATTCGCAAACTTATAGAATCAAATTACATACGTAGAGATATTGAAAATTCACGTCGCGCGCTCTGGCAAAGTTGTCCGCTCGAAGCCGTGGCACAATATAAACCAGGAGAAAGATATTTCAGAAATCCTCCCATCCAGTCGCAGGACAAAAGACGGCCAACAATGATACAAGTCCGAGGCAAGTTCCATCAAAGCCTACCTGGCGATAACTTCGCTCGCAATACCAATGGCTAAAATGATAAGCAATGATTGTTATGCGAACTTAAATTCTCTGCGGTAGTTTAATTAGGTTATCACAAAGAAATAAAACAAGCTTAACCAAGCAGAGAAATTATAAAATCTGTATATTTATGAATCCAACACAACCGTTTGTATGTTTACAAAAATTGTAGTCGAACTGTTTAATAGTTAAAAAATTTACTATAACTAAATATTTTCACAATAACATAAATTATAGAGACTGGTCGTTCGTATATTCTTTATAGGTTCTTTTTGATGATAGATACGATAAAAAGGTAGTTTACATTTTATAGTCATTATCTTGCCATGCTTCATTTTCAAGAAGTAAATATCACAGATAAAGTGCTATAGTAGATTGGATAGAAATTATAGGATATTACATGAAATTTATTGAGTTTCAACTTTATAGTTTCATATGGAAATATTACAATTTATACCAGGCACGGGCAAACCGTGGTCTGCTGCGTATTTTTCTGCGACCCTCGATCAATATTATGTTTTTGAAAAAGATTCACGTTTTTATCTTGTAACGCCTTTTTTTCATGATAATAAATAGTACATATAAAAATGGTATTTTACTTGCGGCCCACCGCTCATTTTGAATTCCTGAATTTGGCTCTTCATCCAAAAAGTTTACCCCCTCCCCCTTATTTATACAATACGAATAAATCGATAAAAATTTTAATGATGATCAATGTTTCTCTTTCTGTATAAAAGATTGATTATAAAAGAGTAGTTGGCTAAAATTCAATTCTCGAAATTCTGCTCAATACTTCAATAACACAAACATAATATCGATGGCCTAGTTCCAGAGTGATACAACTAGAAATTGGTAGTTTTGAGATATAGCCGATCAAAGTTTTGACTGAATCTAAACTGACTCGTAAAAAGTGATGTCTTTTTGTTTGTACTACTTTTTTATTCAAATATGTGGTCAATAGCTTATAGTTTTAGGATTAAATGTTGTTTCTTTATGGAACACCACGATTCACAAAAATGTATTTCCGCAATGCAATATTTCGATATGTATTTTCATGAATCTGAGAAATTATTTAATTTTGCTGATTTCCGTATGTAAATATCTACCCTTTGAGAGAAAACCTGTACATTTTACAAGCTGTACTTTTGTGAAACTGTAGAAGAGCGGTGTTTGAATATAATGGCTAACTTAACTCAAAACATCAAATATTTTACTTATCGTCATATGAAACTAAGCCATCGATATTATGTTTGGATAATAAACGCATTTCCAGAAAAACAAGGACAACTGACTCACTATATTCAAACCAAAGGGAAATAGGCACCTAGTTGTGCTACATAGCAACGTTATCGGGTAGTTTGGTCGAGAGGACATAAGAAACTGATAATTTGACATTGAAAAGCTAGTTGTAACTAGAAGTTGGGATAGTATTGATTCAGTAAAGTTACTAACTTACTTCTGCTTAATAAAACAGTCTATAATCTGACCTTTTTAATCAGAATTGTCGGTTGGAACAATTTGATTTTTCCGGCAACATTTTTGTCCATTTATAAATTCTCTGTTAAACTAGCATAATTATATCTCATTCTACTAGCTGACAAGTTGCAGTTTTTCAAGTATTAAATATTTGCCGGGTTCGTAATCGAGTGGTCGATGTCATAGATTTCGTTTGCGGTGCTCAAGGTTTCGAGTACTAGTGCGGAAAGATTTTTCAAAAGATTTATGGGTATCAGTTCACAGGCAAGGATGTCTGTAATGTCGAAAATTTCTTAGCATCAATACGATCCTAAAAAACGGGACATAACGATTATTTATCACTATCCTAGCCCTTTACTTCTATCCATACATTCTTCGAAAAAGAGACGTTGAGCAACTAAGTTACAACAGTTATTGTAGAAAAATTTCTGTTGAGATAAATTCCATTATGAATCCATATGCTCCACATTAGGAGCGGACATGGTTAAAAAATATATTAGAGTCTTACCTAACCGTTTTTATCTACGACAGTAAGATAAACTTGTAAAAGTTGAATAAATCAATTAAATAAGTTATTTGGAGAGTAATAGGTAATCACCTGTATGCTATTTTAATGTTTGATTTTAAGAGTTGGACCCCAGAACTTCATTTACTGCTGCACTAAAGCAGACTGACTTCATGGTGTAAGTGTAAGAAGTATAGATGAGCTGGATAAAAAATATCAATCGCCATTTTTACATTTGTTGACGTTATTATGTGCTTTAAATTACAATCTACTATGTTTACAACAGTGTTTTGGTAACAATTAAAATTTTGTTCGTCAAAATGACGTAAAATATTTTACAAAAACAACGATTTAGCTCACCTATACATCTTACACTACGGACTGATAGAATAATAGTGGCGAAACGTTGCGGCAAGTCAATGTGTTTCGTAATTATTTCTGGAGTATGATGCAATATTTTTGTCAATTAATATACAAATACATACACTCTTGTCTAACATACAATGGTGGAATTTTAAAGGCATTGGGTACTTCCAAAAATGTCATTGAGAGTCATGACACCGCAACAAGCCGCGTGCTAATTAAACGCATCGCGAGTAGTTTCCCGCTGGGGCGATGCCTGCGTTCCAATGGTTGGTTGTTATTGTTAGCCGGGCATAAGTAATGCAAATACCGTGTATACAGGGTAGTCAGGGGAAGCCGTGGAAAGCGAAGTAGGCTGATAATTCGTGGGAGAGATCAGTGGAGTGCTCAATTCACACTAAAGCTTTTCCTGATTTATTGCACATATTTTTGGATATTGCAAACATTGAAATGCAAAAAAAAACAGTTTTTTCTGAAATTATTCTTGCATGAAGAATTAATCTTTCCGTTTTCATGCTAAAAGAATCCCTTCAGATCTCATGCAGTCACATTGCGTTACCGTGTGGGTTTTGTCATATAAACGCATTTATAAGGCGAAATGACAATTTCAAAAACTGAAGTATGGTTTTATGTTGTATTAAGTAATTAATATCATATTTTGTGTGTAAAACCTGAAATACTATGCAAAATTCGAAAGAATCGAAATTCTTCATAGTAGAACAGGCACGAGACTTGTTTCGTGCCGTTTGAAACAAAACGGTTGCATACAGTACGGTCATGCAAAACACAATTTGTTTTGTACTACTTCATGATCAGGACCGATTTCACTCATCGCAGGAAATATCAAGTTATGAAATACAAATCGTAGCAAGGATATTTGTATAAAATTGAATGTTAATAATATCAAAGTATATCAAACAATTGATTCAAGAAGGATAACAAGAATTCACAAGTTATCAAACAAATTGTATATACCTAAACGAAATTTAATAGTCTACTATTAAAATGTTAAGGACCTCTTTCGAATCAATAAATATTAATTTGGAATCAGAAATTAAGCCACATTAAAAGTAAATTTTATTTTTTAAATATAATGCCTTTCCACCAATAATTAACAGTTAACAGCACCTTAAAAGTGATTTTTGTAATCCTTGTAAATAGGCTATTTATTATATTATTTTGAATATTATTTTATACTAGCAGGAAAAAATACTGTCTAGTGGACATACCGGGATAACTTTAACGCTGTTCATTTGTGCTCATTAATATAAGTAATAGTTAAGTATTTTTTAGAGCAATTTATATTTATTAAACTTAAACGTCTGCGATTCCGGCTGGATTTTGAATTAATTTCGAGTTTGGTATCGTTATCTCTTAACCTGTTATTTTATATTATTAATCGTGATCCTCTTCTGCGTATGCCACTGAGCAAAGCCCGCTTAGAAAAGCAATGGTGACGTTGGCACATACTGCAGAATACTGTAACCATTATTGTTTGTGTCATAATCTTACGATCATGAAAAATAACAATCTACTAGAATGGTTTTTCATCCAAATATGGTGTCATTTAATAAGCACAAATAAAACAATACTCGTTTGGACAATTCACCGTGACAGTTCCACAAATTCCATTAATTATATTTCAGTATATAGTATGTATTCAAGCATCTCTGTTTATAATAAGGTACATAAAATAATTGTGTTATTATGTTACATAGCTCATCATCTCAGAATCATCATGTTACACAGTTTTCATAGCTCAGAATCATCTCCGCCAGTGCTTATTTTTATCAAATCGAGAAAACTCGTTTTCATGCTACAGTTACAAATGCACAGTTTGGTAAAAATAAAACTATGGAACAGACGCTTACATCATGATATTTAAACAAATACTAGTGGCCATGACTGTACAATATAAACATTCTCATTGGCTCTGGAATGGAGATTATTAGTTTATAAAATTATAGGGCATTAGAGTATATAAGTATTGAAAATGTACAACATTTTTTTTCAGAGTTTGTAAGTTTATAAAGATATTTTATAATTTAAATGGTAGGTGCGAACACGACGAACAATGCTGCATCCATAACTCATTTTTGTACATGCTGGAGATTAGGAGTTATGATAGAAATAAATATATATTAAATAATATACACCAACGTAACATACAACGTGAGCAAATATCTTAAATTGAAGGGAAGGGAGAGAAAATGAAGGAACTTGAAGGTGTACTATCATCAATTTTGAGCAAAATAAATCTACAAATCCTGCCACAAAAACTATAAAAAGACATCGTAACGACAATAATTTTCAAGGTGGAAAAAGTGCTTTTAATAATTTTTACCTGGTTATAAAACAGAAAGTTTTTATTCCGTCTACATGTTAAAATGACGTCTCTACTAACGTATATCTTATCAATAAATCGGGGCATAATTATGAGTAAAATTTTAAGCGAAAATATTATCTATATATTCAGTTGAAATCTTTTTGGAGTTGATGAGGAATGTATTATTTATTTTGAAATTTTCATCAGTGGTGTGGCACGCAGAACAGATACAAATCTCTGAAATCCATAGACTCCAGCCATTTTCGTGTGGGTATTAGACAAAGAAACTATTGCCCCAACCAATGACGAAGTCAGGTAGCGTATTACTATTATGGTATGTATACCTAGAACCTTTTCAGTTCCACAACTTTTATTACCGTCGAAATAGCATTAGGTATATCAATTTAATACTGATCGATGGAAATATTTACTTTCATTCAATTTGCATGTAAAATCATGCTGCTATTGAAACATAAAGCAATCCCATTATAGGCACGCAGAAAATAAATAGAATGCTCATCCAAATTTATCCACTGTTACTAAAAGCAAAAAAAAAAGCAAGCGGCTCAAAGGTATCTAGTAAAAGTCGTTCCGGCTACGGCATACATATTTACGATAGGCTGAACCCAAATAAAAGTTTGTAGGTAGAAATAAGGCTGCAGCTCCCCTGCTCTCGCTAACTACTTGCCAAACTTTTTTATCTCTCGCCGTGACGCCAACTGTTCCGACGGGCGTCGCCGGAGCAAACTTTTCCCAGTTATTGACGTGCGTCGGAAGGGTAATATAACGTATACGCATCTTTTACGTTGTTTTTTTTAGGCATCTATATCGACCTCTTGAGAATATGTACATAAAAAATATATTTTGTGTCTTATACATAGTTTCTTTTGCAGGATTCTGACATTGAAATATTTTTACCTTCATTACAGATAAACGCCAACATTTTTTACCACAAAACAGGCAGAAAAATACTTTAGAACAAAACAACATTAAAAATCGTCAACAATATTGCTTTCAATAACAATAGGCGCGAGTGAGTTAATACAAATACTATTCAATAAGTTTTTAAAATATAATGATTTTATCTTATACTTATTCCATAGACTCGGTATACAAGTATTATAAAAAATCTAAGTCGTATAAAATGCTGAACAAATATTACACAAATGTAATGTATGTATCATATCTTTTCTCTCGTCTCATGCTTTGATGAAGCATCGATAAAGCGTTAAAGGATAAATAAAATGAACACATTTAGTTTTGTTACTATATTCCCAGTGTGTCAGTCCATCATAAATGTTTAAATTAACTAATACTTTCATTAATCAATTGGATATATAAGTAAATATTTCGCTGTTTGTTACTTGGTTAAGTTAACTTACTTATATTATGGTATGTTTTTTTTTCTTACAACTGTTTTTTGTTTTTGTTTTATAAATTGATATGTTTATATGGTATGTTTTCATCGTTTACTTTCCATTCACACTTGTATGCTTTAAATATTTATTATCTGTATTTCGGTAGGTACCAATTGAGTCATTCTCCGAGACACCTATTCAAATATCATATTCCACAAATTCTAATAGCAGATATTATTAATTGGCAAAGCCACGAATCGTTTCGGTGAAAATCACATACGCAAGCCGGCAAACTGAACTGGCAACACCAGCAGCGTGACATTTCACACCCTTCCAACCTTTGATTCTTAACAAATGAAACAATCGCTTTTGTAGAACCCGTCTACTGGCTGCCGGCATAGACTGGGGCCAGCTTTGTTCTCGTAGAGGTACGTTGCGTTGGCGACCGCGACATGGAGTTGTCCACGACTCACAAACGACGTCAGCCTCTACGAACCCTACGATGCGACATGCGATCTAGTTACGTGATAAAAGTAGGATATTTTCGATAACTACACAACGTTGTTATTTTGATCGAGAACATGACGATTCTGTAAAAAAAAACCTAAACCACACACGCACAGAACTTGTATTTTTCAAATAAAATATCGATAAAAATAAGAATAAGGAAAATATTTATACCACCAAAACAGTTATTATTCAATGCACTAAATTTAAAGTATATCTTACGAATAGCCCAGACCGGTATGTAGGCGTAGATGTAGACGTTTTATTATTGTCACATACACATGTAGGTATGAAATTTTCTCAAGACCTAAGCGTCCGCTGAGTATATAAACAACTGTGTGTAACATTTGCCGCGTGACTCAAAATCCGAGGCAAACAAACAACAATCAGTCCATCTGTATGAAAACTAAAGAACAGCTACTTTAGACATTCAGTATTTCATTTTTTATACCGTCATCTATGAGGGCGCTCCCACTTGTATTGTAATATTATCAATATGCATGTGGCTATATGCTCCCAATTCGGGGTAGCGTCCGAAAAAATCTTATTACTATTGCAAAAAGTAGGTAACTACAATAATATTACTATCGAGACGGATAACTGAAATACTTGCAATTCGGGTCGAATAATAGTTTCGCCAATGGTTACAATCAGGCACGTAGCCAGGATACGTTCAAATGAGCTTTAGCTAGATGCATTTGAAAATTTGCACATTAAAATGTAATGAAATAGTCAATTACATACCTTAATAAATAATTATTTACAAATTTAACCTAATTACAAGTTTTAGTCCGAGATGAATTGCTGTCGTCAATGGGGAGGTTTGTCCCCACAGATTCTACTCCTCTGCGTGCCTGGTGACAATCACGAATACGACTAGCGTAGACATGCAATTTAGTACGATCTATGCTATTTGTCATTAGTGCTCTTCCTATTATTGGAAACCAGGTTTATAACAAGCTTCGCCATTCCAATTGTGTATATTGACACCCCACTTTCAAATATTGCAGAATATCTGTGCCTACAAATTGAATTAATTAAATATAATGTACTTACCTACTGACAGCCGTTACTTCGAAGAAAATAAATCACAAAACTTCATTTCTAAACTGTAGCGTTGGAAGTGTACATTCGCTTTGTCATACCCGATTCCAATGAAAATAATATCAAGAATGTAAAGCGAGACAACAATATAATATGTAATATTATGCAAATTTAACTATTGAGAGCTTCTTGAACGTATTTTGTAAAACATATTTACACACTGTTATTTTTACATTTACTACATAAGAACTATGTTTTTTCATACTCAAACTCATGAAAACAAAATTGGTATATGTAAATAATATTATTGACGGCGCTTTATGGAATTTCAATATCAAATTTGAATTATTCAAATTTTGCACATTTCCATGTATTTCGTCACTAACGACCCGGATTTCGCCTTACGGCATCTTTGTGTACTCGATTGCCTGAAGATACTGGAAGGTAAATCCCGAGAAGTTAGTTACAAAATACATGTTTTAATGATTTGAACAATTTACATTTGATATTGAAATTCATCTATCTTATATTAAATATATAATAGCCAAGACCTCTTTGTAAACGTTTTATTATTATCACGTATCACATATCACATGTAGGTATAAAATTTTCTCATGGCCTAAGCGTTCGCGTGTACATATAAAATAAAATGTTATGTAATGCACACACAATTCCAATGTTAGTTCACTACTTTAGACTTTCAATTTCAATACCGTCACCTATGACGGGTACGGTTATACTGGTATTAACATAAAGCAACATTTTACAATTATTATTTCTACAAAATATGAAATATAACTATGTACTTAATTATTGTTACAATGGCTTAATTTATTGTTTTCACTAAAATCTCATTGCGTAATAATTACGTTACAGTGTGCGGAGTTTTTCGTTAATTTTCACTTTAGGGCGTCAATAATTACATTGTATTTACATAAATAGATGTAGGTTTTTCTATATGAAATTTATGATTGGCTCCCATTTGTTTTGTTAGTATTTTTCTACTTCCATGAATACGCAGATAAAATTTTAATTAATTTATTATGTTCAGAATAGTCCAACTGCCTCAATGGATGCAATTTGCAATTTAATGCGACATCATATTTTTTTAGTTGTTAGACTCCTAGTTGATCTTAATCGCTCTTGATACGCCCTGTTTTTGGGATCGGATGAGTGATATGGAGTTTTAGATATCACAAACGTCCATACTTTCCGACATAAATCGATTGGATAAATCAATTTTGAATCTGTCCATACTTGGATTCGAACCTATGAGCACAGTATGAGATACCAACGACGTTGACCACTTGTCCAAGCACCTGGCAAATATTTTATACCTGACACAAAAATTAATGCAGAGCGTATTGTAACAAACAAATATTTACCATACTTACACATTCTCATACAGTTTTCTAGAATATTGTTTTTTTATCTGTGGAATCTATATAATAATTACATTAATTTATTGCCACTAATGAAAAAAAGGAAAATTTGCAAAAATATGTACTGCTAGTCTAAATGAATAATTCACATACCTTATAGCATTCAAAAACAATATATACCTACAGATCATTAAAATATTCAAGGAGGGGTATTAATCAACCAAAAATGAGTGTCTTATAACACAATGTGAAATGCTTGGTAATTTGTTATCTAAATTAACTGACAGTATTAGCAGTTATTGTCAGTTAATTTTATATATCTAGATACATTTAGAGATAACCATAGAGCACAGAGATATGGTCAGTATAACGAATGGGTATTAACTGCAGTGCAGTTTTTTTCCGAAAATTCAGGGATAATCCAATGAAGTTCGTTTTCAAGTTAATCTCCAACTCAGTTTATTTTCTCCCATCACACTGAACAGTGTTCCCAACATTTACTTATAAACATGTTTTTCTAAAAGCGTATCTCATAAAGTAAACGATTTGGAATTTAAGTACTCCAAAGAATGATACCTGCAGATTATACATATGTTGCTCTGCAATCCACGCATGACAATAAAGTGAGCTATTTTCAACTGTAATTACTCACAATGATACAATACTTTTTCCTTAGAACTGTTATTTGGGTCCACGGTAATATATATTATTATAAATGACAATGTATATTTTCTATGTCCTGTGCATTGTTGTAGACCATATGGGCAACCCCTGGCCCTCTACTACTTCTCTCCCGGCCCCTGAACCATCTTCCCAAAGTAAGTGGACAACGATTCTATGCGATAATCCCTATGCAATAACATCAATATTTATAGTTTCGTAGTTCAAGTAAAAGGCCTATCTACTAATTTTTTTAATATTACATAAACAATTGAAATAATAAGTAGCAAATTACTTCAATTTGTAATAGATTTTAATATTAATTTATTTTATTTAATAACTTAGTCTGGCCCCTGACTCGGACTCGCAATGATAATTTTTGCCCCAGACCTAGGAGCTTGCCCAGATTTGCAGTAGACTAATCATGAACAGTTGTAGCCGTGGACATAATGCATAGTATTTAATGCCAACTCACAAAATTCGGTCGATGAAGTCAGCAGCCATCATTCCTTTTGTCTTAGTCATTACATTATTTTTAACCCAGCTACCTTCAAACTAATGAGCCTCATTGTAATCCATTATATAAATATTATGCTATAATTATGTACTCCAGTCTGAGTATGAATAAAATTAATTTACTACGAAGATCACTGATGTATCAGCTCCCAGTAAGTGATGGTGAACTACTTATGCTGGGGTATGAAGTCATTCATGTTACTTTAAAAGATTAAGTTCATATAGATATCTGAACTTCTGGAGACATGCGCACAGATGACCCAGTCAGTTCCAACGTCTTTCCAGGACCACTGACGTAACAGGGTGCTCTGCTTGGTCTATTGCCTAATCGCGGAGTTCCTCACAAAATCAAACCACCTCAATACCCAACGAAAGCATCTATTCTCGAAACTCAGTATACGATTTTTCCGAGTCTTCAGCAGGTGTCATGATTCACTACCGTAAAGCAGCACTGGTAGAATGCAAGCGTTGAACAAATGGCATTTGGTTTTAGCCGTGTACAGCTGTGTGTTCCATATAATCCGCAGTAAAATGTGGCTCTAGCCATTTCTAGGTGAGTAGCGAGTGATGTTGGTAAAAGGAAATATAAATAAAACACGAGTTCACTAAGTTTAATTATATTCTTATATGAAACCACCATAGTATACATTGTAAAGTCACATCTCGTCATATTATATGATAGTTCAAATTCTTAAATGCATTCAAATCTGATGAAGTATTGGCCCAATATTAAACATAGGCTCTCCAACTATTTAGGCAACCTCTGAACTTTACGTCTTAAGAAACATGGATGTCGTAAACATAGAAGTGCGATAAAATTCAATGCTTAACCTTATCAGTGCAAATTTTAAATATTTCTTGTCCAAATAAATTTTGTGAAAATATTTACTACAAACAAATCGATCTTCATGTCATTCTCGGAATAAAAAAGGCAATATAAATAAAAGCATGAACCGATAATGAAATTAACTTCGTATTGTTACGAAAACACTAATGATGTCTGGTAATGTGTCATGTCATATAATGCGTATGAAAAATAACAAAAATAAAAAACGAAAAATTATACTAATCCACCTGATTTGAAATTGTATAATAAATCTAAATATATATATAATTCTTATATTTAATAAAAAATGCTTAGGTACACACAATTGGGAGACCATTATAAATCATTCGAAAAAATGTAAAAAAACGTAGCTGATAAATTGCCTTACACGTAATAATATAATATATTTACTATACCTATTGAAAATTACATCTAAATATAATTAAGACTAATCTAGATTATTACGATGTAATAAAAAATGTTATTTATTACCGTTTTAATAATAATTATATAAGCTCTTATTTTTCAAAGTTCAAAATACTGGTTTGGATCAATAATTATTTTCATTCTGATATGGCATTCACCCCGAAAAATTCATCTACTGACACACTTGTACTAAATTGAAACGGAGCCCCAGCCTGAAAGTTTATATCTCAATGGTAATATTTTGTGAAACGTACTGTTGTGATGATCTACCACTCTGAAGTTTTCAGTCTAAAAACATCATTACGTCTAATAATAATAATTCTCACTAAATACAATTATTTTAATTATACTTTTACACTCCCTAAGTAAGACAATTGATTTCAATAGTAGACTTCAATGAACCTATGACGGCATTCTGAACCCGGTTTTTAAGGATAAACAATTCCATCGAGAATATTATATCTATTAAAACTGCGTTCAGAAATCAGAAAGAGAAATCGTGTAAATAAAATAGAAGTCAACCAATTAAGTGGCCTGTCACGTAGAATAAAAAACATCTAAACACTTTCAAACACGGTAAAAAAAAATGTTATTTTAGCTGCATTGTTTCTTATAATTCGGGAAAATCACTAATGTTTCCAACATTCCTTGCTTTTACGATATTATAAAAACCCTTTATAGTACCTAACTGCAGATTTGGAAAAAGTCTCGACAACTCAGGCAAGCCAAATACACTTATTTTATATTTTAAGTACTGAAACATACGGTAACCCATGAGTCACTAACTGAAAAATAACTGAACAAAAAACGGCATTTTTCTCAAATATAATTCATTACCCTGTGAAATATTGAACATTTTCAATAATCAAATTAAACATACAAGGGAGAAATACATTGTATGTTTTGATACACATTCAAAAATAAAAGCGTACAATGTCACATTGAGGTAATAAAAAATTTCCATCAGGTAAAATTAATTTAGTGTGGGCAGTAAAAAAATATCAAGCTACTATTACTTGTAAAAATCTGAATAAAATTGCTGAGACATAATAAAATTAATAAGCATCCGCATGGCTAGGTGGTGGTGTACACTTGAAAAATATTATTGAACTTCGTTAAAATAACAATAAAACAGAAAAAAAATATCACAAAACAATATTGTAAAAGGGAATAGGCGGGTAGGAGTCGAGGGATTGAAGGTTAGGTTATTCAAAGGTCAGTGTCGTACCAAGCGGCCACTTGATTGTTATCTTGTGGAGGATCGGGAAAAGAAATCTCAGCTCCGCCCTCTTCTCCTCCTACTTCCATATCCATTCCGAATCCACCCCCTCCGCTTCCGATCTCCAAGCCTTGCATCGAATCTATTGGTATCTGATCATATCCTGCAGCCAAACAATGCAAATTACAAATACGACGAGATGAATTCTATCAATGCATATTTGAAACCTCTAACAAAAGGTCAATCTTGAATTGAGTTTAGAATTTATGAGAATTAGGTACAAAAATTTTGCTACTTAGCAGTGAAACTATACCACCATATCAAAACATTCTTTAATACTCAAGTAGTCTAAAAGACTTTTTGGAAAAAAACATAAAAGTTATCTTTACTTAGACAGGATGGGATCAGGACAAGTATGACTTGTACTAGGCTATTAATATCAGTATTGTCTTTTAAATTTAAGTGTGAAGCTTAAAAATCACTACCATTCAAAACGAATAAACATCAACAATAGCCAATAATCAAAAAATTCCACAGCATTAAATATCAGAAAATACTGTCATTAATTCATAAATCAAGTGATAATACATAGAATTGCAAACATTCTAATTCAGTGTTGGTTAAAAACGTGTTAATGTACACAGTATGTTTTTTTAATATAATAGATAAACCAAAAATATTTACAAGAGGAAACTGATTTAGCTCTAAGCGACTATTTGGTAAAACAGTTTTTCACATTCCTCAATCACATTCTTAAAACAGAATGTATCAGCGTTATTGATGTAAGTACAACAAAATCACATCACTAAACCTAGCCACAAAACAAGTATATCTATCTGGAGTCTCACTGAATTTGTTGCTAATTTTATGTTTATTTGAATAAAAAGTAATGACTGATTACATATTATACAATGCCTTTTTTCCTACATATAAAATAATTATACTTCTTGGTAATGCATATTTACAGCAACATTCAAGATAACTTGACATAACTTGTGCATAGGGTCATATGGTGGAAACTATAAAAACACAGTTCAATGACAACTAATAAAATTTAAGGTATTATCTGTCAATCTGAAAGGCACATTTATAAAAATAAAACACAATTCTTTGTACTACTTCCTCAAGTTTATGTAAAAATCAGGACCGGTTTCAGCCATTGACAGCAATTTCAACTGAAGCACCAGATGAGTAAAACCGGTCAGTATTGTTATATTAAATTTAGGAATCAGTACAAAAAAATGTTTTTTTATTTTCTATTACGATAACTAGTAAAACAATTGTTCATTTTGTAAGGTTCTGGCTTTACATATTCCTTCATGAACTCATGAAAATTGAAATTATATCAGCAAAAGCAACTTGATAATCTCACAACTTTTCGTGGTTTTTCCATATGATTTCAAATATCAAAAAATAACGAGCTTTTAAAATTGACAGAATTTTAATGAGATGATAAAGCAGTAAGAAAATATACGAACAAATTAGATGAATTATTTTCTTTAATGTATGAAATTCATTCACCAGAGATATGTTAGTATGTTTTGTTATATAATATTATACTATACAATATAATATGATAATAAAAGGCATGCAAAAGCCATTACTGTGAAACTAAATATGTCTTATACAATACATTGTAAGTGGAGTTAAATCACCTGTCATTATTTAGTGATACATGGGTCCCTGGTTAAGCTGCGTGAAAAGATCAAAATAAGAAATGTTATTTATAAATCTAGCTATAAGGTCAGCCACCAATGGAAAGTGCCACATCCGCCCAAAACCTTTACAAATTCACATTACATGTCTTATTGCTGCAGTTCTGATGGATACTAGTAAAACAAATTAAGTATACACAATCATAGTATGCAGAGCAAATTAGCTTCAATAAAGTGACAAATTGGCTCAGATAGTAACTGTAGACTTTGCAATACGTAAGAATGTGTTAAATATTTTGATCATGTTTTATTTTTTATGAATAAAAGTGGTATTGATAAAAAACAGTTATTTTTCTACATCCAGGTTAGTGTTAGATTTAAAAAAAGGCAAAATATAGGTGCATTTTTTTTTTTTTTTTTTTTTTTTTCCATGTCCGCTCCCAATGTGGAGCATATGGTCTCCTAATGGAGGTATCTTGACAGAATTTTTCTACGAGAACTGCTTGTCACTCAGTTGCTCAACCTCTCTTTTCATTTTCGAAGAGAGTAGGGATAGAAGGATAGGATATGACAGGACTAGTGGTTAATGAATAAAAGTGGGAGGGAGGACTCAGACTACGAACAGAAATTCATAAATCGATTGAAAGATCAATCTATGAAAACCGTCCGCAGGTTGAACCCGTGACATTAGATTTAAAGGCAAAATAAACAGGTGCATTTTAGTGAAACTTAATCTCCTAAGTATTTAATCTATGGTCTTCAGCAATGTTTACCCAGGACCATCAGAGAAAATAGTTGCAAGCAGTAAACATCCCTAATTGTTTGATAGACAATACTATGTATTCTTCATTGCCCTGTATGTTGTCTAAATCTTATAATTATTGTAGTATCTTCTACTCGAGTTGTGTGAACATTTATTAAAATCTTATGAAAAGTAATTCTTGTGAGAAATATTTTACTTTTGAAATTTCAACTTTGGAGCCATTCCAAGTAACACTTTTAATTATGTTTACATTGTGAACAACCTTGGATTATAAAATGATTTATGTTTATTGCAAGTGATTGATATTATTACTTTAAAGTGTATATCTTACGAAATTACTTGGTCATTTTTATGAAATATTTTACTGTCAAGTGCATTTAAACATGCCCTAATACCAACCAATTGATGATATTTATGATCAAGTCACTATTGAACTTAATTAACCACTGCATTACAGGAAACCGTATGAACCATACCCAGTTTTTTTAAGTACCCTTGACCTAGTTAACAAATACAGTAGATAATAAAATTGATATAATACTGAAATAAATAAAAACAATATTAATCATACATTTTCCAAAATATTAACTTAACACCCAACTGGAAAAACACAAAACGGATCATGATGATACAAATGTGATACAGCAGCTGATGATTTACTGAAGATATGAACACTACAGATGGTTCGCTAATTGAACTGAAAATTGTTATCAACAAAGAATTTTTCAAATCAATTCAATTTGCTATTACTAAACACAGAAAGCATGATTAAAATATTTAGATTAAAAACCTGAAAAAAATACAGCATTATTTCTAAAATGAGATGTATTAAATTGTTTAGTATTAAAGATTAAATTCAGGATTTGACAGATTTTATAATACCTAATGGATATACCACAGTATATTATTTGGATCATATAAAATGTTCAATTCAATAAACACCAACTGATTGACACCGTGTTTAAAAATTTGTTTGGAATGGTGATCCCAAAGAAAAATTGTTACCACAGGTAGATATAGTTATTTAAAATCAATAACGATACGGGTATGACGATTTAGAAATTCTTATTATAGAATGGTTCACTATTGTCAGAATAAGTTATTATTTTAAAACTACAGATAATTTAAATTATAATAAAATATTGGGACAATGTCACACCATAATGAACAATACAAAATAGTTTGAATGCAACATTTTCGTATGTGCGTGGTTTAACTAAGTTAGATATGTTCAATAAATGTTAGTTTAGTTATTTCCACACCGGTTATAGAGAATAAGCCAACGCTAGTTTAAGGACAGGACAAATAGACACCCTCAGCTGTAAAGTATGTAATTTACCTTGTTGGTGGAATGGCTGTCTTGACTCATAGAGACCCTCATAACCTTGTTCGGGCCCCAGCATGTCCTATTTTTAAAACAGGTCAAATAATTCTACACGAACAAACACATACGCACTACCACATACACATGGTGGGAGTCTGTTTGACACAAGTACAAATTTAAATAGTAAGTGTTTTGTATTTAAGTGTGACTTATGAAGAATTTAATCAATGCATTATGAGATTGTTTTACTCTAATATTGAAGAACAAATTAATCAAAAGATGTATAGAAATTCAACAAAGATATAATAATAAAAGCATTTGTTTTGTAGATTTAAAAAAAATAATAATAAGATGTGTGTGTGGAAGACATAATAATATTCACAAATAAAAACATCAGTGTCATAATTTCTTTTAGTCGTTTAGACACATAAGTCCGTATTCAGTTAGTACGGACTGACACCAATAAGCGAAAGTTTTTTAATACATAGCAAAGCAATCGGTGCAGTGTGTTGTAAAAGCTTGCAGCGTTAACTTGCTTGCATTGTTAAATTGTTAGATAAATCACACTTAAATAAAACATAAATTACAAACTAAACGAGTTTAACTGTTGGATCAAACGAAATTAAACAGTGGGATTTGAATATTTTTATAAAATAAATATATTATGGTATGCCAGTATGTTGCATGCATTAAAAGGAAAGGAATTATCGAAAGGATATGTCAACAATTATTAATGAGTTGAATTGTATTAAACAAAATGACATTATTTGATTGAATTTAATTTAGGATTATCAACTGGCTACAAAAAAAAAATATATACATATTCGATAAATAATTTGGATAAGGATATTTGAGAAGCAAATTTATTGTTTTCGCAAAAAACTGGATTGAGGTTTATTTCCAAAGGAGTTATGTTTTTACCTGTAAATCGGGCGCCATGGTGAGATCATTATTACCCCACATGTGCTGGTCTTCTCTAAAGAGCGAGTTGGTGAGTTCCATGGACAGTCTCTTCTTGTAATCGTGAGGTTTGTCTTCAGACATTCGGAAAAGAACTGCCGCAGCGTAGGTGGCGACACCTTCATTGCGCGAGTGAAGCAACTCAGTTAAGGGAGCTGTGGCTCCTTCAGCTTCTATGAGCTCCGCGCCTTCTTTATCAGCTGCCAATTCACACAGCACTCCTGCTGCAACACGCTGAAAAAAAAAATATTATTATGCAGATTTTATAACACATGCCACCTGGCAAAACAAATGTAATTCTTTTGAAATTAATAATCATATGTCTATCTGTAACACAGTAATTTTGCACAATGCAGACAGTGAGACACTGCCACCTGGTAAATAATATTAAGAGTATATCATAGTTATCAGAAGTCATTTTCATTACAATATGACTGATATATAAATTTTAATTTTAATATGGAAAGGTCATACTTAAATTGGTTAACTTCAACAACCTTAACTTTAACAAAAAATTATTAGAATAAATACGAAGAAATAACTATCCGATAAACTTTAGTTATTGAATTAATTGTACAATAGCTTGTGTTGAGAGCATTTGTTATTAAGAGTTTAAATTACTTCAATTGAATTAGTACCTGAATGTTTTCAATCTCATTGAAGAGCAGCTGAACAAAGATGGGTACAACATTTTGCTGTCGAATGTGAGCTCGATTGAGTGACTCTCGAGCCAAAATGTGAAGAGCTCCTACGGCACCTTCTACTATCTCCTCCATCCTAACTCCGTCCGCGTATGCCCCGCCAACTCCAACTCCTGTCACTGAGCCCCCTCCGCTTGATACAGATGTACGCTAGAAAATAAAAAAAAAAGAGTGACAACTATGTTGAGTTGGACATTCTATTCTAGTCATTTTTATGTTAATCAAGTCCGCTCCCAATGTGGAGCATTTAGACTTCTAATGGAGGTATCTCAGCAGAAGTTTTTCTATGAGAATTTTGTGTTACGCAGCTGCTCAACCTTTCTTTTTAGAAGAGTGTAGGGATAGAAGGATAGGGCTAGGACAGGACTAGTGGTTAGCTAATTGCTTTTAGAATAGGATGGGTGGAGGGGAATTTAGACAACACAATTTGAGCTCGGGAGATCCGTAACCGAGGTGAACAATGTTGACCTCTGCAACACAGATCCAACAAATCTTGCCTGATGAAAAGTGTATTTACTTTGTTCGAATGATAATCATATAAGACAGTGGACATAAATACGTACCCGTTGAGTGTCTTGGAAGGCACGCATCAGGAGTCTGACGAGATGATGAATGGCTCCGTGATCACGAAGTGGTCCATGATTAGATGGCAAGAGAGCCAAGTTGCGAATGAGGCCAATTACAGCCTTCACCAGTGGCCAACGTGATGGCGGATGAAGCAACTTCACAATTACCTGTATTTCAAAAAATAATAATAAAATAAAAGAGACATTTTACTAAATTAATAAAAATAGTATTTTATTGTTTATTTTATATTAGTGCAAAGTTACATCTACAAAGCTTGAAAAAATAACAAGAAAATATATGAAATAGACATATAACAAACTACTATGATAATATGCTTTTATTTTCACGCAAACTAAAACTATTTATTTTTTAAAAATAAAACACAATTTAATAAGTACTTCTTTCATATTTTTATAACGATAAGGAAATTTTTATAATATAATGCCTTTCCACTAATAATATATAGTAATAATAGAGTAATTCACTAAATGCTTGCTTATCATAGTAAGGATCACTAGAGTAGAATTTAACAGAATGTAGAAAGCATCGAGACGCATGGTTAAATTTGGTATACTGTGTCAATTATATTGGCTGATGGTTTGATTAGAAATTCCCAGACAAGAGAGCAGACTTAGTAGCCCCTTATGTCCAAAACTAAAAAGCTACATAGCACCTTGCCAAGGGACGTGCTGCGGATGACTGGTTGATACTCTGCAGAGCTACTGGACGCTAAAATAACTTGAGAGGAGAAAAACGCAGAGAAAAGACAGAAGGTAGAAAATCTTGTGTTGCACAATACGAAGCAAGTCATGTCCAAGAAGCAGAAGAAATTGTCAATATGAGCAAAGATCTCCATTTCTCGATAAAGTCACAACTACTTATATGTTCAGTATTATAAGAGATATTTTATCCACACCTGAAGTCCATAGTTTTGTCTGACACCATTCTGAGCCATCTCAGATTCCACATGACGGGAAGTAAGATGTCGGAGTGCACACACAGCAGGTTCAGTAATCTCCTCCCGATCACCGGCATTGACGATTGTACGAACCAATGCATCGACACCACCAACCTGTAAGATTTTGAGAATAATTAGTAAAGAGATATATCACAAGGTTATTTTTAGGATTAATTAATACAAATTTAATTAATATATTATTGTTGAGTGTATATCCAGGGAACCGATAAAGATTTTAATCGCCAGAGATTTTATGTTCTCTAAAGAAATCTAACTTTTTCAAGATTGAAAGGATAAATTTCAAGATCTTATATAATAAATTTATTTCTTTAAACTGAACCGCTCATATCAAACCAAAAAACCAAGTAAAATGAAGTGTTTGATAATTAGTTTCTCCCTTGAGAAAAAATTTCAGATGTCTGTTCTTGATTCACTGCCGTATTAATTAATTACCTGGCAAACAGTGACTTTGTTGCGCTGGTTATTACAGGTGAGATTGGACAGAATACCCGCTGCACAAGTAACGATGTTAACGTCAGTGGAAGCCAAAACCTGAACCAGACTCTGAAGCAGTCCTTCCAACCCGTCCACCTGCAAAAAGTTTCAAATGACAAATAATTTAAAGCGTTCACCAATAAAAGTCAATTATTGGATGGAGCACATTGATAATTATCAACAGACTTTGTAATTAAATCACTTGAAGTTTGAACTATAGAATATACATGATATTGTCTCTTCATTATGAAGATTCAGTTAAAGTAAAAATATAAATTATCATTTAAAAAATTGAATTGATAAAAAAAAGCTTATTTATGTAAGCTAAAACAAAAATCACTAACCACATTATTCCTATAAAAACAAAATCCATACCACATACCATAGCTTGAAATTTTCATATTATGATTGAATAACAAATTGAATACAATGAAAAATTAAGTTTTGCCAAAAGAAATAAATAAATACCTTTGTTCCGGCATCGGACAAGTTACGGAGAGTCCACAGACAGTTCTGTACAAGACGGCCGCTCTGATTTCCGAGATGCATGGCTAATGCTTGCATGCCGCCGGCCTCTACTATTGCTGGCTTGTTGGATGAGCACACTGAGAGTACCTGGGATATGTAATTCGTCGGTTATAATATCTCTATGATTTAATAACTTGGTTAAAGAAGATCTTAACCCAAAGTATATTCAGAATGGGAAAAAATTGTAAACTAAAATTATCTCATAATGTCAAGCAAACTACATTACCTTCAGCACTCGTGATGTAGTCCAGAGAAGCTTTTCGTAATCGTAGGAGCGCATGATACGTACGAGCTCAATCGGTCCCTGAGAGGCTAGAATGATAAGTTTGGACTCCTGATTTCCATAAGCCAAGATTTGCAGGCAGTCAGTGACGATGGCCAGAAACTTGACATTGTTGCGTTGTAGAAGAGCGACCATTTTCTGGAGTCCTCCGGCAAGACGCACAGCCATTTTAGAACCGTCCTGGTGCAACAGAAGATTGTGAAGAGTGGTGATGGCATAAAACAGCACTGATTCTACAGGAGAGCTGAGCAGTTTGACCAATGCGGGAATTCCGCCACTCTTGAAGATGGCCAGCAGACCTTGACGATGGTGAGAGAGGTTGTGTAATGTTCCGACGGCTCCTTTAGTCGTTTCCAAGTCATTGCTGTTTGAGATGGCGCGCACCAAAGCTGCAACCATTTGGGGAGAGTTCATGATGGCATGACGAGACGCTTCTTTCTTTGATAGCTGGTGAACCATCATGGCGGCTTGAGATACCACAACTTGATCTTCATCATTCAGTAACTTGATTAACTCAGGAATAGCCCTGGTAAAAAGTAATGTTAAATACATTTTACTAAATGAAGACGGAATCTAGTAGATCATATTGAACTTTAATAGTATGAGTAAAAGATTCATATATATGATTAAAATTTTATTTATATTTGAAATTATTCAGTATATATAAAAGAAAAAAAACCTCGTGGCCAGATCAGCATCATCCTGATAGTTAATAAGATTAACAACGGCGTGCTTTAACATCTGACTGGGTTCAGCGAGACGCTGGACGGCAGTGGGCTGGGCAGGATCAAACTGGGTGGAAGGGATCTCAATTCCTTCTTCCAAAGTCTCAGGGAACATCGCCGCTCGCACTCTTTGCGAACGTGTCTGGGACAACTGCTGGTTCATATCTGATGAGTAATAACCAAATCAAGTACAAGAAACGCAAATTTAAAATAATTTATTTCAAGCATTTGTCAAAAATTAATTGTATGTATGATATTAAAATTCAACATTATTTCCATAATTACCATCAACTTGATCTTGAGTGAACCCTTGGGCGAATCCCTGATCAAGATCAAACATAAGTTGGTCTCCCTCCATGTCGTCGTCCTCTTTGCCAGAAAGTGATGGCACCTGAGTAGCAGCCCCAGAGTTGATTCCTGAGTCTCCCAGGTATGACCCTTGCTGCCATAGCAGTGTCTGGTCCTTGCTTGACGCCATTGGGACGTCAGGCCCCGGATAGTTGTTGTGGGACACTGAAGAGAAAAAAATTTAAATCTAATATTTTTTGTTCAATCAATACTCAATATTTCATGGCCTAGTAAAGATTATTAGATTGCATATGCAAGTCATATGGGGTAATGTGTCAAAAAAATATTTTGTATTTTATTTCCTGAGCGGGACAGCTGATTATAGGTCTCTTGATATCAAATAAGATGCTAAGACCACACAAAAAATTAAACACTTTTTACTAATTCCACAATTTGATATAATGGTTAGAACCTGAAAAAATCAGTCAAAAATGCCCACACTGAATGGCACCGATCATTACATGAAATTGTGGAATTAGTACAACAAAAATGTGTTTTATTTTTTTAAACCAAAAATTGACAGATATCATCATAAAAGTTAATAGCTTTTTAAAGCTGCTGGATTGCAAATGTATTTGTATATTGGGAGAAAATTTTGGTGGACCCTACGGTTCATGGACCATCAGTTGGGAAAAACATATGTAAAATATAATTTTGACCTGGAAAATTGAATGAAACTAAAATTTCCTAAGACTAATACCACTCTATCGATTTGCTCAAATAAAGCTAATTCGCTAACAAATACAAAAAAAAACAATATCAAGAACCACCTTCAAAAATAAAATAGTAGGAAAATAATTTGTGATGTGAAATTCTCCATAACAAATTATTTATGATTAAAAAAATATGAATTTCTTGAAATTAAAATCTTATTAACGGAAATTATTTAGCAAACAAATATCAGGTACTTGTGAATTATAGGATAGCCAAATAAGCCGATATTATAATAGTATGTATATTCCTGACATAGACTAAAAATATCTTCTGCACATTTACATCAGAGATTAAAAGAGTAGAGAAAGAGGTAATAGGGTATTTATAATTATTATAAAGGTGGAATGTTGCAGATGTAAGTTTATCTTAATTATACCCATTGCCAAATTTAAAACTACAGCACTGATTGTGGTTGTTTATAGTCAATCTAAAACAAATCTAATGATTTGAGATGTTTGATAGATTTCATTTTCGAATAAAATGTCTATCTCAAAGGCTGATTTATTTTTGGGATAGACAATAGGAATTTATAAAAATATTTCCATGAAGAAGTCTGCCAGAACGTATCCATAAAATGTGAATCAAACAATTGCAGTTTATGAATATTTGGCCCATAATGAACTGTTTATTGATTAATTTGTATTCAGATTACATATTTGTCTGTGATAATATTGCATAAACAGAGCAGTGTAGATAAACTGTTGAAATATATCAAGTACATACATATGTGAAACTACGGAAACGCTGCAATGTAATATTTCTAAGAAACACTGAGATAACGAATAAAAAGGTTTGCCTCAAGTGACTCATGCTAAGTATAAAATATAACTATTTCTTGACTACCTGGAATAAGTGGCTGTAAGAATTTGCAATACTAACTTGTCCGGTTTTGAGTTGGTGGCAGCTGATAACTCATGGCTGCTGCACTTATTTAATTCAACACCTGAAATTAAGAAATAAAATCTTCAAAAAATGCATTACAAAAGATTACATTTTACGACAAATATGGCAACGCCGCATCTTGTCGATAACAAGTGCATTTTACGATTAAACGTCGTCAACAGGTGAAACAAAGAGTTATAATTGAAAAATATTACTCAAAGAATACTTTAAGACAATTTATTACTTGAAGTGAACCACAAAACACTTAGATAAGTTACTACATAAGAAAAGAAATTGTTTTCACAACAAAACAGTCATCCATGACAGTCTAGTATCCATATCGTTATCACCACACCCGTAGCGAATTTGTGATAAAAACCATCGCGTAAATGAAAGAAAATCGTTTGCAATGGTATTCTAATTCATTAATTTAGCTCACCTCGTAGTAAAATGTAAATATTGTCAATCAATGGAAAACAATAAATCGATTTTTATCACGAAACCCACCCGCGACACTCTCGATTCTGCGGAATGGCGGTGACCGAGTTGCCACGCCAAAAAAGAGCAAAGTGAATATATTTTCAACTTTCAGCATACTTGAACTTCATATGCTTTTGCTTCAATTATTTAGTATTGTATTGTAAAATATTTAAATTTCTAAGACGCTTCAGTCTGGTGATGAACTCTTTAATTTTCAATAACACGTTCTTCTTTAAAGGAGTAAGTTATTAAAATATCTAGCAAGATTGCTACTCAAATTTTTATAGTACTTAGGTAACTTCTTTCAAAATTTTTTTTTAATTTGATAAAACAATAATAAATATAGGCAATGTCTAAAAGATTTATAAAAACAATAAATAATTCCTTTTTTTTTACTGACATCTACCAATTCAAAGGATAACGTGTAGAATAGCAATAGTAATAGTAATCAAGTCGTTCGCGATTATTTTGTAACGAACAAGATCATAGATGGCTATAAATCAATCTTGACAAAAACTGAATAAAATGTATTTTTGTTTTATGTTATGGGATACTTTTTATTTGTATATATCAGAGAATAACACAAATTGAATTGATATTAATTTATATCATGTCTTTGAATCCTAATTCTTTGAATATAACATCGTCGTTGTTCTGGAAGAAGACACTAATAATTGAAAATTACTAGTTTTGAATAATGGGACATTTAATTTTTTCAAATGTTTGAAATGCTATAGCTTTTCTCTTTTGTTTGATTGTACAAAGCTGCTTTTAAGTAAATTATAATTTATAAAAATTAGTGTTCTCTTCCATTCAGTAGAGTTCGAAATAAAAAATATTTTGGTTTAACTAACTCACTACTTAAATCATTTTTTCGATTTAGTGTTTTCTTCCAGAACAGCGACGATATTATATTTTATTGTTATTTCATATTTATTCCTCCTTGATTTCCTTGATATTACCAATCTATAAAAAATTAATAAAATTGACTTTTATTTAAAAAAAAAACTCTTCTTCACTTATTGAGAACTGACCAAATTTCATTTGTTTTAAATTTCAATAAAAAATCAAGATTACATTAAATATTTAAACCGTATTGTCATAATTCAGACATATTGTTAGTAGGTATAACTCAAATTTATAAATCGGTAAATATTAATGAATCAATAAACAATATTAATAAAACATGACGTCAATGAAATCGCTGCCTATAGAATTTATGGGAAATGATCAAAGACATATAGACCAACAGGCTAACGAAAATAACAGAAACAGTTTACAAACTTGTGCCCAAAAAACATTTCAACATGTTGCTTTTCCGGAGGGCCATGGTGTGATGAAAAATATTATTTTCTCCGCTACAAGAAATATACTGATCGCCACGTATGCTTCAGGAATAATTGAGGTTATATCTCAAAGCTTTTATTTTTATACTAAATAAATAAATAAAATAATTATAATAGGATAAAATAACAAACTATTTAGTTCTACAAAAATTTTATCAGATAGTTGACAGCTATTTCAGCTTAACGTCAAAGTACAAATTTTGTAGAACTAAATACTTTGTTATTTTATCCTACTATAATGGAGTTCTACCAAGTAAATTCCAATTCAATCAATAAAATAATTGTACACTTGTATTGTACAACGATTTGTATGTTACTATTATAAAGAATAACTCTTAAGTGAAATCATTCATATGTAATGCAAATTGCCATAATGTTTGCATGTGACATGTAAAAAACAACTTTCGTAGAGACCATAGACAACAGCATAGTGGAAAAAATCACAATTTATAACACATTAATTGTATTTATTGTTAACCTTTACACGCTCGTGCGCTGTGTGCAATGGGAATAGCCCACTGCCCGAGAATTTTCTCGCGCAATTATTGCGTGACTCTTAGCTGTCGCTAAAAAACAATATCTCAAAAACTAGTCAACTTATTTGAGAAAAGTGAAAAGCGATATCAAAAAAGGACTGTTCAAATTTAAAAAAAGGTTTAATTACTATTTTTCGCAATTCATATATTTGTAAATTAAAGTTAAAGAATTACAACTATAAAAATTACACAATGATTAAATTAAAAACCGTAAAATCACTAAAAAATTAAGAAATAAAATCTGTTAAATTACAATTAAAACCTTAAAGTTACACAAAGATTAAACATTTTTTTCCGATGCCAGTTTTTAAAACATTTGTCTTTACAACCTTACCAACCTTACACTTTTAGCAGGTGGATATTGACGACCTCTAAACGCAGATGTTTGCATTCCTTATTATGACAAAAGTATTTATTGCATCCGAAAATAAAATTATAAAGCAGTATATCAGTCATTATATATGTAAGCTTATATTCATATTTTGAATACTTTTATCATAAATCAATGTATTTTAATCGCCAAATGTGTCATAATCAACACGGGACCGCTGAGCGGTTAAAGGTTAACAGATATAACAATTTTCTTCACAAACAATATCCACGGCAAGGTTGTTCTTAAACTTTGAAGATTAATATCATAAATGACTTGTGACTATTATCAAATTATTTGTATCGTCACAATCGTAATAATGTGATAGAAGTGGCAAGTTGGCAATCATAAAGCTTTATGCTCCAAGTATCTGAAAATTAAGTTTGGTTCACTTTTCACTTTTAAGGTGTTAACTGTCAATTCTTAGGTGGAAAGACATTATATTTTAAAAAATAAAACACAATTCATTTGTACTAGTTCCACATATTTATAATGATCAGGACCGGTTTCGCTCATCGCGAGCATTATCAACTGATGTCAACTGATATCAACTGATGATTATAGAGTAGTATATGAAGAGTCTGTCATAAGCAAAGTAATCACGATGTCAGTCTCGTTATGGTAAAGCAGTCCGCTCCTCAAAATGTTATTAAGTTAATTTAGTATTTCTATGTAGGTACTCAGTGAGACATAGTTGTCGATTGAAAGATTTCCCAATTTTATCTATCTGTCAGGTGTGTAATATATTTCAAACAATATTGTATTGTATTCCGAAAGCTTCGGGATTTTCCGGAAGGTCGCGTGTTGCGTGTTTGGCAATTTTCCCGCGCGCCTGCAACATGTGTGCGCTTTCACCCGGAACAAGAAGATCTAGTGTTCACTTCTCATGCAGATGGCGTCATTCGCTATTTCCGGTTGGAGCCGAAAGATGACACTGGAGACATTTTCGTAGAAGGTATGTCAAAGTAAACGACTTTACATATTATTTTTGTACCAATCAGTCATTTTGCCATTATTAGAATAGTTACTCCGGTACAAACAAGCCAAATATGGTAGTAACTCCTATTTGCTGGTTAATTACTGGACCTGGACACAAAAAGAGTTACACAGACTGAAAATAACTACAACGACATGTGTAATGAATAAAATACAAAGCACTTGGTTAATTCAATAAAATTGATGAAGTTGAGTTTTGCTATTCTCTCCTGCTTTCATCTATCCATACCAGTTTTCCTCACCACTTCTTCTAATCACGCATTTAGAGAGGGTCTACGGCATTTTTCTTTCACCCTTCCTCTCAGCACATCTTTGTTCTTTAGACTTTTCCCACACCTCCTTCTGAAAGCCAGACGTTTTCGAAAGAATAAAAGCAGATTTTCTTCGGTATCTATACTTCCGGTACACTTGTCCAGCGCAGTTATAGCTGTTTCATAATTTATCTATCAACCGATTTCCGCTTTTTTCTCATTTTTTTTTATTATCATAACAACTTTTAAATCACGTCACCTTTATTTAATTTATTCATTACTTTCTTAGAAAATGGATTAAATCGAAAATTATAGTTCTTACTTTATTACTTCTTATGGTTATGCAAAAACATAAATACTGATGTAACTCGCCCACTAATAAATGTTGTAGTTTTTTTAATATTACATAACCATTGGTATAAAATTATTCAATCTTAGTGTTTGACATTTATAAATCATTAGTGCTGCTTCCTTCGACACGTTTTACGAAGTAATCTGTATAATATCAAAGTTAATGAAAATTTTGAACTAAATTTAATTATTTCGCAACGATAAACATAACACCCAAAAATGAAAATATTGATCATCGCCAGAAACTTTTAATCGGAACATTGCCTAACTTAGTTAAGCTGGGATTCCTAATTATGGAACTATGTATAAGAAAAATCTTAAAAGATGAGCGCTATGATATTTTCAATAATTATTAGGTGGGAATTTTATTTTTATTTCATTTGTATGTATGCTTGAACGAACAAACGATTTGAAAATAGTCGAGATATGTTATTGATTGGCAGAGGTATGAATTTCATTTGAGTTAACGGTATTTTTTAAATTTATCATCTTTACTGTTTCGTTTCCTCTTTTTGTCTTATTATGATACATCAAGGTTTGCCCCAATATATCGACTAGCGGATAGATCGACGAGAGTCATTATAAAAGAAAAATCTCTTGGTAAAACTAATTCAGGTTCAGAATTTTGAATTTATATAGAAACTCAGAATGTTGAATTAAAATACTGTAGTAAAATAGAAAAAAAATGTTAAATTTAATGGTCTTGAGTTGACACTGAAATACTAAACCTAATCTTGTATAATCTGTTTAAAGGATGGTGATATCATTCCTCGTTCAACTCTCCCGAGACGTATTCCAAAACGGTATGTTTTCTTAATTTCAGAGAAGTACGACGTGAACGCTGTGGATTTATCTTCCAGCGGCAATTTTCTGGCAACAGCGAGTAAAAACAAGAGGATCAGAATATACGACGCGGAGACAAAAAAGGTACTGAGCCTTGAGAAATTTTAATTAAGATTCCTCTCTTATAATAATTATTCAAATTTCGTAATTTTGACGTCAATCGTTTGGGCGTTCGCTGGAAATTGATACGTCCAAAACACAACTTATCTTAGCTAAGATGTCAATGTTGCGTTCCATTAAATTTGACTTCCTAGGATTTACAGTATTATTTATCAACATGATTTAATTATGAAATTGTATGCTCAATAGCACAACGTAGGACTGATTTATATCACGCCGTAGATTACATAATTTGAAATTAATTCAAAATGTCAATCGAAAACAAAAGGTTTGTTCATCAAAATTAAACGCCTACTAGTAAAGTATTCAATCTACAATAATAAAGATAAGAGCATGTGTATCATTCGTACATATTTATCTTCTATCCTTGAATTAGACTAGCGGCTGGAAGCTTAAAGTGATGGGTGTATCATCTTATATACCTGTACACGATTACAGTAACAAAGGAAATTAGATGATTATCCTACTCGATGAAAAGGTTTTCTCTTTTTGCACCGAAACTATGTAAAAAAAAATTAGCTACATACAAATTATTCTTAAGATATAATAAAAAATACTAATTTTCTACTAAATAAGGGAGTCTAATAAACAATTTCCAATATCATCCCTTTAAAAACTAAAAAATAGTTTACTGAACTTAGCTAGCTCCACACTGAACATCAATATTTCAACACACGAAGAGCTAAATTTATTTAAATTTGGATCATTGAGATTTTGTACACTTCCATGTATTTACAATACATGGAAGTGTACAAAATCTCAATAATCCAAATTTAATATTGAAATTCCATCAAGCACCCTCAGTCGATGTCTTAAATTAAACTTAAACTAAATTAAATTATAAAATTTATTTTGTAAACATTAGTATCGCAGTTGTTGAAGTAATATTTTATTTGCTGTATATACTGCGACAGTCAAAGTTGACACGAAATTAATACATATTAATCAATGAACTTTCAGACGATATCAGTTTTTAAACCTTCGTCTACCACCAATAGAATAAATTTCCATTCAAGTCCAGTTGTGGCTGTTTGCTGGTTTCCAGAAGACAACAATATGCTCGCCAGTGCTGGATGGGACAATACGATAAGAGTGAGTCGTACTTTAGAAGTATATTATATTAGTTGTTACAATATATTATTAACAGTTGAAAAACTAATATTTGAGGTCCAAATATATACATCTTTTCAACAATATTATACTATTAGGAAGTGACACTTAATAGTTGCAAATGACTTTTTATATGGACATCGTTTATTTAGAATAGAGAATCATTTTGTTATTCAATTGTTTTGTTTGTGTAGATGAAAAGTAGAACGAACTATTTTCCTAGACACAAAGTCGCCGCATAGAAGCAACATATTGACGTGGAATTCTCTTGCAACAAATAATTTATTTTGCCCGACGTCCGAGTTGGCCTGGAAAGCTGTGATAACCAATTTAATATACTGTTTTTTGTACAAAGCTTTTGGAAATCAAGATTTTAATCACATTGTAACAATTATCTTTTACAGTAAATGATAAATTTTTAATATATAAAAATCATATTAAATGTTTTTAACAATAAGTTGATTTAATTAATTTAAGATATAATTTAAGACATCGACTGATGGTGCTTGATGGAATTTTAATATCAAATTTAAATTATTCAGATTTTGTACATTTCCATCTATTTTGTCAGTTCGAGTCTATTCGTGCGCTCGAATGCCTGGAGATGCCGAAAGGCAAAACCCGGGTCGTTAGTGACAAAATACATGAATGTGTACAAAATCTCAATAATTCAAATTTGAATAAGTTGATTGTTGCTGGTAAATTAAACATACAAGTTTTAATGTTTGGCTGAATTCTTTTATAAAACTCAATTTTGATGGATACTTTTGAGCAAGTCACAAGAATTTCAATGTGCATTCTGTAGTATATATTCATAACCTCATTTACTTTCGGACGCAATTATTTGTATCGTTTTTTACTGAACGTAAAATAGCAATGTGCCCATACAGTGCATCATAATTCGACGTTGTTTTGGCTAATTGATGTAACCCTCAAAATTGAAATTGGTCAGGAAAGACTAAAATCTGTTTTTATCGAAAACAGTATATGGTGAGAAGCGTTATGAATCTTTGAAATAAATTTCTGTAAATTCTCATGTTTGCAGATAAATTATTAAAACCAATGTAAAATGATGTTTCCTTTCCAAAAGGTGGTCAATTTATTTCTCTAATTTACATCATTTGGTCGAGACCTGCTCTGTCGTCTTAAAAATGAGATGCAATCATTAACTCATTTTCGTATATTTTGAGGGTTACATCAATTGGTCAAAACACTATCGACATGTTGGTCATTTCGTCTATTTCACGTTTTATGTCGGTAGATGTGAATTTACTGTACATGCCCGGGTGACAAAGTCATGGTTATTTATAATAATTTGATTTTTGATTCAAAATTATTAACTATTCTGATATTGTATATAATTTGCCTACATTTACTAATACTAAAAATTATTTTGAAAATATTAATACAGATTGCAAGCAGAAAATAATTTCATATTATACCTTATCCGCTCGTAATGTAATGAGTATTAACTATGAATGAGGCATTTAAACAGAATGTATTATAACGAGAACTGGCGGTAATTCAGTCTCTCAAAATGTTAGTAGCTAGCTAGTCGCTTTCTCTACGCCGATTTTGTGGATCGGAGAGGGTAGCTGGGAAGGGACACCATGCTTTTCTAAGAAAATTTGTTTATCGATTGAAAATCAATAATGTATGAAAAATTCCGTTTGCGTATCAGAACCCATGACTGCGTTTTATGAGTAGGATTAAATCACTTTGTTCGGATGTGTGGCCATCATATTATTGCATATAAACAGTCTTAAATACAGTCTTAAATATAAATATAAACAGCCGATACATCGATAACATTTTTTTTTGAGATGTTATATTTTAGTGAGTAATAAATACAAATGTATTTGGTATTTTTCTTTGTCTTTCGCATTGTGTGTGTAACCAGTAACAGACGATATGGAAAAGTCTCAACAAAAAAATTCTTTAATGTGTATACAGGTTTTTTCTTTTATTATCTTTCTGGTTGATTATTTAAATTGTCATATTAGCTGTGTAATGTAGCGTTACGAGTATTAACGACCGCCGGATGCTGGTAAGCTTTCAAAGCTCGTGGAAGCATCATATTTTCAAAGCTGTATTTTTAATTTTCAGGAATGGACTATTATACCATCGTTGTTCTGGAAGAAGGCACTAACAAAAAAATACTAGTTTTGAGTAATTGGCTTTTGAAGTTTGTCAAATGATTGAAATGCTATACTTTTTTTATTTTGTGTTTTTGTACAAAACTGTTTTTAAGTAAAAATATAATTTATAAAAATAAATGTGTTCTTCCATACCGTAGAGTTCGAAATAAGAAACATTTTGGTATAACTAACTCATTACGTCATTTTTTCGATATAATGTTTTCTTCCAGAACAGCGACGATATGTAAGGTCAACTTGGAGAAACAATTATTGTCAATTTATTCATTGGGTTATTTTAATGTGTCCTACAAATTTTTACATTGCCGACATGTTTTTGATTTATTGCAACATTTTGAATATTTTTAGTAGTTATGAATTTTTACATTAATTTGTATATTCATCACGGGACGGGCGTGATAGCTCATTTTTAAAAATGGGTATTTACAATATTTTATCGACCAATTCCTATGTAATGGAGTTAAGCATCAGTTATAACTCCAAATTTTTGCACAATGCCTTATCATCTTACCGATATGGCCTGCATTGGGTACTGTGCTTTACTAAATGCTTTTTTGATTGTAAAATAACAGCAGAATGCAATTTTTAATTGTATTAGTTTTCCATAAGATTACATAAAATCCTTGTCGCATATATATAAAACAGTTGTTGTAAATTACTTTAAAAAAATATGACGTCAAAGATTTATAATATGTTTATATTAATAATTCTACGCCTTATACAAAGTTAGAAATGTTATTTTTACTGGTAGTCATTTCGAACTTACTTTAGTTCTAAGTCATGTAACAAATTATCTAAGGCTACAGTTATTATTTTCTATATTTCACCCATTTCTAGAGCCAGCTCTGTTTATTGTATCTTAAAGTATGGCACTACACAGAACTATCGCCGCAAGATCGCCATCTAATGGCTTTTGTTTGACTGTTATTGTCATCATAAAGCATATAATAGTTATTTCAACTCACAGATGATACGCAATATTTATTACGCAGACTTTAATTCAGGACTTGACCCTTTATTACAGTGATGACGTTTTTATAATTACAAAAATAATCAGCTTTCAGTTAACAAATTTTTTATTTATCAGTAACCACATATCGATTGATTTTTTTTATCTTACTGACTGACTAAAAATGGCAATGCAAAGGATGTGAATGTTTTAACAAATTCCAAGTAATCACAGTTACTTAAAAAAATGCTTTTATTAACAAAGAGAGGTTTAAGCAACTAAATCTTAGTAATTTGCTTATTGATATGCCATTAATATTATCGTATTAGATTGAAATACAGTTTTAATTAATATCGAAAGACGTCTTTCAAACAGCAAAGATCGCCATTTGTCAGACAAGAGCGTGTAGCAATTTACTGCTGCGATCCGCCATTCCATCCATTGTCTTTATTCATCCCCAAGATATTATGTGACTGAGCCGAGTGATAAAACCCCCGCAGCCTCCTGCCATAATAAACTTTTCAGTGACGTAAGCCATTCGTCATTTTGCTCCAGGTTCCGGTTGGCGTATTTTTTTTCATTCGATGTTATTATCCTCTTTTATTTATGATCACGGGATCCTTCCGATTTTGACGATCGGCGAGGCTTATACGCCCCATAAAAAGCAGCGAATTTTATAGACTTACCAATAGTTATAGTAAACGTTTGTTCTTCAGTTGTTATCTAGGTTTGTGACGGAGATTTGTTAAATTAACCTGAAAGTTAATTAAACTCGTTAGATAACAGTAACGATGATTTCGTCCCAAAAAAATGTGAGTTCTTCATCAGAGTTCGAAATTGTTCAAACCACAAATATGAGCACCATATGGTATTACAACAGCGACTGACGATCGTATAAAATCTATCGTGAATCAAACACTTTATATCTTAACTGGGAGAGTTTACTGGAGCTGCACCCTAACTGCAGACTTGATTTTGCTTCTTGTTTTCTTTTTTAGTCAAAATCCATAATATTTTGATAAACGATGCTCAAAAATACGTATAACTAGATTGGTAAACGTTTATAATTATGCTAGGCATTAGTTTAAATTTCATATTTTCGTAGCCAACTCAACAAGTATTGTACTTATTAAATTTTTAATGTTTCGATATTGTATTAATGTTAAATATTAACGCAATGGCTATAACATTAGACCTAAATATTAAATTGATGTCAATTGAAAGTAAAGTTCTTAATTTAATTTAGTAAATTACCACTAGGACCAATAAGCATTGTTTTGAAACCGATTACATACATCGATTCATAAAGCCTATGTACCTAACATCGACCCGTTTGTTATTTCCTGATTATGGTTAGAAACGGTAGAGCTTAAAGATTCTCTTTCATCTGTAATTTGTATTTCTAGTAAGTGAAATTAACAGAACCTACCAAAAAATTTAATGCAGATAATTCGATTAAAGCGAGACGGTCAATATTTCAAATTTTAATTTTAACTAAATAAGTCGTCATTCCATCTACTAACGGCATGTACATTACACGCTAGTTCACGTAAATATTTAATTACTTAAATATTTAAATTCTTTACATTATCATCTTATAATGATAACCATATCGTGACATAATCTAAAAGTAAGGATAATATACAATTACTGCAGCTTCACAGAACTTAAATTTGTAACTACAGAGTTTGTATAATAGTTAATTATTTAGGCACCATTAGCCTCAACAATAAAGTTTAAATCAGGCAATAACATTCAAACACGTTTACCACAAAATAGTTTTCTTCGACATGGATGCTTTATAATCCGTTGCGTCACGTTTCGCGAAATGTTATAATATTTATGTCCCTACCATTTTGCGTTAGTTTCGAAGCCGGGGAATCTAGTTAACAAAGGTCTCTCTTTGCTTCTTTCCAGGGAATTGTGTCAAAGAGCATCATAGTGGTATATAACGAGTAGAAAATAAATGGTTTCCACCGCACTTGCGAACATGATCTCACACTAATTAACATGGTTTTGTGGGACTGTCTCCAACTGAAATTAATTTAATTTTTTTAACCTTTGTACGAGAATAGACTAAGTAATTTTTTACGAATTCAAAAGAAAGTGGTATACAATAAAAGAAATTTAAGCAAAGACGTGGATGACTTTTAATTAAACAGATTAAAGTAACACATTAATATTAATATCATTATAATTTTTCGTTTTTAGTAGAAGTATTTTGTTTAAAGTAAAAAAAAACTTCACTTAATTTATGAAATCCATTATTCCAAGAATGTCAAATAATTCAATGTTATTTCAAAGATTTAAAGCTAATCTCTTTTTGCGTTTTCTTTACGATCTCGAAGTTGAATACGGTTTCACATATAAATTAACAGAAAACTCCGTCCCCGAAAGGAATTCATTTACATAAATCCTCAACTCAATACAACAAGCGAATCGAATTTGGCTTTTGTCCTCGCTCCCTATTGGTTGACCCAGAGCCCGGCAGTCAATTCACTTCAATATAAAAAGGGTTATTTCTCTCCGTAAATTACTTTATTTCGATTTAGGAACGCTGTGATTCTTTCATTAATGATATCGCGGCAATTAATTAAGACATCGGAAAATTTAATTGACAGTAAAAGGTATGTATTGATAATAATTCTATTTAAATTGAACGATTAAGATTATTTCATTGAAAAAGCAAAAAAGCAACTTTCGTACATTAATACCCTTCTCTCAACAAGACACCTGATGCATCAATAATGCAAATTTGTATATGTTCTATGCTAAGTTACACTGTATAGTATACTTTGACTACGTAACAATGACATGTAATACCTTTATGTAGCTAGCTTCTAATGGACTGGGCTCTGAGATAGGTCAGCTTTCAGGTGGCGTGGCCAAGTTAACGTACTTACTGAGAAGACATTACAAAAATGTATTAAATCTGTCTTTAGTTAGCTCAAAATTGGCATCTGTTTTTTAGGTATTACAAGAATTTATATACATGATTGGTTTATTATTGTAACTTCAATAATATATTGTATCTACACTAAACGAATAGAATACTCAAATATTGGTATTGGTTGAGTAATTATTTTTCGATACAGAATGATGTTTTTGCTGTATAGTGTCCATTTTGTAATTTCCTAATATAAAAAATCTCATTACGTCCTAATTTAAGACGCAATTATCAATCACAGGAAATATTATAATGGGCCAATATTCTAAAATAATGCTACAATGCTTTAAACATGTTTTTATCGTATTAACTTATAAAAGAGTTTCGTAAATTGATTGCAATCAGTTCTCCTGATTACATTATTCAACTCTTACTACCACTCAAAGGACATTTGAAAGTTTCGCAAGCAGTTTTATTAAATATTTCATTGAAATATCAAATTATGCTCAATATTCGAAAACAACTCGATTCACTTAAGCTTTTGACTTAATATTCAAATTCCTGACTTATTATTGGTATTTTTGTATCTGTTTTTAATCACTATTCTTTCGGCAATTATTATCAAAGGGTTGAATCGAGAGGGATAATAAGCGAATTTTATTCATGGATAACAGTAGTCGTTCATGAATAATTAATGAATCGACCACCCTCTTTTCCCATAAATTAATTGATTCCCTGAAAGATTATTTCATTTTGTGGATACAAGTGAATTTATTTCTTATCTATAGAGATATATTTAAAATTATTATGGGTAGTTATACTTTTATGCCACGCCTGTTTACAGTATTTTAAGAATAATTTCCATTGCAGAGGTTGTCTGAAGGGTATCATTTTATTGAAATTATGTCAAACTTTTTAATAAATCTTTATGTAAAAATTCAAATGTAAATGTGCTATTACATTATCGAAAGACATACATTTGTTGTTGTTGTTAAAATGCTTTGCTTCAAATACAGTGTAATAGAAGCTTCTTCAGAGGTAATTAAAATGGAAGAATATTATATGAACATTGTCAACTTTTAAAAATATGAATACATTACATACTTTTGAATCAAATTATTTCACCCGGGATCATAAAGAGAGGAAGAGTTCTCAAATTAAGTAATGATTTATGACTTTATTTTTCAATTGATTTATAGATTTGTATCCAAAAACCATGGGTATGTGTGTTTTTTTGATACCTCACCACCTATCGCTTATTCGATAAAATGGAATATGGAGAGAGTGATTAACTAACAGCTAACCTTTCCTAGATTCGTCCTTCTGATCGATGAAGAAGGGAGTGTTTCAGCGACTAACAATGTGTTTTCGATAAACAACTTGTGTATGATGTTCTGTAAAGATAAGATACCCTGGTCTTTACAGACCCTTTATTGAACAATTATTTCCATCGTATTTAGAATATATTATGTATATCGTTCATTTTATTCAGTACCTACTTCATCAATATTATACGTCACGTCAATTTACATGGTTAATTTTTAAATCTTTTATAAATATTATGTTTAAACCCATCTACTTTTCTGTTTTCAATGTCAAAACATACTCAACATAACGCTACATCTACGTACTGATAGGCCGCACGAAGTAGGATATAATGGTTTTGAAATAGAAAAAGTAATGTTATATTGTTATTTTTTTATTCTGGAAGAAACCATGATGTGACTTTAACTCATCGATGCCAAATCTTATGATTCGTCTGCCAAAAGGATTATTCTTAATAATGTACAAAAAGGAAATTAAATCACAAATAATTATTGTACTTTGAAAAAAATAATGCTTTAAATGAAATTATCTCAGAGTAGGGCATCCAACTAACCGGAGATAATTACTAACCGGTTTAAACCGAAATACCTCATTTTTTTATTATTTTCGAAAAAAAATCTTATAGATGTTTGTAAATTTATATTAGTATAATGTTAAATATAAACAATATATCTTTAAAATTATCACTTAAAAGGATAAGCGTATATTCATAAAACAACTAACACATAAAGATATGAAAATATTTAAAGTATTTTAGGTTATAAATCTTAAAATTGCTTAAATTTGTAATATTACAAATAATATTCCAGTCAAGGATTTCTACCGATGATTTCTCACATTTACAACAATAGTTATTGTGTAACATGTGCCTTATTTATCACTAATAGTGTAAGAATCTTTGTGTCTTTTGATAATGTCGTGTAATTGCTTATCGTATAAAATCATTACCTTCCATAATATCGACAACTTCAAAAATATGTACATGTTCCCCTCTGAAACACGTTGAATTTTTAAAACAGTTCTAATAAAAGAATTTTAAAAACATTTTAAGAAAACCGCGGTAAACAGCGTGAAATAAACCGGGTTTCGGTTTAAACTGAGTTGGAAGCCCTATCTCTGAGCATATTTTTATGACTTAATACCTTCTGTCAGTATACGCTCTATATACAATCAAACTTAACTGTAAAATAATTTACATATTTATGCTATTATTCTTCTATAGTATGTATACAGATTTCTGTAGTCATTTTCTAGCTATCATTATTGATTTCTAGAGTTTATAGAATAATAATTTGAAAATTCCTCACCCAATTTCGTACTTGAAAACACAACGTAGTGGAATTATTAAAACCACTTCTATACAAAATGATCCACTAGAAATACTGACGCTGCATAGTATATGTTTTTTAAAATAACATCTTTTTACCAAACTATTTATTCAATTAAAATTATCACTAGATAATGTAAACGAAGTTATTTAAATCGTGTGCGATCACAATCGTACACGATTTCAATGATTAAATTAAGCTTGCACAGATAGTGTGTACATACGAAGCAAGGTGGGGCGCTATCGTAAAAGTATAATGCATCCGTCACTAAGCCGAGTTATATGCCTACTGCAATGTAATTAATTAATTAATCTAGTGACATAGATAACGAGTTTGAAGTCGCCATCACGGAGAGTTAGGGTGCGAACGATGAGTTAGCGAGTAATTAAATCAATCGTAGATTGGGTTCCAATTGTAAAACATATCATCGAATTGACAATTTAAATATGTCACCATATTATTATTTGAAAATTAACCGAAATCAGTGATTATTTCATTGAAATTCATTTTCTATTTTCGAAATTCTTAAACGAAAACTGATATTGATCATTTAATAATTTTAGTTGTGACACGTCTTTCACCTTTTTTAAACACATCTTTAGACTAAACGTATTGAAGTATATTGTGTCTAGCACACAGGCATTCCTCTACATTCTAAATTTATCAACATTGATTTTTATTTGTTTTCTGGTTATTTTGCAGAAAGTGAAAAAAATGTGTAACCATAATTAGTTTTTAATTGATAAATTTTTATGCTTGTATTTCAATCTAAAAGAAAATAATTGATTTTTTCGTCGGTATGTCGATACAGTCGCTGTATTTGGGAGATGGGAGACTGGGCTTGAAACTAGTTCAGGTTTTAAGCCTTATATGTGCCAAATAATAAGCTTTATTTTTAACATTAGAAAATATTGTAATAAATCATTCAACCGAAAATCGTATATTTTCATCTAGTCATCTAGTCTTTCTTTCATGTACATTATTTCGTATCAAATATTGTACTATCGTTTTTCAAAAACTTATTTATATCGATTGATATTTCCTACTAATATTTCATTATTCATATTAAAGTTAAGGTAGGATTATGGCGTAATTAAATAAAATAATAACGTTTACAAATTGGCCATCAAAAGCTCAACTCTTGTGAATCAGATCACAAACACAATATATAGGTACATGTTTATTGCGTGACCCAAAAACCTGATTTTTCCTCTTTTATATATCTGCCTCTTTTGCACCACTTCTCGGTGCAATAATTTAAAATGAAATAGCTGTATTGTGGCATGCAACTCCGCTAAAAAGTAATTTTCATGCAGCGTCCCTTTCGTGCTAACGCTCGCATACATGTATCAGATGGAACGGCTGCAGTGTGCCTGGTAATTAATTGGACCAATTATTAGCATTCCTGGTTTGCGGTTGACATAACGTTTTTTCTCCCTTTTAATTAAGTCAATTCAATATATCAGGTCTGTGGGTCTGAAAGCACAACGCATTTGTATAGTTTATGTTCGTCGTCTGTAAACATTGGTGACTGGCTGCTGTATTAATTTGAGAATTTATATTGAGAACAGTACAACCATGTGGGCTTTTTTTAAAACTTACGCAAGAAATAAAGATTGAATTTTACACCGGAATCCACATACAACATCATATTGTTCAATAAATTTTATTTTTAGCTAGACGGTATTTGAATGTTTAACTTTGTAATTTGTATAAATTTCTAAAGGATAATTCTAGGAACCCCTCTATTTCAACAATTATTTCATTCATCGCTAAATAAATGAATTGGAAATCTTTCGTATTATTTCCTGATAACTATCTTCAGAGCGATACGAATCTGACTTTGAAAGAAGATTTGTCGTCAGCCTATAGTTATCTCAAAAATGTAATTTGATGTAATATACGTTCATTCGGTGTCAATTCTTAAATAAAAAAGCTATGGTACTAAATTAATGTTACAACGCCATTTTCCAAAATGTTGCTACTACTTTTCATAACGCACAATGTAAGACTTAAAAGACTTCACAATTTCATACAGGGCTTAACCGTTTCGTAAGCTTGCTTGAGTTAGGTAAGGGTTTAAGTTGAGAAGCATTTTGAGATAGATAAAGACTATTTATTTTTGCTCTTAAATGAAATACTCAGATAAAAAAAAACTCGTAGCCTTTAAAATATAAACAAAATATTTAATCCCGCAAAGTCTTTTTTTGTTAAAATTTTTAAGTAGAAGTCGTTCAATTTATCATATTTTTTTGTTTTTATCAAAATTTTAAGGATTCGCGTTGTATTAAAAAAAATACGTATAAATCAATGTGTGAAAGATTCTCTTCTTCTTGTTTAATATTTTAATTTGTTTTTATTTTCTAGGTTTGGGACATCAGAAATTCAACGGGTTCCGTGATGACTTTTGAAGGTCCCAACATTTTGGGATCCGACGGTATTGATATAAATGTAAGATTTAAAAATCGTTATTATTAACCTTACTTTACAACTATGAAAATAAACTATGCGTCGTACCGTAAAGTCAACTCAGATTTCACGTCACAAAATTTCTAGTGACTAAAAATGGTATTATTTTATTTTTATAATGGAATTGCTTATTTTTTTAACTTAAACTAAAAATAAGGTCAAGAGTTAATGTCTAAAAGAACGAATCGTTCAAATGCCGCTTAAATTTTTATTCGGTCTATCCAGGACGCCGGAATCCCATAGGTCGAAAGAAGAGGCAAGCAGGATTAAGGCTTTCAGGAGGCATCCGCAGCGCGTGACCCAGCCAGCTACAACGTCTCTCCATAACCGTCGATGTGACAGGGCGTTGCCCGGTCCGTTCCCTAATCTCCGAATTCCTTACGAAGTCAAACCACATCACCCCCAATATCCGACGCAAGCATCTATTTTCGAAGATCAGTATACGATTTTTTTGAGACTTCGTCAAGTAAGAAATTTACTAAGCATTAAAACTTAAATCGAAAAAAATAAAATTATACGAACTTGAACCATCAATAGATTTAATTTATATTCATTAGGGAACGGATCGGGCAACGCCCTGTCACATCGGCGGTTATGGAGAGACGTTGTAGCTGGCTGGTTCACGTGCTGCGGATGCCTCCGGAAAGCCTTAATCCTGCTTGCCTCTTCTTTCGACCTATGGGATTCCGGCGTCCTGGAAGACCATCGGGTACTATCCATAGGATGTACTCGGCGGAGCTGAGGGACTCTGGGATGTCATTGCAGGAATCAAAGCGATTGGCGGGTGACAGGGATTCATGGAGACGCCGCGTGGTAGCCACACGCTCTACATAGGGGGTGAATATGGAAGAAGTAGAAGAAAAAAATTCTTCAAACTATCAATGTTGTAAAAGTTTTATTAAAAAATAATTTTTGATTGTTAGTTATGAATAATATTGTCGGTTATCTAGGTACAATTATTATTAAATTTTATTTGTAAACTGTATTTATTCTGTTCAATTTCAATATGAAAAAGTTTTCGAATGTTACAGGGAAATCACTTGATAGCCGGAGGGTGGGTCCCCGATGATGCCCTTACTCTTTGGCATCTTAAAATTGGGAGAAAAGTTCGAACTGTCAATGTGACGAACAGAAAAATACAAGGAGATGGAGAATTTTTGTATTGCGCAAAATTTTGGAAATCATCTTTAGTAATAAAATATATTTTTTGACTATATTTGTATAATTATTAGTGGTCTTCTTTTTTTGGCTTTTTTGATCAAACAAGATTTAATTAATGTTTAAAAGAATATTTTTGATTTTTTCAAATCTTTATTTTTAGTTTTCATTTTCTTTTTTAAATTGTCAATATGTTAAAAAATACGTTTTATTATTTTATTAACGCACATGTTTTATTTGAATAGCGTAAATTTTCCAACATATTTGACCCGCTGTAACGTATGGTTGCTAAATGTAACATAATCTTATATATAATATATATAGCCCAAAGAACTCTCTAGACGCTTTAGTGCTCGGCCAGAGTCAATACGCGACGGCGGAGCGGGCGCGGCGTTTGAAACTGAAATGCAAAACCGCTCAAGACAACTCGTGCGCACTTCCAGTCCTACGCATTAACCACGGACATTACAAAAGCTTGCTATGGATTTCAGTTTTAAGCGCCGTGTCCGCCCCGCCGTCGCGCGTTGACTCTGGCCGAACACTTATTATTATCACATATTACATGTAAGTATGAAATTTCCTCATGACCTAAGCGTTGCGGTTCGCGGTGTATAATATAAAATAAAATGTTATGCAATGGATACATAGTTCCGACGTACTATAGTATTACCAACATTACTTGGCTGCTACCGAATTTGGAACTAGAATTGTAAGTCTAGAATAAATTTCTCCAACTGCTATTTTATGCAAAATAAACATCTTGTCTAATTATAATAACCGTCGCTAAAATATCAGTTGTGGAATTTATTAAAATTTCAGTTCTGATTGAGTATGGCAACATTCCTAACGTGGCGGTGGCACCTTCTCTAGCGGCCAAGTTAAATTGGTACATCTATAGCTACTTTAGACAATCAGTATTTAAGTTTTAATATCGTAATTTATAACGGGAACGGTTTCTTTAGACTTTCAGTATTTAAATTTCATCGATATCTATGATGGTACGGTTATACTAATAATAAAGAGAAAGAGATAGATAAATGATTTATTCTGTATTTTGTTCGACTCTTTTCTCGTAAATCCAATAATTCCTTTCAATCAGATTTAAGTGTTCATAATTAACAGTTTTTAATAATGGAGCATATTTAATAAATTAGTTTTAGTACGCTACACTAAGTAAGTAAGTAAGCAAGCTTTTATAACTGAAAATTTGAATAGCAAAGTTTACTTTTTCAGAACAACGCTGATGGGAGATACGTTATAACTGGAGGATCAGGCACGAGAAATATAGAGATGTTGGATCTCAAGAAAAACAGCATTGTGTGTAGCTGGCCAAAATATGGATCTGTTATAACCCTCACTTCCAAAGACTCTTCATTTGCTTGGGGAGGAACATCTCCTATTATTGCACTAGCTGAATATCGCGAAACAAAAAAGAGAAAATATAAATTTAAAGCAAGGTAGATATATTAGTGGATATCTAATTCTTGGTTTATTATTTTTTAGGCAAATATCGCTCTACATTTGAGCGTAATCATCCGACATTCCACTACAAAACTGCATGTTTTTATTCTCACAAACTATTTATTATAATATAAAAATAAAATAATAAAAAGCATTTTATGAATATAAAACAGTAAAACTCTGGACACTTCCATAGCAAGCACATTCTAAATCAAGGCCGACGATACATACTTACCCAAAGATTTTTCTAGATCAAATCATAATTAAGCAATATAAATCGTGATTATTATATTAATGATATTATTTCTGATCTTATGGTACGAAAGTTTTTGATATTTTAAGTTCTTTGAATCCTCATTATAATACAGCAGAACTTAATAAACCTGTATTTTAAATTGAGTTATATTCCACAAAAATAGTTCATAAAATCATGTCATTAGATTAAAAATGGGATTATGTTGTTTATTCGGATCGTATGTATAAATTATTTTCCTGCAAACGCTTTGTATAAAAAGCTATGGATATGTTTTAAATGAATAAGAAACATTGTTTTTTTTTTGTTGTAGATATTATGTTTGCAACCAAATAACCATTTCGAAATAAAAAACGGTAAATAATGATTCAGGTAGAAAACTTTTGTTGTGCAAAAAGATATAAATAAAATGTTAGATAGCTAAAAAATGAACATAGAAAAAGTAATTACTAATCTTAAGCCGGCTACAGCCATTTTATATTATAGATGACGTATCAAAGAATTTCCTTTTTCTTTTCGACTTTACCTTTCACGAATTAGGTTAAGAAAATAAATATTTCGATTTAATGAGATGACGAGGGTCTAATTAATCTAATCTAATAAATTTACCTTTTTCTTACAATTTTTTGTAGCTTGTATATTTAATGATAATCGCATTATTATACGAGTCTTATTGTTTTTAAATCCGCGTATTTTTTAGATATTTTGGGAGAAATTTACAGAATCAATAAATATAAAATTTAAGACATCGACTGAGACTGTTCAAATTTGAATTGTTGAGATTTTGTACATTTACATGTATTTAAGTTCGAGTTCACTCGTGTGTTCGAATACCAGAAGATGCTGAAAGGCGAAACCCGGGTCAAAACTGACAAAATACATGGAAATGTACAAAATTTCAAAAATTCTCAAAATTATTTATTTAAGTATGCTCGTTTTCCAGATTTGAAAGACAGATATATGTATATTATATATATATATATATATCTACAGTGGGAATATTTTTAATATTTCATCCTCACTTTGTATAATATGTAATAGTGGTTGAAAATTAAATGCTTCGTGCTATAAAAATTATTCTTGCTTAGAAATCATAACTTAGGGCTATTATATAGTAAAAGACAGATATTAATTGATTGTAAAAATAGATAAGTTTCGTAAATATCTATTATAGTTTGAAATACGATGCTTATTTAATTTAATACGAATTAAATCACAATTTGTTGTGTACTACTTTCACATTTTTAATAAGGATCAGCTTATCCGTTCTGAAATATTCAACTAATCAATTGATAATGCTTGTGATGAGCTAAAACGGAATCTTTCTTGAATATAATTCGAGTGAATGAATTAAAAAAGTGACGAATTTAATTATTGGCTACTTGTATTTTTTATTTAACTAAACACCACATTCGGCAAATTTACTAAAACTGTTACATGTCCAATAAACGATGCAACCTAGATTCAGGACTGTCTCGCATCTGAATAATAATCTTAATAAATCAAGCTGAATTTGACATCCATGTTAAGAATTTTATAAAACTGTCAGATTCACGCATTTGGCAGATAATTTGTCTAATTCATGAATGAGGTAATGGTTTTGAACTTTTTATGCAAAATTTTGCCCATTTCATTTATCAAGCAATTCCACACATTCGGCTTAACAAATATATTAAAATGCGGCTTTAATGTATCTTTACAAAAATTATCGTATTAACAAAAAATATGATCTTCACGGTTCCATTATTTTATTTATGATTGGCTTTTTTATGAAAGGCTTACAAGAAAACGTTTGATCGATGCTAAGTAGAAAGCATTTTTTGGTTTGTTTCAGATCAAATAATGACGTCGAACGATCGCCAGACCGATCTTGACATCTTCGAAAAAAGTCAACAAAAACATGTCTACGGGCTCCGCTGAAATTCATCATATCACATCAAAGGATTTATTTTATGACATCCATTGTGCTTGCATTCATCGAGAGAAAACATTTCAAAGATATGTCATACCTTGAATAAAACATTTATATTATAACTCTCTTCTTGCTGTATACAGATGGTGAAACCTATTATATTATCATAAAATTAAATAATCATAGATATAATTATATTTCTTAACGTATAAATTCATAAACATTCAATCTGAACAGATTTATTGCATTTATTTTACATTAAATCATTTCAAGGAACAATGTCAACAGTTATAGATGTACCAATTTTACTTGGCCGCTAGTGACAAATGGTAGGAATGCTGCCTTTCTCAATCAGAACTGAGATTTCAATAAATTCCAAAACTGATATTTTAGCGACGGTTATTAAAAGTAGACAAGATATTTATTTTGTATAAAATGGCAACTGGATTTCATGGCAACAAGTTTCAAATTCGGTGGCGGCCAAGTAATGTTGATAATACTATAGTAGGTATGTCATGCTTTCTGGAATCTAGTTGATTTATTACATTTCATACTTTTATGATCGACACAAATTACGGTCTGCTTGTATTGGGTCAGTAACTATTTCAATTTTTGGTCAGTAAGAAAAAATAAATGGTGAGTAATTAATCAAACTGGTCAGTAATAAAATAAACATTCAGTAATTTATATAAAATGGTCAGTTATTAAATTAATTAAGCCTAACCTAATCTTTATTTATTTGACAATAATTTACTGACCAAACATAATTATTAAGCGATCGTTTATTATCTCTTGCTGACCATTTATCGAATTAGTTACTGACCAAATAATTAGTTGTGATAAAATACCTCATTCAATTTACTAGAATAATATTTAAGATATAATTGATTGAATTCCATTATAATAAGGGAAACGTAACAAAGTGTTTACTTCCACAAGAATTTGATCAATTGGTTGATAGCTGTTTTAGCTCCGACACATCTTATGTCAAAATTACGTTTAAACTTAATTTAGGCAAACTTATATAAATACTGTTTTTGAAGAGATATACAATACTTATATCATCCCACTTATTCTAATATGGTAAATTATATTTGATTTAATATACTCAATGTGATAATTGAACTTTGAGTTGCTCTAAGATAAAGAACTTAAACGGTATTAATAATCAATCTCTGAAGCAAATTTTAATGATAAGGCGTCATTTATTTATCTTCTTATAATGAATTAACATTTTTTGGTAATTTTATAAGGTCGTATTATTTGTAGTAACAATAAAGTATAAGTAGTAACAATTAAATAAATTAACAACCAAAATAATGATATTCCCATATTAATAAAATTCATTTCATAGTTACCTAACAAAACACACTAATTAGGAATGCTTTTGTGTATTTATCCTTTGTTCAAATTGCATTTTTAAAACCATATTATAAGTGTAAAATCATTGGTAATTTAAACATTATCTGGCCACCTGCAATTGCTATTGTCATTTTACTTTGTTAATGCGTTTGTGTTCCCAGCAGGGATTAAGGTTATTCTAGGGATTTTTTTGGTTTTCAGGTAGCAGCGAGGGTCCTAATATTTTGTCGTATTTTTATCTTCTACATAAACTTCAATTTGGATTATTGAGATTTTGTACACTTCCATGTATTTTGTCACTAACGACCCGGGTTTTGCCTTTCGGCATCTTCAGGCATTCGAGCACACGAATGGACTCGAGCTGAGAGACAGTTAACAGTGTCTAACGTTTATATAGAAGATACAAATGCGACAAATATTATTTACGAGGTAAGATATTATACGTCTGAGAGCCACACTGATACCTGAGTTAAAATTTCGGTAATCGCCCTAATCCTTATTTTGTAAACACCATATTAACAGAGTGGCGAATTGCCGCTTTTCAACTTCTTTTAGAAATACCAGTGATTTTACAATTATAATAGTATTGTGGGTTTTGACGGGATGTAATTCGACGAATGGGTATACAATCATTCCACATTTAGTGACATCTGTTAGGTGTTTCAACGTATAGGGTATAATAGCGGAGAATAAAGAAGGTTCAGTTGCTCATTCAAAATTGGCAAGGAATTTAACTGGGCTCTATTAATTTCCAAAATTTCTTGATAAAATAATTTTTGATCCCCCATGTTTTTATGCAACAGTTTAACCCCATCATCCGCATTAAACGTATGGTTCTCCATTAGCAAGTGATTTGCGAATGTCGAAGTTTCTTTTTTTAATCTAAAGACAGCTAAATGTTCTGATACCCTTATATCTAATGTACGTGTGGTTTTACCCACATAGAAATGTTGGCAATCCTTGCAAATACATGGAAGTGTACAAAATCTCAATAATGCAAATTTGATATTGAAATTCCATCAAGCACCCTCAGTCGATGTCTTAAATTATATTCTATATAAACGTTGGACACTGTTTACTGTATGACAATTCGAGTGCATTCGTGTGCTCGGATGCCTGAAGATGCCAAAAGGCGAAACCCGGGTCGTTAGTGACAAAATACATGGAAATGTACAAAATCTCAACAATTCAAAAAAAAACAATATCATTTTGTTTCATCAAAAAAAGCTGGCATAAGATGATTCTTAGATTTTTACACACGAATTACTTTTTTACTTTATACGAATGAAATCTTCTAAAGTAGCAAAAGATATTTATTTTTATTACCATATAACAATAATTGGTCTCATATTTGAAAATTGTAAAATTGGTTTTACTTATTCAATAACATATTAAAAGCGACGTTGGGATGTAATATTCAAGGATTCCGGATTAATTTTTGATCAAAATTCAATATAACGTTTCACGATAACCACTCAATCGTGTATACAAGACCCTAAAATTTAATTTCAAATAACAGATAAAAAAAAATTTGCGAGAAGCCTTGAAAAAGCAATATTCTGGAATAAATTGGAAACGATAGAAATTTTGGAGGAAAATAAATCTCATGCTATATTCGTTAATAATATATTAGACTGAAGAACATTTTATATCTCAAATAAATTACATCGCTTAGTTATTTTCTTCCTTATCGCTGTATTTTATGAACGTTTCTCTTCTTCGTTTTGCTGTTAAAAATATTTTTACAATACTCACTGATATGGTATTATGCGACACTTGAATAATATGTATTTATTTTATTTCAATATGTCTCAGTTACTTATACAATTCCGATCACATTGAATTTTCTTTTATATAGTTATTCTTCGTAATGATTAAGAGAAAGATTAATTTTATTTATGCGTAAATAATTTGACCCTAAGTATTTCCAGATGAAGTGTCAAGGACTACCTGGAATTCCACTTAACCATTACAACGCGAACCGTTGTTGAATTGAATGAATTTATTTTCAGTCAATTGATCTGTAAAACACTCACTATGACTAAAATAGATCAATTTCAACAGTGAAAAATGGAGAATTATATATATTAGTTATCCCAAATACATCAAGAAGTAAATTAAACTTGTCGCATTCTCACTAAAATAAATCAAAGAAAATGGATGCGACCAGTCTTCATTTACAATGCACAAAACCAAGCAAGTAGCCACATAAGTATGTGTAATACATAGGGCTGGCTCGAGAGCTCTTTTCAAAAATATATTTCCTTGTGTTTTACTTGACATTTTCATTACATATTGCTTAATTTCCCTACCTAAAGGTTTGAACTATTGTTTTAAGTATATATCCACAAGTGCTTTCTTCTAGTTTGGCCGGAAATAACGATATAAAGTCTTGGACATGTAAACATATCCAACGCGCTCATCGGGCTATGAGAAAAAAAGTAATTTTTCTTATTTAAAACAATCAAAAGACCTTTAGATTAAAACATCAATCAAAATATCTACACGACATTGAAATAAGCACACACATCTGGTGCTATTTTATTCCCGTTCGGTAAAAAATATTAGCCCTTAGCACTCTTGCAAATGGCGTTGTTATGTACGGCGAAGGGATACCAAATAACGATGTATGTCCGCGAAAATACCCTTTTGGCAAATGGCACAATTTTTACCGCAATTTTCCTTCGCACACACACTTGTTTACACCGCATAGACTCAACCAAGTCATTAATCAACCGGCCTGTCAAATTTGAGCGTGTCTTCTTGCCCGCTCCTTCTCATTCTTACCATAGCTACCGTGGTCAATTTCTCTCGGAAGCTAGCCCCAATGATAATCTCTTTCAATACATCTGCTTCAATAGAAAAAAGGTTCATTCTACGATGCATATAATACACATAATATATGCTACTGTCGAAACCAGAATTCCATTTTCCACCAAATAATTTATAATCCATTTTCCAGTAGTTACATGTTCGTAAATGCTTCACCCAATCTTGTGATTATTTTTTTTCTTCAAGAATTTATATGTTAATCGACAGTTGTTGTATACCACTATTATTATGGTTTACGATATGCTTAATTTTACTATAATTAATAATGAATGTCCGTTTTACCGTTGTTTGAAATAGAATATAACAATTATAAAATCTCATCTCACTAAAAATAGCAAAATATTGTTAGTTTCAAATAAGCCTTACTTTTGTACGATAAATTTGCTGTGATTATAAAAGATTCTGATTATATTCATTATGCACATAATTGTATCAATCAATCACTCGTCACTATTTGCAAGTTATTTTTACAAGTTTTCTACGTTTCCGTTGGTTTCATCTATCTGAGTTAATTATTCAGACATAAGCTTAATCTATGGACAAATATCCTAGCTCGAGTGTAATAATTCAATTTAATATTGTTTTATGTCGAAATGACATTACACTTCATAATAAAAATTCATGTATTACACATATTCTATAGCGAGAAACCAGGTTAACTAACAGAATTGTTATTGGCGTATAGAATATTTTCACTGAGTTACATACAAAAAATATTCTTAACTGAAAGCGTTGTGTAGAGAATAAAATTTAGTAAAACCCTTTAAGAATGCTGACTGTGAAGGTGCGAGAAACAAAAATATCCAATTCCTATCATTCTTGCTCATTCCTTGGTAACTTTCAAGATAGTAGATCTTTGCAGTGATAGAGATTTGCAGGCATGGTAACTTTTTTAAACAAAATAGTTAGCTTGAATGTGGCATTTAAATCTAATGTTTGGTGTTGTATTAGACACAAGTTCTGTTCTGTTGTTCATGTAATTGTACTGTTATAATCCATTGAGCCAGAATTAGTACTATTAATCATTTTTTTGGTAACATATTAAATCTTTAACTAGAAAAAATTAAACTAAATAGTTTGTATTTAAAGACAATACCGCTCAGACAATTATTTAAATATGTACTATTTAATATATTATATTGACTAAAATATAAGAACAGTCCTACATTATTAAATAGTTAATCGACGAATTATCTTACTAGAGGATTTAACCGTGACATATAATATAAAGCGACTGGGTTATCTTTCCAAGGATCATGCTGGCAATTTGCTCTAACGATATCGCCTTTTCTAAGGGTTTTCCTGAATATAGATACATAGTTCCCCGTGTAAGAGACGCTACGCGTGCTCAAGCGATTATATCAAATAAATGTTGTCCTTTATTTTCGTGAGATAATGATGCAATTTCTTTCATATCCATATAGTTTCAACCATTTTTGAATAGACTGAAGGTGTTAAAGCAAACCATGGATATATTCATATATTGAAATCCATTTATTTTATCAAATACAGTACAATTTAGCTAAGGTTCCTCGCCAAAAGTTATTCTAGTGTAAATACAGTATGAATATTGTATTTTATGACTTCGATTCTGCTTTTTTTTAGAATAAATTTATTCAAGAATTTTACAGAAAGAAGAAGTTTACAAATAATGATTATAAGTACTAAAACGTCAAATTGCACATTGGAATATTGGTGAACAGTTTATCATGGATTTCCACCACAATATCAGAGTTGCAAACGTGGTTTCGAAAAGCTTTGTGGATAAATAATAACACTTCATCTTAACGGTGATTTCGAGAATCAGGGTTTTGAATCGTACTTCTATTTTCACCACTAACTTTATATATACCGATTCGTCTATTTAATTCAAAATTCATTCGCGCCAGCTTCATTCGCGGCAGCTTCATGCAGAGATTGAAGCAAGGGCCTCACCTCGGTCCAACTCTCAAAGCTGAGAAAATACAAAAATTTAAACTACAACTAAAAGTCTCCAAGAACCTCTTCAAGACGATGTCCAACTCCTTATGCTCCCCCTCTCCCTCTCTTACAGGAAATTCTTCTTTAGCGGAGGTGGATGCGGAAGAGGCCGACGGCCACGCCGGTCTTCAATAAGTCGCCCTAAGAGATAAATCTTAAAGTAACAAGCCAGGCTCACACATTTTAGTTAGGGACTGGGCATGTCTAAAATAAGCTAAGTAAGTTCTTCAAACTTACGCCAACATTACGAGCGATTCTTGTCAAGAATTGAACTTCTGTTAATGATTCAAAGACAATCATTCTCGTATGGGGTTTTTTCTTAAATGTTTTCCCCACACAAAGCCTTCAGCTGACATAATCTTTTTAGATAGCAGTACGTAGCTAGCTTACATGCGGGAAAGGGATATACAGACTTAGTCTGTACCCACCCTAGCAATGACTTTAGCCAGGAAACTAGGAGCCCACATAATAGTTTCAGTAGGAAAGTAGAGGTAGGAAAAAAATAATTCAAAATTGATTGGCATGCCTTCTGATAGGTGAATTCATAAAGCATTATTAATTGATCTTTTCGAGAGAGAAAAATGAATGAAGAGTGGAATTATAAAAATTTAATTATTATGTTTGCTTTGATTTGAATTCATAACTTTTAAACTTTTTTTGACGTAATGTTATGCGTGACATTTATTAAATGTTACAGCTATGGGAAATAAGAAAATATTATACGAAATAAACTCAAGATTATTTAACAACATTTTTTCCTTCTTTTAATTATATTATACAACATAAGACAATTTATAAAAGCTATTGTGTGCGTTGTAAAAATAAATTAAAAATATGTAATAGAAACAAACTTCCCGGACATAATTCGAAACAAACATAAGCTATTCTTGCGTAGGGTTTATTGTGAGAGGTCTCGAAAAGCTCTGCGTGACTATTTAAGTTTTGCAGTGGCGTGGGGGTTATAATTGCGACGGACGAAAAACAACGGCCCTCTGCGCCTCAATACTATCATAAAAACGTGCCAGCAAAGATACTGCCTGCTACAGTTATTATACTGCTTCTTCTTACCAGTGATACGGATTAAATATTTTTAAATTTTAAACTAAAAAAAATACGTATTTTTTTCTTCTCTTTGTACGAAAATTACTGTATATACCAGGGGTAACGAACCTGGAGCCTTTTAGGGTCTTTATTGCGGCCATTTGAGTGAAATAAAAATATTCATAAATAGATAAATCTCATTGTTTTCCTCCATTTACAAAAAATTGTACATACATTTTTATGTATGCTTCTTAAATGCAGCGTTAATTGATTTTAAGATAAATGAATACGACCTTTCGACAGGAAAAGGTTCGTTACCCCTGGTTTATCTATATTCGCAGCTACTCAAACAATAATTCTTCTTCGTTCTTAGCTAGAATTATTTGAGATGGGTATGTATTTTCCTCAAACAAATTTATATTTTATTCATTTATTATTCAAAATTGAGAGTCATAAAAATTAACAATTATACCATTGAGTGATAATAAAAATAAATACTTTTTTATTTATTGCTGTATATTTACATTGAAATCTTGATGAGTGCAAATAAAAAAGAAAAGTCCTGTCAAAGCTGTGAAGGAGCCTTTTTTTATTTCAATACGCAGTTTAACGTAATTTTTTTAATTTTTTGAATTTATACTCAATGAAATTAAGATCACATATCGCCTGCATGCCTACCGACAATCTTGAGAGGCTCATCGTCACATGGTTGAAAGATTGAAAGTAGAACGGGACGCGAAAGCGCCCCAACTCGCCGGAGCGACCAAATGATGAACGTTAAAGGGTTCTTCTTACCGATAACCTTCAGGGCAGCAGGGTACAGGAGTGAGTGGCGAAGAATTGCCAAAGGAAATGGAGTTTTTACAGTAGGTGAACGTCACTATCTTGTCGCGTGAGAAACACGACTAAAAAGAAGAAATTAAGAACGGTAAAATATCACATTTGATAGATAAATAAATAAATGAACTTGTATGAGTAAAGTGATGAATCACTATTTAGAGATGAGATTGTAAGGATTAATGATTTCAAAGATACACCAATGTATATTCATATATAAACAAGACTGGTAAGAACAATGACTTGTTTAATATATCAACGAAGTTTTGGCTAATTAATATAACCCTCTAAAAATTAAATTATGCAGCAGAGATTAAAAACAGTTTTTATCGAAAACATATGTTGAGTTGCGTTATGAATCTTTGAAACGCACTCCTGTAAATTCTTTTAGTTTTCAGATACGAGATTATACGCAGGGAGTGTCGATATTTAAACCTAAAATCAATGTAAAATGATGTTTTTTTAGACATCTGTATTCGACTGAAAAATATGCAAAAATATAGTAATTGGACACATTTAATTTTTAGGCTAGTTGTTGTACCATTATTTAAATCTCAATGAATATTGACAGCTTGTAGTCTCTCATCCTTTCCGGAGAAGTTTCGTTAAGAAATTCATGAAACTTTTATAAAGAAAATGTCACTAAAATATCACTGTTTATTAGAGGGTCTGCTAGCACAAACACGTTTTTTCACGATTTTGACCAGACATCACATCCTAAGGAAGTTTTCTCAGTATTGTTATCTAGTAGTGGATAATTACAGCTGCAGTTACATAGAGACTAGATATATTTGTTTGACAATAACAAGAATGCTTAACTACTCTTATTTTGGACGTTTAAAGTTGAAGTGTCCAATAACTATCGCCGTCCAATTACTATAGCAGTCACCCTACTGTTTTAATATTTTTTTATATAATTATCTGATATATGCTGTTACTTAATTTGTAATATGAATTCAAACAATTTGCTTTATAATTAGATTGAGTATGATGATTACGAGAAGCAAAAAAGAATTAAATAACTCAATTCTAAAGCACTGCATTGAAGTTTTAATAATAGTAGGCGAGTTTTTATAGCGGCCATCGTTGCTTTTATTACTGACAACGTGGACATTCACTGTTGATAGCCAACACTTTGATTTTGTATGTATAATATATAATATTAAATACAGTCGTCCCCAAGTATACCCTCGTCAATACTAGGATAACAATCCCATGATCCTTTACGATCACAGATAATAAAACTAGTCTTAATTCGTTTTGGTGTATAAAACGTGTAATTCTAAAAAAACTGTTACAGTTTTATTACGTCATAAAATTTATTTATGGTACTTACATGTTTTCGTGTCGATTGTTCAAATCCAGAATCAATCTTAAACGTTTACGACGTAAATTAATTTTCATCTTTTGAAATATAGTTTTACATTACATTAGCTTGAGAATGGCATTTCAAGTTATATTTTGAGGCTTTTTTTATTCCAATACCAACTATCCCTGCATTTATTTACTTTCAAGGCTAGCCATTAAGTTCTGCCTCAAGGCCGTATCGATATTAATTCTACCCTACCCATCCCTGGGTACATTTATCTACTTCCAGCCAATGTAATACAATAATAAGATAATCGGATATAAAAAAATGTTAATACCAGCATACCTGATTACAAAAATAACAATCTACGAGTGTAATAATTATAATAAATATACTTGAATTAATAACGAAATGATTATACTAAATGAGAATTAATAAATATCATAATTGATTTTATTATAAACTGCCCTACCAAGAACATTTATCTGTAGTATTTTAATGTAAGTCTTTATATTGTTCGTTTATAATAATAAATCACAAACTATGGCATTAATTTCAAAAAAATATATCATGACACGGTCCGGTTTCACACCGAGAAGGAATATTTTTAGCCGGTGAGCTTCATTAAAAAATATTTTCAGCTAATCAGTATATAATTTAAAATATCGACTGAACGTGCTCGAGTCAGGTCGAGTTCATTCGTGTGCTAGAATACCTGAAGATGCCGAAAGGTAAAACTCTCAAAATACATGGAAATTTACAAAATCTCAACAATTGAAATTTAATCAGTATGTATTGTTTTTATTATATGAAAATGCTTTCTCGTAGCATGAAACCGGTCAGGGTCATAAAAATATGCCGTATCTTATATATAATATCCCAAACCGCTCTGTAGACGTTTTATTATTATCACATATCACATGTAGATATGAAATTTTCTCAAACGTTTGCGGTGTATATATAAATTAAAATGTTATGCAATGCACAAACAGTTCCGACGTACTAGCTACTTTAGACAAACAGTATTTCAATTTCAAACCGTCATCTATGACGGGTACAATTATACTAGTATGTAATATGAATTAAAAGTGTTTAATTATACGATGTTAAAGTCTTCCCACTAAGAGTAATGTAAAATTGACAGTTGACGTCATTTGTGTATTTAATTTTATATCAAGTGACACAGCCTGGTTTTGTTTGTTGAGCTCAAGTTTTATTAGGGTGCATAACTAACAGTGCCCAACTTTAATGGCAATGATTCTTGGTAGTCGAACCGATTGTTGTCGTTAAAAGCGATCGGTTGCTATCCGCTGAGGGGCTGTAGCTGAATTTGGAAAGCGGACGCTGTTAATGTCTATTATTGACGAAAAGGGAAGGAGCCGACAGTTTCTGTAGTTTAATTTTGATTTTTGCGTGGAGTCGACTGAGAGGCTTCGCCGGTTAAGGGAAGCCGGCCGGCGTAGCCGCGGCGTCACAGTCATTAAAAATTGTTTTTGTTTGTTTTGAAATTGGACTTAATTTAAATTTAAAATCGTGTATTATAACTTAACGGTAAATTCATGTGTTGAGTAAATGTAAATGTAGACTCAATTTTATGTGTTACTGATATTTTGTGTAATAAACCACTGCATCTTCGTTAATTAAATAAGAGATGAACTGGATTTGAAATGGTGTTTGCTTGAGATCTCAAACCTCCCAGACGGTGATAACCAAAAATTTGCCCCTCTTCTGATTTGGCCTTGTCACAAGATTGATAAAAGAGACTAGTAATATACATTCTTAGCCTCCTGTGAAAAAATTAGCATACAAGTGTTGAACAAATAGCATTTGGTGCTAACCGTGTACAACTGTGGGCCAACTGATCGTCACATTGAGTTAAATGTGGATTCAGTTATTATTAAGCGAATAGGGAGCTCTTGAAAATATTGCATAACAAATGGACAAAAAATATTAGTATATTTAGTTAATTGTTTTGCGTGTGCCTAATTTAATTCATTAGTGATTTAAAATAATATTGGTTTTTTTAATGCTGGCTTATTTGTGTAGCATTGTATTTTCCTATTACATTTTTACTCGTGGATCTTATAAGGTTAAACATTTGGGCACAAAAACTACTCCAAGGCAAAATAAAACAACGTTATAATAGAATTGGTGACAGTATGTGAGGTATGAAATATGTTTATTGTTTCCAAAACGAAGCTACTTGCGGATGTTTTCGTTTCACGAAGGTCTTTTTTTCCATCCGCACAACTTTTCCAATTCGAGCATCTTTTTACGGCAGCCGTAACAGGCGCCAAATTGTGTTATTGCGGTAAATTTGAAAATTTACCCCAATCAGTGAAATAACCGGCGTATAAATTTCGCTTTAATAGGTTTTTTACATCGTTTTTATGCCGGCTATGGTCGTTTCTGGTTAAGACCAACGTATTTGATAAAGGAAAAATCTTTTTATGGAATGATTTTCTAACAAGAATTTAATACTCCGGATATACACTTAAAAAAATACTCTCAACATAAATGTCTTCAAGAGCAATTTAATTGCTTTTGATTCAAAAATATTACTCCATTAAATAAAATATTTCAGCACGGTTATATCTAATGTTGCAATATATACGAATAAGTCCAATTTATGTAATGTTTAGGAATATATTTCTAATCGTTTTATACTTGACACGATTAAACAATAGGTACGGATGATGCTGATGACGATGGTACAGTTCAAAGGAGATGTGTCCCGTTCGATAGGTGGCAACAGAATCCCATTCGGAGGGCGATGACAGAATGAATGCGGTCCTTTCTTTTTTGTTCATATAATATACTGTCGTCAACTGTCTGTTCTACTTTACTCATCATGACTTGTATTTTCGGAGTGCTCATCTTTATTTTAACGTATGCAGAATCCTTGTCGTATATCGCCCCCGCTCGATTTTGCTGACTGCATTTCCAAGTGCGTTAAGAAATAACATATTACTTCCCAATTAGTCTCGTCTATATTGCAGAAGAATAATTAAAAGCATAATGTTTCGTAAATCTGCAGCGTTATATTGTATCACTACACTCGTATGAAGGTGACTTGAAGTTCGTCACTGTTTACTAGCTGTATACTTACTTTAATTTGTTACTAAAATGATTTACGGTTGGCAAACATACAAAAATTCTCACAAAGCTGATCGCTTTTAATTGATTATGTATCTTAGAAAGAAATCATCATGATTTGATACATATAGAATTTTAAATTGTTGAATTTTAAGTAGGGGTTGTTGCCATTGACACAGCTTGAAGAATACTTATTGGTAAATTTGTAGTATTAAATTTTGGAAAAATTGAAGCATTATTATTGTATATTTGAATTTAATATGTAATTTGTAGATTCTTTTGACTTGCCAAAACATTTTTTAGTAATGTCCAATTTTAATGATTAAGTATTTGGAATCTTAATTAAGTATTTTGAGAGTTTGTCAGCAAGTCTCTTTTGGGCAAAGATAAGGATAGAAAGACGTAATGTTTGTCAAAGGTTATAAATAATTGCACTTTATGTTAGATAGTATTCACTTGGTACACTTGAACTTTTATTTCGATAGTTTTGCACTTTGGGTCGGATAGTATTACCTTAGTACGCTCAAACATTGCTTTTAATAATTTCCACTTAGTTACGGATTATTTTAACACCGTAAGTTATGTTAGAGTTGGTTTGGTTTGGTTTGTGTAATGTATTGTAATATATGGAGCAAAGAATTATGAATATTTTATTATGTGGGATCACTTTATTTTTAGTGAAATAATTTGTTGTTTGTAGAATGTATTTGTTATAAATGAAAATTACTTTTATGAAATTGAATATGATCTAAACCAGTGGTCTCCAAACTCAATAAGGATGTGAATTACTTTCAGAAATTGAAATTGTCTGGTGAGCTACTTATACATATTCCTATTATTATAATTTTTTACCATCGTCTATTATCGTACCATACATAATATTGATATATTACTTAAAGTAAATTAGGACATCGGACTTACGATAAAATATAAAATGCGAACTGTTATGATTTATTTATAAACAATATATCTTGAAATAAGTGTGAGTAAAAGTAAAACTAATTAGTGAAAAGAATGGCATTCACTTTCCTTCACAATTTTTTCAACTCTCGGCGAGATCCTTGTCACTCCAATCTGAATTCAATTATTAAGATGTACATCTGTGAGTTTCTATTCACGTCAACAATTTGAGAGGCACATTTATAAATATGATAAAATATTCTACGTGAGCTATTGAAAATGCCGCCGCAAGCTACCGGTAGCTCGCGATCTAAACAAAAGTGCATTTAATTTGTAAGCCCACAAAAACTAGCAGCAGATGATAATTTCGATTCATAGCACACTTAGTTAAGCCACTAGACTACTGCGGTCGAACTCATGTTATACAATGCTAAAATATTCAATTTAGTATTTTTTCTTATCCATCAAAATCGTTTAAAGTATTTCTTAAAATGTTCGGCTTCTCGGATTGCGATCTTGAATTTTATGGGTGTATTTGATTAAAAAGGAATTTATTTGAATTTGTTGAAGCCTGTGACAGTTATAAATTACTTTTCTGATGGCTTTCATCGGGGGATTAGCGGCCAGGAATTTCAATTATGAAAAGCTTAATTAACGATTAATTGTTCAGATGGAACGACAAACGTAATTGCTGGATTTTTTGTTCACTGTGACAAATGAATAAAATATTTTAAACTAAAAGCGATACAAAATAATTGAAAAACGTACAATTAAAAAAAAGCGACAACCTTTACTTCTATTAATCAAATGACTGATTAAAAGATTTTATCCAAATTAAAAACCTAAGATTTTCACTGTTCAGTAGGCATTAAGTTAAATAGAGTTCATGTTTAAACATTCAATATATGTATCTGTATGCATGTACAGTAAAACCTTTATTTAGCCAATAAAATTTCCTGCCAGCTGTATTTTTGAATCCAGTAGTCACCGCTCGTTAGCAATGTTCTGCGCATGATCAGCACGTTTTCACATAACTAAATTCGGTAAAACGCGAAACGACCGATGATTTAATTTGCGTCAATCCTCGCATAACAATATTTAGAAAGCTAAAAGGGGTAAGACGAGATTTTTCTTTAAGATAAATATTTTATTTAAATATCATAGTGATATATATAATCAAAGATGCTAGGTCTAGATTTATGTTATTAGTCAAATTGAAGTACTCAATTTATTATCTATTTTATGAATTATTTTAAAACTAGTTATCTCAGTTTTATAAGTGGATTTTTTTGAATCGTTTGAATATTGTTCTATATTTTTTGTGAAGGGAGTCTTCCTAAAATCGGGTCATCTTACATGAATCAGTATTATTAAAAGTGTGATCAAAATTTACGGTAAAACAGATTTTCAATACTATAAATTAAAGTGCTTGACATAAAAAGTATAAAATATTTAATACAATTACAATTAAGTTTCTCAATAACTAATTATTTATAGGAATTTTGTGAAGGTAATCAAGAAGAAGTTATGTTGGGGTGACGATTATTAGTTATATGGTTGTGAAAACGAATAATGTATTAAAATTTTGAATTGTCTTCGAGTTTCTCGTTTTTGTTTGACTACTTTAGTAATGTTATGAATTAATTACAAACGAAAAATCGTGTTACACATACTGTGAAACGAAGGATTGACGTTATGTTATTTTTAATTTGAACCATGTGAATTTTTGAAGCAATATTCGACAACATTGGCAAAATATTTAATAGAACCCTGAGCAATACAATTTGGCAAAAATATCTGGTAGGAGTAACTCAGAGCTTCAGGATTTGGCTAATATTTTGGAACCCAATTTACAGTTGCGCTTCAATAGTTGGCCGTCTACCAAAATGGTCGTTAGTGACATTATAGTCGAATGCACTTTAGTGGCGTCACAATATTTGATAATGCATCATAAACTGCGATAAAATAATCAATGTTATATATCATTTTTAAATATAGAACAATCTTATTTGAATATCTGATAAAGCCATCGTTCAACACATTCAAAATTTTTAAATACACTTACCAGTCTTGTACTACCAACCGATAAACATATGCAATCTTTTTATCCAGTGAGAATTTTTGAGATATTATTAAAGCGTGATGTGCCGTCGGTCGTTTTAAGCCATATTTTCGTTTATTTATGACTGTGTAAGGTAAAGTAAGAATACAAATCAATTTCGTCAAAACGTATATGAAGATCGTATGTGGTATTTCGTTTTATTTGTTTATAAATAGTTGTCACGCTAATTTTTTCCCCAGTGACGTTACGCTTTTTTTATTCCGTGAATCAGTCTTCAGTAATTTCCAAGTCAAGCTACAAGAACAGCAGTCCTTAGCTTGACACGGTTTTATTAGAGATCAGTTAAGAAGACACAAAGACAGACAGGTGATGCACTGAAATCCAGTAGCGAGCAGTACTGGCAGCTAGTGTCTAACAAAATTTTCTCAACACTCACACACACTCTCGCTGTCTGCGTATCATCTCAGATTAAGTTTTTGGCTGTACATTATCGACGGGGAGACAAATTAATAAAAACAAATGTTATTATTTAAAAATATTATTTCATGATGTGAAATATAAGATATAACAAATATGAATTAGTAGGTTTGCATTTAAAAATATAAGTAAGACAAAAGTTTCATATATTATATAATTATGAACATCTTCTAATCATTTATTGTGTAACGATAATAAAAGTTACGATGATTACATTCTATTATTTCACAGAAAACTATACAAAATTCAAACAACTTTTTTTAGTCCACCTAAAAAATTATCATCGGACGCCAATAATAAATTTCCATAAAGGAGAAGTTAAGGCTCTCGCTAGATAACTTTGACAATTGAATCACAAATCAAATATAATAATTGAAGTGGGAAACGTTCGAGTCATTATATTATTAATAACTCTTTGAATAATAATTTCCCGAAACGTAACCAATCAGCCAAATAATGTTTGGTTGCAGAGAAAATAAATCAATACCTTTGGAAAGTATTCGTAAACAAAAAGTGTAATGTAATGTATTTATTACTCAATATCACAGCCTAATGCGCGTTATTCATGTTGTGCGTTTTGTTAAAAAAAGTAGCAAACATTTTTAGAGTCGTGGATGCTTCTTATTTGAATAATATGAACTTGGATTATAAACTTTAATATCAATTTACGTAATTCAATTTTTATGTGTTAAGAGAAATAAGTATGTTTTTCTCATTTCGCGAAAATCGTTAATTATTTTCCGTCATCTAAAAAATATGAAACCTCATTTTTTTTTATTTTTCAATAATTGCACTCTTATCTGTTGACACTATTGCACTTTTATTTAAATGGAAATTTAGTCATGTTTTCAAGCCTGTCTAGCAAAGAGTTGACACTTGTTTTTCAGATATGCTTTCAACTACTTTACGCTGTAATTAGATTAAAGTTTATTATAGGTTACGCAGATTTGATGTCCATGACAAAGTCGTAGAAAAACGTTTTTATAAGAATGTGATTGAAATGAAATTGGCAATTAATTTAATATAACGATACTATAAAGATTTTTGAAATGAAATGATTCATAAAATATCTTTCCAATCAGCCAGTCAGTACCATTTCAGCTGTTTTGTAGTTAAAAATACAAGAAGTCAGTGAAGTTTATTAAAGATAAAAAGCTTAATAAAACATGATTAAAAAAAATCTTGTCTCAATGTTTTGTTCTGTTTTTGGTAGTTGATAAGTCTATCTAAATCGAGAACCAAAGCCAATGATTATTATCCATAACGTTTAAAAGCATCATAAAAGATTATTGATGTTTGGCATCCTACACTTCAGAGAGTGATAACAGTTAAGCCATAGACATTTCAGCTTGTTAGTATAACATAATAATCATTTAGAGATCGACCAATAAGGTCTGCCTGTACCTTAATCACTTACCCGCCTAAAGTGGCCAGGGGTAGAATCTACGAGATGTGTGCTTCTAATTGGTGCAATTCGCAATTATTTGCATTGCGATCACGTAACTGTTACGGTAGTGAACTTTGCTATTTGACATATGGCATTTTATCACTTCAATACAATTTCAAATAAACAAATTTACTATACTGATTTACGACCCTAACAAAAATGGATTTTTAAAAGTACCGAAGTTTATTATATATATATATTTCGCATGTCCACTCCCAACGTGGAGCATGTAGCGTCCTAATAGAGGTATCTCAACAGAAGTTTTTCTATGAGAACTGCTTTTTACTCAGTTGTTAAACCTATTTTTTTAGAGAGTGGAGATAGAAGGATAGGACTAAGACACCGCTTCGCCCCGTTTTTGAAGATCGGATGGGTGGGAGGGAGTTTTAGACATCACAAACACTCAGATTACGAACATAAATCCATAAATCGATTGAAAGATCAATTTATGAAACTGTCCGCATCGAGAATCGAGCTCGAACCATCCGTAACCGTAGGCAATGACGTCACTAATTGCGCCACGGAGCCGGTATATATTATGTGGTTATTATTTCGTATGATAAAAGTAAGTATATCAAATAAAATTTAAAATAAATAAGTTAGCTAAATAATTGATACTCGTGCTCAATGTTTTTTTATGTATTACTCTGTTAATGTTTCTAAGTGCGCTAAAAAATAATTAACATTTTTATAATTGAAAGAAAACCTTTTTTTTTCAATGAAAAATTTTGATTTGCCAATTACTTGGTCAAATTTAAATATTACAATAACAGTAAATTTGAGTTCAGAGAAATGTTTAATTCGATTGATTTGAATACAATATATGTACCGTGAAAATAAGGTTTTTTTCGCCTATAAATTTAACAAAGAAATCTTTAATACATTATTTACGAACGATTAAGCTCTAATTTAAATTAAATCTCATTATGTTTTACATCGCAATGACAAGTATTTATATAACAAAGAAATATTCGATTTAGTTGATTTAATTTTTAATAAAGTTTTTCCATCTTCGTTATTGAAAACTTGATATTTTTTTTTTTATGAAAGTGTGGAAAGCGATTTCATATGAGAGTGATCATAGAAATAGCCCACCGTCGAGATCAAACTTCGTTTTACGATTCACAGGTGTCGTCTGATAGTGTTATGTGGCTGTGTGACCCAGTGAGAATAAATATGATACGAAAACAAAATCTCGAGTTTCTCTCTTTTTGGTTGATATATTTTATTAATAGATTACCTAGCTATAATCTTTTCATATAAAATTATAAGATATGTCTTTTTATGTATATTTTACATATCAACACTGTTTTTGTCAAACTATTTTCGCAATGAAAATTTTTGCGAATATGACGTACATACTGAAATGTATAAAAAAGATTACGTTAGGAGGGACATATTAAAACATTTACAATAATATAAAGTAAATCACTTGGATCTTCTTTTAAAAATGGGAGTGTATCTCTACATTTTAGAAAAAGAAATATAGGGACATAAGCGACATATTTAGCTAGAAAAATGATTTTTAATTAAATGCACAAATTTCACAGTTTTACATATTTTAAAAACAAAACACAATTTGTTTTGGTAGTACATCCACATTTTTGTAGTAAGCATTATTAACTGATGAAATTGAGAATTTGTAGGAGAAAAAATAAACAACTTTACTGCACAAAGCAGTCGGTTTCAGCTTTTTGAGCAATCACAATAATAATATATATATATATATAATACCTTTGTACATGAACATAAACGTTTTCTCTACAAAATAATCTATTTCGTTTAAACATCCATTGTAATGAGCCCAAAACTCCAAATCGCGATTGCTCAAAAAGGAGGAACCGACTGTTTTTTTGCAGTAAAATTGTCAATTTGTTCACTTAAAAGTTCTCAAATTCATCATTTGATAATACTTGCAATTAGGAAAACCGATCCTGATCGTTATAAAAATGTGAAAGTAATACAAAAAAAAAATGTGTATTACATCATTGACTGGTTTATATGAAATATATAATCATTTTTAACACAGAATTCATATCCCCTAATACAAATTGATCCAACCTATAAAACTCAATTAAACTCGTCCCCACTTATGAGCACTTGTATATAAACATTTCGATGTGTGCGAAGTTGTAATTTGAGTAAATTTAAATATCAAAGGATGGGATAGTACAAAATTTATTTATTTTATGTGTTTAGTTATTCAAACAAGCTCGATACCGAAATTCCCTCGCGGAAAATTTGTAGAAAACTTTTCCCTGATCCACAGATTAATATTTACATTTTACCTTTTTTGATTCTCCTTGAATAGAAAAGTTTTCGGCTTGTAAAGATACACGTGGCTCATTACCTCTTACTTGTTTTCTGAAATCGTGTATGATACTCGAAAATACTTTGAGAAATATTGAGACACTTGCGACTTATCTGTTTTATTTCATAACGGTTTTCGCTTATCTACATATACAAGTATTGAGTAACGGCGCGTTGGTCTTGGATGAAATAAGGTTTTTTTGTGCTAAGTGAAAATTCAATGATGTCACGAAAAGAAACGACATTCTTTCTATGCCAATTTAATGCTGAAACTTTAAAAACAATAATGTAACTTTTCTAATTCTAATGACAACATTCATATTAAAAATAATATATCATGTCATTATCTAACTGAGCAACAAAATGCTCTTAAACCACGTTATTCTAACTCTTTCATTAAAAATACTTACTCACTATGCTAGAGTATAGATAAAGAAAAGATATTAAACTTTGTTTTTTTTTAAAATTTTAAATTAAAAAAAAGTGAGCGCTTAAGTTTATAATTAAAGAATGTCATCTAGCACTTGTTGTTTTTTTATTGGAAATGAATGGTTTAAACTATATTTTTGTAGATTTATTATTTAAAAACAGATATAATTTTGAATCGAGTGTCTACGCGAGGTTTGGAATATTTCACTTATTTACCTTTTGAAAATGAAGCATAGTGTTAAATAACCAGGCTGAGTTAGAAATTCAACATGGTAAAACGATTATTATTTAAACACCATACACCTACACGCGTTACAACTAACACTATATGGTTCAAAAATAAACAAATAACCCTTAAGCAAACCTTACGTACCTTACTAAAACAATCAATATTTGAATTTAATTCAATTAATTCTCAATCCTTAATTATTTATTGAAAATCAACGAAATCCCGATAAGCACATTCACAGAATATTAATTTGTTTCAAAATTTCTGAATCATCGACACAATACAACACTAATAGATTTAGTACAGGTAAGTGCTCTTAAATTAATTTATTCACAGCGGATTTTGCTGCTTCTGGTTATATTATAATTGTTTTAACGTTACCTAACAGAATAATTGCCGATTTCGGCAACTATTTACATTCTTGCTAAATTAACCAAAATTTATTAGGCGGAAATCGCTGATATTTATGATTTATATATTATAGCATATCCGGTGGATTTAAATACATAATAGTTATAAAGCCTGTTTTTGGAATGCATAAAAAATGTGTACGCATGACGCACTAGTAATTACCATACAGTACTTACAAAAAACTATAAAATATATATTTGCTATACGTATGAAAAATGTATTTATGTTAAAATATGTGCTCCATTTAAATAATGATAAATTGTATAAGATTGATGCTCAATTTTGAAGAAAAACTGCTTCTCATATGAAGCGAAGAAATCTAAACTAAGCCATCGAGATTGCCATTGAAGATTGTTCAAATTTTTAAAAATGATTTTAAACATTCGATTAGTTTCTGAAGTATGAAAATACTACAAAATTGGTTTGATTAATTAATAACATAACATTATATAAATACACATTTCAATATCTTTCAATTGTTTTGCAGTATTTAAAATTTTCAACTGCGTCGGTATACTACAACGAAATGCCTTCAATTAATGAATAACGGCATGTTTTAAGGGTTTTTTATAGCCCCAAATCATACATCAAACTCAAGTATTATGATAAGATATTGAAAGTTGACCGAGTTGGATGAATGCAAAAAAACCACTACTTGAGATTTTCATTATTGTTTTTGAAATCTGGAGAAATTGTGATGTGACCTTTCGTCGATTTAGTAAAATGATATATTAAAAATTATTACTAATACTATTAAAACAATTGCCCAAATACTCGAATATCAAATAGTTAAAAAAGGGTCGAATATATTCCGATATTTAATATTCGAGATAGAATCCGTACTAGTAAGTCAATTTATAAACACTCAGAGGTTTACATCAATATAAACAAGAAGACGAAATATGAATAAGTTAGTATCTTTGATTGTTTTTCTCATTTATCCAATTTAATAACATGCAGCTTAATATGATTCCAAGAAATCAAAAATACTTTTAAATCTGGTCGAGAATTTAATTATTAATTAAGCGATCACTTTCTTACTGGAAAGGAAAAAGTTATTTAGAATTTGTATTGTATGCTTTTGCCTTTAAATGCATTTCTAAAGTATGTAATCGAATGGGTGCTCAATGGTCTGTACATTAAAAAACATACTGTTGTACATTTGTCACTTGTGTATTCATTTATAAAACACATATATCCATGAAATATGAAGACAATTTTTATGTGATTGTATTTTTATTTAATTTCCATCTAATATATCGTTATATTTCAGTAAATAAAGGTAATAGCATTGGAAGCTATAAAATAAACATCCTTAGCTGTACACTTAAAAATTTGAACAAAGTTTGTATGCCAAGAGGCTCGGTTTACTATAGTAAGGTAGCTATGTTGTATGAAAATTCATACAATATAGCTTATATTTTCATGCAAATAGCTTCGTATGTCGATGTAGAAATATCCGGGATAGCTCGTGCTTTATTGCTAGCGGTTAGCGAAAATGTCACAGTTCAAAGCCGGTTTAAATCAAAAGAAACCGAAGAAACACGTCTTATATTTTCTGAATAAATTTTACCGTCCACATTTTTCATGCTTATTCCATGCTTGAAATGCTTTCAATATTACAAAATCGATTGTCCTGGGATTGGTAGACACAATTTTTTGGGAATATGACGACACTTTTTCGTATGAGAATTTGTAATGTTGTGTTTTATTTTGTGTGCAGACATAATTTTACGAACCAATTATATTTTACTTACTTTCAAGGTGTTAGCTGTCAATAAATTCTTTGTGGAAAAGCATTTTACGAGTGAAATCGATCCTGATCATCATAAACATGTGGAAGTAGTACAAGCAAATAGTATTATATTTTTAAAATAAATTTAATTATGAAAACACCGCCAAATAAACTCAAACATTAATGCAATATGGTTAAAAATTTGATTGTAATTTTTTAATAATATGAAAAATTTTTAAAAAATTTTCAGTAATTACTTACTAAGTAAATACTGAACATTTTTCAAGGCATTGATGAATTACATAAATGAATTACTGTATACCATCAACCCTTGGTGAAGGACCGTGCTTAGTAATATTATTGATTGAATTGGAATTTACTTGGTAGAATTCCATTATAATAGAATAAAATATCAAAGTATTTAGTTCTACAAAATCTTAATGAATTAAATTAAATTTATTTTTTTAGAAAAACTGGAAATTAATAGATGTAATCAAGACAATAAACTACTTAATGACAAACAAACATTAATTTATCACCTTTACTTAAACCATTACAAGAAGCTCATGTAATTAAGCATAGTTAATAAAATTTCAAAGCATTTATTTTACCGATTAATTTTGTGAATTTTGTAATTGTAAAAATTATGTAGAAGTATATACTTTGATATTTTATCCTATTATTAATATTATCATTGGTTGACTTCAAAAACATATAGTGATAAGTCAACAAGATAGCATAGTTTTAATTGTTTAATATATGGAATAGAATAGATACGGGAAATCCACATCACTGCTTATCTGATACATTCAAAATAGTTTAACTATTTTAAACGTATCATTACAAACTATTTTACTGTGAGAAAAAATAAATTAGTTCTGTCTTGTTACAGTAAAATAATAATAAATTTCCAACGAAATATCAACGAGTTTTATTTATTTGTTTTTATAGTAGTTATTAGAAAAAGAAAATATTTTCAAAATCTTTATCAATTAATTTTGCGTGTCGCTGTTTTTATGGTACCTTTTTTTACTACATAGTTATGTTTTTAACTTAATTATCTTCAATTTTAGTACTGTTTACAAAATAATTCTTAATTTGATACAGCATGCGAACACGCCATGCAAAAGGGATTTGGAGGAAAGATATTTGTCAGCGCCATCTGTTTTGCATTAGTCCTCTCCCCATTTCGTGTAATTAATTTTCTTTTTTCACATTTTTCTTTTGTCACAGCTCGTCACAATGCAAAAAAAAAACATTTTTATACGTAAATGATGTTGACTCTTCAAAGAAAACTTTCAAAACCCAAATAAAAAATAAATTAGGTCACAAAATATGCACAGCAATATTGACCCGGTGGAAAGTCCCATATCTGGGTTTTTAATAAAAATCAAGTATTTTCATATATTTTTTTTTTAAGTTTGTTTAAATTTTTGTCGCTTAACGAAGTCTTGTTATGTTTAATATTAAGGATTAGGATTCAAAGACATGGGTATTTGATTGTTGCTGTTGCGGGATGTTCAAAATTGTAAATTTAATATTAATAGTCAACATAATTTTAGTACTATATAAACATCGAATACAATATTTATGAATTTATTCACTGTGGTATTTGCATCACACCTTATTGGTTCCAGTAATGTTGTCTCTCATTTTTTTCTTTAATTTTTTTTTCCATGTCCGCTTCCAAATGTGGAGCATATGGTCTCCTAATGGAGGTATATTAACAGGATTTTTCAATACTCAGTTGCTCAACCTCTCTTTTTTTTTTCGAAGAGAGTAGGGATATAAGAATAGGGCTAGGACAGGACTAGTGGTTAGCTAATCGCTCTCGCACGCCCCGTGAGGATCGGATGAGTGAGAGGGAGTTTTAGACATCACAAACACAACGAACAGAAATCCATAAATCGATTGAAAGATCAATTTTGTGAAAACCGTCCGCACCGGGAATTGAACTTGAGACATCCGTAACCGTAGCCGACGACGCTATCAACTATGCCACGGACATCGATCTTTAGATTTAATAAGATATAACTAAGAAGTTCTGTCAGATCCGTGGTGCAGTAATCAACGTTGTTGTCTTCGGTTACGGATGTTTCGGTCTTAAGTTCCGGTACGGACAGTTTCCAAAATGATTTTTCAATCGATTTACGGATTTCTGTAGGCATGGATGTTTTCGATATCTATAATTCCTTACCACACATACGATCCTAAAAACGAACGATCAGCAAACCACTAGTTATGTCTTAGCCATATAACAAGCAATTCTCTAAGAAAAACTTCTGTTGAGATATCTCCAGTAGGAGTCCATATAGTCGCTTTCACTGCAAAACCACTTATCAGAAAAAAATGGAAAATTAAGTTTTGAATACCATTGTATGAAAAACAATATTCTACATCACCTGACAAAAACATGTGAACGGAGGAGCAATAGAATGGCTCGAATCTGAATATTTCAAAACAGTAGTTTTTCTATTTTCATTACGTTATATTCCAGGAATTTCAGAATTTTTAAAGTGATGGTGTTAATAAATAATAACTTATTTTCCTTGTTTCATGGAAACTCGCAATAAAAATATTTATTATTGACTAAAATATAACATCTTGCTTTTTAATGCTATATGATATTTTTTGCTTCTCCTGAACAATGAAAAATATTCTGATAAGAGGTTTTCCTGCGGAAGCGACGATATGCTTTACATAGGGAGCGGAAAAGCTAAAAATACAAGTTAATTATATATATAATTTAAGTTATTGACTGAGGGTGCTTGATGGAATTTCAATATCAAATTTGGATTATTGAGATTTTGTTCCTCAGAATGAATTCCTTGCCAATTCTGAATGAGCAGCTGAACCTTTCTAATTCTCCGTTATTATATCCTATACGTTGAAACACCTAACAGATGTCACTAAATGTGGAAAGATTGTATATTCCCCTTTCGTCGAATTGCATCCCGACGAAACCCACAATGCTATTATAATTGTAAAATCACGGGTAATTCTAAAAGAAGTTGGAAAGCGGCAATTCACCATTCTGTTAATGTGTTGTTTACAAAATAAAGGATTAAGGCGATTCTCGAAATGTTAACTCAGGTATCAGTGTGGCTCTCAGACGTATAATATTTTACCTCGTAAATAATATTTGTCGTATTTGTATCTTCTATATAAACGTTAGACACTGTTTACTGTCTGTCAGTTCGAGTCCATTCGTGTGCTCGAGTGCCTGAGGATGCCGTAAGGCGAAACCCGGGTCGTTGGTGACAAAATACCCGGAAGTGTACAAAATCTCAATATTCCAAATTTAATTATAATAGTAAATTAAATTTAAAAATAATAATGAAACAGGGAATACATACGAAAATATAATTGTGCTCAAAATATTGTATGCAGTTTTGTAATTAGTAGTTTGTCATCTCATTAATCAGGATTTTTACCTCTATGAGGAGATTTGAAGACCATTTTTCAGTGTACAGTGACTTAGTGTAGTCACCTATGGAGAAATACCCAAAACTACAGAAGGTCCGGTTGTCATATTAGTTTGCAAGCGAAAGACTTTTAAATAATTATACACTACTGGTAGTATAGCCTTGATTGGTGAAATAGTAATTTTTGAGGGAAAATTGTATGTATTTAACATTTTCCATGATTGGTGATTCATTGTTTATTTTGTAAATTTAAATATATTTATTTAACGGCCACTTAATCACGCTATAAATGTTTAAAGCAGCTAGATTTAAATCAAATAGATTTAACGTTTTATACCATTAGCCGTAAATTTATCGAATTTCACAGCGGCCGTTACAAAAATTAAATTTACAATAATAATTTACCCGTGCTTTATCGAAGTTTTACGGTTCGATTGTTGAACAAAATTAGGTCAAACGAATTGCTGATTCAAATTTCAAATGCACACTTTACATTTTAATTACTTTATTAATTTGAATAGTATCTTAAACCAATTAATTATTCAGAATTAAGCTTTAAATTGACGATTCGGTTTGTTTATTTTAATCCACAATATTTAAGAAAACTGTACTCTATTTTCTGTGAAAATAAGAATATTTTGGTAAGGTTATTAGACTTTTTGTTTGATAAATTTAGAGTAAACCTAAATTGTTAAAGTCTACCCAAAAAAAGATTCAGTGACTGACAGACAACCTGTTTTTAAAACAGTTTAAAGATATCTTTGCTTATCAAGACGCCAAACCGATAAATAAGACAATTGTTTAAATAAAAGGTAAGATATAGTTAAGGTGATACGATTTGTTAGGCTCTTATTATGGACATATCTAATACATATTATAACATATAATACCTTTGTGTATCAAGTTGACATTTGAATTACGAAAATATCTCGGGTCTTATTATAATGTCGCTCTGTGGTTATCAATATTGATCTGTTTTAATATTAAGCTAAGCAAAGGTCAAGCGAGTCATAGATAAAGTAGTAAATAAACATACATACTGTATGCAAATTAAACATTTCATTTTCAATTATAGTACCTTAATCGATCAATCTAAAAATTCGTTTTTTTTTTCAGATAGGGTCAAACTAATTATTTTCCAATTTTATGATTAAAAAATATTAGAAACAAGAGTATAGGGTGACTGATATAGTAATTGGACACTTAAGGAAGTACTTTCTTTTAACAGTGTATAAGTCAAAAAAAAAAATAGTATGTAGGAAACATGTAAGATATGTAGAGATGAGCAATTTAATGAGCTTCAAGGAAATTAACACAACAGTAATAAAAACAAAAGGTTTTTTTTTAGATATTTGTATTAGATTGAAAAATATGAAAAACATAGTAATTGGACACATTTACTTTTTAGGCTAGTTGTTGTATCACTATTTAAACTTCAATGAATATTGACAGCTTGTAGTCTCTCACGCTTTCCTGAGAAGTTTCGTTACGAAATTCACAAAACTTTTATAAAGTAAATGTCACTAAAATATCACTGTTTTTTAAAGGGTCTAATAATACAAATACGTTTTTTCACGATTTTGACCTGACATCAGGGACGGCTTTTACAAAGGAGCAAATTGTGCACTGCACTCCAATGAGTCCCATGTACATATTCTATTAATAAATGATATTCAAACATAATAATTATACTAATTCACTCATTTTAAATTTCCCGCGTGTTCCCGATAGGAAAATATTGCAAAAAAAGAAATTATTCCGCGCCAATTCAGAATACGCATGAAAGTCGGTTGATGACGCGTAAGGAGAGCATAACACGCTGTGCACCCCCAACCGAGACACAGACGGTTAAATTTAGTATGGTATTTGTGACGTCATGCCAGTATGAACCACGTGACACATAATTTTTGTATGCAAAAGTTGGTCGACGTTGGAGCATTGCACTCCCTATAAGCTAAAATTTTGGGACCGAAAGAACGAATGAAATTAACAAAACGAGCGTTACGATGAGTTATCGACATGCTTGCAATAGGTAGTTGTACGGATTTTTACCTTTGATTTCAATATAATTCCCTAACTACACGTACAATAATAATAATATTAACCTACAATGATAACTTTCTGATTGATCAATAATATTTATAACATAATAGCTATGATTATGTTTCACAGTTAAGGAGTTTTTTTTTTCAATATTTAAGATAAGACAGCTTAAAATGTTTTTAAGGGCTGGCTACAGGTATTTCATAATGTTCAATTGTGTATTCGGCTCGGTCTTATAATATACATTCTTCTAATATTTATACACGTCAATAATGAATTCTACAAATTACTTACCCCATTATATTATCCACTATGTAATATAGTAAGCGATAATATATTGGATCAAACGAAAAACCATTTCATTTGCCAAGGTCATTTAATTACAGTTAAATTGACTTTCAGTGAAAAATTTCCGGGTTAACACAGAATTTTTCCAATTGCAGACTTTAATGTCAACTTAAAAATACGATTTCATGGTAGAATTAATCTTTCACGAATAAAATCGTACAATCCAATGTCGGAATTTAAGGTTAGCAACATCCAAGAAGAGGAGGATGGATTTCTTACACAAATAGGTGAATCTTTTCTTGCACCCCCTTAAATTCTTGTCACCGGCCGCCACTGCCTGACATCACATACGAATCAAGTTTTCTCAGTATTGTTATGTAGTAGTGGATAATTAAAGCTGCAGTTACATTGAGATATAAAGGCTAGATATACTTCACACCAACAAGAATGCTTAGCTACTCTTATTTTGGACGTTTAATGAAGTGTCCAATAACTATCGCAGTCACCCTACTACACTAATTTGACTCACATGATTAAAGCGACCTCTTAATCCTTTGGTGTATTAAGCCACGGGGATATATTGAGCTTATTTTTAAAGCGCTAACGTCAGTAATATTTTGTTGATAGCTTTGCCGATCGTATTATCCCGTAGAGGTTTTTTCTTACCAAAAGAAAATGGTTTGTTTTCGAAGACGTATTCATTATTTTGTAATTTACGTAATGCTTCAAGGCGCACATCCGCCTGGTGTTTCAATGAAATGAACATTTTAAGAGCTTTTTTATTTGTGAGAAACTTTTTCACTTTTTATTACCCAACATTATCGAGCTTTTTTGCTTACACGTAGCCTTAAAGCACTACGTAAAAAATGAAACCGTTTGCCGTAGCAGTGTAAATGCTTACCAGCTTTTTTTATTTTCCAGACTCCACTATAAATTGCCATAATATTGAAAATCGATTGGTACCGGCGTGAGGTTTTTATTATGTTATGTTTGTCACACTTCTAACTGTTATACATTTAATGCTAAGCTCAAACTTGCAGTTTATCTGCATGAAACAAAACGGCTTCCATAAAGGTTTAAGGATTAATTTGTTATCGATTCACCATTGCGCATTTTATTATAATCTTAAAAATAAAATAATCTTACAATTAATTTAATGATAAAAATTATTGCATGCAATCTCTAGATTCAATATAATTAAACGTAAAATATTGCCCAGAAGATAGTAGAAGGTAAGTAAAAAATGAAAAAAATATTGCCGATAGATAATATAAATATACATAAGTACAGATAAATACATTTTAGTAGAATATAAAAATTTTAACTTAAGCAAACAGTGAAAATATCTAACAAATATGCCATATTGATAAACATAAAACAGAAGGAATACTAAAATCACATTCTCGCAGCAAATATATGACTATTATTTGTTGTAAAAAAGACCCTTTTTGACGGGCGCCTTATAATATATTTTTTAACTTTTAATTGCAAATTAAAAACAACACACAATGTAACAACAACAAAATAATTATAATGCAGTAAAAACATATGAAACTTTAAAATACACAAGTAAAAAATACGAATACCCAAATAATCGAAAAAAAATACTGTTTGATAATAGTTTAGTGATACAGTGCGTAAAGAGAATTTAAAACGATAATATGGCAACATTTTAGTAACTCGCGTATTTGGATCGCCGTCCCTTATGTAAATATATTATTAGAGGAAATATAAATATGGAAAGCAAAATGTTTTGAAGCGTGGTATTATTTTTTACAAAGTCGCCTGAATAACGCTACATCGCGTGATATAAACACGGTCCAATACTCACCCAACAAACTCACCAACACCAACAAAGGTAAAAATGTTATGTTTTTATTATTAAATAATCGAAAATGTTACGAGTACTAAGCGGGTATATGGTTTCTTAGTTTTAGTGATTAAATATTACGAATATTTGTGGTTTTTGGTTTTTTACTTTGATCCAAATTCAGTACTGACTCAAAAAGTATTAAAATTAACTTAATTATGTCAAAAAAAACCTACTTTTATTGCTTTGTAAATTTTCGAAAAGTACTTTACGAATACTGACAATGCTTGCTTTGTACTATTCTAATAATGTCATACCGCATGCTAAATATTTAATAACTTTGGAAAAATTTTAGTATTTGGTTGATTTTAACCCTTCCGTACTCATGATGTAACAATGTGTTATTTCGGCCTTTAAATTATCTTAAAAAATATTGAACATTTTTCAGTTTGTAAATAAAATAGTTCTACATATAATTAAAAATTAAAAATACATTATAATTTACGTCTTCTTTGTATAATCAATCATAATTTGAAAACCTCGTCAATTTTACCATCGAAAAATATAAAAGTAAGTATGGTATAATAACAATTAGAATAGTATAGTAACAGTTCGAGATGCATGACGTACCGTATTCAACCGTTTTTTTTCAAACGGCAGCAAGATACATCTTGAGCTTGTTCTGCCATAAAAGAATTTAGATTCTTGCGTCTTTCGATAATTTCGTAAGGTTTGATATGTATTTCAGTTTTACACTCAAAATATGACATAAAATAATTACTTAATACTACATAATACCATACTTCACTTTTTGAAATTGTCATTTCTCTTTATAAATGCGTTTATATGACAAAACCCACACGGTAACGAAATGTGACACGAGGTCGGAAGAGATTTTTTTAGAATGAAAACGGAAAGTTCAATGTGATATATATGTGCTAGGTATTGCATTGTAAACGCACGGTTTCCATTATCATGAACGCTTCTTTTAATCAATTTTTGTAACATAAAGTCTTAATAAAAAGTTGGTTTATTTTTTGTCTTCTGTCTTTAATATTTTTTAATTTGTTTAAAAATCTGATATATGTTCTATATATAATACACAATAAAGTTAAAATGAAAAAAAAAATAACACAATGCTTACTATCAAGTATGTTCACATCTCTTCACAATACAACGATTAATCAGGCCCATGGAAATGGCTTCAGACGTAATTGAAGCAAATATTAAGGTTATAAGAAAAAATGTGATTTTAAAATGACGTACTTATATGAAATTTCTTAAATGGGTCTTAATTTCTTAAATCAGTCTGCTGAATAATAGAGCGATATTCTAATTTTTAAAACTATCTTAGACTTTTCAGGTAAACAAAACTGTGTTGATGGTTAGAAAACATACTTATGTTATAATATGTATAAATGTCACTTTTAAGGTGTTAGCTGTCAATTGTTGGTGGAAAGACATTATACTTTAAGAAATAAAACACATGCTCCTAGCTGCTCCACGTTCTCACTTGTTTATTGTTAATATTAGTTACATATTTAATATTTCATTGTTTTCAAATGGTTAACTAATTTCTTCTTAAAATTTTCCCAATCGGCTATTTACTTAATACATCAGTAATGTCATTAACAATTTTTGCTCATTTCACGGACATAGCTATATTTTTCATTTCTGATTAGTATTTATTGATTTGTAAGAGGTCCTTAACATTTTAATTGTAGACTATTTTATTTGGTTTATGTATATTTTGTTTGATAATCAGTAATTTCTAGTCTTAGTTATGGACCAATTGTTTTATATACCTTAATTGTCAACACACAATTTTATATAAATAGGCCTGTTACGTTTGTATTTTTATCAGTTGATAATGCTCGTGATGATCTAAACCGGTCCTGATGATTATAAGCGTGTGGAAGTTGTAAAAATTAAGTCTGTTTTATTTTTAAAAAAATGTGTAAATGAGTTTTGCATTCTTTCTTGTAGCCACTTGTGAAAAGTTTCAATGAGTTCGTAAAAAATAAGCATAAATTAACAATAAAATAATGAAATTCCCATATTAATAAATCATTCCATGGTCACCCGCACAGGGCCCATTAGTTTGGAATAAGTAGGTAGTTCTTCAAATTGCATTTAAAACCCTCTATTCCATTCATAATGCGTTTGTTTTATCTCAACTTGGATTGGGGGTCATTGCTGTGATCGATCCGATTTGTCATATTTTATCTTGTGTATAAGCGATGTAAGTTGTTTATTGCCTGTCAGTTCGAGTTCATTCGTGTGATCGAATACCTGAAGATGCTGAAAGGCGAAAATAGGGTCAGTAGCGACGAAATACATGAAAATGTACAAAATCTCAACAATTCAAATTTAAAAATAATAGATACAAATTCACTGATCACGGAGGCGACTTTGAAAATTGTCACGCAAAAAACATAATGGTGATTAGACCAACTTGTCTCCATTTTGTTGAATGTCTAGTATTTTGTTAGTTTCTCTTTCCTTTCATTAATAATTGAAATCCAACTAGACACGTGCAAATAAATGATATATCTTAAGCTATTAGAAAAACAACTTCCTTAACAAAATGGCTTTCCATTTGCATAATAATATACAAGCTTTCGTGATAAGAAGCTACCCAAACAAAGTACCCATACATTATCATCGTAAGCCTAAAGAAAAACAATACCGGACAAAACAAAACAAAACACATCCCATCGGATAGCGCCCACTGCCGTCCAGAAATGGTTAACGGACACGTTAATAAATCACTATCACATTTGTATGGCGAACCAGAGTCAGTGTAAGACATTAAACTGTTGTGTTTAGTGATTTAAATTGAAATGAGCATTTTTTTCTATTGGATATTTAAAAAAAATCATCTACGACTATGCTGTGATTCTCAATATTTTTTTCTTATAGTCTTTTTCTTGGTACACGCTTTTGGTCTTATACGAATCAAGTATTTGAATTACCTCAATTGAGCCCATATGCGGAAAAACAGCGTTAGTCTTTATTTGCTTTTTTTTTGTCAACACATTTGTGTGGTAGATTTTTTGATCAATAAACCGTGTTCTCAATAAAATTTCTCAAACTATCTTCATTCATTAAAGATAAATATTTTCGATAAATTATATCTCTACAACAACCAACCGCTATTATCTCTGAACAATGTTTTTAAAAAAATGCTGTTTTTCTGCATATGGGCTCAATTGAACTTGCTTAATAATAAGCCGCAGTTTGTAGTTAAACGTATATTATGGTAGGGCTCAAAAGCAATGAGTGAGATGGCCATCATCTAGTTCAGTGGTTCCCAAAATTATCATGCCTATGGACCCTTTCTTGAAGCGAAAACCTGTCCATGAACCCCCCCAAGTAAAATAACTTTTTGTAACTAAATAATAGAATTTTGATGTCTTGAATGGTAAATGGTGATGTAAAAATAAAACATTTTGATATTTAAAGTATTATGAAGTTAAAAACTGCCCTAAATCCACGTTATACTAAATAGGAAGACAGTACAGCAATCAACAACATGATATAGTAACCCATAATAGATGATATAAAATTTGTATCTGTTTTTGTAACCAGAATATGTGGTATCCTTGTACAAACATTTAATTCCACTCCTTATTTGTGGATTGTGTATTCAATAAATTTCTCCCGTATTAGTATGGATACATCCGAGTTTGTGAATCTGTGTGCAAAAGGGTCTAACTCCCAACAAATCGCTATCCATCTGTTTATTGCTATTTATTTTAACTTTTATAATAATGAAAATGTGTCACAAATATTTTTTTATATTAAGCCTTTCGCGGACGCCCCGATTTATTTTTAATTTGCCACAGACTCCCTCAGCAGTCACAAGGACCCCTGGGGGTCCGTAGAAACCGCTTTGGGAATCACTGGTCTAGCTAGATTATCACTAGTTTATGTCCATCAGCAACCTTCTTTTATGCTCGCAGGCAAAGGTGGGTTTTGATCAATTTCGACAAACCTTGACATCGGTTGATTTATGTTTGGATTATTGGCTGATTTTATTCCATTTCTCTAATAGATAGAGATGAAAGAATATTATTAGATAAAAAAATATTATTGACTCCTTCGGTTTTTTATATTTCAAGGTACTATCGAGTACTAGCGCCCTGCAGCAGCTGCACGTATATCGCACAATCCGTCTCGCCGCCCCTGTGCGCAATAATAATACGTCGTTTAAAAATAGATCGCAATGTATATAGTTCATGGGAGGGTGTCGGCTCATAGTTGTGGGCTGGGGCGGTTATGGTCGCAGGGGCTTCAGAGGGGCCAATGTGGGCGGACTGACGGGGTGGGCTGCACGCTGCATCGATCGGCGCGGGCCGTGACCTTGACCCAGCGAGGACTGACTGCCGCTTCGGTAGGCGGATGGGACAGGCGGGCGTGCGGGCAGGTCCGTGGGCGGGGGCTGTAGTTATTGTACTCACTGCTGCTGTCGGTGTAAGTCGTAGTAAGAAGATTCTGGCATACCTTGCATTCTAATTAGTGCGTGAAATAAAAAACATATCTTCGCCTTCCTTGATACCTATTTTTATTTTAACGCATTAACAAATCTTCGGTTGTGTAAATAATGCACCATATAAAATTTAACAGTCCTCAGTTACTTTACTAAGAAATAATTGTTATATTAATTTTTTGAATAAAAGATTTTGACGAAAAATTATTTTTAGATAAGATGTGTAGTAAATCTAATTTTCAATTAAAAAAGCAAAAAATATTCAATTTTATTTAGTTTAATCATAAGCATCTTATTTTCGATAGTAGTGTAGTAATAATGTAGTAAACACCGGTTACTAGCCACTCTGTTTAGCCGATTATTTAAAATAAAACAATTCTGGTATATTTCGTTTCAGGAGAAAATGCAACAGCTGTTTTGATACTTCAAACACGTATTTCAATTAAAACAGTGTTAATTTGTAAGCCATTCATTATTAACAGTAAACCTTATATAATTTAAATTCAATTTATTATATTTAAAATTTGTAGCCATAATATATTTGTAATACCTACATAATAATATAAATAAAAGTTTTATAAAATAGCATTTCAAACAATGACATCTACCTTGTAAAATTCGAACTTGTATCATCGATTCAATTATCATTCCATTACCATTGAAAGTATTTACTTGACATCTCTTTTTAATCAAAAAGTGACACCTTTTACAAACGTATCACATTTGACACTAAATAGAAGTGTTACTTGAATAATTATATTAATTATTAGATATAACGTAATACAAACTGTATTGCGAAGGTTAGGTCGGGCATAGCGTCGGCTGTGTTACAACGAGAAGTCTTCTATCACATTAATGCACCTGGCAACATGCAAAATAAAAATTCCCTGTCTCCGATGTGTTCATGCATGCACTCCAAAATGAAATTTAAAACCCGACATCTCTTTTATGTTCACATTTTACAGCGCTTTTACCATAAAAAGACAATCGCAAAGTTTCACGATGCGAATAGAAAAGCGGTAATTAATTTTAAGATAAAAGAAGGGTAACAACTTTAGTACATTTTTTTCATTGTGGTGTGTACTTTATTTTTAAGTAGCATTGTAATCCTTTCAAACTTGGCAGCCATTTTATGGCGGGAAAGTGGAACAATGTATTTTTTTCGAATTTAATAATGCGAACAGTGATAATTAGAATTTACCTTAGTACCGACTTCTAAAAACGCGTTTAGTTAAAGAAATATTATTTTTTTGTCTTTATAAATATACATAAGGTCATAGTTATTAAGTCTAATGTGCTGTAAATATAAATCTCATTCACTATGAAGTGGATAAACAAAAACCCCCCTTGAATACATAGCTGAAAAAAAAACATTAAATAATAATCAACGTAAGTACTGCATATGCACTTCTTGGATGTTTCAGATATATATAAATATGAGCATATTTGTATATTTTAAAATATTAAATTACTTAAGAAATAGTATTATTACTTGGCCGCCGCCGAATTTGGAACTAGGATTGTCAGTCTAGAATAAATTTCTCCAATTGCTATATAATGCGAAATAAATATTTTTTGAAAATTCGTGTATACTTTTAATAACCGTCACTAAAATATTTGTTTTAGAATTTATTGAAATTTCAGTTCTGGTTGAGTATGGCAACATTCCTAACGCGACGGTGGCGCCCTCACTTCCGGCAATGTTAGATTGGTACATCTATACCTTAGTTATATTGGAACGTAAGTACTAAGAGTTATAAAACCAGTAAACATTTTTTATTTTAGCTCTGAATATAATTTGTCCAGTCTAATTTGTAATTTTTGTAAACAAATTAGTTGCGCTTTTTATAGAATGCCGTTAGATTGTATAAGTTCTTCAGTATAAACATATTAATAAAAGGTAGACATAGAAGTAATAAGACAGTCAGTGATTTGAAATGTTAAAATGCAATAAGTTCATTCAAATATATATCGATTTCGTATTAATAATTTTCTGAAGTTTTTTTATTATACAATGTTTTTTTCTGTCCGTGTTCCTGAACGTAAATAATTAATAGAATTATTATAAAAAACATTTCCTTTTCTGTGGAAAAGTTAAGCAGAGAGTGAATATAATTTCGTCCTTTTTAGATACTAAATGCCCGCGTTACATAATTGATTATAAAATGTGCGTTAGGGAATCTCCCCTACTGGTGATTATATTCTTAATGTCAGAGGGTAGCGAATTAAAAGTACTGCTTCTGCGCAAGTCTCTCTAAATTTCATATCGTAGTTTTTCCGTCAAAATATTTACCCGTTCTGTATAATAAAATAAAAATAAACAGCACTTTTATATGCTGTTAGGTCATATAAAGGTTACATAAATGAAGTTTGTGTGCTTACATATTGTTTGCTGAAATCGTTATTTCACCCCTAATACTTATATCCGTATTGGTTTTGTGCCTGCTAAACTTGATTTTTCCATCCGGTGTATTTCTTTACCATTTTTGTCTTTCTCTTCAAAGAATACATAGTCTTGGTATAATCCATTCAGTTTTCAACTACAAATGTTATTAAGTTGAACACGAAATTGTCAATATATCTTTTACAAGAAAATCCGATAGTTCTTCAGATATCCAACATTGAATGATCATTTTTGTTGCAATAACCGTTAGATACGTCGAATCCTGGTGGATTACACAAAGACATCTATGCTTTTTTCTTAACAAAAGAAATTTTAATACGGTTAAAAGAGTAAATTATCTAGTTTTACAAGAATTATAAGACATAATTGATAGATATTTTGACTTCACGTTATCTTCAGAACTGTTAAATAGCTATGAACAATATTCTACAAATCATGTATAACTTTCTCATCTTAATCATGTTTTACTAGTACAGAGAAACTTTTCACTTCAATATGTTCAATCTTACATACTGTTAAAACCATAATACGGTGTTTTGGCAAATTGATGTAACCCTCAAAAATTGCAATTTTTCAGGAGAGAAATTTTGTTTTAATCGAAATTATGGTGAATTGCGTTATGAATCTTTGAAATGCACTGCTGAAAATTCTCTTGTTTGTAGATACGGGATTAAACGTAGGGAGTGTCGATACAAAAGCGGCTTACGACAAGTGGCCGGGTCATAATTTTGAAACCTAAAACCAATGTAAAATGATGTTTCCCTTCCAAAATGTGATCAATTTATTTTTTTAATTTTCATAATTTGTCCTAGACCTGCTCCGTCGTGTTTAAAATGAAATCCAATCATTAACGCATTTTTTTTCGTATTTTTTGACGGTTACATCAATTGGCCAAAACACCGTTGATGTACTATATCCTATAATTATATGGAGTTTTACTAGTGCAGAGAAACATTTAACTTTAATATGCTCAATGTTACATATTGTAAATATCATATGCTCAATAGTAAGTAAGTGTGGAAATGTTTAAAAAAATGCTTTGGATGCGGTTTTTTTAGAGAAAAAATAAGAAGCTATAAAAAACAATTGGTAAAAATCTACAACATGGTTGACCCTAGCATCGACTGTCAAAATCTTTTTGGTAATCTCATCGTATATTCCAATAATTAAATAAGCAGTATAGTTACTAAATAATTTATAATTATTAACCAATTCATATTCTAAATGAAGTTATATGGTTAGAGGCAAATTTGAAATAAAAAACATTTTGATTTATTACTTTTTATGTCGTTAACTTCTTTTAACAAAGTTAACAAAGGAAGTGGTGGAGAATATTTCTATCAAACATAACATTCTACTGCCTACGCGTTGTGAAAAGATTAGTGAGCCGCCATTTATCAAGTCTCGGATTCCTTATAATATTATATCTAACATTTTTTCAATAAAAATATATATACCTTCTTGCTTAAATAACTAAACGATCAACCCTTAGGCGGTTTTCATATCGAGTTCTTTAGTTGTTTCAATATGTTATGATATCGACTACAGAAAGGCAAAAGGACGTAACCCACACCAAAATATATTTTGTATAACTCACACAAAACGTGTTAATACACTATATTTATATATGTGATATCGTCGTTTTTTCTGGAAGAAGACACTAACTGAAAAAAATACTAGTTTTGAGTAATTGGACTTTTTGGTTTTTCAAATGATTAAAATGCCATACATTTTCCATTTTGTTTGTGTGTACAAAACTATTTTAGAGTAAAAGTAAAATTTATAAAAATAAAAAATGTTCTTCCATACGATGGAGTTTGAAATAAGGAACATTTTGGTATAACTAACTCAATGTGTCATGTTTTCGATTTAATATTTGAAATACAGAAGGACGTATCCCACCGTTTTTTCAAAATATTTTTTTTTTCGATAATCACAATGTACACAATTTAATACACGTTTTGTGTGGCCTATTGCAATATTTTTTATGTGAGGGTTAAGTTCTTTTGTCTTTTCAAAGTCGATATGCATTATCTGAAATTTTAGTTTATTATTAATTGATTGAGAGAAGAAAATGATAGTCTCAGAAAATACAAAAATATCATTTTTATATTGTTTTTATGTAGAGCATATCGACAGTGGAAAGGAAACAGGACTTGATAGACTATATTTATAAATTAATATATTGACAAAAGGACATATCCCTCCGTATTTTTTAAATATTTCACAATATATACAATTTAATACACGTTTTGTTTGGACAATAAACAATATTTTTTGTACGTGGGTTACGTCCTTCTTACTTTCCAGACTCGATATTGAACTAAAACACACTTGAAAAATCACTAAACTGGATAAGTCGAAAAATCTTCACTTTATGTTTGAGTCAACTGTGGACTTTTACGCCCATGACGATTTTTTTACCGTTATATTATTGCTTAGAAACAATGAATATAAATTCTTTTGTTAGTATTAACAATTGGTTAAAGTAAATTTCACTACTCTTACACGTTATTGCTAAGAAAATATTAAATAAGTAACTACGTATGCCTACGCAAATATTAAATATGCCAAAGCCTACTTCGTACGGTATTTTCAGAAATAATTCCTGGATATTACTACTTAACATCCATTATTAATGCCATATCTCTCGTCTTTATCTCAAAACATTTAGCTATTATCTTACATCTCGTATGAAAATATACTGGAGTGGATAGAAGACTCACGTCCATATTATTTTATCTCCTAAGTACATCTTATCTTCTACTCCATTTGAAAGGAACGAAACAATAGATAATATTTTGCCTCTCTACCATAAATGTGTGTTTTTATTTCAATATAAATATCCACTTAAAAATATTTTAACTTCTAAGACAGAAAAAATCTCACTTCCCTTTCATAATTAAAATCTTTATTTAATTTATTTATTTACAGGTTTCAATTTGTGACAAACTCACAAAAGCATGTTATAAAATCCTCATTCAAAAAAGAACTTAAATTTTTTTACTCGGCACTAGTACAGGGGTGATGAAACATATGCGGGCTTATAGGGTCTCAAGTGCACCCTTTTGAATTACATAAACAAATAAATATCATTGTTTTCCTTCATTTACCAAATAACGTACATACATTTTTATATATATTTCTTATATGCGGCCTTATTAAATTTTAAAATAAATGAATGCGGCCTTCTGACAGGAAGAGGTTTGTCGCCCCTTGACTAGTGACTTATAACTAACCGTCATCTAATATATTTATTTCATGAAACTGATATATATTATATCAACTATTAAAAATAGTGTTTTTCAACAGTCTAATGTTTTAGATTCTATAACACCTCCCTCCAAAATATATTTCCAGCATTTTTATTAGAACGAAGAAAAATAACATACACAAATTGTAATTATTTTATTTTAATTAACCTTTTTGTGTAATATACATCTCCCACAGTAATAACTCGTTTAATTTAGACTCTCACGAGTCTATTTATGTAATAAAAATAAATAATAAATGTTGATTGCGACTGACCCTCTTTGGACTTTATTCACCAAAGATATCTAGATGGAAACGTACGGGAAAACCTTTTTAGCCATTGCTTCAATAAATAGGTAACTATTCCTACTTCAGTAAAACATCCCCTCTTAAGACCTGTTGAGTGATGTATTATTTGCATTTTTTTTTCATTCTTTGCAAAAACATCATATCTTTCAGATGACTAATGAAAACATTATTTGGTAAAATGAAAATATTTCCCCGAAATATTTATTCATGTATATTACGGAATATTTCAACATAAAAATATAAATATACATTAATAATGTATTTAACGTACATTATTTCTTGCTGAACGTTTTTATGATGTTCATTCAACTGAAGAATCTTTTAATTTTACAACTATTCAATTGATAACAGGTTATTTTACTATCATATAATATTAACTCTTACAGCACGGGCTGTTTTCGCACGAATTTATTTTCCATTAATCGATCTATTAAGAACCTCACTATGGCTAAAAACAGATCAATTTCAACAGTAAAAAATTAAGAATTATGAGAAATATTTATTACTTATCCCAAACATATCAATAAGTAAACTAAACTCTTCGCATTCTTGCTAAAATAAGTCGAAGAAAATGATGAAGCTGAAAAATATTTAATCTACGACTTTGCAAGCAAAATGGCTGTGGCCAGTCTTCATATATACTGCCATCACGCACACAAGCAAACGCGTGGCCGCATAAGTATGTGTAATACATACAATATCAAGATTTCTTTTCAAAAATATATTTCTTTGAGTTCTACTTAAAATTTTCATGATCTGTTGCTTGATTGTCTCTCTACCTAAAAGTTTGGACTATTTTTAATGCATATATCTACAAGTGTTCTTTCTAGTTTTGCCGGAAATACGAGAAAATTTCTTGGGCATGTAAACATGTCCAGCGTGGTCATCGTGTTAAGCGAGGCTTCGTTTTACGTTCGACATCGCTTTACGGCGCAGCCCTTGCTAAAACGATAGTTTTACAATTTCACAACTTTCATAGCTTTAACGACACACGTAGAAAATAACGAAGAAACAAATGAAAATAATATTTTATAATTTTAATAACATGCTGTCATATATTTATGTATCGGGTCTTTAGATCTAATTCAAATATTCGTCGAAGCGATGAAAACGTCTCATATTCAAATTCTGACTAAGTAAAATATGAACATTTCGAATAAATTTATTTTTCTGTTAGTGCATAACATATTTTACACATTTGACACGGATTATAAAATATTATATTAAAAGTTTTAAAAATTCGTTTCGTTGTAAAAACATTTAAGCAAATCCATTAACAATGAAATATACAAATTGTGAAGTTTTCATTAATCTTTCTTTCGCAACGAATGTTATTCTCCATTAACATTCAACTTTGTTTTACAAAATTAATAAGACTTGTTCTTCTCTAGTCAACATACATTACATTTGGGTGTAGACAAAACTACAGTTTATAAAGCATAATAAAGACATACCGGACTAATGCAATATTTCAGTCTGAAATAATTTTCGATTCAAATTGGAAAAAAATATGTCTTGGGTAATTCTTGAAGACATGTAGTTAAATTTACTTCTTCCAACTTCCAACAATGTGTGGTTTTTATTACTGCGCTTGAGCACCGTTACGACTTATTAAGACGTTACTAAACGAAGCCATCGATTCAAGAAAATATTGCTTAATCAAGCAGAAAATAAATTGTTGAATTTAAAATTTAACCACCCGTCGATCCGTACGGGACCATGATAATAATAAATTTCGCGATCGGAATACACTGATTTATGATAAAATTATTTGAAACATATATATATATATAACTTTATATAAATAGTGACTTTGAGATACCGAATCATAATTTGATTTTCGCATTCAATAAATATTTCTTTCATAATAAGTAATGCAAACATCTATGTTTCGGGTTCGTCGATATTCACATACCAGAAGTTTATATACAGATGTTCTATATTATTGACATACGAAAATAAATATTTAATCTTTGTATAATCTTAATGTTTCAATTGTATTTTTTAGTAATTTTACAGTTTTACTATAATTTTTGAAGTTTTAATTTTTTCACTTTAATTTGAAACTACATAAATTGTGAAAAATAGTGAACAAAGCTTTTATAAAATTTGTTGTTTGTTCTTAGCTACGTTTTAACTTATGGCAGTACAGTTAGCTCACCACAGTATTCTTTCCATCATCGGTATTGAGTGTCCACGTTTTGGTTTTGAGTTTTCATGCTATATTATTAATTTTTATAGAAACTTATATCATAGCTTCCAGCTCACAAAAATAATCGGTTAATATTAATTTTGTTGTCAATCCATTATAAATATTATGTGTTGGATATAAATATATATGGTGTATTGTAGTCACCCTGTGTGTTACTGTAAGTCGTTATGTGTTATGTTACATTAATGTAAGGGAAAACATCGTTCCATTAAAACTATTTCCTTCCGAGTATAAATGAGGTCTACTTTTCGTAGGTTGCTTGGATAGAGGCTAAATTGTGCACATTAAACTACCTACGGTCAAGTTCAAACAGGTCGCGCGTCAAATTCTGACGGATTAATTACATATGTCTTACATAATAAATTAGAAACATCTCTTGTTATTACTTAAAGCAAAAAACCCTTACAATTTAAAACAGTGTTTAATGGGCAACGAATATCTATGACGGTATGAAGGTAAACTTACTGTATTTTTAATTAAAATAAAAATGAAAATGATCTGTTTTAGTTTTACATATTTTTTTAGAAGTATTTACAATATAATAAACACACCGCAATGTCGAAAGAGTGAAAAAGAGCTTTGAAGGAAACGTTTTTATTTAGAATTTTTTTGGTTAAACCTAATATTCATGAAAATAACTCTATACTGTTTGGCTGCCGCAAATGAGAAAATATGTTTCCCAACGTTCTTTTATTGAGATTTTTATTCGAAAGTCTGAATTATATGCGTTCGTTTCATTCATGAATTATTCTTTTCAAATTTAAGTACCATTTCAAAAACGTAATACGACATGCTATGTTTTGAACCGCTGAGAAATCGTAATAGTACAGTATTGTAAAAAAATATTATATTCATACATTACGGATGTCGAACGAGGAGATTATCAAGACAGGTCGCTATTTATCTTATCAATTATTTAAAAAAATTAAATGAATTATTATAACACAGTAATTTTATATTTTTAATAAGACCAACTGGGTATGGTACGCATCTATATATATATAAAAATGAATGTTTGTTTGTCCTGTATGCGTTCCTTTATCATTCATCCGATTTCAATGAAACTTCGGTGAATTATTGTTCACACAACCGTGTAGGTTTCTGAAGAAAAAAAAATCTAATGCGTACTAACAGCGACATCTCGGAAAAACATTCGGATTTATTCGTGTACGTACAAGATGGAAAACAAAAAATATAGTATATCCAAAAGCACTTCAATAAAAAAAATTAAATCACAAGCACTTTCTTTCTTTGAGTGGAATTGCACCGCATGCAGAATACTCACTAGTCAAATATAAAATTTGACGAAAAATTGCTTAATATTGCGATGGATTCTATTCAAAGTTGTGATAATCTTTCCTTTTAAATTTCACGATAGAAAAAAATATGCAATTGAACCGTATACTTACTTTGAATACAAATAAAAATATCAATAAATATTCCGTAATATACAAATATGTCGTAAAAGAATGATTTTTATGTCACTATATTATAATATGTAAAGTTATACTGTATACGATTTGCTTACCTTACTGACAGATAATAAATTGTTTATTTTACAATCGTCATATTAAATCATTACCTATGTCTAGAATTTGGGTTATTTTCACTGAATACCATTTCAATAAAGATAATAAATATATGATGACTTTCAAAACATTAATAAATCTTGAGAATATCTTGTTGTCAAAGTCAAGCTTACGTAATTAATTTTCAGCTAAAGCTTTTCAAAATGAAATAATATGTAGTCATTATAGAATTTGCAAAGGAAGAGCTTTCACCGTAATATGCGTGATTATCATTTAAAACATGTTGAAGCTTTAATACATATTTCATAACAAATAAAGTATTGATTTTATATTAAAAAAATATTTTTAAAAAATCAACAAAGTCATTCTCTTCCGCTTAGCGATCAGAAGTATTGTTTCACCATTTAATATTTTGGCCATGGTTTCTTCGGTTTTGCAAGTAATCAACAAAATTAAAATATCAATATATGTTCTTATCTCTCATACCATTTATTGACTTGCGTAACATGTCTCTTCTTTTCTTATTGGTTTTTGAGTGTAGAAAATTTTTCAAATTACATACTAAAATTATTTTATTAAATAATACATATTTATTTTTATTTGATAAACTTGTGTGTATCACACCGAAGATAATAATATGTTGTACTAATAAGCAGCAACAATAAAGAATATTAGTACAAGTGAGTAAATAATTAAAGACATCAAACAACACTTAACTTAAATATATAAAATGGCGATACTAAAGAAATAAATAATAGTAATTATGGATTAAGCGGTGTGGGGCAGGGAAGGAAAGCGGAGAGAAGAAGTTTTCTGGGGAATATATTAGATCTGGATGTCTAATAGGACCGCCGCGATTATTTCTGCTAGACAATCTTTTTTAATGGACATAATTGGGCAAAGTTTAATTAATCCCAAGGAATATGCTCAGAATCTTAATTTCTATCACCTGATGAAAAATTTCATTTTAATTTTAAACTTATACAACTTGAAACTAAACACACCACGGCCTGTGATAATTGGGAGGTCCAGTGATCTGGATAGAACCATGTTACATTCAGACAAAAGAAAATATCTGTGAAAAATAGATACGTAATTCTACCTCAAGGAGATATTGAACATCGTGCTTGCCAAGTTGTTATAACAGTTAGTAAGCAGAGTTTTTTTACTTTTTCTTTAAGAAATTGTTAAGAATCCATCGGGTATGAAATTGATAGTATAAGTATAAAAAAAATTAAAAAAGAATCAATAATATTACTAAAATTTTTCATAATATTTAGCTTGGATACTAAATATGAAAAAAAAGCAATTGAAAATAGTAACCATTAAGAAATATGAAATTTTATGTACCACTCAGCTTTTATCGGTCCTAAAATATGTGTATGGTTAACATGCACAGACGCATTAGTAAACAAAGCCTGTTGTTTAGAATGGTTTTGAAAAGCTCCAGGCTATGATCCTAAAAGCTAAAGACATCCTATACAAAGATGCTCGCTAATAGCCTGTTGTTTATGAAATGCGTGTTCCATAAATTCTACCAAATCAAATTTGGTTTATTGTTATGTTTGAAAATAATATGATTATTATTGTTCTTAAAATGAAATTAATAATTTACCTCTTTCAACATTTGGTAAAATGGTTGAGATATTTACTATACATACCCATAGTCTGTCTAGTGTATTTTTTTTATATTATCATCTCACGAGAAAATATCTGAAAAAGCAATAACTTTACTTGCTAAAAATGGAAATTTTGTTAATGTTTTAAAAATAAAAAACTATTCCAAACATAAAATATTATTCAGCCTTTTAAATGATTCTTTTGTGTATTTACAAGAAACTACCGTTTTTGCAGGCAAAATAAAACAAAAACTGATATAAGCTAACTGAGACAACTATCTTGTTTATAACATATTCCATACATTCTTTTTAATACGTTTACTTCTTTATCTTACTTTCTTGTTTTTACAAGCACATATAATTATTTCTGAGTCATACAAAAAACTACGCATTACACAAGTAACAGAATTAAGTATTTCAATACATTTTATATTGTCAGTATTTGTTTGCAAAACAACCCTTTTTATAATAAAACAAATATCTGTATATTTTTATTTTCAGTTCATATACCTACATTTATTTGTAAACCTATTTACAAACGTTTTATCCAATTGATGTAACCATAAAAATTGAAATTGTTCAGCCTAGAGTAAAAACTTTGAATTGCACTCCTGCAAATTCTCATGTTTGCAGATATGTTATTATACGTAGGGAGTGGCCTGGTCAAACTTTTTAAATCTAAAACCAACGTAAAATGATGTTTCACTTCCAAAAAGTGGTGAATTTATTTTTCTAAATTACATTATTAGGTCGAGACTGTAAAAGACAATAAAACTGCCTGCTAAGAGAAATTAACATATTTTTCAATTCTCGGATATATGATGAAATATAAAAAAATCCGTTTACCCACAAGATATTCCATCAGAAGACAATATAAACCAATACTGAACTCACGATACGAATAATATATGGCGGAAATCAGTTTTATTAAATTTTCATAAATTCAAAAAGGCATATAATAGACAATCATCCAGACCTTTATTTGACATTCGAAACGTGTTCTTACAAAGCTTTTTTACAACCAAAGAATAATTTGGTTACATTTTAATCTGACTTCAAAAATCGTCCAAAAGACACCAAAGGCTAAGCTCGTTTACATTTGACATTTGAAGAATCTGAAAAATGTCAAAAGACATCACTTTTTTGTAACGCGATATCGCAAATTGAATTGCCGATTTTACTTTTATCATTTACGTACATACTGTCTGATAAATTTGTAAATTCAATCACCTGAGTTCTCCACATCAAAGACGAGTACCTTAAACTTAACAATATCTTCGTAAAAGATGAAAGTTTAAGTATTATATTTCTTTACTTTGATTATGTATTATATTTTTAGAATGAACGAAATCAGTTCATAAAATACGAAAAGTGGGTACATCATCAATATCATACAAAAATACAGTAGAAATTTGTAATTACTTATCATTGCTCTTTTTTATCAGTCTTATTAAATTATATGCCTTAATTTATATTCGGTTCAAATCCGTGGTGCAGTGGTCAAAATCGTTTGCTTTGGTTACGGATCTCACGGGTACTAATCTACCAGTACAAAGAGATTTTTCAATCGATTTATGGATTCTTGTTTGTAGGCATGGATATTTTTGATGTTGAGAATGTCCTTTGGCCCATTCGATTCTAAAAGTATGGCGTAGCAAGAGCGATTAGCTAACCACTAATCCTGTCCTAGCGTTATCCTTCCATTCCTACTTTCTTCGCAAAAGAAAAGTTGAGCAACAGTATGACAAGCAGGTGAGATACCTCCATTTGGAGTCCACATGCTCCACATTGAGAGCGGACATAATAAAAAAAATATATTTGCATATGCTTCACTTAAATAATTTGTTTTTTTTTGTAAGAGGTATTGAATTGAAAACAGATTTTTTTTCAGAGAGGATACAAAAAGTTTACTTAAAATAACTGCTAGTTTGCAAAATGTTCTCTATGTGTTCACTTCATTACATTGCCAGGACCGGTGTCGCTTATTGCAAAAGATTTTCAACTGAAAATTACTAGAAAGTTTTCGCAATAAGTAATTTCATAAATTTTGGAATTATTTTATTTTTATAAAAGTAATGCCTTTCAGCAATAAATGAAATTTAACACCTTCAAAGTGATAAATTGCTAGTTTACATAATTATTATTTTTACTTAGAGGGGAAAATCCTATCATAAGTATATTTAATAGTGGGAAGCCACCCATCTTGCTTATAATAAAGTTAGGTCTTTATTATTTCTCGATGTGCATTTAATTGGTTTAAACCCGTTTTTATTTATTTTTTATTTACTATCAATCACACACATTAACAAGAAGTTAAGATTGTAACCACGCCACGCGCTGCTGTTCGTCAGCCTTGTCGGACATGCTGAATTGCTGGTATCTAAGCCCGAAGATAAACTAATTCACTCGACGAAAGAAAATTTCTCAAACAACCAAGATATCAAATGATAAATTCATTATTATTTAGTACTAGCGAGTACTTGGCATGCGTTGCAATGCCACTCAAAGAAAGAATGCGTGTTTTAATTTTGTTTATTGAAGTGCTTTTGGATACACAATATTTTTTGTTTTCCTGTCTCGTACGTACACGAATAAATAGAAGGCTTTCCGAGATGTTGCTGTTTGTACCTATTTGATTCTTTTTTTTAGATATTTTTTTTAGAATCCATCGCGGGTGTGCGCACAACAACTCTACAAAGTTTCATTGCAATCAGATAAATGGTATAGGAACGCATACGAGATAAACAAAGAAGCAAACAAACATTCTGTTTTATATATATACATTGACCTTGCTCTGTCTAAACGCCGAGCTACATGCAAAAATATACAAGCAAAGTAAATATTAAACAACTAAATCAATAAACCTAAAGAATAATTTGTATTCTTTCCGACTTGCATTATGTACATGCTGGCGTAGATTTCATATGAAGACTACAGCAAATATTTATCAAAAAATACATGTATCAAACTGTCTGTCTGTCATGAGAACTCCTCCCAAACGGTGAACAGTAGCAACAAAATAACTTAATAATAACGCTAGCGTCAAAATGTTAGCACCCTCTATCCTGGGCGAAGCTGGATGATAAATACTGACAATAATATATATTAACTTAGATAGGTATTTTAACAATCATATATGTATATCTGACTCCAGATAATCAATACTCATTTGTACAGTACACAAGTATTTAGAATTGTATATACAAGATATCATTATTTGTTATTTTATAATTAACCTAAGTTAGTTGTCAGTCGTGTATAGCAGTTCATTATTAGTGAATCAATTAAAAGTTTTCAACATAGCGCAATAAGGATGTGTCTCAACGAGTTACATATGTTTTATACGCCATAAAACAGTAAAAGTTTGACGGAAGTTTACTCAAAATATATGTAGTCAGCAGGGCGCTATTAACATGACGGGAATTTGGCAAGAAAAAGTTTGTTATGTGGCAAATAAAAATAACACGTAAGTAATTACGAAACTAATTAAGCTTAGATGGGTGATACCATATCAAAAAACACCAACCAATATGTTCAGCAATGACACATGAAATTTTTGGCCCGTGCATTTTTATGAAATGTTTCGCCACATATGTATTTGATGAATAAAACGAATTTTAGAATAATGACTCTAGATTAGTCATCACTAGGGCTTTCAATCTCGGAATCTTGATCGATTATTCAATCCCGTAATCCCGGGATTTCGGGATTCACTGTAAATGCTAAAAAATAATTCTTATATTAAATTAAAACTTCCTGATTAACTACAACGTTTACCTCCGTTTGTTCATGTACATAGCTTTTTTCTAATACCTATAAAATCAATATAGATTTACTATAGTCTCCCTCTTTCTCATATTTTGTAATACCCATTCTTATCCAATTTCAAATGGAATACTTAAAATAAAATAAAATTATCTTCATCATTACGTTTTTTTTTTTTTTACCTTTTTGTTTTTTTGAAATCTGATTTTAAATCAACAAAAAATCTATTCCAATGCCCAAAAATATTTTTGATCATAAATACAATCAAATTGAAGCAATAATGGATAAAGTTCTGACGATGACGTCAAACCGAAATAGCTATCAACTACCTAATAAAATTTTGTAGAACTGGATACTTTTTTATTTTATCCTATTATAATGGAGTTCTACCAAGTAAATTTCAATTCAATCGATACTTTTTCAATTTGGCTGATAGGTCCTGCCCGACTGATCTTGTAAGGTCTTAAGTATAATTCCGGTTCGTTGTTCTTGTCTAGAAATATTCTTAAACGTTACCAATGTCTTTAATCATATTGCCGCATTTACAATTAGAATTATCTGCTTAGCAATCCTGGTAATCTTGGCAGCAAAGTGACCATGTCCAGTTCTACATTTACTTGTCCAAAAATCAAGATATAAGATCGTGGCTTTAAAAAAAACCATTACTTTCTTCTTCTTCAAATCAATTAACCAAGTATCTGATATTTGGAAGGTGAGAGGAAATTCTTTCCAACAATTTAAGAACTAGGCTTTTCAAAGTGAATGGTTATGAAACTCTCTCGATGCTACCAAACCTGTAGCGTTTATAATGATGATAGTAGATAATATAGACTAACAAACTTTTGATCATTTTTCAGTGAAGCATTATGAAATGTTTCAAACTGAAAATGGATTTTTATAGCTTTTTTCAATTCTTTATCTATTATTATTATTTTATTAATTTATTTATCTCTTCTACAACATGACCAAAAGTGAGCTACTTCAGTATTCGCCGTGGATGTTGAAACAAAGTTTAAACATCAAATTTCATTTTATTACTATAATATATAAAAGCTTGAGAATAAAACATACAAATAATGTGATAAATAATATCCGAAAGTATCAAACAACAAAACTATAAATTAATTGAGTCAAAAACATGCCTTCCCAAACAATATTATTACGATTGGCAGTTATAGAACAATGCCATAAAGCTTCCCAGCTTTTGCGATTATAACAACAAATAAAAATAATTATTATTGCCATCCATTGTGCCCTTTCTCTTGAACGCATTCAACCTCAGCAGGAAGCTTTTATGGTGACACGGTGAAGCATGTGGCGCGGGTTGCGGGCGACGGGGTCGTGTGAACGCGGGTAGTGGGTCGACCCCTCTTTTACATCCCTCTCATTTCCACCCTCATTCTCTCCCTCTCCGAAAGCCTCATCATCCACTGAGGAGAGTTTCCTCGATCGATGCAGCACCTCCCACGCGCTTACTAATACATCTATCTCTGTCTATTGTACCGACATGACGTAGAGCTTTTCCTGCTCCCTCGCGTTTAGACCCGCCCGGCGCACCCCTCGTATTGGATTTTTTCCCCTCTGCTTCTATTTCCGTTCTTTTCAACTGGTAGTAGTGTGGCGTTTGTATACTTGAAAGTGTATTTGGAAAGCGACCTTAGTTGAACGCTGCATCATAACTTGTTTTTTAGTTTTGTTTTTAAATGCCGTGTACCTACTTAATATTAAATTACAAATAACAAGTGTTTAAAAATAGCCTTTAACTCTCAGACCTATTTCATCATTATAACATACTCTAAATGTCATTCAATTTCAAGTAAAATATGTTAATCGCGAAATGTTGCTCTAAATTGCTGCGAGCCAAAACTCGTCCGTAAATAACTACATTCAAATAGTGAGTTTTCAATTTTAATTTGAATCTGAATTAGTTCTTACTTATTTCTACATAGCTGCATCGGACGTAGGTACCATGTAAATATATTACCCTGTCTTCATGTTTATCAAATGAGTCTTAAATATTGATTTAATGTCATAAAACAATTAATAAATTAAATTAAATGCATGCTTTTAAATTCATAAACAATTATTTAAATCACGTTATATTTAATCATATGTATATATATTTCAATGTTTTTAAATGTATAATCAAATGAATTCAATTCATTATTATAGTACATAAGTTTCAACAATATATTTAACAATACAACTAACAATTGTTTTGGCTCTAGTTTTAGATCGAAGGTATGTTAGAAACTAAATTTATTTTTAAATTTGAATTATTAAGATTTTTTGCATTTCCTTGTATTTTGTAACTAACGACCCGGGTTTCGCTTTTCGGCATCTTCAGGTATTCGAGTAAACAAATGGACTCGAATTCAACAAGGATTAAGGTTATTCTCGGGGTTTTTTTCGCATTAACTCAGGTATCAGTGTGGGTCCTAGACTTATAATATTTTGTCGTATTTTTATCTTACATGTAAACGACACTATTTACTGTTTGTCAGATCAAGTCCATTCATGTACTCGAATGCCTGAAGATTCCGAAAGGCGAAACCCGGGTCGTTAGTGACAAAACCTCAATAATTAAAATTCCATCAAGCATCCTCAGTTGGTGTCTTAAATTATAGTTGTTTTTGTTGCAGTAGCTTTCTACTGTTGAAATTCGTCCGATATTCGTGTGTTTTCATCCGGTATTAGTGACAGTTGGGGCGATGGGGCTCCGTGACCTTTGCACAGTTTTTGTTTTGCTTATCGATGACGACTATCTACCACCACGTTGCTCTTAAATATTACATCTGAATGATTTGTCCAATACGATTTGACCTTTAAATTTAACTTTTTATTCAGCGGCTATTTTCTAACTTAAATATTCTAATTATAAAAAGTCAACATTTTGATAATATTTTTAAATCAAGCAGAATTGAGAATAATTACTAAGTTGTTTGCGAACAATGATCATCGCTTGATTAATTGTGTCTACATTTTGTGAGGTAAACTTGACATGTTATAAGGAATTATTTTCATTTTTCAAGTCAATAAAGGTTGATGCATCAAAGGTATCTATTTTCAAATCATTGCCATTTTTAACCACTGTTATCATATATTACTATATAACTCCTCGAAAACATAACGTTATTGACGTGATGTTCCATTTATTGTAAATTGCACGCAGTAAGTAAACCATTACTAGTATCAAATTTGGATTATTGAGATTTTGTACACTTCCATGTATTTTGTCACTAACGACCCGGGTTCCGCCTTTCGGCATCTTCAGGCATTCGAGCACACGAATGGACTCGAACTGAGAGACAGTAAACAGTGTCTAAAGTTTATAAACGTAGTAAACAGTGTCTAAACACTATATAAACCGTATATAAACGTTAGACACTGTTTACTGTCTCTCAGTTCGAGTCCATTCGTGTGCTCGAATGAGTGAAGATGCCGAAAGGCGAAACCCGGGTCGTTAGTGACAAAATACATGGAAGTGTACAAAATCTCAATAATCCAAATTTGATATTGAAATTCCATCAAGCACCCTCAGTCGATGTCTTAAATTATATCATTACTAGTATGTTATTAAAAGATAAAGTTTATATAGTTTTTACACTATAATAATAATGAAATTTTCCAAATTGTTGTTCAATTATTTTTCATAAAATGCTTAGGTTTATACAAATATCTGTAAGCTTTATCGACATCAGTTCCACCTGTTATAGTTAAGTGCAAAATAAAACTGTTTTATTATTAAACCATAAAATAATGTTGACACGCTTAATAAATTGAAAGCTTTATGAATAATTATAAAATTATATTATTGTTTATTTTCAAAAAAGTTTTTACTGTTATACTTTTAAAAAAGGAAATTTTATTTTTTGAAAAAACAATTTATTATAAAAACATCTGTTAAACTGAAATATTAACTACTCAAACTTTAACATGATAACATTGTTATTGAGCCATACTTACCGGTATAATACCAAACAGATTATTCTTTTATTATTATCGACGCTACTTGTAAACAGTTTAATAATCATGATTTCTTCCGGTATTTTTACACTATTTTACTAGATGTCCGACTCTTTATCACAGGACGTATTTCAAAATGCGTCAGTCTTATTAAAGCTTTAGCTGATAGATCGAAAAACTTGATATACTATTCCTGATATGATATTGATTCATAAAATTAATTATATAATTTCACGTATTTTATAAAATAATGTTTTTTAATCGACATTTTGTCTAGAATTATATTCTTTGTAGACAGGTATTATGCATTCTCAAAAAACATATATATTTTATTTTACCCAAAGCCAAAACTCAATTTATTTATTAAGAAGCATAACTGCTAATAATTTTAAAACCCTACCAACAAAGCCTTTAAAAGATAGATACATTAATATAAAATTAAAATTGGTTGCTTTTGTTATTTGAATGGCTTTGCCGTATTTGCGTATCGTAAGGTTATTTATTTCTAAGGTAAACAAACAGTGATTCTAATTCTTAAATTAAAAATGAAGGGTAGGATGGGTTTTTTTTGTTTTACTAGACGTGGGGAAGGGGTAAAATATCAACAATGACAGTGCTAATTACCATAACACTACTAATTACAAAGTTATTGCTAGTGTTTGAAGGCGAGTCTGAGGATGTTTCGTAAAAAGGCAAAACGCGTCACCTTAGTGACACAGCCAGTGGAACAAGGTTACCAATTTTAATTTTATATTAAAAATGAATTTCCACAAATTTTCCGCCGAATCTATAGAAAAAAAGAGAGATACATTCATTATGATTACTATTGTTCGTTTAGGACTTCATAAACATTTATATTTAAAATGAGTCTAATAAAAATATATCGTGGTTTAATTGTTTGTTCAAGTTGCTTTACATGCTAGTATATAGAATTCTATAAACATTTTCTGATAATTTGCCGATCGTGTAGAAAACACGTAAACTTATCGATTTTTCCAATATTTTCATTTCAGCTGATATTAATCACTGTAACATTTACAATGCCAAAGGTCAGGCACGTTTTATTGCCGTCGACTGTGAAGAAACAAACAGTTTGTTATTATTAATACAGTGATTCGTTCTTATATGCGGATACTGTTAACGAGTATTTGAACATACTGCTCAAACTAATAAAATTAACGAAAGACATGAACACTCGAGAGACTTACATTAAAATGTCTCTTGACATTTAAATAAACATTAAAAAATGCATGATAATACTTGAATAACCTTTGATAATATCGATAATTTTTTCGATTTCTTTTTGAAAATTTATTCATGAATATTTCGCAGAAGCTAAATTAAAAACTGTAGCGATACATAGATACACACTATTGACGAATATTTTATTTGACCGATATTCGACACGGATCAAATCATGATGACGGACAGTCAGCGACAGAACATAATATGAATAACGAAGCGAGGACCAGATTCATTCTGTAATCGCCCTCCGAATGGAGATTCTGTCGCCACTCGCCGAACGAGAAACATCTACTCTAAACTGCACAATCGTCATCATCGTCCGTACCTATTGTTTAATAACGTTACGTATTCAACAATCGGAATCATATTCATAAATAACTTATGTAATTATTCTTGTTTTGAAGCTATATATGTTTTTCTCTTTCGAAAGGCAATCTAATCCATATATTTTATTTTTTCTGTTTTGCGCGTTTTGATACTAATCCATTGAATAAAAGAATGTTTTACTGGTGACTGCGCGCAGGCAAGGATACAGCATTGATAATCAGCTGTGGGGTGAAAATAACCAAATTGTTTTGTTAAAAAATTACAAAAGGTTACCGGAAGCCCCTCCCTTTCATTAATTTTTGTAAAATAATAAAAATAGCTACCTAAAGTCCACATTTAAAAAAATTATGTTTAGTCTGAATAAGCAAAGCGTTACAAAAACGGTATTTTTTTAAATATTATCTTCACCGTTTGAACCAAATTTTATGATTATATCAGAATACATATAATCTCAAGTCAAACACAATCAGTGTATTTTTATCTTATATATAATTAAATGATTATATAAATTTTACAATAATATTGAAAAAGATAATTTATGTAATTAACGTGACGTAAAACTAATATTTTTATAGTGTTGACTACAGTGAACGATTTGAATTTTGATAAATTGGAGTTGAATTAACTACCTGTTGTGAAAATGTTGAGCGTCACTATTCCACGATAATTGACAGCCTTGAATAATAGAATGCCATTAAAAATGGGGTATACACAATACAGTGTCGCCTTGAAAAATGGTATAGTGCGTTTTATATAAATCAATGTTTCCTAAAACAAACTGAAAACTGTTGGCTCGGTAAAGCGGATAAAACAATAAAACGGAAGAATTACCACCGAGTGATTTACTGTACAACCTGCGGGAAACTTTGAAATAGGGTTGCCAATATGAGCAATTATTTTTTCAAATATGAAATAAAACCATCTCGAGATTAATTTATTTTTAATAAAATATATATAGTTAACTAATCCAAGTGCTTACTTTTTTCTTGGCACTTCCAACAAGACGTACTTTATAGACATACGTATTACTGCCAGGTTGATGATGAATTGGACGGCTTGTTATTAGTCTTTTTATTGCAGTGCTTGGAAGTAAGCATGGTACCTTGTTCTGAAAAGATGAAGAGCAATTGATAAAATTAGACGTGGTGAAGTATTTGCTTATTTGAATATTTCAGAGAATTTCCTTAATATCTCCCACCTAAATGTATAAGAATTTAATATTTATACCACCGATAAAGATTACATCCCACAAAAGCACAGGAATCCACTCGACTAAAAAAAGAAATTTAGTCACGAAGTGAACTTTAAGCGAAGTTGTGGGAGCTTTTAAGCTCACGGAAATATTTAAGCACCATAAATCAGAAAAGTTCGCCCAAAGTATTCCATTCACCTCAACCACAAATTCTCCTAATCTATTAAATTTGACACAACATACTCTATATTACGCCACCTTCATAATTTTTCATGATATTTATTCATGATATACTAAATAAATTGAAAGTTATGTAGTGTTTAAAGGTTTGTTTCACTCGTATGTTTTTATAATGCAAAGTCTCTACATGAAAAATAAAACGTTCATGTTTTTTGCAGCATTTTTCTAAGCCATTTGTTATAGTTTTGAAGTGGTAGATTCGAAACGTTGATCGCGAAACCAAATCAAGCCGGAAGTCATTTTTCTCCTAACCACAGCTATTTCCTTCAGTTCATTCTATTATAATCCACCTAATCCTGCCATTGAGTTTTAAAAGAACAATCAGCTCACAACTAATCTTCTACTAGCCTTGCTCTTTTCTCATTTCTCTAACTAAGCACGGATATAGGGTATTTTATATATAAATTTATATACAGGGTAATTGCATGTATTTAAAAAACGATCAAATGTAAAAAAAATATGAACCAATTATAAAACAAGAGCTGTAATATAATTTTATTAAATCATTAAAATAAATATGATTCAACGGATTATTAATATACGTTTGTAAATCAAATATCACTTCTGTATTAAAGAATAAAAATAATCTAAAAATTTGTGTACAATATTACAGAAATTAATGAAGTAATTAAAATTAACCCTTAAATGCATACAAGACTACGAAAAGTACTAATTTTTCTTTATTTTTTTGCAAAAGTGAAATAGATTTTACAATTTATTTTTATATTTAATAATATAATACATATCAATATTCCGTTTTTTTATCAGATATTGTGGTTACATGCGGTTGTTGGCTTTAATTTGAAATCAAACAAAATATTTCAGAGTTTTTGAAATTCTTGATTTTAGGGAATGTTCAAATTCATTTTTAATTCAAAAAATATTAATTTTCGTATCGAAAAAAATATTACTGGATTTATTGATCCATGTTGATTGATTATTTGTGACAATATAGTTTTTAAAATAATTTCGACTTAACTAATTGTTCAAATGTTTATTTGTACTTTTTGTTGTACACCATGCATTTGAGGTATCAAAAAATGTGTCAATACCAACAATATAAATTTTGATTTCTGTCATTTCTAAGTGCAAATATGTCATAAATTCAACATTTTGATGGTATTTAGCTTCGAGAGTACGCGGTCAATCAATTTCGTTAAATCTAAAGCTATTTCGGCATTATGCCATCTTTCTGACGATGGCGTGATGTAGAAATAGCTATCAAATAATTGTATAATTTTATTGAACTAAGTATTTTGTTACTGTTTACTTTGTTATAATGGATTTCTACCACATAAATGCTAAATCAATCAATTATTAAAGGGTGTCAGCCTATACGAGCAGTCGACTCAATGGATTTTTGTATTGGAAGCTATAAAATACTTATTTTAATTATTTTATACAAGGTTAGCATAAAATTAGCACTGAACAGTTATTAAATGTCAACATAATTTAATTTTTTTAAAATTGTAATCTCCTAGAAATACTGTGTAAGTATCATATTTCATGACACTAATGCATGCATGGTGGCATTTATAAAGTACAAAGTGGTTTTGGGTGAAAACATGTAAAAACTGTAATCACATCTACCTATTGCATATAAATATTTTTTTTTTATTTAAAAGTAAAAAATCATGCATTTAAGGGTTAAATTCAGGTTATACTTTATTATGTAGGTGTTTTTATTATTCATAGGGTGTTTGAGTATTAATTCAGATGATTTTGCTTATTATTTGATTAGAAATTCACATAAAAAAATTCTGTAAGGCTTCTCAGTACTTTTCAAATTATGAAATTCGCTATGACAACAAGGCTTTATGTAGGTACTAGTTTATAATTTAATTTAATTAATACGACTTACCTTAATATACATATTAAGCCCATACTAATTTTCAACTTAAATAAAAGTCAAAACTTAAAGGTCGCTCGTTTTACAATATATTTTATGAAAGCTGTTTAAAATTATAAATTATTCTTTTTCCCTACCTTACTATAATAATATGCCAACTCCGCATATCTCGGGCATTCTTTCAAATAGGTTTCGAATAACATCCAAGGGCTAAAATCCCCGAATGGGTTGTTTTTCTTCGATACAGATTTCTGTGATATTGTAATTCCTTCCAACTCACCCTAACCGATTACCGAGTGTAGAAATAGACCTATTAACTTATTAATAGTCTTTTTATGACAGTATCTTTTCATATTAACGCTGTCTGAAAAATTAGTTTTGGCAACTGAATTATAACCAGTTTTCAGTAAACTGTTTTTGCTGTACATTGAGAGATTGAAAAAATATAAATTGTTTAATAAAATTGCATTATATGAATTAAAACAATATCCATTTAAAAAAAAATGTTTCATTTGTACAAAACAGAATTTTTTACATTTTATTTCTGTTTGATGCGTGCATAAATAAATTGCTTTGGAATTCTGCCTCTTTTTATTTTATTCTTTGTTAGGATATTCAAATTGAGGAAACCGTACACTCACAAAATAAATGTGCCTATGGCAAAAACGTTATGTGTATTTTATTTCCAAAACAGCTCTTCACTCAGCTTTGAAGGTTTTTCGGAAAAAAAAACTAGGATGAAAAAGTTGTTTATCGAAAGTCAATATTTGACGGCCGTAGAATAGCTATCTACGGTTTTCGCAGTTTGATATGCGCATCGTAGCACTCACCGTAGACCCACGTTCGATATTTATATCCGTAGCGCGTAAAATGTTGCAAGACTCCAAAAAGTTCGTGAAGTAATTTTGGGCTTAAAGGTTTCTATACTCAGAAAAAAATAGTGTTTTCGTCATTCTGGCAGTCCTGTGCATGACTATTTTATTTTACAAAAGCTGTTTGTTTACTCACGGCTGTAAATAAACCAATTAAATAAATAATCGCCTCAAAGTAAACCAACTGTATGTTGGTTGTTTTAAGATTATAAATAAACATTACAACATTCAATTATAAGAATAATATTTTTTTATTATTTTTCCACAATGTTATTTTGCCACCACGCATGAAACATTGATAAGAGTGTCAAGGTTTCAATAATATTCATGTTGATAACTAACTAGCTTATTCAATTAAAAATTTCAGTTCTGTCGTTGCTGGATCTCGCTTTCTGCGTAGTATCCCGAATATGAATTTTTATCTTGATTTTATTTTTATATGTCAAATGACAAAAAAGGCAGGAACTTTCAATACTCGTCGTCCTAACTTCTCATGGAAAAGATGGCTTAACAAATTCTTTGTTAATTTTTCAACACTAACTGTTGTTAATCTTTCAACACATTGAGCCCCGGAACCGTGTTTTCACGTGATAGACCAGCCTGTCAAAAACAGTCATATTTGAGTGATAAAGCGATACGTATTACAATGGAATCCTAGTCTTAACTATAGTAGATGCTTAAAACTTTCCAAAACAGTCATCTAATTTGTGTTATTGCAAACATAGATTTTGATTTAATCGACTTAAAATCTCAATCAAATTTTAGTTGTTTAATATTCCACTTTCTAGAGACGATAGTACAGTGACACCGAGTCCACTCCGAGCTAGATTTTTGCAAGATCTACATGACTGATTATCGGGAAATATGTCTAAGCACATATTGATACCGATACAGTCAATAGAAAAGAAAGTCCCTGAAAGTCCCAAGAAAATGAGTGACACTCGGTACATGTGTAAAGATTGTCGTGTGGCTCTTCACAAAGGAAAATTTTGACAATTTTACAATACAAAAATTAAATAATAATATGCTTTAAACAACTCCAAAAAGCGTCATTTGATTTCATCCACTATTTCCATAGTTATGACAATTTTAATAAACGCTTAAGAAAAATGATATTTCTTCGAACACAGTGCACAGGGGTTGATTTACCTGATTTTGGCCGAAGCTGATAGAGTTTCGTAATACGTTTCTATATTGGGATTACATGATAAAGTGCTTATGTGATATAATTAATTTAATAAACTGCTGCATACTTTCAAGGTACAGAAGGTACAATTATTTTCATATCAATATTTCTAAATATAGTAAATAATATTCAATATGTCATGAAATATAAATATGTAGAATTTTGTAAAGCGAAAATTTTTAAATGCGACACTTTTACTTGTAAAAGTTTATGTAATATAGTTTCATTCACTGATTTTATAGTGAAATATTTTCAACACAATAATACTGAATTATTTCATGAGCGATTTCCAGGCATAAATCTATTCATATTGACAAAAATATTCAGGGTTAATGATACGAAAAGATGTTTTTTTCACATTGTGTATTCTGTACAATAAAAACGATACGATAATAATAATAATTAATTATCTGTGTTTGCCTTTTTCATGCTACTGTAAGTCACGAAATGTTTATTCAAAAATAAACATGTTTATGTAAGATCCAGTTTAACATCGTATGTGACGTCACATTCGAGTTGAAAACGAGTCGTGATTTACAACTTACTTTTCAGTTATCACATTATTTGACAGGAATGTTCAACCAAAAGTTCGCGAACCATAACCACATAGTTTAGACACATGACAACAAACGAGGCGTAAAATAACTTCAACTTAATACTTAAATCATTTCGAATATGTTTTTTTAAACCATTAATTTTTAATATTAGGATACTCATGCCATGCATACGTACTATTTTAATTTTATATTTTAAGAGCTTCTTTTAAAACGGTTTCAAATATATACGCTTAAAAATGTTAAGAAAACATCTTTAACGCACGGCGTATTGTAGAACAGTAATAAACGCAATCAATGAGGGTTTTTACACCTAGAATCACAACATAAAATTTTAAATACTAGGTATTGACTTGATTAAAGTATAAATCTTTGTTATTAACTCTCAACAATTTGTTATTTCTTTATAAATAATATTTTTATATATAGAAATAACTAATGCATTGGCCCGACTATAGGGCGATCCTGATTATAAGGCGATCTTTATTTTTTTTAAATGCCCAATTATAAGACGTCACCATTTTTATAAAAGAAAGAAAACACATAGACATAAAAATATTTATTACTGTAGGAATTATCGTATTGCTTCTTCCGCCGTCATCATCAGCCGTTCGCAATATTCACGTCAAACAAATACAAACTATGGAGCGACCAATAATTCCTAAAGTGGTGACCCTGACGTGAACTGAACATCAACCCGACGTGATATTTAAACCAACGTGATGACAACCATGGAGACAATGCTTGACGCCAAAATGCGGCAGCTTGCATTGTCACTACAAGGACAAAATCAAAAACAAGAAAATAACGTTTTTTATTTGAACTTCAACCCGAAAATTCAGGCTAAACCCGCAATGAGGAACATCTCCACCACCTGCGAGCGCTCTTTACACGCTTGCAGGACTACGGAGTGGTAATAAACCGCGATGACATGAGTCTACAGCCATCCTTCGACTAGAACGGACCGCTTTCTCCGCCGTCATCATCAGCCGTTCGCAATATTCACGTCAAACAAATACAAACTAGAGAGCGACCAACAATTCCTAAATTACTATGTTGATATGTATTTGTAACTCAAAGAACTTTGGTAATTTATTTTATAAAAAAGAAGTAAAGGTGTGTAGTAATCTCTCTCATCGTGAGGCAATTTGAATTTATTGTTAATTTGTTTGAGAATGGAATATAAGGTGACTCCCTTATTTTCGTTTCGCTTTTTTTGTAAGAAATGTAGTATTCATGTTGTCATATACTCTTCGAATATTACCGCGTTTTTTTACGCGCCACTACTACGGTGCGTAGACTACACGTTTAACCGGAGAATACTGTATGTTTAAAAAATGGTTTCGAACCTCTTCAGTTTCAATAAATATATGTTTGTTCTGTGCAGCTGTTATTTTTAAATGCTGAATGCTAATAAGAACTTTAAATTGTGTCAGCACTGTAAACGAATTACTTACACCCAGCAGCTACCTGCGAGCCTAATGTAACGGAATATGTTACAGACTCTATGATAAATATACCAATCACTCATCTAAAATTAGTTATATATTATTATGGTACTGGATTAGAATCTTTTGAGCTCATCGAATTTGTTATTTTTTTACATGCATACATGAACTCCTATTTAGCGATGATATATTTGTCGTAGTTTTTGGCATACTCTGTTTAATCAATTTGATGAATTTATGTGACACTTGCATTAATTTTGTTAGTTACTTCATTGACTGACATTCTCTTTAGTATTGTTTGTCAGGTAATATTGACATCAGGTAGTTTCAGCCCGCCCAAGTTGTTACAAATGTGTTGCGGATTTCTCACGTTCAAAGAAGGATCTTTAGAAATATTTAATTCCAATTGTTGAATGTTGACGTGATTAAACCGCAGGATTGATTATGATGATGTCGAGGTCGGCAATGCAATCCGGAGTGGATGTTACGCGGTCGGAGAGTGGCGAGAGACTGATGATCCTTTTTCAGTATTCTTCACTCGTTGTATTGCGTTTTCTAAATATCGCATTTGATTCTTATGATTCTTGACTTGTATATGAGCAAGTAGGATACAAGATCATACGCCCGCATGCCCTTGTACCTCACTCGCTTGTACTTCATTTTACATGGGATTGAGCGAGAAAGATAGAACGGCACGTCACGCGCTTGCTTGTGCTTTTTTATCTGGGTCAAGTTTACATTTGAAACGGACCGTATAAGGCAAAAGTGAGACATGCCTGCAGCTTATATGACGTGCTTTTTTCATGTCGTCTATAGTTCGATTATATTACATAAAAATATGTTAATTGTCCAAGTCCAAGTGATACAGCCTGTGTCGACCACGGCTGGTAACGTAATTTTTTTAGCACGGACTGGAAAAGGTTAAGTAAACTACTTGTTTTATTACGATGTTTTTATTATAAACAGTAACAACATAAACTTATATAGTACGAAAACTCGTACATATGAAGAAAAAAGTATCCGGTTAAATTGAGCGAATCGATATTCATATAACACAACGATCAGTGGAAATGAATTAGGTGCGGGCACGGAAATGTTTTCCCATTATACTTCGGTCGACTTTGTAACTGAAATAATTTGACTACAGGGTGGGTATGCTTTTATGGCTTTCCACCGCCCATTACGACTTGACACTGATAAAAAAAGTTTTCACTCACTGCCCAAACAATGGAAACAGTGGCACGGATAACCAAATTATTTCAACACTGCTTTCTGATGCAAAAACGATTTAATTAGATAACAAATTATATTCATAACAATAACTTCAGGGCCTGTTTCTGACGGACCGTATTTTGAATATTACTTACAAAGACATTCAGATACTAAAATTTTGTATTGTCACAAATTCTTGCTATTAATAGTTTTTTATAATATAAATTATTTAATATTCTCGAAATAATATCATGCCTATTGTTTATATATCCAGTAGTGTATAGATGGTGTTTTGGTCAATTGATATGACTCTAAAAAAATACTGAAATGAGTTAATGAAAGTGTCGGCCAAATGATATAAATTATAAAAATAAATTGACTACTTTTTGGAAGGAAAAAATCATTGTACATTTGACTTAGGTTTAAAAATTCTGACCCAACCACTTGAAGTAAGTCACTGTTATATCGACACTCCCTACGTTTAATCCCGTATCAGCAAAAATTAGAATTTACAGTAGTTGATTTCAAAGATTTATAACGCAACTCACCATATAATTTTTCGATAAAAACAGTTTTTACTCTCTCTAGGATAATTTCAATTTTGAGGGTTACATAAATTGGCCAAAATACCTTCGATATATTATATAAACTTCAAATAATATAGGAATATAAATAAAGTCGCTACCTTATTGTTATGGATCTAGAATTTTAGAAAGAACAAAAAAACGATGTTTATTTTAAGATCATTCATTTGGAAGTTAATGTTCTGTGTCATACTTTTTGGTTATTTACAATGCGTGTTAAAAGTTATGTAGAAGACTAGCATTTGAAAAAATATTGTTTTCTATTACACATATTTTATGGATCGATAGTTAATTAAAGCCATTATAATTCGACAGTGTTGTGACCAATTGATGTAACACTCAAAATTGAAATTGTTCAGGAGAGAGTAAAAACTGTTTTGATCGAACACATTATATAGTGAGTTGCGTTATGAATCTTTGATTATACGAAGGGACTGTTAATACAATAATGGCTCACATCCAATGGCCGGGTCAACATTTTTAAACCTAAATCTAATGTAAAATGATGTTTCCCTTCCAAAAAGTGGTCAATTTATTTTTTTAATTTACATCATTTGACTGATAGCTGCTCTGTCGTCTTTAAAATGAGATCCAATCAATAACTTATTTTCGACGGTGACATCAATTGTCCAAAAAAACGTATATTATTAAAAATAGTGTTAAAAGAAAAATTTTACTTTAGTGATCAATTAAAGTGAGACTATTTTTACTCATATTTATTTTACGAAAATTTTTTTCACAATTCATTAAAATAATCTAACTTCTACTAGTGATTTCAAAATTTCAAGAAAAGACAGAACTTCTTAAACTGTTATGTTTGTATATAAATTTTAAAATCTTCTTAAAATAAAGCTAATTAATCTACCTGATTGAAAAAGCTCCGTAACTGTAGATTCTTTGATAAAATGGCTTTTGATTCATTCATTATTGAGAAACAAACCCTACGATGGAACGGTATCAAATATCTGAATAAAGTGGTACTCAAAATAATGCTTTTGGTTTATGTATTTGCCTACACAATTTTCTGCATAATAAAGTATGTATTGACATGTATTTTTTACCGTTATGTCTTCAGTTGAAAATTATCAAAACCATTCCAGATTATTTGATAAAAATGTGTAATTAGTACAATAAATATATTGAATTTTGTATAAAAAATTACATATACAAGTCAAAAGGAAGGGATTTCCAACTGGGCGTCACAAGTTATTGGATGTACGGTATTTCAACAGAATTGGTGCAGTTTGTTACACTAGTATTACATTAGTACAGATAATGGTTAACACTACCTGAAGGAGAGCTTCAACGGCGCTTGTATTGTCTTTTAACATTCCGGAAGATCGTTGTTTGCTTGATTCATATGGTGTTTAAGTGCTGCTAAGAGATATTGCAGAGCTTGTGTAGAAAACATTTTTGATTTTATGTGAAGCGAATATGGTCTCAGATATTAGAAGAGATAACAATATGTAATCGATTGTGGAAAGGATCAAACAAAATTGTGTATAAATAACATGTCAATATATAGACTGTAAAAAAGTTAAAGGACATCCCTCCGTATTTTCAACATTTACTTTATTTTCGATAATCACAATGTATACAATTTTATTTTTGTGTGTGTGTTACGTTCTTTTTTCTTCCCACAGTCGATATGTATACCAAATAAAATTTTTGTTTCATGTTGGAAATTGTTTTTGTATTTATCTAAATATAATATGTGTGTCTTTAATATTGACATTACTCACAAGTTGACAAATGGTGTTTGTTAAGTTTGACAAATATTGTTTGTCAAGATTGAATGATTTCGTAGCGCTTAATTACTTTAAAGAGCAGAATTACTATTTGTTTACATAAACAAATTGTCACATCTTGAGCTGTATACGCCTCTAAAGTCACAAACAAATTGTCACTTATTCGGGAAAAAATCTTTGGGAAAGTTTTCATTTAAAGTACGATTAAAATGAAAAACTTTTATAAAGTATACCCATGTTTGTTAAAGAGTATATGTAAATGTATTATTATCATACAAATGATGAAGATATTGAAATTATGACCAATAAGAGCTAACTTTATCCATTCGGATTTATATAATCTTCAGTCATACAAGTGTACAAGTGAACTAAAACTGACAGTTTTGAATGGATGAAGGTAACGAAAGACGAAACAAAGGTTGCTAGTGACATAACTTATGGAAGTTTACAAAACTTTAACGATTTTATTTTAAAAGATTCATAGATATTTTAAAGAGAAAAAAAAGTTAAGAGTTAATTAATCTATATTTTAATGATTTATTTTTTATCTAGTAGAAAATATTTTGCTCCTTTAACGGAATAAAATAAAATATTTTGACTTTTAAATAGAGGAAAGTGAACTCGTCCGTTTACTATTCTCAATGTATTTACAATTTATGTTATGCTACATAATTTATTTATTGCTAGTCGTTATTCTTACACAAACAAATTTGTACAACCTTGCCATGAAGGCAAACTATGTATGGGTATAATATAATTAAGTGGAAATGAAAAATCACTGCAAGGTTGAACATCAAATCACACAGTAGGCCGGCTGAAGACAACAAAAAAGCGACGGAAGTATTTCCACCTAAAACTATATATTTTTCAAGAGCCCATTTACCTTGGAAATAAGTCTCGTACAAGAAACTAACACTGACAAAAATCTTTATACATTTTACATTCACAATAGTAATCCACTGCTCAGCTGAGTGAAAAAATACCCATTCACATAACATGAGCTGTTGACGCTGTATAATAAATCGCTATAATTAACTTTATTCATATTTATTTGTTTAAATAAAAATTTAAAAATATATATAGACAATTATTGGTGCTTTGCTGATAAATTGGGAAAAATTAATTAAATTTAATTGTTAGCAATATTATTACAAACTATTAAAATACATTAATAAATGCAAACAAAAATAGACAGCACTCTCAACCATAATTAGAAAGATAAATAATATTTACCACTTACCCAGGGAAGAAAGATTCCAATTGACTCGCCAATCTTTGTCAGAATACGAAACCACGAGAATAAAAGATCGATAAAATTAGAAAAGTTATTTTGAATCATTGTTTCTATTTTTTAATAACCCCTTTATACTTTGAATGCAGCTTATATCCTTTCGAATGAACTTTAAATGAACTTTTAGTACCGACAATGTTGTAAATTTTTCAATTCCACCAGTCCATTTTGATTATACATGTTAGTTACACATCCACGTTGATTTGCTTCTATGTATGTAATAACTAGGCTATGAATTGACCAACTGAAGTGAAGTTAGCCAAACAGCGATGAGAAAAACACAAATGTAAAATAGTTTTTGTATGTAAACATTTTGTTTTTTTACAGAAATATAATTTATGATAGATCACTTCTATTGAATAAGATTTTATTATAACAAAAATCGCATACCTACGGAAGCTCTCATACTTACATACCACACATACAAATGTAGTTTTAAGCTCGGCTGTATGAAAGAATTTAGCTATAGAACTTGTGGAAAGCCGCTTTAGGTGGTTGCTTACAATATCGGTTGAATCTGAGTGGATTGATCGCAATGAACAGCAAAACAGGGTGGTTTTATTCCAGCTATACAATCTTACATTCGTTATATATTTTATATTATAATTCATCTTCAAAAATGTACTAGTATATAACGAAACTAAAAAAAAAGGAAAGGTGACATTTACAATACAACAATGCGTGGAAATAAACATTGAATTCTTCGGTAATCTAGAGCATTCAATTAGCACTAAAAGGAACCAAAAACCAACTGGGGTCGTTGGATTATTAGTACCATCAAAAGAAATGCCACAAAGTCGAAAAAAATTAGAGAAAACCGATTATTTTTTTGTGTGGAAATATATTTATCCAACCGTGGATTAAATACTCCTGACGATCACGACTGCCTCATTGCCTACAGTTTTTGCTTATTTTGGGCACACTGAGAACATTATACAAATAACAAAAAAAAATATTTTGAAAGATTAAGGTTGGCTTCTGTGGAATAGTGATAAAAGCTCCTTTTAACGATTGCAATATTCCAGATTCAGTTCCGCAAAAGATCAATCAGTGTCAAATGCTGAGTTTTTCATATTTGAAATCTTGACATCCACGATGTTTGTAATGTGTTTGGAAAAAAAAATGTCTGGTGCTTACATTCAAAATAAACCACGATCAATTTTTTTAATTTAAAAGTAATTAATCGATATTGATAAAACGTCAGCCTCTATAGTCTAGAGGGAATAATTTAACCATATAACACTAGTAAGTCCAGGCAATGTCAATATCAAATATGGTTTTTCTCAATACAAATTTGGGATCTTGGAAATGGGTGCTTGATGTGTTATTCTCCTTGAGTATATCTCGAGTAACATTAAAATTCTCGTTTGTCTCATGCATCTTAAATTTTCAAAATATTTGCTGCATTGGAAATTATAAGCTGTAATGCTAAATATTTTTCGTCTTTTCATTTTCAATTGTTAAGTTTAAAGAACTAGCCGCTATAACCTTTATAGCAGCTAGTTCTTTATTATTCTATATAATTATCATACAGTTATTTAATAATATGTGGATGCAATTTTGTTATTTTTAACGATACAAATTGGGTTATCTATTTTTCAATAGAAATACCATTCTTTATTCAGGTAAACAATGTAATATTTGATTTATTTGTATTGATTTTTTAATAATAAAGCAGTCGGCGTCCGGGGCGCAGTTGGTAGCGTCGTAGGCTACGGCTACAGATGTCTCGGGTTCAATTCCCGGTGCAGACAGTTTTCATAAATTGATATTTCAATCTATTTATGGATTTCTGTTCGTAGTCTGAGTGTTTGTGTTGTCTAAAAATTCCGTCCTCACCCACCCATCCTTTAAAGAGCTATTAGTTAACCACTAATCCTATCCTAGCCCTCTCCTTCTATCCCTACTCTCTTCAATAAAGAGAGGTTGAGCAACTGAGTAACAAACAGTTCTCATAGAAAAATTCTGTTGAGATACCTCCATTAGGAGACCATTTGCTCCACGCTGGGAGCGGACATGGATTAAAAAAAAGCATTGATTTCGTCGGAAACATTTCAAATAATTTCTTTTATCAATAACCTTTTATTTTCGTATATTCAATAAAAGCCTTTAATGAAATGAAGCTCAAATTTCTTTACAAAATCAGGAAATCTGTGACGCAATTCTTTCGAAGCCTACAGAAGCTATGACGTCTATTCATTTATAAAGCTTGGTTCTCTTTTTAATGTAGAACTATTATTTATATAATTTAATATTGTTGATGGATTCGGCGGTAACTTTGCGGAAATTCATTTTGTATTTAATTATATTTTCAATATTATAGAAATGTCTCTGTAGCTGAGTTGTAAACTCTCCAGGTGTTTCTGCAAATTGATTTCGCAGATGAGGATTTGAATACCCGAATGAAAACATTCATAAATTATTTTTAATTCAAACAATTTTTAGATTTTCATTCAATAGTATCGTGAGAAAAATTATTCTAAGTAATCCTTTCCTAACTCAATCCGTTTATGTATTATCTATGAAATAGTATCCAAAGCATATAAACATAGAATGATGAAGGTTCTTTTCAATTATCATAGATTTGTATAAATAAATTTGATCTGGATACCTCTTTATACGAATGCTATTTTTCAGTAAAATTTAAATTGACAAATTCCTACGGTTTTATATTTTTTTACACATTAAGAAAATTATTTTTAAAATTACAATTATTTTACTACCGTCACTATATTTATGAATCGAACAAATGAAAATAATGTTGTTATTTAATGACATGTCAATTTCTGTTTATTTTTATCATTTACTTATGCATTCAATAACATTTTTTTTTTTTTTGTAGTAATTTCGTAATAATTTGTTGAAACGTCACTGTTTTAAAGTAGACTGAACTTTATATTTCAAAAAGCGTATAAAGCCTATATTAAACTCCGTATTTAAAAAACTCTTTCATAAAAATTTTGAAGGTTTTGTGTGACATGAATGTTTATTAATTTTCTTTACAAAGTTTAACGTCCGTCTCCAGTTAAACATTTTTTTTTTTTGAACAAGCGTTTATTTTAGCGTTATTATTTTATGGACAATGTTTAAATAAGCTATATATCTAGTATAAAGTATATACTAATAATTTTTTTGTAAATGAAATAACAATAACTAGAAGAAAATATTGTGACATTGCTTTAGTTGGGAATTATTCAATACTTATTCAATAGTTTTTGCAAAAAATATTTAGGTTACCACAATTGGATTAATAATTTATTTATTTTTCACAATTAAGTGGGATTAGAATAAATATTTGTATCCATACCTGTCAAGATTTTTAGGCTTAAAATTGTAATTAGCGATTGAAGTAATTATGAAGGTTTATATAGAATGAAACACGAAGCTTAATACTAAATTCAATGAATAATCTTTAGTAGAGGTATATAAAATATACTATTTCAAAGTCATTGTGTGTTGATGGGGGAAAAAAAACTATAGTAGATTCAGTAGATATATGCAAGATGCGTGCATGTTTGTTTAAATATCCTAAAACACCATATTAATGAAACTTTGTTATACAATCGGTACAATTCTTGAAAACAGAATTTTTGTTTACACGACCAATTTGTCATATTTTTGTGCACATTTTATTATCCCGGATTAAGTAATACTCCTTTGTCTTTTGTGCTTCTTCTATAGATAATTTATAATAAATTAGTGAAATGTAAATTTTGTCAATAAGCAATATTGTATCATATTATGAGAGATGTTTTTAATTTTTAAAATAGTTCGGAAAAATATTGCAGAGATAGATTTTGATATTTTACAATATTAATTCTAGGTATACGAAATTATAATATATGCATATCAATTTCGAATTGGATGTAAGCTTTACCATTTAAGAGGATGGGTGATTAACATAGTTGCTACCTATGTACGGTGTATCGTGGGAGAAGTATACCTGTAGGGATACATGACGCCGCGGATTTGCGAAATTTGATATCCGAGAGAATGTTTTGTCTTCGGTCAGCGAAAATCGTAATTGTTTGTAAACAGAAAAAGTTTTCATAAAATGACACTGTCATCAAGTTATTATTTCACACAACAGAAGTTACAAAATGTGATATTACTGAGTGTAAAGATAAGTAAATACGTGATTGTAAAAGGAGTGAAGAATATAGAAAAAGTATCAGTCTCTCGCCACTGTCATGCGGTTTAATTACGCCAACATTAAACATTTGAGTCACATATTCCTAAATACCTAAAGTTCATCTCTATATTACAAAATTTTATGAACTGTGAACTTTGTCAATGAAATCAGGGAAAGTCACTTCCGTTGTGAAGCAGGAAGGAAGCTGTCGACACCAAATAGTAAAGCATGTAGGAACACGTGTAATGTATTCGCGAATCTTTCACGGATGGAATATTATGACAAAGTTTTACTTGCGTAATCTTCCTCGTGAGAGCCTTAGGCAAATCTTCATGCAAACTTTACGCATCAAACATATGTTACGTTGTTACATGTTTCTATTTACATATTTATGTGCAATTTATAGAATCAGATGTAGATTTAATCGGATTAAATAAACATACATGGTAACTATTCTAAGTCACATAAAATATATAACAGCCACACCAAATGTAATGTATTGCTTTACAAAATCTAAAACGTGAAGTATATTTATAATATTAAAGAGTATGTTTACTTTGGGAAATATGAAGTTTGGTACATTGAAGAAATTGGAACATAATGATTTAATTTAGATGAATTCAACGTTTACTTTGTAATAATTCTATTAATTTATATTCCTTCCAATGTGGAGCAATATGGACTTAAATCTTAACCAAATCTTACCCAAAAAATTGAACGGCCTGCTGCGAGATAGGTTAGTTTTAATTTAGTGTATCGGGAAACTCACTCCAGAAAACCATCATTATCTCTTTTGTAAATTCAATTAACACGTATATTTTACTATAAGTGACACGTACTGTCGTCTTCCATTGTCAGTAATAAAGGCACATAAATTTAACTGCCTATTTTATATCACGAAAGATTGAAAATATTTTCATTGTTTGTTTTAGCTATATCCGCTTACAATCTAGAACATAATATGGCTTCCTAATAGAGGTATCTCAAAATAAGTTTTAGTTCGAGAACTGCATGTTAATTAATGGCTCAATCTCTCTCAAAAGGAGTAGGGATATAAGAAAAGGGTTGGGACTGGACTTGTGGTTAGCTTACCACTCTCGCTGTTCCTCGTTTTTAGAGTTGAATAGATGGGAACGACTTTTTTACAATCATCCATACCTTCGAACAGAAATCCATAGATCGATTGAAAAATCAATTTATGAAAATTCAAGCCTCAACTGAAATTAACAACATTGGCCAGTAAGCCACGGACATGACATGTTTTCAAAGAGTTATTTTCCAAAACAATTTTCTGTTTTTACAATACAATAATTAAACAAATTTCGTTGCATTTAGAACGTAGGAATCATTACAAATGTATGTGAAACAAAAAACTTATCTAGACCACTGTTTCTTAACCAGTGTTCCGAGAAGATTTTTGGCTGGGCCGCACGAATTTTCTTAGATTTCTAGTAATAAAATAAAAAGTAATAAAATATCAAGCACGCGGTGTTGCGAAATTAATTGGTTTGAATAAAAAATAAATTATAAAATTATTTTTTATTTTATTTCAATGTTGATGGTCTGCAAAACATTTTTTGATTTTTTGGTGTTCCGCGGATGTAAAAAGTTTAAGAAACAGTAATATAGAGATTTTGCAGTTACATTGTGTTAGTTCATTTTCATTGTTTAATTCAAATGCCATGTTTTTTTTCCAATTAAGATGTATATACTTGTTTACTCTTCTTTGAATAATCTTTGATAGTAAATTATTCAGATAATATTCAAATAAAAAAACTACATAATAATTTGAAATATGGCGTATAGAATGTAGTTAGTAACAATTTTATAATTTTTATCATATTCAAAAGATTGTTTGTATATTTTTGCACACTATTTACTATGTGCACCCTCTCGTGTTTTATATTTTAAGGCTAGCTTTGTCCATATTTGGCATGTATAATTTTTCTAACGCACCCGAATGGATATCCCATAATGTTTTTTTTATAGCTTATTTTACAAAAATATTATGTTAAAACAACCATAAAAAACTGCCTTTCAATTTTCTTTGTCGCTACTTTCTAAAATAACTTGAGCTCAGCAGATTTTTTTTTGTTAAGCTTACACACCTGAAGCTAACAAACCTCAGCAGATTCTTTCGATTGGCAAATTGTTATTTTGCTTCGTTTGCGATTGAAAAGGACCATTTGAAATAATTGCTTTTGCTTAAGAAAAAAATTAAAACACGTAAAACATAATATTCTTTATGCAAGCATTTTCTTTAAAAAAAATTATTAACTTTATATTTATTTTATACTGAGCTTCCATAGGTTATTAATTATAGCAAAATTCCAAGCCCAATTAAAGCGCTTTCACGTTAAATAATTTCAAATCCGATCCCACTGTGCATCACCTTGTCCCAGTGACATCACCGTTGCCAGATTAGAACTTTACTTTGAGAAAAAAAATCATGTAGACGAAATGTTATCAGAAAGTCAAAATTGGCGATTATCAAGAATGACAGTTATTTCAGAAAAAAAATGCACTACACTGTTCAAATCGATTTTGTCTTTTATATTCTATTATTCAATTTGAATTGAAATTATGCAAGTTTCCCATTAAATTTGTTATTGCTATTAGGTCAATATAAAGCTTGTTTTGTGGGTATCATTAGAATTTCAAATTGAAAGACTAACCGTTAACAGCTCTCCGTTCTGAAAACATCCTTTGACAAAGGCACTGTAGCCAACCAAAACACTGAAAAGCCATTGATGTGTTGTACTTGAGGCTTTTAAGCTGAATCTAGGCCAAAAGTTTAAGCCTACAGTTAATTCCATCTGAATGCACCTTTATAAATCATTGTAGGAATAGTGGGTAACCTAACCAAAATAATATATAATTATATTTATACAGTTACTGTCAATCTAAATATATAGCCCTGCAGCTAAATTGTCTTCCTCCTACTTGGTTATGCGGTCAATAGTTCGAATCTCAAAATAAAAACATGATTATAAACACTGATTTTTAAATCGATTTATATATGAGCATCGATTCAGAAAACAATTTATAAAAATGTTCATTAGGGTTACCGAATCATTGATCGCGAATCGATTAAGGAAAGAAAACTTTAACCTTTAACGTCTTTCGTCTAATGATTCAAATAAACATTTGAAAAAGTAATTTGATAGTGTATTTTTTCATTTATTCATTTATGATTGAAAAGACACAAAGTTTATAAACACAACCACTTGATTTATTTTCCTCTTTAAAAATTCTGTGTATTTTTCCACTGTAATACATTTATAATAAAAAATAAATAAAATTGTACATGCGTATTGAAATTAATTTCATGAAAAATTTAGTTTATCTTTATTACGTACGTATCCGAGAAATAAACTATGATACAAAATATATTTTATTATCAAGAATATATATGTATTCAAGAAAACCATTAATGGGCGTCTAACGTATAACATTTTTTTTGCTATATAGGCCATTTTACGCATCTTATAAATCGAAATATATTCTATTTTCTCTTTCTGCTGATTCAATAATAAGATTTTACCCTTTTTTATCAGAAATATTTCAAGATGTTCCCGCATTAGTTTATCACCAGGTAGAAATACCGACATAAAGAGAGAAAAAAAAATATTCCCGTTAGAAAAAAATACCAACATTGTAGAAGTAGGATTGGAATATCCTACATATATTTAGGTACGCTATTCCATTACTGAAATATTATTCCTTTTTCTAAATAACCTATCAAACATGTGAATGCTTCATGTTTATTTTATTCGATGTGAATTTATTATTTATCAAAGTTATTTAAAAGCAAGGACACATTGCGTGCGGAATTTACTTTTCACGTATAAAAAAATGTCGATCAAAAAGATTGGAAGCATGGCAAATGTAATGTAGTAATTTTATTTTAAAACTTTTGGTTCAAAAGTTAAATAAAAAACGTATTGGCGCTGAGGTTTTTGTTGGATTAGTAAAAAAACATTACGTGATCAAAGTTTTATTGACATATGTGTATGAAATATATAAAATAAAGCTATATCTCCAATAATAGTTAGTAATTAAATTCTCATATTTGATGGATAACGAGAAAAAATGTAGAAATACAAAAACTGTCTGATAGTAAGGTTACTTTTCATTAATAATTAATTTATAAAAAGGATTAGAAAATAATTATAAAATACCTTTTAGGTACTTTTTATATGAATAATGAATATAGTCAATATAGTAAAACATTTCCTCTTTTTCTTATAACTCCAAAATTTGAACATAATTTGTTAATACAATTGTGGCAGTAAAATACGTAAGATTTTACTAGGAACATGAGGTGTTGAAGAGTTAATTCAAAAAGACTAAGACCAGGATTAGTTCCTATACAATAAGAGATTGTCAGAAAGGTTTCCTATCAGTTTAAATTTTTTTTCAATAATGAAAGTAATATTAATTTAATATAAATGAAAAAAATAGTGAAAATCATACTGCCCAACTTATTATCGATGGAGAAATTTACGTCTATAGAGCTTTCGTGTCACGGAACGATGTTATAATCTCTATAAGACATTTTGCGCATTCTGATTATATCTTTGATGCTTTCAACCCTTCTTAACCTCAGCACCCACTAAAACATGCGCAGTAAAACTTGATAGCAACAAGAAGAATAAACTCTTTTATACTTCTCCTTTCAGTAAAGGATAGATTGATCGATACGATAATGTTATTTGCTATATTTTTACTGCGTGAGACACTCCGCAAAAGATTTTTGCGAATCTGAATTACTTAAACGACAATTAATACATTAAAAAGTTTCAAATTGAATTTAATATAACGAAAGTTATCAATCTATTTTAGAGGCGACCATATGATTAATTCTAGTCCGGTCTTTTCACATAGCATGTATTATTTTTTTCTAAAACCTATACCAGGAATGACGAACCACTGCTTTAAGACCACATGCGGCCTTTTTGAGTCTGAAATTCGACTTTTTGACTTAAATAAACACAATTAAATTTCATTGTTTTCCTTCATTTACAAAATAAAATACATACATTTGTATGTATGTTTCTTAAATGCGGCCTTCTGACTGGAAAAGGCATTCCGCCCCTGATCTATACTATCCAGTCAAGCTATCAACAGTATATTCAATAAATTTCGTAATACATTTACGGATAAGTAAAAAAATCACAAAAATTTTCTGCTCTAGAAAATGTCACTTCAATTACTGTAGATTTTCAAACGAAGAAAACAGCAGTCTGTTTTCAACATTTATTCATATATAATTCAAGAAAATTGATTTAATCATTCAGAAATGACTTACACTGATCATTGAAAAATTCAATAATCACGGAAGCGTGCCATGGAAACTAAAATATTTCCTTCTTTTCTCACATTTTATTAGATTTCAGATACCACTATTATACTTATAGATATAGCCAGTGTTATATGAGACAATATTTTTATTACATAAATGAAATTAAAACTATTATAATATATTGTGTAAGAAAAATATGAAACTATGTTGTAATATTTTTTTAAATTGTACACCAATAAAATCTACCGTTTTATGAAAAAATAAAAGGATCTCCTATTCAAAAATTATATTGCTAAAACCACTGTTAACTTTTAATATCAACGATAACATCTTTTCTTGGCTGAAGCTTAAACTGCCCATATTAAAAAAAGGAATAATGAGAGGTTTGACCTTTTCAATGCTTCATAATCCGTCCCGCTTAATGGAAAAACGTCATCAAGTAAAGAGATCCCGTATCTGACGATTTCGCGTTTGTACGAGAAAGCCTTGTGAAGGCTGTATGTTTGTATGCTGGATTACATACGAGGATAAATGGATGTTTTTTGTAAGTGAGGAGAAATATACGTGCCTGTCATTATGCTATGTGTAAGCAAGATTGGGTTACAAGATATATTTCTTCACGATGGTGTAAATATTTTTCATTTGAAAGAGGTTTATTTGTAGATTCATATAAAGGTACGTGCTACAATTCCTCACTTTCCTGGTTTAAAAATCAATAACAGTTTTGAAGAACTTTCTCGTTTCTATGCTAAAAAAATCCCTTCGGATCTCATGCAGCCACATTTCGTTACCGTGGGGGTTTTGTCATATAGACGCATTTATAAAGTGAAACGACAATTTCAAAATTTAAAATATGTAATTTTTTGAAATATGTAATTATTGTACGTCATTTTCAAAAGTTGTAATAAGTAATTATTTTACGTGATATTTTGTGTGTAGAACTTGAAATACATATTAAACTATGCGAAATTATCGAAAGACGCAAGAATCGAAATTATTCATAGCAGAACAATCTCGAGACGTGCCTTGGTGCCGTTTGAAACAAAACGTTTTCATAAGGTACGTCATGCATCTCGGATTGTTATTATAACTATACTATAATTTTGCTTTTTTCGATTGTAAAATTCACGAAGTTTTTAAATTATGATTAATTACACAAAGAAGAAGTAAACTATAATGTATTTTTATTTTTATGTAGAAATATTTTATTTACAAATAGCAATATTTTCAATTTTTTATATAACCTATTTCACAGATAATTTAAATGTTTAAAGGCCGAAGTAACTCATTGCTACACCATGAATACGGACGGATTCAAATTGGTAAATAGAGCTAAACAAATTTTACGTAGTATGAAATAGTATTATCTTCTAATTTAAGACATCGACTGAGGGTGCTTGATGGAATTTCAATATCGAGCGCACGAATGCCTGAAGATGCCGAAAGGCAAAACCCGGGTCGTTAGTGACAAAATACATGGAAGTGTACAAAATCTCAATAACTCAAATTAGTATTATCTTCATTTGAATGAAAAATTAATTCACTATCAAATCTTCTTGTTGTCAGAAGAAATTAAGCCGCAAACACCAAATTGAATTTCAAAAATCTTACAATAACAATGTTCATATTTTTTGGCATTTCTTAAAAACTTGTTTAATTGTTATCAGATCCCAAAAATAAAACACAAATTTACTGAACATCATGCATCGCAATGTCATTTTGACTTTGGCTTAAAATCATTAGAATAACGTTTTTCGTGACTTCGGTAAAATTTGTTCTGTGAACCTTACTCCCGTTCGCCTAAACTGGGTCGATATGTAAATGTCAAAACGATAAATATTATGTTTGTCGAACGAGACTTTTTTACTCAATACAAAATAACATAAAATGCAATTTTTGCTGAAGTAGCTATCAAATATATCGTGGAGGTTTATCGCATTAGTGCCAATTCAATCAATATATTATTAAAAAATGAATATAACAACATTAGAGCTTGAATTCCTTACAAGAATTGCTATAATTTCTCAAACTGGTTGACTTAAAAACGGTTGGAAATTTTAATAACGTCACTGAAATTATTGGTATAAATATATTTTCAACTAATTTACGTCAATACAATATTGAATTTTATAACATTGTAATAGTTATGACAAACAAGACTGTACGAAAACAGTAAATATTTAAATCGTTAATCAATATGAAGTCAGTAAGTGACCTTAACTAAATGGGCGCAATTACTCGGTGGGCAATAAGTCTAACGATCCAAGAGTCAAGACCCTATCATTTGAATGATCATTAGGGAATACTTAGAGCTTAATGAGCACATGTATTTTAATCATTTTAGGGTATATTCTCACCCAATGAACGTCCAAGCCTCAAAGCAATAAATTAAATTAGGCAGTCGGCTTGAGTTATTGAGCGCAAAAAAGGAAAATTATTTTTGAGTTACAATTACACACTTTATAAGAATGGAAAAATGAGTCTTGGGTAATTATTAAATAGTACCAATAATAAAACGATAATTTTTATATTATAAAATTTAATATTTACATTATATTGCCAAAATAATTAAACCATCTCTATTTGGTTTAGAAAGCTATATTTAAACAATTCTTAACTTAGATAGCGATTTAGATACTTTTAGTTTTACTTTAACGCATACGTTACCATAAAGATAGAAGTCCTTATTGAGCAAATAAAATATTCACGTAATGCCCCCAAAGTTATTCACGCAGATCTAACTAAAGATAAGGCAAGGTCATGTCAAGGAGGGAAACAATAAATTGAAAGGTAAGAGGGATCTATGTCAGGTAGTCTTCCGAAAGGTCTTAGGAAAAACAAATTCTAATAAAACCCTCAAGGGTCACCCTGCATTATACGTTAAACAAATGGTGCTTTTTTTATTTAGTACACAAAAAAATTGAAAACAAAAAATGTTTATTTTGTATTAAAAAAACAACTGGGCTGATTACTGATGTCGTAGTTGGGGTATCAAGGCTTTTTGTAGTTTCTTTATAATTGTCGGGACTATGGGCTATAATTCTGTAACGAAAACTTTCGTAGATTGCTTTTCATAACGATTAACGGACTTATAAATAAGTTAAATAAGTTTTTCTCTTCAACAAAAAAATTATAATTGCTTGAATTGTTTTCATTCGACAGACACTACAATTTTTGTAATAATATGATTCGATTTATTAAATTGAAACTATTAATTGTATTCTACACCACTGAGTTAAAATTACCGTTTTCAGAAAGAAGAATAACAACTGCATAATATAGTGCCTAAAACTAAATTTTCTGGTATTCCTAGATTCTACCCTGTCTGAAAATATGCTTCGCTGCTATATTAGGGGTGAATTAAGGCGCACAAGAATACGGATGGTATAGTAAGAGGCTTAGATTAAGAGGCTCGTGGATAATATTGGTACGTCATTAAGATAGGTAATTCACTTAGGGCAGATGTACTGAACCATTTACGTTAATGTTTTATTGTACTTCAATAAATGAATAAACAAAACCAATTAATTGTTATGTTGAATATAGAGTACTAAGAGCCTCAACATGATAGTGAACCAAAAACAGTTGCCGATGACAATACAAAAATAAGTTTTACACAATTAAAAAAGGTAGCTTTGCAGTCATTTTCTCTGGAGAAAATTTTAGTAAAAAAATAATACTAATAGAACTATAGGAATATTTTTTTCGACTTGTGTAATTACAGATATTTTAACATTTCGGAATAAATCTGCCACTAAGCTTTGCGGTCAATTGCTAGTGTGAAATTATTGTCGCCTCTATCGGAGTGTATGGTAGTCCGGATTATTTGATTTTCGATCGCATTCTCTCTATCGCTCGCCTCGGTGTATTGTATGACGAGTCCTTTTGGTGTCTCTCGTATTAATTCGTTTCCCCACACAACAATAAAATATGACGTATATTTCAACTCACTTGCATACACGAACACTATGTGGAAATAGGGTCTACTCTATGGCTCCACAGCCAGCCTACAGAAACAAAACAATGAATACAATAAATATTCAATATTGGAAATATCGTCCATATTTGATTAATTATATATTGCGATACGTTTCGTTTGAAAATTCTCAACACCTGAGTAAACCAGCATTATGTCTAAATAAAATTATTTAATTTAATCTGCATGTACTATTTCGTTGGCTTCGTAGTGGAGTGGTCAACGTCGTTTGCTACAGTAACGGATGTCTAGTATTCAAGTCTCGGTACGGACATTTTCGTAAATTAATTTTTCAATCGATTTATGCATTTTTGTTTGTAGTCATGAATGTTTGTGATGATTAAAACTCCCTCTCGACCCTCCAATTTTAAAAATAAAACGAGGCATAGCGAGAGCAATTAGCTAACCACTAGTCTTGTCCTAGCCCTTTCAATCCACAATGGATGAAATCCAAATACGCTCCAAATTGGGAGCGGACATGGCTAAAAAAAACATGTACTATTTTAATATCACTTCAATGTTTGATTAGTAATAAACAAAAATAAAACACAATATAAAAACTTCAGCAAGACACATTTTTACAGGCATTTATTATATGAGACGCTGGCCATTCTCAAAATTGTATTGTCAAATTTTAATACAGGTTAATAAATTGCTACATACTGGATATTGCTTTTATAAAGTGTTTTGATCCAATCATTATCCATAAAACTAAAATAAATATATTTTTCAAATGCCCTAGGGTTCTCAACGTTGTACTCACCGCCACTCGCTACAGCTTAACACTCTTACAGTGCGTATTCCACACTGTAACAACTCTATGCGTGTTTCGAATGTTTTCCAGGGATGTCCGAGGAGAAATTCTTAAAGACTTGGTTGCAGGCACTCTAGTGTGCATGAAGTTAAATTTTAAATAAAAGTGTTAAAAAAAGAAAAACTAGTAGGTCTAAAAGAATTGCGTTTCAATCGCTTTCCATAGAACTCCGTGAACTCTTTAAACGCCTTGTAATTTTTCAAAAATGCAACCAAGTCGGCATGACCGACGGAGCGACAGATTAGACTGATAGTCTTATGTCTTATCGTCTTGAGCATTTTTTCCAGTTTGTTGTCCATGACTAGACATTCTCAAATAATATGATAAGCATCCTGGATTATATTGCCACATTTACATAGTGGACTATCTACCAACCGGCCAACCATAAAATTTCAAAGTATGTATTTATTATAACAGTATTTTTTTCCAACCTATGTAGAAAATTAATCTATAGTAATGCCACATTATGTACGCCGGCCTGAAATTGTTGCTAACTGACTTGACGAAAGTGGCGAGAGGGTTGAGTATCCCAAAGGAGGCTTTTACATTTTGCTTATCATCCTGATTTTACGACTCGGGTGTCCTTGTAACATTTCTGCAGGTATTTCATTTTTTCGCTTTTATTTTGCTTTACTATTCTTAAAATTTATTGTGAGAAAAACGTTTATATATTCTTAAGAAAATATTCATATAATATCGACGGTGTTTGCTCACTGTTTCGTATGTTACTATTATGAGTAGTGTAATTATAGATTATCTCATGAAACAATGTTTTTTTTTTATAATTAATCTTAAATTTAATATTACTTGATACTTTTTGTAATATTTATACTAGCGAGTACCCAACATGCGTTGGAATGCCAAAGAAAGTGTTTTGATTTTGTTTATTGAAGTGCTTTTGAATACACAATATAATTTTTTCCCGTCTGGTTTGTACACAAATAAATCAGAAGGTTTTCCGACGCGTGAGCAGGCCACATACAGCTGTCCAAATGTAGTTCACACACTTGTAGCAATTGTCTCTATGGTTTGTTGATGGTCATTGCAAATGTGAGTCACACCGGAAACTACAGACGTTTGAATTCGACTGACATATATTTCAAAAGAATTGGGATGCGTGGCAACAGTACATCTTCTCTTTTAAATATTCTATTTAAGAATGGAAATTGGAATTTAACAATTTTCACTAGTTGTTATGTCACACACGAATTGAAAATTAATGCCGCTGTTTGTACTTATTTGATCCCTTTGTTTAGATTTAAGATTGTTTTTTCAAAAACCTTCGCGGGTGTGCACAAAAATTCAACAAAGTTTCATTGCAATAGGATGAATAGTGTAGGAACGCACACGAGACAAACAAACCAATATACATTTATTTTTATATAGATGGATGGACCACTCTAAAAATATTCTAAGAACCGCATAATCAGTAGTTACCCACTGTTTTAACCTTCTTTTTCTTGAGATTATGAATTAACTATAAGTCAGGATAACTTGTTGTCGTTTTATTATTAAATACTCCATTTTAAATAAGGAAACATAGCAGCAACATTAGCAAGAAAGTTTCAAACACGCATTTTAATAACCAGATTAAATAATAAAAAGGATGGACTTCCCACTAGTATTCTTACCAATTTTTGGACTAAAAAAACATTGTTAAAACAACGGAAGTAACGAAATCAATATTTCAAAAATATTTCGAAACGCAATCCAAAAAAAGCATCGGAATTGTGTCATACATAATTTTGACATTGCTTTTTTTCAATTCAATATAAAAGTGTAATAAAATAATATTTTCTTTCATAAATTTCATTTATTACAATATGGTACGCATGAATGACACTGAAGCAATATTCTATAATACCAGAAGCGCATGTCAGAAAGCATATTGATTTGAAGTTTATGAAAGAGTGTTCAATATCCACTGAATGATGAATTTACGAGATATTATTTATGAACGTACCATCTTTTATCCATTATAATGAATTTCGGTCCCAAATAGATCTGTAAATGTGTAAATATCAATAGAATAAATATTTTGCAGAAATAATATCAATAAAAACCCTGGCTGCTTCTCTCATTGCTATTAAGTATGCCACATCTAAGTATTATCACATGCGTACAAAAGGAGAATTTATATTCCACAAATATCCTTTTGTTGTTAATAGTTAAATATAACGACATTAATTACAAATTAATAGTCCTTTAATATTGTAATCTAATCACACGCGAATGCTGAAATTATCCTTTGTTTATTATATTTTTTAATAATGCATTTCAATAAAAAAGGTAAACATACAAAAACATCAACATTGTACATAACTCTGGTTGCAAAGCCAATTTAAATTTTAATTCTGAACGTTATCATTCATTCATGCTTTTTATACATACTATGATACAAAATGCATCCGTATGACGTTTGCATTTTGCGAGGCCCGGATCCGCAGCGAATCGCTAAATGCCAAACGGTTGCAGTGAGTTCAAGGTTTTTGTTCCTGGTAAACTCCACCAAGGCCTTCCGGGCCTGGGCCACAGTAGGGGTGTTTTTCCACCCCGCATCACCCACATCTGACGATAGCGAGTGAGGTACGGTATCGGGGTGGCTGCACGAAGCGATTGTTAGAATTTATATCCCTCCACAGATTTTTTCACAACCTGTGCAATGTAATTCAATTATCAGAAAGCGTTGGATGATAAGTAGTATTTTATTATTTAACAATTAAATATCCTAACCTTTTTTAACATATTCAAATTTGATTTCAATAATTATTATTTTAAAAGACTGATCTTTTTGCCAACAGTATTTATCTTTATTATGGTTCTGTGACTAAACACAGAGCTATTATTTAAATATTTGTTACCTAAAAATTTGATATACAATCATTTATGTAAAAAAAAAAAATACTTTTCAAAACTGAATTAATGTTATTGAATCATCTTTACGTCACCCTAACTGTTAAATTAGTGAATTTTAGCAAAAAAAAAAAATGAAGCGCTAATATTTTTATGTTGAGATTTATTTTAATGAGAGAAAGTGTTATATGACCTCATTAAAAACGAATTACAACGGTGGTCGTTAGTAAAAAGTAGACATTAAAAAAAGGAAAGTATTAAAATATTGTGTCAGAATATTCTCGGCTCATGCTGGATTAAATTTAGCTGCTTTAATGGGATTAAAACACACGCTACCATTAGTTTTCTAACTTCTCTTGGAACAGAGTTTATGTTAGCAAATATTTAATTGATAAATAGCAGATAGTTGTCTAGTCAAAGAGATGTTCATAATTATGTGCAAGAAGGAGATAATAAATGTTTTATAAATATTTATTTCAAAAAATTTTACGCCAAATTTCCATTATTGTGGCTATCTTAGATCACATTCAAAAATTATAGTCAAGTCCTTTGCTATTGAACACAAAATTACTATCGTTTTTCCCTACCTAAATTCACCCTATTAAACTGTGTTGACGCGTCAAAAAATACTCTCAGTTTCCTGGCTATTGTTATTTCTAGAGCATATACTCACTTTATACCATCGCTTTCCCGCATTTTTCTAGCAAAGTATCGTATTATTTAGGATTGCATAGGTAAAGGCTTTGAATGGTGAAAACAGTAAAGCAATATTCCTTACGAATACTGGTTGTGAGTGCTCAGTAATCAATATGTTTTATTATTCTTAGATTTTTTTACTTAATAAGTTCAATCCCTTTCTTATTGCAATAATCAATCTTTTTGCGTATCGTGAAGGAACGTTATTCTCTAGACACTTCGAAAATATAATGTTTATTGATTTGAGATTTTGTCCAGAGATATGTATTTTGATTTTGTCTATATTATCTCTACCGGTGATTGCTTATATAATGATTGTTCTTTGTGCTATGTTGCCAGATTTCCAAAATCACAAATCGGGACATTCACTATTTCGAACGATTAAAAAAAAGAAATTTAAGAATTAAGAAAGAAATCAGGAAAAAATACATCATTTTAATAATGTTGTAATATATGTAAATACGTGTATATGTATGCAATAGATAACATATAAAAAATAGTCATATGAAAACAGACAGGAATTGAAATATGTTGACTAGATACAATTACAAGAATAACATTTTGATTTAAATGCAAACATATATACAATCATAACAATTGTATTAAAAGTATTTTTCTGAGCATTTAGCCTATTTAAAAATATATTCGTCATCTTTGCTCGATAAACATTAAACGAGCCTTTTAACTATATAGCTACATTTTTGTGCTTATACAAATTTTGTCGGGAGTTTCAGAAGCAATGCTGGACTCGGGATTTGTTTGTTGAGCTAGGGATAGTCACGCTCAAATAGGGACGTCTGGCAACGTTGGTTAAATGCTACATGCAATAAAGTTAATAGATAAAAGTATGTTATTGTTGGTTGTAATATACGGTAGACGCCCCGATAACACGATTGCGGAAAACTCGTTTTTCATTCAAATTTTCGATAACAATGTGTGGCGCTTATTGCTACACTTAAGCGTCATTACGATTATTAAAACGTTACTAAACGAAGCCATTGATTCAAGAACATATCGCTACGCCGAGCAGAAAATAAATTGTTGAGTTTAAGTAAAGTAGACTCCCCGATAACACGATTGCGGAAAACTGGTATTTCATTAAAATTTGCTACTGCTTCTTGATTACAGGTTAAAATATGTCTATGCCGCATGCGTATGTTCTGATTTTGTACAAATGCGGTAGCCACAATAGCCCACTGTGAGATAGCTCGCACCCCATCTACCGTGTTATCGGGGAGTCTGCGGTACTATGTTATCCTTTCAAAAAAAAAATGTCTGCGCTTTTCTTTTTCTTATATTTCGATTTGCTAATTGAGAAAAATCATAAATGACTCGCATTACAAATGTTAATTGCTTACTTTAGATGTACTTGATTAAAATACTATTCAAAGCATCAGTGACGGTTCTCTTTTAGTTCTAAGTTGACAACTCTCAGAGCAAAATCGTCATTATGCTTTACCTCAATCGTGAATAACATTTCACGAGTTTTTCGAAATGGATTTCTCATCGAATTCCTTTAACTTTCAAATGATTGTTAAACCCCTTAAACAATGAATTTTTTTCTTTGGCTAAATACAATAAGCGATTTAAAAAAAAGAAACTTTATGCCAACTGTCGTGTTTCGTATTATTCATATTAAAATGTTTAAAGTTCTATATAGCCCAGGAAAACTTATTAACATTTAAATATTCTTTCAACTGACAATGTATTTTTCATCAAAGCTTGAGATCATTTTCGCCATGAAAAAAAAGTAGTGTTTTTATTTATACGATGTAAAATGTATCAAAATGTTAATTGCAATTAAAAAAATTGATTCAAGAAACATTGAGAATGAAAACAACACTATTTAATTTGTATCGTAAACCATTGAGCCCTAACAGCGAGAATTGCTTCCTTATTCATTGAAAATCATTCATTTTCATTTATTTTTGTATAAAAATCATTAATGGATATCTTAATAACGACAATTTTAATTAATCTATAGAAATACAATCTGTTCCTAGTCAAAACTGACTATTTTTATATCATGTACGCTCCGCTCTTAATGCGGAGCATATGGACTTCTAATAGGGGTATCTAAACAGAAGTTTTCTACGAAAACTGCTAGTTACTTAGTTGCTCAACCTTTCTTTTTCGAGTAGAGACACAAGGATAGGGCTAGGCCAGGACTGGTAGTTAACTATTTGCGCTCGCTACGCCTCGTTTTTTTAGAATCGGATTTTTAGTAGGCAATTTTAGAAATCACAAACATCCATGCCTACAAACAAAAATCCAAAATATAGAAATATGAATTTTACCTAGTGAAAGCTGACTATATTTTATCATGTCCGCTCCCAATTTGGAGTATATGTACGCCTTATCTCAACAAAAGTTTTTCTACGAGAATTGCTTGTTACTCAGTTGATCAACTTCTCTTTTTCGAAGAGAGTTGACATATAAGGGAAAGGCTAAGACAAGACTGGTGGTTAGCTTATCGTTTTTTAGAATGGGTGGGAGGAAATTTAAGACATCCCAAACCTCCTTGCCAACGAACAGAAACCCATAAATCGATCGAAAAATCAAATTATGAAACCATCCATCCCACTTGAAACATCCTTAACCGAAGCCAACGAAGTTGACCCGAAAACATATTTACGTATTGAAAAATCTTTGGTCAATGGATTAAAACTATAAATATCTAAATGCATCCACAACTTAAGCGTTGCTATTATTATGTATTGTTTATTTGTAAGTATTATTACGAAATATTTTTTTCCTAGAATTGTGATGATATAAAGTTGTTATAATATGACAGTCATCATAATTATTCCAGCAATAATAATAAGCCTGATTTTTAAACTGAAAACAGAATTATTAAAAATGACACTTAAAAATAGGTTCGCATTTTTATTTGAATAATTCAGAGTAAATTTAAGCAAACAGCTTTTGTGAGAATGTAAGAATGGTATTCGGTAAACTGTAATGAAGCCTAATCTTAAAATTATTCACATCGTAATAATAATTTAAATAGAAAGCTTCTCCAAAAAGCTTTTAAAAAAATTACCAACGAATATAAACTTATTCATTTTTTAAAGCATTTTAAATTCATCTTATATTTGATATTTTATGTTTTAATTTTGGTATTTTTGCTGGCCAACTAGACAATACATTTAACTAATGAGAATATTTGTTCAGTTAGAAATGCTCGAAATGAGCAAAACCGGTCTTGATAATGTATTTTTACCAAGAATCAAAAGTGATTGTGAGGTTATACTGCCTTGACTGTATCATTAGTTCAATGAAAGACAAGGTTTTTATATATATAACTAGCAATAGATATTAACACTTACAGCGCGATCCGTTTTCGGACAGATTTATTTTCAGTCAATTGATCTATTAAAACGCTCAACACTAAAAAATAAAGAATTATGTGAAAAATATATTAGTTATCCCAAACACGCCAAGAAGTAAACTAAACTAAATCGAAGAAAATGAAGAAGCTGAAAATTATTTAATCTACGACTTTGCAAGCAAAATGGTTGAGGCCAATCTTCATATACACCACCAACACCACACACAAGCAAGCGCGTAGTCGCTTACGTAGGTGTAATACATAGGACTGAAAATCAATGCTGCGAATCGGCAGTTCAAAGTTGAAATTCGAAAGAATTTCGAGAGTTCTTTTCAAAAATATATTTTCTTGGGTTCTACTCGACATTTTCATGATCTGTTGCCTTATTTCTCTACCTAAAGGTTCGAACTATTTTTAAAGCATATATCCATAAGTGTCTCCTTCTAGTTTGGCCGGAAATATGAGATAAAGTTTTGGACATGTAAACATTTCCAGCGCGTTCATTGGGTTAAGCAACAGTTTTTTAATGTCACAGATATTATAAAAAAATAAAACACAATTCATTTGTACTACTTCCACATATTTATAATGATCAGGACCGGTTTCGCTCATCACGAGCATTATCAACTCATCAGTTGATAATGCTCGTGATGAGCGAAACCGGTCCTGATCATTATAAATATGTGGAAGTAGTACAAATGAATTGTGTTTTATTTTTTTAAATATAATGTCTTTCCACCAAGAATTGACAGTTAACACCTTAAAAGTGATCACAGATATTATATAAACATAACCATACTTTTAATTAAATTAGCGCTGTTTTTTTATTGTGTTCTTATTTCCTGTGTCAGAGTGGAATAATTGGTTATACGAACGTATGTCTTCAAATATTCAGTATATTTGTTTCAGGAAAAAAAAATGTTTGCCTTATACATAATATTATCTGAAAAATATGACTATTCGATGTATAGTGTGGATACATGAATATAAAATACTCAGCAATTATTTAAACAAAATACAAAACCAATCTATCTCATAAATTCACAAAAGTATATATTCATTACGAGTCATATAATTTATTGCCAAGAATATCAAAATATTATAGACTGACTAGCAAACGAGAAAGACATTCTACTAATATAAAATTAAAATTGATAACTTTGTTATTCCACTTTAGTAAGATTATGGTTAGTCTGAAGATGCTTGTTACAGAAGCGAAACGTGTCATGGTAGTGATAAAACAAGTGGAATAACAATTAAAAATTAATTTCCACAAAGTTACAGCCAAATACATAGAAGAAATTATACTATTTAAACTTTTTTCTTGATTGTTTTTGAATATAATGAAACCTATGTGTTGTTTATTATAGTATCATTCAACATATAATTTCTCACATTTATAATTTAAATATTTCACTGAAATATAATGATTCTTATTACTGGCTCAATTATGATAATGGATTGCAGTACATACAATGTCGTAGATTATATTTAAAATAGTTTTCACTATTATTATCTGATAAGTTTGCCATGTGCAGAAAATAGTTTGTGTTATAATAACCATTATTATTACTTTAAACAAGAAGTTTAGCGATTAGTAGTTGTATAAAAAGTTAAATAAAAATGAGGATATTCACAGTCACTTCTACGAGCTTCCACAGGAGAGTCATAGTTGATACTACAGAATCCTCAATCACCATGTTCAAGGGATCGGCAGTTTTATTGGTTTTGGCACTATTCGCCATTGCCCAAATTTCTTGTAAGCCAATTTTCATACATACAGCATTTGATTTATGTATAATTTGTCTGTTAATCAATATTTTCTTGTCTCGGTTCATGAACCATCAGTTTTATATACGTTCATTTTTTCACTCAATTTTATATAAATACGCCTGTTATGTTATCAGTTGATAGTATAAATATGTGTAAATATAATGTCTTTCCACTAAGAATTGACAGTTAACACCTTAGTAATTTCAAATACAACAATCATTATCGTGATAAATTTCATACAAATCAATTTTAAATTTCATATGTTCATTACTATGACATATTCAGTATATTAATATATATATTGTATTTTGAAAAAAAAAATAATATGTTGAAAGCATTAAAATTGTCAAATTAAAAAGTTAAATATTCAATGTAAAAAAAAATTGCCTTATTCAACAAGAAAATTATTTGTTTCGTATTTTAAAACAATTTTATTTGTATCCGGTTATGTAAAACAAACTATTGGTTGAAAAACAATTTCTTTTTAATTTCCCAAGCGTCTCTCGCTTTTGTTATGTTGTATTTTGTCGGTTTTAATTAAAAAAACGTTTACATTATTTGTGTAATCTATTGTGAATAATAAAATCTAGCTTTATTTTTAATTGCTGTGTTAAATATGTTTTTAAGTTTACCAAAAACTCTTATTGACTTCATTATGACTCTAGTATACTGCAATGATTACTTATATATTTCTCGATAAAATATTTCCGACGTTATACTGAACACGAGTTTTGATTTATAAATAATGAATTAAATATAATTTTCAATAATCAAACGAATATTTTGGGATGATTTAAATATTCATAAACCCGCAACGTATATATAAAAAATACATCAGGTCTATATTTCTGAACTTGTATTGAACGAGAATAAACTTTTAAACTTGATTTGATTAGTATGTAACATTTTTTTTTCTTTACAGGCACCAACACTCACAAGAACAAGAAATCCCACAAAGCAAAGCAAGTCCGCTCAGAAGACCCACCCCAAGAAGGAAGTGAAACGGAAGAAACAGAAGAAACGCCTACCGAAGAAACCACCGAAGAAGAATCTCACGAAATGAAGCACAAAGGCAAAGGTAACACCAACTTTTAAAATTATGGATTGAAATTTTAAACGCTATTTACCCAAATTACAATTTATAATATGATATCATATAACAAATCTACTTTTCGTCTTTTTTCAGTTGCTGGACACCCCGGGTATAAGCTTACAAAACCACACGCATAAAAAATATTATTAAATTCAATTTAAAGCACTTATATAATACAAATTTTGAAGCACTAAGATTATTTTGGTGGAATTTAGTTTTTGAAATTATATCAAATAGTAATTGCACAGTGTTTGGTAATTTTTGAATGTTGAAATAAATTTATTTGAAAAAAAACAAAAAAATGTGTTTCTCTTATTTATCATTTAAATTCTCCTACATAAGCACTTTAAATACTTATAAGCTTAACATGTTTTGTTGTTTTCTTCACATCACTCAACTTTTGTTGATTCTTTTTCAGAGAAAAATAAAGCTCGTGGGTCAAAAATACAATTTATTAAATCTCAAATATATAACTAAGTTTTGATAATATTTTCATATTTTAGAATTTGGAAAATAAAATTCGTTATTAATAATCAAGTATTACTACGATATCAGTGAAAGAAAAAAACATATTTATAATATTTACTTATTTATTTATAAGGTATGCTAAATTTTACCCGCAGTGAATTACAAACATTTTCAATCCATGGATCAAAAATATATTACGGACTTGCAATCCGCAGTTATGCCACACAATCATTTCACTGATATAAATTAGATACTCAAATAATATTACTAATTATTTTTAATAATTTAAAAATACTTTTAAAAGGAAATTTGATTTTTTATTAAAATACTTAAATTTAAAAAAAAAAAAAGTGTCAAAGAGTTAGATTTTAAACTGAAATTGATGAACAAAGATTTTATAAAAAATAGAAGGGTATTTAAATATGTAAGGTGGCAGAGGTTTTTGCGCGTGAAACAACGGTCGGCACCTGATGGTGAAACGCGACGCGACCACTTCCGTGCGATGTCATTTTCCGGAAGTTAATAACATTCCATGAGGTCGGCGGATAGGTTTTGATTACCAAATTCATTAACCTTTCTATTTGATTAAATTTACGTAGCCTGAACGTGATTGTTAAACCCTTCTCACATTATTACGAAAGGATTATCGCTAATTTCACTCGCTGAAAAATTGCCTACGTCTTTGATTATATTTTCACGGATCGATAATAAACTTCATGGTCTAAGCATGTTTTTAATAATGTTATAAACAATGGCTTCTATATATAATATATTTAAAAAGTGACGTATCAGCAACGTTATCCAATAAAGAAATATGCAAACAGTTCACTATCAATTTCAAATAACTTAATAGAGTAAATATTTATCTCGCAAGATATTAAATTTACCAGAAAATATCAGAGACACATTTGAATACGATTCTCTCACGCAAATGAAAAAAATCGATCATTTAATTGCTACCCTTGTCAATAATTGTTTTACAAATGCTTAAATGCTTATCAAAGCTCTCGTATGGTTCAACTTTTCACATGGATTGATATGTATTTCAGGTTTTTCACACAAATTATGACGTAAAATAATTACTTAATATTACATAAAACCATGTTTCACATTTTGAAATTGTTATTTCGCTTTATAATTCCGCTATCACGGTAACGAAATGTGACGTCATGAGATCCAAAGGGATTTTTTTAGCTTGAAAACGGGAAGATTAATTATAAAATCAGATTTCTATTCGTATAAGAACATTATTTCACAGATAACTGTAATATATGACGTCGTGCAAACAATTTAGATTCTTAGAGATATGATTAAATCTTCAGTAAATAATTATGATTAATCCATTGTTAGTACTTTTAATTGTACACCAAAAATATACATAAATACAATACAACGGTATTTATTATTTCACAACGTACTTATCTTTGGAATAATTAACTCTTATTTACTCACTCAAATCGCTTTGACTTCATTCGTAATAATTTAAAAAACTATTATTTTACCTATTTACAATAAAAAAAGTTAAACAATTTATACACAATTTGGTTTGAACTAATATTAAGATTATCAAGAACATTTCGTTTGATTCAAAACCGCTAAGCCTGGCAATTTGAAATACGATCCGTATTTACATTAAAATCTTCTGGCAAGAATGTAAATATCTTTTGTAAAAACGTAAGAGCGGTACTCAGTAAATTATAATGAAGCTTTTCATTGAATTGTTCACAATGTAATCATCATTCAAATAGAAAGCTTCTGCTAAAAGCTCTTTTCAAAATGTAAATCTTTTTGTGTAAATTTTGAACGTTTCAATAGTGTATTCAATTTTAAATCCTTACTATTGTCATCGGTTCAATTCCATTAATGTAGTTAATAATTTCATATTGATTACATCAAATAATAATTTGTATAAGCAATACAATATTAAACCTCTTATCTGTTTGTATTCAATGAGTTAAATAACAAATTTAAAAAATACATCTTGGAAGCTAAATACAATTTTTTCATTATTTTGACTTTTTCAGTAAGAAAATGATTTTTCTTAAACCGTTTTGCAGAAGCTACACAAAATAATTCAATTACATTATGTGAATTTATTTGACGTTATCTGTGAAAGTTGTAACACAAATTACTATTAATCGTATTCCAGAAGTAGTTTTTATTTTTTTCTAAATACCTTTTACTCGTGATCGTTTCTAAAATATATACTAATATGTTTATTAGAAAAAATTTGTTTACCAAAAAAAATAGAAGTACTCTAAATGAACAAACATGTCAATAAGCCTTTTGTTAAAACTTAAAAAATGTATTTTTACGACAAACAGAACTTATTTAGGTAATTTAATAAATCACAAAACAAATATATAAAATGTTAAAAAGTCTGAAAATATTTGAACAATAATAATAATGTACATTGTAATAAGCTGCCGCATCACTATGACTAAACGACAATTATTTTTCCACATGATTAATCATTAATTATTTTTCCATGTCCGCTCCTAACGTGGAGCATATGTTCTTCGAATTTTTCTATGAGAACTGCTTGTCACTCAGTTACTCAACCTCTTTTTATCAAAGGTGCTGACAGTTCTCATAAATTAATATTTTAGTCGATTTATGGATTTCTGTTCGTAGTCTGAGTGTTTGTGTAGTCTAAAAATTCCCTCCTCACTCACCAATCCGATAACCACTAGTCTTGTACTAGCCCTCTCCTTCTAACATTGATTATAATAATGTCATAACTGCCAGATAAATAATTTGTCACAAGTTTGAATTATTTCCATTAGCAAATGCTCTAATTATACTGCCAGTTGAATCTATCTCAAATTAAAGTCTTTTTTTCTAAAGCACGACAAAAAGTCATACACATCTTAAAAGATAAATAAGTGTTGCTCTTTCGATACGTTGGAACAAGTAATTTAGTTTAATTTATCTTTCATTAATTACTTCATTTTGAAGTGAACATTTACATAAGCAACAAAGAAATTTCTTCCGCTAGGGTTCCTTAAACAAGTCTATTTATAGATCCGACCCCAAGTCGGGGTGACCTAGAACGATGATCTGTATGGATAACGAGAGACCTGCCTCTGCCGTGGTGACCCAGGAAAAGCTCCGTTCCCAGGAAACCAGGTCAAGGCCGACTGCCCCCAGCCCCTGTCTTTCAACATGGAGCTCCCGCCACTCGTTGAAATGTTTAGAAATACTCGAGAGCGCTCTGATTTTTTGGCATGAGATATAAACTGCATTACCTTAACAAAACATGCAGCAGTTTTACATTACATAATTCATTGAATTGCAAATAAGAAATAACTGCATAATGATAATATATTATTAATATATGGATCCCTTTTTGGTGAACTTTCTATGTAAATGAATGCAAAGTCGGGAGATATTTTCATTTAAACTTAGATATCATTTTATGTTAAAAAATAGCAATTAACTTATTCTACAAGAGTCATCGATTATATATTAACAGTTAATACAATCATTCAAAAAACCACAGTAAACAGACTACTAGGTAATTAATAATATAAACTGAAATTAATGTAATAAATTTGATTGATCATAATATAATCGTTAGAATAATTAACTGTGGTAGTTTTTTTTTTCAAATCGTTTTGGTTTTTTCACATTATAAGAGTGTATTTTAATCTTATCTTGATGCTGTTTTAGATATTAATTTTTAATTGTATAGATAAAAGCCAATTTGCAATGTAATATAAGTTACTTACTATTAAACTATTGCACTCTATTTGGTAATGGTGTTAAAAGGAAGTACTTGTCGTTTTATAAAAATATTAAATACAGCAAATTTAAAATGTTTAAAACTCTATATAATACAATGTTAAAATTCATAAATAAATTGCGAGTAAGATATTTTTTGATAAAAATGTAAAATGTAAGTAAACATTATTTAAGCACGTAATTATTTTTTTTAAATATAACCGATTTTCTTTAAAGGAGCAGTTCTCGTCTGAGTGTAGAATATGTATTTTAATAAAGACGTTTAACTTTTAAGACGTTATTTACATATCAAAGGCGATTTCAGAAGCGTAGCATAAAAACGTTTCCTTTTTTTATGTAAAAATATTGAAATTGTATCGTAAACCTTTCAATAGACGCCTGCCAAAGTATGTATGTGTAGGAAATGTATTTATTTTACTTAAAGTGTGGTTTTTTTGTCAAATACAAAAAAAAAATATATTTAACGAGGATGGAAACGTTTACCGTTTTCAACTTCCAGTATATTTTTAAATTTATGATGTTGGCTTTTTCGTGGAAAAAGTTTTTACACACCAGATATATTTATCTTCAAAATATTCCTACACATATTTTTGTATCTGAAGTATGTTTTTAAACTTTTAAAAATTCTTCCAAGACAAATATATGTCACTTAGAATAGTAATGGTGTAACTCTAAAATTACGAAAAATGAGTTTATACGTCAAATACGCTCAAAAGATGTCAATCTATAAGTTTAGTAATGGTACACCTCCATATATACTCCTAATTTCTTTAAAAAACTGTTTTTTGTTTTTATATCCCCATATTTTTCAGAATAACAGTGAAGAATCTCAAATATCAGATCAGGAGTAAAGTATCCGGACAGACTTCACCACTACACTAACGTTTAAGTTCTTCAGTTGATTTACAAACATTTATTAATGGTTTTTATTTGATCCTACGAACATTTTACAAAACCTTGATTTTATTAAAACTTCAAAACTAGAATTACACCATTACTATTCTACGTGACACATCAATCTCAAAAAAAGTATTTATTTTTGTAATTAATAACTTAATCCACTGCAATTATAGTTATCAAGCATAAGAATGAAAGAATCGATAGTTGTTTATGGTCCTGGAGAGAACTGATTAACACTCTTAAATATAAAAAAAATTGTTTCACTTGTGTTATTTTACTTTTATAGCTATGTATTTATAAGGTGCGTTTTAATGTAACATATTTTCTCTGTGTGAATTCTTTCTAGTGGAAAATTATATTATATACTAATTTCTATATAAGATAATATATTGTTATTTCTCTTTGTTTAACCACAAACCTTGAGAATTAGGTACACATTGGTTTCAAAACATTAATGAATACCGCTAATCGTTGCTCACGGTTTCTGCTTAAAATAATAACGCTATCTTTAAAATTTTCCAAATATTATTAAAATTAAATAATACTATCATCTTTTTGTATAGCTTTATCTGCGTGAATGTATAATTCACAAGATTTTGTTTACCATTCAAATACAGTTTAAAATTTCAAACATAAAATGTATATTGAGTGGAGCACAAAGATTAAAATAATTATCTCGTAACAAACACCTTAAAGTTGCTATTAGCAACGTTTTAGATACAGGAAACTAATATTTATATTTGGTATGGATAACATATAAAGCATAAAAAAATAATAAAAATAATATAAACATACTGTCTAGGATCTAGGGTGTAGGGTCTCAACCGGAGCACAGGAGTATTTAACAATTGACAGTTCTCACAAGATCAATCAAAATATAGTTACAATTTTCAATATTGTTTTGGTGTTGGCTTGGTTTCTAAACATTGACCAATATAAAAAGTAAAAAAATTAGTAAATTTTAAAATAAAAATTCATTCGTTTACTAAATCTGAATTGTTGAAATTTTGTTCATTTCCATGTATTTCGACACTAACGTCGATTTCGTATTTCAGAATCTTCTGGCATTTGAGCACACGAATAAACTCGATTTGACTTGGGTCTTGGGTTATACCCGTGTGACAGCCGTTAATGACGAAATACGTGGAAATGTATACAATTTCAACAATTCAGATTTCCAAAATTTCCACCTTCAATCGATATCTTAAATTATTCATTAATTTATGTTTTTCATGTGATTTTTAATGTATGTTTATAAATAAAAGTTATGTTCATGCGTTTTTTTTACTTTGGTGCTCCGCAATTTTTTATTACTAGACTTAGAGCCACTGGTTTATGATATTTGGTTGATAATAGTTATGATGTGTTATTTTAACAGTAATAACATAAAAACCACCTAATTCAGAACAAGGTAATATTTATTATTAGCATTATATTTGCGTCTTTCGAAGAGATTTGGGTGATTAAGCTTCCTCGTTACGGCTGTGATAATTTTGCTGTCTCTATATTAATAAAACAATATGCGTATCCGTGATAACTGAAAAAGTATAACATTTATCTTCCATAATGTAAAGGGATTATAACTTTATTATAAATAATGTAAGAAATAAATCTTATACGATTATGAACACATTAATGTACCTTATTTATAAACATAACATAGCTCGTGACTCGTGACCAAGAGACAACAGAATAAACTCACCCATATGTATATTTTTAAAGGAAATAAATTTAAAGAAATTATATTATATTTATATATTCGTAAAAAGATAATCGCTTATTATTTGTCAATTTACTTGTAGTCAAATGGACAAAATTATTATATTTTTATATACAATTATAAAAATATCTGGCATTACAACTGGCTGCCAAATATTTTTAAAATAAGAAAATCATACGAGATAAACTCAATGAGAATATTTAGAAGTCATGCATTTCCAAGATCACACATTTATATTCCAAAAAAATCTAAATTTGATATTGACCTTGATGGGAATTGAATCAGGACAAATACTTACCACTAGACCACAGAGGCCGACAATGTCTCTTGATGAAGTCGAACTAATATACTCGATGTGTAAACATTTATTTTCACATTATTATGAATTGTTGTGATTAAAATTTGCCAACACATTGCTATTCATAATTGTTTTCTTTTCATTTGGATAAAGTTCAGTGTATAACGCTTATTATTAATATCGTTGATTTTATATTATGTTTGTAATACTGTGATTAAAACAATGATAAAAGTTGGATGTTCGTGTAGAAAACGAACAGTGAATAACTAATTTTTTCGAACGAAGCTATAAAATATTGCATTTGAATGCAAGATAAATAATAAATAATCTGTGTCCATCTTCTCTTAACAAATAGTTTACATAGTTACAGATATGTGGCGCTCAAAATATGTTGCGTAATCTTTTAGTAATAAAAGTAGTAACTGTTTGTTTAAAAAATTGCCACTGTCGCTCTACGATCATTCAAAGAATATGCGTTTCATTTTTAGAGCAAAGTAAACAAATTATGTCAAGGTAAATTTTGTTATCACTCACTTTACAGCTCGGCAATAAACGTGAGTGACAATTATTTTACTTATATGCTTCCACTACCAATAAGGCCATACCTATATTTATTCTGCAAACAACATATGAAGGCAATAGATGCAAAAGCGGCACTATTTGATTTTGGACTTAGACTTTGAATTTTGAATTAGCTCTAATAGTGATATAAATAATGCAATAGAATGGAATATTTGCTGTTATGACAAAGTGATTATAGTTTTATTAAAAAAATTTGCTAATGTGTAGTGAAGTGCAAACTCACTTCCGCTTATCGGTTACGTGCAAGCCTACCACTGTCGAAAAAAAATTTTTAAATGGCTTATTTTCCAGTAAATACATTTGGATTCCATTTCTTTTAACTAGTACAGAGCAAACCGTTTTCGCACAAATTTATTTTCAAGTAAAATTGATCTGTTAAAACGCCCACTATGGCTAAAAATAGATTAATTTTAACAAAAAAAAATGACGAATTATGTGAAATATATATTAGTTATCCCAAACACATCAAGAAGTAAACTAAACATTTCGCATTCTCAATAAAATAAATGAAGAAGCTGAAAAATATTTAATCTACGACTACAAAATGGCTGCGGCCAGTCTTCATATACACCGCCAACAAGCACACAAGCAATCACGTAGTTGCATAAGTATGTTTAATACATATAGCTGCTGATTAATGCTGCGTATCGGCAGTTCAAAGCTGAAATTCGAAAAACTGAATATCGAGAGCTGTTTTCAAAAATATATTTCCTTGTGTTCTACTTGACATTTGCATGATCTGTTGCCTAATTTCTCTACCTAAAGGTTTGAACGATGTTTAAAGCACACATCCACAAATGTTTCCTTCTAGTTTGGCTGTAAATACGAGATAAATTCTTGGACACGTAAACATGTCGAGTCGAGCGCGTTTATTGAGTTGACGGTTAATTAGAGATATATTTTCTAAATTAAATTTACTTTTTTATTTTCCATTAAAATAAACCTGTGGGTCGTTTTTATTTGATACTGAATATTTACATAAACTAAACAGTGGCGCTTTTGCATATAATGCCGTCATATGAACTATTTTTGATACTTTACTACACTCATAACTTTATAAACGAAAAAGAGATAAGCCGCATAAATGTAAAATTTCATATTATTGAAAAAATAGTTCATTAATTATTATGGACCAATTTTCGGGATAAGGCGGTTGAAACAAAAGGACATAATATTTGGCCGTTAATTACACACCATTTTATTATTTTTACTCTATTGAATCTTAGTTTTGAGATGATAATTGTTCATATCTTGTCTAATAATGAATATGCTTTTTTATTTGAAAACTCTTTCTAAACCTGGACTTTTTTATTTAATAACTGATGTAGAATATAAAAGAAACCATTAACAAAAACCGTGAACATGTAATCAAATATGTATTAATAGATAGAGGCTATTTTCGTTAACAAGAAAAAAAGCATGAAGCAGTTAAAAATATATTTACAATTAGTCTTTAGTGGATTAACACTAGAAAAAAAAAATATTTTCGCTTAAGAATATACATTAAATAAATTTACGTTCAGTAGATCCCTTTTCAAAACGATTTAACTTTTATAATTTAAGACATCGACTGAGGGTGCTTGATGGAATTTCAATATTAAATTTGGATTATTGAGATTTTGTACACTTCCATGTATTCCTCAGTTCGAGTCCATTCGTGTGCTCGAATGCCTGAAGATGCCGAAAGGCGAAACCCGGGTCGTTAGTGACAAAATACATGGAAGTGTACAAAATCTCAATAATCCAAATTTGATTTAACTTTTAGGTGATTTGATAGTAATTCCCTAAAAAAACGTATAAAAAAAATACTCGTATGAAATCATATAAACAACGTATAAAAATCTCTGTAATGATAAACTGATCTCTATTCAATTTAGTTCAAACTACAACTATTATTTAAAGTACAGTATAAAGTTTGGAAATCATAATCAGATTATTCAATTTATTGTATACAAGTGATTTATTATATCTTTCATTTGAATAGATTTGAAGAGACTTTGAAAACACATTGTTGGACTTAAATAAAAATATATCTATATTTCATTTTACACAAAGATTTAGGTCTTAAAAAAAATATCACGTATGTTTGCAATAATCCAATATTATCACGTATCTCCTTGTCATTATTAATATCTCATGAACACCCTTACTTGCCGGGAAAACCCTCAATTCTGTTTGCCATTTTAACTATCCCTATTTCGCTGAGCCAGACTTCTCGTTATGTTCTCCAGGGAACGAATATGGGTCAAGTTGGGGTGCGGAGAGCAGGCTGCATGGGGCTGGGTCACGAGGCCAGGATGCTGGCTGACTCAAATCTCAGGCTACTTCTCGAAGCCTACTTTTTTAGAAATGAGCTTAGTGAATATTGAAATGTAGGACGATGGCTGGGAAGCTTTATAACTACGTATTTAATATAGCAGGGTCGCACTGAACATAAAATCCAGTGGCTACTAATTATAATAAAAATAATCAAATTAATAAGTAACGTAGCCTTAATAATGCATATAGTGAAATCAAAACAAAAATAGTCTATTTTTCAAATATACAATCTACTTTTTCTATGCAAATAAGATTTGTATAATTATTGAGAGCACACATTTACGGAGAACCAGAGTTGTCTGTTAATCCTTGTTCAGGAAAAATAACACATAGTTAATTTGGATTATCAAGATTTTGTACACTTCCATGTATTTTGTCACTAACGACCCGGGTTTTGCCTTTCGGCATGAATTGAAATTCCATCAAGCACCCTCAGTCGATGTCTTAAATTATAACAGATAGTTATTGTGAAAATACTCATAATCAAAAACATTTGATTTTCGTTAGAACAAAGATAATTTGAGTAATATTATTGACAACACGGTTTATTATACAACTTTTTTTATATTGTAGATATATTTTTGTAAGCTAGATAAAATAAAAACTAATTCTGTTTTTTTTTTGTGTATACGAGATCCATTATTATAGATACCCAAGGGATGCTCTAAGTTCAAATCATTAATGAAACACCACTACGAAGAATAATTAGTATACAACAATGTTTGAAAGAAAAATATTGTAAAGCTATAATTAAATGCACTCAAATTTATAGAGCAACTAACATTATTGCGAAAGGTATTGGCAATCCTTTAAAATATGTTGTTTATTGTAACTATGGTATAGATATAGATTCTATATAATGCGTGCTGTAGGGTAAGTGTTAAAAATTACACAGCCAACAATATTAACGATAACGATTGCTTATTGTTTTAAAAATGATAATGATGGAAGATGAGAAGATTTTGTGTCTTGAAATCTTTTACTAAAGAAATATATATTAAATTGATAATATTTTACTTGAGGACTCCTGCTTTACATCAATTTACAGTAAGGAGATTGCTTTAGAACCTCACGTTCTATTTATAAATAATATGAAATTCATATAGCTTCCAGCAGTATTTTCTTTTTCAATTAAAGATTTTTTTCTATTCAGAATAAGAAAGCCAAAAAAATCTTTTTTATATTCTTATTATTCTATTTTTCAAGAAAAAAATTTCATTAGATTGTTAAAAAACATTAATTTAATTCTGAGAAAAGACCAAATTAATGTCCTATCTTTTGGGAATCCACAGGAAATTTTGCGGTATTTTTTAATGGCTTTAAAAATGAAAAATTTTTATTCTTCTTATTATAGAGTAGGTTCTGAGACAGTACAATTTCAGTACAAAAATATACTTGGTATTATTTTAGGTCGTTTCATCACAAGCCCCTTAAAATGAAAGCTGAAGAATTTGTGATTCCATTTTAGTAGACCAACATAAATGGTTTTGTTTTATCATTTATGAATAGAAACACTCTGTGTGTTTGCTTCGCCACATAAACTACGCCTCTTACAATATTTGTACAAACGTTAGTTTTGTCTATGTATGTTGACATATTTAAATGGTTAAAAATGCTTATTTTAAACCAGTGGTTCCCAAACTTATTTTACCCGTAAACTTCCTTCTAAAGCAAAAACGTTACCATGAACTCCCAACTAAAATAACTCGACATAACTGTATTATAGAAAAATTATAAATTTAATTCTTTTAATTAAATTATGTCTTTAATGGTAAACGATGATGTAAAAATAAAATATAAATACAAAATTTGGATATTTAAAGTATGATGAGGTTCATAACCGTACTAAATCTACGTTCTACTAAATAGGAAGACGGGAAAGTAATCAACAGCCTCTGTAAGGTGACCCACTCAAAATTGGTGTCTGTTTTTGTAAACAGAATTTATGATGTTCTTGTTCCAACATTGGTGTCTGCTCCTCATTTGTGGATAACTCAATAAATTACTCCTGTATTTAGTATAAATCCATCTAAGTTAGTGGGCTTGCTTGCAAAAGTGTCCAACACCCAACAAACGGCTATCAATTTATTTATTGATATTTATTTTAACTTTCATAATAATGAAGATGTTACAGAAATATTTTTTTTTTTTAGCCTTTCGCCGACCCCCCCGATGCTGTCCACGAACACTTAAATTATTTGTAATCAGCCACAGACCCCCTCAGTGGTCACAAGAACCCCCGGGGGTTCGTAGAAACTACTCTGGGAACCAGTGTTCTGAACAGTAATTGTGTTTTTAATGGTTAATTTATGAGGTTTTATAGTGAAAAATATCGACGTACAAGGTAATTCGCCATATAATTTCTTATGGTTAAAGGTGGTAGTTATTATAGTAAAGTTTTATTTATCAACAGTAGACTTTTCTAATAATTATATCATCGTATCCAATTTTTTATGTCATTATTCTTTGTTGTAAAATTAAAAATTCTTTTACGGGTTTAGCCAAAAACCAAAAGAATTTTTTTCCGAGAAAATACTAATTAGATACCTCTTACCTCAAGCCCAATAGTGACTATATAGTAGATGTAATTTATTTGAATACTTAAATCAAATTGACTATCACTCTAGATATATTTACACAATGAAGTTGATATTAATTAATTTAGTTTTCTTTGTTAATTATGCCGTGCAGACTCACATATAATGCGTTAGTCTTATTAATGATATAATTAAATGGAAAGTCTTTTTTCGTTTTTAAACTTCAACTCAATGTTTTCTAAGCTCAATCATTATTATATTAACCACGATATTTCATTACTGAACACAATTTTTTTTATAACTCATAATACGAAATACGAAAAAACCTTCACTTTATTATTTTTCGAAAATCAATAATCGGCTCTGACTGACAGAATTTATTTTCCTGACACTTGATTTATCCGTGCGCGAAATATATGATATTTCTTCAGCATATTAATGTTTGTCGGTAGCCTTATTTCTTATTATGCCACCGTTCCACATGATTGTACTACCATACGAATGTTATTAACAGTGTGCTGTTTTCTATTCAATTTGTTTATTGAAACGTGATTGATTTAATTCGATGGCATTAATGAGATATCGGCGCTCAATTAACCAATAATCGCAAAACGTTTCTGAGAAATTCAATTAATTTAGTTTGTTCTCAAGCTACCAATAATACCCTTCAATTATTAAACTAATAAGTGAAAACAATTTTCTAATTACTTTAGCAAACTATCATATATACTACTATATTATATAAATTTATTATTATTTTGAGAGTTAAAAAAAGATGATTTCTTTACATCTATATTCCATTACCCCATATTAAGCATTCAAAATGTTCGACAGTCAATACCCAGCTGAATTATTGTTGAAATGCTGATTTTTTCTATACAATATATATTGGCTTTTGAGATCCGGAATAATGTTTATTTTCTCTCATTTAAGAGTTAATTTGGCCTCATTTAAATTACAAATTAGCGCAAAAAACTAAGCTGGAAATTTTATTTTCCGTTCCTAAAATAAATAGTATAGTATATGGAGAGAATTAAATATATTTTATTGCATTTGTTAATTTTAAAAATCGTACCTATGATTTAGTCTGAAGACGCTTCTTAAAGGTGTGTAGCTCGTTATAAGTTTTCACAAATTTACGTCTTTTTAAAAATAATGTCTCTTTTTATAAAATACAACACAATGAAAATTTAGCTAAAGTGCTTAATACAGTAAATACACTGATTATACCTAACTATAACTATCAAGACAATCTTCATATAACACTTTGTGCCTTTTAAAATATAAATTAAATTTATGAACTTTGAGAGAGGAGTGTGGGAATTTTAATAAAAACTTAACTTTAATATTAGCAAGCTCAACCAATTTTATTTTTGTGACAGAATTTTTCATAAAAGATATTAAAAACTTTCCGCAACATATATATATATATATAAATATATACGCTCATGAGTGTGTGTGTATAAAAACAGGGTTTCCCTAAACAAACACGCCTTGTATAAGTATAATATTCCAACAGTTGTTCAGGTCGGTCGCGTTTGCGCATTGAGGTCCACTCAACATAGACAATCACATTGCCAGTCGCTATGACGTCAAAAGCGTCGGTCGTGACGTCAGAAACCCCCCCGGTGCCCGGGACAATATATTTAGAGCAGGCGGATTGTGTATGCCCCATAATAACGCCTAGTCTCTGTACCCAGCAAAACACATCGACGCAATCATATCCTAAAACAAAACCGTATAAGAAAGACAGTTTAAGTATGTGAGCGTTAAGTTTTTGGTACATACTACAGTATTATATTATGTTTTGTACTTGTAACGTCTGTATAAATTGGTGAAAACATAGCAAAATATTGCTATTTTGTGTTGCTGTGGGCGGTGGGGCCACAAACAAAGGAACAATGGTGCGTGATTTGATTTCTTACGGACCCTACGGTTTTCCGAAACCTTCTATCTTTTTGATATTGGAAACAGTGTCGTAAATTTTTACTTCCTCAGATAGAGAGAAGAGTTTTTTCTTTTATTCATTTTTATATCGGGCCGTAAACCATATACAGATGTTTGATCGTAGTTTAAATCAAAGTTATAACGTAATATGTTTTGATGTTGGAAGGAACAAACTAAACTCTTGTTTTATCAGACATAAAGTTATTTATTGTCATTGTTGACCCTTAAAGTCAAAGATATTTGTCTTTATGTTATTATCAATAACTTCACACTTCTCAAATATTCCTTTGTACCAATATGTAAGCTATAGCAATTGTAGTTTTCTCAATCATAATTATATAATATAACTCCATAATCACCTATGCATCACACACAAAATAAATCTGTTCAGTAGATACACATAAGTTAGTTTAGCAATAAAATTTTTACATCGAAAGTTCAGGACTTAACTTATCTGCAGATTTTCATTTTTCGTTTGATATTTGGGTTATTAATTTCATTTATTCAATTGGTTTATGTCAGGGGTAGTGAACTTTTTTTATGTTAGAAGATCACATTTTATTATCAGTATCTAACAAAAGAAATGAAATCCTGGTTCGACACTATTTTATTTGACATAATATATCTTAATCTAGTTATTTGTATTTATTCATATCTAAAAAGTCCCGGGCCGTGAATCTTTTCATGTTGGAAGGTCGCATTCTAGATAGCAATTATATATAATTTAAAACATATATTGATTAATGGAAATATTTCTTCGTTTCAAAAAGTCAACTTTGGGGACATAGAAGGCTGCAGATTTTCCACGTCTGGTTTAGATATTGAAACATAACTTATTATCATGGATAAGCTGTTTCGTCGAATCTGTCGGCTACGAATGTCTCGGGCTCAAGTCCCGATCCGGACAGAACTGTAATAAACTGATTTTCCAATCGATCTATAGATTTCTATTCGTAGACATGAATGTTTAAAATTCTCTCCCACTCAAGTGCGATTAGCTAAGCACTAATCTCGTCCTACCCATATTCTTCTATCTCTACTCTCTTCGAAAAAAGGAGGTTGAGCAACTGAGTAACAAGCATTTCTCGTGGAAAACTTCTTTTGAGATACCTATATCGGGAAGGTATATGCTTTACATTGGAAGCGGACATGGTTAAAAAAGGTTGTTTTTATTTGTGTACTAGTGGGACGCTGGTCATAGGTGACCGTATGGAAATTGAAATACTGAATGTTCGAGCTTATTCAGCTTTCTAATGAGCTTCCACGTTAGCGGCACATCAAGGATTGTGCAGCTTTCTGTGTTTGTGATCGTTGTTGTCTGTGTGCCTCAGCATCAGTATCAGGCCGGGATTTTGCAGCTTCAGGAGTTTATCGCGCTCTCCATCTCTGTTGTCGCTCACGACATAGTCGCAAACGCCGCTGTTTTTTAGTTTCCATACTGACGTACTGATTGTTATTTTTGTTTGTTTGCCTCGGATTTGCGTCACGTCAGAAATTTGTGTAGTGTTGGATGTGTGTGTGCATTGCATAACATTTTATTTTATATACACCTCGGACGTTTAGGTCATGAGAGGATTTTATACCTACACGTAATATGTGATTCCAATAAAACCCCTACAGGCCGGTGTGGGCTATAATATATAAGATGTTTACATTAAATAAAAATTTTGAAAGCATTATCAATACGCCCTCCACGGTAACTTTTAATGGTTTTAACCTGCTATTGATTAGTCTAATAGTAAAAGAAAGTGGTGTAGATACTATAAGTAAGATTGATTTGATTAGAGAGTACAAATCCATAAAGAAAGGTGCCTTCTATACTAAGCTCGACAGCGAATTCATGTCGACCATTAATTATTTGAAGTCTGCACGGGATCGATAAGACTTGACATAATGATATATTACAGTTTAATCTGTCGTTGAAAGGTTACAATAGTTACCAACGGTAATTGAAATCATTGAAATAATTAATTATACCAGTTTATGTAAGCAGCCAATAATATTAAGTGTGGTTGTAGCGTTATGTTTTAAGACAAATTGTTATCAAACTTCAACACATTTGGATTACAATAATATGTTTAGTTTCACTACAATTTAAAAAAAGATGTTATCACTCCTTTTTACACCACCAACTATTTTCATTGTTTGATAATCTTTTTTAAAAGAATAAAATTAACATCATCTTACATATAAAATAGCCCAGACTGCTATGTAGACGTTTTATTATTATCACATATCACATGTATTTTGGTATAAAATTTTCTCATGACCTAGGCGTTCGTTGTGTTCACAGTTCGAACGTACCAAAATTCAATTTCAATCTATGAAACTATGACGGGTACGGTTGTGTTAATGTTTCAGAACATGTGATGCTTATTTTTTCGGCGTCTTTCCGAAAGGCTTGCATTTACTGGTTCAGTAACTTTTTCGATAAATGATAATAAATAAACGGTCAGTAATTTATACAACTACCCACTAGTACTGTTCAAGCCTTATCCTTCTATCCCTACTCTCTTCGAAAAAAGAGCGGTTGAACAACTTAGTAACAAGCAGTTCTCATAGAAAAAACTTCTGTTGAGATACCTCTATTAGGAGGCCATATGCTTCACGATGGGAGCGTACATGATAAATATATATATATATATAATGGACAGTTGTTATATTAAGCCGTCAAATATTTCTATAAAACGCTTAGTTTTTTTAGTTAAACCAAACTTTCTTTATTTGGCAATTATTTATTGACCATTTACTATTTCTTACTGACCATTTATGGAATTAGTAACTGACCAAATAATTAGTTGCATCGAAACCAAATCACTTTAAATACCCTATCATACATACTGGGCATATCAAAAAATCCTAGCTGGATATTAGTCACGATGAAATTTACGAAACACGATACTATAATTTTTTAATCCAAATCCGCTTCCAATATGTAGCATATGGACTTCTAATGGAGCTGATTTATATTATAGTTACCCAGTCACTCAATTTATCTTTTTCGGAGTTGACTAATTGCTTTTACTACGCCGGGTTTTTAGGATCGGATGGGTGGCAAAGAATTCAGACATAATATAGATCCATGCATTTAAGCACAAATCCATAAACTGATTGAAAAATCAATTTTTCAAACTGTCCGTTCTGGAACTCGACTATCATGCAAGCATTAATATCTAAGAACCTTGTTGTTTCACACCATACTCAATATGCTACATTTTTTGAGATCTCTCTTATATATAGTTATATTTGTGTTATCTAAATGAGAGGCTTAAATCTTAATAGTCGCCCTTATTGCAATGCTACTGAAAAAAAAATGTCAATAAATATGTGCCATTTATGCTTCTCGTCAAAAAATATAAGACAATCTTTTTTAATTAGCAAACGTATCAAAATACAATAAAAGCTTACAGTGGAAATATAACTTTATTAATAAAATTATTTATCTCTTTGCAATATTAAGCGTGCTCAAAATTTAATTAATTATCATATGTAATGAAACATAGTAATATTTATTTTGATTATTAAGAAATCAGTTTAACACAAAGCGGATGAATAATTATTTTAATTAAATATATCTATATTCTCCAAAAAATGAATGTATAAAAATATTGTTTTATGTTTTGAAATATTATTATAACTTCTATGTAACCTTGAAATTATCAAAATAAAATATCGTATTATGTTATTGTAAATGTGTTTAATACAAGTTTATTATAATAATAACCGGAAGGTATCTTAAAAATAAATTTACGTTTCTATTTACTTGATTGGTGTACTTATTGTATTTTGAAGGGAATATGTTACATCTAACGTATATATAATAAAAACAAAATGCCAATAAAAAATGTTGAAATATTACGCTTATATTCAATATTAATGATGATAGTAAAATTATCTTGTTTTTTTATAATTTATAAATTTACAAATACAAAGTTGTATTAGTCAATTATTTTTCAAACTAGTTAACATTTGTAATTATTAGGGTTTACAATGTCGGACGAATATATCAATACTGTTATTGCTTGTTATCAACCAAACAAAAATCGTTGAGATTTATGTTTTTATTTTTCTTATTTTTCAATATCGAAATACTGGTATTTTCAATATTCAAGACCGGTATTTACGTATTGAAAAAACAGCCAAATTTCCAGGACTCCGGTTTCAGCAATATTCGTCTTGCAATTCCTAATTGTAACTTACTGGCTACCAAAAAATAACATAATATGATAACAGATGATTTTTTACTATAGCTGATTGAAGTAGTATTTGACTCTTTCATATCTTTTCTCTCAATTATTAGTTTGTAACCCTTTCTAGACACAAAATCCTGTTATGATTATCATAAAGATTAACTGCTTATTGTAAAACAAAGTTGGTAGGCACATCAAATACTCCAAGTAGTTTCATAATTCTCTTAAAAAATAACGATAACATTTCAAATAAATAAAATATATATATTGCCAAAATTTACCCATCATAACTTCAATAAAGTGAATTCAATATTAAAAAGTTAAAATTTCACTAATTTTCTTGTCTTCTTTTGAAATTATTTAAAACAGATCAGATTAAGTAAAAGTAAATGACATACTTTTTGACACAGAGATAATTCAATTTTACTTTAATTCAAATTTGAAATAAATTTTTAATTGGCGCTACCACTTCTCCAAACTGTGACATTCCTTTAGAGTAATTAATTATTAATAGAAATAAAACATTAAGTTTTCAGGTCTGCTACAGTTCCAAGATTATTATTTTTTGGATTTTCAAATATCTATATTCAGTGTATTTCAGGGTGTAACCCTGAATTGATTCTGTTTAGGAAAAATGAAATACGGTTTCTCCATTTTAACAGTAACATAAATATGCTATTTCTACAGCGAGAAAGCAATATCATGAAAACTGATATTGACGTGAAGGTTGCCTGTATTCGTATTAAATTATGGACCAGACAATATTTGAACAAGTTTCGTATAAGTTTGTATATAAAGACGATTTTTTTACACATCGCCATATTGACTATTTGTCGAAACGTCGCTTTTCCGGCGCACGTAGTCAGAATAAGGCACGCCGAACGTGGATAAATATTCTTCTTAAAATTAAATATTATCTTTAATAAAAAGATAAAAAAATAAAATTATAACAATCTCAGAGTATTATTATGTCAAACGGGATTTTAAAAATATCTTCTCGCCATCTTCAACATTACCAAATAGATCTTAAGAGCAAAAATAGGTTGCATTATTATTAACATTTTTAATTACAAAAAAGAGAAAAGACGTTATATTATTATAATGGCAAAGAATTTTCAGTGAGAAAGCTCAATATAATTTATTATAACAAAATCATCCTTTCATCGCTGATTTATTTGTTTCATATATATCTACATTCAACACTTTATTTATAATATAAGACACTTCTTTTTAAAATTATATTTGAAAGTAAACTTTATTCGTTGAAACTAGAGATTGTAAATACAAAAAACTCTAAAATAATATAAGCAATTAATACAGATACATTGATGTTGGTGTAATAAATAGTACATAAAACTTCTTTTGTCAATTAAAAACAAATTAAAATTTTCAAACATTTTTCCTTGAAAATCTTGATACCTTTTTTCATTTTCGTTTCGAATTGTATTCATGTTATGTGTATCATAACTAACTAATAGAATAGCTAATAGTAAATTTCACTGTTAAAAAGCTATCAGCATTTTTTTATTGAATTTATTATGGTTACAGGTAAATAGATCATAGTTTTGAAATCCCTATTTATCACGTTTTCAACGGAATCTTATTACTAAAAAAACACTGCTAGAAACCTCGAAGACAAACAATAATAACCGGACGATACATATAACTAAACGATCAGATAAACATATTATAATCCGAATCCAATAACAGGACACTCAAAAGATCGATTTGAAGTTAGACGAGCGTGGCTGCGACGAGATTACCACACGTTAATGCTGATTTGAAGTGGATGCTGAAATCAATTATATTTGATGGAAAGATCAATCAATAAGGACAGCAGTGCTATTATTAGTTCTACGCAGTAAAATTATAACCAATCCAATTTGCGCCTAGTATAAAATATGGCAATGATAATGTTTGGAATGCGTGCCATTTCTGTAGAACGCCTTTTATGACGCCACGCGACGCTCTGACGTCACACGACGCTAAAATATAACATCGCAAAACGGAATCCTCACGAAGAGGTCGGTAATCGATATGTTTCTGTTGGTTCAATAGTTTTTCAATGAAATATGCTTGCGGTGCACGAGTTTTCATTAAATTTTCCACTAAAGTAGATTTGTAGCTTTCGCAAGATTTATAGTTTTGTGTCGTCTGAGACCCTATTATAGTAAAAAACTTAAAATATGAATTCTTGTCCTTCATACATTAAATACAATTTTAGTAAATCGTAGTTTTTTATTCAGCCTTTTCACATAATTGGTATATTTTTAGTTTAAATATTTGAAAAGCTTTACATACAATTTTAAAGAGAATTCCGCTCTTTATAAACGGAATTTAAGACAACAAATTTTGCGTATTTTATGCGGAAAATATAGTCATGTATATTGATTAAATAGACATTCAATTTATAAAACTCTTGTTAGATTCTTGAATAAAATTCATTTTTTTGAATAACAGTATTCTTTTTTTTATATAATGCGCATTTATAATGAAATCGCTGTAATGACATATATTGTATTTATTATTTTAGTAAAAAAACATTTTATTCATCAAACATACTAAGAATTTGTTTTTTCGTATTTTCAAAGTATTCAATTATTGATCGACTTCCTTTACAAAGTGGATACAAAATTTCATCAAATATTTATAACGCAGATAAGAAGAACACTTATTTTTCAATTTACAAATAATATCTATGTTTTATTCACGTCACTGAGTCGTAGATTTACAATATTCTTCCAGACGATTTCATATCTAAGTAACTTTCGAGAAGAAAACGTGGAAAGCTTTGGAGTATTTGAATTGAACACAATTACTTATGAATGTCCCCATAAGCTCTGTGTGGTTTGTTTACTCTATTTTTACGGACTGCGGATTTCGAAAAGAAAACTATTATTTGTCGTTTCAAAACAGGTTCATTGAATCGACGTATACATAGTTCAAATGATTTTTCGCTCTACATAATTTGTCGCATAGAATATTTGTAACTTAATCGAAAGTTTGTAATGATTTCTAATTCTGAATATAAACTAAATACTTATTTTTCACAATATATATTGTGTAAAAAGAACAGCAATGTACGGCAATCGATTATAATAGGAGTAGACACTTTAATGGAACTACGAATTGGCCCAAATTTCAGTATATTTTTATTGAGGATGGCAAAGTTAAAAAAAAAAAACTACCGAACATATATTCATGTCCTTATCATTATACATATGTGGAAGTAGTACAAATGAATTGTGTTTTATTTTTTAAAATATAATGTCTTTCCACCAAGAATTGACAGTTGACACCTTAAAAGTGATTACCGAACATATAATAATAATGGTAAATACTTCAATTAATTAATTTATAATCATTACTTTTGAACACAGTTGGTATAAGAAAGAATAATTGTATTATATTAATAGCAAAAGAATGATTTAGTAATTAGAGAGTCGTCTATTGCCACGCCCTGGATTATTGACATTTATATAAAACAGGAATCTTTAATTTTGTACGAGTAAACCCAAATTGTCACAATTAATTAATTGAATACTTTTTTTCGGACTATAAACAAGTACATATCGTTCGCTGACGTTATTAATTCTAAATTCTTTCCAGCCTCATATAAAAGTTAAAAAGCACAATTATGTTGTCTAATGAATATTCAATATATACATTTATTTAACCAAAATAACTTACTTTATATAACACATTCAGACCTGGTTTCGTATATTTAGTGAGAATTAAACATTACTCACAACACGATAATACTATTAATATAAATAACAATATTCTATCAAATTGGTAATGTTTGTGGATTTTTTTGTTCTTATGACAGTCAAGTTACTTACACCTGTCTCTTTTACAATTTAATTAAATTACAGCAACACTAAAGGTCGTGATGACTTAACAATGTTTTCCAAAGGGTATATTCGTCGAATCTACTTAATGCTGTCATGAACTGGAAAGAAAAAATGATTCGAGATTTCGGGTAAGCGTAATATTATAAACAGTATCGATATACTTCACGTAAGGACTGTAGATTCATGACAAAATACTTTGTGTCTTTCTGTCACATAAAATAAATATATGTATTATATATAATTATACAATTGAGTATTTGTTAAAATAGTATTACATAATTGTCGATTACAAAGCATATTATATAGGTTGGACGGCCCTGAATAGAGATATGTATGAGGAGCTGTTCCTAGAAGCCAAGACACATTTTTTTTTGTAGGGAATTTGGTAATAATATTGATGAATTAGTTGAAAATATATAAAGTCAACTTAAGCAACATTTTGATAACTTTTGCTTAGATATTTAATGGAATTTCTATGAAAATGAATAATTATTTTTGATTTTATAAAAGCACAAATACAACATCACTCAATTCCCACTCAATTGAAGCTGAATCATTTGTTCCGTCAAAATTAATGAGCGCAAAGATTACGGTATTATTTTTAAATCCATTAAACCTACGATTTAATTATTTTTCCTCCCCTTTGCGTAAATCAGGCTTTTGTCCAAGATCTGACAAACATCGTAAATCATTAAATAAAGCTCTTAAACCCCGCGCAAAAAAAAAACATTAAATCTCTTGTAGCGTTTTAATGGCACTCTTGTCTCAAAATTGCTCCACAAAGAAAATATATCTAATTATTATTTTTCCATTGTTTCGGTTTCGTAATATTAAGAAAAGCTGCGTTGTTTTTCGTGAAATATTTCGGACGCGTCCAAACTGCTAATGAAGTTAATTTCTCCATTCGGAATCCCCCCAAACAGCTGACTTTACTACTACGGTATTCACAATGACCGAGTTCAGAAACCGGGATTAACGTATGCCGGGTACACAAAGGGATATTCTATGATAATGGTTAATAAATATTCACCCGTGGCATAAGGGAATACTTAATCCTTGAATATATCTTTGAATAAGAAGCTTCTGAACAAACAGGAAACGGGAAACCATCTTGTGACCTCTTTACTTTTGGTCTTTGGAACATCGGATTTATAAAATAAGAGCAAGTGGGACAAGCGTTTAATAATACAGTGCGTGTGATAGAGAAAACGCATCAATTTATGTGATATTTTGAATAAACATGTACCAAGCTAAATTCTGAAATAAGATTATTACACTATTATAGTAACTCGCAGGGCTAACAGCCGGCGTGATAATTATTATGCCAATACACTGTACTGTTACTGTATCATCTGGATTCCTACAATAAGACGAGAATCCTTTACAAAATGTGATTGCTTTTTTAGTAACCATGACAACAATATCGTACAGGGTAGCTGTTTGTTTATGTGTGACAAAGATGCTTTTATATACATAGAGAATAGAACACAAAACACCTTAACGTTTGACGCAACTAACAAATCGATCGAAAAATTAATTAAGGAAAACTTTCATCAAGTGATCTAAAATGTTGACCACACAATCAAATAAACAAAACTCTAGCTACAACAACCAAATACTGTAATTAACAAATAGCACTAAGTGCTGTTGAACGACTGACTTATTCAGATCTCATTATCATCAAAATGCTTCTTTAGGAGTTCATATGCTCCACATTGAGAACAGTCATGATTTAAAAGTTTTGACCAGATTATGAGCTTGCAAGTTTAATATGACAATGACCGAAAATCGTTAGCTATAACAAGTTTTCCTTAAAAGAATATCGTACTATATTAGGTGTTCATGTCTTAGAGGTTCTTGGGTGTGGATAATATCTATATATTATATTATACCGATCCCTAGACTAACACGGTAGATTTTAACTCTTTAAAAACGCCATGTTGCTATTTAAAGTATTTATAGAGATCAATATTTTAACACTTTTAAGGTGTTAACTCTCAATTCTTTGTATAAAAGTTTTAAAAAATAAAGCCAAAACCGGTCCTGATAATTATAAACGTGTGGAAGTAGTACAAATCAATTGTGTTTTATTTAAAAAAAAAAAAAATATTTTAGACACCAATTTTTATAAATGATTATTTCGAAAATTATACAATAATTGACATTTATTTGTCAAAAATTCGTGATTTTTTTTTAAGAAATAAAAATGGTTTAAACGTAGACGTAGGAAATATAATTATTTAATAGTTATCACTTGACAAAATCTAACTATTTCAAAATTTTATTTGTTTGAAAATATTCAAATAAAGAAAATCATCAGTAAAATTCAACAGTAAATAAAATATATTTTTCCTATTGGGTTAAATTGAAAACTTACCGTACTAATCTATGTGGCAGTAAGTAAATATGCAATTATTAGCAGCGCTTTTATATTTTATTTTATACGAAAAAAGACAAACCCCGTTATCATCTCGTTCAAGGAATGGAAAGATTATCCTTAAGCATATAACAAATTTCACGTTTCAGAAATCCTTCATTATACGCACGAATATTTCGTCATTCATCTAGAAAAAAAGGAAATCAATTATATACAATTTTATCCTTCACTGCTCTCGCTCACGTTTATTCAAATTAAGCCCAAAATCTCATTTTTTTCCTTCCTTTTATTACTTTATTCTTAGCGCTTCTGTATAGTCTAAAATATTATCTATAATTGAAAAAAGTATACCACCATAACACAGTGTCGTTCATTATCACCATTATGTATCGCTAATGTTCATAAAATATTTGTATTCACTGATGACATTGAATTCTTATGGTCTTTACATGTTATTAATAATTTTACTGCCTCCAAAGCTTATCAGAATAGAAAAATGCGCAATTATAAAAGGATGTTTTTTTGTTTATATTTTAAATTAACGTATTTTTTAAATCAATTTGCTTACGGCTATGAAAAATACAAAGTCGTACAAAAACACATTTACTATTTTTGTGCATGGTTGCTGTAATGAAATTCGCTTTAATTTTAAGAACGAATACATTTAAAATGTTAATGAGACATTGATAGGAGATTCTCGCATTTTTTGACGGAAAAAACGACGTAAATAAGTTTTAAATGAATTTGTATCAAAACGTCGAATAAGAGTACTTTTGAAACCAACGCCCTCATTAAAATCGTTTGTAGCTGTATAATTATTTATGAAGCCTGTTTTAATTATCAACATATTTTTTCAACTGCGGCTCAGGTAAATATTGAATATTATCTACTAAATAGCGAAGCTACAATTCCTGTATATACATGTGCAATTGTAATTACTTTTATTTATGTTTTTTTTCTTCTTCGTAAGATACTGTATAGAAGATTGATGAATTATCGTTTGTTTTTATAAGAAAATGTATCCATATTTATGAATTAAAACATTTTATTATTTTGTAAGCCTTTGCCGCTTTCAATATTAAGCAAAAGGATTCTTATTCGATCATTTCAAAAGAATTTATCTAGAGCGAATTGGTCAGACGAACTTTAATATCTTTCTCTCTTTGGGGAGGGTAAGGAAGAAATGTCAAGTAGAAGAAAGAATAATTGTTTTATAATGACACCATATGGTTCGCTTTCAGAATCAAAGAGGAGATGGATGTGTATTGGTACACTGTCTCGGGAGAGGGGTGCAGACACAGATTCTTCACAATATTCAGCTTCCAGGGTGATTCAGTCAATCATACACGCCAACTCAATCTAATTTATCGTTTATTGCATTTGGCTACACAACATACAGTTTAAAATTACAAAAAAGACACAAATCAAATTAATATAGTTTTGATTTAAAAAAAACCTGCTAAAATCGACTTCGAAACCGAGAAACAAAAGCTCAACAAGTTTAGATAAAACCACAGCTTTTTGTCGACAAAGACCGCAACCGTGTAACGGAACCCAGAAAAAAATAAGCAATACGTAAGTTGTAAACAATAAACATACTAGAGTGCAGATATTTGCAAAAAGATTCTACTTTTATTGATAATTGAATTTAAATTAACAATTGAATGAATTTACTAATGATTTTATATGTGCTTGACCAATGGTTGTTTTTTTCAACTAATTTCACCGCGAGATGTGATTCGAGAAGGATTCTGGGCAGGTTGGCGCAACCCGGAGGTGTCAGCATGTATTAAAATATCCCGGACATACATGCATGAATACGAACTGAATGAAAAAACGAAATATGAAGATTTGAATTTATAATTATAGAATTCTAAATTTTCATCCGCAACGAAATCTCAACACCACTCGAATACTTAATCATTAATATTTAGATAGGGTGCTGATAACGTAAGATACATTGATATATCATAAAATTGTTGTTGACGTGTTATCTTTGAATGTTGAAATATAGCTCGACAACTAAGACGACACTTTTGGCGTATAGTATAGTAATTGATATTGACAATCAATTAGACTGTATTATGTGAGTCACGAAAGTCAAGTGTTAATATGTTCACAGTTTCGGCTGATTTCTGGTTGCTTGCCTAACGATCTGGTTGCTGTCTAACGATCAAAACTAATATGATACAGAAAATATTAGTCGACATGATGACGTTATTTTTCTTGGGTGAAAGAATAATTATGTTTACAGTTAAAGAATAATTAAAAAGTATTGGTTTCCTATATGGTCAATATGAGTAAGTTTGGCCCAGTTCTGAGGGTTTTTTTGTATTTTTATGGTTTTCTATTGCATTTGTGTGTAGTTTTGTTTTATACATAAATGCACCCATGTCTTAAGATGAAAGTCAATTAAAATTAATAGATTTATGGTTATAATCAATATAAAAATTTAGATAAAATAAGGTGGGCCAATCTTTGCATTCCAAGGGTTACCTAGTTACAATACCTTACAATACCTAAGAAATATACAAATGGCACTAATACAATAATGATATTATCATACCACAATCTCAAACCTTTTCCCACGTAGTGGGTCATTCTTGACCGATGGGAAACTTATCCCGATTGATGATACTACTTAAAAAATATATTAAACATTGCTTTAGATCAATGTTTCCCAAAGTGGTTCCTACGGACTCCCAGGGGTCCTTGTGACCTCTTACCCGGTTGCAAAAACAGATATCAATTTTATATCCTTCATTATACAGAAGCTGTTGACTGCTTTCCCATCTTCTTATTTAGTAGAACGTGGATTAAGTGCAGTTATAATCCTCGTCATACTTTAAATAGAAGTTACACTGAAACACTGCTTTAGAAGAACTGAAGTCATTAGCTGGAGATTGCAATACTGACATTACCAAAATCGGGACCATTAGTTCATGAAAGTTTTTCTAAAATTTTAAATTTTAGACACTGGTATTTTGGTTTCACGATATAAAACAGTAAAATTTATAATGACTTTACCTTAACAAGTATTGAATCTAACAGTGCATCTTCTACAATCAGACCAAGCATGAGAAAGCAACGACCCGCGGGCCACATACGGCTCACTATACGGTATATTAATTATGTATTATTTAGAGAATTAGTTACATATTTATTTTTTATTTTATTTCACTTACAGCCCGCCGTTCATTTTGAATTTTTAGTGTATTACTTCAAACAAAATGTTTGCCTAGGCTTGACATAGACGAAGATCCAATGAAGATTTACCGTTTTTTTGATGAACTCGTCTTTGTATATCATAATGTGCTCCAAAGAAACAATTAATTTGACGTATTTATGAAAAACATCTTTTTATTCTAATGCTATAGATATTTTTGTAATACCAGTATTAAATAATATTAAAGTACTGATATTGTGATCCCAATGAGCAACTATAACTACGATTGCTATTATTATTACAATTCCAAGTTTTTCACATTTTTATACATTTTTTAATACCGTATTGTATTGATATTTTCGTGCGGCCCTGTAATCCCTAGTGTTAATTTAGTAATTTTTAGTTTTTTTACGCTACCAAATGTGTGGTCATATTCAGTTCTTTTTATTTCACTATTCTCTGCAAAAGAAGATAATAATATATGATTGGCTTACATAAATTTTTTTCAACTTCATTGAATCATTACGTTTTGTTACACGATAGAAACGTGCTTTATTTATAGGATACTAGTGACTACCTGGCATGCGTTGCAATGCCACTCAAAAAAATAAAGGGTTTGTGTTTTAATTCTGTTTATTGAACTGCTTTTGGATTAGAGGTCTGCACAAGCCGAAACTTCATAGACTTACCCGGTTCGAGCCCATCATCTTCAGGTCTGGCCCAACCCGAACCCGAGTTTCAATATCACACTTGTTATAACACAATATTTTTATTTTTCGTCTGGTGCGTACACGAATAAATCAGAAGGTTTTTCTTAGATGTGGCTGTATGTACGTATTTGATTCTTTTTTTCAATTTTAGATTTTCAATTTTTTTTCTTCAGAACCCTTCATGGGTGTGTGGGTGTGTGTGAAATCGTATGAATGGTAAAGGAACGCGTAAAGGACAAACAAACATTTATTTTATATAATATTTACCGGCATGATCACAATAAGTCCTTCCTGAAAGTTTCGTCGCGATCGGTTGAGTAGATTAGGAGCCTATAAGATCCGGACAAACCAACAAACCAACAAACAGACATTCATTTTTATATATCTATAGATATAGGTTTCCCGGCATGATCACAATAAGTCCTTCCTGAAAGTTTCGTCGCGATCGGTTGAGTAGTTTAGGAGCCTATAAGATCCGGACAAACCAACAAACCCACAAACAGACATTCATTTTTTATATATATAGATTATTTAAAACAACATAAAAAAATAAGATTACAAATACAATATTAAAAGATCATTTTCACAAACACAACATATTTTTCTAAGCATAATAATGAAATTCAATTTACATTGAATGAAGTTCAAACGTTTAGACAAAGGAGAATTTAGTATTTGACCTTTATATTTATACTGCAAATAGGAATGCATCGATGTACTGTACTAGTGGTTATTTCATAAGCACTCGCCTAGGTCTATGCCAAGCTGATTTATTTATAGTTCTAAAGATGAACTATAAGATGAACGTCAATATTGTCATCAATTAGAAACCGTAATAAATTCATTAGTACAGATAATTAACAACGTCTTGTTATAAAACATAATTATACATATAGTTGATTTTTACTTTAATTATACTATTTAAGTGCATTTTTATACATGTTTATAAATATGTCAGAGATTAGTTGATGTTGTTGATGAGATTATACAAGCATTTTAATTATTGTTAATCATACATTTTATAGATTTACTAATACATTTTAATACGTTTTGTGTTCACATTAACATGTGAAACACGTTTACACAGTGACTCTAATTTAAATAAAATATTTTGGTTTCAATCGATTTTATATCACTAGATGATATTATGAATTTTAGTGTCAAGGCGTGGAAAACATTTAATAATCGACTGTATTTTTTCCAATTGATGTAACTCCTTAAAAAATACGAAAATGAGTTGATGATTGGGTCTAATTTTAAAGACGACATAGCAGGTCTCGACCAAATGAAGTAAATCAGAAAAATAAATTCACCACTTTTTGGAAGCGAAACATCATTTACTTTAGTTTCAGGTTTTAAAATTCTGACTCCCCGCTTGATGTAAGCCACTATTATATTGACACTCCCTACGTATAATCACATATCTGTAAACATGAGAATTTACAAGAGTGCATTTCAAAGATTTATAACGCAACTCACCATATAATGTTTTTGATAAAAAAAGTTTTAATCTCTCCTGAACAATTTCAATTTTGAGGGATACATCAACTGGTCAAAACATCGTCAACATGTATATCCAGCAGTTGATTAAAGATAGCTGATTTGTGGAAGTATTGATACGTCATTAATTTACTATAAATTTTTTAACCATTGTATTAAATAACAGTGTCAAATTTGAATCGTTTCAATCAAATTTTGTACATTTTCATGTATTTCGTCACTCACAACCCAGGTTTTTTTGGCATCTACATGCACTAATTCTAGTGAATGTTTAATATTATACAATGGTTTGAATTTACTGTGGTTGTGAATGAGCTAGCTAGCTTTTTTGGATAGATTGTAATGCCATCAAACACCCTTAATCGATATTTTGAATTATAATAATATATAAATTTTCGGTTTTGCTAGTTTTAATCCTAGTTGAAAAGTAATTAATTTTTACCTTGATAATTAATTATCCGTGTCTGCGTCCGTGGCGCAATTGTTAGCGTCGCTTGCTGTGGTTACGGATGTCTCGGATTCTAATCCCTGGGCGGGCGATTTTCATAAATTGATCTTTCAATCGATTTATGGATTTCTGTTTGAGTGTTTGTGAGTGTTTGTAATGTCTAAAAAAATTCCCTCTCACCCATCCGTTCCTCGCGGGGCATAGCGAGAGCGATTAACTAACCACTAGTCTTCTCCTTGCCCTCTCCTTCTATCTTCAAAAAAGAGAGGTTCAGCAACTGAATAACAAGCAGTTCTCATAGAAAAAATTCTGTTGAGATACCTCCATTAGGAGGCCATATACTTCACGTTGGGAGCGGACACTGATTAAAAATAAAAATTATTGCAAACATTGTTTAAACTTAAAAGACAAAAAATATTGCATTTTTATGTGCACTTTAATTACCAAACAATAAATAGATTATTTTTCGCATTGAAGTATATAGACTAATTATTGACGTTTTTTTCCGATAAGGCATTCGATGAATAAATAAGAATAAAAATTCTAGGCACCCTGTTTGAAATGCATAGCTCTGGCAGTTTTATGCATGTGCCATGCTAAATGTGATGCATTTTACTCCACTAGATTATTATTAGTTACACGTCTGCCAACGTGACCTCGTTTTGTCGTTTATAATGAATATCATATCTCTTCGTAAAATTTATTTATCTTTAAATTAATTATTCAAACATTCATGCGAACAACTAGACCAGACACTGTTATGACCAACATAAAGGTTGACTAATTACTTTTAATGTTTCATTTAAATAGAGTGAATAATAAACGGTATATGATTAATTTACTTGAGGAATTATCATTAAAATCTTTTTTTGATTGTTGAACAGGACGTTATATAAAAGCTGAAACTCTTTTAACATAAAAATAATATTGAGAAATACAAAACAATAAAAAGAGCTTTATAATTGCATTAGCTGTCAATTCTAATCAAATTTATTATATGTTACGATTTTTTCACTTATCTATGTATATACAAATGAAGATTTGTTTGTTTGTTCTCTACGCATTCTTATACCATTCAATCTGCTGAAGAAAAAGTTTTAAAATCGAGAATCTAAAAAAAAATTAAAAAAAAAAAGAACCAAAATACATACAACTACGACATCTCTGAACCAGACGAAAAAACAAAATATATTGTACATCAAAAGTATAGGTTTGTTTCAGATTCGGGCTCGTGCTAGAACCGGGTAATGAATTCAAATTTAAGAAAAATATTTCGTACTATGTTCGGGTCATGAGTCAGCCATAAGGCAATAGTTTTCATTACTTGAATAATTTATTTCACATGTGCTATGAATATCGTGCCTGAATATGACGGGCTCGAATCGGGTAATTTTATGAAATTTCGGCCCGTGCAGACCTCTTATCTAAAACCACTTCAATAAACAGAATTAAATTGAAATTCTTTGAGTGTCATTGCAACGCATGCCGGGGACTCACTAGTTCCACAATAAAAATGTCTTATTGAGAATCAGTAGCGCTCAGTATAATCATTTTGAATGAACAAAACTTATCATGACTACAAACATTTAAAATAAAAAATATATTATGAATCAGATTCCTTCTTCGAAATTGTGATTATGAGATAATCACACTTTATTAAAGTTCAAATTGATCATATGAATACATTTTGAACAAAAATACATCAATGCGTATATTTACAGTGAACATTTTTGCTTCAGATATATATATATTTTTTTTTTTACCATGTCCCCCTCCAGTGTGAAGCATATGACCTTCTAATGGAAGTATCTCAACAGAAGTTTTCTACGAGAACTGATACTCAGTTGCTCAACTCGAGAGTAGGAATAGAAAGATAGGGCTAGGACAAGACTAGTGGTTATCTAATAGTTCTCACTATGCCCCACGTTTTAGGATCGGATGAATGAGAGGGAACTTTAGGCATCACAAACATTCATGTCTACAAACAGAAATCCATAAATTGATTGAAAAATCAATTTTTTAAACTATCCGCAACGTGACTTAAACTCGAAACATCCGTAATTTATCAGATTATAGCAATAAAATCGATCATACGTTTTTTTAAAATAAAACACATCTTTTCGCACTAATTTCACCTTTAGCATTTTCAAATGACTGATAAGAAAAACCAGTATTGATCATTGGATGAAATTGTGGTATTAGAAAAAAGAAATGCTGTTAAGTGTACTGGTGGAAAGGTATTATATTATTATTTTGCACTACTTTAAATTTGTTTTAATGATCCGGTTTCGCTCATCGTGGTCATTATCATCAGTTTATATTGCTCGCGATGAGCTAAGGCTGTTCTGATTATTTTAAAAATGTGAAAGCAGTAAAAGAATGTAATGTTGTATTTTTTTAATAAATATTATGTCTCTCTACCAAGAATTGAATGTTAACTCAATAAAAGTGTTTCATAAGAACAACTAATAAATATTCTATGTTGCCAAAATTTAAATAAAATCATTGTGAAAAGGTGTATGAAGCGATCTTTCAAATATCTTCGGGCTGAGCGCAATGCGGATAACTTTTCTTTGTCTATATCTGGCGTCGAAAAATTCTTCCGCCGTCTTGAACTTCTTCTGTGCTATTTTTCTTTGGCTGTTTTCCTACGTCTCGCTTATGGGACTCTTTAAATTACAACGTTTATCAACACAACGTACCTAATCTTATTACCAGAAGAACAACTTAATAATTTAATTAGAGACGCAAAGTTATAAACGTTGTAGTTGAAGAATTTGCGCGTTTTAAAGATAATCCAATATTATACGTCGTTAGTATTAATAATGAATAAAAACAGTTTTTTTTAAATATAATACATGGATATATCGTTAATAGTAATTTAACTAACCGGCATTTAAAAATCGTTACCGGAATGTAGAACACTGAAGCATTGTAAACAAATAATTATTAAACAGTTTATTTGATTAAACACATGTCAAAATTCTTAGCTTATAAATACAAACAGCAGAAGCCTAAAAACTTTTCCAATCGTACTGTATCGACTGTATCGACTATATAAAGAAAAAAAGACCTTATATTTAGTTTTTCAAAATATTTCTTTCGATAATCACAATGTATACACGTTTTGTGTGGGTTATACAGAATATTTTTAGGAGGACTATGTCGTTTTGCCTTTCTACAGTCGTTATATTGTATAATTTGTAATGTATAATTCTAACGGAGATTTATGGATTTTTATTATAAATTTTACTTAGGGAGAGCATGTAGAAATCTTTTGTGACCAAATAAATAATAAAAGAATTAGAAACCGTACGTTTTTTACTTCAATCCTTCAAAAGAATTTAATGTCACAGTTTTTTTGTTAGTTTTTGCATAAAAAAATCTAGATATACATTTTCCGATGGCGCCGACTGTCGGCTTTCGTTATTGATATATACATATATATTATTAAATTCCAAAACTTGATTTTTTTATAAATTTTCAAGATTCATATAGTATTTTAGTTATGGAAAATATTTTACAACATAATATTTAAAAGCTAATAATATGTTTAATCGAAGAGAAAAACTGACATTCGATTTTCTTAATAAACAAAATGTATTAAAATAAATAAAGAAACAGATGGATAAGAACTGCTAATGCATGGCTTGTATTAACAAAATACCAAAGCATCGTGATTCACGTATTATGAAATATCTCAAGTTTATCAGTAGCGTGCACAAACTTTGAAATTAATGCAAACATAAAGATTTCAATACAATATGATACATACATTTTTCGATAATTCTTCGACAGTTGAAACTTCACGTAGCTCACTGTCTACAAGCTCAAACATGACATAATGTCATAACTTGAGGATGATAGGATCCCACCTTCCAGGAAAATCCTCAAGAAATATACCAGCTCTGTGTCCTGTTTACTTATTAATAAATGCAGTTGGTTGGTTTACATTACAACGAAGTTACAATTATTTACAGTCTACAAGTAAAGACACGTTATATTAAAACGGCAAAGTATCGATTAGCACACAACAAAAAAGTAGAAAGGCCGTCTGCTCGGATAAGAGTCCAGCGCTTCAATTTACTCTTACAAGACGGCAGCAAGACAATAAAAGATGTTAACGTTGCTACAGACAAGCAGTAAATGACAGAGATAAATTTGACCATTTTTAAAAAGGTTTTGACCGATAGTGGCAGACAGGCATGTGACCATGGATTAGTGCGACGCTTTTGTCTGGGGCGGTAGACCGATTTCAAACGATCACTTAATATGATTTGATTATTACTGAACTTACTTCGTGGATTTACATAAATGAAATAATATTTGTTTTCCAATGCTTTTAAAAATGAATTGCCATAATTAAGGGCGACTCAAGGCATGGTTTTGGGCACGCCGCAAAACTGGGTTGTATTAAATGCTACAAAACAATTTGGGCACAATACCTAATATATAGTACTATGATTTGCACGCTACTGGTAGCCACTGTTATGTCCGGACAGGGTGAAATATATCCACATTTTAGAGAGAGCGACAGACTTACTCCAAAGCTCGGCTTAATACTAATGTAGCACACTCTTTAGCCCGCCGATGCAGAAACGTAAGCGGCAATTTTACACAGCGTCATTAATTACATTCTAGATTTGTAAATTTACCATTCGCGAAATTCACTGGGTTGTTTTCTCAATTAAGTTTCTTAAAGTACACATATTTCAGACCCATGTGATTACATTAATAACATATGTATTTCTTTTAAAAGTATTAATCAGCTTATTTATATACATTTTATTTAAAGAATAATTTCATTTTATTCACAATTCATTCCAATTCAAAAAACTGTTCGATCCATTGTTTTCTCACACTCACCCCTATGGAAATCCTTGAATGACAATAATAAACGTAAAACCTATTTTTTTTAATATACAGAACCTGCCTTCATAACTTATTTCAAAATATTCTTTCTAAATCATATGAAAAGCTTTCAGTATTGAGAATATTTAGTTTTTTAAAATGTTTCAAAACAATTGTTATTGTTAAACGGCTGTTTTTTTCGTTGTGAATAATATGACTGCATTCTAAGATATAAATATACTTAAGGAAATTCATCTACATGATTATGGACGCTAAATTTCGTCACACGTAAATTCACGTGATAGATCTGACAAATATAAATATTATAAATAATAAAAATGTAGAAATAATATATAAAACTTTGCTTGTGTAAAAATAATTACATGTCTTGTTCTATAGCTCGATCAAACATAATATATTCAGGTGTAATGGTCAGTAGTTATTAATTCATCAACAAAGTCCAATTTATTATTTGTTTCAATATTCTTTTCATTGGGCAAACTCTGGTTTACCAACTTATAAATGTTCGTGCCTTTCCATAGAAATATATAAAATGACGAGCGTATTTCAAATTTCATCAAAATTAATACGATCATTAATTTATCAATATTTTAATTGATATACAGCATATCTAATAAATTTGACTTTTTTTAATAAAGTCAATCACATCACTAATAATGTAAATAATTGGTAAGCTTCATTTGCTGTCCAGTCAGCTATTAACTAAGTTCTGGTTTATATGTTTGTTTCCAAATAGACACAAAGTTAAACCAAGTGTCTCTTCATAATTTCCGTTGAGACCCCCCATTTCTCGAGGGAATTTGTACCACAGTTAGAGAAACACTGCTATAGTAGAAACTACACGTATGTGTACTTTGAAATAAAATCTTTCCCAAATCCATCGTAACATAAGTTTGAATTGAATCCAAAAGTAGGAATTCAGTTATTTGGTTTCGTAATGTCAACCTTTTTGAGGAAAAGAGATTTCCCCCAAGGAATTTACCCTTGATGTTGCCCTCGTACAACTTTTACTTTTATATTAACGTCTGAAAAGAAATAAATTCGTGAAGTATTTTATTTATAAATACATTTCTGTTATAAATATTACGTAGACGTCAAGAAAATATATGTTACGGATATATCAATCAAGTACAATAGTTCTGGCAATTTTTTTTATTTAATTCAGTACTAATTTTGCGACAAACATTAACAGCTCTCGTTCTTGTATACTTTTTTGGGGGTGTCATAATCAAACAATTGGTCGTATCCTTTTCCCCTCGATTTTGTCATTGGACATGTATTGCTGCGTTCTTTCACACAACTGAATTATTTTGTGAAATCAGTTAACCACCAAACTTTCGTAAAGAACGAAACGTGATAGTTCTTTACTGTTCTAGATCAATATTGCCAATCGGAGTGAGAATTTCTAATTTACTTAGCATTGAAAAAGCTTTGAAATATTAGCTGTTATCAACTATTGTTATAAGGTACAAGAAAATAATTTGAATAAATGCCAAATCGATAACTTTGTTGTTCCACTAATTGTGGCACGTGCTTCACCTCAATAAGAAGCATCTTTAGACTTCCACAATTAGTAACACGACCAGTGCAATACAATGTGTACAATTGCCAATTTACATATTCAACATTAGTAGTTGTATCTAAAAAGAAAGGCCGTTAATCCATTCGATGTATTTTGCGGAGCTAAACGACGCTAAGATGAGTTGGAAGGAAGCGGTTGACACATAATATTGGAAGAACCATGCAGTGGTCATTTGCTCTGAATAGGGAGTGAAAATGGCAGATTTATGTTTATATATATATACATATGTGTATACAAGCTCAAGGCTCACTTTTATCATTTTGCATGTAGCGCCATGTAGCATCTGCATTTTATATCCAACTATTTAACCACCTAACATTTTTTTTTATCTAAACCTGATAATCGAAAGCTTAGTTTAAAAATAAATTCAAAACTGTTTAATCTTTTTTTCTTACTCATGTACTGCGAATTTTGTTTAACAGTGACCATTCAACGGTAACAATTCTTCACCATTTTAGGTATTATTGCAGAAGTAAATAAATAATAAAATCAATTGAAGAGTAATAAAACATGAAACATCTGTATGGGTATGTATAATTTGGCCTCCAAAAGGTTGCTGTTATTTTATTTAACAAAAACTAATTGCACGTTAAATAAAATCAAAGACGCATGAATTTAGACCAATATGGTCAAAAAATTGTATTATCTTCATAGACATTAAAAAGAATTCTTTTTTTCAAAATGGTACCTAATATGAAATTACATCACTTACTTTTCCTTTCTATCTCTACGTCTGAGACAGTAACTCAAACAAATACAATTATCGAAAATAAGTCCACGATTAGAAAGTCTCTACGATCCTTTGTCCTGCTACGGTTCACGTCAGTAATAACTTGCTGGCCTTCAAATTATCTCAGCCAGCGTAGGCAGAAGGTCTACGAGCTACGGCAGTGGTTCAACCTCATCCAATGAACTTCCACTAAGAAACAATATTCTAGAATCTAGACCAGTGTCACTTAAACGTTACGCCGTAGTTACATACAAATTTAATTTTACAAATTATACATGAGTATATCAATATTTGATTTTATTATTTTATTTTAACAGAATTAATTATTACTCAAATAAATTAAAATTGATAACATAGTGATTTCACTGACTGTGTTACAAAACTTAACTCGATTCGCTTCTTTAAAAACATCTTCAGACTAAATATATCGAAAGTTCATTTATTTCTAAGGTGAACAGTGATTCTAATTCTTAAATTAATAATGAAGGGTGGATTAGTTTCCTTCTACTGTACAAGTAATCATTGCTTAATATTTACTAATGAGATGTTTTCTAAGCACTTAATTAAATGTTCCTTTGTAATTTGATTAATGGTAGACTCCAACAATTTGTAAGATATCTAAATTGTGAATCGAACAACAGATGGTCCTGTATTTTATGCAACTTTCACTACATGTAAAAATAGATACATTATACAAGTAACAAGGTAGCGCTTTTCCGGACCACACTTCCTGAAACCCAGTTTTCCAGAAAATTCTACAAAGGCGCATGCGTAGTAAAACATATAGGTCAAGTTACTGCCGCTCCAGTACGTAGCTCGCAGTCAGCCAAGAACAATGAACGAGGGTGGATGTCTTTTCGCTATGAAGCCTTCTTTACATGACATTTATAATACATTTTTCTATTTATAGAAAGACGCAATAAAATTTATGCTTAAAACTAATATAATTATTATTTCTGTGAAAATTATAACAAATAATTAATATTTCATCACTTCGCATTTAAAAACAGACGTTTCAAAAATGATTATTATTTTATTTTCATCTCAAAAAGTAAGTTTGTTTAAATTACTTTACTACATAGTCATCAAATGCAATAGTTTATATTTAAAAACTCATCTTTTTACCAAAAATTGGCGTGTAATCTATAATTTTTATTGTTATTCAGAATATCAATTAAACAATTCCACTTTCATTAATATTAAGCCTTAAATATTTACATAATAACTAATATATACACACATATATATATTTTTACGTATAATAAGTAAAAATATTATAATTGAATATTTATCCATTTTAAAATTGTTAACAAAAAATCCTAGTAAAAAATGTTGGTCTTTTTAGCATTTTTTTCTTTCTGAAAAATATTCGATGTTAAACTATTTATATATTCCAGCAGTCGTTGTCAACTCAATGTTGAATAATTATTATTTACCCACGCCCTTTCTTCACATCGTGGTTGACTGTTTCGCCAGTCTCAAGGTTTGTAGGTCGCTCTTTTAGTCATTGGCCTGTATATACTCATTTACGTATATTATATATTTTAGTTTCCATAACTGTTACCATAACAAGTCATTTTATTTGCAATAATGAAGACATTTCCATTTGAGAAAAAAATATTTATAAAATTAAAACGAATTTTTAAACTGAAAACAACGACTTACCATGTATTCAAAAAGTATTTCCAAATGTAAAATAGAATATTTTTACATTTTCTTTGAATACGATACTTCACCATTTAATTAAAGTCCTTATTGTTTTGTTTTCATTCGCAGATATTTAATTGTAAATATATAATGCTATATATTTTTACAGAGAAAATTGCGTTTGATTAAAGCGTGTATACAAAGTATTCTTCTATCAGATAAAATGTCAGCTCCGAGGTGCAGTGGTTAAAGTTTAAAATTTCATCCTGCAAATCTGATCCTAAAAATACGGTACAGAACCAGAGCTATTAGCCAATTATTGGTCCTATCTTAGCCCTATCCATCTGTCCATACTCTATTAAAAAAAAAAAGAGCGGTTGAGCAACTGAGTAACAAGCGGTTCTCGTCGAAAACTTCTGTTGAGATATCTGAATTATGAGGCCACATGCTTCACACTGGGAGTGGACATGGTAAAAAAAAATATCAATATAGTATGTTTAATACATTTTTTTTTCATTTAAAGTCAAGAAAATATAAACAAAATGCTTTTTTATTATTTTACTAATTTATTTTCTAGGTATACATTCCATAAAAAAATATGTATTAAAAGTAACAGTATTTTTTTAATATTGCTGTAATATCATGTTAATAAACAAAATGATAACATCAATTTATTTTACTTTTTTCTTTAATAATATTCAATGCCAAAGGCTATAGCATAATCACTATTCGCTTAGTCTATCAATGCAAAAGGTAATTTATCTATGCCTCGTTTACGAATGTCTTAATAAATCACAAAATACTGAATACATCAATTTTTATTCGCGAAGCCTAGACCAGTTTTATCGGTTTTTTTTTCATTTCCCATCTGAGTTTGACCTATAGCAAGATTACGCAGACCGAAACTAGGAAGAAAAAAACATCAACAACAAAGAAAATAAATTTTCTTCATTTTGTTATGTAGACTTGCGTTCATATTTTACAATTTGTATACCAGACACTGTGCCAAAATCGTAGAATATATTGCGTAAAGTTTTCTCTTCATTGTTTAAGGGAAATGCGTATACGTTATTATATTTTTTATATCGATTTTGCGGTCAAAACAAAGAGCTTTGTTCTATATTTTTTTTCATATGCTATTGTTATAATGAATACCATCGACTGAATCAAAAATAAATATGAAGATTCATTATGATATTTGCAAAGTCATAATTATATTGAGTACCATCAATTTGGGTAAGTTTACCCATCGGTCTAAGATTGGCCCACTACATGGAATAAGGTGCTGTTATAATACCATGATAATACAAATGCCATTTGAATATTTTTTAGTTAAGCAAAGATATCGAGCAACCTCTGGTGGTAAAAATATGAATTAATGTTGAACATAATTTGTTTTATTGTTGAATTTGTAAGCTGTCAGCTTGGAATGATAAAACACAATTTAAAGACTTCTCTTGAAATAAATTGGGTAAGCCATATTTTCAATTTGTATTACAAATCTGTAAACCAAGTGCTGTATATTTTTTTCCTTCTTAATTATATACAGAATATATGAAAGTATAAAGAAACTTTGAAAAGATTTTTAAATCACTGAATTAATAGTAATTACAGTGATTATTTGTATCGTGGGCCACAGTTATCCGATTTGAATGAAAGTTTTTCCCAACATGTTTTATCTATATTTAAGTATCAATTATAACAATCAATTTACTTATGTTAATTAAATTTCATCTTAAGACATTATTTCATTTCTATGTAGAACAGTACCGCACATAAATGTAAAGGCGAAACATAAAAATAGAAAAACCCTCAGAACTGGATCAAAGTTACCCAGATAGACTGTACTCACGACTCAGTTGAAAATATTGATGTGATTGTGGGTTGATACCAAAATTTGGGTTTATCCATCATGTTTCTATGTTCACCTACATTTTTCGACAATAATACGTCGTAGAACTTATTTACGCGCTTGTGAAATTGGCGAGTAAACTTTAATCATCTCTGGGTCAGACCCTCTGGCCTACGGAATTGCCTACCAGTATTTCTTTGGCCGAAAATGTCTGACTTTCAGAGTGGAAAGAGTTAAAGATTTGCCGTCGTGGTAATTATTCCATAATATCAGCTATTTATTCATTTATTATATTAGAAAACGTCTTTTTCTTGCAGGTAAATTTGAGCGTTGTCACTACCAAATGATGTGAAATTGTGTTTTTCTTTTAAATCTGACTATTAAAGAAAACATACTCTCTCACAATGTGGAGCACAATATTGACCTTATCATTTCGTTGCTCAACCTCTGTTTTTCGAAGAGAGTAGGGATAGAAGGATATGGCTAGGACAGGACTGGTGGTTTCCTAACTGCAACGCTCGATACACCCTTTTCATTGGATAGGATAGGTGGTAGAGGATTTTAGGCGTCACAAACATGTATTTATGTACCGGTAGTTGAACCCGTGAGATCTGCAACCGAAGACGACGATGTTGATCGCAGCACCACGGAACCTCAATTTAAAAATAGTCGCTGTATTAACAAAAGTATAGTATAATTGATACAAATTTTATTGTATCATATAATTTTTCATGTCACTAAAAAAATTTATCAGTCCATCGACAGTGTGTATTATCGATGCCAAAAATATTCTGATATTCCAAGAATATTTTTTCTTCACGTTTGATAACATTGCATGCAAAATAGGATTGTGCTACGCCTAAATAATCCTTACACTCGTAGACACAAAAGAACCTTTGTAGATAGTCTCCTTGTTTTTTTTAGCTGGCACTGTCTAGTTTTACAAAACATAACACTACAAGTTGTCCCAACGATGCATGCTCTAGTCGCCTCTTGTTTATTCCTGATAAAACAAAGGATTTTCTTAGAGATAAATGTAGATTGCTTACTTCCGAATGGCCGATGATATTCTACATCACGATAGTGGGAAAGAAGATTTTTTTAAAACCACACAATTAACAAAAAATCTGGTATATTACATGTATACATTTCATAAGTCTAATTGTTCAATTACATTGGTAGAGAAAGGATGGTATAAGAACAGATTTTTTTATTTCTGCCAATATGCTATCGTCTCATTCTATTTTATTTGAAGCAAACATCTATTTAAAATAAGAAAGAATGAGACACGATTCAATGAATAAATAAATGGCCCACTCCGACCAGTGTGGTCAGACTTGAGAAATACTAGTAAGGAACCTTTTGTATGGGAATATATATTGTGATTTTCAAAACAAAAATTTTGAAATCACATCATTAACATTTAGTGCGCGTTAAAAATAGGTATTTACTGAAAAGTACATTTTGTTTTTGTCTTCATAAAAAGAAAATAGTTTATAAGGATTGTATTCAAATAAATTATGCATCAAGTAATGGAGTGTATCTAAAGTGAGTCTACTTGATTAATTGTTTTATATTTTCTATTGAAAAACGTACTCAGCGAACCAAATCTAGGCTTATTTTTATCAATTTTAAAAATTATTCTCAATTATTTGCATTGAGCTTGATGCATTGCTGATTTGATAAAATTTTCTTTTATTTTAACTTGATTTTTTTAAAACATTTGTATCGTAATATAGATAAGATTTAAGGCATAACAAATGGTAAATCATACATATTTAATCTAATTAAATTAACTCTTGGATTAAAGACATCGTATTGTGTATTTTCACCAAGAATTAATCATCTGAAAATGCTCATCAGTTGAGTGAAACTGATATTGCTTATGATGTATATATCTTATGTGAACTACAGATGATTATTTAAACATAATCTTTAATATGAAAGTATTTTGATACATGTATATTATAATTCACCTCTCAAATCATTACAAAATTAAACCGTTTCAATACCATTTTACGATAACAACAGTAAAAAGTACTCTGATAATAACAGATGAAATAAAAAATGCTTTAGTAAAACGAAAGAATATAAATAAAAATATTAACAAACGTAAAGAACATCTAAATAATTTTCTAAGCTTTCGTAAAAACCCTTTTACTTGACATGTTCATAAAAATGCCAATAAACACTCACCAGATGGCTGCAAGTCAGCTTTTTAGCTGAGACAGTCGCAAAAGTGAATTGCTATCGATCGAACCTTAGCGTCTGGATGTGATGTCTCCCCATTTTTCCATTGTTGCCTACTAACTCTCGCCATTAGGCTAACGGGGGAATAGTTCAAGGGCGGCACGCTTCCACCTCCGCCCCCGCCCTGAGGCTAGACTGCCGCCTGCTTCGCCCACAAATTGTCATTAATCATCCCGTTGATTTGGGAAGGGAGATATCACCCACTACAGGGCGTTCAAGGCTAGAAAATCTGACCGGCAAATAGTAAATACGCATTACGAGTATTTGGAATTATTTTTATACGGAATAGTAAAAACACATTTCTTTTTGCGAATCCATTGTGTAAAATTAAAAAAAACTACGCACGAATGTTAATCAAAATCTAAATGGGATATTTATTGACTGTCTACATAAATGATTGAACTTTAAGCAATTACTTGCAATATATATTCAAACATTAATATTTAAAAAAACTTCTTAATCGTACCATCGATCGCCGTGGCTTAATGGTAACAATGCATGCCTTTTTTTTTAACCATATCCGCTCCCTATTCGGAGCATATGGCCATCACGCGGTTCCTCCAAGCTACTCTGTCTCCCGCCAGCCTCCTCGCCTCCTCCCAGGTCATCCCAGCGTCCCGTAGCTCCGCCGAATACATCCTATGGATGGTCATCAGCGGCCTTCCAGGGCGACGGAATCCACCCGGTTGGTAGAAGAGACAGGCAGGATTCAGGCTCCCCTGGGGCATCCGCAGCACGTGTCCAAGCCAGGTCCATCGTCGCTTTTTTATTTTGGACGTAATAAGAGGCTGGTCCGTCCGCTCTCTTACCTCCGAGTTCCTGACAAAATCAAACCACCGTACCCCTAGTATTCGCCGCAAACATCTATTTTCAAAGCACAGTATACGGTTACCCTGTGCCTTGGTGAGGTGCCATGACTCGCAACCGTAAAGCAACACTGTCAGGATGCATGCGTTGAATAAGTGGCACTTGGTTCTGACCGAGTACAACCGTGAGTCCCAGACTTTCCGCATTGAGTTAAAAGTTGCTCCAGCTATCCCTAATCGGATTGCGAGCTCTTTACGCGGATTGCCATCTCCCGTGATGTGTATTTGTGCATTTTATGCATGCCTACCGTTTAATACTTTTACTCACCTAAGGGTTCGAATCAAAAGACATCAACTTTAATTCCTGAAAATGGGTCTTAGATGAAGAGGTTATCTCACAAGTATTCGTATTTAAGGTTCATCTGAAAAGTGAGTTGGAGGAATTCTCAATGTTGGAATATTCCATTGGGGTCCATTTTTTTGAGAAGTTAGTAGAAGGCAACGTCACACAACGGCCACACAAAAAAATGTATCAATTCAATGTACATGAATAACCTTCGCAGATAGTGTTAATAAATTTTATGATGAATTTATTTCGCCTTTATATAATTTCGCCTCTTTAAGAAACATCTTCAGGCTTCACGTTACACGACAGACAGTCATATCAGTGATAAACCAAGTGGAATAACTAAGTTATCATTTTTTAATTTAATTTTACAATAAAAATGAACTTCTACAATGTTTCCGCCGAATCCATAGAAAATACTGAATAGTTTTGTTTGATTATTACTAGAACAATAAGAACTGCAAGTAGTCTGTATCACTAATTAAAATTATTTAATAGATATCTTATCGCGGCAATAGAATCAAGAGATAACGGAAATTTTTATTACATTACTAAAGAATTCATCGAAATGGTGTACATATATATTAAATTTATTTTTACTTTCTGTGTTTTCATTATTTTAAACGTACGTTCTACCGAAACTATTTACTTTCTATGAGATATTTAAATACAATTCAGTTGTTACGCCACTTCCCACGTAGAGATTTATTTTTATACTTCTAAAATTGTGAATGCAACGCGCAAATTGGGATGAAAACAGCAAAATATTTCCAAGAACTTATCTATACAGAAGTGTAACATTAATCGTCAGTTTCATATATGCAGCCAACTAATTTATTTTAAGATTATCCCAAAATACTGTGACATCTGTATTTAAATACCTGCCAGGAATTGCAAAACAATTTTACTTTGACAAATAATAATAAATGTATCTTTAGATTCTTGTTAACTGTTTTCAATAATTATAATGATTTACATTCAAGATTAATATGTGTCTTTTATAACGACTATGCTTAGGTTTCGTGCCGTAAAATATCCATGCTACACGCTAAACAGACTAGCTTGAATAATTTACGATTTTACTTCCATGAAAATACTGAAATTTCAGACACCTTTTGATGATGTCATCTTATGCTATGCTTCTTTATATTCGTGATGCATTTCAATTTTCACGTTTTTTCTTCGTCAAATTAGAAACTCAATAACACTTGGAAACACATACAAGGCTTTTCATTTCTAATAGCACAACTTTTCCAATATTTTTTTATTTGAAAATAATAATGATTTTGTTCCTAATTTATTCATTATTGTCATTCATTTGTTTTATCAAGCTTATTATACTTATCTTGACGCTTGGAGAGTGTAAAGATACAATCCAGTTTGTTCGATTTAGTAATACGATAATTTGTGTAACTATAAAATCTGATTAAACACTTTAGCAAGAAGGACATTTGTTTATTTTATTATTATTAACCTTTTGAGGAGTAACTAATTAATTATGGCTGTTCTATGAGGAGTGAGTTTTTTTTACATAAAAAATAAATACTTTTTTTTTCTCAGTTGATAATGCTTGTGATGAGCAAAAAAACTCCTGATTATAAACATGTGAAAGTAGTACAAATGTATTGTTTTTTATTTTTTAAAACATTTTTTTAATAAAGGAAAAATTGTTATAACACAACATGAGCTACCAAAAGCTATAATTTAATTACTAGAAGTCAGCTAATTTTTTCTCTTTTCTCTCTCTTACCATGATCGGAGAATATGAGTGGAAAGTGATGAAGAAATTATAGATATTGATGTTTTTTGATAAAAATCCATCAATATTTATGTTTATACATCTAGAATAATATTGTATATTTGACTATTCAATCTGGTCGTCGAATAACGGAGTAAGAGTAAACTGTAAGATTGTGACTACTCGCCTACAATGACCAACTAACAAAGACTTCTCGCTATAATCTAAAAATGTGCATGTAAGATTATTAGTGGGTAATAATTTTTTATCGTAGTGAAGTCTTATTTGCCATAGCTAGTCTTAAAGATATATTACTTTTCCCCATGATACGATCAACACTTATCCAGGCTTTAACGCTCGCTTGTTCTAGAAGTCAGCAAATCTCTAATGGTGCAATCACAATTTTAATGCAAATCCCTTAAGACGTTTCGTAAAATCTATTGAGCATCTAACAATGTATGTCCAGGGATCCACAATCAAAAATAATTTTCATTACTTTATTTGCACACAAATAACAAAAATAAAACCACTTTTTATGACGTTAACTTTACTGCCAATTCTTTGTAGACAAGCATTTTATTGCTTATAATATAAACTCTATCCTTTAACTAAATTTAAATACCATTTATTGTTATCTACAATACTAACGTGATAATTTTAAAGACCTTAAAGTTTGCGTAATCAAATATGTAATAACCAGTATAACCGTACCCGTCATAGATGATAGTATTGAAAATGAAATACTGAATTTCTAATGTAGCTAGTACGTCAGAACCGTGTGTGCATTGTTTACACCTCGAACGCTTATGTCAAGAGAAAATTTCATACCTATATGTGATATGTAACAATAATAAAACGTCTACAGAGCGGTTTGGGCTATTATATATAAGAAATTATACACTTAAACAGCTTAGTCAAAAAGCGCAGTTTTGTGTGTTTAAATAATATCACGATATTTAAAAGGATAAATATGAAAATTTTTACCGTAGTATTTTACCAACATTACTTGGCGCCGCCGAATTTGAAACTAGAATTTTCAGTATAGAATAAATTTCTCCAATTGCCATTTTATGCAAAATAAATATCTTGTCTACTTTTAATAACCGTCTTTAAAATATCAGTTTTGGAATTTATTGAAATTTCAGTTCTGGTTGAGTACAGCATCATATAGCGGCCAAGTTAAATTGGTACATCTGTACAAGCATTATCTTTGCAATTAACAAAATTTCAGAAATAAAAAAAAAATAAGCAGCTACAAATTGACACGATATTTTTTTATTGTTTGTAATTTTAGCCTGTATGTAACGTTTGATAGCCTACGGCGTGAAAGAAAATTGGAACATCATTCGGGCACCTGATAATAAATTGCTGATGTTAATCTATCGGAGCTTATTATTTGTATGTAATTCTGAAGATAATTTTATTTTTCTCAAGGCAAACAAATCAACAAGCAGGGTTATATTTATACTCTTTCATGTAAAATTATTATTTTTTTCACTCGTTCATATAACTACTGAGCTTGATTTAACTATAAACTATTTTAGTGTTTTCGAATGGATATAAGTAGTACAGAAATTATTAACAGTTTCTAGAGTTTTTGAAGTTACCCATCCACTTTACTTTGTCGGCTTTAATTGCTTTTTATTGATAGTGTAATGAATTAAAATTCAGACACGTGCTAACATTTATAATGATATCTTTAGTAGACTATTAAGGGTGCCACGTGTCTTTGGAAGAGCTGCCTCTTTATGTTCTTCCAATTCTACTTTTGTTCTTCCAATTCTAATATTTTAATTTAAAGAAAGATTATTAATAAATGTTCATTCGGAAGCATTATGAATACTAAATTTGTTAATAAATAATATTTGTTAGAATATATTAAAAAATATGTTTGTACAACTACCCATTACGAAGGATACTTATTGAAATTCTAGTGCAAATTGGTAGTATTCTGCATAAACTCTGCAATATCTAGTAGGCTTTGTAAGAAAGTAGGAAATTATTCATCGTATGACGATTTTGAAAATGGATAAAATATGAGTCAAGTTTGAATAAACATAATTGCTATATGTTGTACAACAATTTATTAAAATGCAGTGGTTTGTAAAATTACTTATTCTGTCAAATCATTAGAGATCCTGAATTTACATCAATAGAAGAAGTTAACGGAAATACACCATCATTAAAACTCTTTTGTAAAATGAATATACAGCACAACGGATAAAGATGCTGTGATTTGGTCAGTATTTTTTTAAAGATAGTGTTTCACAATTTTCAGCAATGAAAGTGTACAATTAATCAATAATTAAACCACAATAAAAGAGTATGGTAAAACATCAAATTTTTAGTTGGTTTCCAGCAATACTGGGTCAAAAGATACCTCCTTAGAAAGCTGGCTTGTAATCAGCGTATTCTGAATAGTTTATAATACTTAGTTATCATTATTTACAATAGTAAATCCACTTTAAAAAAAAAATGGAAATAATATTTTTTAAATTTATTTATTGAATTGGCATTGATAGAACTCCATTGTGTTAAAATACATTTTCAAAGTATTCAGTTCTACCAAATTTCATTAGTTAGTTGACAGTTTGATAGCTATTCAATTTAATTTTTATATTTTTAAAAAATAATATCTGAATTTTTCATCATTCATGTCCAAGATCCCAAATTTAAAATGAAAAGATCAAACATAATGTTGACCTTGCTGGGACTTGAAATAGGACCTACCTGATTACTATGGTAAAACTCTTACCACTATACCACAGATGCTGAATTTGACTCAGGACTATCTGTTATATTTAAAAAAAATAAAACACCATTCATTAAAATATAATATCTTTCCACCAAGAATTTGCAGTTCACACCTTAAAAAGTGATTAGTGAAGCGGGTACGGATATCTGTTATATAGTTTTGACAATGTTGTGAAACCGAAATAGCTATCAACTAACTGAATGCTTTGATATTTTATCCTACTATACATTTTTTTTAATTTTATTAAATGTCCACAATGTCAGAAACGAGTATAATGAAAAAATTTGTTGAGAAAGTGTCTCAAAACATGTTGATATCTCGAGCTTGTTTGAAACGTACACACGGTAACTATTCAATAATATTGTCGTTAAAACAAGTCTTATGGGAATCTAGGCGTTATTAAAATATTGTTTTTAGTCCTACCCCAATTGTTACTTACCCCGCACACAAATAATGATACGCAATAACTAGACTTACTTCACACAACGAGTCCTTTGCGGCCAATTCAGGAGCTTTCAGACTGTTGAGCTTTCAATGTCAAAATGGACACTCTCAAAAAGGTTACGCATACAATTATTCACTTTGATAAACTTTCCGCGGCAAATTATATTATGCATTCTTTTAGTCCGTTTGTCAAACCGTTTTGTATTTTTTAAACATGCCAAGCAAATATGCACATAACAAACAAAAGTTTAGTTGTATTAATTTATTCTCATTTTCATTATAATAAATTCAAGCCGTTAAAACATAGAATTATACATAGTGCTTATATTTTCTCTGATTTATTTTCTCGTGTATAAATATCTCAAACTTTAATGCGATGAAATGTCTCATTTAATGCTTAGCGAAAGAGCTTGTTTATTTAAAGCATTTCTCTTTTTATAGACCTAAACTTTAAAATTACTTTTGAATTTTATTTATAGCATTTTCGTAAAACTGCGTATCAAAATATTTTTTCATACAATGTTGAATTTAAAGCAACTGTTTCATACAAGGTTTCTGTTACGACAAAAATAATGAATTGCATTGATACCATATATGGTAATAATCATAAAATTATATGATATGACTAATCAATTAGTTATAATTATCTTAATCTTTTCTTCTATGATTTTTATGAAGTGTATCTCAATAGAAATTATTGTTCAATGACTGTTTGTTATTTAGTCTCCCAACCTTTTTTGGAGAGAGAAGCGACAGAAGGATGTGACAAGACTTATAGCAAGCTAATCACTATCACTAAGATCAGTTTGTTAGGATGGGATATCGTTACCTTACTTTGAAAAGGTCCTAACTGACATTTTGGTCTAAAATGATCTTTTGATTGTAAAATGTTGTATTAGCCGCATTTTACCATATACGTTGATTTCACAGTCATATATTGTTCGATGAGGGAGTTAGCAGTATTCCGGAGTTCTATCCACACATTGTTTTTCATAAATTTGTTTTATACTGTTCTATAAATTGATATAACTATTTATTGTCATCTCACAGAAAAACATACAAATCACAGCTTTTTAAAGAGGTTTCACGTCATGTTGAACATTCTTCGCTCGGTCGTTGGTGGGTGTTTTACCCTTTACTTTTATTGTTCTATCGATGTGGTCATTGACGAAAGTTAGCTGAGTTCGTTCAAACATTTAAAGTATATATGTATTATTATTCTGATATATTATAATATTTTTATTAGCTTGTATGGTTTAGCAAGTCATGATAATATATACTATTAATAAATATCTCAAAAACCAGAACATTTGGTTTAATAAAATTGAAATACCCGGTAAAACCTTTTCAAACAAACTATTGCTGTCAGTTCTAATCAAAGCTTAGATACTCATTATTTTCTAATATAAAGGCTTTAGTTAAAATAAATTATATGAAAAACAAGTAATATATTTATATATATAAATATGTGCTAACTCAGTAATGAAAAATACAAAATATGACCAGTCAAAACTTCAAACGCTCGTATCTCAAAACGTGGTCAAGTGCAGTTAGAACCTTTTCAAAGTAAGGTAACGATAGGTCAAAGATTGTCAATGGAAACGGAGTTGTTGCGATAGGTGAAGGTCACGAGTCACGACGCTCACCAGCGAGGAAAGCGATTAAAAAGAAGAATGTAAGATGGAATTTTCAGATTACAGGTACAACCTCATCGCACACATCTATATATCGATCGAAAATTGAGATCTGAATCCGTGAACATCGCAAGCGAAGATCACGTCGCTGATCATTTGGCTACAAGCGCAGAATTATCCTATTTAATGATTAAAGTGAAAAAATATTGACGTATCAATATTCTATTTCAAAATTTTTGTTAGCAGTACTCTTCGCGCTAAATGACAGAAACTATTTTTATGATTCATTTAATATGTAATATTTATTTATTATGATTTCAGTACGTAATCAAAACTTTTAATAAATATAATAGTAATGAACTGCATCTCAAATAACTGCTAGTTTTTTATGGTATCGGTAATGTTGAATGTGATAGTAAAATATTTTTTTTTCTTTTGCTAAATCAGTAAAAATTAAATTTTAACTATTCAAATGTGATATTGAAATTCCATCAAATACACTCAGACGAACTTAAGTCTTTCAGATACATTGCAACCGATGAAATACAACAAGCAGAATAATACAACAATAATTTCATTCATAGTTGGCACTCACTGCAAATTTAAATCTTTTAAATCACTTATATTTAACCTTCAATAAAATCATATTTTTTGCTAATTTGACAGTTAATAATTAATTAATTGTTTGTCTCCCAAAACGTTTAAATTTTCAAAACAAACTACGACAGCATGAAAACGGAAACGTGTCATTTATTAGACACAAGATTAATTCAAAAAATATTTTGACTCATCAATGACAATAGTTTTAAACTAAAATAAATAAATTAATTCAAGGACGAGTTTTCATGGGTCATTTTTGAATAAAATATTAATCAATCAATTATATTTTGAAATGATACTTCATATCTTCAGTATAACTGTTTTACTTATTAAGTAAATTTGGTAAAATTGCTTCAATTAAATTGTTCCCATTAAACATAAACACACAATAAGCTTTCAAAATCTTTTGTAACGTTATACAATTATAATTTATTGTAAAGCTCTCGTCAAAATACAACGATGAATAATAAACAGGTGGAGAATAAACAAACACTGAAAGTTTGTTAAATAATTCTCAAAGTTTTCTGTCTATTCTACGTATATAAATGAGTTTCCAAGCCTCATAATTATCAAAACATAATAAACCTTCACTTTAGAAATCGTATAAAATTATTTTTGTTTTGTATAATATATTGATTACAAATTTGTAAACATATACGGGGCTTGTCAATCACAGCTATGGTTTCTATTTTCATAGTCTTTGAAAATTTGACTTCGTTAATTAACTGTAATAATATTCCTATTTTACTGTGTTACTTACGTCACAAAAGTGCTTAACTAAAGAAATAAAAATTTGACTGGTTTTAATTGAAATAATAATTAGTTGGGTACAGCGAGCTGGAAAAGATATTTGTAGTATGAAAGTGTTTTCAATATATTTAAATGAATAACAAAAGAAAAATATGTTGATATCTCATTTTGATAATATTTTTGTAATAATATAAATACAAATGCAAATATATTTTCTTTGTCGGCTCCGTGGTACAGTGGTTAAGATCATTGGCTACGGCTTCAGATGTCTTTTTGGGTTTCTGTTTGTAGGCATGTATGTTTGTGATGTCTAAAATTGCCTCTCACCCATCCGGTCCTAATGACGGGGCATAGCGAGAGCGGTTAGCTAACTACCAGTCCTATCCTAGCACTATCTTTATATCCTTATTCTCTTTGAAAAAGAGAGTTTGAGCAACTGAGTAACAAGCAGTTCTTGTAGAAAAACTTCGGGAGCATTGGGAGCAAACATGGTAAAAAAATGTATCAATACAGGATGTATAATAAAAGTGAAACATATTTTATTATTTAAAATCAAGAAAATATAAACAAATGTTTTTTTTAATTTACCAACAATATATACACATATATCCAATTATTGTATGGGAAATTGCAGTGCAAACCTTTTTTAAATTACTCATTTTATATGTTTGCTCATGGTGTACTAACAAGGATCATGCATACAAATATGTTTCACCAGATTTACCACAAATAAATGGTAATCCTGTTAGTATGTAATGAAAATAAAATTATTTTCATTTATACAACCAACACAAAGTCGAAAGCCGTAAACAATAGCCTGTAGCACGCTCGATCAGTACAGACATACAAATTATACATACATTTTAAATAATTTATAAATGGGCATGGCTTTTAAATATGGAAACAAATTAATCTTGTAATTGTCAACCCTCGGTAAAAGGAAATGTTAAGTTTTTATTCCGCTGTCACAGCCCATACTCAACCCGTTTCACATGGTTTGTGTGAATATCATTCCGATCATTAGATCTTAAAATTGTAGTAAAGTTAAGTCTTCATATAGGTTTAGTTGATAACTCAATAATATCTTTTTTACAATATGATTTGTGTACAATATATATGCAATGTGGATGATACTTGACTCCTTTTATATTCTCCTCTGTAGTTCTTCTCAGATACTCAACAAAAAACTATGTGGTCCATTTATTAGAATAATAAATTCATAAATCTCAATGAAACCTATTAGACAGTGACAGCGGTAATGGAGCCGGCGGCAAAGGTCCGTACCTTGGGTTCACCAATCAGCGTGCGTAAACGGTTACATGGATTCAAATAATGCAGACAGGCTGTCAACAAAGGAGTGAGACGCTTTGAGGATACGTGTCTCGGCCGACCGCTAACTGATTGGTAATGACTTCCTTTGCCAAGGTCAATAGGACCTGATGGCCAATGCTAGATAGTCTATTATGACTGAGACGGTCATATTACAACATACTTTTTCGAATTGGTCAACAGTGCAAATGAAGCACGAACTTCGTAATTCTCCTATCAATTAATTGCACATCCATAATGGAGATATTTATTTTTATTAAACGAAATAGGGAAACCTTAAAATCCTTCATTTACATTTTTCCGGAATTGTATTTAGCATATTTAATTAAGATTTCGAGAACATTCCAATAGGTCAATGTGCAAAACGGCAGCCAAAAATCATTTGTGAAAATATAACAGTTTCTGATGTTTTATTAAGATTGGCTATATTAATAGTTAAAGATATGATCTAGACTATATTCTAGAGAGTAAAAAATAACAAACCGTGTAAAATGAAACAATTGACTGATAATTCAATCATTATTAACGGGAATATATATATTTGTATTACATTTTTATTCAAATAGGTGTTTCTTTATGGAACGCCACGATTCACACAAAATATATTTCCACAATACGATATTTCGAGTAGTATGTATATGGAACTGAGAAATTATTTAATTTTGCTGATTTCCATATGTAAACGTCTGCCTTTTGAGAGAAAACCTGTACATTTTATAAGCTGTATTTTTGTGAACTGGGGAAGAGCGGTGTTCAAATATAATGGCTAACTTAATTCAAAACAACAAATTTTCGACCTATCATATGAAACTGGACCATCGATATATCTTAGCTTTAACATTCAACATAACAAATTCCTCCATAATCCTGTTTAAATCAATAAAGTATCCTGTAAATTTCTTTTGTTGAAAATTCCTCTTGGGCTGACTTTTTCTATCAAACAAAAATGCTTTTAAGAATCCGTGATATATCGGAAAATAAATTGATATCGACGACGTATTTTCACCTTCCAAAAAAGGTCTAAGTGAACAAGTGAGTGATGTTTTCTCAGCTTAGAAGACACAAGATAAAAAAGAAAGCGTACGCAATTTACACTAACAGAGAATAAAAGTGAAAATGCTGACAATCTATGAATGTTGTTTTTTGTTTTTTACTGAGATAATAAACATAAAATTGTTACAAAATACTTCCTGAGGTTAGCAATATGCTATTGTTTTTTTATCACTCGTTTTCTCTGATTATGAAGTGTGCTGCGATTATGGCATATAAAATATTGTAAAACAATCAATTAATATTAACATTTACCATATGAAATAATAATTGTCATCTTCATACTAAAAGTTTTGTCTGATTTTGATAGCCGTTAGATTATATCGACGGTGTTGACCCTCAAAATTGAAATTGTTCAGGAAATTGTAAAAAATGTTTTTATCGAAAACATTATATGGTGAGTTGCGTTATGAATCTTTGAAATGCACTCTTGTAAATTCTTATGTAAACAGATACGCGATTAAATCAGAATTTTTAATCCTAAAACCAATGTAAAATGATGTTGCCCTTGCAAAAAGTGTTCAGTTATTTTACTAATTTGCAACATTTGACAGAGACCTGCTCTGTTGTCTTTAAAATGAGATTTTTTTGAGGGTTACATCAATTGGCTAAAATACCAACGATATCATTTAAATGTTTGTCATCTTAACCACCCGCTTCTACCGGCCATTAAAATTACGTACACTTTGGAACTCTTAACTTGAGGAGTAATTAAATTATTGAAATGAAATTTTCTTCGTCCGAAAACCAAACTTTCGACACAATCGCAAATTGAATTTCGACGTTATCTTTGGTCTGCATCAAATTTCATTTAACAACAGACTGACAACTCTCTTTGAATATGTTTTTTTAAATTTCTTCATTAAAAAAATCCCTTGAAAATACAAATACTTGTTCTTTTCTTAGAATAATACAACGTCTAGAATTTCATAAATTATGAAAAAATTCTTCCGCGTTTTGAAACTTTTTAAATAATCCCATAAAAAAACAACCTTTCAAAATAATAAAAGTAATAATTGAGATAGTATAAATACATACTTTTCGGTAGATTATTAACGGTAGCCGCTGTCAAGTGCTCATTTTTACTCAATAGATTAGATAATATTATTATAAACCAATTATTATGTTATTAGTCTCTGTATATATTTAAAATTGAATCTTTGTTTCTCCTCTATGCGTTCCTTTACCATTTATCCAATTTTGAAGAAACTTTCGAGAGTTGTTATACGGGTGTGTTTATGAAAAAAATTTAAAAAATATAATCAAATACGTACACACAGTGACATCTCGGAAAAACTTATCCACACACGGAAAAATATTATGTATCCAAAATAGAGGTCTGCACGGTTCGGGCCCGGGTAATAAATTTAATTTTCAGAAAAATATGTCGGACTATGTTTGGATCATGAGTCAGCTATAAAGCAATACTATTCATAACTATTTAGGTGGAAATAATAAGATAAATTGTTTAAAGAGTATAAATGAATTTCTATATTGAAAAAAATCGGGTTTTTTTGGGCTGAAAAAAAATAAATCTGGTTTTCGGGTCGGATTCGGGTAACAAATGTGGCTTGGGCTCGGGCTTGGTTGGATCTGAAGATGTCGGGCTCGGACGGGGTAATTTTATAAATTTTTGGTCCCTAATCCAAAAGCATTTCAATAAACAGAATTAAAACACAAACACTTTCTTTCTTTGAGTGGCATTGCGACGCATGCCAGGTACTCACTAGTAATATATAAATCACAAGATTTGGAAGCACAACAGTTTTTTTTTTAAGTGTTATTTGTTGTTGAATTTTCACAGTAGCATTTTAAAATTTCAATGACGATGGTTAGTGGATAAGCATTTTCACTGGTATCTTACTACAAACTGAGAGATATATTTTTTTATACGAATGGGTATATTCTATATTCATCAATATTTATAAATTAAGCTATTATATATTTTTCACTTATTTACTAAGCATGTGTGAAACAAAATTCAATTTGTTAATATTTAGAAATAATGAAAAAATTAAAACAAATATCTGTCTTTATATTAAATACTGTGAAAGGCTTTTTACTACTTGCGAGTGTGTACGGAAAATGAGCAGTAACGTAGCAGTGAGTGCAAAATAAATCATCATTGTAAAACTTTCTCAAGTCTTCTGTTTTATGATATCACCTGCAATAAGAGAGCTTTGAACGCTCTTATTTATGAAAAAAATTCTCTTCTTCCACTATAATTGCAGATTTCTTATAGCACACATATAGTTTTGTTCTCTCATCTCAATCCTATCAGCCAGTTCCAACGTCCTTAAATGGACTACTGACGTACAGTGTAATACTTAGTACGTTCTCTAGTCTCCGAATTCTTCACTAAATATAGTTACTCATACAAAAATGCACGATTCCCGATAAACAACCAATTTCCAATGCCGATTGCACAATCGTTCGTAAGATACATCAATCCCAAGTTTTTAATTTCCAGCAATACATCTTCAACTATTAGGTATTGTTTTTAATCATAGTTTTGAGGGTTACCCAGAGGTTGGTTTGTTTACTGATTATTATCGTAGACACCATGGAGAACTTTGGAGGACACCAACAAGACATAAATAAATTAATTTCAAAGTCCCTCAACTCCCGTGAATATAACTATTATTTTAACCACGAAATGCTTCAAGGAAATGAAATCCACTTGAAAAGTTTTAAGCCGTGATAAATCAATGGTATTTTCTATAAATTTAAACTTTGTCAACTACTTACTACTACGATAATGAAAATGTTTTAGCAGATTCAAATATTTTAAGCGAAACTGCTTAATCAGCTAAAAGAGTCGGGAACTTTTTTTGAGTGTTCTACAATCCTTCCTTCCAAAAGAAATTGTAAAATCATTATGTAGTGAATACTTCTATCAAACTTTTTTCTAGGTGCATACTTAAACAGTTCGTGTACTGGTTTACCCATGTTGGATGCTCATATTTTTCATGAACTTTTCGAATCTCATATCCCATTTCTTTCCTAGACCATTCTAAATCAACTCACTAATGCACTATAAAAAAAGTATAATTAAAAAAAATATATTCACCTAAGATACGATAAACAGTATATAGTTCAATAAATGGACCCAAAAATCTGAATTAATTTATAATATCGTTTACAGCCCTGTTATATCAGTGGTCATGGAGAGACGTTAGAACTGGCTTGGTCACGTGCTGCGAATCCTGCTTCCCTCTTCTTCCGACTGTTGGGATTCCGGCGTCCTGGAAGACCATCGGGTACTATCCATAGGATGTCCCAGTAGAGCTGAGGAACTCTGGCATGCCATGGGACAAGGAGTCATGGAGGCGCCGACTGGTGACCATATGCTCCACATAGGGAGCGAATATGGTCAAAGATGATCGTATATATTTATACACGACGTCATTATTATTGATATGCAAATTAGTTTTAAAATAATGTACGCGATATAAAAACTTATGGATGCCTTATTGACTTTAACTTTTTTACACATTGGCAATAATATTTTTTTTTTTTTCCATGTCCGACTCCCAATGTGGAGCATATGGTCTCCTAATGGAGGTATCTTGACAGAATTTTTTTCTACAAGAACTGCTTGTCACTCAGTTGCTCAACCTCTCTTTTCTTTTCGAAGAGAGTAGGGATATTTTAAAATAAGGTGGAGGGAGGATATAGAACAGAAATCCATAAATCGATTGAAAGATCAATCTATGAAAACCGTCCGCACCGGGAATTGAACCCGAGACATCCGTAACCGTAGCCAGCGACGAAACCAACTGCGCCACGGACGCCGACAATAATATTGTTGCATTATATTATTATGTTTACACTTTAAAAAGTTACAAAATTACTATAATAATAATCATAAAATGTCTATTAAAATTCTTCAGAACTCTTATGTGAAAAAGGTCTCCATAACTGAACTATTGTTTTAAATGGATATTTACTATACTAAAGGAATTTATATCTGACTACCGCGGTAGAAGCAATTCTCCTCGTGTGCTGAAAGATTGTGAAACTAAATCATAGATAAGGGAAATGGCGATTTTGTCTGCTTAGTCTTCTGTAACTGTTGTTTAGCTATCGTGTTTGTGTAAAAGTTTCCTCATATATAATAAATGAATACTATTTTCAGTCAATACTACTTTAAGTAAAAAATAAAAAAATAAAATATTTTAACGGCATATTAGAAAAAAACATATTTCTTAAACAAACTCAGGTACGCAAGATTAATTGTGCATTAATATTCTAATTTTTCCGAATAAGTAAAATTTATTTTTATAAAAATAATTACCGACACATAAATAAAAGGTTCAAAAAAACTGTGACTTAAATGATATATATTGAATACTTCAAAGTAACTTTTAATAAAGTTTATCGATAACTATTTCGGCAAAACGTCATTCTTAGCACGTATAAATAGATTTGTACTCACTTATCTATAGACATGGCTTTCTTTAAATTTATTCTTAAACTGAGCTGCATATATGTCGAGACTAATTGGAATAATAAAACTGGAATATTATTTCCATAATATGGCGACAATATTTGGGTAAAATGATTAACTGATCTTTACCAATAAAAAATATCTCTGCATTATAAAAAGATAAATAAAACCAGCGCATTTTATTAATTGCTTTAAAGTCCAAGTAATTAAAATTAACGAACCCACAACTTTTCGCTTTTGCCTAAAGTTTGTATATTTTTTAAAATATCAATGTACCTTTTATTTTGATGTTTCATCAGACTTAAGAGCTTTGCTAAGCTCTCCCCGGACTTTGCTCATTTATTATGAATTTCAATTTGACAGTGTTTTGTTTTTATTCCCTAGAATTTTTGCGCTCTGTTTTGACGGTGTCTTTCACCCCTCTACAATCGCATTTTTGTTTAGCAAAGTATAACAATATTATTGCTGCTAGATGTTTGCTCAGTAACAATTTGAACAATTTGAGCATTAATAATAATAAATGAAATATATTGTAGTGTTACGAACAAATTATTATTTATAAAATCACAGTTTTTCTATTTTTAACCGGATAGTTGCCAATAACATCTTAAGGCGCGCAACTTTCCTTGAACGTAACGCTGCTCGTACAAAAATGACGTTAATCAATTATTTAAGAAATACAAATATGTTGAACATACAACGGCATCTATTGGGATTATCGTAGAATTGCAACAGAATTAATTTTATACCACTTCAAAAATAAATTGAAAAGAGCTTTGTTACCGGAAAAAAAATCTGACAACCCTGATGTGTCATAAACATTTTAATTTTGTTATTATGGATAAATTGGGACGCAATCAGCGCACTCTTCATTTATTTTATAAATAAACATTAATACATTTTGAAGGTTCTATTGTTGCAATCAAATTCGCGGTGTGCAAGGTACCGCCATACACACACCTACCGGCAGTTAAAAAGTTAAAAGATATATAATGTTAAAAATTAAAATTATATTTGAATATAAAAAAACCAATTTGATTCTCTCAGACTTTTTTATCAAAATGCTACATTTTCTAAATAATAAACTAATTCGACTTACTGTACTTCCAACTATATTTTTTGATGATTTCGATTTTATTCGTTTATGATGCGTATAATAAAACAATAAAAGTTTTATGATAACAAGGATCTTATAAAAGACGTAAAAATGAGACATTTAATAACACTAGTAAGAGTAAAACTTCTCGTTTTACAACATAAGCTGAATCATCGTCAATACTCTCTTATGAAAACAGATTTTTAGGATAAATACTACTTGAAGTAGAGACCCTACATTTTTTTTGTGTTCTGTTCTATTCAGTTTGTTTTTAGACAAGAGGTAACAGTTTACGTGTTCCATTGTAATCTATTTTGATGAAGGGTTTGAATTCAAAATTGAAAAAAAATATTATTTCAAAAGTACAAATGTTTGTGATGGTTTCTGCCCTACACAAACTAGAAAGTCATCTATAGACAGAGCAGTTTTGGTCACAATTAATCAATGTTTAAATAGAGAGATTGTGTTTCTGTCTTAAAACTAGTTCTCGTTAAATATAATATATATGTTCTATTGAAGTTATCCTGTAGCTCCCCATGTTAATATGCCTCTCATTTGAAGTAGAAGTTGATAAAATAAAATATATACTTTTATCCTTCCTGTGCGAAATGAAATTGAGCTCACTAAGTATTTATCTATCACCTTCAAATTAGTTCACACTTTCCGGTTGAATTAAAGTTTGTTAGTTTAATTTGGAATAGATCTATAACCAATCATCAATAAACCCCTCCTTTAAGGAAAGTTTACGGAAAATTAAACTATTTACAGCTAGTTCTAAGACCTTATTATCCTTTAAAACATCTACTAAATCTAATTTGATCTAGTATTCAATTTGAAACTCCAATATACTAAGTTGTTTATAGTTCATTTGATAAATGTTCTTATAACAGATATTATAATATACAAACATATTTTATTTCAATAATACCTACGTTCATTTTTTAGAAATATTCTTTATGAATAATTATCATTAACGCTTTTAATGATACTTACGATATTTACTTAATTTCCTTTGTTTGTACTTTTATTAAATTCCCTTTTGCCAATTTTATAACTATAAAAACATAACAGAATGAATAATTCATACAATTTAATGTTTATAAACAGATTGTGACGTCATTTTTAAGGTGTTAACTGTCAATTCTTGGTGGAAAGACATTATATTTAAAAAAATAAAACACAATTCATTTGTACTACTTCCACATGTTTAAAATGATCACAACCGGTTTCACTCATCAAGAGCATAATCAACTGATAAAAATACAAACATCACAGGCCTATTTATATATAATTGAGTGTTTTCCCAATCAGCTATTTGTTTAATGCATCAGTAAAAAATTTTTGCTCAGTTAATGGACTTTTAATGTAGCTGTGTTTGTGATTTCAGATTAGTATTTATTGATTTGTAAGAGGTCCTTAACATTTTAATTGTAGTCTATTTTATTTGGTTTCTATATATAACTTGTTTGATAATCAGTAATTTCTTCTCGTAGTTCATGAACCAATTGTTTTATATACCTTAATTTTTAGCACTCAATTTTGTATACATAGGCCTGTTATGTTTGTATTTTTATCCGTTGATAATGCTCGTGATGAGCGAAATCGGTCCTGATCATTATAAGCATGTGAAAGTAGTACAAGTGAATTGTGTTTTATTTTTTATAACTAATAATTAGTGCTGAATTTAAGTTTCCTTTTTTTCGTCAAAACGTTTTTTTTTATGTTAGGTGTACTATTTTATTTGCTCAAAGTATTCGCTTAACATTTTTATCATAAAGCTCTTCTACACCCTCAAAATATTCCTCATCGTTCCTCCTCTGGTTTATACGACTCCATAACTAGGCTGAAATATTCTCTGAAATACTTCGCCATGATTTGTTTCTTGTCGAAACATAGCCAACACAGTGTTCCTATGTTTATTTGTATCTTTATTGAATTGTATATGGTAAATTTAAATATTATTCATCGCCTAATTTAATTTTTCAATTATTCTCAACAATGAAAATATAGGTAACCAATTCCATAAATAGTCAGTTAATACTTATGATTAATCAGTAAATAATTGCCAAATAAATAAAGGATAGGTTAGATTAGAACAGGTTGGCATTGGTTTAATAAAAAAATAACCGTTTTATATAAATATTTGGATGTTCAATTAAATAATTGAGCCATTTTATATAAATAACTGAACGTTTATTTTATTAACTGGCCATCTTCATTAATTACTGATCATTTCTTAATTCTTAGCTGACCGGATATAGATGTAGTATGTTTCGTGGTATAATCAAGTTTGATGACTAACTATGATTACAATAATTATTTAGCCTACCTGTGATAAAACCTTGTATTTACAAATATGGTCATCAATTAATTTGTTACCTTTATCACAATATCATTAATTCAGTGTCATCTTGAAAGCCGCGTAGTCATAGTAAATTTAATTTATGAAGCAATAATTTACTTGCGCAAGTCTCGTTCATCTTAAGGCCATAATACATATACTTTCCAGACATTTATCACCGGTGACCCAATTACCGACTGTTTGTTTTAGTGGAACTGCACTGGAGAGTTGCGACATTTAGTTTTTCTATTGCTTGATTAATTGCTTCATTTGTAATAGGTATCTGGAACAGTTTAATCACCTTTACCGAGCTGATAAGAAAGTAATTAAGACATTGATCAAAATTAAATAAGTCTACTATTGAGCGTCACAAATTAAATCCTGCTTTCTTTGAAGATTTAATTTTACTAGCAAATCGATTGTCTACAATTGTTGGTATTTCTTCGAGAATAAAATTATGAAGAATACATATTCTGAGCAATACAAGATACAAATTATTTTTAACTTGAGATTGTTTTTACTAGGTTTATTTAATTATACTTTTAAAAAGCTATTAGCTGTTTTATACCAATAATCACAGCACAATCTACTTATATTCATATTCATGACCCGATCAGAGCTGCAGGGAAGACATTTTGAATTGTGCACTAATGTGAATTAAGAAAATAGAACAGAAATTAGATTTCATCACGACATGACTACATAAACAAATATAAACATCTTATTATTATTGTTCTGAACTTCTGTATATTTGTTCAATCTTAGAAAATTTTAAGAAAGTGTTAAAACAAAACAAAATAGACTTTTCTTTTTTTTCCTTGTCATGAGGTGGTATCTCAACAGACTTTTTCTATGAGAACTGCTTTTTACTCAGTTGCTCAACATCTCTTTTCTCGAAGAGAGTAGGGATAGAAGGAGAGAGCTAGGACGAGACTAGTGGTTAGCTTATCGCTCTCGCTACGCCCCGTGTCGATCGGATGGATAGGAGAGAGTTTTAGACATCACAAATACTCAGACTACGATCATAAATCCATAAATCGATTGAAAGATCAATTTATACAAACCGTCCGCACCTGGAATTGAACCCGAGACATCCGTAACCGTAGCCAACGGCGCTAAAAACTGTGCCACGGAAGCTGACATTTTACTGACTGACGATTTAACTGCTAGTTTACATCCCCATAATGCTTCCGTTTAATCGGTGCTTATATAACTGTCCGCTATAACTGTGTACATATCATTTTTTAATACATGTGCAGCAGCTGAATCTGTAATCACATGAAATGATTTTAAAATGAAAATTTAATAAATAAACACAGCATTAAACTGTGTCATATAAATAAAGATAGATTAATCAAACAGTTATGGTGTGGAGATGAATGATCGAAGAAATAAGCCACATTTCATCTATTAACTCTTAGAGAAAAGGCTTCGTGACTTGAATTATTATAATTACTATTTTATGTACACACATTAATTAATTATTAAGGTATTCATGGAGTATCATATTTACCTATAATCAGTTGGACGATCCTTGTTTCAAAATATTCAAATCTTTAGATATTATTTTACACTATTCATTGTTGTGAAATTACTATTTTTGAGTAGAAATATTTCAAATATACATTCAATTTATTGATTAAAAAATTAAAATGCTAAACATTCGAAAATTGAGTCAATGATAAAAATTAAAATAGATGATAATATGTGCGTTAAGCAACCTTCAATGTTTTGGTCTAAAATATGTTTCATCTCGCAATCAAAAACTTTTCTGTGTATACTGTGTTATTATATAATTAAGTGTTTCTATAAAAGGATCGCGTTAAATGACTACAGGTCTTGATAAATTCCATTCGGTTAGAACGAGGCTTTAAAAAATTGATGAAATCTAAATAGAACGATGCTAAAATAGGAAAATAATATAAAAGTTGAAATTTGTTATAAATCAATCGCTTTTTATTTATAACTAGTATAACCGTACCCGTCATAGATGACGGTATTGAAATTTAAATACTGAATGTCTAAATAATATATAACACATTCTGGAGATTTTTTTGTGAGAAAAACTGAACATGCTTTGAAACAAAAATCGTGGAATATTTTTTAAATTTTGTCTTTAAATATCATGTCGAAATATTTTTTAATATCTTCTAACTTTTTTACGTGGTATCCATTGAAAATTTCCGCAATCATTTTTTTTATAATAATATATAAATGATAGTTTCAGACCGTTGATTGTGTAAAATAATTACTAAGCTGTCCATAGTTGTACTAGTAAGTATAACCGTACCCGTCATGTATGACGGTATTGAAATTGAAATACTGAATGTATAAAGTAGCTAGTACGTCGGAGCTGTGTGTGCATTGCATCATATTTTATTTTATATATCGTCGATGTTCTGAACGAAAACACTAAATCGAAAAAATGACGTAATGAGTTAGTTATACCAAAATGTTCTTTATTTCAAATTCTACCGTATGGAAGAACAAACTTATTTTTATAAATTATACTTTTACTCAAAAACAGTTTTGTACAACCATATAAAATGAAAAAGATATAGCATCTCAAGCATTTGACAAACTTCAAAATAAGTATTATTCAGTAAGTGTCTACTTCCAGAACAACAACGATATACATCGCGAAAGCTTAAGTCATGAGAAAATTTCATACCTACATGTGATATGTGATAATTATAAAACGTCTACAGAACGGTCTGCGATATTATATTTAAGATATGTCTCAATTTTAATTATATCCTAGGCAACAAGTTTGAAATTATTCATAACTCTAAGCAATTATAATAAGACGATGAATGTCGTCTCAAAACGAAAATGTTAATATTAGTTGTACTATGTAAATATTCAGAGATCACTACGAAGGCAAGTAAGCGCAGTAAAATTACATTCATGGAAGGCGTAGTTATTTCAAAAAATAAAAATAATAAAAACCTTAAAGGGCATATAAAATGCTCTCTCATGAAATGCTTTGAGGCTTAAGCGAAGAGGTGGGCATAATAAATGCACATTCGTGAGTTATTACACCCCCATGTCCCTAAGCCAATTTGAGCCAGAATAGTAGATTATGGTAGGCTTAAAACGCTCACTGTTTCGACGAAAAGACTTAATAAAATAAGTTTTCGTATCAAATTAGAGATTATAATTTTTCAGCTAAATTTAGAGAAAGTTTATGCCAAATAAAAAATATTTTTAGATGACAGATGACGAGATACGAACCCCAATCAATATTTTCAAATAATGATTTATAAATAACCATCTAAAATTTTGTGTAGACTTACGAGTTATGAGGCAGTCTACTATCATTTTTTTAATAATTATACTTTCTGAAATAGGGTATAATAAGTTTTATTTATTTATAAAACATTTTCGTTAAACAAGCCCATATTTTTTCAAGGTTAGCAATAGGATACGTTTTATTTTTGAAACCATTTAAAGCGAAACAAAATCCATTCCTAAATATTTCTACCAGGGTAAGACAGAATGCTGTAAACGATACATTAGTCTTTGTGAAGCTATTTACGGTCAACCAAGATATAGAATATTTATAAGAATGAATAAATAACATAATTATTTAACAAACAAATTATTACGTTTTATGTAAACACGTATAAAATCAAGCTAGTGTTTCCTGCATGATATGCTAATGATAAATGAAAAAAAACTAAATTTACGACTCTTTAAACCAAAATCATTCACAATTTTATGCAAGCTATATTTATCACTTCTTAGTGCTTGGTAATAAATAATAATATATGGTAAAATACAAATGCAAGTATGAAGAAGTGACAACAATTAAAAAAACAATATGAAGCTGAGAGAATTTAATACACACATACGGCATAAATACATTTGGCAATATATGTTATGTGTGTAACTCTTTCACCCTTCATTTAATAGTATATTGCCATCATTATTTTCAATGGCAAGTCGTTTTACATTTCCATTGCTAATTTTACATAGCTACGAATGTATTAATGAATGGTTTTGTAGTAAGTACTCATAACAAATTTGTTCATTAACAAATGAGAAAAAATATTGTGTATTCCTCAAGCGATGGCGTACTCGACTAATTTACTTACAGAAAACTCTCTCCTTCGTAAATGTATGAGCGTATTATAGATAATATTTGTTGCTAATTCGATACTTCGTTGTAAACCATTTAAATGAGAGTGAATGAACGCGAGTGCACTGGGTAGGTAGCTCACCATGACATATATTAAGGGTCACAAGACAAGCCAAGCGTGGCACTTGCCAGATTTCATCAATCTTTAAATAATTAAACGTATTATATGTACATAACAATAATAATATGGTATTAGATACTTTACGAAATACTGTGCTTTAAATACTTAACGCATTTGATGATTATTTTATCATCTATTTGGAAATGAAGTTACTATCAACAATTTTGTAAAAATAACTTGTTTTTGTGTTGGGACTATTGGGAGTCACACACTATATAACTATAAACAGTGTAGTAATTATTTTACATAATTAACGGTGTGAAACTATCATTAATATATTATAATGAATTGATTGCGAATATTTTCAATGGTTAAAACGTAAAAAAATTAGATGCCATCAAAAAATATCTCGATAAGACATTCAAAGATAAAATGGAAAAAGAATTTCACGATTTTTGCTTAAATGCAAGCCCAGCGTAACGTTTTGAAAGCGTTATATATAATATCTTATTACGTATATAAATGACTAACAGCTATCAATGTTTAATTATTATTTAAGGTGATATAAAAAAAACCACTTGATATCGCTCTTCAGATGTAAAATTGATTAATTAATAATATATAAAAACTTTACCTCATCTATAATATAATAAAAATAAAAATTGATTAATATATTTCTTCCCTTTTTATATTGCTAATAAGTACGCTGTAAAATTTCAGATATACTTTTACTCCATTTAGATTGTACGTTCTGTATACCTAAATAGATAACAATGATAAATATTTGCAAATGTTTACTATATGATCATAGTGGTATTTAAACTCTATTGAAAAACAGTTTAATAATGTTTTTTTCGACATATAATATTAAAGACAACACAAAGATGGCATACAAATTTATATTTTGTTTTTTTAAATAGGGTCGTTTCGCCAGTGCTCGGCCAGTTAAACGACAGGTGTACTTTCAAAAGGGTTTTTTAGTCAATGAATGATAAATATATATTTTTTTCGCTGTTATTCCATTAAACAGGGATTAATTAATGTAACCAACTAAAAATAAAATAGTCAATATTGTACCAAGCATAAAATAATAGAGGTTTATAAGAAAATGCCAATTGTCCCAGTGGTCTGCCCCCAAAATCCAATGGTCGGCCTTTCGTTTCCCAGTGTTCGGCCATCACTATGAAACTTCGTAATTTACTGATAGTAGACAGAACAATAAAAAACATAATGATGCAAAGTATGAAAATATAAAGTATATTTTGTTAGCGATCTCAATACAACATGAATTCGTCGAAACTTGCGAAGGAAAAATGTGCTTTTTTTTTAAATTGCGTATTGCATCATATAGGTCAGTATAGTGCAAATATACATTGGCAAGTGGCAAGACTACCTACACGAATTAAAAAAAAACTTTTTTTTAAATATATCCACTATTATTTAAGTTTTAAGCTCAAACGGCCGACTACTGTCGAAGGCTGACTATAGGAACAAGCACTACAATTGTATATACAAAAATTTGTTTCAACATATTATTATACACCAATTCAAACCGAACACAATTTGCACACCATACAAAAAAACACAAAGAATAATTTTCTCAAACGTACGCGCCATTTGGCTGTTTACATGGACTTACTTACTTTCTTATACTATTCGAATAGCTTTTTATTCATTTTTCTCCCAAATAATATGTTAATTCAAATAAAGGTCAACAACCTACAAAGTGTTTCATGGTCAAAACCTAAGCTTTACGATTCATAAAACAGTCAGAGAAATAATATTTACAGCAAAGTGTTTCACTTTCAAGTAGGTATTGCTTTTATTAAATACGTACTTGCTCGAAGTACCGTAAAATTTCGTTTCAAACCGTTTTTAGTAACTTCACTCACAAAAAACAACTCAAGGTATTCGTGTTATTTATTTTTACAGTTTGACTTGTATGCCAACATTTTTACGTTGGTAAAAAGGGAATCCATTAAGAGTGCTTGTAGAAAACAATTAAAAATTAGCAATTTGAATAATTTGCAGAATACATTATATTTAATTTAAATGCTCTATAAAAAGAGACAGGCCTGGCGCTTTGTCATTTAATATTTTTATAGCAAGTATAATGCCACTCAAAGAAAGAAAATATTGAGTTGAAGTGTTTTGGATACACAATATTTTACTCCGTCTGATACGTACACAAATAAATCAGAATGTTTTCAGGGATGTCGCTGTATGTACGTTTTTGATTCATTTCTTAGATTTTTTCAAAAACTTTTACGGGTGTGCGCACAACAACTCACCAAAGTTTCATCGAAATCGGATGAGTGGTATAGGAACGCATAAGAGCCAAACAAACAAACATTATATACATATATAGATTTAAGCATAATTGGGTAATATTTGGATGAGATTTATTAGCAATAAATTTGGATACTGTCATATTTCAAAGTAACCTTTTTATTTTATTTATATGCTTAGAAGAGTAACAATTATCTAGTGACAATAGCTTTAGTTGGGCATTTGCTACAGTTGTCTACCTCAGAAAATTGCGCCTGATCTGTTTTCAATCGGTAGGATTTTGGGATCCTGGAAAACTGTCAGATACTTACTGCCCACATGATGTATTCGGTGGATCGACTTAAGGATTTGATATGGGAAAAGGTGAGGTAATTCGTGATTAATACGTCTATTATATGTACATTGATGGTTGTATGATTGTATGAATTCTATGTTAATAAATTTAAATGTCTAATTGAGAGAATTTTGTTAACAGTTCTTTCTTTTTTCAAGGAAGCAAAAAAATAGTTCTTTTTTATTAATCATATTTTACTCTACTTATGTTTTTTTCAACATTTTTAAGCTCGAAAATGCAATTACAGTGAAACCCCGATCTACCGTTCTCACTTAGATCTTTTTCCCGCATGGATCGTTAATTTTTATAGTCCCGCCAAACATCCATAAGAACAATGTTAAATAATTCCGCATTAAGCGTTCCCCGATTTATCGATTTCCTCGATCTATCGTCCAAATATTATGGTCCCGTCACAAATGTGGTCTCAATTGACCGTTTTTGTTGAATATTTCTCATTTCGTTCATAAGCACGTTCTACCTCATAACAACCGATCCGTAAAAAAACAGAGACTGCAAGCGTACAAGCTTCCTAGAATTGTTTATGATCATGTTCATAATGTTTCGTATTGTTGCGTTGACATAGCAAAACAACGATTGTTTCTAGGAAGAGAGAGTGACATTCGCAAAATAATCGAAAAGTGCGGCAAGGAGTCTACTTTTAGTGAGTTTGATGAGATTCTTCACACGTGGTACCAGCAGGTGCGAGCTGAAAACATACTTATTGATGAATCTATTATTAAAGAAAAAGCTTTGCAAATAACCAAAAAAAAAGGATCACAAACTTCTCAGCATCGAACGGATGAATCAATTCGTTCAAAGGTCGGTATGGTCTTGTTTGTAAAAAAAAAATTTTTTTATTTGAAGCTTTCATCGTTTCCCGCAAGTATCGTTTATATTTTAGGGTTTTTAAAAACGTAGAATCGAAGCTTCACTGAATAACAGATTTTTCTTTTATTTTCAAAGTCATAATATCAATTTTAACCGCGATTAACGTGAATCTAATTGAACGTTATTCTTAATTTGATAAACATGCTAAACTGTAATTAAGACCGATTAACCGACTTATACTATCATCCCAATTAACCATTGTCTATGTTCAAACGTTATCACAAAATTTTAAGGAAATAATGACCCTGTGTACTTGACAATATAAGACACAAGATTAAAGTTCTTTTTTTTAAGTCTTAAAACCGAAGTTGGCCGTGGTTTGTTTTGTTTAAAATTTTGCATTTATTTAAGTGCGGTAAACTTTATATTTCACAGCGTGTTACAACAATTCAAATATACGCTTATTTTTCGTTTTCAATATTGCCTTTGCTATGGTTCGAATTTTGAATAGGTACAATAATATTGTAGCGAAGTGCTGCAAATATGTAAATAGTATATAATATATAAAGCGAGGGAGAACTGGTAGCAACGACCATCCTCAACCGAGAGTGAACCTTACATTTTCTCGCTCCGAGAGCTTTCCCCTTTCCGGTTAACGTTCGGTTACTTTAATCGGTTACATCGCAAGGATATTGGATATGTTTTGTTTTGTTAACTTTTGCTGCTGGCATAAATAATATTGTTAGTAAAATGATACTATTGTTGAAATATTTATATTTTAACTTACAAAAAAATAACTGTATACTTTGAATTGCCGAGAGAAATTGTAATTTACGAGATGAGATTTTTACTTTTACCCAATACGATAAAAGAAAATTGATTAACGTATATACTATTTAAATTATTTATATGAAATATTTCATTTTTTGCTGAGATATCTAGTGCTTCGCTTAAATATTAATATATTTAATTGATAATTTTGGATTTTAAAATATGTTAATAGGTTTTATGCGCTATGAAAGCAAAAATTTCTTGAGGTATACGTAGTATATATACCTGTCACATCAAGAATAAGAGTTTCTATACGATTCAAGGATCATATATAATAGATATTATAATCGTTACTTTAAAAAAATTAAACTTGTCTACTATTTTATAATCATATAATATCTGATTTAATTTTAATAAACTATAACTCGTTCCCCGAATTTTCACATTTTCTTATATATCGTCGCTTTCACGCAAAACCACTTATCAGAAAAAAATGTGAAATTATGTTTTGAATGCCATTGTATAAAAAACAATATTCTACATCACCTGACAAAGACATGTAGGAATTCTAGAATTTTTAAAGTGATGGTTACATAAATTATCACTCCTCTTCCCTTGTTTCATGGAAACTTGCAATAAAAATATTCATTATTAACAAAAAATATAACATCTTTGCATCTTTAAGCTATATGATGTTTTTTGCTTCCCCTGAACAATGGCCAATATATAAGTGGTTTTGCCGTGTAAGTGACGATATTACACTTTAAATGAATATGTATTTTATACTTTCACTTTTCATAGAACTACCTAAAGTTAATAATTATATATCTGACAATGTCATAATTCCAAAATAGCTATCAATTATATTTACCAGTGTTTAAATAATCAATTTATTCATCATTACAGGAATCAAATTAATCACTATAATTAAATATTTTGAAACTTACTATTTATATACATTAAAATTGAATTTCTACGATAAAAAAATGTATTATAAAAGGCCCCCTTTATTATTATAATATATAGAGTAATATTTTTTTAAATACGACAACTTAATTTAAAAAAAAACAATGGCAAAAAAACTCCAGCTATTTATTCATAATAAAAGCTTCAATGAATATTCATGACATCACTTAATTAACTGTCCACCCTCTTTGATACTTGATCCATTGTTCCCGCTATGATTGCGTATCACGTCCTGAAAATTTTCCTCTTTATTGACTTCGTTTATATGCATATGCCCGGAATAAAGCTACTACTAGCTTTGTGCTCTTTTAAAAGACAGTTTACATTAATTTTAAATGCAGGTATCGTCTTGTCTAGAAAGAAACTTTCAAAGCTTCTCGATAGTCAAACGAGCTTTTTATACTTCACAGTTTTCTTTTACGAGTTCACATGGTTTTGTCTCGATTGTTATGTGATATAATGCTATCGTAAATGTTTTTTATTAAACTAGTGAAAAGACAGTACTGTTTTTATCGAGAAATTTTAAAGGCAAGTTTAATATTCTTTAAGATTTAATACACGAATGAACTAAAAATAATAATTTACATGGAAAATGATTATAGAAATATCTTTTGACTTGATATTCTAAAACTTCAAAACTGTTTTAAAAATTGATTTGGTTTGGTAATTAATATTATTCTGCATGAATTCGTAATAAAAATAATCTATAATCGTGTGCTCGAATGCCTGAAGATGCCGAAAAGCGAAACCCGGGTCGTTAGTGACAAAATACATGGAAGTGTACAAAATCTCAATAATATTGAAATTCCATCAAGCACCCTCAGTCGATGTCTTAAATTATATCAATATTGCCAGTACAGCAAGATTGACTGAACTCTACAGTAAATTAGTGTTAAAATAAGCGTTAGACACTGTTTACTGTCTCTCAGTTCGAGTCCATTCGTGTGCTCGAATGCCTGAAGATGCCGAAAGGCGAAACCCGGGTCGTTAGTGACAAAATACATGGAAGTGTACAAAATCTCAATAATATTGAAATTCCATCAAGCACCCTCAGTCGATGTCTTAAATTATAATCTATAATGGTTAATAAGTGCATTTTACATATCACACATCTGATGCTAGAACTCCATAAGTGTAAGTGAACTTGATAATCTCATGGTTTCATAATTACTGTAAGTGGCTATAAAACGGAAACTATAAGAATTATTCTTTTTTAATTAACGCACCAGGTGTGGCAACTCATTATGTATATTCCGGTACATAAATCACAGTTTTAATTTTTTATCACTTGTGACGTTGCTGCACGGGATGAGCGATACATTTTTAGGTTTACATTTTGATTATTTGATTACTGTACGACAGTACAGCAGAGTAAGAAAAAGGCAGATAATAGAAAAAACGAATATTTTCATTAACGTAACCAAAACTATGATTTAAACAAAGTATTTTTTGAAATATGTTGATTATTATAATATATTTTCAAAATATTCAAGGCGAGTTTGAAAAAAAATGTTTTTTTTTTCATTGTCAATGATGTAAAAATTTCCGTTAGCAACAATGAAAAACAAAAAATTCCTACATACAGCATACATTTAAAAATGTGATGTTGCAGAATGTTAGTTTTTACAAATACAACTTAAAACTTTAACGAGTATCAAGTATCTATAACAATTATATTACTAACATTCTTGGCAAAAAGTCATGTACATATTGTGTCACTACAAATATCACAATATTTCATAATTTAATTAAATTCCATAAACTTTTTTACTCAGTTGAAAAATGTAGGTAAATACAATATACAATCCGTTTTTGGTCATTGATTAGACTGTAAGCAAAGGATTTTACTTTTTCAGTCTGTCACATACAGTCGGCAGAACATAAATCAACGTACACCCTAATATTTTTTCGTCGACCCACACACTCATTTGATTTCCGCTGTAGAAATTGTTTGTATGAGGCTTGTTTTTATCTCAAAACAAGCCAAATGTCACAGCCGACCTTCTAATATTCCGAACAATGAATCAAAAAGTTTTTCTAATTTTTCATTTATTTGGTTTCCCGAAGTAGATGTGAATAATGCGAATTATGCTTAAATGTATAATATCAACATAGAGGTATGGCAGATACAGCAGCTTTTTATGATAACCAAATGACACGCCCTGCCATTTTTGCAAACATTTATTTGTTTCTTGGAAGGTTGGAATGATCCAGAACGGCATTCGAACACTTTTAATATCGCAATTTTTAGAATTATTTCTAAATAGCGTTACCTAGCCTGACCGAGTCAGGGTCATTAAAGAGAAAGTGACCGGTATCCAACCGACTAATTGCATCGTGTTCCTGACAACAGTGGTAACTATTGACAAAAAGGGAGGGGCCTGGAATTTTGAATTTTTATTTTTTTAATTTTGCAGCAGTCTGTTTTCTGAGGTCTCGGCCGATGGTTGACCTGGTCGAGGCCTCCACCGCATCGCATTCATTATTAATTGTTTTGAAATTGGATTTAATTTAAATTTAAAATCGTTTGTTGTGTCAGTTGTATATAACTTAAAGGTAAATTCATGTGTTAAGTAAACGTAAATGTAGACGCAATTGTATATTGTACTGGTAATTTTTGTGTATTAAGCCATTGCATTTTTAATAAATAAGAGATATACGGACTGGAGCGGTGTTCTGATTGAGATCCTATACATCCTGGATGGCGATAGCCAAGCATTCGCTCCTCTTCGACCGGGCATTCTCAAATAATTACAGTAATTGTCCGATATTATTCCTAACAGGATCTTGAGATATGACTTAATATAAATCACTGCCAATGACTAAGCACAGTAACCCGCAAAAGCATGCTTATAGCTATGTAAGTCTATCTGTGTGCCTTTTTAACTTTACTGCATAATCAAAATCAAATTAGAAACCGTGCTAGGAGATCACTCTCAGGTGACTGAAGGTAGATTCGAGTAATGAAATCCTGATCACCGTAAGAGCATCATCTGTTTTATTTGCATCCACGTTTCATTGAACATGCCACTCTAGACAATTTCAAAGTCCTTAGCAGAGTAATCACACTGATTTCTAGTATCAATTTGACTTAAATTTGAAGCTGAACTTGGCTGGGATAATCTGATAAGAATTGAGCGATACTCTTTCTTTATTACCCTTCCACAGTCTATGCAATATTTATATTTCTTCTTCATAATCCCACAATCACGTTTGCATGATAGCGGACTGTAAACAATCGAAATATCATTATAATGTAATAACTTTAGGTGACAGTGATAAGCTACTTCTATTTTTCTCAAAATTCAGTTTCACCAATTCGAATCCTTGAGAAACCTTGAGTTCGAAATGCATTCAATACGCTGACCGCTATGGTTTTGTGGTAAGAGCTTTATCCTAACGATCAAATCGGTCTAGGTTCAAGTCTCGGCAAGGTTCAAATGGTTTTGTGTTTAAGAATCTCGATTCTTAATCAGATGTTTAATTTTTTAGCGTTGTTTATTTATCGTTATATTTAGTTAACAACTTTTAACACAAAATTAAAAGAAATCTTATCGTATTTTCTGCGCAGCTGTGAATCCGAAACTAAATTAATTAATAACTCTCGCCAACTGTGGAAGTCATTCCCAGAGATGAACTCAGTTTCATTGACGAAGCTTTGACAAAAACTCTTAATAAAGTCCGTCGTAGTTTGCAACGCTTTGCAGGCATGGCTTCATATTGTATCACATAAATAGTGTTACAGTGCAACTTCAACGAATTGAGAATAGAGGATGTACAATAAAATATTTACGGACATGAACTTTCTTTCTTTTAAGATGTAAGTGTTAAGTTAATGAACAACATATCATTTTACTTGATTATAATGTGTTAGGATACTTTTTTTACACTTAATTTATGGTAAGGCATATTTGAGCCCATATGCGAAGAAAACAGCGTTAGTCTTTATTTGGTTTTTTTTGTCAACACATTTATACATTAATACAAGATTTTTAGATCAATAAACCGTGTTTTCAATAAAATTATTGAAACCATCTTCATTCATCAAAGATAAATATTTTCGATACAGGGTATTTCCACAACAACCAACCGCTATTATCTCTGATCAATGTTTTTAAGACAACACTGTTTTTCCGCATATGGGCTCAAATTGAATATTAATTGTATGCTTACTCATCATGTTTTAAAAGTTTACAGCAGCAGGTATTTGAAAAATTAACACTTTTTATTAAAACATTAAAAAGTTAAAAACTATTGAATACAAATTCATAAGTTAACACAAAAATCACTGTATGTAATCGACAGTTAAAATACGTTCCCCAAAACATTTTTGGCAACAGTAAAATATCGATTTGCTTAGTTTGTATGGTGCAAATTAATTCAATATTTTGTAAGATACACTCAGGCCTCGCATAAAACGAGTTTGATATTTGAATTGTGACATATTTTTGTACAACACGCTTTATATAGCACGGTTTCATTTTTTTATAGAAAATGATCGTATGTGTATGAAAGAAGTTTGAAGTTCATGATGGAATTACAACAAATATTGACGCCTTATCACGAAATACGCGAAGATGTATACACTAAAAGTAAACTTACAGAATTACCAAACTTACTATCACTTATTACAGAATTTTTAAACGCTTTTTTCGCACATATAGAATTGTAAGTGATAGCGAACATAAATGAATGAATGATTAATATGTTATTAAGTTATTTTCAATCAAAACGTAAATGTATCTTTTTTTTGATTGTTTATTAAAAACATTAAAGGATAATAACGTGTACTCTAATTTTGTATGAACATCAAACCTCGTAAAACACGGATTTCTATTACACGTCGTTTTTGTGTAACCATGTGACCGTGTTATATGAGACATAAGTGTATCTTATAATATATGATTATTATTTTCGTTTTATCATAAGCGATCACGCTATCGTGAAATAATGTTTTATATATTATAATTATAACAACAAAAAATTCAAATTATTTTCTGCTAACTTTCATAAATACCTTTAAATTGCTAACAATAAATAATAACTTTTCACTCGCTAATTATTAATTAACTTCCAGGCATCAGAACTTTGCACTCAATTAATGCTATTTAAAGGTAATAAATTACGCCCATTAAAAGCAGTGAAATAAATCATAAATTGAAAATAATGAGAGTTCATTGTTTTGTAGATTGCAAAAAGCCATCACAACTTCCCACATAAAAAACTTGAACGAAAAACCTCCTTTCACTCTATACTTAATTATTGCAAAGCTGCTTTATGAAGTTTCTACGTAAAGTCGTAAAGTCGCCAACTCTTCTCGGGTCCAAAGAACAATCACAAGGGACGATGTCCCGTAGCAGTCCAACAATAAGGACATTGAATCCTGTACGACACAAAAGAACAACTACCTGGAAATGAATTCATTTCTATTGATAATTAATTTTGCTTATTTTGATATGATGAACATATGTGTAAACAGTTAATTTAGGAGATTTTTTAATGAATTTTACAATACAAATCTAATACAAATACATAGCCAATACAAAATATATTATAAACTCACTTGAATTATTTTAGGGTTTTTATACACCACTCGAGATAAACTATATTATTTTATTACACTTAACTATTATAATAAAGTATATTATACTAAACTATTTGTACAAAACTGTAAGTATTTACCCTTTTCCACTCTGCTTCCACACTACACAAATAAACAAAAACTATTAGATATTCCTAACCTTACGTAAATACCAACATATTTCAATTATTTATTGACCATTTTTGTTTCTTTTTACTTCATTACTGACCATTTGACCAACAAAGCCAGTTAGTTATAATAATGTTTGTTTATACATTCATTCTCAGATTAGGTACTTATGTCATTGCTGTACATAAGAAGTTTAAAATAAACTATATTAAGACTTTCAATGTGTTACTGTCAATTCTTGGTGGAAAGGTATTATATTTTAAGAATAAAACATTTGTTTTTTGTACTATTTCCACATTTTTAATAATGATCAGGACGGTTTTTGCGTTACTGGATTTTTAAAAAACTGTATATTAACTGAATTGAATCTTAATTTAGTTTTTTATATATTCTACGATATTTTTTTAGCGATGTTAACAAACAGTTTAAATATGTACAATTGAAGCCCATCGCTTTAAAATACAACAACTTTATTTATTTATGTATTTGTAGATACGGTTTAGTGTACGGGCTTGATTTAAATAAAATTATATAATTCAGTTGTTGATATCAAGTACTAACTTACAATTGTTTTTTGCTTTACCTTTTTCGTTAGATTGTCATTCTATATTTACTACACTGGCCTATATTTACATAGATACTCTATCGAGAGTCCATATGATATTTGATTGGTTATCAATTTGAGATAATCCGTGTTCTCAAATTCTTGGAAATGTCGAAAACAACCTGAACATTAAATTTAAAATATATTTACATTTTACTAAAAGTTTTTTAGTTGTATAGGGGAAAATATAGAAATGCTTTTAGTTCTCCAAGTGTAGTAAAATATTGTTGACAGCTATTTTACTATCGTTTTTTTAAAATACAATGCGATGTTTTACTTAATATTATTACCAATTCAACATATTATCATACTTTTTATAATGAACACTGCGAACGGAAATCGTTGTACGAAATAAAATGTACTAAATTTATTATTCCCTTTTTAAATTTTTTCTGTTTTTTACAACATTAACAACAGTGTAATAAACCGTTTTGAAGTTGACATAAAAGCAATTTTTATTAATAATTCCGCTTTCAAAGCCTTGTAGAAACATTAAAAATGTAATAACTGTAAGGTGTAGCGTCCGACAGTCTAATAAAAAAATCTGATGTTGCCTGTAATATCTTCAAAGAAGCGTTATTAAATTGAAAAAAGTCTCGAATAAAATAAACATGCTTACAAAAACTGTAAATGAAATTGATAAGGCTATGTAATTTTAATTATAACAATGTTTTAGGAAACAAATACTATTGTTCAAAAAAATCACATCCTTACATTACATTAATAATTTGTGATGTTTTAAGGTTTTATCATCGTATAAGGCAACAGCTGTAGCCCAGAAGTAAGGGTTCCATGTAGCTTTCGAAAGATTTTAGATGCAATTTCTATCATGTCAAGGATTTAACTGACAATTCTTGGTGGAAACGAATTATATTTTAAAAACACCATTTGTTTTGTACTATCAGTTGATGATACTTGGGATGAGCTAAGTTGGTCCTGATCATTATAAAAATGTGGCAGTTGTTATATGTGTTTTCTTCTTGAATTTACCTCGACTGGATATATAAAGTATCCTTAAATTTATCTATGAATTTCTCAACACTAATAATAACATATATAAATGAACATAATTATTACTCTCCTCTAAAGAGAAAATTATCATTTGAAAGATTATCTTTTATTAACAGTAACGAATGAACCATTTATAAAACCAAATAAAAATAAGCTGCCACACCCTTTCTTACATAATTAAAAAATAGGTCAATTGATTGAATTAATATTAACTTTGAGAAATTCCACTATATTAAGGTATAAAAGAGCAAGAATTTTCAAATATTTTTGGCAGCTCTTTCAGGATTACGCAAAAATTATTCAAATTTTTGTTAGTTTTGGTACATATTTCTTTATTAAATTGAAAAAAAATCCTTAATAAGACTTCAACCATTTTTGCTTGCTAAAAATTGAGAAATAGTTTAATACAGCAAAACCTATTTTCACGTTATCGGATTGGGTGCAAAATTCTCACTGTCAGATATATTTAGATCAATCCATGATAATTATTATAGTATAAATGGCTGACTTCGAAATACCATAAATCGGCAAATATTTAATAACAGCCTTACGTTATCTTAATTAAAATTATCTGCAGTGCTTTAAAAGATTCAATCATGGACTTCATGAATAAATACAGAATTATTCTTAATACATTATGAAACAAATCTGTTATATTGTTTTCATTTGTTTATCAGATTTAATATAACGTTAAACAAGCACACGTATGTAATAATTAACAATGCTCTCAAATTTGTAACATCAGCGAACCACGGGAGTGTCATTTCTGTATAATTTACTAATCTAACTTCCGAACATAACCGCTATAACATCCACATGTTATTCGGGCTTATTTCTCACCACGTACATAGTGGACGCTCGGTTAGGTGCCAGTGGGCGGCTCTCCCTCTGACGTCACTCAGCTACCCCCGCCGACCGAGGAAACCTGCTACAGTGAACGCACCTCTCTGACCCCGAGATCGACGCTTTCCGGTTCACGTCGTGTGTACAGCAATCACAATGAGAACTGACCCCCAATCGTGGACAAGCGTTTTTCTGGCTGTCTGTTTTTATCATTTTCGCAGATTAAGTATATCGCGCGTAAAGTTGTAGTCCAAAGAAAGAAATAGCACTACACATTCTGCCTGCAACGTTATAAAACTATTTATTAAGACCGTACGTAGCATTCAGGCAACCCCATATTCACTTCCTTTCATATTGTATGTGAAATGTGTTCAAAGAACATGAGGACGTGAACTCAAGCACAAATGAAAGACGACTTGAAGACAGTGCAGACTATTTATTTTTACTATTTTTTGATTTATCAATATATGTATTAAGTATACCTTTGAATTTTTCACCTGCGATAAGCAGTGACGTAAGATTGGACATATAGTTGATGCCATCAAAGGGTACTGTATTTTTTCATTATAGTCACAAATCATCATAATTCTTATTGAGTGCGATGCTTAATTTTTAAGTGGCCAACTTCTCGTGGTGAGCCTAGTCTTTTAACTTATACAAACAATAATACAAGTATCACAAAAAAAACAAAAGATATGAATTTTTTTGATCGTGTTTGATCTTATAGTGAAGCTATAATATACTTTCAATTTGTTCTACAATAGTCTTTTAACTTTGTGAACAGATTAAAAAAATACAAAGTGACGATATGAGTACATACTTAATTTCCAAGCATGATATAATGTCTTACATTTGTATCCTTCAGTATGAATTTTACTCTTCTCCCTGTAATTATTTTTAACGTTAGAATAATATAATCATATACAGTAAACGTTTTTCAATATAATTAATATTTTGCGGCTTATTATTATATTAACAATAAACAGAGTGAAAGAGTCAGAGGTAAAGACTGCAATCACGACTTTTTAAGATGAGTGACGTCAACATATTCTACACAAATAAAAATATGTAACATTTATTAGGATGTTTTCTAACATTTTTTGCAAACTAGTGTAAATTGAGCTAACTGAGTTATATTACACAACCTAATATATTTATTTAGAAACTAATGACTTCAAGTTATTGTGTATAACATTATATATACACTAGTTTTTATGCCGTTTCGATTAATGGTTTAATTATGTCCATTCAATTTTAAACATAAATCTCTGACATTCGTGAACAAAGAGCTTTGTTTCTAAATAAAAAGATAATAACATCAATGCACAAATAATCACTTTGTCAGTATTCCTATCGTCAGTACACATAATATTATGTTTAACAGTAATATTTACTGATATAATGACGTTTTCAAAATTGCTTTAATTATTTTTTATTAAAATAGTATTGCTTACTTTTAAAGTGTTAACTGTCCATTCTTTGTAGAAAGGAATTATATTGTAAAAATAAAACTTATTTTTTTTTGGTACTACTTCCACGTTTTTATATTCATTGGGACCGGGTTTTACTCATCGCAAGCACTTTCAACAAGGTATATCAAACAATTGGTCGAAGAACTATGATAAGAATTCACAAAATCAAAAAAAATATTTATAAATAAAGTTAAATAGTCTACAACTAAAACGTTCGATCGTCTTACAAACGAATAACTACTCATCTAAAATCACATTTTAAACAACATTAAATGTCAGTTATTTGAGAAAAATACAATGAGCTTATAATAATTAACAGAAATAGCAAATGTAAAATTTTACAATAATTCATGACAATTAATGAAATAGGTTGATTATTTTATAGATAGCCTTCACCTGTATTGTTACTATTAAAATATAATTATTAGTAAAAACTGAATTAATACATATTTATCAATAATTATTCACAACAAATACATTTTATTTTTGTATCAGGGAAAATTTGCACTGGACAAATTTAATATTTAAAAAGTCATCAGAGTTTTGCAAGCTTTACTTATGAAATTATTTGCAAAATCGAAAGTATGTTTCAATATTTTTATACGAAAATACATTGTTTTATAGATGCGTTTACAAAAATTTAAAATTTTACTTCAAATTTGCGTATAATCTCGTATTGATTCACACAACAAAAAATCATAAACCTTCCTCGATTAAATGATTTATTAAAAGTTTAACTAGAAAATAGTTGATTTATTCTTGGGAACTAGTACTTATTTAAACATCAAAAAATCATCTATTCTTAAATTATTATGGTAGCTCATTAAATTATGCCTGTTTGTTACGTATTAAATCACTTTTCATGTGTTAACTTTCAATTGTTTTCTTTACATTGACGTTATACCAAAATAACTAATACTAAAAAAAATCTTTTTAGAAATGAATACGTCGAAATCTTTAGTCTATTCCGTTTTACTCCTTCCGGTGTTGTTGCAGTAGTAACTCCATGAATAAATCAATTATTATTCAATAGCCCAACGAAGCTCGCTACCCGCTTTGAAAATGAGTTCTAAGAAATTCCATGAATATTATATCTTGAATATTTCTTAAAATACGCGTATATATTAGGTCAGTATGTTTAAAAATGTTCTAGTATTTTTGGTCAATCAATCAGGGGTATGACGTAACAGATGAGTACCTATCTATACAGATTATTGGTTTTCCAATCACTGCTTTTGAAAAAGTGGAAGATAAGTTTGAAACAGTCCCACCCAGTCGACGGTTTTTGAACCATACTTCTTCTTTGCGCCTTAAAATGTTACCGAATATTATCACTCATTTCAAACACGATTATCATACAGTCTGTAGAGCTCAGTACTACATTAACTGCATCACTAGTTACTGTATCTAGTGCTTAACATATTATTTATTTAAGAATCCTATTTTTGTGATATTGCTGCTGACTTTATGTGAACAAATTTCAATTGTATTTCACCATGTGGAAGACAAGGTATTATCGACTTCTCTATAAATTTAACATTACATCCAAAGTGGATTCTCACTATGCACATGCTGAATATCATCTTAAAGTTAACGACTGGACAAGTGACAATACTTTTTGACACTTTAATCTTAAGAGTAAAAGCATGAAATGAAGGTTTTTTAAATTTAGTTTGTGTTTTATCTATCCAATGCGTTTTACAAGGCTACTACATACACTTAAATTATCGTTGATAGTACAAAATAGTTGAACATTGTAGTAAATAACTGTTATTAGATTAATTGATATTAGCATATTCCGTATTCAATAAAAAAAAACCGTCAACAAACGTTGACATATTTATATAGAGTGATACGATACGGTTAAAAATGTATTAGTTTGTATCTTACTTATCATTTGATTAAAAAATTTCACTGGTATACTTTTACTTTAAATTATAAAATGTGACCTTACGTATAATCGCATAACCTTGAATCATAAAGGTTACTTCTAAGTCAATCCTGTCTGCGTTTTAAATGTATATTGCCACATCCTACTGAGGTGCATTGAATCTGTTATCCTTCATCACAGGTTAATATCTCATATGCGAAGAAGGATGTCGACCTAAGGGGTAAGTATTAGCGGTCGTCGACCACATCCGGGCTAATAATCCACCCATCAGCACTGGCATGAAATACCCACCCCTTCTACATCACGGCTACAGATATCTAGTACATATATCTACCTATTTCCTAACAAAAGTAATCGCTCACTCTATTTGTACGAATATGGCAATATCATACAATAAATGTTTAAAAAACTAATAATGAAATCTGAAAAATTAAATATAATCTTATTAACAACGATACCATACAAGAGTAATATCAATCACTAAAGTAATTTTAATTGACAATTATTGTTTTAAAAGCATTATAATATTTATTATATAAGATAATTTATAAAACTAATTTTTAAGTATACTTTAAAAACAGAAAAATAATGTGTGTTTATCATAATTCGACGGTGTAATTGGTGTAATCCTCAAAATAAAAATTGTTCAGGAGAGAGTAAAAAGTGCTGTTTATCGTAAACATTATATGGTTAGTTGCATTATGAATCTTTGAAATGCACTCCTGTAAATTCTCATGTTTGCAGATATGGCATTATATATAGAGAGTGTCGATATAATCTAAATCTAAAACCAATATAAAATTATGTTTTCTTTCTCAAAAGTGGTCAATCTATTTTTCTAATTTACATCATTTGGCCGAGACCTGCTCTGCGTCTTTAAAATGAGATCCAATCATTAACTCATTTTCGTATTTTTTTTAGGGTTACATCAATAGGCCAAGACGCCATCGATATATTATAGTTTGGATAGCAATGTCTGTTATGATTGCATTTTCTATCCTACCAAATCCTGAAAACTGTTCAAAGTTAGAATGATAAACCATCAATTCACAAGTATGTCCACACATTTTAAGAATGGAAACGTTGGGTGACGGAGTATAGTCAGTTTTCATTTAATAAATTATATTTAAATAGTCCAATTAAGAAGCTATAATATTCTCCATCCTGAGAGTGGAGATGGTTGATGAGATATTGTATTTGGTTTTATTAAATTAACCGTTAGCATTATTAGAATATTCTTCAATTACTTAATGAAAGAACTATAAAGCAATATACACTCTAGGTAAAAACTTTTTAGATAATTTGCACCTATAAAATAAAGTTATCGTGAAAGGAATCCAGGAACGAGTTTTAAAGAAAGTTAGCGAGATAATATGATCGCATCAATAGAGGGGGCAAGGTTGGGTAACGTTATCTTAACACTGTCCGATAGCTAGTTAGAACTTTTCAATATGCAAGAAGAGGTTTTTAAAACTTACCTTTATCAGTAAAGGGTATACTTTGTTTTAAAAATTGCACTCAAATGAAATTAGTAGTTTTGTATGACATTTCTCAGGATATTCAGTTTATAAAAACGATGTTGCAGTCATGTATTCTTAGTTTAACAAAGCTATATGTTTTAAATTACAATAATTCTTATAATAAACTATATTATGTATTACGTGTATTTCACCGTTGTCTGTATTTCAACGATTTGACAATATCTTGAAGGTAGAATCCCCAACAACGGAAATCTCAAATGACTCGCATACCATAAACAAACATCCCTAAGAATAAGATCTGCAGATCGTTAAAAAGCTATCCCAGCTATAGACAATAAACAGGAATATCAAATTGCAGAGAAAAATCTAAGAAGATCGGCCAGTCACTTTTAAATCGTAAGTATCTTTACCATCGCGCGAAAGACTTCCGTAAATAAATATGAGCAATTAGGTAATAAAAATAAAATATATTTTTTACCAGGGTACGTAATTTGTCATAAAATTACAAAAGTATTTTCAACCATGTTTTTCTTATGAATTAATGAGGACTTTTTAATTATGTTTGACACGAAAGTTCATTCAAAAAAAAAGGAAATTGTCAAAATTCATGTTTTGTACTTTTTTAACAGATGTCTGGCGTTAGTTAATGTAAAATTGGAGCATATGGATTCATAATGAAGGTATCTCAACTGAAGTTCTCTATGAGAACGGCTTGTAACTCAGTTGCTCAACCTCTCTTTTTTCGAAGAGAATAGTAATAGAAGGATAGAGCTAGGACAGGACTAGTGGTTAGCTAATCGCATTCGCTACGCCCTGTGACGATAGGATGGGTGGGAGGGAGTTTTTTAGACATCACAAACACTCAGACTACGAACAGAAATCCATAAATCGATTGAAATATCAATCTATGAAAACCGTCCGCACCGGGAATTGAACCCGAGACATCCGTAACCATAGCCAACGATGCTACCAACTGCGACACGGACGCCGACAAGTTAACTTATCCTTTTCTTAAAAATCCATATTTCCGGATCGGAATGGTGAGGTGACAAACTATTACGTTTTTCCAAAATCGATTGAAAGTGCAATGATTAAATTTTTCAATTAATATTTACTCCCGTAAATTTCCAACCAAAGAACGAAGACTTTCATTCAACACTTATCTAGAGGATTGGGATTGATTTTAACTTTAAAATTGACTGCAATAGAATGGTTGATGTTGCAGTACGAAGCTTTTAAAATCCTTTTAGTCATCTAATAACAAAAACATAGTTTAACAGCTACAATGGAAATGAGAAGAAGTTGAGCTGTCACTGGACTCCAAGTAAAATGGCTTATCTGTCGCTTTCCGGCATGACATTGTTATAAATGAATGTCGGGACTCGTGACTGACTGGAGACATGTTTTATTACATGAACAACATTTCATGCTAGACAAACATGAAAAGTTTTCCCTCTTTATCGTTAATTTTTATTTATTACAGTAGCACATCTAACATGACAACAAATATATAAAATTAGGAGAGACTTATTGCTGTTTAAAATTTAATGAAATAACTTTTTCATTGAGCATTTTGAGTATTAAGCAGGCCTCTACCTCTCGTAGGTTATACATCGTATAGCTTTGCACTCCAGTTCTTGGAATTAAGATCACGGGATTCATACACAGCTCTAAGATCCATACTGATACATACACGGGGTCCATACTTACTAATACACTAACACTCTCTGTGTATTATACAGAAAGCGTGTAGTAATCAGTGTAGTAAAAAGTGCAAAATTATACTGCATATAAATATTCTTACTCTTACATTCTATATTTTACTATCATCTAGTTTCGATGTTAAAAGAAAATCGCGCATCTTATTCAGTGTCATAGCACCAATCTAGCACCAATATATTTTGTTTTGTACATGTCCAATATGTGTTATTAATGCACGAATACAGTCGCAAAATGAACAAGTTGCATGATTTAAGTGATAAGATTATTGAAAGCAAAATTTTCTCTCTCACAACGTAAATTAAATTACTTTTAAGATGAATACGTCAATTATTGATAGAAAGGCATTATATTTGAAATATAAATCATAATTTTTTCGTACTATTTTCACATGTTTATGACGATCAGGACCGGCTTCATTCATCGCGAGCATTATCATTAGTTTATTTCTTATTTTTTAAATATTTAACGTTAACTATCTGCAAAACTTGCATTTGAAAACAGATTTTATCTAACAACATTATTTTAAGTGTTATACGTGAGCTTTTTGTTTTTAGTTTAGTATTGTGGTAAATACAGCAATTAAAAAAAATGCTTATTCTTGCTTTTTAATAATTATAAAGATTTGTACCCTAAAAACCTCTCAATATTCTGATATACTTTTTGCATCAAAGCTTTCGATAGCGAGCAAAAGGCCAATAGAGCTTTCACAGCAAACGGCACGGGTCGACGCAGGTCGTCATGGAGGCAACGCGTACATTGACTTTCTTCCCAAGCTGCAATTTCGTATAACAACACGCTGGCAAGAGTGCATTTTTTATTTCTACTTTGTATTAAGCGAGTACATGGGAAAGCTTACTATCAAATTACAACGACTGTTTGTTTTTGAATCAGAGATACGCGCGTGAAGGAAATTTCTTCGCCATATTTATTTAATGCAACAAACGAGATGGAGTAGAAGCTTCAATTTAACATTCATTAAAATATTTTTTCACAAACCACGGAGGTAGTATTCTCAGTTGTCATTTGGGGTGATTAAATAAAATATGGGGATGGTATAAGATGTATTTGTTACGAAACTGTGTGTAAAAATGTATTGAAAATTCCAAATGCCTCTTTGATTTCTTCTTTCTTATAATGGATCAAGACTTTTCAAAAAGAATTTCTCGATGAAAATTTGAACCTACAGATAGCTATGACTATTGGTTTTAACTCCGAGAAGTGAAAATTTCTTTCTGCACTTGCTACATCCACTCCAGTATCACACAAACGGTACCCATTTTCTATTTACAAAATGAAATATCAGTTGCTATTAATGTAAAAATAATGTTAGATTAAAAAGGATATTAGGTTACTTTTATTTACTTATACGACGACAACAAACTGTAAATAACATCCAAACAAACGAATGTTATTTTTTTTAACCATAACCGCCCTTTATGTGAAACATGTGGACACCTAATGGAGTTCATCTTAATACAATTTTATTTTATCTGCAAGAACAGTTTGATATGTAGTCAATCAACCTCTTTTTTAACGTGAATAGGGTTAGAAGTAAGTTAATTGCTCTTGATATATCCCGTCTTATTTTGGGATCGGTTGAAAGGAGGGGAATTCAGACATCGCATGCTTTCTTGCATTCGAACACAAATCCATTAATCGATTGAAAAATCAATTTATGAAAATTTTGCAACCAAAGAAATCGATGTTCACCAATCGGCTACAATATAAATGCTTTATTGCTAACAAATAGATGAAAATATAGTTGGTGAAATATTCCCATTTCGATCAATATTGCCAAAAAGTGAAATGAAAAGGAAACTATAAGTGGATGAAAAATATATAATTTAAAAATATATAGTATTAATTCTTTCGTTGACGAACTGTGAGAATTCACAATATGGAAGCCGGCAATTGCCTCACGGTCCAGCTATCTCTGCGAAAGAAAAGGAATGGCAGCAATTTGTCATTTGCGAAGCAATAAACCTCGCTTCCTTTTTTAGATGATACCTACGTTCTGAAGGACACACAAATATCAAGACACATTTTTTACATTGGAGACTTGACACTCGTATCTATTGTATTCATTGATTTGATCATCACAAAGGAATAATAATAAAAAAATACATTAATTTTATTTTAATTTGAAATTAAGTTAATATTATTATAAAAAATGTTTTATATTTGGAGAAGATTATCAAAATTTGTTGCTTATGTTCCTTTTTACATGGCACATCTAGTAACAAGAAATATTATCTTAAAAGTGCCTAAATCGCTTTAATTCGTTCTATATTTCCGTGCATGCCAAACTGGAAAACAAAATAAGCGTGTATAGACATATTCTTTACTCATTTTCAGGCGCGTGCCGTGCCGTTCTCTCTTTCTCGCTCAATCTCATGTAAAGTGAATGGTGCGAGTGAGACACTTCTACATGCTCATATACAAGTGAGGTTGTGCAATAGAGATAAAGATAACTCCACCACACGCCGCTGCTCATTTTACTAGGTGTTGAGAGCTATGGATGATGAGATCTTTTGGAATATTGAAAAAATATCAATAAATAACAGATTATATTGATTATAGAAATCAAAGCGATATTAAGAAGAGCTTCATTAAAATAAATATATAAAGTAATATTTTTGTTAAAAAATTTGCGCGCTTCAAGCTAAAGTTTTTCTCATATATTGTGGCATATAACAAAATAAAAAAAAATCCAAGGTCTGTTTGATAATAAAATAAATGAAATCGTTTTTCCTCGCGTTGCGTAACAAAATCAAAGATATTTTCGGTGTAAAGTGATCGAAAGTGGTACGGATCGAGGACAATACCTGGAGAGTTAATATATACTGATTTTCAGCTTGGAGATGATTGCCGCGTGTATTTGTTAAAGCTCCGTGCATATTAAATATTTTTATTATTAATCAAAGGAAGAAGGAGCACTGAAAAATTGTGACTTCACTGGTTGCCGGAAGTCAGCTTTTGGGGTAGAAAATTCGAGGACCGAGTGGAGTGGGTGAGATGTATTGATGCGGCCAAGATTCACCCGAATCTGAGTGCACAAAAGCAGAAGGAAAAGTATTATAAATCAAAAACGAAAAAAAATCAATGCATTCCTTTTTTAGTAGATAAATGCCTTTTCATTGTAAATTTAAATCAACAATGCAATCGTAAAACTGAAATAATCTCAATATTTATTAAGTTAAAATAAAATATTTTTTAAAACGAATAAATTCTAGAGTAAAACTACGTGTATTTTCATTAAGATCTTTTCTCAAAGGATTCACAGTAAAAAACAATTAAAGTTAATTCTACTGTAATTTAATTTAATGTATAAATATAATTAAGGAAAAGTAGTTTTTATATTACAATGGTAGACAAAGTTATCTATTTAGGTCTGGAAATAAAATTTTACAAAAAGCACATCTCATTAATTAAACTAGAAATGCCACATTCGAGATAAAAAAGGACTGTAATACGGGGATAAAAGGCTGTAAATCTTTAAATATCCTCTACTACCTTCCGCGGAGATAGGTTTTTTTGTATTCACACAAGCTGTGTAGAAAAGGGTTGTACAAACATTGCCCTGGTTTACCTTTATTTGTAGCTCGAGAAATTTATTTACTTTTACTGCCTACAGTCCTAAACTTATTTGCTCGAACGTTAGAGAACATTTTAAGGTCTTGAATTAAATGGGTGTTGGAGAGTTAATCAATATGCCAATCCATTTGAAATAAAAACATAGGTCCTGAGTTAATTTTACTTCGAATTTAATTTAAACCAGATAATTGCCCGGATTAAATGAATAAAATTATGTTATATTACTCTACATAAAATTTAATTAGAATACTTTGTGATGCAACAACCGGGGAAATAACACAGTTATCAATTATAATTCTATATTAAAAATGAATTTCTATGAAGTTACCACTGAATTCATTAATCTATTATTTTCAACATAGCTTATTACACAACTTTTTAGTAATATAACAACCAGTGTCGCTCAAAAATTAAGCATTTTCAACTCTTAAAAATTATTTATGGCTATCAGTTGGTATATATTTATAACAATCAAATAAATTTACAAGTAATTTAACGAATATGAAATGGAAGCAGTGTTTCAAATGTTGATAATTTTAAAATTAATTGTGGCAATAGCAAAATTTATTTGATAAATAAAAATAAATTGAAAAACAAACTTTATTATACGGATATATGAAGACTAATAGCGCAAGTGGCTCACACTATATTCCTCTCTGGGACAAAGAAGAACTTATGGGAAACATTAGCGGGAAAAATGAAAACAAGAGACGAATCGCTGTTCGCGTGAAACGTGTTATCGTTTTCATTTTTGTGGCATTCCCCGTTTCCTCGGAAGGATTTTCCTCGTTCAAAATGGTTTCAGTAGCGCATTAAGAAAATTGAATAAATATAAAACACAGGCTCAAAATTGCATTATCATAATACATTACACATACATTATTCATGTAAAACGTTTGCAGGTTACTTAGTAATTTAATTTACATGTTATTATTTCATTTCTTTCCGTAACCATTCTTGTTAATGCCTTAATTGGAGTATTTGATCATCATAACAGGTGCCTTCAAGAATTTTTGTCACTTGCATGTCTTATTGCATCTATTCAGTACTCTCCAAAAACAATCTATCTATGATATTTGTTTATTTGAAGAAGAAACAAACCATATTCAAACTCTTCCGGGCCATATAGGTAAACTATGTCCATCGCCGTTTTTTAATGTTTTAATAATGCAAAGAGCCTGAAGCTGATCAATGTACTAAATAAATTATTTCGTTTTGTCTCCTTCATTATTTATTTATAGACAACATAACATACAAATTATAGATTAATATTGTAAAGAAAATTGACATGTAAATTTGCTGCTGCGAAAAGAATAAAACATGTTGTTCTGAACATAATAATTTAAAAGAGATGTATTGTATATATAATACCAACAAACAATACATATTTTATGAACAAGAAAAAATGTGGGTTTTAATTCTAAACTGTCCATGACTTGTTCCGCTCATGAATGCATACTCACAGTATCAAACCAGTCTTGAATATTGTGGAGTAAGTACAAAAAATATGTATATTTTTATAGAAACATATAGGATACATTGCAAAAAACCGTTCCATGAAAAATACGATCTAATGAATTGAACCGTGTTAATTCAAATCCGTTCAAAAAAGAATTAGGTATGTATTAAAAATCCTTATTTATGTTTTATTGGTCGATATAAGAACTCTATGCAATACATTTAGTAGGACGTACTGTAAACTAACACTAAAGTCAATCAGTATCCATATCGCGTATATTCATATACGGCTGGAATAGTTTTTTTTTATAAAATCCTAATACTCCCCTGAAGGAAACAGACTACCTAATGTATTTTCAATGGTTGTGAAATTTCATCAGCTGTATCTTGTATGTGGGCGCGTGATAAGATTTTCATATCAAAAAAACTTCAGCAATAAAAATGAAAGCAACCAACATCTACACAAAAAATACTACAGATTTATGTTCCCGATAATATACTTTTACGGAGAGCTTTTTCTGAATTCAAAAAAAGCTTGTAAGCTTTGATGTGATTTATAGCCATGTATCAAAGAATAAGGCTAGTATTAAAACAAATTTGTGCATTATTTGTTTCTCCACTTTTCACTTTGAGAAAATAAAGTTAGCTTTTCTTTTCGATAATACAAAGGTTTATTTCTCATTGTTAATGCCTAAAAAACGGTAACGTGTAATTATATAGACGTCTTTCAGGTAGCCGAGTGGTTTTCGCTCTTTTACTTTTAATCTTGTCGGTTGCGTGATCATTGGTTCCAATCCCTGTCTTCTAACCTTCATACATTAATTTTTTAATCGAATTATTTATAATAGTTACAAAAGATGAATGCATTTTAGCTAACTCTGTCTTGAAAAGTTATTCTCGTCATTCTAGAACATCTTACCTTTTCTGGAAAGGAAGGTTGGGCAACTGATATAAAATCAGTTTTTGTTAATCAAATTAAGTTAAGATGCTCAGGTTTTTTGTTTTAAGAAAATAGATATTTCAGAGAGCTGGTCTTTATTCTGCATCTCGACTTTGTTACATCATGATGTTGCTCTAGAACCTCTGTGCAAAATCATTAAAACTTAATATGCAATACAGGAAACCAAGTAATTTTACACTTCAAAGTCTATAATTACTTCAACACACATAAACTGTCTTGAAACGTTATAAGTAAATATAAACTCTCGGGTACTTTATAAACGTCGTTGTACTGAAAACTTTCCAATCATTGGAACAATTTATACCCCGTAAAAGAAAGGAATCTCTGCAAAGTTATCCGAGGCAGTACCTCATTACAGTTCTCGTATCTCTTTTCTTTCGTATCGAATAATTTTCTACGTGAACGAGCATTTGGAAGCGTTGCGGAAATATCAGCAACTCTAACTGTTTTTGTTTCAACGTTTTAGATAGTGCGCTAACTCCGGCACTTACGCAAAACTTATTTTGTATATTATACTGTGTGGCGTTAAATTTTTAAAATTGCGTATGAATATAAAGTCGAAAGTTTACAGTAGATATCTATTTTATTTTGACACGAAATCTTCTTATTGGCCGTAATCATACGATATATAGAAATTGCTAATGATTGGAAAAGTTTTATGCATTTTTTTACAGTCAATAACTTTGACTATGAGTGAAGACTCAATGACAACACTGAAAATAATATAAACCAAACAAAACACACTTTCTTAAGTGTACCTTATTTTATTTAACCTTCCCGTTTCCATGCTAAAAAATCCCTTCGGATCTCATGCAGTCACATTTCGTTACAGTGTATGTTTTGTCATATAAAGCGAAATGACAATTTCAAAAAGTGAAATATTGTTTTATGTAGTATTAGTAATTATTTTACGTCATACTCTGTGTGTAAAACCTGAAATACATATCAAACCATGAGAAATTATTGAAAGACGCAAGAATCAAAAATCTTCTTAGCAGAACAAGGTCGAGATATGTTTCTTAGATTGTTAGTATACCACATGATAATTTTGTATTTTTCGATGATAAAATTGACGAGGTCTTCAAATTATGATTATTTATACAAAGAATACGTAAACTATAATGTATTTTTCATTATATAGTACGTAGATCTATTTTATTTACAATAACAAAATTTTTAATTTTTTGTATGACCTATTTCACCGATAATTTAAAGGTTTAAATGCTGAAGTAACGCATTGTTACACCATGAATACGGAAGGGTTAAATATATTCAGATGTTACATACTTAGTTTTTTACCTTATGAAAGAAAAGTTTATCAAAAAAAAATATCCCACATATTATTCAAAATATTCCTTTAATTAACTTTAATAAGTGACTGGGTACAGCAAATACGTTTTTCATCAGGGGCGAGTTGTTTGAAAAGTTAAATTATCATTGTTTATCCCATCGAATTTAATAAATCTTATATTTTATCAACACATTTTCAATGAATTTCTTCCAAAACATGTTCAGAAATGCGACCGTTGACAAAAGGTCATTAAATCTCTTGTTAAATCATGTGTAAATAATGAAAGATTTTTTTGCTATTTCCAATTTGGTTGGAATAAACTTTGTAACAATTAACTAAAATGATTACTCAGTTCATTTGAAAGGCTAGTAATAAGTGATCTCACACAGGAAATAAAACTACATATTTTAAATGCTCAACATGTCTATAAATTATCATTTTGAAGAGATCAATTTTCTTCACACAAAAAACGAGTGAATTGCTGTATTTTAGAAACATATGCAAGGGTTACGGATAATGGATGTCTGATGTGATATATCTCAAAACAATTTGAGAACGAAGAAAACACTTATATTGCAAAGTGTACTGTTTCATGCTCGGATTGTCGGTAAACTATTTTTGATTACTGCAGTTCAGTTGATAAAAATAAACCAAGCGATGCATTTCTAAATTGCGATGTTACTTATAGGTCAAGTATTTTTGCTCTAAATGTTTCCAGAATACATTCATCTATTTGCGCTACACACCATGTCAATTTGATGCGAGCGTATATTTTCTAAATTTAGTCAAAAACTGAATATACTGGTGACCTTTAAAAGAGTTATAGCCTTACAGAATATTATGTAAAGCAAAAGCCAGAACCCAAGAAGTTAATTGAACATAATATAAACAAATGCGATAATAATATCTGCGAAGTTAAATATCAAATATAATCTAATTGAAAATATAAATGGTGAAAAGGGGAAGCAGAATGCCAAGAGTAAATCTTTTGATTATATCAAATCTATCATATATTTATGATCTAAGGATTTCGATGTTTTACAATTACAATGAAACCCCGATTCTACGTTTTCCAAGGGACCACCCAAAAAATGATAAATGCAGGAAAGCTTCAAATAATAAAAACAAGATAACTTTAAATTTTTCAAAGCCTTTTTTCATACAATACAATTTTTTTTTAAATATTATGTTTTCTCTTTGCAGTATGACACTTCAATTTTAACAAATACTCCTCAAACTCGCATAATCATCTAAAAAAAGATTTACCTATATGTTTGGAATAGAAAAATGATTTTATCTCCTGAATTTTTTAGGCGTTTTTAATTATTTTCAGTTTCTCAGCTATAGTTGTAGTTTTCTTAATGGAGGACACTTGAGTTGTTAGTTAGAAAAAATTGCGATACCAGATGCGAGGCAAGACCAACCTGTGCATACTGAAGACTGTATGTATACAAGTACATTTTTAAGACGAAACATTATGATCATGAATCATAAACAATTCTTCAAAGCTTGCACGCTTGCAGTCACTTTTTTTAAGGAACTGTTTGGATGAGATAGAACGTGCTTATGAGCGAAATGATAAATATTCAACAAAAACGGTCAATCGGGATAATATTTGTGACGGGACCATAACATTTAAACAATAGATCAAGGAAATCTATAAATCGGGGAACGGTCAATGCGAAATAATTTAACATTGCTTTTATGGGTGTTTAGCGGGACTATAAAAAATGAATTGAAAAATGATTCATGTGGGAAAACGATTTATGCGAGAACTTCAGTATACAACTTCATCAATAATGGCTACTTTTATTTTCATAAAACAGTAAAGTTTACGTAAATTGAAAGGTTAATTAAGTTTTAACTTATTTAAAATATTCTAGCTTAAAAGGATATTTTAATTAAAATGTAAGTATGTAAAATATTACACAAACAAGGTTTTGATGCTTAGGTCAATACCACAAACCATTTTGGTCTAAACATTTGCGGTAATATTTTCCTTTATATAAAACATTTACTGTAAAAGCTTTACGTTTTAACTCCAGGTACTTGTTTATTTGAAACTTTGATGAGTTATGTAATAATACAACAACATTTTGTATAGCTTTTGAGTTAAAAACAATTCGCAATTTTTCTACTAGCATTGTAATATTACAAACAATTTTGGTTGGATAGGATGTTTAAATTGTACAATGAAAAGTTTCTCGAGTAAAGAAATAGAGTAAAATTTTCATTGTGACTTTATTGAAAAGGGTATACCAGTATTTTAAAGTCTTTTGTATTATAGTATGGGTGTTTTGACTGCGCTGAACAAGCCCATAGAAACAGTCAATGCTGGTGAAATTTTGGCGTGGTTATGGTATTTAATTAATATTCCCAAAATGTATTCATTTGGTCTTTTCGATTTTAAATGCTGTATTGTTTGACGTGCGCCAAAGAAATATTGTACAAAACGTTAACACCATAGTTTTTACAATTATTAACGACAACGCATTATGATAATTTATGGATTATAGAATTCACTTATAGACTTAAATTTCATTTTTCTATAGTAGTGACCAGGGATGGGATAACGTTTCGAATTGTTACGTTATTCCATAAATTTTCCTCGTGTTAAGTATATTTTTACGAATTCTCGAGAATTGTGAGTCATTAGCATGAAACAAAGCAGCACCGTTGTTAAACGATTGTCGAATATATTTGTCAAATATAAAAATAAAAGGATAATGAGGATATAAACAACTTTAAGAATAAAATTTCAGAAACGCTATCTGTTATTATAAAGATATAATAATACCGTTATGTTATTGAAAAATAATGTCAATTGAATCGTTATTATAACGTTATCGGGTATCGTTACGTTACGCTTCCATCCCTGGTGGTGACACAAGTCTGCACTTGCTTTATAGTGGTGACAAAAATTGGTGCCGAAATTTAACTGAAACACTTAGGATATTAAGTTACGTCAGTGCAATCCAGTCTTTCTAGCTTTTTCTTTCAACATATTTTTCCAATCGTCAACACGTCTCTATAACCTCATGTAAGTATTTTTCCAAATTAATACTTAATTTTAAACTGAATTTCTGTTAATTTCAATTTTAAAATATTCCGAAAAATATTTATAAGTATAATGAGTATAAAATAAAGACCGATAACTTTACTTCAAAACACAGTAATATAATAATTATGTTTTCACGCGACAAATAAAAACCCACATTTTATTCCACCAATGTCAACAATAAACAAGTCCATTTTATTTTCGAATCATTCTGATGCCATTTTAAAAAAAAACATGTTCAGAAGCTTTGACAGTGGTTAATTTTCATTAAAACACTGACTATTTCAAAAAGGCCAGTGTAAGTTTCCACTGGTGTTTTTTCTTTCATGTGACGTAAATGAATTTAATATTTTTATGATAGTTGTCAAAAAACGGCGTTCCGTTGAAATTATTTGAATTCTCGACGCCAATGATAAATAGCTTATGCAAATTCGTAGACAGCAAAATGAGGCTAAATCAGTCTTAATGTTAGACATTCATGCGGTAAAATCCATTAAAAAATGCTCATTAGTAAATTGCAGTTCTATATTATTATTCAATATTAAAGACGTCTAAATTTCCCATGCCCCTATTCATAGCATTTAAATGTACAATAAAAAAAGTATTTTAGTTTATTAAAGTGAAAGATTACTAATGCATTATCATATAACTTTCAAGAAAAATAACCATTATGATTACGATAGAATCATTTAAAATGTTTGGATTATAAAAAATACAGGCAAAAACCATGCGTTAATAATGTTTTCTTATAAATAATGGTTTTCAACGCATGATATTTGCATGCTTTTCATGCATCATTCCATCACACATAACGGATCTAAGTCACTTCTGTAAATATATCCCATATTGCTCTGTTAAGCGACAATTTTATTCACTAAGTTTCATCGGCCGCCTTGGAATCCATGATACATCGAACCACCGAAGCTTGAAGCTGCAATTCAAAATACCACAGTATCGTTGGATGATCCTCACCGGCCAGGTTTTACCACTTCAAGCTATATGAGGCCCGTATTGAATCTTTGATACATGTAATGATTCAGTATTTTTGGGAAATACATACTTCTTGGTTGGAACTCATATACCATTATTTTGGACATTACTATTCTTTCAAATACGAAGTAAGTCTTTGAATTAAGATAGGTTTATTAATTAAATGATTACATTTTTTCTCTGGACTATCCATTTTATTTTATGGCTTTGGTATTACTTCGCAATTGACACTCTCGTTGAGGTAGTTATCGATAAGAATAACTGACGTTTTTTTGATAAACTAAGAGAATAACAAGTACGCCATTACTGCTAGATAGATTGACCATATTCGGAATCGAAAATAAAGTCATTGGGATTGATAATACAAAAGTCAAGGTTGAAGTATTAACGATAAAACAGTTAGTACACTTCCAACTCAACTTTATCTTATCCAAACCAAGATGACTTATTTTTAAACCAAGGTGACTTAAGCTCATATTAAATATAAAAATTGATGAAATAAATATCCTATTATAATTTAAATATCCTATCATAACACCGTTTTATCAAAAGAATGTACATTCCGAGGTAAGTTAATGATAACATGACAATTCAAGTAGAAAACCGATTTCTAAGTAAGATTAAACAAAACAATGTTGTATTATCTTCTTTTATATATATATATGAATCATTTATATTTATTGAAAGTATGTTATTGTGTTCAAACAATAGTAATAAATACTATTTGATTGTAGGCAATAAAAATATTCCGATAATTTATTATCTTTATTGTTTTATTGATTGCAATAAATTACAGTAATGTAGATTGTAGATGGTAAATTATAGATATGCACATTATGTTTTTGTATGCCAAATAAAAAATACAATGTTACATCTTGTATAGAAAAATGGAAAAAAAACTATATCAAAATTATTGATATCGCGAGTTTGTCATATTTTGATCAAAATAACAAGAAATACAAACAATTTATCAGCAAATATTACTGTTATATTGTTTATTGTCAATTTTAAAGATTGGGTTTTTTTCCTGGCTAAGAAAAACATACTGTTGAAAGAGGTAACCAGACTAAACGGAACAATTTGGAGATAATAATTTTGTCGTATCTATTATTTATTAAACATAGAACATAGATTACTTCTGATCGAATTTATCTCGTATGATTTGCCGATTTTCAAAATTTTTGGACGAATCAGATATTTTTTTCCAAATTTTAAAAGTGTCTTGTATTATGTAAAATAAACAGTATGGACATTTGAAAATATTTGTGTTTAATATGTACAATAAACACCTTCTAATTGCATATTAGAGTTTATTATACTTTTTTATTTGTATAAATTACTAAATATTATATTATAATAAATAAATTAATAAATATATTATTTATTTCTTATATTTTCAATAAATAACAGATACGATAAAAATATTATTTTAAAATTGTTCTTTTTTTGGATGCCCTAGCTCAGAACAAGTAGTTTTTTCAAATGCCCATCAGACCTCTAATATCTAAACATTTATTTTAAATAGCTTATGGTAACTGTTTCAAATTAATTTTCGATTAAACTAATTATTATAGAAAACAGATAGCTAACATTGCAACAAGATATATCTGTAAGTATAGCAACACTCCAAAAAACAAAATACGATTAACTTTAAAATCGAGACAGTGTAGTCACTAAATTCGTTTGCTAAATTTACTTCAAAAAATTCCACTGTCTATATCGTTATTTGAAACTGTAAATTATTACTTAGTACGTATCAACAGGAACTATTCATTATCTAGACTTATCCGAAATGTGACAGTATAAACAACATTCAAAGCTCACGAGGGTCGTGCCGTGAATCAACATAAGACCGATCGTGCGAGATTAATAGGCCCATCAATTTGATAGGAATTTGATTGATAATAGCATTGTAATCTGACAAACAAATTTATTGTTTTATTTAACAGTGGGACATATTTTTTCACATTTATACGGTAATATTTTACGTGTCAAGTATTTACGATTTCAATTGGCTTTACATTATCTTCCGCTCACAAAGCAGAGTATATGGAATCCTAATATGGACAGTACTAGTGGTTGGCTAATCGCTCTCACTACGCCACGTGAGAATCGAATGTGTTGGACGATCAATTTATGAAAAACGCACTCACCGGGAATTGAAGACATCCGTAACCGTAGCCAACAACGCTACCAACTGTGACACGGACGCAGACGAGAAGATACACATAGGACTATAAAAAACTAGTACACTAGACTCCGGATTAAAAATAATCAAATATTAAGTATGTAATTAATATGAATAATAAACAGCCATCTTAAGTGGAGAATTTTAATTTTAATAACAAATATTTAAAATTAGATAAACAAGAGATTTTAGAAATAAATAGATATAAATTTTTGCCCAATTCAAATTTATTGAATGAGCAAACCGTCTTTGCATCTTCTCCTTTGTTATATCCGATTCATTAATTTGTATTATACCTGTAAGGTTATTTTTAACTTTTATTTTTAACTTTTAAGAATTGATTCTGTCTCTGTGATTTTTGTTTTTCAGATATTAAAATTTATTGGATACTCATAGCTGCTCTGCTTTCTCCACTTGAGATGGCTGTTTATTATTCATATTAATTACATACTTAATATTTGATTATTTTTAAATGGTTCATTAATTTTTACTTATAATTTCCCTGAGTCATCATTTTATATTATTAGTATCGTCATTAATAATTTTGTTCAGCTAAATGGACTTTTAATGTAGCTATATTTGTGATTGTAGATTAGTATTTAATGATTTGCAAGAGTTCCATAACATTTTAATTGTAGACTCTTTCATTTGATTTATGTATAATTTGTTTGTTAATCAATATTTTCTTGTCTCAGTTCATGAACCATCAGTTTTATATACCTTCATTTTTTCACTCAATTTTATATAAATACGCCTGTTATGTTTGTATTTTTATCAGTTGATAATGCTCGTGATGAGCGAAACCGGTCCTGATCATTTTAAATATGTGGAAGTAGTACAAACGAATTGTGTTTTATTTTTTAAAATATAATGTCTTTCCACCAAGAATTGACAGTTAACACCTTAAAAGTAATTTTTACTATACATTAATAATATACATATAACTGTTCAAGATTTTTTTTCTTGTGAAGGCATTGTACACAAAACGAGGACGGGTCGGTTATAGACTCGTGCAATTTAACTAAGGTCCGTTCAGTGTCTTCCCAAAGCCCAAACGTCTGAATGCATCAAAATCCAAGAGTCTACGATGAAAACGTAAACAACACTCAGAAGTTAGGCAATAAGAGTGGAGATTCGAGATAAAATGTGGTGGTTTGCCAAAAGAGTCGGGTGAGTGAGTCACGCGCCAACCGCCTGGCGTAGCTCTGCCAAAGAATTCGAAAGCTCCCTCCTAATCTGACATCACACAAAAAGCTTTTGTGATTTTAGTTTACTGACAAATCTCGTAAATACGCCAAAACTCGAGTATTCATTTCGGCAAAATAATCATTACCTTTAAATCACGTAACAGATTCGGAAATGCTTTTGCAATAACGTAACCAAAATTAGTTCATATTTTTGGCTCAGCACCTCTACTATCCAATCATTATTTACCATTGCTTTAACGTCTATATTCTATGGAATGTCGTTGTCAGAATATAATGAAAAACATTTATTATTAATATTGCCTTTTTATGTATAAAAAATCCCATCGTGTACTACCAGAATTACGATGGAAATAGTGTCTTTTCATTTAATTTAATTATTTTAAAATATTGAGATATAACGCACTTAAAAATGTAGGTTTTTGCAGTATGTAGAATCAAAAATTTATCTCACAATAGTAAAATCACGCTTTTTATTTACATATTTAAAAATTACTGTGTTCATAGTCGTGGATTAATAGCGTTTAAATACTATTTATATGGATGTAAACAAATCAAATAGATGGACATTTTTGTGTATATGTATTTCAATGGGATTTTATGTACTATTATTAATGCACTCGCAAAATTCGGCTCATGTGTCGATTGTTGAAGGCAGTAAACTGAAACTCTCACAGTTTACTTAGATGCCATTATAAATCCGTACGACAGTACTGACAAAACACACTTGAAGAGGCGGCGTTTCGTTTTTTTCATAGACAAACCTTACAAGGGCTAAGAAATAAGAAATAAAATTACTTATTAATTTATTTAGGGCGGTACTATTGACAAAACAAAATAATCATTGTCACATTAACGCTTGACATAATCAACGCGTTTTTAAATTATTTTATATCATACTAGTGAGTACCCGGCATGCGTTGCAATGGCAATCAAAGAAAGTTTTTCTGTTTTAATTCTGTTTATTGTAGTGCTTTCGGTCACACAATTTTTTTTGTATTTCTGTCTTGTGCGTGCAAGAATAGATCAGAAGGTTTTTCGAAATGTTGCTATTTGTACGCATTTATTTCTTTATTTTATATTTTTTTTAGATTGTAAATATATCTGGATTGTGAGATTGAAGTTTACATATAATAAGACAGTTTCATAAAGATTAACGAAATCAAATTTAAATTCAGAGTAGACAGAAATTCGTTATTTTACATTCGATTGACGAAAAATCCATTCCGCCCACCGTTGACTTAAACGACTATTACTCACGTATTATTGACATTTTGTAACATAACAATAAGTTTGAGGAACGAACGAGAGACCGCAAATGCCGGTTTTTTTCTTCAAAATAATTTTTGCGTGGTATAGAATCTGACTTGGCGTTAATGTATGTTTATTCGCCATTTAACAAAATCTTGCTAATTATCCCGGTACGGGTTATTAGCAAAAACTTTAATGATGTAACACTGTTCAAAATAGCCATTTTCATTCATACATTTATATTTTCGGATTATTCTAAATATTGATCATTTCATGTTAATAATATAAATATAGTTTATGTCTTTATGCACGGTATTGCAGAAGTAATTATTTTCGTTTTATCTTATAGATGAATTTGAAATTGACTTTGAATCTTCTTAACACAAAAATCAAACTATAAAAAACTCACCTGTTTGAAGAGTTAAATATTAAAATGTGGCTTCCGTTTAACATCATAATCGAACTTGACCATATAGTATTACCAATAATTATGAGTTGAGCTCAAACAGCGATAATTTTCGTGCTAGAATAGGGTGACTGCTACAGTAATTGGACGGTAACGATAATGATTACTCGTTTCATTTGAAAGGCTAGCAATAAGTTGTATCACACAGGAAATAAGACTACATAGGGTGACTGCTATAGTAATTGGACAGCGATAGTTATTGGACACTTCAACTTTAAACGTCCAAAATAAGAGTTGCAAAACATTCTTGTTGTTGTGAAAGAGACGAATATATCTAGTCTTTCTATCTCTATGTAACTGTGGCTTTAATTATCCATTACTAGATGACAATACTGAGAAAACTTCATTCGTATGTGATGTCAGGTCAAAATCGTGAAAAAACGTGTTAGTGTTAGCAGACCCTTTAAGAAACAGTGATATTTTAGTGACATTTACTTTATAAAAGTTTCGTGATTTATTGAGATTTAAATAGTGGTAAAACAGCTAACCTAAAAAGAAAATATGTCCAATTACTATGTTTTTCCGTATTTTTTAGTCTAATACAAATATCTAAAAAACCTTTTGTTTTTATTACTGTTGTGCTCATTTTATGGAAGATCATTACATTCCTCATCTCTAAATATCTTAAATGTTTTCTACATACTTATTTTTTTAAACTTGTACACTGTTAAAGGAAAGTACTTCCTTAAGTGTCCAATTACTATAGCAGTCACCCTACTTAAATTTGGAAATTAATTTACATATAAATATATCTACGACCCAATACGGAACCACTGTCGACAGGATGTTCTAACGAAAATAAGAAACTTTATGGTCATACATTTAAGTATTTTATCTTTTTATACTAAAACACCTGATGAATATTGTGACCTTAAAAAATGGTTCAATGATATATTAAATACTTTTATTTATATACAGCAAAATTTAATTATTATTTTTTGTTTAATTTTGTGAAGCAATATACTATATGAGGTAACGTGTTTATTGTCTTGCTGTAATTACAGATATTTTACCATTTTGAAATTTTGATTTGCCGCCGACCATCGCTGTCGACGGCGTCGAGAGGTTATTGTTGCCTTTACCGCGATCTGTCTATCGCCTAGCTTTTGTCTATGGTAAATGGTATCCACGTAATGTAGTGTAATTCAGTGTTAAGTGTTGTCTGTCGTATTTATTCGTTTCTCGACATATATATATTTCGATTTGTCTTGCATACATACGGTGTTGCCCCATGATCACCACTTGGTTTATTTTTGATACTGATAGTAGTAATATTTCAAACAGTAACTAATCAATAATTGCGTCACATGACATTGGAATGGAATTCTGAGACTACTAACTGTTGACAGCTTCAACGAAGACCGGAGCCAAGATAATCGTAAGTGCGATAAACTGGTGACATTTTTTTCCAATTTAATTGATACCAATGTTTTGATGTCTGTTTAAATATTTTTGGCAGGACTCAAGTAAAAGTCGTTTTTTGTGAATTGAAAATGTTTGGCTTGGATCCAGGGTATCAATCAAAAAAATAATTCCGTTACATACCCATTGTCTTAAGCTTCAATATACGTTGTCTCGGCATCTCAAATCAACACAATAATAAGTATTTTCGTCGAAGAGAAAACTCATTCATCAAAATCAGTAAAAATATTAAACGACAATGCTTTTTTTTTATTACTACAACTGCTTTCTTCATTTGTATTTAGAGGGTTTTATAAAATTGAAGTGGTCAGATGATCAATCTATGTTAGAATATTCTATATGTATCTCATATTTCAACAATTAAACATTATATAATCCTAAATACTGTAATCAGATTAGATTACAGTATTACGTACGATTTAATTTAATTTTACTTCGTACAAACAATTTACTATACGAACTCAAGAGTGAGTGTTATATGATAAAAAGCTCAAGCAAGATCATTCATTCTTTGTACTTCCTTTTAAATATTTACTGTCCAATTTTTCGTCAAAAGTCGTTGAGATTTTTTTACAAAATCACAATGAGCCAGTTTGTAATTGTGAATATTCGGTTAAACCTTTCCACAATAATTACTTTTAGAAATCTTATTCGTAATATGTCATATGATGTATTTTTGTTGAAATCAATAATTATTATTATATCAACCCTACAGCTTTTATCTTCGCGTGGCGTCATTTTGTATCCATACCCATTATTATGTCGTATATCGTGGGTATACTGCAGAGAAGCATTAAGTCAAAAATATTAGTTTTAAGATAATTTAGATTGAAAGTTTGTATGGCTATATTTTTTTTCAAATATATGAAACGTCATGAAGCTATGGACTTCAAATTACAGATTGCTTTATTGACTATAAACTTCTTTACGCGTTATCAAAAAATACTCACAAAATTGCTACTTTTTGGAATAAAAATAAAGGTCGTTCATTACTTAGTGCATTTTCGCTGCAAATGAAATTAAAAAATGAGATAAAACAGTATATAGCGGATATGATCATACATATTTTTAATGTGTTTTTGTGGTTTGTACAATGACTTCAAAAAAAACATATCAAATCAAAAGAGCAATGAACAGAAAAAATATATTTATCCGTTTTATTTATACTATTCTCATAGATATTTGTCAAGAAACATTTTTTACTTTATTAAACCTTTCTTTAATCATCATTCTAATCTATAACATATTTTGGTCATTCACTATTTATCGTTAGTTTCTGTCGATGCATTGTTTGATAGTTTTATCATCTAAATAGTAAAATTATACATACTTATTTAATTTCCTTCCTTGATGTGAAACTTCTAAGCTTGAAATCATTTTAGAATACATTTCGATAACAGCTACATACTTATACTTTCAGCGATCTGCATTAAGTCACACTTTATACTATAGTGTGACATAATTTCCATAATTCGCACGATTTTTTTAAATCAAAATGGTCTAAGAAACTATATTGTCTCCTTAGTGCGTTTTCGTTGTAGAAATGTTTGTGCTTGTGACTGAACTGAATTTGTCTTGGCCATTTGAATAGATTTGACCTTAGGTGTTTTGGTAAACTATAGAGCTCACACCAAATAGCATTACCTCATCATTAAGTCAAAACAGCCAAATTTTTTCTTAATGCTTCTCCGCATTTTATAGACGATATAATTAGGAAAAAATATTATACCGTGGTTATAAAAAAATATCTAAATCTTAATTATCCCTGCGGATTATGTGTGGCATGGCTACACTCCAAAATATACAATGCGACGAAATGCTCTTCAAATTTGACTTTAATCCTTTATGTGTGATGAGTCAGTAATTGTCTTGAAAAATATTATTTTCAAAACGCTGCAGTACTAAACTTCAAATTTTTGTTCTGCATTACCTTGATTTTTTGACGATCAGCTGATTTTTTTTATCAGAACTGCTATAAATAATTTCAGCGCTGTCTGTAACAATATGAGATAAAATGCGCCAGATAATATTAATTTGTTGGCCTTGAAATAAACATTGAAGATCTGAGATATGTCTTATTGGAAAGCCGCCAAAACGGGGAAATTGTTCGGTATTTACTTCTTTACTCAAAACCATTTTTTTTTCTGATGTTGACAATGTTTTTTTCGTGTGAAATCAATTGTTAAACTATTTCAATATTTTTACGTCGTCAGTTATTATGCGAAACCGAGAAATTAAAGAAAATATTTGACCATACTTTACTAATAATATATTATATACACATAATTTAACACATAAATACTCATATAGCAAGTGTCGGTCACATAGCCAATGCGCTGAATCCTTTAGAATAATCTCTCTTTATAGTTAAAGCCCAATAATAATTCAAACTCATAATTTAATTATTATGATAGATTTTTTTTTATATTCATTACAACACTGACGCTAAGTGTTGCAATCTACCTTTCAATTTATCGTCAAGTGATTAATTGCTTACGGTTTTGAAAACGCTACCTCGTTAAGTGAAATATACATAATTATAATATAGATATTGTATGTTTATAAACTATTTTGTGCAAAATAAAAACATTGGCTGTTTTTTTTTTTTTTCGTATTTACAGTTAAACATATCGACGGTGTTTTGGCCAATTCCTGCTCAATTTGTGATGATTGTTCCAAAAAGTGTTCAATTTATTTTTTAATTTACATCATTTGTCCGAGAACTGCTCTGTCGTCTTTAAAATGAGATCCAATCATTAACTCATTTTCGTATTTTTTTAGGGTTAAATCAATTGGCCAAAACATCATCGATATGATAATTCTGACTTAATACGATGAGGGTAAACTCAACGTTGCGGGTGACGTCTTAACTAAACGGAACGCGTCCGATGACTGTTGATAATTATAATATGTGTTGTTGTTTTTTTTTTATAAATACCTACTACATACTTTTTTCCATCACTATAACAGCAATGTGGCAAAAACTATGTGGTTAATTTTCATGTCAATTTATGTCAAAAGCATATCGCAAACGTGACATTCCTCTTTTATGAAATACAAGAAAACTTAGTGTAAACGATATTAGCTATAGACGACTGTCAATTGTTGGCACTACTTTGTATAATATTATACATTTAATTTTAATGTGAACATTTTATCATTATATGCGTTTCATATCTTACATATTTGTTTTATTTCGTAAATAAAATGAAAATAGGTGTTTAAATAAAACGTATTGGAATATAATGAAACAAATGATAGTCCAAAATATTCGAAAAACATGAACTTACATTTACTTGAACAACTCGTTTAACTTGTTTGATATCATCATTTGAATTGTTTGGCTAAAAAACAGAAACTCGGTTTACACAAGTGGAAAACTGCTGTTATCTGTCGCATTAAATGCGACGTGAATTTCATGTTTTTCACCTGCCACGACTTGTCGGCACGACTATTTAGATATGAGTTATTGGTATTTAGGTGAGCAACAAGATAACGTTGACGCAAAAATATACACGTCGATACGAGTTGAATTTTATATTACGTGTCATACTTATATTTACACGGTAATGCTTCGGCTTAACATGGTTTAAAGAAAACGGTTTACTCATTATTGATTGAAAAAAAACCTAAATTAACTCAATGCCTAATAACTTCTTGAGAAACAATAGTGATAACAATTATGGTGTTACACACAAATTTGTATATTTTAGAATAGAATAGGTATATTTTTTACATATGAAAAAAGTTGGTGTAAAATGATTTCAAATGGCAAAATATTGTAATAGAAATGACAAATTTATCATTACAGCTGATTGATTGCCAACGAAATATATATTCACAAATTAAATGAATAACTTCGAAGAGAATTTAAGAGAAAGAAGAGACTAGATATTAATTTAATCGCAGAAAAAAAAACGAAACGAAAATCAAAGACCTCAAAATGCGATAACATTTTTTTTTTCATTGGTAAATGGAGCTCATATTGATCGCGAATATGTAAATTTTAATGAATAAGTTTTCTTATTTAGACACAATCATTTTCTTTACTTTCTAATTTGTAAATATTGCACGAAGTAAAATGTTGGGTATTTATTATACAGTCTGATAAAAAATTGTCAGAGACCATCTGCGAATCGTATTCTAATAAATTTGTGCAAAGGCTCTGATATTATAGGGCAGACCATTTTATTTTATTGAGGACAAGCTATAGGAAATGTACCACAGTTTACCAATGTAAATAATTCAATGCACTTCGTGATAAAAATAAGGTTTCCTACCCTCGCCATAATGGTTTTCCGGAAATAAAGTCGGTCGATACTTGATTCCATTTTCCTCGTCGTATCCGGTATCTGAAGAAAACCATTTCGCAAAAAAAGGGTAAATTCGGAAGCTTTCGTCAAATTGCTAGTCTATTGTGCTGAATTTAGATTACATAAATCAATATGTCCCATTAGACTGCTCTGCGTGATTTAATTAAACGTAAATTTGTAAATAAAATAAATTGATACTCTTTGAACAAGACTGTTTAAACATAAATTTTATTTTTTTTATAATTTAAGACATCGACTGAGGGTGCTTGGTGGAATTTCAATATCAAATCTCAATAATTCAAATTTGATAAATTTTATCGATAAAAAAAAACTCAATTGTTTTGTCTCTGATTGAATTATTCTTTTTTCATCTAACCGTCCTTAATAAATACTTTGTTTATCTTCCAAATAACTTTTCGTATCGTTTTTATTTAGAATAAGTATATTATTGACAAATATTCAAAATAACGCAACCATTTTTATAATATAATATCGGTGCACGAAAAATTCTGACAATCGTGTAGCCGAGTGGTCAATGCTTTATCTACATGTTTATGGGTAACGGGCTAGAATCTCGTATGAAAAACGTGGCATAGAGAATACGATTACACAACTATTAGTTCTTCCAGATTCTTTTGACTGAATTACAACTAGTGTAAGATAAATTAAGATTTTAAAATAATCAATTAGGGGTCCATATGCTCTACACTGTGATCGGAAATGGTAGAAAAACGTTAAGTACTTAACGTTAAGTAATCCATACGAAAACCAAAAAATATGTAATCATGTTATTAAAACCTTAATTACCGGGAACGCCATTTGGAGTCATGACAGCGCCAACCGTTATTTACCGGGACCGCCAATTGGCGGCATACAGCACATGTCTACTTGCGCTATATGTGATGCGCTAATGTCGGCTTCAAAATTTTTTAGCCGATGGCAGTATATATATATATGAAATACCATATTTGTTAAACAGATATCGATCATTTTTTAATTTTGATTTTTCTGTTGTTTCGACGTTTTGAATAAGAAAATACATAAAATTAATTTCATTTTGGAATTTGGATCAAGCACCCTCAGTCGATGTCTTAAATTAAATCATTTTGGAAAGTCAAAATTTACATTTATTTGAACACACATACACATTTATATATATACTTGTAGTAATACATTTTTTTTATCACTCTTAGTGCTTTATGACGTGTCTAGCATAATGTATGCTTGTAAGGATAGCCGGATCAATGGGACAAAGTAATTTATATTATGTTTGAACATTTTTTTTATGCGATTTGTAAATAAGCAATAGATCTGTTTTACCGATTACGTAAAGTCCTAATTTAGATAATATTGACAAGAATAAATCTACTACTGAACACCTGATACATCACAATGGTCTACAATATTGAAAGAAATTTTGTCACACGGCCTAGTAATAAATCAATGCGTTTTATTAACCATCGCCTGTAAATGGAACTCATTGGATTTGAAATTAATTAAGATAACACTTATACTTTTATGTTTAATTTCTGTCGTTTTGTGAGTTAGATGGGTTATTACATGTTGTCATATATTATTAACTATTTCAATGGCTTAATTTATATTAACAAAGAATAAATAATATGACACTATAATGGGATAACTATTAAAAAGTTTTTATATGGTAAAAATAAAAAAAAATTCTTTCTGAATATCGTTAAAAAAAATTATTGTCAATCTAAAATCAGCAAATAAAACAATAAAATTACATATTCAAATGAATTTCTATCTCATCTTCTGTGGGCATAATATAACCTCGAGATGTATCGCAATCGAGTCGTCATATTCTTCACCACTTTCCTCCTAGACTTTGGCGTGATCTGAGATCTTCGAAATATAATCATGTCGGTCATAAAATATGTATGAAATAAAAATATGATCATGTAAAACCCACTTTAGATACCACTGAAAACTATTTTTAATAAAATTATGCAGTGTTTCTCATCTGGTTTAACATAACTATTGTTGTTGTAAGAATTTAAATATATGCAACCTTGAAGCAAACAACATCTTGAAATAATTATTTCCGCCCGATTGTTTTTAAAGCGGACATGGGACAAACAATTAACAGCCAGATATAGAATGTGCATTTAGTAAAAATAGTGTTGTGTTACACAAAAATTAACGTTAATTAAACATACTTTTTACAATCATTTGTTTATTTCTAACGTGATATGTTTCAGACGGAGAAGTATTCTTAATTAAAACTGAAAGTGAAATTTAGTTTTCCTTTTTAATATCCATCTTTATTAATGGCACGCAAGCCTTCGTCGGGCTTAATAATGCAAAAGTTGCGTGCTGTCACCATCTCTCGGGACTGAAATGAATTAAAAATTTGATTAGCTCTTGGTTTCCTCATGCCCTCTAAAATTAGCGACAAGCATTTATGACACGACATGTTTTCTCCGTGGGTAGTTATTTAGTCACTCTCCGACAACACGTGTCTGTTTGCCGAACTGTTTTGAAATTAATTAAACAAAGAAAAAAATACACAATTTCATTTAAACCTGTTTTAAGGTATTAAGGACTCAAGTCATAAACTATTTACTGCAATATAAACCATTTATTTAAAGATTTTTATGATAAATTATTGCAGCTTTCTTTCGTTTTAATGCTTTTTTTTTAATTTATGAGTGTTATGGGTTGATGACAAACCTTGATGAGATTATTTTTTAGCTTGGCCAAAGGTCTGATTATGTGTGAATATAAACGATTACCTTGAAATCAAGGTTTGACAAACGCCACATCCCTTGAAACTCATGTTTTTATTGTTTGTGTTAGCGCAAATGTTGCTCTTTTCATAAAATTCATCAAAAGTATCAGAATCCAGCGGTTTCATACAGATTTTTGAGTTTTAAGTACGTAAATAGTTTCAAAAGCGGACACTTAACATCCATCTTCGTGAAATCAATGGACATATACACATTGAGCAAACACAGAGGTAGAAATAACTTTTATTAGAATTAAGTGTCATGGCTACCGGGCTTGATGCAGTGCGGAATATGTTTGAAATGAAAAACAACCTCTGTTGTACGTTTTCGTAGATGGCTTATGTCCCACTTTGATACCAATTTACTCAAATATTCACATTTGATCAGATTAGTCGTTTATTAGATATGAGAAAATGAAAAGCAATAATTTCTCTCTGATTGAGTGTCGATGAGAGCCTTTTGCGTTTAATAACTTTTGGCCATCAGACATACAGTAAATTGATGAAGCTTAGTTTATATGAGCTTTCTATTACTACTTACATACATTAATATACCAACCGATTTTGGAAATTGGTTCTGTACCATTCCTGAAAATCATTTTTAAAGCTCTTAACGCTGCTGTTACTGAATGCATCCAGTTAATATGCTGTGAGTCTGGCAAAATCCAGCTGATGCGACAAATATAGATAAACTCTATGAGAAATTTTATTAGTCACTCATGTCCAAGATTGCAAATTGAAATTGGAAAAATCTAAATTCGATATTGACTTTGCTGGGACAAGAACCCCCAACTGAGCACTAGGCCAAAGCTCTTACCACTACACCACAGAGGTCGACAATCTTAATTCTTCACTTCATCTTTTACACAGCATTTTTAAAGCACACATAATTTTACCATGATCACCGTCCATCTGAAAACCTCTTGAATGTCAGTCTATTGTCATTCAAAAATTTTCTTTTCATATTAGTGAAATATTTTTTTCAGCATTAATTCACAAGGTTGGTCAATTTTTGGTGGAAAGGCATTATATTTTTAAAATAAAACACAATTTTTTTGTACTACTTCGACATTTATGTAACAGCTATTAGTATTTTTTATCCGGATTAAATAGAATACCCCGCCTAAGATAGGGGTTGCTTATATAAGTAATCATTTAAGTTCTTAGGGGTCATTTAACAACAGCTTTTTCTTCCTTTTGATTATACTTTTTATGAAATCTATGAAATCAGGTTTTCACTGTTTAAAGTTTTAAAATTTTAAATGATACATAATTTTCCGCTCAATCTTTTACGATTCACATGAAAAGTTATTATTTGTGAGATTTATATTATAACAAATTTACAGTCGCTAACCGAATTCAAGACAGATTGAGTTGTTATGACGACTTGACGGATTATTTTAGTACAGATAGGTTGGTAAGAAACTATTTGCTACTATCTTTTCTGTTGTCAAAAATATACCGTAGTCACTTTAAGGTTAAAAGTTAAATGTTGAGAGTTGAAAGTTTAAAATAGCACAATTGAACTAGAAATGACATGTGCAAATTTCACGTTGCTACTGTACACCGTTTAGGAAGAATTCTTGTGACCGACAGACATACAGATTTCTAGATGTATTATATAGTAGAGATAAAGACCTGTTTTGCTCATCACAAGCATTATCAACTCATTGTTGCTAAAGGAGGAGTTACATTACCAACACCAGACGCCACATTTGCTTGTTTTGCCGTGTTGAGTGATATCTTAGTTAATATTTTAATATGGAGTAAATATTTTAATATGGAGGTGGTGTGACATGTAAACAATGTGTCAGACCCTTAATATTCGTTGATAAAGCTCATCATGAGCAAAACCTTTGCTGATCATTATAAAAATCTTAAATTACTACAAAATAATTTTTTTTTATATTTAAAATATTAAATTCTCTTCTTTACCGGTAACTACTGCAAACGGATAAAATTCTGTGTTTGTCTACAAAATTAATCTAAATTTTATGAACGACAAATGTTGATTAATATTTTTATAGCGGGTCGTGAGCAACGTGTTTCATTATGATATGTCAGCATACAGCTCATCACTCATAAAATTTTACTTTAAACGCGATATAAAAGGTATGGCCTTAATTAATTTTACCCATCAATTGCATGGTGTTAATTTAATGTTAAAAACATTTATGACGCTAAGTGAATAGAAATCGCAAAGTCAGCTTTACGGACTAAAAACACTATATTTAATTTGAAAGCAATTTATGAGTCAATTCAAATTATCTTTCACAAGCAAAATTAGAGGAAAATTGATTTACATCTCATTGATTAATGTTTTCCTTTTAACAAAAAATTATATACAAGTATGGAAGGTATTTCGTATAAGTCGGTCATAAAGACAATTTAATTAATTAATTGTATCAAAAGAGTGGACTTATGGATTCGTATTCAAATATATACTGATAAGTGAAATTTACACCCCTCTCTTCATCCATCTGTTCTTAAAAACTAGGCGTTATGATAGTGCCCTAACATTCTTCAAAAAAGAAATACTCATTAATAACCAGCTCTCGTTGAAACAACTTCTTTTGAGATGCTTTATTTGCTGTCATATGATCCATATTCGAGTGACATGGATAAAGAATATTACTAGATAGGAAAAAGTATTTGTAATATTGAAAAAATATTGCTTGTGTAACTAGACGTGAGACGTGTTACACCTCTTGAAACATTATTAGACTAAATCTATCATACGTATTTTAAGTTATCATTTTCATATTGAAAAGAATTTCTACAAAGTAACCGCCGAATCCTTTCGCATTTGGTAACGTCGTTGGCTACGGCTACGGATGTCTCGGGTTGAAGTACCGGTGCGGACAGTTTTATAAATTCATATTTTAATCTGTTCGTAGTCGTAAATGTTTGTGATATCTAAAACTCCCTCCCACCCATCCGATCACCAGAAACGGGGCGTAGGTAGAGTGGTTTGATATCTCTTCGAAAAAATAGAGGTTGAGCAACTGAGTAACAAGCAGTTCTCTTAGAATTCTGTTGAGATACCTCCATTAGGAGGTCATACGTTGGGACCGGACATTGTAAAAAAAACACTGAATTTATCAAAAATATAAGTGCGCTTAGATTTAGTATATACAGTCTTTTACGCTGCACGTACGAAGAACATACTAATTATCAAAATAAACATTATATTTTACATTCTCCTTAGTCATTCGATATTAAAAATAGTACGTTAAGTTAATCTATTTTCATATTATGCAAGTTATTATTGTCGCAACATCACGCGCAAACTTCATTCAGGTATTTTTAAAGATGTGGATAAAAGATTGTTTTTAAATAGTATCAATGACTCTTCCTCAAAGAAAAAATCTCACAAATTTTACCACTGTCACAGTTCATTTGACAGTTTGAAATTTGTCAGTTGATTTTCCAGGAAATTTTCAAAAACAAGTTAGTAGAAAATAAAACTGTCAGCATGAAGCGACTCAGTTGGCATTGTGGCGTCAGTAATGTTGACGAAAAAAACTTGAAAATAATGAGTTTTTTCCTGTAAATATTTTCTTTTATGTATAATTTAAATTCTTCTTCAAAAAAATATGGTTTATTATTACTTTTCATACGCCTATACGTTAAATATTCTGGTGCTTTATTTTAATTAAATGGTAGAGTATTTCCAGCTAATCCTTCTAATTTAAATTTAGTATGCTGTACCTTAAGCCATTTTTAAATAATTTAAGTACGAAATTTTGATGGCATTGATCATTTTTTTTATTAATAAATAAATCAACGCACAAAAATAATTATTTCATCCGAGCTTATTTAAGCTGAGAACGTACGGTATTTCGCTACGATAAATCAAAGTGGTCGTTAAAAATTGCATGTTTTGCCAAATATAATACAGGAAAATGATTTTTTATTAAATTTAGCATTAACTTGATTGCAGTTCACTTTGTTAAAACATATTTAAATGATTATTTATTGTAAATGAAAATCGACATTCAGCTGTCTGATATAAAACATCACTTGACTATTGAGGTCAAAACAACTGTAAATAAATAGTGTCGCATCAACGATCGCTAAACGATCGTAGAACTCCCTGCCCTGTAGAGATATAAGAGCTGAAAGATTCCTACGAACAGCTCAAGTTGTTTGATGGAAGTACTCAAAACGATGGTTATCTTGTGGGTAGTCAACCTTTCACCCCATTCGAAGAAAAAGGCGACTAATGATTGGCCAGTGTCTTCCTGAAAAGATTAAAATTTCAATCTAGATAATATAATATGTGTGTATTTGAACAGTTGTGCAGTTATCTATAGTTCAACAACTCATGCATGGACTATAGCGCCAACTAATGATGGTAAATGATGAAAATCAATAGTCAATCTAAAATCGTGGTGTCTTACTACGTTTTAAATTTGGAAGAAAACTTTTCTATTGTAATAAAGTGGAAGAAATACCGTTGACGATTTTATTTTAATAGCTAACAAGACATTAAAACAAACAAAAATCTTAATTTAATTAAAAAATGATTTGTGAACATCTAATAAAATAATAACTTTATAATATAATAATTATATATGTACTATTTTACTTGTTTTTAGCGTCAAAACAAATTTAAAATAATAAATTTATAAACTGCCACTTGTTACAAAAAAATAGATTTATCATCACTCTAACGTTAACATGTATTTTTGGGTATATGTTCCTTTTTGGTGAGAAATTTTTATTCAGCTACGTTTTTTTTCGTCATTTCTTAAAAACTGAAAAACTCCAGACGCACCACGACGATAGAAAATAAATAATCATTTTTCTAACCAGACAGGTGACATTTTTTAAAATTAGGATTCATAATTTTAGTCAACATACGAAACAAACATTTTCAGCAGCAGAAAATTTTTATTCGATAATACGCAAAAGCGAACTGGATGATTACTCAGCAGCCCACTCGCAAAAGCCTAAAATAAATCAACAAGTAAGAGCATTTTTATGTTAAAATAGTCACATAGTCATCGTAGTATAATTTAGGTCTATTTAATTTTAATAATAAGAAAAAAATCGCCAATAAAACCACTTTAATTGTGGGAATAGAAAACATTTTGAAGCTTGCCAAGATTTAACTTCGCTCGTGCGATTTTAAATACGACTTCTTTTTTACATATCATCTAAATGCACATTTATAATGGTAAAAATATATTTGTGAAACTGAAATAACCAGATAAATTTATTTATTTTTTTAAATAGTACACAAATACATAAATTTGGAAATTTAGCTATGAAAGCAAACTTGGGATGATCGAAATTAATTATGTGCAATGTAACTTCAACTGAATCTCTATGTTTACTTATTCAAAACTCAAAACCATTGAGCGTTTATCCAAGAGCTGTCTATAGTTAATTCTAACTTTTAATTGTGATGCCATGATTCAATATGCGTGGCGTGTATTCATTGTGATCGAGCATCATCCTGTTTCAGCTATAGTCTCGTCATCGTAATGTGAATTCTGAAATACTTCAGGCAATAATCTACAATCAGGCAATAATGGAGGCATCTCAACGGAAGTTTTTCAGTTGCCTAATGTCTATTTTTTTAAGAGAGTAGGGATAGAGAGATAGGGCTAGGACAGGACTAGTGGTTAGCTTATCACTCTCGCTAGCTCCAATTTCAAGATGGGTGGGAAGGAATTCTATACGTTTCAAACATTCATGCCTGCGAACAGATCCATTAAAAAATCTATTGATGAAACTTTCCGTATCGGGGTTTAAGCCCTAGAAACACGTAGCCGAATTCAACGACATTAACCACTGTACCACGGATCCGACATATTATTATATTGTATAATCAAGGAAACTGAAGGAATGTTTTAATATTTTTATCCATAAATGAGAACTATTTACAAAAAGTTTGTTAACGAGTACTATTCTATATTTGGAATAATTTTGGTGAAAATAATTAGACTGAAAGGTTCATAAATTTCAATGCAAAAAGTGACTTTATTAATTAAGTTTAGGGGAAGATAATAAATGACTTTTTGCCCTTTCAACGTTATTAAAACTCAAGCAGTTCCTTCTTAATTTTCATGTTTGATTAATGTAAAAAGTAAATTAGGAAGGTGTTGGAACAATACCACTTATTGTTTATGTCAAAAATATTTTCTTAATTATTATTATATTTGCGTGCCTGCGAATACTTATTAACATTGAATATTAAAAGAATAATTTTGTGAAATGCCATAATACATGTTTCCTTGGTAGGCTTTAAAACGGGGAAACAGTTAAACAGCATGAATATTAGTTACAGCTAACGCAACTCAAAGATATCCCAATCAAATGATACAAAAATAATGACACATAGAATTGTGTACTATTCTCAAATAGTAATGTCAATACAAAACTGTTTTACATTTATATTTTGTGATGTTTAATTGTGTTTAACAAACACTTCTGTATCCTTGTTTCTGTTCTCTCTATCCTTCCATATATTATCCAAATATCTCTCTTCATTGTTCTATATATGCATTTTTTTATTCTTTGTTCAATAAATTAATGTTTGGATATCGCTACGTCAATGCAACAGTAAAACATATTACAAAAATCGTGTTTTGAGTTAAAAATATCATTTCAAGCAGAAAAATATAACAAATCCAACTGAACGGTCAGATATTTTGTATCTTTAAAATTTGTACTGTATGAACACATAACTTACTATATCACTCAACAAAATAACAATCTGAATGACACTATTTATGTAGAAAAATATAATTACATCTACCAATAAGCTAATTTTACTCTTTTTACAATACACAAAAAAATTGTAATATATTTCTTACACTGTGTGTAAGAAAACATTTTTAAGATTGAGCAAAACACAAAGCACTCGTTTTCTCAGAACTAGGTTTTGGAATATGTCTTACTGTTGCATTGACGTAGCGATATGTTAAACTTTAAATAATTTATATGATTGAAAACATAAACGTACAAAACCACGAGTACTCAACTGTTAATACAAGTTGATTTTTGAAGACATTGGTCGAGTAATAGACAAAATCAAGTATGCATTAAACAGAGCGACTTATATATGATACTATGCAGTTAACATAATTTTGACGCCACATTTAGTATATGACAGGAAGCAATATAACTTCCACGCTCTCACTACGTCTATCAAACGCAACACCCGAGTATTTTAGCAAAGTTTTGCGTCAATCGGCCTAAGATTCATTTCCATTGTATAAAATATTTATAGACCAGCCGAGCTGTTTGCTTGTATTTCCGTCTCGACACGAAACGGCTCCTGCGTTGCTCCTGCGCTTCGGAGGAATAAAAATAAAGCTCGGTTGCGTCACTCGTCGAATATCGCGGCATTCCGATCATGACGCTCAGCGTCGCACATGTTTTCAAATCGTTTACACCTGACCAAGAACCGGAATATGATTTATTTATATATTATATTATTTTAGCTGATAGATATTTTAAGCACAGGAGTAAATATACCACAGTGAAGATGACGGTCTGAATGACGTTATTATTGAAATACGAGTACAGTAGACTCTCCGATAACACGGCAGACAAAGGGCGAGCTATCTTGGAGCGGGCTATTAGGGCTACCAAATTCATAGAAAATCAAAGCATACGCATACGACACAAGAGTATTTTAACCCGGAATCAAGGAGCAGTTTAAAATTTTGATTAAAAACGAGTTTACAACAATCGTTTTACCGGGGGGTCTACTGTAGTTCAATGAATTTCATAGTATTTAGTAGCAGATAAAAAAAGAGGCGTTCGTGGCGCAGTTGGTAGCGCTTTTGGCTACGGTTACGGATGTCTCGGGTTCAATTCCAGGTGCGGACGGTTTTCGTAAATTGAGTAGTCTGAGTGTTTGTGATGTCTAAAACTCCCTCCCACCCATCCGATCCTCACGGGGCGTAGCGAGAGCGATTAGCTAAGCACTAGTCCTGTCCTAGCCCTATCCTTCTATCCCAACTCTCTTCGAAAAAGAGAGGTTGAGCAACTGAGTTACAAGCCGTTCTCATAGAGAACTTCAGTTGAGATACCTTCATTATGAATCCATATGCTCCACATTGGAAGCAGAGATGGTAAAAAAGTACAAAACATGAATTTTGACAATTTTTTTAATGAATTTCGTATCACGTAATAAAAACATCTCATTAATACGAAGTAAAAGAGTTAATAATGCTAGCCAACGTGTGTAATCTTATGACAAATTACGTACCCTGGCACGTACGAACCGACTAAATATTGATAAAACTTTATCAAACGATAAAAAACTAGTTTGTTATCTATGCAGGAAAAAATCTCTAGAAAAATCCTGTTGAGATACCTCCATTAGGAGGTCATATATTCCACGTTGGGATCGGACATGAAAATAAATTAGCACATAATTTACAATTTCAAATCATCCTCATACTCAGAGATATGAACTGAAATTCTGACACAGTTTCACAAATACGGACTAATATTTTGAGCAAAAACATTGCTGACTTCGGTTTTTTCCCATTTTGTAGTTAATTGAATAAAATATTAACAATAAACATCATAAATCAGAGTTAATTTAATTTCTCTACTCAACATTTTACAATATTCTATGAAGACAGTGTACAGTGTGAGTAAAACTGTTGACCTGTCCACCAAAAATCATTTTTTTACTTATAAATAATTTGCTTCCTTTTAGCTTAATTACTTTAAATCACTTTAGAACAACATAACACTATAATTGTCGACTAAGAACATAATATATAATGTCGTAGACTGAAATATGTAGAGTAATGTATATTTCTAACTTTTCTGTGACTATTTGATGGTTAAAATCACATTTTTCTCATCACAATATTATATCCTCGTACGCATTTCTGGCAAAAATTGAAATTGAAATACTCTATCTCAAGTAGCTAGTAGGTCAAAACTGTGTTTGCATTGCATAACATTTTATTTTATATATAAACCGCGAACACTTACGTCATGAGAAAATTTCATACTTACATGAGATATGTGATAATAATGAAACATCTACAGAGCGGTCTGAGCTATTATATATAAGATAGGAGTTGTCCAACTGAATTTGAAATTAGGTCTTACATTGGGCATTTTTTATTTTGTCAGCATGAATTTCACCATCGTAGATATTTGCAGTTTAAATATTATAACTTATTATTTCATTACTTTTCCCTATTTCTGCCAATCGATGGCAAAGAGTAACTGCATTACAGTAATTATCTGACTGAACAGGATATTATATTGATAGTATGATAATAGAATAACTTGATACGAGTTTATTGCCATCGTCTAAGGCAGTCTTAAGTCTGCTGTAATAACTAGATAGACTATTTTTGGCGGGCAGCTGAGAGCATGGTTCCGATTCTGATTAAGTTGCATTTTCTCAATGATGTGCTGTCAGTTTTTACGTTAAGCTAAGCGTTAAACTAACCTGCTGGATAGTTTTGAACAGATGTAAAAAATTTTCGTACAAAACTATCGATTTTATGTTTAAAATACGCAAATTTGTCTATATGGTATTTAAAGAAAAGTGTTGTACTTTATCGTTTTAATCCTTCCGTTCTTTGCGTTCGTAGGTTGCTTAAACTAGGGATTGCAATACCAGTATTACCAAAACCGAAATCCCGGTATTTTCGCAGTTTTTCAATATCGGAATACCGGTTTTTCAGTATGAGTATATTATAGTTACAACGAAAATTTATCAGTTATTTCTTAATTACTTCAGTGTTACTAAAATTACCTTGTTTATATGGCATTATAAGTATGTGATGTCTAAAATTCTCTCCCATCCGATCCTGCAAAGGTGGCGTAGTGATAGCAATAGTTCTGTACTATCCTCATCCTTCCATCCCGAATCTCTTCCAAAAAGAGAGGTTGAGCAACTGAGCAACAGTTCACGTAGAAAACTTCTGTTGAGACACCTCCATTATGAGTCCATATGCTCCAATTGGGAGCAGACATGGTAAAAAAGTACAAAACATGAATTTCGACAAATTTTTTAATGAATTTCGTGTAACGTAATTAGAACATCTCATTAATACACAGTAAAAGAGTTAATAATGCCAGCCAACGTGTGTAGCTTTATGACAAATTACGTACCCTGGCACGTACGAACCGACTAAATATTGATAAAACTTTATCAAACGATAAAAAACTTATTTATTATCTCTACTATGCAGGAAACAGATGTACAAATCTGTCTGTCTGTATGTCACAAAAACTCCTCCCAAACGGTGTACAGTAGTGATGCGAAATTCCCAGATGTCATTCTGGCTGCCATTTCTAGGTCAACTGTGCTATTTTTAACTTTTAGCTATTAATTTTACTATTAATCCGTGGATTATATTTTGTGGGTGTTACATGAGGTCCACTACAATATTTTTCAATTTTAGTGTTAACTAACGCCAAGCTGTAAATGAACTAATTAAACGCCCTGTTTCTCGTGCAAAGTTGGGTCACAAAAACTTGTAATATATAAATCAAAATGACATCTGTAATAAGGTCTGTAGTCAGTACACATTTTTTTATTAAGTTAAATAAAGGAGGGATACGCACCTTATCTTTATTAGAAACTTAGTCACTCAAATTGATAATCCGAAAATATAATTGATGAATTCGTTTTCTTTCAATAGGAAGCAGGTTTTTGTTTTTTTAATCTGTAAAAAATGCAAACCGATGATTCATAACGCGCTATTTGCATAGAAGTAACAATAATAATTCGCTTTATTCGTGTATTTGTTACATTCACATACACAAAGAGATGTAACTTGTGTTTACAGTGAGCGATTTATTCTTCATGTGTAACTGCCCAAAATTACGTTACATAAATAAAACTTCCTTGGCACGTATACTCTGCTAGTCCAGTTTCCAAATGTAAAACAATGTTTACCCGGGGAAAACAATAAACACTGACATGTTTTGCCTAGAATAATAATTCGGGGAATATGTTGAAAAATATCTGCCAAAAAAAAGTAAATATGTACAAAAGTAAACTGTGTTTTTTCGTGCCTATAGATAGTCTATATTATATAGAACAAGGTGAATTTTTTAACAGACAGTTCTTGATAGTGTTGAGTCGGATTGAGTCGGATTGTATCAACATAGTAAAGCAAATAATTACATCAATGTCTCTATACAACGGACTAGTGCGGGCGAAAGGAGAGTATAACCAATAAAGCCGAAATCCCATTAAATAATAATGTAGGTTTTCAAATAAGTAAGTGAATCAAATATGTATATAATGCGACTAAAAAAAATGAAAAGAGATATATGAGAATCTTGGGATCAAAAATAACCAAATCCACTTTCTCCTTAATAGAGATAAAAACATTTTTCGTATTAAAACTTGTCCTATTCATGTGACTGTTTTATTTGATGCATTTCAAAGAAGGCTCTAAAAATTAAATATTTGTTTCAATGTAAAAAAAAAACACTAAAAACCTCACATTAACAGCGCAATAATTCACTTGGGTAAACGGAGTGACAGCTGACTGAGCTGTCATGGCCGACAAATGCAAGCACGCTATTGGTTGATTAAGGATTTAGTCAATTATGATACTGGATTTGGACAATTTTGATTTTATGGTCATATTTTGACATTAAATGTCTTGGAAATTACGAAGATTTAAGCGACGTTAAAAATGCAATTCTGTTTTGTTGATTTTATTCTTTAATACTACAAGCGATCAGAACTATATTTGAGAAAAAACGAGATATCGCTGTAACATGTTTGATTCCAAGCTGCTCATATAAGGTTTGCATGGGCTTGGTGTGGCTAAGGGAACGTCGAATCATTATCCGGACCGCGTGAAAACTGCTGCAGCTATGCTATAGTGCTCACCAAATTATACAAAATATTGTTTACGAGCAGTGATTCTTGTATTTTTACATGTATTATCTTTCCAGGTTATTTTCATAAATATTCATAATTTCGGAGTCAGTTATATCGAGATTTTAGAGACAGTATTGTATTGGCAACTAACTATTTGGTCTGTTAACTAATCCAATAAACGGTCAGTAAATAATTGGCAAACAAATAAATGTTGGCTTAGGTTGGGTTTAAATAAAAGAAACTGATCGTTTAATTTAATAACTGACATTTTGTACAAATCGTTCACCGTTTATTTTCTTAACTGACCACGTGTGTCAGTATACATTTATCGAATTAGTTGCTGACCATTTTCATTAATTACTGACCAAAAATTGAAATAGTTACTGATTCAATAAATGCATTCCAATTGTATTTATTATGAATATACACAACAACTGAATTAAACAAATGTAAGCTCATATTATTGTAAATAAGTCTACTTGAGTGTTGCGACCGTCCAATATTTCTACATAGTTGTGTGGAAATCAGGGTTGTGTATAGATTGATTTTATTTTATTATTAGTCTTATGTCTCTAGAATTATACATAATATATAATTATGAATGTATTATACTATTTGGAGTGAAACCATTGCGGACGTTAATGTTGGGCGTATGAATTGTTATAACCAGAGACAAATAAACAATAGTAAATATAACTATTTATTTCGTTAAAACTGATTTTAAATTATTATTTTTTATTTTTAGTTTTAGTTTGTCCACGAAAAACACTCCTTGTCGTTTATATTGAAGCAACATTTTGTCGCTATTCTCCTCGGAGAATAAACTGAGAAATTGATAAATATTTTATATACACCACAATACATAACGAAGAAATTTTTTTTCCATGTCCGCTCCCAATGTGGAGCATATGGTCTCCTAATGGAGGTATCTTAACAGAATTTTTCTACTAGAACTGCTTGTTACTCAGTTGCTCCACCTCTCTTTTTTCGAAGAGAGTAGGGATAGAAGGATAGGGCTATAACAGGACTAGTGGTTAGCTAATCGCTCTCGCTACGCCCCGTGAGGATGGGATGGGTGGGAGAGAGGAGTCAGACTACAAACAGAAATCCATAAATCGATTAAAAGATCAATTTATGAAAACCGTTTGCACCGGGAATTGAACCCGAGACATTCGTAACCGTAGCCAGAAACGCTACCAACTGCGCCACGGACGCCGACAACGAAAAAATACTACAAACCTACAAACGAAGAAAATACTTATGATTTAATTTTCTCAATTTTCAATTTGAATTTTGTTTGTAGCCGGAAATTTAGGTTAAAGTTTAGCACAAGTTCTCACGTCCGACTTTTTAAATTTTAGAAAAATGTTTCTTAAAATTAAACGCAATTCAATTTTCAAATGTGCAAAAACTTCTGTAAACAATGGGGCTTTCCTTTGTCGTTAAAAAAGCTTTTTCCGTCTTTGAATTCATAAATAGAACTCGCTAAAATGAGAACCGCAAACAGCAAAAGTGTTTACAACAAAAAAATACTTTTCTTGGCTTTGAGAATATTAAGAGCAATTTTATCTCCACCGACAAAAGCTAATTTTATTTCAATTGCAATATCAGTACGAAAATAAATTATTCAATAATATCTAAGTACATATAAGGAATTTTCTACTGCCTTGCGTATTTTTTGTTTGCACTATTAATCGAATAAGTTATTTTTATTATATTTACGATCAGAAGTAAGATTTGATAAATATATTAAACTTTCCGACACCTACTGCGACATTATTTCACACTCGCGCTCAGTTTTCAGCCATAGTTATCGCTATAAGTAATTCACTGGGTTATGACTACAGGTAATACAAACAATGGCCCTCGTGGTAATTTATGACCCAACCAGTCATCTGAAAGTGACTATCAAGTCGATTTCCAAAGGGAACAGTTCTCAATTTGATTGGGATTAGTGAAAAAAGTAAAGCTGTACAAGGTGATGTCTAATGATCTCGTAGGGAGCAGCATAGGGCAGATAGTATATTATTATATTTATGGTTCAGGATGATTATATAAGTGTAAACAGAAAAAAATATAATATAAATATCAAAGTTTAATCCGCAAACCGAGTAACTGTACTTTGAGAACATAGAAAAAACTAAATAACTTAACCACTAAGCGGAATTTCACAATGTAAAAAATACACTTCATATAGCATTAAATGTAATGCATACCCAAACACATCTGTCAGGGATCAGACAGGGCTGTGTTCTGGCTCCGTTCCTCTTTATAATAATCTTCGACTTCATCCTGAGGAATTCAATTCCACCCGACCGAGTTATGGCCGTTGCCCCAAACTGAGGCTATGCGACCTCGAGTATGCTGACGACGCTGTCATATTTTACAAATCTGTCGAGGGTATTCTCAGGAAACAATGGCCAGACTGCAGAGCAACTTGTATCGCATTGGTCTCAAAGTCAATGCGAGTAAAACCAATGTGCTCTGCAACAGTTTCTGTCCAGACCCAGACTAGGCTCTGACGAGCGCGGGGCAAGATATCGAGACAGTTGACGGCTTCAGGTACTTGAGGGTACACATCACGGGAGATGGCAGTCCGCGTAAAGAGCTCGCAATCCGATTACGCATACATCCTGACTGTGTTGCTTTACGGTTGCGAGTCATGGCACCTCACCAAGGCACAGGGTAACCGTATACTGTGCTTTGAAAACAGATGTTTGCGGCGAATACTAGGGGTACGGTGGTTTGATTTTGTCAGGAACTCGGAGGTAAGAGAATGGACGGACCAGCCTCTTATTACGTCCAAAATAAAAAAGCGAGAATGGACCTGACTTGGACAAGTGCTGCGGATGCCCCAAGGGAGCCTGAATGGTTTAAAAAAAAAACGCATCTAACGAAAACGATTTCGTCACATGTAAGCTATGGTTAACCAAATCAACACTGTTTTATAAAAACAGTTGCGTGAAAAATATCAAAATACGATTATAACAAAATACAGAATGAAAAGAAATTGACCTATTTCGGCAACAATTTAATAAATTTTCTCCTGCCTAACCTCCTTCCAAGGTTTCTCACACATTCAACTGAAAATAGATAAGGAAATTGGAGTAATTGGATTCCATAGAGAATAATATATTGACCTAGTCTCCCAGTTCTAACGTTTTACCATACGCGTGATAGTAATCATATAACGTTTTGAATGCATGCATTATCGTAGTATTGCAATCTAGAACAACGCCAAATTTTTTTTGGTCCAGTTATTTATTTTTAAGCACAATTTAAAAAGGAAATTATACAAAAATATGATTTGCACTCCCATTTTTCACGTTGAACATTTTTGTATAAAGGTTTTGTGTAACTTAAGAGGACATGGTAGGTTTTTTTCTCACTTCGTTTACTGTCGCCTAAATCTCAAAGACACATTTACAAAAATCTTTATATGATCGCTATATTAAATAAATTGCAATTTTCGCTTCTCTACATGAAACAAATGTTTTTTTATGACTTTTTCTTAGATATAAGATCTCAGTAGCTTACAATAAACTCAGGTGAAATAGTCAGGGCGTGAAGCAGTTAAAAACAAATCTGAAAAAAAAAGTGTCAATTCTTTGCTAAATAGGATTGAAAACTTTATTTTTTCTTTGGAAACAAATCCAAGATTATAAACAAATACTCTGGTAATGCAATTATTAAAAAAAAGGTTAACGATTCTCGTTATGGGAGAAAAAACCTACCACATCCTCTTAAGATATGGTTACTCTAAGGGAATCAATTAACGACGCACGAGATCAATTTGCGGAAAAAAAAGTACCTCAAAAAAGCGATATATAATGTTATTGTGTTTGAACGAATGACACAAAATTAACCGTTTGCATGGAGCATATGGACTCTGAATTAAGCATTTCAATAGCAGTTTTTTGAAAGAGGGAACTGGTCAGTCATTCAGTCATCCCACTTCATTTTTATTTGAGACAGTAAAGATCGAAGGATGGAGTACGGAAGTATTAGTAAATACCTCATTTATCTCGCTACGTCACGTTTTAGAATTGTATGGATGAGAGAAAATGTAGTCTTCCTTACGGGCATTCAAACCCAAGGACACCGCTACTGAAGAAAACGAGCGTCGAAGAGAACTTTTCAATTGCCTTTTCTTTTGGCAGTCTATAAATCTATAAACACTCTCATTGAAATTTTTTTGATTGAATTGGCATAAAGTGAATTGATCTGAGAATAATTTTGTTATGACAAAATCAATATATCAATAATATTACGTAACTATTTTGGAAGAAAATATATATCTATTTATTAAGCTATTATGTTGACTACGTGGTGCAGTGGTTAACATCGTTAGCTACGGTTACGGATGTATCGGATTCAAGCTCCGGTACGGACAGTTTCATACATTGATTTTTCAATCGATGTTTTTCATGAATGTTTGTAATGTCTAAAATTCCCTACCACCCATCCGATAGCGAAAGCTTACCACTAGTCCTGCCAAGCCTTATCCTCATATTCCTACTCTCTTCGTAAAAGAGAAGTTGAGCACTGAGTAACGAGCATTTCTCGATTAGGGGAGCAGAAATTGTAAAATAACTATTATAATTTTGGTCATGTTATGTCATAGATCAATGAATTAACTGTCATTTGTTTCTTTGTTTGAATTGAAAGTATGCTAAAATTTCAAACAGGATGCTCAATCGCAATACTAAATCGGCCACCCTTGCTCTATTGTATGGGATTAAATGAGTCGCTAAATTATTGGTTCATATCACAATGGACGTATTATCTATACAGCGTTTTTATATTACTGGTGAGTGTTAGTCAGTTGATATGAACCATTTGAAGAATATGTATATTTTCGTATGGGAGTAGGAGGGATAAGCTACATCTCAGAGCACTTGATCATGAATAGGCGGATGAGATCGTAGAAAGTAATTTCGCTACAAGGATTACGAGGAAACAATGGCGTGCAAAGTATTGCTGTTTTATAAATAAACGAATTGACACAAATATAAAACTGATGTCGACAACTTCGTAGAATAGTAGACTGAGTCAAACTAGTATGTTTTATATATTATTTGTTGAGGTATTTTTAATGGAAAGAAATGAACATATCGGCCAATTATTTTGGTACTTTTTTTGGATTAGTACTTTAAGAAATATAATTATAGTTAAGATCATATTACATTTTTTATAGTATCATGAATAACGAGAAATCGACATTCATATTTAATTGTCAAAACATATTTTTTCTATGCGGGTATGGTGTGTTATTACTCGTAAAATATATACCTATCAATGTAGTTCCCAAAATTCTGAAGAAAAAACGATTTCAAATCGCGACAAATCTAATTATGTCAAAGCACAAAATTTTCATTGAAAAAATATGACCTCAAGTTATGTTGTATCACACAGAAGATCATATCTCTTCAATGATTTTTTTTATATCGATTTGATGGAGCGTTAAGTCCTAAGGCGCGTTAGCGTCATAGTTCTTTGAGTCTGCTTCATCTCTAATGTTATTTTTTTTTTGTTTCACTTCCATCGTTGCAGATAGAAGGGCGTGATTGCTGCAGAGTTAAGCAATCCACACTGAAACCAATTCACGTGTGCACCAATTGCATTTATATAGATGTATCTCCCCGCATACCGCACCCACACACATATACAAATTCATACACACATTCACATATGCACATGCAATACGTAAAAAAGCATTCAGAGGAAAGTCATTTTCTATTTATTACAAGGGGTCGTGTTTTTTTTTTCAATTTAAACAAATAAAACCCCTGTTTACATCATGATACATACAGGGTGCATAGTAATAAATAACACTAATAATAAAGAATACTATAGCAGCTAACTATAAAAAATGTAGAAACTAAATTAATTTTCAAACAAAACATGAATCACAGTTTAATTATTAAAATTATGCTAGGAAGTAGTAAGGTAAAAAAACAGCATACTTATAGTTTAGTCGTTCTTTGCACAAAACGATTTGAATGCTTAAATTGTTTATGTTTTTACATAAATACAGGTTTTTTGTAATACGATTATATTAAAATAATTCTGTATATTGGTTAGTAATTAAATGTTTTAGCATAAGGTATTTGATAAGAACTATTATAGTATGAATAAGGTACTGGTTAGAATTAATGATTAGTTTATCACTCACGAGATGTCCAGTTTTAATAGGATTAGTAAAACAAATATTTGAGTCATGCCTAGGACAATTTCTATTGAAAATACATTTGGTTAAGACTAAATATCTTGATTATTAGCAGTTGGCTACTACAGTAATGGAAAATAAGTAGAGGATGTTCGTTGCATAGTTTATATTATTAATTTTTACCAACTTGGAAAATTATACCATATTATTAATAAATATAATAATATTAATTTTTGGACTTTAAGGTGATTGTTATTTTTTCAAAAATGTCGCTACGCCAATGAACAGAATAATACTTTTGTTTACGAAGGCCATCGGTTCACTGACCTCTCCGCCCACCTTAATCCGCCTATCGCCACAAAAGCCCGCCACAATATTGTTTTACTAATGCAATTTTTAATTAAAACAAATACAAGTCGGTTGCTACATTACGAGATACATTAATTTACCGCATCCATGATAACCTTTTCAATTATGATAAGTATAATAAAAATATATTATAAGGCTTTTTTGAATAGCCCAATATAAAATAATTCAACCACTGGATTATTGATAGAATTCAAAAAAGTTACAATAAATGAAACAAGATGAATCGCAGCATTCATAATGTTTGAGGTTTTAGTGCATCGCTTGACAAAAGTAATAATTATATGTCATATCAAATGCAAAAGAACGACTTTTTGTCTACTCATAATTATTTAAATTTGATTGAAATAAACATTTTAACAATAATTTGAAATAATAACACATTTAAGCCGCGATGCCCAACCTGAACTAAGATTATACATAAATAATGTTAAATGAGGAATGTTTTATCTTCAATTTCACATTTGAATCGTTTTTACTACATAATTAATGATCTAAGTTTACATGTTTTATAGGTTACAAGTCAAGTAACGAAGCAGCTCTTGGCCAAATTTATTTAACACTATCATTTTAAATGCAGTATACTTTATTATATGTTTTAATTCATAGTTATATTGTTAACATTTATAACCAATTTGTAGACTTAAATATAGTAAACCTAAAATCACTGTTATCAGAATTGAGAAGTACTATCATTGTATAAATAAGAGTAAAATCGTTTGGTATAATTTTATATTCCATATATTATAAAAATTTTAGCTTTTATTGCCTTCTACAATTTGCTTTCATTGTCAAAAAAAATATTTTTAATACACTTTTCACGAATGAAAAGCTAAATTTAAAATTATTATGTATAAAAAACATTTTATAAACATTTGGTTGCTTTTTTACACTTACCGTCAGAAATTGTTACTATACAGTAATGCCTATCTCACAAATCGTTGATATTTTTATGTAATTTTCTCAAATGAAAATAATTTAGTTAGGTTTTTAGGCTTTCACGGTTATTATTTGTGTGAACAGTATGTTGGAAAGACACCGTGTTGTAGTTGATGGTAATCACCTGACGTTTCGAAACCGTTGCAGATTTTCCGTCATTCAGACAGATAATACATTGTTTTGACGATTTTATTTACTATCAAGTCTACGGTCCAAATAGTTTCAACCACTTTTGAGAATAGAGAATAAGGTTTTACGGTCGGTGATTATCTTAGAGTTTATTACTAGTTGCAGAATTGAAATGTCTAATAAAAAGACGAACACTTTTCAAAGAAGTAAGGTAAACATACCAGTGGTTGACCGTTTAAGAGAAAAATTCAACAAAAATAACGATTAACGTTTAGCATTCGATCGAACGATGACAAAGCAAGTGTGTTTCATAATGGATCAAATGTCTAAATTAATATGATACGACAAAAATTACAAAAAAAATTGTGTTCAATTTTTAACAACCATATTTTTGTATCAGTAGTTGACAATCTAATAATTGAATGTTCCAGTAGTAGACCATGCCTAATCAGAAGGTTTTTCTGACAACCTTTTATCAGAGCTTCTTGTAAGACCAGTCTTGGTTGAATCAAGTAGCATGTATTTACATTCAATGATATCTTTAACAATTATCTTAAGAAATTTGCTGTTTTCGAATGGTCGATATGACACCCCAATGACATATATGTTGATTTGTTAGTTGCTCAATCGACAAAAGACGGTTTCACTTGTGGGAACTCTTATTTAGAGCAATCCCAAGTATACGCTTCTTATTTTGGGCACTTTTATTGAAAAAGGTCAACTCCCAGTGCATTTACCTTAACGGGGGAAATATTTTTCCAGACCAAAAAAAGTTTGATTTGTACCAATTTGACAATGCAGAACTTGATAATATTATTTGGTCTGAAATTTAGCTGATGCAAGGTAAAATTTCATGTAATTAAGAGAGAGAAAGATTATCACGTAGACAAAACAAAGAGCAGACTATTGTGAAAGCTTCATTTATCCATGATTGAATCCTGTTAACATCAAGTTAGCATTGTTGATTGAAGGCTCTTATGTGAACTTTCATTGGATGCTTGAAGTGAATTTTAAAGAAGGTAGTGCTTACTGAAGCGAAGTTATTAAACGTAAAACTATAATATAAATACACACTTCAACAGTCAATCACGCAACATATTGATATAAGATTAGTGAAGAAGAATTTAAAATAATATATTGTCTGCGAGAGTTAAAAACTTGTAATTAATAACAACAGTAAATTCAATAGACTGTATTATCGAATTACAATATTCACATTGTTCGCATTTCAGTGAATAATTTTGATTTTCAAATTTTTGGCTGACTTGCTGTTTGTCGAAATGTAACTAAATAATATTAATGTTTAACATTAATATTATAAGATAAACAATAGAAAATGCGGGGAACTGGAACTCGTTTCATCTTGGAAGGCCGTATTATGTTAAGTTTAAAATAATCAAGTCTGTTTTAGAAAATTTGTACCTGTACGAAATGAAAATTAAGTGCGTTATATCTCGAGTGGAGGGCGTTTTTATATTTCTATCATTTGTAGTTCTGCTAAGTGGACGATTACATTTTTGGATGATACAATTGGTCATCTGTATCAATTCCTGTAACAAGGGTGAGTTCATTTTTTTTTGCCTCAGTGTATCCGAGATATTCTGCATTACGTATAATCAATAGTGTTATTTTGATATTTCGCTTTTACTTGGTGGGGCGAAGAATAATTTCATTGTGGTTAAAGGATGGTTTCAAAACTGGTATTGAATACTGTATTACATAATTTGTTTAATAAAGGCTTATAATTAAATGCACTTTTCTTCAGATCGTATTCAATTTCGTAAAAATATTTTTCACTTATAACAAATACATTCCACAAAAAACAAATTCTTTCACTAAAAATAAAGTGATCCCACATAATAAAATATGTTACACTTACGAAAAAATATTTTCACAAAGATAAAATAATTTTCACTCAATATAAATACTCACACTTTGAAATCGATAGTTTGTCTTTACTTCCACGCATTAGAATACATTACACAAACCAAGCCAGACCAACCCTAACATAACCTACTACGACTTAACTCGCTTTCTTAAAAGAATCCGTGACTAAGTGGAAAGTATTAAAATCAAAGTTTGAGTGTACTAAGTTAATACTATCTAATCCAAAGTGCAATTATTTATAACCCTTAAAAAAATACTTATCGATCATGGCGACTTACCAATATTACTATTTTTAACAGTGTTTATAGGAATAACTTCAAAGAGATACATTATTAGATATAAAATTGAAAAAGAATACGAGTAAAAAAACAATACTCTTTCGACTTAATGAAGTTAATGAAACATCTTGCAAAATGTAGTGTGATATTTTTAGTATGGGTATTTCGGAACGGGCCAGCATAAAGTCGGTCAAATAATGAAGATCAAAGTGTCATGAACATAAGTTGAGACTGCGACCGACCTCTATGGTTCTGGGCTATGACGTCACATCATGCAGTCTGTAATATCTGAGTATGAATTTTCCTAGGGGTGTCCTTATAACTCAATTCAAGTTTTTTTTTTTTATTTTAAATATTGTCGTGAACCGATAAATTCGTAGCTTATTCTAATAAGGTCATAATATGATGTTGGAACATACGTAAATCAGCTAAACGAAGTGTTAACTGATAATACTGCAACGTCACCTCAATGCGAAATATCAAAAACGGATTACCTAAAATAAAGTGACAGGGTAGTTGATCGAATCAATACCATAGTAAGCATTATTTTTAATAATAAAACAACTTAATGTATTAAAAATAGTTTTGTTAGTCAATTTGTCGAGGAGTCTGTAAATGGTTTTAATTAGTTTATAATTTATTTTATATGTGACTCAATGTTTCAATCATAAAATTCTAAATTTGTAAATTAGCTTAGATAGGCTTAGAAAAAGTATCGAACTTTTTTAATCAATTCATGAGTTTTTATGTACATCAACCAAAAATATTACTTGCTGGGTGCTTATATTATTTTACGCACTTCTGGCAGTTTTGGGCGGTTTCTGAACTTTGTTTCTTTTTCTTTTTTATGTCCGCTCTCAATCTGGAGCATATGGCCTCTGAATGGAGGTATCTCAACAGAAGCTACTCAGTTTCTCAACCTATATTTTCCCGGGAGAATAGAGATAGAAGGATAGGGTTCGGACAGGAATAGTGGTTAACCAATTGCTCTTACTACGTTTGTATGATCGAATGGGTGTGAGGAAATTTTAGACATCACAAACCTATAAATTTATAAATTGATTAATTTATGAGACTTCCGTAACCGTAACCAACGACGTTGACTACTGCACCATGGACTCGATTATTTTGCCACTTTCATCAAAAATTTGAATGAATAAATTATCCTGATTTTGTTTAAAATTAAAGTCACGTTTTTTTATTATAATTACCTGAAGTTGGCAACCCTGGTCTAATCAGTTTCTCACCGACAGCTTTGTGGCCAGCTGCTGTGGCTAAGTTGCATAACAAGTCCCACGTCTGCCAATAAAGATGCAGTTTTAAGCTTTGTTGCAGTTTCCATTATTACCTAACGCGCATACCGTTCCACTTTGCAATTGGCCACTTTACATACGATGGCTGTTAAGACTCTATTGTTTCTAAAGTCTCTTTCTTTACTTTATCTCAATGTCTTCTTGCCTGCATAATTTATTTTATATTTGACTTTGAATACGTTCAACACAAAACATAAGCTGTAGAAACACATAATACATGATAATATGAACTTACCTGCTTATTCCATTATACAATACGAACCGGAGAAACTGCAAATATTACATAATTATATTTGATTTAGTCTCTTGAATATACTTTCAATATATAAATGACTTAAAGATAATAATTACTTTCGATGGATTCGACGGTAGTTTTGTGGAAATTCATTTTTGTTATGAAATCAAAGTTATTTTTTATACATTATTGAACTACCTTATTGCAGTAGTTACTTCACACTTTCATAATATCGATACCTCAGTTCCATAGTGTAAAAACTCAAAAGGCATACTTCTTAGATAATAAGGAAACAAGATTTGGGCAGGCTTTTATTTTACCTACATATATCTTTGTATACTTTAATGAATATATTTATATTATAAACGTAATTTTATTTTTTTTCAGAAATTTTCACATGATTTTCGTTGTTGTAACGGTTTGAATCCAAAGTATTATAACCACTGTCAATCTAAAATAACCAAAGATGACTACTTGTAACATTTTGGGACTGGTATATATCGGTATTCTTAGCATTTCCCCATACTTAATTCAAAACTGTTTTTTTTGTTACTTGTTGCACTACGGAACTGAGGTTCGGATATGGTCGAAACCGGTTCCTTTCAAATTCCATTGGCGATGTTGAGCTCAGTTAAAACTTTCGTTTTTAAACTCACCTAATCTCACTTTTTCAACTGCTAATTTCAAGCTTTTATAAATTTATACGTAAAACTGACTGATTTTCATATGTATCCACTCTGAAAAATGTATTTTGATGATTTTTTTCTTGTATGTTCCTTAAAGGTTTAGAGGAAGTAAAAAACATTTTTGTAATAATTCTGTCAGTGACAAAAAGTCAATATATCATTAACTTTGTTTTTTTTTTTTTTTTTTTTCATGTCCGCTCCCAATGCGGAGCATATGGTCTCCTAATGGAGGTATCTTGACAGATTTTTTCTACGAGAACTGCTTGTCACTCAGTTGCTCAACCTCTCATTTATTTTTTCGAAGAGAGTAGGGATAGAAGGATAGGGCTATGACAGGACTAGTGGTTAGCTAATCGCTCTCGTTACGCCCCGTGAGGATGGGATTGGTGGGAGGGAGGACTCAGACTACGAACAGAAATCCATAAATCGATTGAAAGATCAATCTATGAAAACCGTCCGCACCGGGAATTGAATCCGAGACATCCGTAACCGTAGCCAGCGACGAAACCAACTGCGCCACGGACGCTGACAAACTTTGTTTATATATTTATAATATGCCGTATTTTTTCTTAGAATTTCATCAAAGCTATTTTCAAAATAAGGGTATTTGATATAAACAAATTATGTTGATTGATTAAATACAGAATATCACAGATCATCAATTTTCGATGTTTCTGCTAAGCTAATAAGCAAAAGGAAATAAATAAAGCAAGTAATAATTGAAAACAAAATTCGTACAAACCAATTCTTCAACATTTTCGAATCTCGTTTGATTAAAATTGGCAAAACCGAACCGTTTTAGAGCGGAAGTTGTCAGAAAATACGAGTTTTGAGGGGAAATCTCGCTTTTCGTTAATATTTATGGATGAAAATCGGTCGCTGTGTTTGCACACCGTCACAAGATGAAATATCACAAATAAAAACCATCAATTTTGGTTTGTTTTCGATGTTGGCTGTTGGCTGTTTTTTTGTATGCTATCAATATTAAAAATAAAAAAATATAACTTCGATAATGAAAAATATTTTGAAAACATTTTTTCCGCAAAGGCACTATTGTGATGTTTATACCATTTTATTTGAAATGGTGTAATGAAAACATGGTCTTTGGTTTAATAATAATAAAACAATGTATCGGCTAATAAGGGAAGAAGGTGACATTATGGATTCAAAATATTTTTTAATGATTATTCTCTTTCATGTTTGATGTTTAATTGTTTATTTCAGGAATCTTTTTAAACATTAGATAGGACTTACATTGTTAATACTGATGTAAAGATATTTACTAAGTAATAATTCTCGCAAGATTTTAAGTCACATATATACTTATATTTGATTGTTTATGGCTTAGAATTTGGCGTAGTTATTTTATTTAAAGAATAATAAGATAGATCAGTCGCTTAGTCATTAAACACGCTCCCGAGGGTTTTTCTGGTTTTTAGTAAAGCACGAAAAACTGTAATGGGCAGTATGAAAGTTTTAAGTATAATTTATGTTATTTTGTGTCTTCTGGTGTACAAGGAAAAGTAAAATATTCTTTTACACTGTCGTTTTTACCGAGCGCGTCAACCGTGTAAAAAACGACATTTTTATTTTGAATTTTTTTAAATTTAAAACTGGGGACGAAATAGGAAGAAATTTCAGACTTTCAACTGGCAAAATTGATAGATCTATCGATAGAACACATACGTACATTAAAAACTTATTTGATTGAAAAATTGTCAAGAGCGTTTTTATTGACTCAGTTACTCTTTGAAATCTTTAAATAATGTAGCTTATTAAATTATGTAGAACTATGAACTGTATATGTTCAAAATCGATAGGCACACTTGTGAACGTTTAGCAATTCTACTGGGCAGGTCTTGTCTCAAGAACGGAATGTATCAACTACCCAAAAAAAAATGTTGAAGGTCTGCAAGGCTGAAAGATAAATGAATATGACAACCTTAACTGAGGTGGTCATACTGTATCGAAAGACGCACAGAATTTTCGACGTTAACTCGGCAGTGAATAAATATTGCGGTAGATAGAGAACAATTTATACAATAATCGGACAATCAACACAGTATTACAAATATCTAATTTGATTATTGTGTATTAGCTGTACATACATTAGCAACCAAGGGGACATAATTATTTTAGATAATAGCATGAGTTAAATAGTTATACATTTTTCATTGACTCGGTCTCACACTGTAAATAATAGAAGAAGGTGTATTGTCTCCTCCAATCAAATAAAACGTCTTTGTCTCACAAATGCGTAGTTTTTGTTGTTTGTCATTAAAAAGAGTTTATTGAGCTTGTTGTGTAGATTTAACTTATTTGTTTTAACGACTATTGTGCTTGACAGAACACTACAAATAAAATAGAACATGTGTTTTATTTGAAGATCAATTTGTTTAGGTGTTTTTCCAAGGTCTTTTATATCACCATGGTTGAAATTTTGACCTGTTATTAAACATTTTTTTAAATTTCTCTCTGTTTAAAACTTTTTCTATTTAATATTCTCTTACATGGTTTATACTGGCATTCATTCTTACTTTAATATATAAATGTCGAGAAAAAAAGTGAAGTTTAGTTTTTGTACAATTTTCTATAATATAATGTACTTTATATTATCATGCTTTGCATCATTGTGTTTTTTATTGTTCTGTCTACTCTTCGTAAATTCTTTTGCAATATTCCTGAATTTTGGATTTTTGGGGCCGACTACCGGGAGAATCGGCATTTTTTTTAAACTTCTATTTTTTTTTACTTACATTATTTAAAACCTGTTTAATGAAATAATTGCGAAAAAAATATGTATTTATCATTCACTGACTCAAAATCCCTTTAAAAATACACTTGACCCTTAACTGACAGACCACTTGTCAAACATACAGAATCAAACATACTTGCCAAACATACAGAATCTGAATTTTTCGTCTTATTTCTGAGTGTAAATGTGTAATTTATTTTCTGTAAAATTATACACATAATATATTTAATATTTAATTTAGTGTAATCACAAAACTTTATCACTTTATACATTTTATAATATATATATTTATTATACATTTTTATAATATTATTTTTTTATATATAATTTATTTATCGAAATACCATTAAAACAATTTTTATTACCATTAATTTCTTTGCTAGATATATCAACTTTATTTCATTTAAATTTGTATTTTGAGTGTAGATATTAACACAAAAACAAACTCTCATATTTTTTCAGAAATACTAAAAAATCTCATTTTTTTTTAGTTTTTCGTTATCATGACAAATAACGCCAACGATCATAAATCAAAACAACAGGTTTCATAAAAACCAGAGAGTTTTATTTTATAATTCTTCTACCTAAAAAGTTACATTTACATATACTAAATTGGAGATTTAGAAAGAATGTTTTCTTCAATTATAATATTAGCCAGCGAACATTGAAGCGTTTTTTCTGTAATAGCTACTTATCCAGTCCACACCCGACTACTTATCCGTACTTCAGACATCGAATTACTTTTCTTTCAGGAAGATATTCACCAAAACGGAATCGATTTCTTAGCTATTGTACCCAGAAAATATAATGCTTTTCAGATCCATATTGTATACCCAATGGAGAAACGGAATCTGACAAGTGGATTGTCTATCTGGATGTTCATGAAATCACCGCTTTAGTACTTTGTAATCGTTTACCCCTATATTTTCGATTATGAAGGATATTTTCATTTAACGACTACATAAGTCAATTAAGCGTCTTCACTTTCTAAAGTCGAATTAGTTCCAATTATAAACCTCAAATCTGACAGCTCAGGGCTTAAAATAACACTAAGATACAGTTACCCAGGTGTTATTTACGATACCAGTATGAAGTTAAAACCGTACTTTCGTAAATAGAAGATAATGATGATCAAAGGTAGGTAAGTGTGTAAGATATTTGGGGATTGCGTGTGAACTGGGAGTTCACACTTTTGTTTAATCTCAAGAATGCGCACTTTGAAAAGTTCCGCTTTAGCGAATTAATCCTCCCTCACGTCATGCGTTACCTACGTCACACCAAACGAACGTACAACATCGTGTCACCAACATACTATATTTCATGAAAAATAATCGGCACAGTAATGTTCACCTCCACGGCATTGTAAAAAACGTCATTATACTACAATCGTGGAAATAACTTCCTTACTAAGTAGATATTTTTTGACAGTTAGTAACGTGGAGCACCTGGCCTTCTAATGGAGGTATCTCAACAGAAGTTTTCTATGAAAACCGCTTGTTACTCAGTTGCTCAACCTCTCTTTTTTCATAGAGAGTAGGGGTAGAAGGATAGGACAGAACTTGTGATTAGATAACCGCTTTCACTACGCCCCGCGTTTGAGGATCGGATGTGTCGAAGGGACATTTAGACATCACATGACTACGAACAGAAATTCATAAAACGATTGAAAGATCAATTTATGAAACTGTCCACACCGGTACTTGAACCTGAGACATCTTTAATCGTAGCCAAAGACTTTTCCAACTGTGTCACGCAGTCTACAAAGAAAGTAGTTGATACTACACTACATAATAAGTCTTAATATAAAACTAAAACATCTGAAAAAGCTCTCATAAAAACCTTGTTTTTTCATTATCTCTTATTATAATTTAAAAAATAAAACACAATTCATTTGTACTACTTCCACTTATTTATAATGATCACGATCGGTTTCGCTCATCGCGGGCATTATCAACTGATGCTCTCTCTTATTACAAGTTATTATAAGTTTCGGATCAATGGTTTTGGCAGTGCTGTCGTGGAGGACAAGCAGGGGTATACGCTTCATACCCTCTGCTGTATTCATTGAAATACCTTACACCCTCTGGTGAAGTTTAAACATTCAGCAAATAAAAATAAAATGCTTTTTGGCAATAAAAATTGTAAGCACATTTTTAATTATCATTTCAGTTCATTTTCTTTTTTCAATTTCACGGTACAGAAAAGTACAATAAGGGAATATGATATAGGGTATAAGTATAGGTATAAACATAAGGTGTAAAACATCGCACAAAAAGGGCGTTATTGTATACCCAATGCGAATTTTACAACTACAGCATTGGGCTTGTGTATTTTACTTTTCAAGGCTGTTTTTGCCATTTGTTTCTTGTAAATTGATTGAAACCAATTATTATTGGCTTCTAGATTCTTTTCATCACGACTGTTATTCCATTAAAATGGAAATATATTAAAATACAGATAGGCACAAATATTTGTATGAGTTTTCAGTGATAATCTTGAATGTTTGGAATGGTTGTGTTGCACGTTAATTATCATATTATATTATCATTAAACCATTATCAATACATAACTATTAAATAAGTCATTGCTGTAAATTTAAGGACACATTTTTATACATATCTTGTTGCTCTGCAGTATTACGCGCATATAACTAATGGGTTATAAATAATGGCACTTTTTATTTCATAGTATTCACTTGGTATACTTGAACTTTTATTTCAATAGTTTGCATTTTGGATTAGATAGTATTATCTTATACACTCATATTTTGATTTTCATAGTTTCTACTTAGTCACGGATTCTTTTAACAAAGTGAGTTAAGTTGTAGTTGTTTGTATAGTTTGGTTTGTGTAATGTATTCTAATGCGTGGAGCAAAGACAAACTATCGATTTTAAAGTGTGAGTATTTATATTGAGTGAAAACTATTTTATCTATATGAAAATATTTTTTCGTAAGTGTAATATATTTCTTCAATGTTAAAATATATTTTACTGTGTGGGTTCACTTTATTTTTAGTGAAAGAATTTGTTTTTTGTGGAATGTATTTGTTATAGTGCATTTAATTGTAAGCCTTAACTAATTACGAAGACTATCTTAAGAGCAGTTACCGAAGACATTTTGTGCTATATTTTTAAAATACAATGTTTATATGCCGAGGATTGGCAATTAACTTTTAACGTTAAGTGTTTTTCTGTAACGTGTTAAGCTTGACGAACTGTTTAGAAATCTTCATGTGTGGCACACGATGGCGGCATAAGTGTGGAAAGATAACATATCACCAGAATACCTGAATCACATTTCGTAGATTTGTTTCCCTCGTGTAACCCTAATGGGATTTTGCACAATGTCTCTTCGTTGAACACCTGCCGGGATCGTCAAATGAGCAAATAAACCCACATCGCATACTGAACAGTTTTATATTCTGTGATATATGAACCACTTAAGTCTTAGGCAAAAGCTTCAGTGTCTGTGACACTAACATCTACGAATGAGAAAAATTGGAAAGTGATTTTTTACAAACATTCTTATTATTTATTATCAACTAGTATTTTTTACCCGGCCTCGCCCAAGATTGGCAGTAAATAAGATAACGACTGAGGGTGCTTGATGGAATTTCAATATCAAATTTGAATTATTGAGATTTTGTACACTTCCATGTATTTTGTCACTAACGACCCGGGTTTCGCCTTTCGGCATCTTCAGGCATTCGAGCGCACAAATGGACTCGAACTGACTGACAGTAAACAGTGTCTAACGTTTATATAGACCCACATATAAATGTCGTGGTTTTACCCACATATAAATAAAACCACACGTACATTATATATATATGAGTATCATAACATTTAGCTGCCTTTAGATTAAAAAAAGATACTTCAACATTCGCAAATCACTTGTTATTGGAGAACCATACGTTGAGTGCGGATGATGGGGTTGAATTGTTGCATCAAAGCGTGGGGGATCACAAATTATTTTATCAAGAAATTTTGGAAATCAATATAGCCCAGTTAAATTTCTTGCCAATTCTGAACGAACAGCTGAATCTTCCAAACTCCCCGTTGCTGTATCCTATACGCTGAATCACCTAACAGATGCCACTAAATGTGGAACGATTGTATATATTTATCCTTTCGTCGAATTGCATCCCGTCGAAACTCACAATGCTATTATAATTGTAAAATCACTGGTATTTTTAATATTAGTTGGAAAGCGGGAATTCGGCACTCTGTTAATGCATTGTTTACAAAATAAGGATTACGGCGATTCTCGAAATTTTAACTCAGGTATCAGTGTGGATCCTAGACTTATAATATTTTATCTCGTAAATAATATTTGTCGTATGTGTATCTTCTATATAAACGTTAGACACTGTTTACTGTCTATCGGTTTGAGTCCATTCGTGCGCTCGAATGCCTGAAGATTCCGAAAGGCGAAACCCGGGTCGTTAGTGACAAAATACATGGAAGTGTACAAAATCTCAATAATTCAAATTTGATATTGAAATTCCACCAAGCACCCTCAGTCGATGTCTTATTTACTGCCAAGTACAATTATAACAATAATTGTGCATGGCAGAGTACTTTGAAAAAAAAATATGCTTTAAATGCGATTACCCTAGAACTTTTTCTTATAACTTCATGCTTTCTGTCAGTATACCCCCGATAATATCGTAATGTATGTAAAAAGTACAAAACTTTTAGTCTAACACTCATGGTTTCAGTAATTAATACCACCGTGTTACAATTTACAAGGTTTATGTTCTGTTAAAACAATACAATTCAGTATACTCTCGATATGTGGTATCAATAATTAACGTTGGCAGAAAGATGTTTTTTATCATTTTTTGTCAAACTTTTATTCAAGTTGTGTAATTACAGATATTTTGACATTTTGGAATAATCTACTGCCAGCCTTTGCGGTCGACGACTAGTGAGAAATTATTGCCGCCTGTATCAGTGTGTTAGGTAGTTCGGTTTCTATAACGTTCGATCGCGTTCTGTCCGTTGTCTATGCTTTCGTTAAATTTTTTCAGCTCGTCTGTGTTGTCCCTCGTATTTATTCGTTTCTCCACACATACTTATTTTACAAAAATAATTTAATAACAACTAAAATAAAAATTTGGCTTGTATACATTTCAAAAAACTTGCGATTGTGGTAGTAAATTAAATATGATAACTTTGAACATCCCTTAAGGGAAATTCTTTTATTCCCACAACACATTCGAATTTTCGGTGTTTCATGCTACAAACTCTTGCCCGTATATGTCACATAAAATTGAAAAATATTTGCCTCTAAAAACGTCACGTTAACAAGACGGCGATATATTCCATAGCGAGCGTGTGATTATCGAAATCCTATGATGTGTTACAGGGGTGGCGAACCTTTTTACACGTGCGTGTCAATATTCCCCAAATAATATCTATAAACTGTCTGGCGTGCCGAGCAATTTTTTTTACAATTTTTTTTTGATTAAATAATTACAATTAGCATTTTCTTTGCTTAAAAACGTGACGCAAAGACCGTGTCATCATTTAACAGCATGGCCTGAACGGGTTTATTCATATTTCCATGCAATTGTTAATAGAGGAAAAATGAGTGAAAAGAGTTTTTCAATTTCTTAGCAAAAACGTTCTACCACATTTTATAAAATTCATTTCGGAAAATAATGACAATGTGGAAGATAAAATTGGTTATATTGCCTTCGCTAGTTGAAAAAATGAAGTTCAGATATCATATCCATGAGCTATCTTTAAAAAAAATTGTTATTAATTTAAAAATTTATTAATTCTTACGTGCCAGCTAAATTGTTGAACGTGTCATCTCTGGCACGCGTTCCCTAGGTTCGCCACCCCTGATGTATTATATAACACTGTTTCTTGGCAGTAAGAACGTAAATGTCGAAAAAATTGTCCGAATGCTTGAAATGTAGCATAAAAATCATGAAATCAGATAACCCTGATAGAATGACAATTAAGTTACAACAACGTTTAGAAACGTAATATCTACGGATAATCTTTTTCAAAGTGACTTTAACTGATCCAAATTTAATTATTGCTTCATCCAATTTATATTTTAATTAATTCATAAACAACGATGTTCTTTCCTCAGAGAATTTTCCAAACAAAGTATCAAATCGGGCTTTGTATTTGAGTATTGTTCAACCCTCGTCACTCAGATGTCACTATATATCACTTCACGACGCAGTTCCTCCCAAATTAAATCACGCATTTCTATAACAAATGAACAATATTATAATCGCTCTATTTATTTACACAGATTCATTTGTGATAATATGTTTATTGTTACATTTGTGACTCGTTTGCAATTGTAAAAGTTTGTCGTATCTTGCGTGTGACTATCGCACCAATGTATGATGGTCGCAATGCCGACTTAGGGGGCGTCCATGGACGTCACTCTCCAGGGGCGGAAGAGGTCTGATAGAATGTTATGATTTTTGACGATGGGGGTGGGGGTCAGAGAAAATATGACGTCATTAAGTAAAAAAAAAATATGTCATGTTTACAAATTTTAAATGTTAATTTTTTTTTTGATTTTGAAAGATTTAGGAATATTGTTTTGTTGTTACTTCATATTAAATTTAGTTCTATTTTCTGCTTCTACCTAATATTTAAAATACCATTACTACTTTTGGCATGATTAGGAATAATTATTTTTAATAATCTTATTTTACCGTTTAGGGGGGTTTCAAAAATGTGACGTATTATAGAGAGAGGGGTAAAAGGTTATTTGACGAAATTCGACGATGGAGGAGTTGTTAAAAAATAGCCAAAATAGTGTGACGTCAAATATGGATAGCCCCTTATGTAGTGACACACCCTGGTTTTTGTTAAGCATAAGTGTCATTAATGTCCAGAACTGAAATCACCCAGCGGCAACAGCAATATTTCGCAGAATAGGCTCTTTCTTGTTGCCAGGCGCTTAATTGCCGTTGGGTACGTCCGCTGGACGAGTCCATTTTTACGGAAAAAAGGTAGCTCCGACGGTGCAGGGAGTTTTTTTTTAAGTATTTGTAGACAGTCGATTACGATCTGCCGAGGCGGACGAGCGAGGTCTCGTCGCGGCGGAGGTGACGTGACGATGTGAATTGTTTGTTTTTTTTTTTTATTTGCATTGGACCATAATTTAAAATCGTTGTGTCATTTGTATTATAACTTAAAGTAAATTCAGTTGCTAAGTAAATTCAAATGTAGAATCAATTTTATGTGTTAGGATTTATATATTTGTGTAATGTAAACCACTGCATCTTAAATGGAAAAATAAATAAGTTTGGAACCGGATTTGAAATAGTGTTTGTCTGAGATCACAGCCCTTCCAGGACTCGGGAAAACCAGCCGCTCGCTTCTCTTCAATCCGGGGTCTTCTCAGTAGATTATAAATTGCCACAACACAATATTATTTGTGGTTCAAAAATAAACCTAAGAGATTTTAAAACCGTTTTCCCTATATTTATAACTATTTTTTTTCGTTTTTATCAGTATTCTATAATATAATTTCAAGAAGATTGAAATTCCATCAAGCACCCTCAGTCAATGTCTTAAATTATAAAAAGAAGTTATCACTTGAAGAAAATTTCTGTGTAAACGTTTAACAATCAAAACATTATTTAACAATTTGCTAAAAACAGTAATTTTGTGTTCCCATTAAAATAAGCTTGCGTTAATATAGTAATAAAGAATTATTCTCATTTTATGCGTTTTAGCATCTGTTTTAGTAGTGCCATAGCCAAGTTAATATTCTCAAAGAGCTATTCTCTTACTGAAAGCTTTCCATACGCGACTAAGTTATGTTATTTTTAGTGTAAAAATGCTTTTTAATTTTAATAAAAAATACGTTTCAGCTTTACGATTTGCGTAAATAATATATACTTATAAATGATTTTACTTCAAATTATCTGATATTCGTAAGTTTACTTCAATTCAAATTTTATCTAATATATACAAAATAAAAATGAAATATATCCCAGCTGTTAATTAATTAAATAACCCAAGGAAAGCTTGTTGATTGATATACATAAATATATATCAACAGATGATTTGGTTTTCAATTAAGTTATTTATTGATTCGGCAGAACGGTATCACAGAAAAAAAGACATTGGTAAATTACCAATAGCCACTATTTTACTAAGACCTCGTCAGCATTTGTCAACTTGAAGAGATAGATGATACTTTCATTTGGTTATATCATAATAACTAGAATAATTTATTGAATTTGATATTATTACATGTCATTACATTACACATTTCGGGTGGACGAAGAAACGGTGTCGAGAGACAAAGCAACACCTCACTTTCCTCTCTAACACACAGGCACATCCACAATAGGCTACAGGTTGGGTCAGTTCCAACTCAGAATAATAAAACCCTATCTCGCTCGATCGTATTTGCTTTATTGATATAGTTTAGGCTTGGTATACGTGTTTACAGTACGTATATGATAAATTAAATTAAATTATGTGAAAATTTTGATTACTAGCCCCTCTCCTGATTTAACCGATTTTTTACGAACCAAACCGATCGCCAGTGCAGATGCTCTCAAAGCTGGCAGCCGTTCGACCAAAGCTGATTTTTGGAATCCCCCTGCACGCTCGCTGATGTTAATTAGGGTGATGTAGTCGAAATTCTCAGAAAAACAACGAGCAGGTAGGAACTCTTTCTCGACCCCAGTGACAATTGATTCGATAAATTATTATTGTTTTGCGACAAAAACGCGGCAAAATTATTATTTTATAGTTGAAGTAAAAGATGATGATCGCTTAAAACCCTTAAAACCACTGCTAATCTTGACTAAATTTTCTCAATGCTCCGTTAAAAACATCTCATATTATGATTTTTGCCATATTGGGAACGGTAGTGAGCGGTTCTGAACTTCTTGAAGACCCATGTCCGCCCAATATGTTGAGGTGGTGTCACATTGTATAAATGTAAAAAATATACCTACGTCACAATTCTTATAAAAATTCATGAAGAAGATTTTTATGCGTTAAAAATATATGGTTTTCTTTTTAAAGGACTTTGTTTAATTATAATATTCTACTTCACGAAGTATGCTTAAAAGGTATTTTATATTCGAATTTTTTGTAACTCCAACGTGAAAATATTCAAATGTGTGTCATTTATTTCTAAAAGTATGTATTTGTTTTCCAGGAATGTTCAAATAAAACCACTCACGTGTTCCTTTAAAGTATATTGGTGGCGCGACGCAATCAATGAAATATAGAGCGATTTTCCCAGGCAGAGAAGCATCCAGGCATTGACGCTCAAATATACACCGCTAAAAGCTTTCACGCTGAAAGCACACACGCATATGAAACAAAATCGAATGTACCACTTTGCATTTTGAGCATTTTGTGAATAAATGTACAAATATTTGTTATTTTTTTAAATAACGAATTTAACCATGAAAGAAAGACAAATAAATAGGATAGACGAATTTCATTTATGGTTCTCGAGGAGAATGATCATATTTTTTGATCGGCCTAATGAACAAACTCGTCAATTATTATCGAACTGAAAAAAATGTGATTCACGTTTTATTATATTTATTGCAAATTAAGACAATCTGATCAGGTTAAAGAAAAGATACGAGAAAGGCAAAATTGCAAATAGATGGACTAGATTTATCAATAATTTCACAAGAGATACCCAAAAATATGAAACCAACACTTAATATGAGCGTGATTGGAAAAACTATGGCTGTGGGCATAGTCTTCTTTAATCTTTAATCGGTACTTAACATAATTTTCTACGTATTGTGGAAATAATTCAGTTTTATTATAATTGTTGGCATAATGGCAGAAAGCGATAAGTAGAAAATCGGCTGTTTTGCGTTATGAATCGTCGTTATTATCGTCAGAAAAAACAAGCTCAGCCATACGTAATTAGAAGAAATCAACATGACTTAAGACAATTTCGTTCACAGTTATTAGTGGCAAAAGCCTGTAATTAATATTACTATGAAAAGGAATGATTAATAATTTAATGGAATTCGTAAATGATTCACAAATTCCATTTGTTTAATAAATGATGGTCAAAATGTAAATAGAAAGACTTATATTTCATGATTTTCTTAAAAGTCGAAGTTTTTTGACTTTCGCTACTATGCCTTACGATATATTGAATAAAATTCATCGAAACGGTAGCTTAATTGTTAATAAAAATGGTAATATCAAGAAAAATTTAGCATTTAGGAATTTATGATCCTGTATACTCTGTATTTTCATTGCGAAATATTATGAAAATAAACTTAATTTACGCATAACAAGTGTGTTTGCGCATCATGACGAATGCTATAAAACGTACTTCCTAACCATATCCGCTTTCTACAGGGAGAATACATGATTACGAGTGTAAAAGTCTCTATTCAAACATAATTTTATAAATATTTTTTAATCCAGTCGAAAGCTGTGTTTTTAAAGCTTCCCTTTTATGTCCCCAAGCTTCTAATGTATGACTGTGTTAACAACTCATTTAAATGCTTATACAAAAATAATAAACTTATCAAAAAGAAATGATTAAAGTTCTATACAAAATAAAAAAGCTGTCGCGGGTGCACCAATGATCGTCAATAAAAAACTATTAAGCTATAATTACGAATATGACAATGTTAGCATTTTAATTTCGAGTACGGCCTCATTAGCGGAAGTCCATAAAGGCATACAGTACACCGCCGATCCTGTTAGAGCTTTCATTTGGTGCGCTAAAAGCTCTCTAGATAAGCGCCCGCATATCAAACAAAAACGCCCCTCTTTCGTGTCTCGTGTCGGTAATTCAGCAAACTCGCTTTGATCGCTCGACAATCGACACTAACGTAACCAACATCCAAGCTTAACAACCGTAAAGGTGTGATGCTTGCAAAAGCTTTATTAAACACAACAGCATAACAAACTAACATAATTACTAAAATAACTAATAATCAACGTGAGATTAGAGTTAAAAATTATAATATTACATTTAAGGTCATTTCAACAAACATATAATTATTTGATATACAATTAAAATTGATGACTTTGTTATTCTACTGGTTGTTTTACTATATGCGACACGTATTCCGCCTCTTTGAGAAACATCTTCAGACTAAACTATCGTAGGATATTTATTTAAAACGAAAATATTAATTCAAAACTTATAAATGAGAACATTAAAAGTGGATTTTTTTCTACTGGACTCGGAGAGAGGTAAAAGGCAAATAACAGCAGTCTAAACACATCAAAACAAAATAAGTAACAATCTTTTTTTTTTTTGTAATGCTATTTTTATATTTTGAATTGATTCTGTCTCTTAATTTATGTTTTTTTATAAACATGTGGAAGCAGTACAAATGAACTGTGTTTTATTTTTTAAAATATAATGTCTTTCGACCAACAATTGACAGTTAACACTTTAAAAGTGACGTCACAATCTGTTTATCACCATTAAACTGTATGAATTATTCTTTTTTTTGTGTATACTACCAATCCAACGTCATATTACAGCACTCATACTTAGTAATAAAAATATCTTTTGACGAAACATATTTTTTTTATTTGTGTGCAAATGGGATTTTAATTCATTCCCTTGACCATCAACAAGGATGTTGTTCTAAAAACGAGTTGTCTCTAGCCTGATTCTTCTTTCATTACGTTATCCGAAAAGAGAGTTTCATTGACTCTCTTCCAAGTAACCTCCCATAAAAAGTGCTTGTTTGAATTTCTGGCAAGTTCAGATATCAAATAAATATTTTTCTCAAGTTACGTCAAATTCAAATTTAATAGTGGGTATTATTATTTTCATGTTGTCGGTTTTTTCATCTCTAGTTTCATCTTTTCGTCTTGTCAGCGTCCGTGGCGCAGTTGGTAGCGTGGTTGCGGATAATTTTATTAATCTTTCAATCGATTTATGAATTTCTGTTGGTGGTCTTAGTGTTTGTGATGTCTAAAACTCCATCCTCACTCACCCATCCGCTCCTCACGTGGCATACCGAGAGCGATTAGTTAACCACTAATCCTGTCTTAGCTCTATCCTTCTATCTCTACTCTCTTAAAAAAAAGACATGTTGAGCAACTGAGTAACAAACAGTTCTCATAGAAAAATTCTCTTGACATACCTCCATATGCTCCACGTTGGGAACGGTTATTCAAGATTTTTGTTAAAAAACACTTTTTTCAAATTTACAAACTTATACTAACTAGTTGTTTTAAATAAATTATTTTTAAATACTTCACTGTAAGCTCATATTCCCCACGCTTCGAGATGACATGGCGATTCTGAAATGCCACGCATCTATGCAATAAACTTTATTGAAGCATTTTTTAAATTTTGATTAACACACAAAATATGAAATAACTTTCGACAAAAAAGTCGGAACGGTTTCAGGCAAACAAGGTTCTATCTGCAGAAACTAAAACTTTTCAGGAGAAGCAATTTAAAATTTCAGAAAATGAAATACACTTATGCATCCACGTACGTGAATAAAAGATACATCAGCTTTAGAGAATGTGATTTCCTTCACTCAGTATTTCTGATTTTGTATGCAGATGGAACCTCAATACACTAACATGTGTTTGTTTTTCAGATAGAACATTTTACTAATTTGAAATTTGATGGATTTACGGACAATTGTAAGGTTTTTTAAATCTGCATTAAAAAAAACAGGAGATGAAATCATGTTTACCCAAGTCGACAAAATGACAATTATTTGCAATTATATATTTAAACTCACATGATCTTACTTCTTTATATTCAATTATTACCTTGAGCAGTAGTTTTATATTGTGCTCAATAAATCTACATCTTTAATGTTTTATTGTACAAGTGTTATACAATAAAACAAGAAATACTCAACGCTAAATAATATAACTAACCACGCTTTCAAAAAATAAACAATAAATATCAAACAAAACATCTGCCCTGGAGCAGTTCCTTTATTTGTCTGTTGAGTGAATGTTTTATATCCTTTTTTGCTACACAAATAAAAGCCTTTTCTCTAAAATAAAATTACCGCACTTATGCTCTGTGAAACAAACGAATTATTTCGCAAACGTTTCAAAGCATAAAGTTTAAAACAGGCTCCGTGGATTAGCATCACGCCTGTTTGACGGTAATCAAAAATATATTGAATTAGAAAGGATTTAAGTTGACGTTAATAAATAAATTGAAATAAACCCGTCATAGCACGTTCTTTTAATCTTTTTGAATTTAATTGATATGTTATATTTACAACTATATTAATTCGACGAACCCTTTAAAACAGAACCTTTCACAAAAAAACTCACTCTACTAAAAAAAACACATTTTAATTATACGTTACTGAACACAAAATCGACAAATTGTTAGAAAATTTGTGCCATAAAACAACATTTATAAAATTTTGATAAATTGTTTAAGCAAGTAATCAAGGAATAAATCTTGTATACGAATTATTACTCTCTTTACTAGTCAAATTTTACAAATTAACGCATTCTATGTAAAATAATAATAAATGGTTTAATATAGTGGTTTCCAAACTTATTATGTTTACAGACCCCTTCTTAAATCAAAAATCTGACCATGACCAGCCAAGTAAAATAACTCTACATAACTACATAATAGAAATTATAAATTTAAATTTTTATTTCTTGAATGGTAAACAAATTTTGATATTTATAGTATGATGAGGTTCATAATCGCACTTAATCCGCGTTCTACTGAATATAAATACGGGAGAGCAATCAACATTATCAGTAAAGTGACCCATAATGCAGGATATAAAATTGGTATCTGTTTTAGTCACCAGAATTTGTGGTATCCTTATTCAAACATTGGTTTCCGCTTGTCATTTGTGGATAATTCAATAAATTGCTCCTGTATTAGTATGTATTCATCTTAGTTTGTGGGTCTGCTTGCAAAGGAGTTCCAACAAATAGCTATCAATTTATTTATTGCTATTTCATGGACCCCTCCCAACGTTTTCTACGCACCCCCAAATTATTTTTAATTTGTCACAGACCCATTAGTGGTCACAGAAACCCCTGGGAGTCCGTAGGAACCACTTTGGGAACCACTGGTTTAATATAAAGCGAATATCAATAATGCAGATACAATTTTCCGAGTCTTACATACGCTTATTAAGATATTCCACAATTTGTATACGATTTCCTTTTCAAACAGTATTGACTAAAATAAGGAATCATCGCTTACACTTTTCTTTTGTCAGCGTGTTATCAATCACAAGATATGTTGTTTCTTCGATTCATTGTTCGTTTGGAGATACAGTCACCAAATGTATATTAACACATCTCATGTCGTTAAACTGAATCAATATGAATCGATCCATTTCAACTGCAGGTTGAATCACTTTGAATTGTTTGCTCTATTGTTTGTTTGTTAAACATGTTGCACTTGCAAAGACATTTTAACCGGCGTTCGTATTATCTTTGTTCATTTGTATAGTTGTCTCACTAGGTTATATTGATTGATTTTGCTGGCAGATGTCATTGATCAGTATTCATTGAAATATATTTGTTCATTACAATAATTACATGCTATTTTGACTGCACAGCTCAACTAAATTTGCTACAAGAACGAATAGTATTATAGTCGTAACCTCTAAAGCACCTCCTCTATGACACAAGTGACACCCCCATCACAATACGATTCCATTTCCTAAATTTACAAATTCATTATTAATCTCATACCTTCTTTTTTCTTCATTATTTCACTTCAATACATTTAAAGTAGCCGGACAGTACCTTACTTTTCCCTCCAGATGGTCTTCTTCTACTAGGTCCTCAATTTATTTCCATTTGCTATGTTCAAAAAGAAATATTTCCACTTCAAAATTAATGACATCTTGTATCTTGAACTTCAGCAACGAATTCGTAGTCTGGAAGTATACTTCAAAAATAAGCGTACTTTCTTCCACACGGTAAACTATTTAAATTATTTCTTCACAACAGTAAAGGTTAGAGAAACCAACGAACTCTGATTTTCCTGAAGCCTCTAGCTATAGATCTTTCCCCCGAGTTGAACGCAATGCGTAGGTATTCTGAATAAATCAGTAACCAGAACATACGTGCCACGCCTGCAATAATTATTTCTTCTAAGCCTGTCCCATAAACTTTCCCTTCAATTATTCATGTGAATCTCTAAGTTAATTAATCTATTCTAAGGAAGACACACAATATCTCACTCTGTGAGAGTCTTCCGGCCTTATTATAATTTAATTATTATGCTGAGATTTCCAGGACATGCCTGATAGGGTCACAAATTAGCTAACCAAAATCGACGGTGGAGCCTTCAAAATTACCGTGTCACTAAATTTAATACGGTGTATAATTAAGGAAAACAAGGCTTTTGTTTTTGGTTATTACAAATTTAAGTAAATGAATTATTTGAAACATTTTTAGAGTAATTTTAATGAGCTAGTTTTTTTAATTTAAGCAAAGTCTTTTTATGTTTGACACAGTATAGTAAAATTGTAGTTAAAAAGAAATTATGATCACACTATGTTTTTTACCTTTGGGAGACTCATCAATAATTTGACTTTATTAAAGACATTAGTGAAATATTATCGAATAACGTGGATAAAAACCGTTTTGTCGAATCCCAAGAATGGATATTTGCGTCAATTAATTACTTAGATGAATTATCATTCTCTGATGTTTTCATTACTTTTGCCGATGAGCAACCTAGTGGAATAATGATGTCTAAAAATTTACATTCATGCAATCAATATTTATGTATTCTATCACAACATAATATTTGCTTAAATTTTCATATTAATATGAATATAATTAAGCCCACTACGTCGATTAAGAGTTTTTGGTTAGGCTTGAAAAATGTTTTTTAGTAAGCGCTAGTTGGCGTGGACTGCTTTCAAGGGAAAATTAAATCACCCTTCGGAGGCCTGAAAGCTTTGGTCGTAAAGGTGCAGCTTTTTATAACTGGTCGATAGAGTTCGACTTCGAGATAATAATATCGTGAATGCGAAACCGATCATTTGTATTATTTATTATAATGCCGTAAGGTAAGGCATATATTCATTTAATTAAGGACGGTTAACATAAGACTTTTAATTATTTCATTATGTCTCCATATCTATACTTAGATAAATGCGTATACCACTGAAAAGGGTATTTATATATATTTTTCAAAACGAGAAAAGATTTTTTCAATATTGGATGATTTACAAACGTCTCGTAGTTAAAAATATTTATATGACACACTAATATAAAATAAGTCTCAACAATGACGCTGGTATTGGTTAAGAAGTTTTTTTCACAAGAGCATGGTGCACCTTCACACTACCATCATAATGTCTACCTTGATGAGAATCTTCCTACCACATGGATCGAACGAATATGTACGGTTGAGTACACTTTGCGTTGACTAAGCCTCAAGCCGGTTGATTTTTATGTGGACACATAAAAAACTGGCAACACATATAGAACGAAAATATGCACAAAACCAAACGACATGAGTCTTCACGTTTGCGACTCCATTACTTACCCTTGACAGCAGAGCCTCTAACGGAAAAACCAAAGGTTTCAATTTGAAATAAACTTTCAATAAGAACATATTTATTTCCGCATATTTAAAACTTCATGCATGGTGTGTGATTACATGTTTTGGGACACTGCTCACATATCAATGACCTTGTTCGATAGGACGATAAGTCAAAAATTTGATGTTTCGAGTTAAGTTAGCCATTATATTTGAACACCACTCTTCTACGGTTAAATAAAAGTACAGCCTGTAAAATATACAGGTTTTCTCTCAAAAGGCACATATTTGCATATGAAAATCAGCAAAGTTGAATAATTTCTTAATTCTATATACATACATATCGTCTTCTGGAAATACATTTTTGTGAATCGTGGCGTGCCATAAAGATGTCAACCTTTAATCCTAAATCAATGAACTATTGACTAGGGCTTCCAATCCCGGGATCCGGGATCCCGAGCAATTATTCAATCCTTGGATTTCGAGATTCGCTATAAAATAGTAAAAAATATTTTTTATTAAAATGCAAATTCTTATGTTTATCTCCGATGCACTATAAAATATAAAATTCATATTATTGCCCGACTTACTATACGAACATCTTGTCTAGGTATGCTCGATTTACATATTTTAAATATAATTGATATATGTGTTGTCTTCTCTCTCACGCTCATATTTCGCGAGCGGAAAGGAACAGACAATTTATTGTTTTTTTTTTTGCATCATTATCTACAAAAAAACAGTCTACCACTACTCTATTTTTAGATGCGGCAGTGATGATTTTTTTTCATTTAACGGTAACATATCTTTAATTACTAATAAAATACAAAACAATCAAAGAAAATAAACACGCAAGATTCTGCATGGAAATACTTTTTGGATAATTATGAAGATACCTAGGTACCTACATATTTTACAAACATTTTTTGAGTAATTACACATGTTCATCATTATTATAATTTTGTATTGATATTCTGATACCTAGTTAATAAATAAAATCATGGAGTAGGTACCTAGGTATTATGTTCTTTTATGCGTTTTTAGGAACATACCTACCTATCCTCCTATTTTGTATGAACTGCAAATCCATTTTCACGCGGTTTTATTTTTATTTTGTATGAGGATTTTTATGTTTTTTTCGTAGCTTAATTTACACGGTTTATCGTGGAACCTACATTTTTTTTTGACAATTTCAAATTTGAAAACCTGGCTTTTTTTTCAACCTCGGGATCAGAAAAGGGGCCCGGGATTGGATGCTCTATAGTTATAAGCCATCACTTTTTACGAGTCAGTTTAGATGAGACAACTACAAAATCTCAAAACTACCAATTTTAAGTTGTATCACTATGGAACTAGGCAAAATTCATACCGTAATACCAGAATACTGTCACTCTTACTTTAACTACTGTAATTAATATTATTTTCATTATTTGACATAACGTTTTAATTACAATTTTAGTCCAATGACAAAAATAATATCCAAATCGAATTGCTTTAGTATTCGGCTCGGCGGCGTGAAGGTTAAATTCTGCTCGGCTCAATTCCATGCGCCTTAGCAGAGTTTAATGTTATACTTATGCCATAACTTTTAATCAAATTTCATGGAATGATAACAATATGGCACATATCCTTGGCCTGATAAACAAACCATTGTAAACATTTAAATCAATAATAAGGAACAATAAAAAAAACAACTTAGGCGCGAAAAAATAAATACATAACAAATATTTGTCGTAAATATGCCGCAAATTTTATTTAAACGAATCGGTTTTGTTCAGCTTGTGAGCATTGTCAATTGATAAACTTACTTTTCTCACTAGCTGAGTGATACTGGTAGCGAAGTATTGATAGTAAAAGTGTGGAATATTTCGTCGTTGTTCTGGAAGAAGACGCTAACTGAAAAATACTAGTTTTGAATAATTGAACTTTTTGAAAGTTTGTCAAATGTTTGAAATGCTATACCTTTTTCATTTTGTTTGTTTGTACAAAACTGTTTTTAAGTATAAGTTTTATTTATAAAAATAAGTGTGTTCTGCCATACAGTAAAATATTAAATAAGGAACCTATTGGTATAAATAACTCAATGTGCCATTTTTTCGATTTAGTGTTTTCTTTCAAATCAGCGACAATATTCAAAACACATTTGTTGAATTCCATCATAACAGCAAATAATGTTCAACTTATATGAGTATTTTTCACACTATGTATATCCACCACCGTGTCACAGTTTTAAAGTTCAATATCTCCATGCTGTATTCGTAAATTTGCCGTAAGTTATATTTTTCCCTATTAATATTTTACCACTTTTTTAACAGCGTGATTGACTTACAACCAGGCTTTCTAAAAGACAATACTCTCTGACGATCACAGAGATCAAGATCACGATCACGAGGCGTATGTTATGTATTAGGGTGTCATAAAATCAAGAAACAGTTGAAGCGATATTTCAATAATCAGTACGGAAAGATCTGATATTTTCACACCAATTCTTCAAAAACAAAATATTTTGCCATGGTTGATTGCCACTTGATACTTTTAATGAACAACCAAAATAAAAACTATTTCAGTTGCTATTTTTCAATGCCGTCAAATTTGGGCCACGGCAGTTAGAACATAGTTTAGAAATGGCATTCAATATACAATAGTATTAAAGTTGGTTAATTTTTAGTTACATTCGTTTTCATAAATAAAGGAAAATAAAATTATATGAAATTAAGTCAAGCAATGTCTCTACTGATAATTCAAGCCCTTGGTCAAAATCTTAGCACAGGAGTGGGGAACCTTTTCACATTATAAGACCGCATTGAACTTCAAGAATCTTCAATAATATACAAATTTGAATCGGTGAGATTTTGTACATTTTCATGTATTTCGTCACTAGCGACCCGGGTTTCACCTTTCGGCATCTTCAGGCATTCGAGCACACGAATGAACTTGAACTGATATTGAAGATTCATCAAGCATCCTCAGTCGATATTTTAAATTATATTCAATAATACGCAATTAACAATCTTCATTAAATACATAAAAATATAGCTACGATGACCTATGTTAGATTAACAGAAAAAAATAAGTGATATATTTAATTTAATTTATGTCACATACATTTCGACTGTCAAGAAGCAAATGGAGGTAACCCACACAAAAATATTCTGTATAGCCAAAGCAACAAGTTACAAGCAATGCTATAAGAAAATTTGCAATTTATGAGTAGTCCTACGAGTCCCTTTCTCTACCAAAAAATTGTATGGCGGTTGTACGAAGATCGTCTCTCAACTCCGTTTTTCGTCGAATATAACATATATTTGAAAAGATTTCTTGTGAGTTTATTCAGTGTTTCTTTACTGTAATCATTATATAATTTGCGATTCATCAAAAACCAACATATATGCATGTTAGGTAATAATTAAATCGTTCCAATAAATTATATCATACAGTCGTCATATTATATATAGTGAATGGCACTAAATGCGATGTGTGCAGGGTAGATTTATTAGAATCGCAATTTATCACAAAATACACACTTTCAATTTTCGATTAATAACAATCATTGATTACGGCTAGGCTTTATAATTATACTCTTTCAGAGTGAGTAAACAGCTTAATTCCTAATATGAAATTAAAATTGATAAACTGGTTAATAGTTATTCCATTTGCTGTGTAAATAGATGTTACGCGTTTCGTTTCTTTAAGAAGCATCTTCAGGCTAACTATATCGAACCATAACTAACTATATCACCTCCAAGCACTGGTAGTTAATTTCATAATTAGTACTATCATTTTTTGGGTCGTACCCCCTCCCCACGTTCAGTAGTAGGAAAAAAACCCACTCTACTCTTCATTTTTAATTAAGATGCTTCTTAAAGAAACAAAACCCGTTATATTTAGTAACACAGCCAGTAGAATAACTAAGTTATCAACCTTAATTTAATATAAAAACACAAAAGTTTCCGCCGAATCCATCCAAATTATTTTTATTCATATTAGCATTAATGATACTACATTTAACTACCCACAATTTCACACTATTAAAATATGCAAGAATTCGTCGTAATTAGTCCAAAATCTTGATTTCATGACTCCGCAGTAAATTTAACGGACCACTCGTTTGCAAAAATACCGGCTGACCGGCCGTACAGCATGGCTTGTAATTATAGGGGGCTTTGGTATAGCCCAAACAAAACGTGTATAACATTGTATACATTGTGAAAAAAATATTTTTAAAAGACGGAGGGATACGTCCTTTTGCCTTTATACAGTCGATATATTATGTAACGATAAAGAGCGTGGACCACGGACTGGTCACTCAATGTGGTTCCTGTAAACGAAAGCATCTGAAGGGAAGTACAAAGAGATTGAGCGTGGACCAACGGAACCAAGGATATCCGGTGGAAATGGATGCGAACGGAAGAGAACAGAAAAAGTTGCAAGAATTATGAAACAATTGAGAAAAAAATCCCAAATCCACCTCCATCATTCACCTAATTTATACCACATGATATATAAAATAATACTATTTCTTTGACAACTAAATTTGCTACTTCATTGAAATATTTAATAAAAAAATCTAGATGTCTAACGTGGACAACTTTAAAAAAAATTGGAGATAGGATATTAGTGTTGTTACGGATAAACAATCAATTTGACAAAACATTAAATATGTTTATGGATAACCGTACCGTATTGAAATTGAAATACTGAATGTCTAAATTAGCTAGTACGTCAGATCTGTGTGTGTATTGTGTTCACTGCGAACACTTAGGTCATGATAAAATTTCATACCTACGTGTAATATGTGATAATAATAAAACGTCTACAGAGTGGTCTGGGGTATTACATGTTTATATTATACAAATAAGCATGGCATGGAAGCTGATTTGATTTGATTAAATTTTATTAAATATCAGCGTATTCATGTTTTAACAAAATATTTTATAAAAATATATTTTTGAAAGAGTTACCTTAAAAATGCAGGTAAGCAAATATCACAGACCTCCACCAAACATCCACTTTACTGAATAAAAATCCAAAAATCGATTGAAATATGGAGTATTAATTAAACGAAACATAGATCTAACATATATAAGGAAATATAATACAACTAATATAACCGTGCCCGTCATAGATGACGGTATTAAAATTGAAATACTGAATGTCTAAAGTAGCTAGTACGTCGGAACTGTGTGTGCATTGTATGACATTTTATTATATACTAGTGAGTACCCGGCATACGTTGCAATGCCACTCAAAGAAAGACAGGGTTTGTGTTTTAATTGTTTATTGAAGTGCTTTTGGAATTTTAATACAATATTGTTCGATGTCGATGTATTGAGATGTCGCTAGTTGTACGTATTTGATTCTTTTTTTTTAGATTTAAATTTTTTTTCTTCACTTTCTCACAACAACTCACAAAAGTTTGATCGAAATCGGATTAATGGTAAAGGAATGCACATAGGACAAACAAACAAACATATCTTCATTTTTATATATATATATATATATATACACCGCGAAAATGGTCATTAAAAAATTTCATACCTACATGTGATAATAATAAAACGTCTACAGAGTGGTCTAGCGTAGTTCTGAAATTCTTTCTATTAGTTTCATGCGCGATTTAATAAATTTAGTCTAAAACTCCAGACAGCTTGGCTACATGTCGGATTTAATTTGTTTTTTTTTTGCAGACAATGACATTCAGTATAAAGATTTGAGGACATATTTCAAGAACGCCAGTCGGCCGCTACGCCGCGGAAGAACAAATAAATTACAGTTCCTATGCGTGTCGTAGTAATTCCGTAGCACGTATTATTATTTAAGAAGCCTCTACGAAGTCGGTGGCGTCCGACAGAGACAGCTATAAAGAAAACTCGCAGCAGCTGTCTTTGTCACTCACAGACACAACCGCAATTCCGACGATATGCGCACACGGTAAACAAACAAGAGTTTACGCACACTTATGGGAAATAGTATATAGCTGCGCGCAAGCCTGGATCAGAAGTTTAAAACCATAAGTTCATTTATCAACAGTAAGTTTCGGATACCCATTAATTTATAATAATGCTTAAAATCTAGTCTTTCTAAAAATGAATGGTCAACGTCATGGTGTCCAGCGGTTCGAACTTCAGTACGGACACTTTAATAAATTATTTTTTTCAATCGATTTATGGATTTGTTTGAGTTATTGAGATTTTGTACACTTCCATGTATTTTGTCACTAACGACCCGGGTTTCGCCTTTCGGCATCTTCAGGCATTCGAGCGCACGAATGAACTTGAACTGACAGTCAGACAGTGATCAGTCAGTTCGAGTGCATTCGTGCGGTCGAATGCCTGAAGATGCCGAAAGGTGAAACCCGGGTCGTTAGTGGAAAAAATACATGGAAGTGTACAAAATCTCAATAACTCATATTTGATTTTGAAATTCCTCAGTCGATGTCTTAAATTATGGATTTGTGTTAGAAGAAATGGATCTATGTGATCTATTCATCCGATCAAAAAAACGGGGTGTAGCGAGAGCGATTGGCTAACTACTTGTTGTCTCCTAGTCATGAGATTGGTTAATTCAAATCTTTTGTAGTAATCGCCATTATTCCACTTAGGTTATTCGGGAACAGAAATAATATAACTTGCCTAGTACGCAATTGTTACTTAAAAATGCTTATTACATAAAGCTAAATAAGTCGTGTTTTTTATAAGGTAAAAAAATTTGTACGATGAATATTTTTTTAATTACATCTAATTCGTATCTTCCACCAATTTTACAAATAATAGATATTTGGTAATGTTTTTATATTCAAATTCAACATTCAAAAGTCATTTTTAAACCATGTCTCTTCCCAATGTGTAAACACATGGAATCTTTATGACTCATAACAGCAGTAGTTAGGTTACGAGAACTGCGTGTAAATCAATGGTTATTTAATTTAAGACATCGACTGAGGGTGCTTGATGGAATTTCAATATTAAATTTGGATTATTGAGATTTTGTACACTTCCATGTAAGTGTACAAAAGTGTACATGGAAGTGTACAAAATCTCAATAATCCAAATTCAATGGTTATTTATCGTTGGAAAGCGTAAGGAAATAATAATGGGAGGGAAGAGAACCACAAGCAAGCATATCACTCTCCGTACACCCCGATTATGGGATCGGATATAGGGGCGGAAAGAAATGTTCGTTTTCATACATTTCTTTTCCAATCAACTGTCAATGGTATCCGAAATTTATGAATTTCTATGATGATACTATCATTTATTCACATTAATGACATTAATCAGTTAAAACGCTTATTTTTTTAGAACTGAATCGTTTCCAGATCTTTAAAATTGACTTGTGGCATTACCTACTGATCTGATATTGTATTATATTTTTTATTTGCATGCATTAAAATATTTATAAAAAATATAAGTTACTTATACGGTTATCGACTGTCGAGAAAATCTTTGCATGTAAATATTGTGTCGATATATTGAATGTATGCGTGTCGCTCGGGTGGTGTTCGGGGTGTAATATAGGGGTGTTCTGGGAGGGCGGCAGCTGACTGGGCCTGAGCAGCGTCAGTCAGTTCGAACCGAGAGCTTCAACAGGGCGGACGTTCGCCGGGCGCGCCGCTACTCTTCAGCGTAAACATCTGAGCGTGAAACAAACTCACGACCTCCGCCATTCAACAACTCGCCAGAAAATCGCCAGCTCGCGCGACGCGTCTTCAGTTTACCGAACGACGTCGGTCCGTACGGTCGTCAAGCGCGATCGACAACCATCGCAATTATTTTATAACAAGTGCCCCGTGTGCGCGGTCTATCACTAACGCGAGGAATATTTTTTTACGTATCTCCGAAAAAAACGTTTTTTTTACTGTTTCTTTTTATACGTTTTCTTTTTAAAACATATGGTTTTTATAATCTAAAAATTGTATTTATTATTTACAACAACAAAAAATAAACAACACTCGATTATTTTAATTCGAAACGTTTTGCGCTTATGTATAAATTTTAAATTTAAATAAAGTATTCGTAAATATAAATAAAAAAATACACATCTCTGTGATATAAGAAAAGAAATATTAAACATAATTGAAAAATACCCTTAAAAAGTTTTACTCATTTTAAAAAATTACGGCACATTACGGCTGTTCAAATAATCTCTTCTTAATTATTGTTAAATTTAAATATATTAGAAGTTTATGACAAACACTACTATTTTTGTACTTTTCTTACATTCAACAATACCTGATTTCGAATAAAGTATACTAAAGGATCCGCGCGACACTCCTTCGTCGTCCATCCGGAGTCTTTGAGGAAGTACGTCGTAAAAATTCGACTTGGAGAAGACTGCGAATCGAAGGTGACCCTGCAGGAGAGACTCCTGGCCGCGCCCTACCTCGCAAACCCTAGACCCGAAAGCTCGTCCTCGCTGGCATAAGGCCAAACGTTCGACAACCTAACCCAAGCTTTCCGGACGTGAGCGGCATTGATTTTTCTCAATAGACCACGGTGTCATCACTGACTTCCATTCATCATTCTCACATCAGCTGGAGTGCACTAAAGGTAAGTCATTCAACAATTTATTAATCATGGTGAATTATTATTAATGAAAAAACATTTTCTACATTTTACCTATAAACAATCCTACTTTATGTTTATTTACATACATCCCACACAAAAAATATTCTAATATTTATCAGATATCTACTTAAGATACATTTAATTTAAAAAATATATTACTGCCTTCATATTCAACGATTAATCAAAATAATATCGTATCATCTTTTATTGTCACTTTATATTTCATAACACAATGAAATGAATTTTGTAACAATTAAATTAAAAACTCTTGTACAGGTAAGTGAAAATTAAAAGACGACTAATTTCTTAAAACATCAATATAATACGATACCTTTTTTCGCCAAGACAAAAATACCTTTCCTTTTGAATTTACAGCAATTCAATTCATGTAATGTTATGGTACCATCGATTTCTTTGATCTCACATACAATACATATTGATCAAATATACAAAAAAAAAAAATATTTTACGCAAATATTTATAAAATTTACGTTAGGTCAGGTTAAGAATTATTTCAAAACAGAGATGCGAATCAAAATGTCGTTTAATAATTAATTAACCTCAACAATGATTAAAATTATTTTTCTTGGCTATTTTATTAACAATTAAATTTATTATTTTACTCTTTTACGATATATTTATTAAGGAGAAAAATAATTTTACTGTTTTATTAAAAAAATTAAGCTTGTGTTAAATATAATGATGTGCAGTAGCGTGATGTATTATATTATGAAAGTGTTGTGCAGTGTCGTTATGGCTATCGCGTAGAGAAGAGAGCGACCCGATGTGTCTATTCGTCCGTCTATTTCTGGGTTAAAGTTTAAACTGGGTAACTGGGTGGCTAATATTAACGTGGAATTTACGCTAACGCTGCCCGTATTGTCGTGGTCAATCGCTTGGCTATTTTTCATTTGCGCACCGCTGTATTTATAACTTTTACGGTCTTCTGGACGTTTCACAGAAACGAACCATATGGAATCGATTTTATTGGATTGCTTTATTTGTTTTGACACCGTGAACCGTTTTAGTGTATAGGTGGGTAAAATGTACGATGCGTATTTTTATGATTACCACAATGTTTTCCAGCGTCGTTTTACGTTCTACTGAATCCATCGCAATAACTGTAATAGGAATATAAAAATTTGTTTTATTTCCAATACTACAATATTTATTTTTTAAAAAAAATACTCGACATATAACATTACGTGGCTTTTTTTATTGCTGTCAGTCGGTACCAAGTACAAAAAATCCTTAAAAGTATAATGAACGTGATAAATAATAATATTAAAAAATAAATAATTCAATGGTTTTCAAATAAATAAAAGTTTTTCACTATATCAAATTGTTTTAATAATACTTTTTTTGCTAAACATTACATTATTATACTATAATAAAAAGTATATTTTTTTATTATTAAGAGTTACAAATCCGCAACTATATTTCCCCAAATATTTATTTCACCACGCATTGTTTCCATATTATTGCTTCAGACAAATACATGTTTAATTATTTACTCTTAATTTATAAAACTCTATAGTTTGATATTCATTATTTATTAATTTCAGCTAATTTTAATTAATTTAATATTTTTTTCTCTTTGTGGAATGGGAGTATAACATTATATAATTATATTTAATCACCATATACTTACAATAAATTTTTGTTGGTTAAAACATTATGTTGTGCGAAAATAATTGAACGATTGTAAGCCTGCAGTTTTTTTTTTTACTTATTTAATCAACTGTTTTTTTATGGGAGTTAATTTTGAGATAATTTCATCAGATAACTGAATAGGCAATGTTTTTCTTTTTGTTTTCAATTGTCGTATTATCAAATAATATCTGTTAACGTAAATGTATTCATCTAATCTATAAGTATAACGTATACCTACATTAAACAGCGCTTATTTACTTAATTATTACAATTTTTACTATTTATTTCCCAAGACCGGAAATTGCTTATTACGTCGCTTCCTAACTTCCGTGATCTCTTAACAAAAACAGCATCCGGTGAATTATTTCCCTGTCTGCCTATCAATATACAAATTGTCAGACAATTTAAGATACGTGAGTGCAGAATTGTCATTTTTATTTTATTTATCTCACAATAATTTCATTCATAGTGCATAACATTTTAAAAACTGCACTTTTATAATATAGCTACCTACTAAATATTTTAACTCACTAAATTTTATTTTTTGTTTCGTGGGCTTATAAAAAAATCAATATTCTTTTTTCAATGTGTTATACTGTATATCTTTGCCATAAAAAAGTATATAAAATTACGATATTGTAATATTTTATTAGTTACTCAATGCTTTTCTGTCTTTGTCTTTAACCTCATAAAAACAAATCGACATAATTTATTATTTCTTTTAAAAAATTTTATGTAGTAAATTTCTTCAGTGAAATAAAGTTTTTTTTTAATATGCTTACCGTTTTCATATCGACCATATTATAAAAATTTACATTACATCGATAGAATATATCATAATTATTATCAATTAACACTAAAATTAGGTAACTTTCAATATTGGTATCTAGTGCAATTTTCTATCTAGTGTAATTTTTGGTTAATTAATTTAATACAATGACGTTGAAAATGTTTTTTTTTATTATTTAATCATACAACTAGCCAACCTAAAATAATGACCTTGACATTAAAATAGGTTAAAATATCAAAGTATTCAGTTGTACAATTATTTATTCGTATTTTAATAGAGTTTTACCAAACAAATGCCAATACAATCAATATCTTAAAATTACGTGTGCTATTGTTTTATTAAAATTATTTTCCATACATAATAAGAAGTTATATTATTATTGTTTTGAAATTATTGGATTACACAATGTTTCTGAAACATATTACTGTTTTTTTGTTACTCTTGACAATTCTCAAGAGTAAAACGCGCAGTGATTTTGAAATTATCCCCACCAATTCATAACAATTTAATTTCATAAAAAAATTAAATTCATATCAATAATTTTCGAGCCATGAAAAGATATAGGCCATCGTTTTTTTTTAATAAGAATAAATCGTGTCTTGAATGATACTAACATATTGATACTTTAATTCCACTGCCACGATAAAATTCGCACTGGCGAATACGTAGATAGCTTATCAGCTGTTTTTATTTTCTTTTACATCGTCGCTCTCGTTTAGTGTTTTGAATACTGCGACGAAATCTTGCCGAATGATGCTTGACCTTGTATGTGCGGCAATATGAGTTGCATAACAATTTCAAATGCAGCAGATGCACTCAAGTGTACAACAATACAAATTTCTTATCGCTTCTTCAAACTACCCATACGTCACTAATATAACAATACAACATTTAACTTTTTTTTTAATTAAACACTACAGAAAACAATACTACTTTATGGATAACAATATACAAGTCATCATTATTTATCGATATGTACATACAGCTATAACAACATTGAATAAGAAATCGATAACCAAAGTAAATAATAATTTAAAAAAATCGTTTTTCACATTTTTTTCTACATCCAATTGAAGCATTTTTTCTACAACATAAGCCTAAACAGTTTAATAATATGATAATAATAGCATTCAATATAAATATTATAAACGACATACTATATCAGATTGCTACAGAAAGTCAATTGCTTACTTGGGACTTACCTATCGATGGCCTAGTTTCATAGTGATACAATTAGAAATTGGTAGTTTTGAGATATGGCCGATCTAAATCTTGACTCATCTAAACTGACTCGTAAAAAGTGATGGCTTATTATTTATATTACTTTTTTAATTAAATAGGTGGTCAATAGTTCACCGATTTATGATTAAAGGTTGACATCTTCATGGAACGCCACGATTCACAAATATGTATTTCCACAATACGCTATTTCGATATGTATCTATATGGATTTGAGAAATTATTTGATTTTGCTGATTTTCACATTCAAATATCTGCTTTTTGAGAGAAATCCTGTACATTTTACAGGTTGTACTTTTATGGAACTGTAGAAGAGTGGTGTTCAAATATAATGGCTAACCTAACTCAAAACATCACATTTTTGACAACCATCTTTGATCGTTTTAATTGGGAAACAGAGCGATTGGTAACTTAAATTAGTATTCGTGTTAATTCCTACACTTTATAGTGAAGCCAATCGTTCTATCAAATAAATAATTATTACTATAATATACGATGTTGAACTATTCCTGTTTGTATTCATAAATTCGTATTTTTAAATGACATGATGTCGTTATTTATTTATTGGTTGTAATCTTTACTATTTCGATTATTTTTATTTAATACTAGTGAGTACCCAGAACGCGTTGCAATGCCACTCAAAGAAAGAAAGGGCTTGTGTTTTAATTCTGTTTATTGAAGTGCTTTTCGATACAAAATATTTTTTTTTGGTGCGTATACGAATAAATCAAAAGGTTTTTCAGAGATATCGCTGTTTGTAGGTATTTGATTTTTTTTCCTTTGGAAACCTTTATCGGTGTGCGCACAACTTACCAAAGTTTCATCGAAATTGTATAAATGGTAAATGAACGCATTGAGGAAAACAAACAAACATGAATTTCGTTCATTATCAATGGTTTCAATTAAACTATGAGTCAATAACATTAATAATTATGGAAAATGTAATATATTTTATATGTGCATTTAATATGTCAGTGTTTTATTTTCATAAAGCTATTATTTTCAATTCTCTTTTTGATTTATATAAAGATCTTATATATGGTGTAACTCAAATGCTTCTGAAAGAAGAATGTTTGTTGAAATAAAGAGGATTGTGTCAACTCAAATTGAAAAACTTTACCTATTCTATTTTGAAACAAATGATTCAATTTAATTCTGAGAAATCTATCACTTTCAATGTTTTAAGTAGGAGGTAAATGATTTGTCGAACGAAATAAAACACTTAAGCGTTTGTTTGTTTTATTTTCTATACTCGTTTACTTATGAATGCGTAAAGTTTTTATTTCTTTTTCTAGAAATCGTATGTTTTAAATTTCTATTATTTATAAACGATTCAGCAGTTTCAAATATAAGCTGACTACGTCTATTTTAGTGAACGGTTAAAAAGTGTTAATTCAAGTGCATTTAACACTATATATTTATGCACTAATAAAACCGTATTCTTCATAGATGACGGTATAGAAATTGCTAAATGCTGAATATCTAAAGTAGCTATAGAATTACCAACATTATTTGGCCGCCGCCGAATTTCCAATTAGAATTATCAGTCTAGAATAAATTTCTCCAATTGTCATTTTATGCAAAATAAATATTTTGTCTACTTTTAATAACCGTCCCAATAATAATATATCATAATATCAGTTTTAGAATTTATTGAAATTTCATTTCTGGTCGAGTATGGCAACATTCCTAACGCAACAGTGTCACCTTCACTAGCGGCCAAGTTAAATTGGTACATCTATACTACGAACGCTTAGGTCATGAGAAAATTTCACACCTACATGTGATATGTGACAATAATAAAACGTCTACCGAGCAGTCTGTGTTATTATATATAAGATATTTATATTTTTGCCTCCAGTTTGCTTAGCTGCTATGAAATAATTTTATGCTTGTAATTCTGTTCTTGTGGTTGAGAATTCTTAATTAAATTAGAAATTCAAAATATGGTAAATAAAGTAAAATATTTTTATCTGAAAAAAAAATATCCGGCATTACAGCTGACATATTTTGAAAATTAGAAAATCATACGGGATAAACTCAATGAGAATTTTTAGAAGTCATTCATTTCTAAAATGACAAATTTAAATAATCTAAATTTGATACTGACCTTGCTGGGAATTTAACCAGGACCCACTTGATCGCTAGCGCAAACACTTACAACTAGACTACAGAGGTTGACATTACGTGTTCTTCTTACTACATATATTATGCCGTACTTTTTTTAATAATAACATGCATAAAACATTTTTCAATCGCAACATGGTCATTTTCAATAATACGTAATGGAAAATAATCAAACGTGTCTATCACATAATAATTATATCAAAGTAGTGAAAGTGATCGCAGGTTATCATTGCAAGTTTACATAAACTGCAAATTGTGATAAACAAAGCAACAAAGCGACAAATTGAAATATTATAAATCAAGTACACAAATCATTAGCGCGTCAAATGGTAAACAGATCATTTGCAACATCATTAAACCAAAGTCCTCTTAATAAAAGGGATTACAAAAATATGTTCTTTATTCACCATACGTAATTTTATACATTTATAGATGTAGAAACATTTTTCGATTAATTGATGTTTATTTGCACAAATATGATCGACTCTTCAAGATGCTTAATAACTCGATTAAATCCGAATTAAACAAGATAAGATACATAAAATGTAATAAAATAGTAAATTTCCGTTCAACAATATTTTAAACAACAAGTTATATTTGTTTTTTTTTTTTTTTGGTCCAAGTTTATCTTTTATCACTAAACTTTACTTTTAATACACTTTCTAGTAATGTAATTTCAATGTCAATTGCATTTATTCCAAAAGAATCTATTGCCCAGTCTATGATAGTTAGATCTCACATGTCACTGAGCGTGTATATAATTTTTTTTTTTCATTTTCGCATATTTTTTAACGATGATGATTTTAATTCCAATGAATTGGATTGTTTTAACAGAAGACAGACTTTGTAAATTGAATTAAATACGATAATATTGAAGGTATACTGACAAAAGGCATTAAATCATAAAAACAAGTTCTGTGATAATCGCATTTATAGCATTTTATTTTTTTCTCACCCAAGTACAACTGTTTGTTTTTTTAAAACATTTTTTTTTACATTATAAAGAATAATCTTTTTGGTATACAAATTATAAGATTCAGTATCGATAAGTTGTCATTATATTATGCCTTAACATTATTAAATTATATGATCAGTTGCGTTATGAATCTTTCCTGTAAACTCTCATATTTGCAGATACTGGATTATACGTAGAGTATCGATATAATAGTGGCTTGCATCAAGTGGCCGTGACAGAATGTAATTAAACCTAAAACCGATGTAAAATAATGTTTCCCTTCTAAAAAGTGGTCAGTTTATTTTTATAATTTACGTCATTTAGCCGAGACCTGCTCTGTCGTCTTTAAAATGAGATGCAATCATTAACTCATTTTCGTATTATTTGAGGCTTACATCAATTCACCAAAATACAGCCGATATCCTATGACTTAATGTGTTTCTACCAGTACATAAAGTGATAAAAAGCACGCATTTTAACATTTGAAACAGAAAATCATTAAAAAATTGACTTAATGCGTTCTGTCAGTATACCCTTGTTAAATTATATTATACTACATATAGATAGAAGCGGTTGAATTAATAAATTTTTGTAAAGACATACATTTCAGATGAGTCAGGCATGGTACAAACATTTCAATAATTAGTAACGTGGCTGCATAGATATACTAAACGACTTGTTTACAACACAGTTGATCCCTAATACTTAAATGTCACGTTCATAGCATAAATGCAACACTTAGCAACAAAATAACTCCACAATTTAAGTGTAGACTCTTCTACTTACGCCATGTCTTGTATAATATTCGGTGAAATAATACCTACAAAACAATGATCAAAAATGCTTTCGTATTTGACCGCACGTATTGCACTTGAAGCAAAAACGTTTGGCCAGATTCTAATAAATTAAGGAACTCACGAAGAGAACTAATAAATTATCACGTTGTTTTCTTGCCAGTTGCATAAAATATTGTTTTCTACAACGCATAAAATTCGCCACGCCGGCAACACAAGTGGAGCCCTCGCAAAAATACGGAAATGAATATACATTTTTTCGTCTATTTATACTCCAATCGAATAACAAAAAAAAAACATTTATATTATTAAATCGTGCACTATATAATACTATATGGGTAATACTTTCTCTCAAGTGAGAACAGGTTCACTAAAGAAATAAAATATAATGCTTTTAAATATATAATATAACATTAGAAATACATTTCACTCAATAGATATAACGTCTATAAAATATGATTCAATTGTTTCATCTGGAGTTGGAACCCTCAGTCTGACATACATATCGACTGTGCAAAAGAAAAAGGACGTAATCTGCACACATAAAAAATATTGTGTATAGCCGAAACAAAACGTGTATTAAATTGTATACATTGTGATTATCGAAAAAAATATATTTTTAAAAGACGCAAGGATAAGTCGTTTTGTCTTTCTACAGTCGATATAATATATATTTGAATAAAAATATAGTGTTGTTAGTTACGACCTTTTTCCTTTCCACAGTTTATATTTAATTATGGTTTTCCATTTGTTGGTCTGATGTAATTAACTCTATTAAAACTACTTATTTTCTGATATGAATTAAATATTCTTAAGTAACCATTTGCCGTACGTTAAAATTGATGACATTTAAAACTGTTTAAAGAATTTCTTTGTTGTTTGTAAGCCAGATGTTTCGCACCGCTAACATCTGAAATAATATTTTTTTGTATGAATAGCAATGATAAATTCTTAAGCCTACAACAGGTGTCCAACTAAGACTTGTTTCAATTTATTATATTATATTTATTATATTATTCTTTAGTTTAATATTTACAGTCTAACTATTTATACCAACAACTTTTTGAATGTTCTAAAAGCCTTACTTTGAATGAGAAACAAACTCATGCCTTTTATAAAATATTGAAAAATATTCACACACGTTTTCATAGAATTGAAAAATAAGTGTTAACAATAAACAATAATGTTTGGCTGTTGAAATCCGTTTTTTTATTTCTATTTTGCGTGTTCGATCACCATCGATTCGAGATTTCAGATAAACGAAATCATTCACAAATTTTAGGGGTTGATACTGTCAAAGTTTACTGCTATAATTTCATATTATTTATATAAATTTCGTGTCCTAAATGCAAGTTTTCTTAATCAACACTTTATATGACTTATATTTTTTCATCGCTTGGGTATATATTACACAATATTATAATAATTCCTTTAGCGTAACTATCTATCACTCTCTATTTGCCTTATTCTAATGTACGCATTATATTTATTATCTTGGCCAGAAATATAGAAAACAACGGGGAGAGAATGCATAATAATATGTTGGCTGCTAAACCAACCCTCAATCACAGACTATGTAATGTGATTCAGTGAATTAGTTAATGAACCGTAATTACAATTATCTAACAGTATTTTAACACTTGAATGATTTGTGTTATATACGGTAAAGATTTCCTGTATGTCTGTTTTAAATCCAATTTACACTTCTGTAACTATCATCGCTTCATTTCAGCCTGAGTAAATATCAAAGGAGCTAATAATTCATCCGTGTATAATTCTCCCGTGACGTATTGTTGGCAATAAACCACTTCGTCTATTTGCCTATCTAGTATGTCAGAATTTTTCGAACGGGAAGATCCAAGTGAAGTCAAAAATAAAATTTAATGAAGAAGATTTCATGGCCAAGCTATAACCTTTTCACTGTTTACTAGGTTGCCAATACAGCTGGATTCTTTTATGTTTTTTTACATACTTTCTTTTCCTACAGTGTACTAATTTATGCCAGTGTGTCAGTAATTTGTGGCTAGTTAAAAATAATTTGGGGGTGCGTGGACAATGTTAGGGGGCCCGCGAGAGGTTTAGTATAAAAAAATATCTGTGGCACATTCCCATTATTACGAAAGTTGAAATAAATAGCAATAAATAAATTGGTAGCTATTTGTTGGGCGTTGAACCCTTTTGCATGGATGTATCCATACTAATACGAACCAAATTTTTTGAATAATCCACAAATGAGGTGCGGAAACCAATTTCTGAACAAGATACCGCAAATTTTGGTGACAAAAACAAATGTACAGAGGCTGTTGTTGCTTTCCTGTCTTTCTATTTTGTAGAACGTGGACCTAGTGCAGTTATGAACCAATGAAAATGTTCCATTTGTATTTTATTTGTACATCACCATTTTACCATTCAAGAAATCAAATTTAAATTCATATTTTTTTTTATTATGCTGTTATGTAAAGTTATTTTACTTGGGGGGTTTATGGTCAGGTTTTTTGTTTAATAAGCGGTCCATGAGCATAATAAGTTTGGTAACCACTCATTTATAGCATGTTTTATTTTAACGTCCTTTTTTTATGTTGTTGTAGTACCTGCCAGTTGTTTTCTGTATGTATTTAAACGATAGTATACATTTTCTTACCCTAATGTGTAGCATATGGATTCCTAAAAGAGCACCGCATCAGAAGTTTATCTTACGACAACTGATTATATTTCATAGAAGGCTGACTCTAGGACACTATTAGTTAACTAAGTGCTGTTTCTATGCCCTGGTATTTGTAACAGGCAGGAGGTATATAAACATTACAGACAAACATCCTTTTTAATAAAAATCAATAAATCGAGAAAGTAAGTTTTGAAAATTTTATTGTGTAATTTTATAGATATCGTTTATAAAACATATTTAGTATATTCTACACATGCACTGTTTTCTATTCCGACGTTCATAAAATGTTATAAAATTATGGTATCATCAGGGTGACGATTTGCCATATATATTGGAGATTTTCTAATATCAATTTTCGGTCCAAACAAAAACAATCCGAACAGATCTGGGCTATTGTTATATTAATGCCAAAACCGATTCAAGAAAAAGTATTCAAATATATCTTCATATCCAATAAACGTACCTTCGTAAACTGACATTTGGCCAAACATTGAAAAGTAAAAATATTTAAATTACATGAATAACTTCTTTTGATAATTATTCTTGGAATTCGGTTTAGTAACGATTTCACGCTATTCTCGTGACCAAAACATTATTTAGTAAATTAAAATTTTGACGTAAAAATGCTTCTCTTATGACGTACAATGTTGACGTCAATTTACAGGTTAGCAATAACTAATTTTAACTTGTAACTTAAAACATCACAAATTATAATCAAATTGACGTGTTTACAAAGTATCAATTCAACTATTTATCATTTTAAATTAATTATTTTCTGCTGTTTATGATATCTGCATACGTTTAGCACAATATTATAATAGTTTATTATGTATTACCTTCATTTTACTTAATCTAACCTAATTAGATATCTTATCACTGTTCTACATTCAAAATACTTCATACTTACACGGCTATATTGTAAAATTTGCATTAAAACGTGATTTGTATTTCTGTGGCGTTATGGCAGAAGTTGATTAGTCAGTTTTACATTAGCTTAAAGGAGAAAATTCGGAATATTATAAAAAATTCAAATTAAAAGGATAATACACTTATTCAATGGATCTTCTTCATAGATAATAACTAGCGTACCCAATTTTTCCACGACGCTGACAGATATTTTATCGTGAGAATAAACCCAATATGACAAAAACGAACATTTCAACTTTTACCATAACGCCATAGATTTTACAGTAAGCGAATAGTAAAATAATCTTATTTACGAAAACACAAACTTATAAGAATGAAAAAGTAATTTTCAGTGCATGCTAATTCTACAATTCTATAAAATGATCACGGCCGATTTTGCTGAGCGATAGAACATTTTTGACCAATACAAGATCCGTCCAATACTCGTCCAGAGATACCGGTTCTGGTCATATATTATAATACATTTTTTTTGAATAATTAGTATAAATAGTACTTATTTTTTACGAATTAATCACCTTTTTAACAAGACTTGACAGTAAACACCATTTATGTGTATTCTGAGTATATTTTTTCACTTTTTTGAAAATTTTGCTTTCACATTTTGACATCATTATAATATATTAAATAAAACATTCTCACTGAAGCTGAAAGCAAGTCATCAGTTTCTTTAATTGATTATAGTAAAAATGTCCGTGATGTATAGGTTTACTTATAAATTAATATAATACCTTTCCATTAAGAATTGACGGAACTCGGGATAATATTATTAAAATCAACATTACCTGTGAATGTGTGTAACATATAAAAATCAAGTTAATTATCATGTTTTCAAATGAAAACTAATAAAATAAATATTTATAGTTTTAATACGAATATATGTCTAAGCCTTGAGAGTGTTCAGAGGCTTCATCGTTTATTTTTGTATCAAGTAGACATTTTTTCGCATTTTTTTTCTTGGCACGTTTGCAAGTCAAACCCAGATCTCGCGTTTGAAACACAGCTATTTATCCACTGAGTCAAAGACCCCGACCAACGCAAGGTGAAACTATTTTCAGTAATTTGTACTTAATTTTTTATTTTCATGGATATGTTTTATATTTCAATTTCACATTCCATTTATTTTCCCATAATTGTAATGTAAGATATGTAGACTTGTAATATATTTCATTATTACAGTATGTAAACGCGATTGTTTATACTGACTAGATAGCTGATAGCTCTTTTCTAACTGTATCCTTCATTCATTAATCTCTCCGAAGAGATAGGTAGTACGACTAACTAACAAAAATTCTCTTGGACCAGCTTTTGTAGAGATGCTCATAACGAATTTATACGTTCCACATTGGGAGAGCACATTGTTTAACTAAACAAAATTCAAATTCTTACTTTAGATTCAATTTTAAGATGCTTCTCATAGAGCCGAAAATGTCATGTTATTTTACTTTTCACTTTAAAATGGCATATAAAAATATTTGTATGCCACCTTAAATTATAATATACAAAAATAGTGCGTAGTTGTAAAACAGACGCTTTAAAATGGGTATTTAATTTATAGCCAATAACTTTATTTTGCGCATAACTTTAAAATATATCATCTTTTAACGCGGCCGAATTTCTCAATCAATGCTAACATTTCTTGGCTGGCTGTTTGATCCCACATTTTTGCAATGCACGCATAAATCATTCGATTTCAACCTGGGTCTCTCTCACTTCCTCCACAAATTCAGATTGTCTCGTGTCGGAAAATATAATATGCCATGCAGACACATTTTTAATAAATCTAATATAATAACTTGAATGTGACAAAATGGCTGTGGGCTCGTGAGCTGTTGCTATTTGAATTTGGGCCAAATTAATCGTCGAAGCATTTCAAATTTTATTATTAACACACGGATTTATTGTGTGCCAATGTGCCAAAAGTTCCACTTGACCATGGTGTGAGCACATTAAAACACATACTGGCAATAGATTTCGATAAATTCGATAATCGAGTTGTTAATTTACATGAAAATAGAATAAAGAACTATTTAACGTTTTACGAACATAACATTGGTTTGGTAAAAGTGTCCACTACAGCATTACTATACACACAAATATCAACAAACCAATTCAGAAATCTAAATGTAATACGATGGTTTTTTAGATTGATTCAAACGGTTATATTGAACACTTTATTTTTTTTTCATTTGGTCGCTTTCTCTTGTATGATTGTGATATACAATAATGGAAAAATAAACATCTGCAAATCTATATTGATTGCTGGTTGTAGATATGTATGCCATAAAATGGATCGATTCGAAGATCCAAATCATATTTTGACATAATTGGATTCAAAGTTGTAAACTCATAAATTAATACATTAATAATTTAAAATATCATTCGATAGTGGTTGATGGAACTTATATATCAAATTTCATCTTGCAAATTTTGTACATTTACTCAAGCTTTGTCTACAACGACCTGTGTTTCTCCGTTGGGTATCTTCATGCATTCAAGTGAACGGATTATCTCGAACTGACGTCGAAATCAGTTCGAGTTCGTCTATCGGAAAAAGATAAAATATTTTGAGTATCTTTCTAAGAATTGTATAAGGAATAAATTCACTTACATAATTACGATTTCAACACCATAAATTCATACATTGTGTTCATTTCTAGAACACAACAATTCAACATCGATTGACTTCGAGGATATGTTGAAAGATTGAATGTTGAATAATGTAAATTACTGACTGTGTATTAACAGCTGATTAAAATTATATCTTTACCTCAGTGGCTAATAGTTATATGTCCAAAAGTAGTTAAATTGAGTTATAAATGTCACATTATTTGGAATTTTAAGATCTATAGATGGGCAAATAGAACTTTCCCGTATGTGGACTGGTTACCGAAAAACCCTATCCAAAATCAATCCTACGTCACGCTGCATTTACGGGGTTAACAATCATATGCCCATTAAATCCCAATAAAGAATCATGATTACCTGTAAATGAAACTCTTCAAGCCCCTTATCTATCCAACTGTAAAAAAACGAAAACAATAAGAGAACAACTATGCTAATTGATATAAAATAAAAAACGTTTTAGAAACATGTTTTTACTCACTCTGTAATGTTGATAAAATGAACATAGAACTATTAGCCTCTCAGATACATGTATATATTTCATTCGTTACAGTTTTTCGTTTATTCTTTATTATCTTCAATCAACAGTCTGATAGATGCGCTATATAGATAACGGCAATACGCAATGTTTACGTATCTACCAGCACAGGTAATCGGTAAATACTAATGCGTTATCTACACAAACCATCCGACATGTGTGTTTGAAATAGAAGAACGGATATTTATGTTACAATTTTATGCGTGTGGTGCTTGTATTTCACAAATTGTGATTAACGCATAATTACAAATCCATTATACCATAGACATTGTAATATAAAATAACATCCAGCGTGCTTATAATTCGAAATAATTCCAGGGATATTCTATTATTATCAAGTCAAAATAACGGCATTTTTAATATAATGACGTAGGTTAAAATACACCGAAATACTACTTTTTCTTTGTAACATAAATACAGCTTGTAAATTTTATCTGGAATATATTTTAACTATAATCTTAGTATGAAAAAACGTAAAAGCATTAAAACTTATAAAATTGTATAGTAACCCCAATTAAAAGCTTTGAAATTGAATAAATGCTAAGATACAACGCTGCTATCTACATTGAAGTAAACGAATCAAATTAACACGAGATAATTGCGAATGATGACATAATATAAAATTAAAATTCGTAACCTAGTTATTCCACTGGCTGTGTTTCTAAATGTCACACGAGTTTTGCTCCTTTAAGAAGTATCTTCAGACTAACTATATCGCAAGGTTATTTATTTCTGAGTAAGTTATCAATTTTAGTTTTATATTAAAAATGAACTTTTACCATTTTTTTTATTTTTAAATGGAGTGACTTTCAAGCGACAGTTATATTATCATTATTCAAGCACTCTACATAAATTTAAGTGACGTAACTACATCTGGTATAAATACATTTTGTTGTTCAAAAACTATTCTTGATTTTTTTCAAATATTTTGATTTAATTAAAACCAACAAGACATTTTTCGGGAATTCCATGTTAAATGGTTTTAATGTAATTTAAACTCTCGGAATATATTACTAAAAAATAAATTTCTTATCACTTTACTATTCATAAGTTTTTAAAATAAACTATTTATCGAAAACTAAAATCTCCAGCATAAGAAGAGAATAATAAATAAGTAATTTACTGCTTGTTATTTTATTATTCATCTTTCTATACAATGTAGATCATTCTTAATATAGATAAAGAAATTGTCGGCGTCCGTGGCGCAGTTGGTAGCGTCGCTGGCTAGGGTTACGGATGTCTCGGGTTCAATTCCCCGGTGCGGACGGCTTTCATAGATTGATTTTTCAATCGATTTATGGATTTCTGTTCGTAGTCTGAGTCCTCCCTCCCACCCATCCCATCGTCACGGGGCGTAGCGAGAGCGATTAGCTAACCACTAGTCCTGTTCTAGCCCTATTCTTCTATCCCTACTCTCTTCGAAAAAAAGAGAAGTTGAGCAACTGTGTAAGAAGCAGTTCTCGTAGAAAAATTCTGTTAAGACACCTCCATTAGTAGACCATATGCTTCACATTGGGAGCGGACATGGGGAAAAAATAATAAGAGGAGATAAGCCATACTGTGAACACTTTATGTGAAAGAAATAGGGAATATTTACTAGTAGCTATTATAATATTATAAAGTATAGTTATTTTTGTTAATTTACAAAATAATTCCTTTTGATCAGCTTTTTCTTAGTACTTATTTAGTCTGATTTCAAAGTAAAATACCAAAACATTTAAAACAATAATAAAACTTAAATTAACAGGATAAATTGAATCATCAATGTGGTGTTTGGTGATTCAACCGACATCATTGATTTAGATGTTGATTTTATGATAACGAAAATAATATGTAACAGAAAATTAGAATTAAAAACTTTGTTAGATATGAACTCAGTTTGAGCATACTTCTTCAAGAGTCAAAAACGTGACATATCTAGTAACACAACCAGTAGAGTAACAGATTTATCAACATATAATTTTATTTTGATAAAGAATTATTTACAATGTACAAAGTGATCATATAATTATCTAGTAATGAATCAAAAAAGAATATAAATGTGTAAAAAAAGATATAAATCATTTCGCGCGTTTTTATATTGAAATGCCATTTTATCGTCCATTGTCATATATTTTTCATTGTAAGAAATAAATCGATAAATACCGCAGGCACGTGCCGCCAGTGGTCTATCGAGAATTGATTGTCACGTTTATACATTTTACCATTGGTGAAATATTAAATTTGAAAGCCTATACACGTGAAATATTCTTTCGTGTTATCGCCGAAAAAAAGACGCAAACATTAATGATTTTCTTTTTCTTCTTTAATTGACTTTCTTGTTTGCAAACTTTATCGAATAATGAAATATTTTTAAAAATTGGGAATTTTTTTACATTATCTTGTTTTTTTCTTAATAAAAAACCACTTTTTTTATTTAGAAAAAATACTTCTTGAGTGTAAAAAAAAATGCTCTTTAAGGTATTAAATAATATTCTTACTGTTGTGTATTATAGCTCATCGCGGCTTTCACAACTCTACAATCCGGGTGAGCCATATCGAGCAAAGGCTTTGAATTCTTCCCTTATTCTGTCAATTTGTGACATGCTCCATCAAGCTGAAATCATGGTTTACCATGTCTCCAGCTCCAGCTCCTTCTCAAAGGATCAGTATCGTCTAAAATATTGACATTTTCAGCATTTTCTATTCTCCATACATTTTATAGTTCACACTGTTGTTCAGACTATTGTGGACACAAAATCTTGATAAATTTGACGACAAATAACTCACCGTATACAGTAAAAGTTTTATGGTTATAGCAACACCGTCAAATAAAATCATTCCCACACATTGTACCAAGCATTTTCCCGGGATTTTTTCTGTTATATACTTCTAGATACTAGTCAATGAAACTTTGTATCAACATATCTGATAAAAACAACCTTATCAAATTTATTGAGCAAATTTTGTATTTAACTTAACTGGTGTGTAATTTTTTAAAATGGCTAATATAGTGAAATTGCATTGCAAAAATTGAATCCTTATATTTTGTGAAACAGACTAAATACATAAAAAATACTGATAAATGTATAAAAAAATATTCGGGAAAAAACTTTCAATGCAATAACTTGACTGTACTACGATAAACGTAAATAGTTTTTTGATTTATAAAATTTCCTTAGCGAGTACTTCACTAATAAAATTCATTACATTGTATTAATTACTTATAAAAACAAACGTTTTTATTTCTGTATATGACCTTTTACCATTCCAAGGTTAGATTTATCATAAATGTTTTCAAATAAAAGACGTAAGCCACATTTAGGCTAAAGAGACTCGTCATAATAATCGGTAAAATCACCTGATAACTATAAATGTCATCGCGATTTATGTGTCAGGCATTTCCTTTGTATTGTTATTTTTATCATGATACAAGAAAAATATCATTTTATTACACATTAAAAATGACTTTGGATTTCCATAAAACGTAAATTAGTATTGTTGTTTTATCTAGAATAATTGTTCATTGAACAAATTTCAAGAAAATTGATTTTATATTGTTTGATATTACTCAATGATTATTTTAAAAACGTATTTCTTAAATTCACCGATAATATAAGTAATAATAGCATCACATTTTTGTGGCATTTGTAACATGTCACCTATACAAAAGAAACGTCTATTATAAATTGGGATAACTTAACCTAAAATAGATAATTATCAATAACCTGTTCTGGAATATTCAACCTAACTAATTTAATTGATTAGTTAATCAGTTTAACCTGATTTTAAATGAAATTCCAAGATAAAATTGGTTATATGTAAATAAAAGCACAAAACACATAGTTAGATGAATTAAGGGTAGCTATATTTATATTATTATGTAGTCGACGTCTGCGCAGTTAGTGTGAAATAACTCTCATTCCCGGGGATTCATTTTGCGCCCTTTGTAGTCCCAGCTGAATAAAAACATAGGTTTTCGATATAAATTGCAGCCTTGGTGTAATAAAGTGAAATGACCTTTTATTCTATTAGATCTTAGTAATCTTGTAAAAAATACATTGATTTATTCTTATTTAAATTTTAAAAAATGTTTTTTTTTTGCGTTAAATTCATTAATTTAATAAAATATATAAGATTTTAAGACGAGAGCGATTTTCTTGTAATATATTTTAATATTAATCTCCGTATCACTGGACGTAGTTTAACATTGTTTCATGAATCATTTACTATGTCGTGTAAATTTTAGAATATAAAAAAGATTACAAAAAATCCTTACTTAATATACTTAATTAGTTTGTTTAATACACAGCAAAATTATCACATAAACACCTTTTTTATTATTTTTTGCGAACAACCTTATTTTCAAACATTAAAACCAAATACCTTTTTTTTACTATTACGCATTTGCATACATTAATTGTTAATTTATCGAAGTATGGAAACGTTTACGAAAATTCTAGGAATAAAACACAATGCAAGCTTAAATAATGAATGTTTTCAGTGTTTAGAGATACGGGAAATCTTTGACGCTTGTTTCGTTCTGAGAAGACTTTTGTATGCTGAACAAGAATAAATTAAAATGGTCGTTGTACGTATCTAGAAATGCAAATTCTATTCAACTGATATTTATGTGGCAATTTATTTTAAGTTAATGACAATTCTGTGACAATTTGTATGAAAAGGAGTGGTTAATTGATGCTGTATGAAATATATTACCATCCACACCGAATGATTTCTATTGAATACTAAGCTTATTTATTATTCAGATATATTTTAATACAAATATAAAAACAGTAATTTAAGTTAGACTAGGCCTGCAGTGGTGTGGTCAAATTCATTGGATTCGGTGTTCACGGGTTCGAATTTCAATACTGATACTTTCGTGCATTGGATTCTAAATTCATTTATGTTTGAGGGTATAGATGTCTGTGTTGTCTAAAGTCACCTCCACCTATCTGATTCTTAAAACGGTATTATCTTATGTTGTCATCATGGTGATCCCACAAGAAGTTTTTACTTCAATGGATATTTATTAGCAACCTTTCAAATTCGACTGTCTTAATGAAATTTGTAGACTGGGCTCAAAATTGAGTAGTTTTGTTTCAGTCTAAAAATCTTTCATAGCAACAGCTACCAACAGAATGTCAGACTAGTCTAACTATCATTTTTGGTCATATGCTAAGTTGGGCAAATGATTTGTGTAAAATTATTAATTTGCTTGATAAAACACAATTTAATCTGATATTGTAATATATTTAATCCATTTCAAACATTCCATTCGGAATTTTTTTTGCTCATAGATAAACTACGGTTTACAGAAACTAGTTTAAGGACTACATCCAGAACGGGAAGTTTCCCGTCCTCTGAACTCTGCGACACGGCAGCTCAATTAATTGGACGATGTTCATTTCGGACATTGTTTTGTGTCGCGTTGTACAAACTCAGCGAATATGTGGAAACGAACAGCCTACAATTTATGTTCGTATTTGTTTTTTTCGGGTTGAAAGCACTGGCGTCATTTTTTAAATCTGTTTACACACTAACAATTTTTGATTTATTTATAAAATACAAATTATAATTAATTTTATTCTTTCAAACGTTGTGAGTAAAAAACATTTTTTTGTGGTAAGGGTTGAAACGAGTCGCATCATAAATGAGCCATACAATAATATTAAGTACATAATATTGATATTTCACAGCAAGCAATCAACAAAATACAAATAAAACTACAACCTATACTTCTAGGTCCGAACTGGTACGATTTAAAACAAGTTTAATTCGCTTCTCTATAGTGATACACCAACAATTTATACATTATATAAGACTCGGCGGTGTTTTATTTTGATGTACTTCATGAAGATACTATTCAGCTTAAAATATTAAATCTTTTAAATGATAAAGCGACACACTGCCAAGATTCTAGATCTATTTATCTATTACAGAAAATATTTATTAATCTTCAAACATATCCGTATTGTATTGATAAACGTGTCATGCAAACATTAACAGTAGTAATAATTCATGAATATTATCAATTACGGTATACCTGATATTGATAGGTTTGACAGTTTGTAAAGTAGGTTATCTTATAATGAAGGCAAAATTATGTTTATTTACTTTCAATTACCATATTTTCCAGCTGACTTTGTCTATTTAGTTATAATATTGAATTTAAATAGTTTTAACGTGACATAATTACATTTTTGCGATTAAAGCAACGATTATAAATTCAATTAATTTGTGGAACATTTAAAACAGAATGATATTAAAAAATATTTTTCTATGTAGGTAAATTATGTTTTATCTTACGGTAAACTTTATTTCATCGAACACTATTTGGGTACACTGCTTTAGAACATTATTACTTTTGAATTAAATATAACTTATATTATCAAAACATTAGCGGCATGTATCTGAATATGTATAATATAATATTTCAGATCTAAATTGACGGGTTTCTTTCTATACGTCACAGTTAAATAAATATCAAGAATTATTATGAATCAGTCGATTTCAATTGGAATAAAAAAATGTAAAACAAGGTTAGATAGTAACTGCAAATAATATGTACTCAAAAAAAATCGGTCGCGTTCTGTTAGCGAATTTTTTACAATTTTAAAAATTAATAAATAATCACAATATAGATAATTAAGTACGACAAGGTTGGAAGACTAATTTTGATTAATGTCATAGTATCGCTTTTATACAATAATAATGATTGTAATGAAACACAAAACATGGATGCCAGTCATGTCATTGAGAACTCATTTGGACGTTTAAAATCCATTCAGGAGCGGAACATGCTCGCAATATAAACAATCAATTTATTGGACCAAGGTCCGGTCAGATGTTGACAGAATGCTCAATCAAAAAATCCTCTATAATTGATCAACTGCGAATTTAATGATGCAGGTGATTTTACGAATGTAATGTCCTTACGTATTATATCATTCTAACCGGATTCGTGCCAGGGCTCATGTTATATCGGTTATTTAATCCTATACCAAATGGCATATTTATCTTTGAAATAACTGCTTATCAGACTTTTATTGTTATTAAAAAGCAGCAAAATAGTCATAATTACTATGAGTTATCACTTAAGTGGTTTCAGCCAGTTTTGTTCAAGTATTTAATAACAGAAAGAGAAAATTGATATTTTTAAGCAGCCATTATATATTATTTGATAATGAAAAATCCCACTGAACATTTCATTTAAAAATTAAAGTGTAATTCTGTAATCACGTAATAATTAAATATGACACTCGTATCATAACAAAATGAATTTATGAATCTGATTGTCTGACCATTACTATAACATTATATTATTTCATTAGAATTGCTACAATCACTTCATTCTATATTTTGCATCTAAAAATCAATACCTAATGTAATCTTCTCTAAATTTAAAATTGTGTGTCATCATATATATATGTCAAATTAATTTGACAATTAAGTCTAAACCAAAGGCTGCTTACTTTTCGTAAGATTCTATAGCTATCCCAATAATTTTCAATTCGTTGTAGTTACTTCTACTTTGGTAAAAAAATATAATTTCAAACAATCCGTTTAATATCTTGGTTTGATGTTATGACAATCTTTGTTTTCCATCTAGAACTCGCATGTTGTTGGCAGTGTTAAATATCATTTGAATATGTTAATTGAATTTCAATGAAGTTGCCAACTCCACCTTACTAATGAGAATGTAACGAATTTGCTCCAAAGAATATTGCTACCAGTGTTTTAATGCATTGTGTACCTTGCCAAGCGTAGTTTTGAAAAATCTTATGAAAATGGTAAGAAACAAAAACAATGCCATTATATAATATAGCAATATGCTGTCTTCAGGCATTAAATCCATAAAGTAGCATTCAATAATTTTGATTTAAAAAAAAAAATTATAATACGATAGAAAAGATAGTAACAATTATTTTATCAATAGAGTGCAGAAAAGCGGTGAATCTAAAAGATGACCAAAAAAAACCTCCTTCGTCACTTTACCCAAACGCGACAGACACGTATTTCTATAAATATAACACGACATAATGAGGGCGGAACTCCTTTCATACATTTATATGATACGTATTATAATTTTTAGTATACACCGAATATAACAAAAAAATGTGGGTAAAAATCGGACTAATACGGTTATTATCAGCGTAAATTGGTTATTCGGTCTTTGTTACAAAAATAATTATTTCCTTAAAATTAATATTATATCAGTTTTAGATTCATAGGGAATAATCTTTTTCTCTTCTTATTCATGATATATTAAATTTGGATTATTGAGATTTTGTACACTTCCATGTATTTTGTCACTAACGACCCGGGTTTCGCCTTTCGGCATCTTCAGGCATTCGAGCACACGGATGGACTCGAACTGACTCGGACTTCAGTTCGAGTCCATCCGTGTGCTCGAATGCCTGAAGATGCCGAAAGGCGAAACCCGGGTCGTTAGTGACAAAATACATGGAAGTGTACAAAATCTCAATAATCCAAATTTGATATTGAAATTCCATCAAGCACCCTCAGTCGATGTCTTAAATTACATGATATATTATTTTGATTGTTTACTTATTTTAATTATCAGTAAATAACAGCAGAACACGATTCTAGCATTAGTATATTCTTTTAAAAATAAATGATACATTTATGAATCTAATAAAGTTTTTTATTAAATATATTTTTTAATGATTTTATCAATATGAATGCGGATCTTTGAAGCACACAAGAAAGGTTAAACTATCGATTTTATCTTGAATTTCAATCGAATACATATTATTATCATCTGATCAGTCAGTCAGTATTCGTGTAGGGTTAAGAAAATGGTGTATAACAATAAAGTGTAGGCGCCATTAAAATTGCATAATGAAAATAATGGTAGAAAAAAGAACATTCTATCTTAACATTTTAAATACACAATCATTTAAAACCTATACATGTACGTGAGATAATTTTATCTAATTTGATGTAATTTACACATTACACTAAAATTTAATTACCGCTGCTGTAAAATATACAGTCTCTGTTGTATGAATATAAAACACAACTGTAGTCTGAGATATTTTCCAGACATATTATCTGCGTATTATTTACATCTGTAATAACTTCAGTCTAGCCTTAAATAAAGAACGCGAGCTATTTTCGTGAAAAAAATACACTTAGTGTTGTAGCTGTTAGCATCGAATTAGTGAAAATGATCATCAGGATGAAGACATCTTGCGTTTTACTATTTACGACACTTTGCGCAAAACGACCTAATATCAAATTTCTCTCAGATTTCATCAAACGTTTTAAATATTGCGACAGTACTTGCTAAATCATCAAATTTCAAGTGAAAGTCAATACCCTTTATAATTATTACACAAGTACTGTATTGTCATGGTTACGCTTGTGTATTGTCGTCTCGCGATGTCCGATAGATGTTTCACTCTCTGAAAAATCAATTACTTTCAAATACTTAACTTAAACATTTTTAATTTCTGGATAGAGTCTGTCTTAAACATTTTCTTTTCGCTTGCAGTTCTAAACGATTGTTGGCCAACTTTCAGAACAACAACAGTTCAGAATTGATCAGGAGTTAAATGTCATTTTTTACCTACCAAAACTCGACATATCTTCACACTTTCACTAACAGGAAACTTTTATAAGTTGCTTCTCTCGATTTTCTTTGGCCATGTGTCCGAAATAAACAAACAATTTCTTTTCCTCCATACCGTTAGCCGGCGTTAGTTAAATATATTTAAGCGTTTAATGATAGGTTTTAAACATTAGTGATGTTCACGTTTAATATTTTATACTTTACATACAATTATTAAATAGTTACTTTCAGTTTGAAGTCAATATTCAATACACGTGGGATTTAATTCATATGGGCTAGTTTCCTGTTTGTTTAGTACAAACCAATGGTAAAGAATCAATTTCTGGACGATATGTAAGTCGTTTATTAATTATTTGTCAAAAAACAACACATTTAATTATGCTTTCGAAATAGTTTTTTTAAACGTCATTGCCATAATCAGTCTTATATAGCTACATAAAATTGAAACCGGTTTTTTCCAACTAAAATATAATATATGTCATGTTTAATCAATAAGTGATAAGCTTGACTATCAAAATAAAGTCATTGCAGTGTACACGAGGCCGAATTTCGAATACTTTTTATCAGAGTAACACATACTAATCTTGGCCATCGGCAAATTTGGCATGAAAAAAAAGTGATACATTTGTGATGTGGATAATTTAAATATTACATCCTTTTTTTCTTTACGTTATAGTAGACTCCCAGTTTTTCAATCAAATTTGCAACTGCTTCGTGATTACAAGTTAAAATATTCCTATGCCGCATGCGTATGCTCTGATTTTGATTGAATATGGTAGCCCCAATAGCCCGCTCCGAGATAGTTCTCTCACTATCTACCATGTTATCGGAAAGTCTACTGTATTATTATTCACATGGAGACTTTGTTGATAGCGAAAACAAAATTATCAAAAAGGCGTATAACTGAAATAACAATAGTGCTAATTTCATTATGTGGCTAATCAATGCTATTTTACTCATTATAGGTCAAAAATATCAATATGCCTTCAATTACACAACATGCTCTTACGACGTGTTACCATTATTAACACATAAAATATCGCACCCCAAGAACACGTAACATGTAACACAACATTTCAGAATGTCACGAATTCCTCCGCCCACTCAGATTACGGGCAAATTCACGCGATATTGTGCATCGCCGGCCAGAACAAATTTATCCATTAGATAAAACCGCACGCTCCCATCGACCCGATGTAGGCGTCACACAAACACTAAAGCGATAAGAGTGTGCTCGGTTACGGTGGCAACGATATGTTCACACGAGGAAATATTTCATGAAATATGTATTGCGACATGATAAAAATTGTTTTCGTTGCATAATTCATCATGTATTACTCGACAATTGTAATTTTTTTTATTATATTCATGACGAATAAATGCTACATCACGACACTCCCTACGTATAATCCCGTATCTGCAAACATGACATTTTACAGCAGAGAGACTCAAAGATTCAAAACGCAGTTGCAAAGTAACGGCTGCATCTATCTTCTTCAAAATTGGGACAGTGTTATGATTTTAAATTTAGTATCTTATTTTATATAAATTTTTGCTGAAAAGTTTACAGTTTTTTTTTCATATATTACAGATAAGTCATTAGACTACGTATGTCAAGTAAAGACTTTCGTATAAATGACTAGTTACGTGTTTATAGTTTTATACAAAGAAAACGGTGATGTAGACACTTTTCCTGAATGCTTGTTGATGCTTACCTATAGAACTGAGTGCGTAGACAACCAAAACGCATATGACGTATAATCACGTATGTAGTTACTTACGTAATTAATACGTAGTGTTATATATTGGTCTAAAATCGACTGTTTTTAATCATATTAAAAGAAAATACGATGACAATAAATGAGTTTCAATAATAAAATAAAAATCTAGATTTCTAATTATTAGTTAATGACCACACAAAGGAAAATATAAATATTGATTACTTCTATCGATTTATTATTTTTTATGGTGTAAGTCATTACAAAACTGACAAATTATTTTTTGTAAAAGCATATTCATATAGCATTCTGTTAATACAGATACAATAAACACAATTTGGCACCAATTCTTTACATGATATTGAAGATACACCGAATATATGGGATATTTCCGTATAATATATTTTGAAGTACATATTTCTTTATGTCGGCTTTACAACTCTGGATACCGTCAGATTAACTTCCATGTCAGTTAGCGCTGTCACTGTCTGCTTTAGAAATTTAATTTGCTTTATTTTTTTGTTGTATCTCTCCCGTGAGACGTTCTTATACTAAAACTTCAGCAGCGTTAAATTGAAAGAAGGTTTCTCATTTTCCTCCGCCATTCCTGTTTCCATCGGTTGGAGTCCCACGAGATGCGAAACGAGAAATGAATTTTCACAGGAATCGGGATTAAATCGAAATACCGATTTCCCAATTGAGAAAATAAAATAAATTCCAAACCTATATAATATAAAAATAAATGGGATGATTTTTAAGACATTTCGTTGGAATTTCAATCACTTCTTGTGAAGAAATTGAAGCGTGATTCAACCATATTACTTCTCGTTTCGTATAAAACTTATATTGCTTGAAAGCTTCAGATTCAAAACATTCTTTTACCAAATAATGATTGTTTATTTCACAAATAATATAAAAAAGTAAAATGCCATAAAGACAAATAAGAAGATACAATATTTACAAAAATTATAAAATATTACTTTAATTGTATTCGACTTGATTTTACTATTAATTCGTCTGTAAAAAATCCAGTAATTCCTCACACCACTAGCATATTAATAAAGCAATCATTGTAACAAGATTTAACTAGTTAACACTCGAATATCCTTATCCGTTAAGCCAATAAACGATATACTAACATTTGTATGTTTGTTTGAATTGTTTTTTTTTACCATGTCCGTTCCCAATGTGGATCACATGGACTCCTAATGGAGGTATCTCAATAAAATATTTTCCACGAGAACTGTTTGTTGCGTAGTTACTCAACCTCTCTCTTTTGAAGAGAGTAGGAATAGAAGCATAGGTCTAGGACAGGATTAGTGGTTAACCAATCACTCTCTGTACGCCCCGTTTTTAGGATCGGATGAGTGGGAAGGAATTCTGGACGTCACAAACATCTATACCTATGAGCAGAAATTTATAAATCGTTTGTCAGGTCCGTGGTGCAGTGATCAACATCATTGGCTACGGTTACAGATGTCACGGGTTCAAGACTTGGAACGGGTAGTTTTATAATATATTAACCGTTTATATTATATTAACCGTTACTATACGTACATCAATTTTGATCGAAAAATAATTGTTTCAAAAAAAACTTTATTATCCATCTGCCACATTTTCTCTGTCGCATTTATTAAGTATGAGGATTATTCAATGTATATTTTCGAACTGAATTACTTTTAGTATGTGCGTATGTTTTTGGCACAAGTTTGATTTTTATGTATCCATAATTTATACTAATAAATTTAAGCCTTCCGTATAAATGTAAATACATTCAAGTTTAATGATCCGTATGTAGGACAATCGTCACAATTCCGCAAATTGTTTTTATTTTTAAATAAATAATCCACTATAAAAATAAATCAATAAAAGTCGTCACTGTTAAGCACTTGTTTGTAATAACTTGATGAACGATTTTGTTAATGCCAGAACACAAAATAAAATAGGATAATTGTTGATATTATTAATTTATTTTGATAAAAAGATTTTTACTTTACTCTGTAGACCAGTGGTTAAAAAAACTTTTTAATTGCAGCTCCCTTTTAAGTCTACTTAAAGATAATAATATATAACAAAACACATTATCATTCAAATATCACTGAAAGTGACCAATACTTAGTTACATTTTAATAATCATGAATTACAAATAGTTGGGAAAAATAAATTTATAAATATTGGTTAAAAATAATTTATCAAAAATATGCATTCCACCTAATTACCAACTGCTCGAGATAAAGTCACGGGCTATCAACTCGATAAGAAAAAAACCATGGAAATAATTTGAAATATAGAAAACACCAATTCATCTTAGATACTTTATTACTCAAAAATTCAATGAATATTTTATAAATAGAAAAGTAAAAATGCACGTGCCGCAGGCGAAATTTTATTTCAAACTGAATTTGCTTAAATAATGAAAATCTTGAAATCAATCTAATCTATCGTATACTTATGAATGAGTCTATTTTTTCAACTACAAACAACCAATTAAAATTGAGATGATAATAATGCAACAATTATTTCTATAGATTTCATTATGTAGTATTTATTCCTTTTTTCAATAGCGGATAATGTCACCGGCAGTGTTGAAGCTTGGCGTTTTTTGCGACAACTGTTACCAATAATAATCATCTAAATGTTTACTTCATTTGTATTGAAGTCAGGAGAGTATTTCATAACTCATTTTTACAGATTAATCTCATAATGAGATCAGTAGTGTGAAACATTCGATTAAAAGTTCTGTCATCGTCAGAACAGAGCTGGCGTGACGTAACACGAACCATAATGTGCCTCCGAACCCTGAAATCAATTATTTACTTCTGGAACTTTCTCTGAAAAATCACACCAAATTCAATTTGTTAACCAATGATGCGTGGAGAAGACACTGCACCAAGAGAAATGAGCGATGACTTTAAAAATAATCATCGACTGAATGTTTGTATAAATAAAATTGTCAAAGAAATATTTTTAAAACAGGTATTATTCATTAGTTCTCTCATCCCCCTTTTCACATACGATACAGATAGTATGATAATGTTAATCGTACGGATTCAGCCGTCGTTAACAGTTTATATCGACATTCCCTACGAATAATTCCGTATCTGCAAACATTACATTTTACAGCAGAGCGTCTCAAAGATTAAAAACGCAGTTGCAAAGTTACGGCTGCATCTATCTTCTTTAAAATTTGAAAAGCGCTATTATTTTTTATCTAGTTTGTTATTTTATATAAAGTTTTGCTGAAATTTTATAGTTTTTGAAATATTACAAATACCAATGGACTTCAGAATTTAGGTAAAGTCTTTCGTATAAGTGGCTGGTTACGTGTTTATACTTTACGAAAAAATGGTGAAATAGGTACATTTCCCATTGTTTTTTTGATGCCTAACTATGGAACTTAGTGCTTAAACAACGAAAATGCATATTATTATATAATTATGTATGTGGCACTAACGTGATCGTGCGTAGGGAGTGCTGATATTATCTCCGAATACGTCTCTAATATACTTTGTCAATAATTAAAAGTATTACATTCTATAAAAAGATTTTTAATACAAAAAGGTTTTGTAAAATTGTAAAAAAATAGAACTTACAACAGAACTTCGTTTTCTGAATTGAACGGCAGATGACTTGCAAAAATAAACGGTTTTTTTTAAAACTCACGACGGTAAAAAAATTGACGGTGTAAAACATCTTGATCATTAATCTACTCCAAAGTATAATTTAATTTAAGACGTCGACTGAGGTTGCTTGATGGAATTACAGTATTAAATTTGAATTGTTGAGATTTTGTACATTTCCATGTATTTTGTTACTAACGAACACACGAGTGAACTCGAATGTCTGAAGATGCCGAAAGGCGCAACCCTGGTCGTTAGAAACAAAATACAAGGAAATGTACAAAATCTCAACAATCCAAATTCAAATTTACTCTTAAGTAATTTAAGTAGAAGAAAAAATCATCCTCAAGATACCAATTTTGTTCCTTAACTCTTGCTATCTTTGATAATAAATTTAGATTTTTTACTCATTGTGAAATCATAAATAGTAATTATTCAATTATTAACAAAGATATCGTAGTATCGTAATATCGGAAGGAATAAAATGGCATTTCTAGCCAAGTAAGTCGAATACAAAAGAACGGTTTTTGTCAATTCATATTGAAATTTGATTGCAGTATTATTATTTTTTTTATGAATAGAAATGAATACTTACTGAAATTAAACTTCACTAAGAAATATATAAACTACAATCTAGTAGGTATATGAAAAATATATCTTGAAACAGCTAGTCTTCGTATACATCCGAAATCTTGAAATGTTTCGTATGATTTATTTACTGGAGGAGCGTATAACATATGTAGAGAAAAACTACCAATAAAATAAATGATGTAGGTACTCTCGCTATGTGGGTGTGCTAAGTTATATAGTAAAAGTATTCGAAGCGAACGAGTATTTCGAACAAAAAAGGCCTGAATCGATCAATCAAATTGAACAACCCAATTGACACGAATAACGATGTGTTTTTGCTAAGATTAATTACGTTTTTTGCCATTCAATCAAACCTTTTTAGTTGGCTTTATAAACACGTAGGCATTAGGGCATGAATTGACTTGTCTCAATGCAAAATATACGAGTTTTTTATTTGTTTCGTATTTACTGTAAAACGTTCCCATGAAAATCGTTTTGAATTGTATCTATTACCATTTTTGAAAAAATTTTCTATGTCGATGTTTAATGTTGATCGATTGATTTGTAATCAGTATTATTTTAAGTCGTGATGCCGAAATACTAAGCATTCCTTATTATTTATTGATTATTTGGTTCAGTTCAATTTTTAAAAATTGAGATTACGAAAGCACAAAATACGTTTTTGTTCCTTGTTATGCTATTTATTTATTTTTATTCATATCATATTTAGTTAATCATAACCAACTTTGAAGTACTGGACTGAGGTATTTATCGTTCTGAGGTATTTATCGGAAGCTAGAGCGTTATCACTTGACCACGGCTATTGCCAGATAACTACTCTGTAAGAATCATATAATGAATAATATAATGATTTACACGCATTGTTGATGGGTATTCTGTTATCACACTATCTTTATTATTATCTGCATAATATTTAAAGTTTATAAATAATTGCACTTTGTGTTAGATAGTATTCACATTGTACACTCAAACTTTGATTTTAATATTTTCCACTTAGTCACTGATTCTTTTAACGAAGTGATTTATGTTGTAGTAGGCTATGTTAGGGTTGGTCTAGTTTGGTTTGTCTAATGTATTCTAATGTGTGGAGCAAAGACAATATAGACGGGTTAATATAGAGTAGAAGAATAAATGACAGCTTCTTGCATCTATCGATTTCAAAGTGTGAGTACCAATTTATATTGAGCGAAAACTATTTTATCTATTTCTTCAATGTTAAAATATATTTTATTATGTGGGATCACTTAATTTTTAGTGAAAGAATTTGTTTTTTGTGGAATATATTTGTTATAAGTGAAAACTATTTTTATGAAAGCGAATATAATCTAAACAAAAGTGCATTTAATTGTAAGCAATAATTAAATAAGTTTTTTGTAAACAAACGTTTAAAGTTTGTTAAACATTTGTTCAAGCATCGATAATAACTACTTAAATAACACACAAATATACAAGAAAGACGTGATATTTTAATATCAGTTCACACGTTGATGATAACAATTTTCTTTTGGCTTTATTGCTTTAGAGTAAGAACTAGAATAAATTTGTAACCATATTGTATAGAATTATAGTACCAGACAAAAATGTAACAATATTAAATAGTATGACACTAATTATTTGTTTCAATTCAATAAATCAATTGACGTCACATATATTAAGCACCATGTAGCCATAAATGGAATGAAATTCGAAATTAAAAAAAAGAACGTCGATAAATTTAAATTCTTTCTGTCTTTTGTTTTAATCTGTCAAATTTTTCGTGAAATAAACCAATCAATTACTTTAAAAGGAAATCGTTTTACTACTGTTAGTATAAATATTTAAATATTGGATTTGATAGTTTTTTGTAGTAGATATTCGTCATTTTAAGCAGGTCAATGCTGTGTGTGGTTTTTAGGTAATAAATCGATGGTCATTGAATCAATGTCATAAATTATCTATTAACCGTGAAAATCCAAATAACAGAACAGTCGCACATCGCCAGTCAAGTCCTTGGAGCCAGCCTCGCCGATTCAAAACCATTATTATTTGAAACTACATATATGCATTTAACTGATTTTAATTAAACGGGTAATTATTTATGATGATGTCTTATTGTTAAATCAGTGTCTTCAACGAGACTTCAATTTTAATAATAGACTCCATATTTCAACTCGTTTACATGCCTGGTCATTTAATTATCCATAATGGCAGGAAGCACATAAATGCAGTATTTACGTTTTTCATTTATGTTAACAATGTTATTGTATTTTACCAACTATAAATACTGTACACATATTAAATTAATCTCTTCCACAAATATTTTGTTTACTCAAAGATATGCATTATTTTTTTTTTTTTTTTTTTTTGATTCCCACTTAGGCATATGAAAAATCTTTTTATCGTTGCACTAATGGTAATAGTTTAATGGTGTCATAAATGCCATAAACCACTAGTTAAGTGGATAGATTTATTGTATTATATATATAAAGGTTCTATGAATTGACTTGAATACGAATACGAGTAATCAAGTATTGAAAAATCAATGTAATAACTAGAATATATAAGAATCTTATTTTATTACTAGTATAACTGTACCCGTCATAGATGACGGTATTGAAATTGAAATACTGAATATCTAAAGTAGCTATTACGTTAGAATTATGTGTGCATTGTTTACACCGCGAACCTTACGTCATGAGAAAATTTCATAAATGATATGTGATAATAATAAAACGTCTACAGAGCGGTTTGGGCTATAATATATATATAAGATGCACCAAAATCTTAAAATTCTGTAATTTTTTCTTTCAACAATATTTTCTACGAGGGACATATCGTCGTTGTTCTGAAAGAAGACACTAACTGAAAAAAACTACTTTTGAGTAATTGGACTTTGAAGTTTGTCAAATGTTTGAATTGCCATACCTTTTTCACTTTGTTCGTTTGTACAAAACTGTTTTTAAGTAAAAGAATAATTTATAAAAATAAGATTGTTATTTCATACGATAGAGTTTTGAAATAAGGAACATTTTGGTATAACTAACTCAATATATAGGTTCTTACAAAAAAAAAGCATTTATCTATTTTCATAGATCAAAGCTTTTAACGTATCGTACTGCATTGAATAGTTGTGCGATTTCGTTTTACTTATTTGAAAAAAATACAAAAAAATTTTCAGCATTCCACCAATGTGATATACATCACTCTCATCACGTGCGTAAACAATAATTAACTATTTAACCTTTAAATGTTTTTTTCTGCCACTTCGCAAATGAATGGCGTATTTATATATATGTTTTCTTTCGTGTTATAATACTGAATAGATTTCCTGTTTTTGTCAATTTTTTTTTAGAGCCAGCCACTGCCAAAATTATTATTTATGAACAGATATATTAATTCACAATACATTTATCTCTAAAATTAAAACATCATACGTTTGCACATGGTTAGTATTATGAGAAAATAGGCTTCTTTAAATCCTCATATTGACTCGAGGCTTGCTTATTGATTACATTTGTACAGCCTTGAGAAGTTTTTACAGCTCTTATGTCGTCATGAAAATTTCATCTTACAATTTTCTTTACGTGACATTAATTATTGTTTCAATCTGTGTATCGTGAGGGGCAATATTGTAACCCTGTGTAATTACTCCATATGTATTTTTTTCAAAAACAATGTATGAATATTTTTGTCATTTTTTATTCAGCCAAGAACCCTGCAGCTATTAATAACCAACTTTAAAGATGTTGTCAACGGTTACTATGCCTAACGAAAGCCAAACATCACAAAAACATACTACCCATATAATGCGTATTGAAATACTGAATTTTCATTGAAAATTATACTATTTTCCATTCGTATCTTATCTATTCTTGTAATTATTTATACCTATGGAAACTGTTTTTTTTTATTGCGGAAATGCATTTGTCTTAAGTATTTTGAGTTATTTAACTATTTTTATTTCATGGTGCAAAATTCAAAAACATATTTGAAGACAGTATTCAATTTTAAATCAAAAAGCACTATATTCGACTTAAAAATCAATATTTTTTTTGTATATATATGATATCGTTGGCATATAAGTCGAAAGTCGTCTGTTTTAAGTTATGAATGCAGTAAGATAGATTTTAAGACGGTCTATCATCTGAAAAACAATCTCGGCGATATTCCATGTACTGTTTTACGTAATTTGAAGAAATCGAAATTAATAAAGTCAATTTCATTCTCAGTTATTTAGTGGCAAAAAGCTATAAATAAAATAAATAATAATTAAATTGAATTCGTAAATAAATAACGAATCTCATAAAGGTCTTAGTTTAATAATTGAGACCATATGCCGAAAAACAGCGTTAGTCTTTATTTGGTTTTTTTTTTGTCAATCCAGTAAAAGATTTTTTGATCAATAAACCGTGTGATCAATAAAATTGCTCAAACCATCTTCATTCATCAAAGGTAAATATTTGCGATAAAGGGTATCTTCACAACAACCAACCGCTATTATCTCTGATCAATGTTTTTAGGACAACGCTGTTTTTCCGTATATGGGCTCAATTAATGGGTAAGGTATGTAGATAGAAAAACTTAAATTTCATAATTTTCTTTAAAAGTCGATTATCTCAAAACAACGACTTAACGCCTTCTGCCACTATAGGGACGATATATTACATATTTGGTTGTTTTTAACGACCTAGCTTTCAATTATATTTTGAAAGATCATGGGTGTTGCAATAACTACTTCGACTTGAGAAATCTTTATTAAGAAAGATCGTAAAAAAAACAGTTAAATATATCAATAATGCACATTAAAGAAAAGCCTTGGTAAATAATGGCATATTGATTTGAATTTACACCTCATAATTTTACATTATTGCAAACTATATTCACCAACGTAAGCTGTTCCATTGAATTAGTTTGACGTGCGTAAAAACAGATTTTCGGAGATGAGTCGGCTAGTCACATGCATAATAATATGGCGATTTAAAAATAAACTATTACACGTGTTTGTCTTTCAGCCTGTCTGTGAAATATTTTTATCCTGCGGGAATGATTTGTTAAATAATTCACATTTTTAGTTTTTTCCCTGGATTCAAAACGTGCCAATTTTTTCTACATAAAAAAAGACATTTTATTTAAAAGAATAATTTCTCTGTGAAATTGAATTATTTATAATTCTATTCTTACATCGACTTAATCTGTGCATAGTATATTCTTTTCCAGCAAAGAAGAAATAATTGTATTTTAAAAAGTAAAACACGTGTCATAAGTAATATTATTCTAATATTACAATTATATTATGCTACTGGTTTCATTAATATTATTATTCAATCAAAAACAAACATTAAGCTTTCATCTACGGTAATTAATTTCATTTGGTTGTTATTACTTTTACGTTACTGGTTTAACAATTGAAAAAAATATATATTATTAAATCACTCCACATAATGTGATGTTGTACGAAGAACAATGGATAAATTGAATGGCAAATAGCAGTGATGTTCCTCTAGCATCATTTATTCCCTCGGGATGATACAGAGAGCTTCATTTTACGTATAAGTTTAGTAAAACCTTATATTATAAAACAGTTATTAAAACATGATCATTTTATTCACAAGACAAGTGACAAATCTATAAAAAAATAATCCTTCTGACGATTTGTCGATGTTTCGTTTACGTTTAATATATCTGAAAATTAACACATTCCAATGACGAAACATCTTAGAAACCTTCGCTCCTCAAATTTTGCAACAACGTCAGAGTGGACATTATAAGTTTTGTTTTATTTCGGCCAAAACAATTTACCAAAATCTTGCGCAGAAGTGTTCGCTAATGTGTTTCTATCTGCACTATATTTATGTCGCGGCCCCAGTGCCAAGAATACGTGTTTCTACATTCTCTTTCGTCCACCTCCATCTGTTTTGAAAACAAACACATTTTTCAGTGCCAAAATCAAGAATAATAATGTGACACATATAGATCGCAGAGCGGTTTCAGCGCAAACCACATCTTCAGATCTATTTTTATAACGCCCCGTTAGCGTATTGTTTCCTAATGACCGCACAGATTTTTATCTTTCGCGACAGAATTTTCTTATCATGCGCTGTGGTGTGCAAATGCCAAGTTTTTTTCACGTGAATACCAATGCTACATTTTTTTGTTAACAAACTCAATAATTCTTTTTCATGGGTTCATTGGAACGATCATTTTATATAAACATATAAAAAATAAATGCTCTTTCAGAAACAATCTTTACATTATGTAAATAAAATACGTGTTTTATAACTCTTCCGTCTTATTTCTCATACAAGACACAATTAGAATCATTTTTCTTTTCCTATAATCATACTAAATATATTAAACTGTGAAGGTATTGTCTATACGTTGATCCATTGCGGCGACTTTTCCATGTGCGCTACATATAGATATTAAAATGCTATCAAATCTGCGATAGGCGCATTTTTTTCCTATACGTACTAAAGATTTATAAAGCGTTATATTTTACTACACGTTGGCATGAAAAAATATAACAGTTTCAAGGTAAAAATTATTGACTGAAATTGAACACGAGCAATTTGGAAATATTTTATAATGTGTAACTTTTATTTATTTAATATGACTATACTTTAAGCGAAAACTATGTTTACATAGAGTAAATATTCTTTAGCTAATTTTTATAAATGACTAATTAGTACCCGGCATGCGTTGCAATGCAACTCAAGGAAAGAAAGGGTTTGTGTTTTAATTCTGTTTATTGAAGTCGTTTTTGATACACCCCATCTGATGCGTACACGAATAAGATAGATTGTAGATTGTTTTTTGAGAAACTTTCACGGGTGTACACACAACAACTTATCAAAGTTTCATAGAAATTTGATAGATGTTGTAGGAGCGCATAAGGGACAAACAAACATTCATTTATATATATAGATTTACCTGTATGCATGAAATTTAAAGTAAAAAATCATACGTCTCAAACCAAACGTGACACATTTCATACAATTAACACATTTGTTATTAATTAGAACTAAAAAAATTAAGTAAAAGAAATATGTCACAATATAGAACTGGTAAAATATTTTTAAACCTTTATAGTAATAAACGCTTCCTTGTAATTTATATATCCAATTTATATATATAATAGCCCAGACCGCTCTGTAGACGCTTTATTATTATCACATATCACATGTTGGTATAAACAATGCACACAGCTCCGACGTACTAGCTGCTTTAGACATTCAGTATTTCAATTTCAATACCGTCATCTATGACGGGTACGGTTATACTAGTAAAAAGACATATTCAATAATTATGTTTTTATTGAAACTGTAAATTAGAATGACAATATACTATCATATTATGTCATCCAGTTATCTTTATACAAGAGTTAATCTTAGGTCGCGATATATGTTACATTGACATATAATGCGATATAAACATTAATAGGAAAAAAGTTTTTTATAATTTTCATTGCAAAAAAATGGAATTTGTGGAGGGATTTCATGACGATCCATTTTATATTACAGTATAGAAAAAAATCCCAAGGTTTTCCATCACATAATTTTTTGAAAATTATTTTCGTCACATCTCATAGATCTAAAACCTTGTAAAATTATTTGTTAGCCTTACATATCTGCGCCGCGCAACTCTTATCAGCTTATCACTAAACAGAACTGGCGACTGGCGTCCAGTATCTGGCATATGCGGCCATAAAACATAACCTTTGACACCGCCCCGTACTTATGGGGCGGACAGGGTCTTCAAAACCAATCTGCAGACTCTTCCTATTAATGAAAATTTAAGAATGTAATACCCCTGCTGAGGCGTTAAGGGTGGGGGTCGGATTTGTTGGTTGATGTTGTTGATTTGCAGTTTGAAGTGGGGGGGAAGCGCCTGCGATCCTGCCAGAGTCAGTGGAGTTCCGACCGTTCCGGAGCGGAGGTCGCGGCAACGCCTGATCCCTTCGATTACGATAAAACCACTTACACAGTTTAAATTAAAAGTATGTAATTCTGTTGTGTCTAATGTCTTGTGAAACTGTAGCTAATTGCAATTAAACCAGATGAGTACACGGATAAACGACCGGGGTTTTAATGGAAGGAACCGTTGTTTTCTCCTTTGTTGTCCTTTATCGCAAAGGACGCGGGCCTTGAAGTGTGTTGAAGCCCGCACCCCGCTTCTCCCCGCTCCTACACCGTCATCCCTCGAGCGGCGAGCGAGACGGATGTGATTTGTTTCGTTTCGTTTTCACCTACTCTCTCAAGTGTCGCCTGCAACGTGGGGCCGTGGAGGTTTAAATACCTCAGGACTTGACGACCTGAGACGCTAGCCGGAAGATTGCAATTAGTCAGGGTGAAACTCCCTGTGGCGCCCAACAACGGAAAGTGAATGTGGAAATACAAAAATGCATAGAAAATGCGAATGGCGAAATCGCGAGGAAGTTCCGCGATATCCGCCGAAGCCATCCGGCCGAAGAAGGAACCGGAGGAATAAAAATGAGTCCGCCTATAGGCCGAGTCAAGTCGGATCTTATAGTGACCGCATGTGTGCGGAAAAGCCCCGTTATGTGCCGAATCAGTTTGAATCATATGATAAACGGGTGTACGTAAACAAACCCCGTTATTGTAGAGACAATACCTCGGAACAAACATATGTAAACCGGAATTACGTAAGCAAACCACGTGAAAATACTTCGAAATACACGTATGGAGACCGTGTGTACGTAGATAATTCGCGGTACACGTCGAATAGGTTCGACACCTTGGAATACGTTAACGATGACCGGATGTACGATGAGCCTCGCTATAAGCCGAATCGATATGCTAACGATGATTGGATGTACGCCGACGGATCGCGCGACACGTCATACGAATACGCAGACGACGATCGGATGTACGCCGAGGATCCGCCCTACTCATCACATGAGTCTGAAGCTGACGATGACCGGATGTACGAGGAAGAGATTACTTACATCCGCCCGCCAATAACCAAGCTTTCGCAAACCGGCATGAGGTTTGATGGAGACCCGATGATGACCGCAGAGCGCTTCCTGGAGTATTGTGAAGGAGCGCTCCCTAGAACCGGGACACCTATATCGTCCTGGGTGGCACAGACTGCCGACATCTTGGAAGGAGAGGCCAAAAGCTGGTTCACAGCGCTCCGCGAGAAGCCAGCTAACTGGGAGACGTTCAAGGTTGCTATTATCGATCATTATAGTGACGAGAACCGCCGAGCTCGTGACAGGATTGCGCTGATGACGACGAGGCAACGTGAGGACGAACCAATCGTCCTTTTTATGATAATAAAACGGGACCTAGCCCGGAACGCCGTCCCGAGTGATGACTCGGAACAATTGGCGAAGGTCTGCCACAGATTGATGCTGCCGAGAGACCAGCGAGAGATGAGTCAGCGCTCTTGGAGAACGTTGAACGAACTCTTTGATGCCGTCCTCCGATACGAGGGAGGCCAAGAGGAGCCTGGCTATGAAGCCGCGCACATCATCGCGACGCCAGTAGATGACGTCATGACGTCACAACGCTACGAAACGGCCGAGTTAACGGGTCGTAACGAAGTCGCCTCTACACTTACGAATGACGAAGTTGTGACGTCACTAAACTTGGACGCCGTATGTTCGATTCAAAGTGGAATCGCGCCGACGTCCGCTCATGAAACCGAATTGCCGCCCACACCTCAAAATCAGCCCGTCTACACTGAAGGAAAGCAAGATGGCCAGACAGTCGAACAAGCCCCCGACGTTGTGCAACGACACCCTAGCTCCGAAAGCGGACTAGAGGAAGACGCCGGTGAAATACATTCACTATCTGCCATCGCCGCCCTTATCCCCGACGTGGCTGCCACCAGTGACAGTGAGGTCGGAGACCAGCCCTTGGACGAGAACTGGAAGCCCGTTCGACCACCCCGCCGGGCGAAAAAGGCACCAGTAACGCTACTGCCTAGTCTGCAGTTGCCAATTACGCCACTGCCTGATTTGCAGCCACTAGTAACGACACCGATTAATTTGCCGTTACTATTTACACCGCTACCCGCTAAGCAATTACCAGAGATGTCACTGCCTGAGGGGCCATTGCCTGATATGAAGTCGCAAGTAACGACACTGATCAATGTGTCGTTGCTAGTTACACCACTGGTCGCAAAGATAGTGCCAGAGATGTCGCTGCCTGAGTCGACAGTGCCTGATGCGAGGTCGCCAGTAACGATACTGCCGGATGAGCAGCTACCAGATACGCAGCCGCTGGTAATGCCGCTGATAACGACGCCGCTGGTTGCGGCCATGCTTGATATGCGTACACCGGGTAAGCCGCTGCCTATGATGCCACCCGACGTTTGGCCGTCTGGTAGACCATCACCCGAAGTGCTACGCAAGCGTGCGCCCGATATGCAGCTTAGAGAGCTGCCTGAGATGAGCCTGGAGTCGCCGCCTATGATAAAAAGGTTGCGACCATCCGCCCTGCCACCCGAACTGTGGGAGATAAGCCTGGAGTCGCCGCCTACGCTGACGATATTACGGCCGGCCGCAAAGCCACCCGATACGCCGTTCAGTGATCCGGTGAAGTTTAAGTGGGAATCTTCGTTGCGCAAACTTGCGCCACCGCCAAAGCCGCCTGATGAGACGTCGCGACGCCGACGAACGCGCCACTTCGCTTAGTGACTTATGCGCGTATTTACAGAATTTCTTGCAGTTTAGAACGTTAGTTTTTGTGTTCGATATGTCATTTCCATTCTGTGTTTGTGTTTGAGTTGAAATTTCTCTTTAGTGCTTATGTTTAATTTGACATTTCTATTTTTGTGGTTTTTATGATTGACATTCCTGTTTGTTTTTACGTTATTTTTGAGCTTATTTTATATTTTGCTGGAAGAGCTGCAGACGGTTATTGAACATTGGGAGTGTGGTGATTTGACACCGCCCCGTACTTATGGGGCGGACAGGGTCTTCAAAACCAATCTGCAGACTCTTCCTATTAATGAAAATTTAAGAATGTAATACCCCTGCTGAGGCGTTAAGGGTGGGGGTCGGATTTGTTGGTTGATGTTGTTGATTTGCAGTTTGAAGTGGGGGGGAAGCGCCTGCGATCCTGCCAGAGTCAGTGGAGTTCCGACCGTTCCGGAGCGGAGGTCGCGGCAACGCCTGATCCCTTCGATTACGATAAAACCACTTACACAGTTTAAATTAAAAGTATGTAATTCTGTTGTGTCTAATGTCTTGTGAAACTGTAGCTAATTGCAATTAAACCAGATGAGTACACGGATAAACGACCGGGGTTTTAATGGAAGGAACCGTTGTTTTCTCCTTTGTTGTCCTTTATCGCAAAGGACGCGGGCCTTGAAGTGTGTTGAAGCCCGCACCCCGCTTCTCCCCGCTCCTACACCGTCATCCCTCGAGCGGCGAGCGAGACGGATGTGATTTGTTTCGTTTCGTTTTCACCTACTCTCTCACCTTCATTTAAAACACGTTAAAAAATAATATTCACGCGGTATTTTCCACTTAAATAAAGAATGTTTATAATTTTTGCATTACATTTCAAAAACTGCCACGCGTGTTTAAAAATATTTCTCGGGAAAACATGCGTACTACATACTAAGATAAATGTAAAATTTCAATTCGCTTCCATTTTCAATTCAAGAATTTTGTGCTTTGCATTTATTAAGTGTGAATTAATAGTTATTTGTCAATTGTGGTTGTTTAAATGCAGCCCTGAAATAATTTGTGTCCGTGTACATTATTTCCAAGACGAGCCCTTTATTTAAAGCAACTCACTAATTCATTAGAAACATAATTACTAGTCAATAGAAACCGTCAGTTAGTATCTTGACTCTGTTATATATTGTGGCCATTCAACGAGATGCCTGTATACATAATTACCATTAGTGATACTTTTTTACGATATAATATATTACTAAAAAAAATATTTAGTCGCTGAACCCGCTTTTATTTATACAACGAGATGAAATTACTTAAATATTTGTGACATAGCAAATAAAATCAAGTTCATTAGTGAAGCATTTCCTGCTTTCAAGATCAAATGTCTTTTATCTTAATGAAACAATAAGTTTGAAATCATCTTCCTGGTGGCACCCCAGTGTTCCGCATAACACCATTTGAAAAACGCTGACTTAGATATACTCTTGAAGTGTAAGAAGTTTTTATAAGTCACTGGCTGTTGTGTTATGATTTCGGCTGTTTTATTGCTGCGTCACACGCGGCGGGGGTTTAATTAAAGCCCTGTGTATATTATATTCCACCTGTTCTCACATTCGCAGGCACCCCCATCCCCGCGAACTATTAAAAGCCTTTCCCGGATACAGCTAACGCCGTCCAAAATGATCGTGGATGAAATACGGCCTGGCTTATTTCGTTTCGCTTATTTTCCCTCCAAAATAAAATAAATAATGCCGACCTTTACACGTCACACACGTGGTAAGCTCGTCAATTAAAAGTAAACATAAATTATTGCGCCCGAAAATACGCACATACAATGTATTTTTTTTTCTTACTCCACTCTCACTTCTCTCCTTTTATAGTTTCATTTACAAAAAAAGTAGATAGCGTTTTGTCTAAATATGGATAAAGCAATCAGTTAGCAACGGCTGGTTATAAAATATGCAGTGCTCTTATAATTTATTATAATATGTATACATATTTTAATAACGTGCAATAAATGAACGTGACACTTGTATTGTTTTTTCATTTATTTCACAAATTTCATTTTGAAAAAATGGTGAACAAAGGTTACGACCGTAACGCATCCTTTAATAATTGCTAGCTGCACACTTTACAGTATGATTTATAAAGTATTGCTTGTTTTATTTTCGAAATCTAATAAATAATTTTCTTTGCGTTTCAGATCCGTCTCTTATCATCAACCAGCAAATAAAGCAGAATTCCATAAACAGTGGGCTTCTAATGTGAAACTTGGTAAGCATATGATATCTCTACGATTTTTTGTGTATCTACAATGCGACGAATTGTGATTTTCAGCCGCCATCTATACTAAACGCAATAGTGATTGACACAAGGTATAGCCAGTTCAAAAATATTGTAGGCATTCTCTAAACGTCACTGCATTATTGTGAGAGATTGGTTAGGGTTGTCTTTATGCTAAAATGTTGACTTGTTTCTTCATATCTTATATTGTCCTCTTCTAATTGATCCTGAGAGATTTTCAAATGTAACATTCTGAAATTTCTTATATTTAAGAACAATTCTAAATTGAATTTGTCACTACATATATATCAATGGCAACACTTATTATTAAATCTTACATTATGACAACATGTCGTAATATATGATAAATTTCAATAGAACGAATTGAAGCTGAATTATAGAGCGCTTCTTTTCTTTTATACTATATTAGTTGTCATGATATATACGAGACTTGAACCTTTATGTCAAACATTTATATACGGACAGATAATCACATATTATGAAGGATATTTTGATGCAAACGCTTAACTTCATATTCTGACAAATGAGTGAAAACAAATTTTACTTATTTGCACATTTTTGAAAAGTTGTTTATTTATATTGAAATATATAATTTTTTTAAATAAAACAAAATTTATTTGTACTACTTCCACATATTTATAATGATCAGGACCGGTTTCGCTCATCACGAGCATTATCAACTGATAAAAATACAAACATAATAGGCTTATTTATATAAAATTGAGTGTAAAAATGAAGGTATATAAAACTGATGGTTCATGAACTAAAACAAGAAAATACTGATTAGCAAACAAAGTATACGTAAATCAAATAAAAAGTCTACAATTAAAATGTTATGGACCTCTTACAAATCAATAAATACTAATTTGAAATAAAAAATGTAGCAACATTAAAAGTCCATTAGCTGAGCATTTTTTTTTAATGACATTACTAATGTAATAAGCAATAATGAATCATGATAATAATAATAAAAAATTAGTGAACCATTTAAAAACAATCAAATATTAAATATGTAATTAATATTAACAATAAACAGCCATCTTAAGTGGAGAAAACAGAGCAGCTATGAGTATCCATTAATTTTTTTTTAATATCTGAAAAACAAAAATTACAGAGATAGAATCAATTCTTACAAGTAAAAAATAAACTTACAGGTATAATACAAATTAATGAATCGGATTTAACAAAGGAGAAGATGCAAAGACGGTTTGCTCATTCAATAAATTTGATTTGGGCAATAATTCATATCTATTTATTTCTAAAATCTCTTGTTTATCTAATTTTAAAGATTTGTTAGTTAAGTGCAGGATTATGAAATTTTCTGTTATGTCAAACGTATGTTTATTTAGAAACAAATGGTTACCAAATGTAGACAAATCATCTCCTTTTTTAGCACAAGCTAGATGTTCCTTGATTCTAATATTAAAAGACCTTCCTGTTTGTCCGATATATCTAGCTTCGCAAGAATTACAATTTAATAGATAAATACCACTTTGGTTCAAAATATTAACTTTATCTTTAGTATTTAATAACATCCTACTTAAGTTTTGAGTATTTTAAAAGGTGACATTATAAAGTTTTTTATCTATTTTTCTAGACATAATCTCTGAGACTCTACCTAAGAAACTTAATTTGACCCACCGTTTTTCGATAACGGGCTCGACAACAATAAAGCCAGATCTAACATTTAATAAAGCAATTTTTTTAGTTTTCTTAAAAATAGTCCGATCAATTAAATTTGTATCAAAACCGTTGTTACGTGCAATTTGCTTAATTGTGCTTAATTCTAAATCAAAACTCTAACTAAAATATAATGTCTTTCCACCAAGAATTGACATGTAACACCTTAAAAGTGAAATATATAACTCAGTACGAAATTGCGTAGAGTCATCTTTTTTAAAATACTGGTGGCCAATTTGCTTTATATTCTGGTCCATCAGACCGCCAGTGTCTTAGAAATTTCACCACTCACACACATAGCATAGAAAAGGGAACACCTCCCGCTACTGATGCCTTTATTGTTCATCACATTACAAATTTTTTTACCTTATATGTCGCGTTGTCGAATGCTTGGCAGCTTTTCTGCGTACGATGTAACCTTTTTTCGATATCTGATTTCAATGTTTTTGGGTCATTGTTATTTGAGTGGTTTCCATATAACATCACTCCTTATCATTCATATTTATCCGCCCACTAATGTGACGTTTTAAATTCCTACACTATCAACTCAACTCTAAATATCTAGATAATAAACTTCAAACATAATATGTAACAGTATTAAATGCTGCATTATTGAACTCTCAAAAAAAGTTCACTAACAAAGATATTCTAATACAAATATGTGAGTATTCATCAGTGGGCGGACAAGATTTTCCGGCTAACAGGTTTTCTTGAATATCTTCTTTCGGTACGGAGATTCTATCTTACGTTTATTTAAAGTACAATACTCTGACAAATTATTATTCTAATTTTCTATTCAGTCTGTCAAGAAGCATAACATCTCCAGATGTTTACCTTATATTATTTAGATTACTCACTCGTCTATGAAATACGAGCCATGAATACGTAATTTGTTGTTTGTATGATTAAAATAACTTAGAATATTAAATGTATTACCTGGATTATTGGCACGTTAATTGTAGAATGTATTTTGGTAAATCCAAATTATGTACTGAACAGCAGTATTATTTATAGCACTGTTTGTGGTTGACAGCTTACGTAATCTGCCTTATAATTGGTATGATATTGATAATTTTGAAGCAACAATAAAAACGATTCAAATTAATTACTGTAGTGCATTAAAAATTGTGTGTAAAAACAAATCATAATTAACAAATTCATTACGGTCAATCTGGGTAGCTTTGGTCCAGTTCTGAGAGTTTTTGTATTTTTATGGTTCGCCATTTCATTTATATGTGGTATTGTTCTACCTAGAAAGTTATAATTGATATATAAATATAGATAAAACAAGTTGGGGAAAATTTTCATTGAAATCGGGTAACTTTGACTGACGATAAAAATAATCACTGTAATTTACTAAAAAATTCAGTGATTTTTAAATCTTGGCAACTTTTCTTTACGCTTTCATATATTCTGTACATAATTAAGATGGGAAAAAATATACTGAATTTGGTATATAGATTAGTAATACAAATTAAAAATACTGCTAACCCGATTTATTTCAAGAAAAGTTTTAAAATTGTGTTTTATCATTCCATGATGACAGCTTACAAATTCAACAATAAAACAAATTATGTTGCAGATTAATTCATATTTTTACCACCAGGGGCTACTAAATACATTTGCTTGACTAAAAAATATTCATATGGCGGTAGTATTTTCATGGTTTAATAACAGGACCTTTTTCCATGTAGTGGGCCAATCTTGACGGTACCAATATGTATTTTTTTTCTTTTAAAGCTGTCCTTCCTATGTGCTGTATAACATTTATTAAATAGCAATCATTTTAATACTATGAAATACATTTTTTGTCATGAGTAGTTCTCCTTTATAAAAAATGTCGTGTGAGCCCAAAATAAAAGGCAACGAAATGTTTATATTAATATTTGAAACACAAACCATGATGAGAAAATATTTTCCTTACATTTCAACAAGGAACGTTTCCACTCCCGTCTGACCCCTTTCGCTCTTCAATTACTTAGCCATAAAAATGCTGTGTCTACTCAAAACAGTCCAATCTTTTTTGATCAGGACTACTTACCCTCCGCCGGTCAGCTATTGAGTATTCTCCATCTTTTTTTACATTGACTATCCGGAATACAAATCGATTAAAAAATAAATGTGTGAAAGTTTCCATTCTGGAATTTGAACCTCGAATCAAGACAAACAGAAACGCTCGAGAGTCGTAATATAATATTGCAGTTACGGGGCCGACACGAATCGTTACCTTTTAAGATATAACTCCGACGCTATTTATTTATTATCGTTTATCTCTATTTTTACAAAACGAGCAAAAGTTTCAAATGTAATATATATTTCTGCTGACAAATTTTGTTGTATAAGAAAGATACTTTAAGTTCATGAGCGCCTTATCTTGTACAATGTACATTCATATATATTATATTCTTGTTATTTAGGCTTGCCAGAGAACACGCGTTACGTAACAATATCACAGGCTGGGTTCATTGTCCCGACGAATTTCGAGTGCGCGAAAAGATATTATATTTTTTTTGTCTTTCACGGTCGTCTATTTTTCCAGTACGAGTTGCAAAATAAATCGTAAACATTGGCTTACTCTTCCCGGCGAGCCGACGCTGAATATAAAACTTACATTATTCTACTCTTTCTGCTAAAAATAAGTGGCATATTTTCGATGAATTGTTTCAGAGATTAGAGTTTGAAGGTTACACGAATTCATGAATACTTTTATATATATAGAATCAAGCCATACTTTGTAAAGTTAAATTTTATTTCAAATAGTTCACAGTGCTTAACCATTGTCTATAGTTAAGACATTAATTATGTTTAACTCTGTATTGTTTAAAGTTATTGTTGCTTATTTTTTTCAATTAGCGATACGAAAATATTTTTTGTAACAAGTAATCAAACTCGAGGGTATTTATTTAGTAGCGTAGTAGGCGTGGTAAATAAATACCATGAAGAAATAATTGAAAGCCACACAACGTAATATTGAAAGAAGTGTACTGCAATTATTGTTCGTGATACCATAATATGCAATTATTTTTTTTTATGATGAAAACTATTATTTTTTTCCCGTTGCTTATATTAATTCATTTGACACTTTTCTTTTCCTTTTGGGCATACTTGTTGTAGAACCCACGAAATGAAAATTTCACTGTTTTAAGTTTTATGATTTTAAATGATGGATAATTTTCTCAATCAATTTTTTGTTTTTTTACAAATTTTACGATTAGCATGAAAATTTATTATTTGTGACACATGTGATATATTATAACAAAATTATAATCGCTAAGCAAATTCTACACGTCAAAGATAAAGCATTTTCAGTTTAAGGTTAAAAATTCCAATTAGCACAGTTAACCAAGAAATGGCAGCCAGAATGACATGTGAAAAATTCACGTCAATACTGTACACCGTTTGGGAGGAGTTCTTGAGACCGACAGGTATACAAACAGATTTCTACATGTATTTTGTGCTATATAGTAGAGATTTCTTTTCATTGGAGTCTAAAATCATCGCTAGAACGACCAAATATCTTTATATACTATGTTATTACTAAAAAAATATTAACTTCCTGAGTCAGACCGGTATTTCCATTTTCTTATTTTTTTATAAAATTGTGATTCACCAAAAGAAATTGTTTATAAAATTTGAATTTCAATAATTATTCCAAATAATTTCTATTCTATCTGAAAAATAGATTCAGGAGATTTCACTTGCGTAATGTGCGTTTCTAGTTAGATATTGGAATACCTTACCTAATGCCAACGGTATGCCAACGTGCAACAATAAAAGACGGGTCATTTACGACTTATCTGCCAAGATCAAAATAAATGTATGCACACTGTAAAAATATTGTGTAAGATGTGTCGGACATTACAATTCGCATCGTTAAAAAAGATTCATCGATTGGAAATTTTTCCTGCGTGTGAATAAAAATATACCAAATTCGACAGACTTTTTATGAGCGAAGACAGTCTGTGACGTCCATTTTGAATTTCGTTTTAGTGTGTCATATTTTTTGTTTGTTTGACGTGCTTTCATCTGCGACAATCATTTTAGGTAAATTTAAAAAAAGTGCTTGCGTATTTAATTTTTTACAAACAAAAAACATATCCCGTTGATTTATAATGTACTCTACAAACTTTCCTGCTCAATCAAATTTTAAGTTAAAAATAAGTTAAATAAACTTAGTTAAATATAATGAAACCAATGTGTTAATTACTTTTATTTCTTTTGCTTTCATACTATTTCAACGTATAATTAGTCAATATTTGAAACTAGTATAACCGTACGCGTCATAGATGACGGTATTGAAATTGAAATACTGAACTTCTAAAGTAGCTGGTTCGTCGGAACTGTGTTTGCATTGTTTATACCGCGAACGCTTACGTCATGAGAAAATTTCATACCTACATGTGATATGTGATAATAATAAATCGTCTACAGAGCGGTCAGGGCTATTATGTATAAGATTGTTTAACCTGCTGACTGCTAGCGCCTCAACTGTTGAGACGGCAGATTTCAGTGTGTTGATAGCTGATACTCAAAAAAATAAGTGTTAAAACTTTGGTTTACAAGCTAATTATTGTATTAAGATATAGCTTGTTTTGTCCTGATAAACTTCATAAGTTTGGTACTTCACTACTCAAAATTGACGAGTATTATTTTGATTATATCAAAAATTGTTATTTACTAAATTGATCAAAAATTATAATGTTTGTAATTATGTTAAAATCATAATAGCAATGTTGTATTATTCAAGCAATATTACTATGTATCAGTGGCGTGCAGTGACTTATGGTGCAAGGCATGCTGTGAGGGAGGAAAATATGCCAAATTTATCTTGTTTTTGAAATTCAATTTTATTCTTCGCACGAGTTTTACACCTTAATTTCAAATCCTCTACAGTCTCTAATATTCCATATTTAATACTCCGCTAATATATTATTAAATCCCCTTTCTTTTCTTTGCCGTTAATCTATGTTGAGGGTGGCGACAAATTAAACATGATTTATCTGACAATCTGAATCACAACACTAATGGTGAGATGCTAAAATTCAAGCGCATGCATCCGCATACTAACTGTCATGCGCGATCCATGGCGCAAATCTGATTTTTATTACTGCGCATGCGCGGGTAAAGCAAATTTCTTAGCGCATGCATGCAAAATTTCGTAAGAGGCCTACGTTTATTGAGCGGTCACGACCGAATGGAACGCAGATAAATCCCAATCAGGACACCCACACTTTCTGAATTTAGTGTATAAACATGGAACTTTGAAGCAGTTTTGTTTGATAATTACGTACAATTATAATTTAATAGCTTTGCAAAGATGAGAAAAAAAGCCTTTCCATTTCCGAACTGTAAAGCATGCGGCACGTTTACGGATGGTACACCACTGCTATATATCACATCTATCCTTTGCTGTAGTTATATGTTTGCATTAGCCGGCCTGCCAGATGTACAATAGTTGACATTATTGAAACTAATGCCCCTTCGAAACAACATTTAATCATATCGGCATTACAATTCATAACGAACAATTATTATATCTGTCTCTATTTGTAATCAATTCGTATTCCTGATACAAAGTTATTTTATATAATCTCTACACAGCAAACTGTATTTGCCGCGAAGTAAAATTCTCATTTTTAAACATATCACCAAACTATTTTACAACCAAATCTATGGTTGGCTAATCTATGGTTAATGATTGGATCCTATTTTAAAGACGACAAAGCAGGTCTCGGCCAAATGATTTAAATTAAAAAAATGAATTGACCATTTTGAAAGGAAACATCGTTTTACATTGGTTTTAGGTTTAAACAGTCTGACCCTGCCACTTGATTTAAACCACAATTATTTCGACACTCCTTTCGTATAATTCCGTATATGCAAACATGAGAATTTACAGGAGTACGTTTCAAAGATTCATAAAACAACTCGCCGTATAATGTTTTCAATAAAAACAGTTTTTACCTCCTATCTCCTGAAACGTCAATTGGTCAAAACACAGTCGATATGGAAAACAAAGCATTTGTTACTAGAAACTAATTTGTTATTTAATAACGTTGATGTATTGAATAATTTTCTTTCACATAAAATTAAAATTTAATTCATAATATTCTCTACAGACTAGAGTGGTGTTTTCTTTTTGAATATCCATTTAAAATTTTCACTTGAATATGTACATGACAATATGTCAGGAGCATTGCTACGCTTTTTTTCTATACTAGGCACGTTAAAGTTGTTTTAAAAGGTTGTATTTTGGTTCATTAAAAAGTGCTACAACTTTTTGCGATGTATTCTAAAAAAATTCTCTCATCTGTGACATGTGTGCCTTACAAACGCCAATGATAATTTTTTAAGATATTGACTGAGGGTGCTTGGTGGAACTTCAATATCAAATTCTAACGATTCAAATTTGTTTTTTCAAACGTCATTAAAATTAAAATATGAGCATGCTGACTGTATTGAGCATTTTCATAGTGAAATTGATTAACTATTCTGTGTCTACAGTAATATAATACTATTTTTTGATTCTGTTGTACCTACTCGAATCGATTGTCAGCTTACACCTTTTTATTTCACTGACAATTTGTCAGTCGCTATTCATCAATACTTTTTTTTTCTTTCACAATTTGAGGATTACTAATTGGATAACAACATTTAAGCTGTTAATTTAATAAATCTCACCGGCATTCAATATTTTTTATTAAGTAAAGCAATTAGAGTTTTAAATTATACCTACTTTATCATAGTAATAAAAAAACTATTGAATTTACTTGTTTTTTGAAAGAAATGATGATATTGAAATATCTCTTTAATAAAGTTGTATCAGTTTTTATTATAAATAATTTCGAAAATTTTTGACTTTGAAGTTTTTATTTCAATGTTCTCGTATATCTCAAAACCTTGGGATGCGACGTAAACATAAGCGCATGACACTCTCAAGAGTCGCTTTTCTATTATCTTACATCAGATTTAACATGATAACTTTGATCTCCAAACAATCTCGTTTGTACGCAAAAATGTTTCTTAATCGCATTTCACAAATCTTTGTGTCACTCGCTAAGATAAGATAAATTCATTACAGATGTGCGTCATAGATTTACTACTAGATTTATTTATTTATTTTACAACGCAAGCACTCATAATCAACTCATTTGTATGTTGACTTAAAATTTAATACTGCGTTTATTGTGTCAGGTGGAATTATACATTATTTTATAAACATATACTTACATTTACATATTTATTTACAGGGATAATGACGTTTTGATTTCTGGAAAAAAAATACTTAAAATCATGTTGGTAACAATGGTAAAACAATATAAACTTACTTAGAAATTAGTAGCCCATATCAATCAAACAATGCAAAAGACATTTTTACTAAAACACTGTTATTTAACATCTTAAACTTTAATTGATAGTTTTGACATTGTAGTGTGAGCTAGTGAAGACTTGTTAATTCAGTTAAGTAGGTTTTTCAGTTATATAAAGATAGACATATATTTTAAATTTATAAAATTTAAATACAAATATTATTTATAGAACAAATGGCGAACGAAGTTGAAAATTATGACTACAAATTGCTTTTAAAGAAAAAATACTGTTTTTTGTTTGCAATTCTTAAAGAAAAATCGTATTCCTTTCATAAAAATAGTATATAAGTCATTTTAAATATTGACTTTTCAAAAAACAAATGTTTACAGCGCCAAAGCAGTACGTTTTTTTTTTTTAAATTTCAATCGTGTTTCAAAAACGTGAACTCCAAAAAATCATAGTAAAAACTTAATATATTATCATTATCGCCACAATTTTAACGTTCAATTACTTATCTAAATTGTTGAGTCTTAATAAAAATGATAAATATGGGGTACTGTTACAATACGATTCTGCTGGTATATTCATCAATTAATTATTATAAAGCATCATTTTACAATAGCTATTATTATTAACAGTAAAAAATTATTAGGGAATTGCAAGCTATTAATTCATTATAAAACATGTATTGTAATGAAGAAGCGTTAACTGTTTCACAATGAATGAATTATAAATGCTTTCTTTGCAATATTTTTACAAAATAATGAAGCATTATGTCGAACCGGTAATGTAATAAATACTTTCTAAACGCTGCCCGCTTAAAAAAAAAAGAGGAAACCGCAATTCTTGTTTTGTAATGCAATTGTGGAGATGAAAATAGCTTATCTACTTCCTAGTTGAGGTTTAACCAGCGCCACATCATTACATCAATTGCAAGCAATAAAAATAATTAAATAACTATCGCCGTGACAGTTGACTGTAATATTGTGCAAGCGTTGTCTTTTTTTTCATTTGATGTATTAAAAAAAATGTATCGGTTGACCGTTTATTACTTTACCATTTAAATGAGGTAATCTGTCCCGTTTGACGAATAATGACTGTAATTGAAATTTCTCACATTATGCACGCGCTGACTTTAGTGCGGTCGATTATTATCAAATACGTTTTATAAACTGCGTTGTCGAAACAGATGATATTGGATGATTTCGATGTGTATTTTTTGAAGAGACATTGAACTATTGAGCTACAAATAAATTTGGTTTTCACTAATTTCAATTATGTTTATATCAGTTTACAACCGTGGTCATTTAATTTGGTTCTGTTCAGTGTTTTGTGTTTAGAGAACTAGCTTTAAAAAAAGAGAAGGTTTATGTCTATACAGTTACTATCTTATTTGATAACTCTAAAAATGTTTCGGTAAAAATTCGTAGAGGCAGTAGGTAGTGAATTATTGTTGTCTATCATTATCTTGGTGTGGAAACGTTTTGAATCCATACCGGTCGTTTTGTTTGAATTACTGACCGTTTACTTCATAATATTGACCACAAGTGGATACTCACTATTTATTGATCACAAATGAGAAACACATACATATTATATTATATTATAAATGGTATCATGTCAATCCTCGAACGATCGATTTGTTTTCCGCGTGAATTAATCAATAATAATTATTGCCGGCGGTTAAGGCACAGTGTTACCCGTCTACAAACATGCGGACAACTTGTAGCAAAACATTTGGGCAGACAAAGCAAACTATGTCCGGAAAGTTACCCACTGCAGCCATTTGAAATGGGCAGGGTCTGCTGCCAACACGTTTAGAGGAGTTTCTCGACCTTGTGTAGTCTACAATATTATCCGGATCGACTTTGGCGAAAGCGACTTCTAAAATCGTATCTAGATAATTGTCACGTATGAATCTTAAACTGATAAAATAGATTTGAATGCATTGCGGATATAGTAACCTTGCCAATAACAAATGATTACAGCACAATACAAGTATTTTTGATTCATTGATTTAATTAGAATCGAAACATGAGATGGTAACATATGTATCTAATATATTGTATTTTCTTTCTAAAATGAAATCACAAATTCAAACGTACCTATAACATTTACACTTTTTTTTTTTGCGAAGACGCCATCGCGATTGTAAAACATGGCATATTTCATTTCGAGAGGTGTGATCAAAATAATATTGTTTATTTGATTACGTAAATTGGTTTTGAATATTTGGGATATTATCATCAAAGCACGGTGACTTCCTTCAACAATGAATGACACACGCAAACCCAGTAAAAGCTAATACGCGGTATTTAATTTTACTGCGTGTATCAATGATTTTTTCAGTACTGTATCGAATATTTGTTCACTGGAAAAGGGATTAGGTGAATCGTTAATAACTAGATATCCTAAATTCATCTTCATTCACAATAACGGATAAGTAAAAAGTTTCAAAATACTGACGCCAATTTATAACTACATTGAAAGTAAATATACTGGTAGTTAACCTTCTTCAATAAAAGTGCCCAAAATAAGAAAGGTATACTCGGGATTTCTCTAAAATTTAGAGTTCAAACAAGTGAAACCATCTTTTGTCGGATTGAACAACTAACGCATCATCATATATGTCAGTGGGGTGTCATATCGGCCATTTTAAAACAACACCTTACGCATTAAGTATTTTATTTTGAATTTCTTAAGAGAATTGTTGAAGATATCAGTGAATGTACGTATATGTTACTTGATTCAACCAAGAGTGGTCTTACAGGAAGCTCTGATGAAAGGTTTTCATGAAACTCTCTGATTAGGCATGGTCAACTACTGGTACAAAAACATCCTTGTTAAAAATTGACCCTTTTCTAATTTTTGTCTTATCATATTAATTAAGACATTTGATCCATTATGAATACACTTTCTTTGTCATTATTCGGTCTAATGCGAAACGTTAATTGGTACTTTTATCTTATTTCGCATTTTGTCGTAACAAATGCTTTACAGGAAGCAACTATTATCGCACCTTTAGTTGTTATAAAGAGTTCTTTTTATATATTTTATAAACATCAACATGTCTGTTGATAATGCAGTATTGTATTGTAAAGTATCAACACAAAATCAACCGGCTTAATCTTATCATATACTTGAAATTTACAACAGTATAAATTTTTCAATTACCATTATTATTACCACTAGCAAATGAATTTAATCTAAAGTGCTTCTCATCAATTGTTACTTTAATTAAAAATATGTGAATTAATAACTAGAAAATTCCGATGCAGGTATATTGAAAATGCAATAATATAAAAGTGCACTATCATTTCATTCGATGTAAGAATATTATTATACTAGTAACCGTACCCGTCATAGATGACAGTATTGAAATTGAAATATTGAATGTCTAAAGTAGGTAGTACGTCGGAACTGTGCGTGCATTGCATAGCATTTTAGTTTATATATGCACCGCGAACGCTTAGTTAAAATTTCAAATCTGATATATGATAATAATAAAGCGTCTACAGAGCGGTCTGGGCTATTATACATGAGATATCATTAATACAACTTCCGGAGTTTGGTAGAAGTGAATATAATATTTATAGATGCTTTTTATAATGTATTTTTAGAAGAGTTCTATTATAAGGCCAACTTCGTCCGTTCCCAATGGTAGTCTTTTTAAGTTTCTTGAAGTTTGCGTTCTTGATAATAGTGACACGAAATTATAAGACTAGAAATTTTTTTATGTTTATCTAAAAATATATTTAGCCTGTAGTATCTAGGATATCTTTGAGTGACTTGTTTCTGCTACTTTTCCATCGTTATCTTATTGAGTTGAGTATCTGCTCTAAGCTATTTGTTTAATAAATAAAATTGTATTGCAAGATTCACTGTTGTATTTCAAAACCTTCTGTTATTCAATACAACAGTGAATCTCGTAACAATTACCATAATTTGAAGGCAAAATCTGTGAACGCAATAAAACGTAAATTTTCGTTTACGTGCTCGATGTCATTATGCCTAAGATGGATGGTAGGCTCGTGACGTGGTCTGCTCATTCAAGATGTTGCTAAGGAGACGTCAATAAACATCATTTATCATCTGGCGTGAAGACAGATCACCTTTGGAATTGAAAGTACACACTAAAAAGCCGTGTTTTATTTCGTAATTACATTTATTATAATATTTCATTACGTTTGAACGAATTTTTGACTTGTCCGTCGATAAATTTTTTTTTAACCTTTATATAAAGCTGTGTCTTCAAATTACGCACCTTGTTTAACACCATATAAAGTTTCTAAAAAATTAAAACACAATTCATTTGTACTACTTTCACATGTTTATAATGATCAAAACCGGTTTCGCTAATCACGAGCATTATCAACTAATAAAAATACAATCATAAGAGGCGTATTTATATAAAATTGAGTGTTAAAAATGAAGGTATATAAAACAATTGGTTCATGAACTAAGACAAGAAATTACTGATTATCAAACAAATTATACATTAATCAAATAAAATAGTCTACAATTAAAATGTTAAGGACCTCTTATAAATCAATAAATACTAATCTGAAATCACAAATATAGCTATTTACATTAACTTCCATTAACTGAGCAAAAACTTTAATGACATTACTGATGCATTAAGCAAATAGTCGATTGGGAAAATTTTAAAAAGAAGTTAGTGAACCATTTAAAAACAATGAAATATTAAATATGTAATTAATATTAACAATAAACAGCCATCGTAAGTGGAGAACGCAGAGCAGCTAGGAGCATCGTTCTCCACTTACGATGGCAGTTTACTGTTTCCACCAAAAATTGACAGTTAACACCTTAAAAGTGACCGTATAAAGTTTCAATGAAATCTCGCAATATGCAAAGTAGAAAGTCCTCAATTTATATACCTTTAGTCCTCAGGTTACCGGTTTCTAGTCGTCATGTAACTTACAAAAACTGTTTCTGAACAATACAATCTTCATGATGTATTTTTGGTAAATCGAATATTCGATTTAAACATCTAAAATTAAAATCGATTCGTCTTTTATTTTTTATGGAAATGAAGGTAATTTTTTTATTATCCTTGAATTCTTTATATTCGTTAAATTATTAATACAATATTTCTCTTACTTTTTTCTACATTTAGTCAGCCTCAAGATGCTTGGCAGTAACGTGAAATACGGAAAAATGGTAGACAAACAAAATATAGTGCATACAAATATATCAACGTTTAGTTTAACTTCAAATAATATATTGTGCAAACGTGCATCACTTCAAGCGTTGAGATTGCTCGTTTTCTACTGATTTTCTAAAAACCATCAAATCACTGAGATAATATAACAGTATAAGTTTGTTTTTGTCCAATGGTAGAACATTATCTACAGTGTGAAACATTCCATGTATTTAAATGACTTTACGAGACGAAATGGTACAGCAAGAAAACGTCGATATATTCTAAAATCAGTTCTAGGCGAAGAAAATGTAATAAAATACACCCCATACGTTAACAGGCGTTAATTTTCCCAAACACCATGAAAAGTTATTCATATCTCCAAAATAGCAGAGCTAATCGAGTTACGGTGTACGATATACATAAAACTGTTCGAAAATTCTGCGCGTCTGTCTTAGTAACTCACCATTTGTACATTAATTCATGGAGACTCTATCCGTGTGAGCTTTTCACTCGTGTTGGTGTGTAAGAGAGTACGTGTGTTAGTTCGGTATTTAGTCGGGCACCGTGTCGATGTTCCTTCGCCGTCGTGGCTCGATCAATAGCACTCGTAGCAGGCCGTAGCCCGTAGCCCGTAGCACCAGTCGGCGTAGAGGGGCTACGCCGGCAACTGGGTCGCCCACGCCAGCTGCGGCCCGACTACAGCTGTGATTCCGATGAAACTGTGTTAGTAAAGCCTTACTCGCTCCGTGAACGCGAACATTGAATAATCGCGTATGTGTCTGTGGGCTTGTCGGAGTGTGCGCCCACTTCGATGCGTTGAGGAGCGGTGGTGTTTAAATTTTCAGCTGTGTTGGAAGTTTCGGCCGTTCGATACACAATTTTCTTTTTCCTCGTGCTGCTGATATTATTATTTTTATTGTGTATATTTTGAGACGTCTGATGGGAAAAATTTTAATGTGGTTTTTTTCGGCATCGGCTACTCCTGTAAAGTTAATAGAGTTTCGATGTAATCTTTTGATAGCATTAGACACGATTTCTTTGCACACATTTCTATAATTTAAAAAAACACACAACACACATTTTTTGTCATCATTCTGCAAATTTTATTAAAATCAATGCGAGATAACCACCCAAAGCGGAAATTGGATATGGTCCATATTTAAAAAATTTCATATACATTATTTTGAAATTTTCTCTTTCAAATTGATTAAAAAAATATCTCCTCAATTGGTTTTTTGTGGAACTTCTTTCACAATTTTATTATATGATCAGAAGCGGTTTTTCTCAGTGAATGATTTAATGTATCTTTTATTTAAAAAAAATAAAACACAATTCATTTGTACTACTTCCACATATTTATAATGTTCAGGACCGGTTTCGCTCATCACGAGCATTATCAACTGATGATAATGCTCGTGATTCATCAGTTGATAATGCTCGTGATGAGCGAAACCGGTCCTGAACATTATAAATATGTTGAAGTAGTACAAATGAATTGTGTTTTATTTCTTAAAATATAATGTCTTTCCACCAAGAATTGACAGTTAACACGTCAAAAGTGTCTTTTATTTTTATAAATATAATATCTTTTCACCAAGATGTGATATTATACTTAAATTTTTCAAATGATGTCTGTATGTTTTTTTTTGTCCTTTATTAGATCTTGATGATATCAATTGTAACAATCTAGGATAATCATAAATCTATACTACATTAGAGTGAACTCAAACGTTGTTCTGATACTCTAAGTCTCCGATTTACATTTATATAATATTATGCCTTCATAAAAGATGAATTATTTTAGAAATGCTGTAAACGACAATGTGTAAGGTCATTTTTAATTCTTTCTGCAAAACATTTGTTCAGGCAGTCAATCAATATGTGTATGCTCACGTGACAATTAATACAAAGTAAGCAAAAAATAAATAAACACGCAGAATTTGACCAGCTGGAAGTCAGCCAACCACACAATAGACTAACAGAATTGTTACTGTTACAAAAACAATAATACATAATAAGGAAAAAGAAACGGCATCGTCGCATTTTGTATCCAACCACCGCGTTTTATTTAAAGCCATAAAATGGCCAGCTTTAGTAATAATAATACTAATACATCGTTTAAAGGTCGTACCGGTTATATTGCCAAACTGCCAAGATACGCTATATTGTGTGAGTAGAATCGTGAATTTCAATCGATATTTTCAACGTAGGACCGCCGCTTCGCGTACTGTAGCGACCCAACCGTAGATGTAGATTGGGTAGGTAACGTCGGCTCTACGAACAGCTGTGCCGCTTTAAATCGGCGAAACAAGTTTCCTGTAAATAGGTAGTGAATTTCAGCCGAACTTGCCGAGCCGGCTATTTCAAAACTTTTGGTTATCTTTCGGGTTTCCGGTGTCGGAGGCCTCTGTATCGATTTCCGATACGCCTTTTCATTTAGCTTTTCAGCATAATGAGAGTTGTTTGTTCAAACTGTTTATATAAATGCGTATATACTTTGATAAGTGAAGAATTTAGTTCAATATTCACTATGAATTTTACACTATCTACTATACATGCGTTATACATTCAAGGATTTTACTAGTCGTTCTTACGTACAATATTATTCAATTACGCTTACGTGATCTGTTGGATATCGACAACTATTACAGCCTTTTTCAATAATTGTTTTAAATATCGGATGAAAAACGCCACAGTATTCAGGAAGTTTTACGCGTGGTATAAACGGAAATGTTTCATGGTCACGCAAGTGTGACGCTGCCACCATACCGAGATTTACATTTACGCCATAATTTTCAATAGACATAACATGTAATATGTTCTATTATTTTGGGTAATTATAATAGGATCTTTTTTGAACGTTATCAATTCTTAGACTATTACAATACAGGTTCTTAGCATTTCAATTTTATATGTCGTTTTAGAATAGTCTTTGAAACAGTCTCTCTCCGTGCGGAGCAGATTTACGCCTTGTGGAGTATTTCTAAAGACGTCATATGTCATATCGACACTCGTCTATAATTTTCGTTGTCTACGTGCGCAGTTCTATAGGTTGGCATAAAAAAACATTGGGAAAAATACCTACTTCACCGTTTTTTCGTAAAGTATAAACACATAAATAGTCACTTGTAAGAAATTCTCTACCTAAAATCCGAAGTCCAATGTCGTATTTGTAATATTTTTCAAAAACTATAAACTTTTCAGCAAAACTCTATATAAAATAAGAAAACAGACTTAAAATAATATCACTGTCCCAATTTTGAGGAAGATAGATGCAGCTGTTACTTTGCAACGTCGTTTTGAATCTTTGAGACTCTTTCGGGTGTCATGTTTGCAGATACGGTATTGCACTAATGAGTGTCGATATGTTAAGCTAAGTCGGTAGGTTCAGTCCATCTTTTTTCGGACACGTTTTAATAAACCGTCCGTAGCGCAGTTGGTTTCGTCGCTGGCTTCGGTTACGGGATGTCTCGGCTTCAATTCCCGGTGCGGACGGTTTTCATAGATTGATCTTTCAATCGATTTATGGATTTCTGTTCGTAGTCTGAGTCCTCCCTCCCACCAATCCCATCCTCACGGGGCGTAACGAGAGCGATTAGCTAACCACTAGTCCTGTCATAGCCCTATCCTTCTATTCCTACTCTCTTCGAAAAAGAAAAGAGAGGTTGAGCAACTGAGTGACAAGCAGTTCTCGTAGAAAAAAATCTGTCAAGATACCTCCATTAGGAGACCATATGCTCCACATTGGGAGCGGAAATGGAAAAAAAAAAAAAAAAAAAAAAACATCCTTACAAAAGTGAAATCTGTTTTGTCGCAAAATTGTCACTTTAAACAAATATTGAATACGCTACCCCTGTTCCCTGCCATAATTATATACAATGGGTAATGAGTAATACTATTTTATCGTAGACAAATCAATTGACACTAAATGTGAAATTGTGAACATATTATTGCTAGAATTACAGTGCACGCGTCGGATCATATTAGAGATAGCGACATTGTAAAATACTATTCAACTAATTACCCGACCGCCTTCTATTATCGATCTAAAATTTTCATTAGATAAACTTAAATCGTATGTAATGAAAACATATTTATAAACACTAGTTACTTCTGCGACACCTACATCTGTACTACTAATGAAAACATGCATTTTGGCTTTCACCAAATTTATAATATTTCGACCACGGACTTTTGTGTCACAGTAATAACCACAAAAAGTTGATCATAAATTTTAATTTTATATTAAAATATGAATTTCCACAAATATAACGCCGAATCTCTACTATATAGAACAAAATACATATAGAAATCAGTACGTTTGTATGTCTGTCGGTCACAACAACTCCCAAACGTCGTGCATTAGCGACTTGATATTTTCACATATCATTTCAGCTGCAATTATTAGTTCAACTGCGGTATTTTCAATTCTCAACTCTCAACATTTAACTTTTAACCTAGAAAAGAAAACGATATATTTTTGACGTTTCAATGCGGAATAAAAAAATCAACAAACGCCGACAAAGATTACCTAGCAACCGCTTCATACGAAATATTCCATGATTTTCGACGTGTTAACACCATTTCGACTATCAACTATAAATATGTTATAAATTCACCACCACAGCAACTTGGTAACCAAGCACCAACTGGACAAGGTGCAAGTTACATATTTCATGGTATTTCAATAAATAGAAAGGGTAGGTGTAATGTTTTCAATCCTCTATAACCACTGTTTATAATTGGTGAGTTGCTGCCGACTTTATTGATATTACTGATCCATTTGCAATAATTTCGCTTCAATAAAATATCATCAAAGAGTAGAGTCACATAAGTTTTCCTTTGATATATTTATAGCCCCGTTCTTAAGTTATGTGTACCGGCTTTGGGGAGCAGATATAACGTTACAGATGGTAAAACTTATCCCTTTACTTCGATATTCATTGCTTCTTGGGAAAATTACGATTCTCTTATACCCGCAAAGAGTCTAAAATATACACTTATTTTAAGAAGTCTTCAACCAATAGAGCTGCTACGATTTTCTTGTATACCTAAGTCACCACTTTCATACATACATTTTCAACTGAATCAACTTATATAATTGTGTCAAAAGGCATTGAGTCTCTAATTTTTACCGTCTCTCTTTCTTTACACTCGAATAAAGAGAGACAGAGAGCGATTAGCTAATCACTAATATTTTCCAAGCATTCGCCTCTCTTTACCATTTCCAAACAGAGAAAGTCACTACGATCACTTCGTACATAAAAACATTTTATGGAATGATGCTTGATTATAAGTATACTATTATAACCGTACCCGTCATAAATGACAGTATTGAAATTGAAATACCGAATGTTTAAAATAACTAGTATGTCGGAACTGGGTATGCATTTTATAACATTTTATTCTATATATACACTGCGAACGCTTAGGTGATGAGAAAATTTCATATTTACATGTGATATGTGATGATAATAAAACGTTTACAGAGCGTTCTGGGCTAATATATATAAGATTAGCAACGCTTCAAGCATTAACTCAAGTTTATCAGAATATACAACGTTTTTTACCAAGTTTTCCTTTATAATTTTGCTTATTTGAGTCGATTAATTTCATACACGCCTAATTCACACCAACATAATTTTTAATAACAAGCATTTTAAGTTTATAACGATTTTTCTTGACCTAATATAAAAAAAGATGTTTAAATATCGTAGAAAGTGTCTTATCCATTGAAAAAGGACACGTTGTTGTGAAAAAAGCTAACATAAAGTCTATATTAAATAAAACAGGATTTAAATATGGACTTTGCCAATTTTGAAAAAAACTTCAATGCTCAACCTAAATTTTCAATGAAAAAATTAGACTTTTGTTTAATTGTTCTGAATTTAAAATATTCCCCTGCTTACATAGAATCGATTGCTATCAAAATCTTTTAAAAAAGTTTATATTAGTTGCGTATGTTATTTATCGCCCCATATGTGGTTCTTATAACTTCTCTGGTATTCTAAGCAACGTAACGTGACTGTAAGTTTAGTAATACCACTCAGTATGAATGACATCGTATCCGTGATATAATTATAATAAATACTATATTATTATGCACAAGTCAATCTCGTTGTGAACCTTGCTTAAATTTGCATGCCATTATATGCTTTGTGATTTGACGTGTCATCCCTCGTCAAATTTCAGCACAATGCTGTGCAAGACAAAATGAAAATCACTCCAGTGAACTGCTACCGTCGTGGTCTATTCTATACAATATTTGATATATCAAACCAACTCGCTACACTACACCTTCCATATTCTATGAGATGTCAAATCTGGCAGATATAATGTATAATATAATACAAACTATGTTTAAATTATTTGAAATTAGAAGTTAATAAATATATTGTTTTTCGGTGCATGTTAAAGATGCATGCTTTAGTTATATATGAATTACACATCGTGTAGGGAATGAAACATGGCAGCGGAAGTCTAGACTAAACGGGTTTTCCACCGCAGTTTAATTTGCTATGTGACTCAATGTGATAACGATGGCTGGCGTGAACAATCAAATAAGTTCTTCGATTTTTTTCTCATTTTGAAGTATTGACATATCTTCACATGTGCGCCCGAACACAATAGACAAATAACACTCTCAAAATTTGTAGTAAATGTTCATAAACACAAAATAATAATCTTCTTAGAATACACGGGGGAATAACCACATAAGTCAGACGTATGTGATAAAATATTCAACATATTTTTGTTTCCAGAAATGTTCTGTGACGTTTTTGACGTTTCTATTGTTAAATTGTGTGTTAAAATAAAAGAATAAATATTACCAGATAGAAAAAACTGTCTACTGAAAGCATTTGCAATATTGACTTATGTGATTGTTCCCTTCGCTCATTTACATAATATGGCTAGTACAATACAGGGATATGCACTTTGTTTTTCAGTCAGCAGTAAAAGACGGCACTAGAAGTAAAAATACTCAATAAAATATTTAAGTGTTTTAGATAGGTACATGCTACATTCATGGTATCATAGTATTTTTATAATCAAGGGATCTAAATCCTGGCTGTGGGTTATCGTAAATTAATTTTGATTCGTCTTTCAATAATATCCTTTCTTTACCTGGTCTTCTTATGAAGGCATGTGGTTCGATAGTCGATGTCTTAAATTATATTATAATGTATTTGGATACAAACTCTTAAATAGATTGAGAATCAAATGTGTGCAAATGTTCAGTCGAGGATTCCAATCCTTGATTTAAAAACCGAAGCTTTAGAGTGATACAACTTGGCCATGGCGATAGTAAGTTTAATATATCGTCGCTGTTTTGGAAGAAAACGCTATTTCGAAAAAAATACATTTTGAGTTTAGTTACACCAAAATCTTCCTTATTTCGAACTTTACCGTATCGAAGAACACACTTATTTTTATAAATTATAATTCTATTTAAAAACAGTTTTGTATAAACAAACTAAATGGAAAACGTATGCCATTTCAAACATTTGAAAAACTTCAAAGTCCAATTACTCAAAAGTAGTATTTTTCAGTTAGTATCTTCTTCCAACGATGATAATATATCTAGGATATTTTTCGACAAAACAGCTATTACTGTAGATGTCTTATTATGATAAAATACAGTTGAAGACAAACGGAACAAAAACAATATTCTACGAAACAAACAATTGAAACATTAACTCTAATTGTCAATATATGCAAATCATGACGAGAAAAAAACAATATGCATAACGTATGAATAAAGTACAAAAATCATCTTTTGCCGTAGTTTTACCTAGAAGGCGTATTTCCAGTAACACTGCCTATAAAAATGTATTATGTATCAATAGTTCCAATGTCATGAATGTCAACTTAAGCGGTATTTTTTTTTATAGTGGAAATTTTGTTTATGTCTATTTTAATACATGAATAAAATTGTAATGGCAAACAAACGGCGATGCGCCGTGAGCCCGTCCAGCCGTAACGCAATTTTCTCAACCGCTATCATAACACGACACGAGGACAATAATGAAATTGATGTTATCAAGGTCACGCCGTAATGAGGATCTTCCTCGCAGCTGATTGTCATCCATCGCGTACGTGCGCAGCCGGCATCCAATAACGGCCTTTCATCCATTGTCACATACGGTGCAATATTCAATGGCAGCGATTTGTTATTGAAATTTTAATAATGACAAAAACAATATGCATACGTATTTCCAAATTTAAAAATATTTACATAATTTCAATTTACAAAAACTTCATACATGTTGAAAAATATGTTGTTACTGTTGGGGTTCAATCTCACATCGTGTTTTTTTTTGCATAATTGCTTCTGTTATTCGTACTATGATATTTTGTTTATATTGTATTACTAGCGAGTACCCGGCATGCGTTGCAATGCAACTCAAAGAAAGAAAGTGTTTGTTTATTGAAGTGCTTTTGCCTAAACTCACAAAAGTTTTATTTAAATCGGATGAATGGTATAGGAACACAGAAGGCACAAAAAAACAAACATTCATTTACAACAGTGTTTTAAGCATCATTAACTTGTTATATTTAAAAAAAAGATAGTGTTTTATCCGTTAAAAATAAAGGCTGATAAAATCGAAAATATTGTTTAAATTTAATATCAACTCCAATACATGTTTTTATAATTTATTTATAAATCAAAAAGTGGCTATAAAACGAGCAAATATAGGGATTCTTACTTTTAAAAATTCCGCAGATTTTGAAAATTATAGACCGCTTCCATGGGAAAAATTTTCATTTAAAAGTATTAACACTGTTTTTTTTTAATTGAATTTAAAAACATAAAACGGATCTTCAGATAAAATTGTTTACAGATCATTTAGGTTCATCGTTGCGATCTTATCATTTTTCAGTGTACTTTTTATTACGACATATTCAATTATTATTGCAATTATGCGACCCCATAATGCTTACACATTTCGTTTTATAAATAAAACATGCAGACTGAATTACTGACATTTATTTAAACATACAATTAAACGTTAAATTGTACGCTATGTAGATACGTTGTAAAATCAACTAGTTTTTAAACATTGTTCTTTATAAATATATTTCGACCTCTTCAATACGATTGTTAATTTATTTCCATATTCAATAAGTCATTCAAACACAAAACCTTCAATATCGACCTTATTTAATTTGCAAATATGTACTTACTGCTATGCATTTTTATCGGTAACGTTTTATTTACATCATGTATAAAATCATTACACGGTCATTCAAACCGAACCTAATTGCATAATAGGTTATGTTTTTTACCGTATAATAAAATCGACGCCGTCCCTGGCTATATCGGAACTCTTCTTTCAATTAGAAATCTTGCATTGGTGCTCGCTCTATGCCAGTGCTGTCCGTGACCTTCTTGGTGCGTTATACTTAATGCAAGGGCATCGCTGGCTTTGGGCGATTGTCAACTGTTCATAAAAGAGTATCTTATATCTGCTGAAAAGAAAATACATTCACAATCGTAGCTCTCTATAATATTTGCATTGACATTTGTAAGTATATTTAAGTTAACACTTGTTATATTAATACTCCTTATTGTCAATGTTTATAATAAATATATATATAAACTTGGGTGGGATACAAACAAGTTCATCGAAAAAAAATATATTAGCATTGCTTTTAAAAATAATATTAGGTCGTTTTATTGAAATTTGATTAATGTAAATAACTGTATTGACATGAAAATAAAAATGAATTTGTATTATCAACAATTTAATGGGTTCTATTTATATAACTACATATTGACATTATATTTAATAATAATTCTCACAAGTTGCTTTCATCTTGATGACTCTTACACTGGACTGGTGTCTAAATCGTTCATATACAGTTAGAAAATATAATTATTATAACGAAAAATACAAAATATAGTTATAACATCTACTTAGTCACAAATTCTGAATCCGAAGGACAGATTAATAAAAAAATTTGAAATATCGTCCAACGAGCCAGTTGAACACTAAGCCCATATCTTAGCGGGATTCTTACTATGTATTCTTACCACTACGCTACGGAGGCCAACAAAGCTATAATACATTTAGTCTGAATATAACAATCAATTGATTTAGCAATTATATAAATATATCTATCCATATTTTACAATTCTACAATCCAAAATACATAATAACTACTGCTTGCTAATTAACAATTATTGTTACCGTCAAATAAAGTATATTGTGTAAAATTAATTTTAACTCACGATAATTTTTGGGTACAAATTACATTATATCAACATGACATGTTTCTTACAATAATAAAATACATTTTGTTCAATTTGTTATATAAGACGATCATTATTACGTTTGATTGCTATACGTGCACCGATTTGTCGACTATATAATTTGCAATGTAGACATTCAACTAAAGTAATCGTGTATATTTTCATTTTTCATATGACGATACTATTGTACGGTTAGAATTATTACACACAGTTACCATGCTATTAAATGTGCACGTGTTAACTGATAACAAGTCTCAGCGAGTTGGAAAATTATCGATTGCTTGACAGTTTTTTTAGCAAATGCAAAAAAACAAAATTATGCCGTGTTTCTAACTGGCATTGAGAATATTTAACCGCGATTTTTTACGTTTATTTCTCGTATGATTGAACAATAATCATTCTCCTATGAAGCGAATATGGCGGCAAAAACTAATAACATATTATTTATTACAGTATAATAATACGCAAAATTTTTAGCTAGTAAAGTTCGTCATTTTCGATTATAAAAATAACAGAAAACTCTTCTTTTCAATTTATTGGTGTATTATGTGTATATGTAGATATTTAAAATGGGTAAGCTTATCAGACTACAGATATTCCGAAGACACCTATTAGGCTAAACAAGATCTGAAACAGATTCTTATTTAAACAGTCTGTCTACACATGAAAACAATTGCTTTTAAATTTAATTAAATGAGATTATTAGGTGTCTCATCGTTTCAATAAGTGAAGCGGTTTCTTAATCGTTATTCGTCTTGCTTTAAGACGTTTAAGAGAGAGAATTTAAAAAAATAAATAGCGGTATAATTTCGTTTCTTTTTTAAAGTGACATTCGTTTTTTCTAAGCGAGTTCGTTTACTTTGAATTCAAATACAACAATACTTTCAATTTCTGCAACGACAACTATTTCATTGCACGTTTCTCAAAAACAACGATAACCGTTATCAATATTTATTTAAATTATAATAATATTCGTTACTCAACGTTTTCATTAGATATTATTTTTCTTTTGCTTGACTGAAATAATTTTATTTTGTCCATTCTTCAATAAGTATATCAAAGCAAAATCTGAGCGTGGATTTGTTTATTATTTACTTCAATAACTTTATTCATCCGTTATTTTTTATAACTTTATCGGAACCAACAGCGTCTTCTAGTTTTGCGTCTTGAGCATAGTCATCGAGCTGAAATATTTAACTTCGGAGCTGTTGAACCGTATTTCGTGAATAATTGAAGAGGGCCACCTACCATTTAATATGCTTTTAATTATCTCTCGGTTTTTTGACGGCGAGCAATTTAATATTCATTTCATTAATGCCTCCTACCAAAAAGCAATTTGCCAGGCTGAGAGAAAATATTTATCAGCGGCAGGCGGGGGTGGCTAACCAATTACCTACGCGAGTTTTAAAGGATCCTCCATTGCGACTATTTACTCGTAAGAATCACGCCTTAAAAGTTTTGAAATGTTTATAACTCGTTTTAATCTATGCAAAGTTCGTGACAGACAGCAAAGACAACATTTCGTTCGTCGTACGAACTGTCATTTTTATTTCCAAAAATAACTTCACAGTTTAAAACAGCAACTTTTGCCATCGTGCCAATGTATAAAGGCTTTTAATCCTTTCAATGAATTTAATATTGTTAATAACCCAGTAATTCTAAAGTGTGCTCGTTGCACACTCTCGAGCACCGCTACATTGCTGACAATAGCTGTCAATTTTTCTTCACACAATCAGTGTAGCAAAATGGCATATATACGTAATAAAATGTCTAAATACATAGGTAAACCTGTAAAGTATAGTGACGTTTTAAATAACTTGATTACATTTTACTATGGCATTAATCTAGTCGACCCCTTTTATTACAATATGGCTGGCGAATGCACCCATCGACCCAAATGCACATCCCACCAATAAAATCATTTTGATTAGCGGCACCGGAATATGCGGAAGTCATTTCCTGGTCCATCAGTGCATCACTTGCGGTTCTTCGTGACCAATCAGCGTTAACATCTGCCTCGTTCGCTTTCATCCGAATAAAAAGCTTTCATTCGATTCGTGGCGTAAAAACTCTACCGCATTATGAACGCGTGACGAATTAAATTTGTAATAGTTTCCAAATTAGATATTATACAATTTAATCTCGAACTATAATATAATGGTTATTTAACATTAACAAGTTCCTCTTGTAATAATATTTCATAATTCAATTAGTCAACAAGATTACAAATAAATTACTAACAATTGTACGTAACTTATCATTCATTCTTGTCAACTGGGTATTTTCAGCATTATTTCCTATATCTCATCTTTTTTTTTAATAAACAGTACCTAACCATTATGATTATTGATGATTTTAAACTTGTTTCATATCGTCATTATCATGCTCAGCATCAATCTTAAATTCACCTCTGCAAGATGAAATCCTCCTTTCATAGTTTTTCACGTCCATTTAATCCAGAAAATCTTGATAATTATTTGATAAATTAAACTGTATTAATGTGCTGTTATGTCTTCTTTCGTACTTAATAAGCGTTTGTTTCTTTGATTTCAGGAGCTGTACTCTTGCCAGCCCATTGCCACGATCAGTACAACGGCATCCACGACGGTTGCTAACCACACATACAAAAATAAAAACAATATTTTCTTAAGATAGCGTAAAAACGGAGAAGAGAAAAAACAAATCAAGATGCATATTGAAGTACAAGTCGCGCTCAACTTCGTGATATCGTACCTCTACAACAAACTACCGCGACGTCGAGTCAACATCTTCGGCGAGGAGCTGGAGAAGGCTCTCAAGGATAAGTTCAGCGGCCACTGGTACCCCGAGAAACCATTCAAAGGCTCCGCGTTCCGCTGCATCAAGACCGGAGAGCCTTTGGACCCCGTATTGCAGAGGGCGTCTCGAGAATCTGGAGTGCCCGTTAGAGATGTGCTTGAGAATCTTCCCCCCGAATTAGCCGTGTGGGTTGATCCCGGCGAAGTCAGCTACAGGATCGGAGAGAAAGGAGTCGTCAAAGTGCTGTTCAGTGAAGACCAACAGGAGGACAGGTCCGCCGACCGAGAAGTGACACGCACCTTCAACCCTGAAGCGCAATGTTTCAGGCCCATTGAAGCTGTGAGCGGAGGGCTGGGGGCTCTGAGCCTGTCGCCCAGGGCACCTCTGCCACCTTCCTTGGCACCGTCACCCACGCCACCCGCCTATCGCGGATCTCCCGGTCCAGCGCCACCCTTCTTGCCGAGAGCAGCCGCGCCTCTCACATTCACCACTGCGACATTCGCCCAAACCAAGTTTGGCAGCACCAAACTTAAAACGACTAGCAAACGCGCCAACAGGTAAATAACCCAACAAAGCATTAAACTACACTAATTTATTTCATCTCTTTTTTTTATTCTCACTCCAAAATTTTAGCACATTAGTTCCTAAATGAGCATCATCTTCACGTAAGTTGTTTTACGATTACTTGCTTAGAGCCAGTTTATTGTTTTCTTTGGGCCTAGTAATTAAGGATTGTATTGGAATGAGTGGAGAGGGTCAAAAATATCGAAGACGTTCACTATGTATACAAAAGACATATTTGTTTTAAAAAAGTATAAATATGACGTTTACTAAAATACTTCAATCAATTCGAAATAGGTATTATTACAAAATGATATAAAATATTACATAAAAATAATTCTGGTTTCATTGGGGTTAGTTAAAATAAATATACGACAGGCATCTTATAACAAACCATACTTATATAAATATATTCAAAGAAATTTCACCTTCTTAAAGAAATTTATTCCACAATCAAAAGGGTCTCAAGTTACGTCTCGTTAAAATAAACTAAATGATTTATACGCCTGCCTACCTGACATAAGACCGCTGTGAAACCTTGTAAGGGTCAGATTAGGGGGTGCCTGATGCGACCCTACAATAGATTCACGTGCCTGCGAGATTGTTTCATACGAGCTGGAATCTGATGTCAAACGTCTTTTTCTCTTTGCTTCTTCGTATAAAGATAAATTTAGATGAGGCACTTTATTAAATTTGTATTTCATTAAAACAAAGTGCTTGTAATTTAATTATTCATGATCGAATACCATGTGTTACACCTTGTCAGATATCGATTGTGGAAAGGAAAAAGGATGTAACCCACACAAAAAATTAAGTGTAATACACTATATTTATAAATAAATATATAATATATCGAGTTTAGAAAGGCAAAAGGATTTATCCCTTCGTCTTTTCAAAATATTTTTTTTTTCGATAATCACAATGTATAAAATTTTTGTTTGGGCTGTACGCAATATTTTTTGTATGTGGGTTACGTCCTTTTTCCTTTCTACAGTCGATATGATAAGATATAACTTTGGTAAATTAATTTGAATTTATTTTTTCAATATATCCATAAAACTTTGCAACAATCCAATCGTTGTGTTCACTTTTTTCAGAATGTCTCCCACGGAGTTCTCCAACTACATAAAGCAACGAGCTCTTCAGCAGCAAGCGGCCGGAGGCGGCGGCGGACGATCCATGTCCCCCGGAGCGCCCGACCCGTCTTGCTACTTCCCGGGCGCGCCTTTCCCGCCGCCCTACCCGAGGTACGCCGTCGACCAGAGCGGAACGCCCGCCCCGTCATCCGGCGTGGGTCGCTACGCTGCGCCCCCGCCTCCGCCGCCACCGGAGCAGCTGTGGGCGCCGCCCGCGGACATGGCGCCTCGGTACCAGCCCCTGCTCCTGGCGAATTAGCCGCCCAAAGATAGCGAGATTAATGTTAATAATAATAATTGTCATTATTATTGCCCCCGCCCAACGTCGTTCGACTCGCGTCATACAATTATTAATACCGACCGCACTCGCAACCGCATCGACACACGAAAAGCCTTCGCTTCCAACGGAAATTGACCTCAAACCTTCAAACACTACAATTATACATAATATAACACGGCCAAGCCTTCAAAATATGACGAATATCATTATTTTAACTAATACAATTCCTTTGATATTATACGTTTTATGGGAAACATTAATTAATATTGCTTTTCAATTATATAAAATGCAAACACATTAACGTTTGATTACATTGTGTCATATAAAAGTTATTGTTTGCTTAATATTGTAATCTTTAAAATCCATTATAAATTTAAGCCCCAGCTATTAATTAGCTGAGCGATACTGCCTACGCCACCGCTACGCCGTGAGTGTAGCCTTCCTGCGGTCGCCACGCTTTCTCATTTACGCATAGCCACCGTATCGCTAGCTGATTGAAGGCTTTTTGAACGAGGCGGTTGTGAGGCTGGTTTTATTCCTCAACACGGTATATCAGTACTCGCGTTATTATTTCAAAACATGTACACGTATGCATCAGGCATGTGCGACGTAACGACCCAAATGATCTTAAATAGATATAACAGTAGCTAATGTCAAATAATAACTTACATTTTGATGATATTCAGACATTTTTTGATATTTTCTTTATCGATGTCTGCTTGAATATTAGTGCTTAGTACTGACCTTATAAGGGGGTAATATGTTATACATATTTACCTTCTCTCTTTACAGTATATTGAATGTTAAATAATATAATTAATATTCAGTAATAATCATCATTATTCGACTTGTATTTATAATAAATGAGTGTATTAAATGTCGTTTCCGGTGTTTCAAATACATAGCCAGTTTTTAATTTGACTAATTTGGATTAAATGGAGTAATTGAGATGATTTTGAAAACGCGTTTCGAACTGCGAAAGCCGTTTATGTGACGGCTTACGAGTCTGTAAATAAGCGGGAAGTTGTACATGCCTGATTTTATATAATATATTGAAATCGCAGCGACGGCGTCGAGCATTCATCCCCATGTGAAATGAAACGCGCGGGGGTCGGTGTTGACGCCGTCTTCTCGTTTTCGAGATCATTATAAATATATGAAGTTCCACCAAGCACCTTCGGTTGATAGTATTGGAGTTACTGAAAATGTGTAATTTATTTTTTCACCGGCTTTTACTAGTGCATATATCTAGATATATAAATAAAAAAATGCAAAAAAATATAATAAAAAAATAACATGTAAATTTACTACAATACATTTTGTATATTCGTAGACTCTAGTACAATTTTTTTTAAATATATGTAAATAATATGAAAGACATACTTTTTTAACGTTTAAATAACAAAAGTGAATCTAGTCGGGCAGCGGAGACGCAAACCCTAATAACCGCATATCACTAGTTCTGTAGAGCGACCTCTGGTGGTTGTCCGTTCTACCTTCCTCACGGACCATACATACGTCATAGATTAATTAATGTCTGTAGCTTAAATTTGCGGGCGCCGGCGGCGTCCTGCGAGACGCCGCCCCGTTCGTCCGTCGACCGACTGCCCCGCGTCCCCGCTCCCGCCTTTTTATTATTATATTATATTATTATTAATTAATTAATTATTATAGATTGTACGGTTTCTTTATACTTTATTTTTTCACAGATTTTTTTATTTTTTATTAATATGATATGAATAATATCGAAAATGTTGTATTTTTATTCCATAAATATAAAATTTTTAATTTTGTTATTTTGAGTTTGATTTTCATATTTTCACGCCAATTTTTATTTCAATTTCCTTTATTCCTTTCACTGACTTCCACTATCATAACTCCTTGTAAGATTACTTTAAAAGTATAAAACAACTAGAGGCAAAAGCAATAATTTGTACTATTAATGCGTATCTTTCGCAATATTTCATTATGTGTACTCAAATGAAAAAATCATCCTTTTTTTAAATAATTTTAAAATAAATTTATCCAGATTTCAAATAAATTAAAAAGGTAACTCAAATACATCTGATAGTCAACTATTCAGTATCGATTTCATTCAACACACTTTTTATTATATTTAATATAAAAAAAAACATATTTATTCTAATCCTGTGACAGTTCCACATTTTTCATTGTATATCCCAATTATCAATTTGAAAATCAATCAAAAATGTAAATCCCTACTTATAAAAAAAACTATAGCAACACTGATGGTCGTAAATCGTAAGTAAATAAACATGTTTGGATTGTCATGGTGTCTACACCCGTTTTGTTTAAACTGATTTTTTGTCTAAAATTTGTTGTAGTAAAGAAGAAGTTTATTCTGAGTAATTAAATATTCACTGAAGTCTTGAGCTGTTTCATTTCACATATTTCGCTGAAATACTTTTCTATCGAAACACTGAGTTCAGTAAATTTCTTTATCAATTGAATATAAACAAAAACTGTAAAAACAAAAGCTGTGTTGAATGATTTTTTAATAACACGGATGATTATTCTGTATAGATTATTTTTTTAATTATCATTTGTAGTGATCCCGATGTAAAAACAAATGTTTAAAAGACCCAGAAGCGGTGGAAACTTGTTGGTCAATTTAATATTTATAAAAAAAAATTAGGTATGTTCAAACACATATTAAAATGCTGTTAAAACTAATGTTTAGGGTAACTTGTCTAACATCTATCTATATAACTGGTGTGGACGATTTTTTTAATAAACTTCTATTCAAAAGAATGTTATAAAATTTATCGAATTTGTGAAAATATTTTTTTATTTTGTACTCAAATATATGTAAACTAATTCTAGTAAAATTAATAACCACGTTGGAATTAATACCGATCGAGCAACTGCGTCAAACAAGTTGGTATGAATATCGTCACATATAAATCCACCAAAAGATTATTTCGTGAATATTTTTCAAAAAAATACGGAGGAATTTCGTAATAAGCTCACATTAAAATACTTTACCGTACAATTAGCATAACTATAAGCTAGACTTTTTGAAAATCTATCAATAAAAAAAATGTTTTTATTATCTATATAAAATCTATATTGTTTTTTTTATTTTATACCATGGATCCCCTAAACAATTTTCTGTTTGATTATTCATATAGCCGAACGATTTAATTACATTTGAGATATTCAAAAACACATTCATTTATGTTTAATATTTTTTTTTGTAAATTTTGGGAAACTCGGATATTTATTAAAAATTAAATTTTGGAATTGAACCGTTGGCTAACAACGAGCATGTAACAAAACTAATTACTTCATCATAATTGAAAATACTCTTCCAGTTCTCCTTTTACGGTCGTTTTGGCCTATTTACATTAGGAGCAGTTAAAAAAAGATTTTCTTATCAGAACATAGAGAAAATAGAAAGAAGTGAATTTCTTTTCTATAAAATCATTTCGAAAGTATTAATCAAATTAAGTCGGGTGTAATCATCATTTCAAATGATTTTTTAGTTTAATCCACGAATTCATTTGTTAATTTTTTTATTTTATTTTTTCAGCATACATGAAAAATTATGAAATGGACGATTTGATGCTTATCGCATACCGACTGATCGACAGTCGATATTCTCGTATACTTAGTGGCTATAGCAAATATATTTTTTCATATGTATCGTGAACCATAGACACCGAGTGTCAATCTGTACGTCTGTGCGCCTGGAAAACGTGCGCCTATCTATAATAAAAACCCAGAATAAAAATGTACGCAATAAATGTACCTTCTATCTGTATTCAATGTTATTAAATATAGTTATTGATTAATTATTGATATAAGAGTGTGTTAAGATTTCCATCGAGCGGGAATAACGAACTGGAAAATGGTGCGTGAATATAAATGATTGTTGTGGCGAATTTTTCGGCATTTATTATTTAGAACAATGATTCAAATTCACAACGCACTTAAACAAGACGAATCGATTACATTTTTTCCAAAAGAAGCAAACGCTGTGTACTAAAACTTTCTCAAAATATTTTCTAAACAATTACGCTTGGTGTAGAACAAATCTTCAAAATAGTAGCTAACAGATTGACTATTTGATAGGCAAAACTGCAATATGCCGTGGTCAAACCCAATATACTATAATACGGCCGAAAGCCATTGATTGTCATGTTTTGCACGTAATATTTCAATTCAAAACACAGCCAGAGTTAATAAGTTGTATTCAAACCGAAAAGAAACAAATTAACGAAGCATCTCGGTAAAAAAAATGCTTTGAGTATTATTGCGAGTGTGCGCAATCTAAAAATAATGAAAAAATTTGTACTCCTTGGTACTAGTAGCTTCTAAAGCACATAAGTCAAATAATTTAAACAAAGCGACAAAACCATCTCGAAAGATTTTTCAAATGTTTTTTTGTGCGACTACGGTATACTGCATTTTTACTCTCTTTTAAGAACAATATTTGAGGTGAATCTTTGTGTTTGAAGGTTAATTATTTCTCTAAATGTTCGTCTTTTCTACAACATCAAAAATTCAAATGAAAAAGTCGTATTTTTAATCTGAAAAATTGATATCTCAAAATATTTGTAATAATCTCAATTGTAATGTAAAGAAACTAAAAACGCTGATATCTTTTGATTTGTAAGAAATATATAAAATTAGACGAAAGCTATTCTCAATTCTCTTATAAAGACTAAAGTAAATCTTTATGTTAACACTATTTATGTTCAGAGAACAAATATTGTGTCATATAATTTTGTTAATTGTTATGGAAAACGTCAAACACGAAGATGTCGCTTTAAAATTGATCCATTAGTCAATAGAAAAGTTTTCATGAAAGCTTATAAGTATTATGCGTTTATTATAATAATAGGAATATTGTAGTTAATCCGAATTTCAGTCAGCCTGTTTGTGATATATCATTCTAAACATGTTTGTAGCGATTCGTATTTTTTCAAATGTATAATATTTCAAAGAAGCGCCGAGTATCAACACTGCGCTTTGCGAAAAAATTCATTCTCATATTTCTCACGACCGTACAAAATGGAAGTAACAGAGCGGAAATCAGATATTGAAAGAAAAGATTGTCGTCCAGTACTTGCTTTTAATTGAAAAATTATTTATTATAATAAATAGCTAAATACCTATATTGTACAAATATGTAATTTCAATATCATACATACGGATGAGTCTTGAAAGTAATTTTTCTTAGAGTAATTTCACTGGTAGACTAGACGAACATCCGTTACGATCCAATTGAAATTTTACCATTCTATACTAAAAAAAAATCCTTTTACGATAGAGGATTTGGTACTGAAAGAGGTATGAACAAAACGTATTTAACTGTTTTCTTGGGGCTGTATTTTTCATTACGTTGTTTAATCGTGTAAGGCAATCCTCGCTCCGATCCATACAAACAAGCCAAAGAGAAACAAACATACGCTTCAGTGCTCAACCAATAAGATTTTTTTCGCCGTAAAAATAAGAAAGAGTGCAAATCTAGTTTAACTAAGTGAATGTAAAGATAGGAAAAGTCTCATTCCAACCATTTTACTCTCAAATTCACCGAGCTATGATGTAATACATAATTACCAATTCTAAGAATATATTTCTTATAATAAACAAACATATAAGTTGTGAAATAGTTGTACTTAAATACTTACCGATAATATTGTATTCACATAAATGTTGTGTATTTTGTATATTTCAAGCCATAAATACTTATAATAGCTGTTCAAAACGAGTTTGTAAATTATTAAATGTACCTATTTACCGATGTATTAAAAATGATATCCTAAATAACGACTTCCCATCGAAACTAAGAGCAGAAACGCAATTTAAAATGCAGTTATTTTACCATTTTTTGAGAAAATTTAAATATAATTAATTCATTATTCAAAAGAGTGAGATTTGTGTTGTCATTGTGCATAAATATATTTAAATACATATATATCATATTGCGTACAATTTACAATATTCATTTTCGCTACAAAGAAATATCAAAGAGTTTGAAATAATGTTAAGATTTCACTCCGTATACTTGATTTATAATAACCTATTTTTTTGATATCATGTTAATTACATCTTTAGACTATTGATTTTAATTATTTAAATATTTGAAGTACGCTTATAAGTATGAATTTAGGAATACATACTTAAACTAATCATTATTAGTAGGAACCTAATAATTAAACAATAACAACTCAATGATTAGTGATAATTATTGTATCGATTGTGGATAGATTTACGTCGATTGTTTCTAGGTATGAATTGATTTTATTTAGCGGTTAAATGTTTTCAATATTCGCGCTGTAAGTATAGCGTCTTTATTATAAAATGAAGCGGACAACAGACACAAGTTAAAGTTTCACATTTTATATTGAATATTATTGTAATATTTATTTATAACTGTTTTATTTATATTTTAATGACCGTTCTCGCTAGTATCTTTTATACTTTCATTCAAAATGGAAACATAATCATATTAAAACAACTGTATAGTTGAAATGTTTTAAAAATTAAAAAGCCATCATTTGTACAACTGAATAACACTTCTCCAATATATAATCGATTTTTAAAAAACCTAGAAAAGAAGCCTAGGTATATTGTAAAAGTTATTACTTGATTGATAATCTGTTTCGAGAACCGTTAATTCAAAATGTGTGACTTATAGGATTCAAATGATAACAATGATTCAATACGTGACTTACAGGATTCAAATGATAATTGCTGAAGAGAATTTGATACCAATAAACTGCATTCTAAATATTAATATTTATCTTTTACATCAGCAGTTACAATATCTTCAGAAATCTTATTACAGTACACAGTTTACCAGTTATTGCATCAATTTACAAACAGCGCGCGCATCATCTCAGCATACCAAAACGAGACGTTACTATATGTATTTTGTTTTTTTTTTTTTTACTGAAGTGATGGGTTAAATACGTAGCAATGATTGAACAATAAAAAAAACAAAATATATAATTTTAAAACATTTAATACTTTTGCTTTCATATTTGATATATTCTTGTGAAACCCTTCATTGCTAAGAAAGAAAATAACAATTGAGGTCAGATAAGTTTAAAACTTAGTGAATATTAGAATAATAAAATCTTTTTTCAAGCTATGAATATTCCAAAAAATTGAAAGAAAAAAATACTTTGAAGAACGATTACTTTAACTGTTGTATTCGTGAGAACGGGCCAAATTTGTTTTATTTTTTGAATAGAAAATGATCTTTATTTAGGTATGTTTTTGAAAATATAATTATAAAGTCACGTGATAAGTATTAACCTTTATGACTGTAAACTAACTTACGTACAAAAATGTTTTATGACCATTATTATCGCTGTTAGCGTGTAACTTTGATCAGAAAGTGTTTCGATCCGTATAAAAGTAATGGAAAATGAGCCTTTTATCAAAAATGGTTTAGATTGAGAACCGTGAGAATGCTTTTCATTTAAATATTATGTTTACTTCCATAGTCAATTTTATTATTTTCTCTCACTCATATGTTTAAAAAAAGTTTTCGATAACAAATATAAATACGTATTTATTTACCTTTATATTATAATTTTTTTAATGCAAAAATGTACCTTAACAGGATAATACGGCTTGTATTGCTTCGCTTCCTTGTCATACAAAACACAGAAGAAATAATAATTCAAAAACTGATATTTTTACAAAGTATTTCTCGATGTACGTAGTTAGGATGTACTGTTAGGATTAATCATGTATCATTTACTATAATAAATTTATACTCTCCCTAAAGGATAGTAAGATTAAATAAATATATATTATTATTAAAAATAAATCTATATTTATATTCAAATAAAATAAAAGTATTTTCATTGTAGCGTTTGTAATGCGCGCGTAATTATTACTTAAATAAAGCGCTCTCTTTTAGGTGGTACCCTTTGAAAATGTTTATCTTGGGGAATAAAAGTGTATAATTATTATTAAAAATTAATTATGTCTTACATTTAAATAAAAAAATCTACTTCCCATCGTAGACCTATTTACTTTGATATTACGATTCATGATACGTTGTAATAATATTATAAATAGACATTATGACTTTATTAAATTATTATTATCAATAATTCGTAGGATATTGAACTACTGGGTGGTTACAAAAAAGTTAAATTTATAGTGAGAACGGAACTTCCCATCCCGTTTATTTATAATATAGTATATAATTTTTCATATTGTTGTACGAATTTTTAAGTTTATATTAAAATGTTTTGTGCATTCATAATACAAGTATTTTTACTAAATCCTTTTCCCAATACACCATAGCAGAAACGGATTAACACACTCCGGGAGCCCCACCCACTAACATTTTGGGCCTGGACATTATTGTATTACAATAATTGATACACAAACATGAATAAAAAATTTCATCTATGAAAGGCAAATCAAAACATTGCAGGCTCCCTAAGGGCGTTCCTAAAGTGTCTACGGTAATCCTGTATTCTTTAGTTATCATAGTAACTTTAATTTGACCCTTTTCAAACCTTCCAACAGGTCTATTTGAACTGGCAACATTTAAAGGTGGGTAGAATCTCACGCAGCAAATGAAATCCGCAATATACAATGTCACTATTCACCTTGCATTCTAATAATTGAAAGTGAAAAAAGAAGGCAGAAGAGGCGTGGGTAGACAAACTCTTTAAATGTATTACCTACCTGCAACGGCTCGCAAGCGTATTATGTTGTCATCCGAAAACAATATTTATATTGTTACAGTTTTAAAAGTTTTATTCTGACTCGTAATCAGGTCGTGATGAGAAATTTCATGCATATTTATACACAATTTCGGTCGGTGCCGCTCTCTCTTCTCGCTCAATCACATCTAAAGTGACGGGTGCGAGTGAGAAACAAGGACATGCTCTTCTATCCTACTTGCTCATATACAAGTGCAGTCGTGCGATAGAGATAGATAACTCCACCGCACGCCGCGGAATAACAAAAATATCTTTGATTCTGAAGGTATTTGAACACAATTAATTATTATTTTTAAGCTTGGCAGCGCTCGACTGTTTTCGCTGACACCAGTCTTTCTTTTGTCTTGATCTGTTAAGCAAAATATGAATTATACACAGGGGATTCTCGATATCGAAGTCTCCGCAGTTATGTAGCAGCTAAGCCCACTCATAACCGTTACTTCAAATATCACACCCACTCTCAGTGCTTTATTTTCCTATTTCGCTCGCTCACCCATTATCACCTCTTATCGTTTGCTTCTTTTTCGGTCCCAATGCGCCTTTTTTTCGGTACAATTACCCTTGGATAACGACGACCTCTTATTTCATGTTTTATTATGCATGCATATCAGAAAAACCTTTTACCCCCTGTACTATTTTGTACTTCAAACGACCATGGTAGAGATGTTAATAAAATTATTGAGTTGGTTTAGTTGTATGTCCAGCATTTTAAATAATGTAAATTGGTATCCCGATTACTATTTTTTTAATCTTCTGCAGACTAAAAAAAGGTTATTTTCTAGATCTTTCCAATTCATGAAAATCTCAAATCGCCACATCCCATAACGGCGCTTAACTGTGCATTATTGTATAATGAAATAAAACAATTTGATACAAATATTAAATACACTTTATTCTTATTTATGTATAACAAGAGGATTAAAATGTTTCGTTAGGTGGTAAGCGATAAGAAACACTTAGATCCCTCTTTGACTGGCATTACACATGTTACAAAAACATTTTAACAAGGAACTTTCAATATTACTAATAATTATTACAACGTATGACTCAACATGAGACTTTTGTACAAATCACCATCGTGGTTTTAATTTACCTTTTTTGCATCCTTACTATCAAATAATTTTCTATATTATTTATACCAACGAAATACTTTTAACAAGTTTGAAAAAAATGTTACACGAGAAAAATATTTATTTTATTCGTTGAAAATGACTATTTTCTTAAATCGTTAATTTTTTCTCCAATCCGACTCAAACCCAGATGGTTTGGACATGCTCAAATATGTTGATACTTTTTTTATGCTAATTATTAAAATTGTAAAATCGATTTTATCCATCAAGATTTAAAAAAAAAAGAAAACATTTAATGACATATGTGATTTTGTGAATCAATAAACCAATGCCACCATCCAAATTAAGTTTGGTTGAAATATACCAATAGATGAGACATGATTCGATCAATAATAATTAAATTTAAAACCTTTGCAAACCATCGTCATCATTCGATAAGATTTTGTTATACTGTCAAAACATTTTAAAAAAAAAACAAGGCGTTCATTCTTGGAAAGTGTCGATTGCAAGCAAAATGTCAATATTATGTGTCGTAAGAAACATTTTTGAAACACAATTTATGAATAAAAAGAAAATCTTACAAACCAAATCCAGAAAGCGTTAAAATGCTTAACAAAATTAATCATACAAACATTAGCGCGTGATCTGATTGTGATTTTTCTAGTAAAAAAATGGATGTTATTACTTCTATAGAAATCCAAAAGAAAACATCTATTCGGAATGAGGGATCATCAAATAACATCGCCTAGAATATTAAAAAAATATATTCCGATAATCGTGTGCACATCATTATTCAAAAATCAATTCCGTAAAGAAAACAGAGAAATGAAGTTATTACATAAATAAAATAAAGTTTATTACCACATATTTGACAAAGAAAAAAACTCTTACGTACATAATTCTCATCGTAAATAGATGAAGACTTCAAGGTATGAAACGGTTAACTACAATTTATAATGAAAAACATGAGCTAGTATTTAATGGTAAATTTTTATTGCTCTATCGGGCATATTTTAAATAATCGAAAATGTTTAAATATGTAATTAATTGTGTGAAGTGAAAATAAAGCCAATTTCAGATGAAATCAATAGTGAACACATTAAAAGTTGGCAGGTTCTTAACTCATAGTCTTCAAATTATAATTCTTATTCATCGTTGATTCCACTTCGGCTAAATATACACAAATAAACCTACCTATAGATGAAATCACACATTCTTTACCATTAATAAATTAATTAACAGACTATAATTATTTACGTAAGTGACAGTAATTATTAAGTATTGACCCTTGATCACCAAGTAGGATCGGCAAGCATACATACACACACTCCGTTACATATCTCACAACAGATATGTTAATTTTCAACTGAAATGTGCCAAAAAAACACCGACCAATCAATGAAAAGATACGAGTGAAATAATATGATCCGATAGTGGTAGCAAAATGCGGTTTCCAGAGAAAATATCAACATATTTTCGATTAAATAAATTTAAAATGATGAAATGTTAAAATTAATTAAAAAGTCCGTTTAATTATCAATATTGATAAAAACTAAACGTATACTGCATAACACATGGAAAAGCTGAATATATGCAAAAATTGTATTGTCATTCCTTCCCTTCTCTTCCCATTCAAAAAAGCAGCTATAATGTTAAGAAAAAGAGTGTTCATATACCAACATTGATTGTAAGACAAATAAAATCACAGGATTTCAAAATTTGAAGAAACTGACTTTGGAGTAAATTTGAAAGAAGATTTAATGTTTGTTTTATTAATTGTTTAGTAATATCTATGGATTTTAACTTAAATACTGAATACAATTGTAAAATAAATTTATTTATATTGATCACTAATTCTGCATTGTAAATTAACTGGTTTCATTCAAAAATATAATCCGAAAAATCAGAAACAATAACATGTGGGCTTTTATGGTAAGCATATAAAAATATTTACTTATTACTTGTTCAGTAAATTATCAAAAAACAAATATTGATTGCTTTAAATTTTGCAGAGGCAAAATGAAATCCTCATAATTTAGGCAAAGGTAAAAATAATAAAAATCAGTCAAATTTCACTTCCATAAAACTCATTATGACTAAAAATAAGCACTTAGTAAAAATGGGTAAAAAAAATATATCGAAATATCACTTACAAACTAGTGAAAAATAAAACTAGAAGTCGGCTTCCTTGGGGAATACCGACACACGTATAAGTCAACACATCGAACATGGAATGAGCATGGACGCACAATATGGAAGATGTGATGCGAGACTCGAATACTTTACGCCAATAAGGATACTAAATTAATAATGTTCATCACATTAAAAAGTTTACAATGTCTGCTGCTGAGGAAATAAGGAAAAGTACTGTGAAACTTTATATTTTTACAACCGACTAACATCTCCATTAAATATAAAGGAATTATTCAACACATTTCACTATAAACATAAATAACATTTTCATAACTATTCGAAAGTTTCAATGATTTTTTTTTATTTAAGTAATATAATTGTATAATTTTTCAGGTGCCATACATATTATATTTAAATATTGAAGAAATATAACGGAAACATCACTCATCTCACATATAGTACGTCTGCAACAGCTTTGCTCCAAATTATTTTCGACAATCCAACTCTACTGAATTAAGAAATCACCGCATTTTGTCAAAAAAAGGATCATTAAAGGAATATTCATCTAGCACGAAAAAGGAAAACAAAATAAGTTCTACTTTAACGTGTTTTCTGTATGCATGAAATTTACCATCAATAACCACGAAATGCAATCGATGGAAGATCGAATAGAGCCAGACTCCAACAAAATTGAAGGAACAAAGCCATGAATAATGAGGTCGGAATGATGGAATTAAATATTACAAAAACACTTGCAACAGCTTAAGTAAAATGTATCGCAATTTCTTCAAATTTATAAGCTACAAACCGACTATCTTATATTATATCAGCAGGTACCCTGTAATCGACAAATTTACTGTGAAATTATTGTGTGGACTTGCAGTGTACAAAACATACCAACATTCTGGTTCTGACGATTGAGTGGGCAATTATTTTGAAATCATTACGTAAGTTTGCTGTAAGTGAATAGCATTTAACACAACTGAAATTTAATTTGCCATTATATTATAATCACAAATACAGATGATCATTGAACACCAATTGTGTACGATAAAAGGTGAATATTTGCAAACAGTTAAATTGATCAGGTAATAGTAACTTACATTTGACATAATAACTCTGCAGAGATGCCTGCACATAATGTTAAGAGTAAATCTAATCGTTCAAACCTTCCTTAAAGTCTTTCGGCAATTTGAAATTGGTCAAAAGTGACTATAACACACTTTCTGAACTATGATAGTCTTCGTGGAATCCGTTCATACAAAGTTGCGAAATCTCGAAAAATCGGTCAGTGTTCGCGATTGGCTATGTTATGACGAATCAAAAAAAATTGTTTTCTCACATGTTTATTGCAAAATCGTGCGGCCATAATTCAAGTGTTCAAAGCAACAGGCGATGTTTTAATGTGCCGCTTCCACGTGTCGCTGCAAACTTTTCTTGTTCATGTAGAAGCGATCGCACATACTACAAGGGAAAAACATCTTGTCACTGTCGGAATGGCGAGCTCGCGTATGCGCTACGAGGTATTGTGGTTTAGAGAAGTAAAGACCGCACTGCTTGCACGGGTAATGACGGTGTTGCCAGGCATCCGCCTCCGTTTTGAATTCTTCACCGCACTGGCCACACTTACGCTCGGCGGGAGGAGCTTCGCCAACCCGGCCGACGACCGGCGCCGGTCTTTCGACCACGACGTCTTCCTCGGCTATGTTGTGATGTTTGGCTCAATGGCGTCTGAGTGACTTGGCGGAGTGGTATCTTACATCACACACATCACAAGCAAAAAGACGCTGGTCGTCTTCGGCGGGCGCCTCTTCCTCTTCGCTGTCTTCGGGAGCTCCGCCGGTTTCTGTGGAAGATTCATGCTTTTTCATGTGAACGAGAAGAGTCGACTTCCTGGTGAAACTCTTACCACAAATGGGACACGAGACAGAGGTGAGACGGTGCACCTCATCCACGTGCCGGAGGTAGGCAGCTTTCTTGGTGAACTCTTTTCCGCATGGACGACAGAAACGGTCCTCCAAGCGAGACAGTCCAGATTGCTGCATGGAAGCAGCTAGCGGGCGCGGCGCAGTCGTCACCAACTCAACCGTTAGCTCGTCAGGTAACTTCCTCCTCTTCAGCAGAGTGAGCTGCACATCCGGAGGGAGCTTGCGCTTGATTTGCAATGGTTGCAGATCCGGGATGGGGGTGGAATGTGTGACGTTGCCAAAGGCCTCCATAACCTCGTGCCTGCTCACTTTGTTCGTGACTTTATTCTGAGGCATCCACAGCCCCGAATTACTGAAAGCCGCTTTTCCATCGGGGGATCTGAGATGCCAACCCCTGTGGCTTTTGAGGGCCGAGATGGAAGTATAGCTCTTTGAGCAAATCTCGCAATCGTAAGTCTCCGAGCCTCCAGTTACAGGGGCGCAGCTGTGATTCTGAAGTGCCATCATGCCCAAGAAGCATTTTCCGCAAGTCTCGCAAGGATACCTCGCCTGGTATCTGTCTTCCGGTCGAGCGGAGTCGGAGCCGCCTTCCTCCTCCTCGTCCTCCTCCTCGCTAGAGTGAATTGCAGAAGGCTCCGGTTCATTAAGAGAGCTGTCAGTCTGACCGGCATTGAACACCAGCAGCTCTTTAGCGTGGGCTGTGCCCAGATGCTCGCAGAGTTCTTCAGTGGAATTCAAGACTTTTCGACAGATGGTGCAGACCTGGGCGCTACTTTTATGAACATGCTTTCTGTGACGATAATATGCTTTCTTATCAGCAAAATTGATTTTACATATAGTACAACTAGTTCTCGAGGAATCAGATATCTTGATAGCTTCATCTTGCACATTGGGATTGATGATACCGTGCTTCACCCGCTTGTGCTTCCATATGCTACTTTTGACAGCAAACTTCTTATCGCACAAGTCGCACTGATAGAGAGCGCCCGACTCTGAACCGCCATTCTCTTCGATTTCCATTCCAGCAGAAGTGAAACTATCAAATTGCGGAATGGAAAGACCTCCACCGTGCTCCTCAATCGTCATATCTTCGTCTTCTTCCGTGGAGCCGGCATGCAAGAAACGATTAACCATAGCCAATTCTGCTGATCTTTTGACCACTTCTGGATGCAATATTTTTTTATGTTTCCAAATATTCTTTTTGTGTAAGAAACCTTTGCCACAAATATCGCAAGCGTACGGGGCGTCAGATATTGTCTTGGATGTTTTTCTATAATTGATATGAGAAGTCACATTACGGATGGGCTGACTGATTCTCTCGGGAACAGGACGTTTGATCTCCCCTGATTTTCGGTTGGTGGTAGGCACTTTGGCGTGAATTCGCATGTGATTGGAGAACGCTTGCCTGCTTTTGAAGGATCTCAAACATATCTCACAGAAGAACGGCGAATCCCCAGAGCGCTCCGATAGCCCAGCCCCTTGGTGATTTTCGGTCATGTGCTCTGAAAGTTTTTGCGCGGAGCTGTACGAGTTAGAGCAAAGAGTGCAAGAATAAAACTTAACCCTGAGATGTGTGTTTTTATGGTCTGCTAAATCAGTATCTTGCAAAAACTTCTTATCACACTGGTCACACTCATAGGCGACGTGGCCGTGAGCAACTATCTGATGCTCCGTCCATCCGTCTACCGTATCAAACATAGACGAGCAATCCGTGCAGGAGTAGTTGTAAGAGGTGACTTCCTCTTTAACCAGATTTAAATCTACCTTGTCGACGCCGTTTGGAATTTTGTCTGAATGCTCCTGATAGATATGATTATCCAACTGACCCACCATTTCGAATTTACTATCGCAATGCTGGCACATGTGAGGTCGCTCTTCATCGTGAATCGTCTTCAAGTGCTTGACGAGATTGTGGTAAGACGAAGTGTTCTTGTGGCAGATGTGACAGTCAGTGGGCCTGCCGTCAACGGAGCGAGACACATTCTCAGATTGATCGATGAAACCTTCAGCGTGCACGCTGAGAGCGTGATCGGTGAAGTCTTGCAAACCTCGAAATCTTTCATCGCATAGGTCGCAAGCTATGTTAACTGTACATTCTCCATTGCGGATGTGCTTCTTCCAAAGCCTATTTTCTTTGAATCGATACTTGCAATGCGAGCATAGGAGAGGAATGCGCTGCCCTCCATTTTCATGGACATCGAGAACGTGGCGCATAATGAACTGTTTCAATTGGAATTTAGCAGGACACAGTCGACACGCATACGATCTGGCATTCAAGACGTCTTTGTACTGTGACTTATTGAGCAATTCCTCACGCCGAGGCGACGGTTCGGGGAGTGCGGCAGCTTCGGACACCATGCTATCTGGAATGCTGTCCTGATATATCAACTTCCATGCACCGGTGCAGCAATTAGCTCTCATGTGACTGAGGAGAGCACCGATATGCCCAAAGGTGACGACGCAATTGTAACAAGTGTGTTTGGGCACTCTCTGCCCGCTCTTCTGCAAGTGCTGAATGACTGACTTCCGTCTCGGGTACGTTCGATCGCAACAATGGCACTTCATAGTGTTGATTTGACCAATTATGTCACGGTACTTAGAAATGAAAGTTTTCTGAGAAGGAGTTATGGTCAGAATGACCGGTTTGATAATTTCAGGTTCGAGACCTTTCTCTTCTCCTTCTTCGTCTTCCTCTTGGCAGCCCTCTATATTTTGTGCATCACAGTCAGCAGGCAGCAAATCTTCATTGATTACTACTAAGGGAGAAATTATGGGCGGAGCGTCGTCGTCGTCGTCATCATCATTGGATTCTTGTTCTCCTTCATCGTTTTGCGGCGTAGCGTCTTCCACATACTCGTCGTCGCCTTCGTTTCTTCCGATGTCACCGTTCTCCTCGAGAGTTTCTTCAGTAGAAATCAAGTCATCTCCGGTGACGTGATCGCCATCTGAAACGATATGCTCTTTTCTCTCCGGCATGTCTTCCTTATCAGATTCGTGAATGTCTATTCCTATTATTTTGTTGATGTCCAAATTAGAAGACATTTCCATTTCGCAATCTGAATCGGCCTCGGCACCGGAGCGGGACGGAACCCGCTCGTCTTCGTTTATACGGTTGTCTTCAAATTCTCCCTCTTCCGGGTCCACCTCTTCCGGATTGGTTTCGTTGTAATCATTCTCTTCATCCGAAGTGGCCACGTTTTCGACAAACGCATCGGGCTCTGATATGATAGCTTCGACTTGAAATGGAAACTCCGGCTCGGATATCAATGTCTCCGGACTTTCAGAACCGGAGCGCATGATCTCCGGTTCGGAAACCAACATTTCCGGACGAGAAGTGAGAAGAGATTTGAGAATTTCCGGTTCGCGATTCAGGTCAGGTTGGAGGTCCACCAGAGACCGGATTCTCACTGGGAACGGTCCAGACTTGGAAGATAATCTGTTGATACTCTTCGGCAGTAGTTGCATTTCACGGTGGACAGGATTCGGCAGCAGTCTAGATTTGGAATTGAACGGATTGGGTCGAAACTTGCCGGTGGGGTTGGGCGACTTCACTTTATTGGTATATCGGTCGTATCTGTGAGCGTTCAGTTCATGTCGACGAGCATTGTGCGAGTAGCGGTACGCGCGGCCACATACCAAGCAGTCTTTGGATGCAAGCTGCGCGACTGCCACCGGACGCCTTGATCCAGCTTTGGATGCACTCGAGTTGGCTGCCGTAGGTACTAAGCTTTCCGCTTGGTGGTATCCTTCTTGCTCCACATTCTCCGAATCGTCCTAAAATACCCAATATTTGTTTATTATCAAAAGAAATATTAAAAATATTGCCATAAGAAATAATATAGCAATTTATTAGCATATAGAAAGTCAAATATCAGTGACAACTCTTCAAGAGAAAATATTTTTTAAATGCTTCAATCTTACATATTTTAACAGGCCCGTTAATTTCAGTACAAAGTATCAATATGAATGCCATATTTCAATCCAGAGTAAAGGTCATTAGACCTTTGCTTGCTTTAGTTTTTTAGTTAAGTTTTATGTTATATCCTAACCTTTTGCTCCCAGACAAATTAGCATTTGTGGATATGCTAAATTCCAAAATGGATGATAAAGCCAATAAAAAAATATGAACATTTGCAAAATCTTTTGGAATTATACAGGCTTTTAAAATTATTAAGTAATTATTTTTTATTTCATTTGCAAAGAATTTATATTGACCGCCATGCATATTGTAAGGCGAGTCAAAATATTGACCATCCAGTAGTAAACAGGTTAAATAATAACATCATTCCTCATAAACCATAGGGAATTTATAGCTTTCAGCAGATAATCAATCAATCCAACCAACTATACTACAATCGGAAACAGTATACAGTTTATTTCCATCTATGTAATATATTTATAAACATTGGGAAATTTTTGTAATCATAAAAAATTCTAAATTTCGAATGTTGTGTTGCGTTCAAAGTACAAGTGAAGAAAAAAAAGTCAACACAAAATTAATTTAGGAAAAAATTTATTCACTACCAATCAATTTCTACTTAAAATTAATAACCACATTATATAAGATAACTAAGTGACAATGTATGCAGCACCATAATATACTACAATAGAACCTTGAAAATTATAAAGAGCCTCATTTATTTGGGTCTATAGAATATAAACTTTGATAATGATTGTCATAATGTAACAATTTGTCATTCAGGAAACTCGAGAGTCGACACCGAAGCTTTTGTTTAACACATTTTCCATTACTCGGAGTGTATTTAAGATTTTTGCCCTTTCAAAATAGCTTTAAAATAAACACTAGAACTTGAGGGCACAACAAACACATAACTGTCTATAGTGCTCCTTGCAAATAGGAGCGCTACACGCGATGCAATAAATTCTCGTCTTGCGGTCAGCATTGCGAGGGCAGAGTTTACACCTTTTAGATTTCCGGACGGAAGCATCGGCTGTCGTGGCACCTTTCACGGGACCGCCCCGGATTGCCAATAAGGGATCGAGGTCTGTGCCGGAGCCCCGTTCGCCACAGGACCTCAATAATTCACCAATCAGCTCCAAAGCTAAGCTCCTAACAAAATTTCGTCGATATATAACATCAGCCTGTGGGCGATTCGAAAGCCAGAGGACCTGCGAATTGACAGCAGCCACATCCAGGAGAGAGAGGAAGACCGCGAGGGGCCACCTAGGACATCGTTTCGCACACGTATAGCTACCGGCGAGGACAGCTGCCACTTTGGCTGCACTCCTGCGCTGCTTGTACCACACTAATGCCTGAGGAGCCCCATTGCTGTGTAACTTACGCGAATTATAATGATCTTCTCTCGTGGATAACAAGACACACGCCTTTCGCTTGGGGTGCAGATAGGACAGTAGCGTGGCACCGCTGTCCGAGTAACCAAATAGAGAGCTGTAACTCTTTCGCGATTTGCTAACAAAGGTAGCAGGGATCTCTTTGTGAGAAGCTCGCAACATGCCCACAAAATTCATCCCCAGGTCATCGGTTACAGTCTTGGCCAGTCCGAGGCTGGCGAGGCGGGGGCCCGCCGCCAGAGTGACTCCGCTGTTTGTCAAGTGCCCCGCCAGCTTCTTCACTATTGCATTGAGCTGATTGGTCTGAGTCATAGAAGAGTTTGCATCCACCGCTATCTCCATGCTGGAGGTGTAAAATGTGTCTGCTTCCACGAGACAGAACATTTTTATTCCGCTCTTGGTCCCGCTCTCGGTCTTCAGGGACCTGCGGAACGGACAGGATCCCTTGAAGGGTTCAAACTTTTCATCGATAATGGCACATCGGCCTACATTGTAAGACTGCCTGCAGTTAGTGTTGAAATCATCAAATATTTGTCTCACGGGTGCAACAGGATCAACAGCAATTCGAGAGTCCCGGGTTTCAGCGTCATCAAACCGCAAACATTTGAGTATAAACCTGAATCTATCCAATGACATGGCGGTCTGGACGACACTCAAGCCGCAACCGTCGGCCCACCACAACTCAGCATGATTATAATAAGCGGGCCTCATTATACCCGAAAGGTACAAAATTCCTAGAAGGGCTTTCAACTCGACGCGAGTTATAAGATTTTCATTAGATTGGCCGATGAAATCAGCCAGGACGTAGTTTTTTTCAATGTACTCATTGGTGTGGTCCACGATGGCGTCCAACATGGTCTCAGTAAAAAGACAGGACCACGCCTGCATGGGAGTTTGTACACCGCTGGCTGCTCCCACTGTGCCCGATATTGTTTTTCGCTTCGAATTATGGGTCGGAACCGCCTTCACAGGCTTCTTGTACCATTTAATGTATCCGTCTTTTGAAATGTATTCCGATTTGTTCTCTTGGCCTTCGGAAGGTTCCAACTCCTGATCGGAATCGCTGTCCGCTTCGGACTCTTTGAGAAAGTCGACGTCGTCAGCGGAATCCGTACTTTCCACCGGCTCGTCTCTCTCCACGAGATTTTGAATAGCGACAACTCTGTTCCAATCCGTCCGCGGATCCGCACAGCTCTGTGGGCCAAAAACAATGCAGTCCTCCGGTGTAACAAACCGCCAATAAATGTATAAGTATTCGATAAAAAATTCAGCATTTCATTCATCGTGAGGCACAAATACAATTTTAATATACGTATCGTTACTTCCTCTTTTTATAAAACGTACATTTCTTCTTCTTAACCACAATTCAACACAATATTTCAAGCGATTCAACAGATATATATCAGATATATAACATTTTTCTAAGGGTTTTTCACATCCTAATATAGCAAATATTAACGATGATAAGAAGATATTTCGCCGTTATAGTGGCAGAAGGCGTTATGTCAAAAAACCTTATTTTGAGAAAATCATGAAATTAATTTAAACATCTATATTTACATACCTTAATCATTATTTATTAAACTAACCACTTTATGATATTCGTCAATCTTTTACAAATTCGATTGAGGTATTAGTAACTCTTTTTTATAATTTTTTGCCACTAATACTGAGTGTGAAATCGACTTAATTCATATTGATTTTTTCAAATTATGTAAAAACTACATGGAATATGGCTGAGCTTATTAATTCAGACGATAGACCGTTTTAAAACTTATCGTACTGCATTCATAACTCCAAACAGTCAATTTTCGACTTATCGCCTTCTGCCACTATGCCGACAATATGTAGTTTAGAGTTGGAATTCAGTCAAACAGCTTTTTTAAAATAGGGGACATAGCTTTCACACTTGTAAAAATTATATAAAATACCTTTTCATTTCTGGGTGCGAGTCCGAGTGATGCCAAAATAGGCGGTCCTTCCGGTTGTAATCTCATCTCACCACCCTGTTCCACCTGGAAAAATCAATGACAATCGTTTAAATTTGAATTCCAAATCAAGTAATAGCTACTATTTATTTGATTGATAAAATAATAAGTTTTATTTAATTGCTTGATAAGGCATGAATTTAGCAGCATGTCATGCTGACATAATCACTTCTTTATGAAGAATATACACACTTCTTCGTCCTTTACAATTAAGTTTGAAAATAACAACTCTATCTTATTCTTGCATTACACCTGTGGTTTACCAAAGAAAAATGTCAAGCTGAGCCTCCGTTTAAGAATGATCGATTATACAAACAAAAATATGCTATTCCAGAATTGCCATTATGTTAACATGAACTGATATTTAATTTATTATGTTAAATACACAATTTAGGCTCGGCAATCTATAGATAGCCCAATACCATCAAATAAAATATCAATTTTTATGTTATCTGACTTTAAAAATTATAATTTTACGACACCAATCAGAACTGGGATGACTAACAGAAATTTTTAGTTTTTTGATATTCCAGTTCATATTACTATCAGTAAGGATGTTTGGACACATATTAAATGCTACAGTAACAGATGGTATCATAAGAATAACAAACAAGGGTTACAATTCAAAGTGAGAACATGCAGCACTATTTAATTTCATACTCTAACATCTTTGCACAAGTTAAATAATACTAGCTGAACAATGTCAGATGGTTCTGTTGATTAAACAAAAATTTCGGTGTAATTATATAATTTCATTTTCATTATATCTCACTATGTCTTCCAAATGAGGTTTGTCCGTTGACAATATAAATTCTTTTAGGAAAGCCGTTTGTAAACTGACGTGCTGCAATTACACAATACAGTTATTATCAAGGAAACATTTCAAATAAGAACATTACCATGTGACTCTCCGAGACCTAATATTTTTCAATGAGAAATTTTTGGTGAAAGGACGTACTTCTCTGGATTTGATACGATGGAAAATTGTTTACATAGAACGGGTACGAAAATATTCCAGTTCATGACAGTCTGATAACACAAGTTTTTTTTATCAATATCTAAAACAAGCAAACTGTAGATACAATGTTGACCGACATTATTATGAAATATTGCTTCTAGAATACAGAGTCTACATAGAGCCCTGACAAATGCTTGAGTTTCCCAACTGTCTCAATATCACACATACAACACTGAACTAGCTCGCAAGATTCAATGCCGTCACCATATTTTCTGAATATGTACAAATACAGCTTTAAGTTAATGCCATACCAATTCAACTCCTGGGTAAGAGGCATCGATAACAATATCATCATCCGTTTCTTCTGGTGAGGGCTCTTTTTTTATCCTTAGACCCTGAAAATGTTCAAGTGGCATTTCAGTTTAAAATATAGATAACAAATTGCATATTTCAGATATCAATTATGAGACACACAAATGAAATTGAATGGTCAAAGATTATAATATAACACATTTGACTAAAGGCTACCGGTAATAAGATAAATAATTCGGTCAGATTATAAACAAAATAAATTGGATAAAAATTTGCAAATTATAAAAAAATGATGCTTACAATAATAGTTACAGACTAATTCATTGTGATACAAAGAAAAACATGACATTATAATCACGTAGACAAAATAATTACAAAAACAGCATCGCGAAAAGCACCACACTGCGGCTTTCAAATGGCGACATTTTAATAGAAACAAATCAGTACATATATAAAGCTGTTCTTTCATAAACAAAAAATAAGTTTGTGATAGCATACTGTCTTAAATATCTGAAGGAAAATTACATTGCGGAAACTAAAAACTCTTCAATCAACACTGAAATATATACAATAACATATTTCAAAGTTTTTAGATACTTACAGCAAGTACAAAAAAAAACTAAGACAGATGATGTTCATGATGACTAATTATTTCTTACTTTGTAAGCATTAATTTAGTCATCAGTATTTGAAACAATTAATTGGCCAAATATGTTTAAAATTCTTGTTTTCAACAATGTCCGAGTAAAATCTCGGGCAGTAGGTGTAACATTTCTTAAAAAATATTGAGTTGCAGAAAATCAATTTAAATAGCATTTCTATTTGTTGTAATAAATAGTTTTCCTCTTTCCATTTAAACAATGTTAAGGATTGCACCACTCTCTGCGACTTACTAGTAATTATAGGATACGAATGATATTTTATTCATAATGAGAAAGATATGTTGGGATTTTATTGGAAGATGTCAAAGTATAAATCAAAAAAGCTTAATTTAAAACTAAACCATTGACATTCGGGTACAATGATTAATAGGGGTAATTTTGAAAAATTTAATTAAGAATCATGAGACAAATCACCTGACCCAATGTATCCTTGAAACTTAACCTGACCGACGTCATAACTATTTATAGATTGTTATGAGTGTCGCAATGTGGTTTTTTACACTCTTCTGACTTTCTCAAAATGCCTAAATAAGAAGCCACTCAACGTTTTGATGACCATGGAATGTGTCTATGGTGGAACAAATAGTCAATACTAATTCTAATCTTCTATCAACATGTTGAAACTGTACTTCAGTGAATGAATTGTCATTTAAAAATAAAAGAAAAAAAAATTCATTTGATGTTCAAATTCGAATGAAGAAATCGTAATCATTTTCGAAAACGAGAGCGTTTTCGTTTTTAACTTTTCTTCAATAAATGACTATACAAAAAAAAATATGAATCACATTAGCCTTCATTTCCAATGTGTAATTGCAAAAATTATTATTGTTAGTGGACATGGCTTTCCTGCTTGAAGTGGGAATATTTTAATGGTATTCTAATGAGAGAAAATTATAGAAAAGTGACGAACCAATTGTGAAATTTCAGCACCATCATTCACCCAACTTTGAAGTTTGACTTGAGATTCGTCACAAACCCTTTTGAATATGTGCCAATTATTGACATTTGAGACACATTTTTTACATATCTGTGTAGGTAAGGCATCATCTTCAGTTATCTGAAAAAAAATACAGGAGATGAAAACAGAGTGACAATTTGTTCACAGTTTGCCACAAATAAACAAAGAAAAATTTCCAAGGCGAAATATTGGAAATCGCGCGATCCTCGTCATACGGGCGGCGGAGATATGATAGATACGCGCGCACCAGCAGCTGTCGTGTTGAGCACATCCGAAACCCCTCGCGAGACGGTTCGAGTAGTATGCGTGCCTACTCATCTACCTTATCGCACGTATACCGCCTCGAACTCGTCTGACGAGGGACGACCGCTCGCGCCGCAGCTGGTCAGACGGTAAATCGATAATACCTAAACGCCTACGTACCGTCACAAAATCACCCGTCCCATCGGCAAAAAATCACAAAACGAGCGAAAACAACCTTTGAAAAGCAAACGAACTTCGATTCTGATCCCATTATAAACAAGCAAAAGACACCACATTTTGAGCAACGCAGCATGACTCGAGAGTTAGCTGCCGCACATTTCAAAATGGTGGACACCTTACGACACTCCTCGTAAGTGGCCCGTTGGCTCCGTGCTGATGTTCAGGCGACCTCGATTCGCCTTACACCAGATAAACACTAGTAGCATAGTAAACGCTCGATGGCACCGAGCAAATATTTCACTGTACCTCCACGGAAACGCAGGCGTGTATCTTAGAAGCCAGCAAGGGAGGGTCCGATTCGTCTGAACTGCTGCCACTTGAAAATATCGGGAGAGTTTCTCCCCGCGTTGACAGGCAGAGCCTACACAACTTATCACAAGTCAAAGTGTCAGCCGTTTTCTCCATGTTTCTTCTTTGTGATTGTTCTTCTAACACTAAAGACTGTATGACGACATTACACGAGGTCACAGAGCAAAACACTGCACATGATGGATAACGCCGCTGATGATGGAGTCGAGAGTCGATGTTCGGATGGTCGAGCGAGCTCTTCTAGCGAGCACCTGTCGTTCTGCGCATGACCGCAAGGAACGGCGGCTAAAAACGTTTCCTACCTTACACGCGGCCAGCTTCAGACTGGTACTTTGTCTGGCAAATTTAAACGCTATGTTTTGAATGAAGTTAGTCGTAATCCGTAAAATGTACACAAATTTAGGTCATGCATTATTTATATCGAATAAGTATATTTACATGCTTTATAATACCTACACGAATATTAAATTGATACCTAGTTTACACCTAATATCCATGATTACAAAGTTTTGGAAATTAAAAACTTCCCTGTTTCAATAATATTAAAAGGATTATTTTTACTGAGCCCACCCTGCAGATTAATTAAATTAAAAAAAAACACTTTTCTCTAATTGAGAGATTTAACAATTATTGAAATTTTAATATGTTAAAACATATATAATTTATTGACCTACATCAATTTGGTGATTTACTACATATTTAACGCTACACGCTGAGAATCATCCACTTTCAGGGACATCACTTTCACGAGTGGTCTTCTACAACAGTGCTTCCCAAACTTTTTCATGCCACGCAGACCCCTGAAAAAGTCGTCATAATTTTTATTCAACATTAATTTTTACTTATAATACATACATGTTTTTATTTTATCACAAAAAAATAGTAACTTGCTTATAAACAATGCTTAAAAAAAATAATAAAAACTGTACGTAGCATGACGCTTGCAAAAAAATTTATTGAAATGGATGCGGTTGCATGTTTTTACACAACAAATCAATATCTGGTTCAATTTCAGAAATGCTAACTCGCAAGGAATCTTCCAAAGTGTCCGTGGAAAGGCATGATCTGTGCTTATTTTTTATTAAAAGTAATGACAAAAATGTTGTTTCTCATAGGTATGTAGTCGCGAAAGAATTACCAAGGATTCTTTTTCAATAAACGAATATTCATGCTGTCGCCTTATCCAAAATTCTGAAATACTTTTTTCATTAAATTCCACTTCAAGTATATTATCTGATCTGATATCTATCAACTCTTCTCGAGCTGCCAACGTGATGTGATCATATTTTAAGAATTTAGCAAATAGCGTTCTTATCCAATTGTACTTTTGATCCTCATTCAAGTTTGGGAAATATTTTTCAAAGAAGAGTATGGTTTCGGCCAGCCATGTGATCAAGTATAACCTTTTTTATTGGGGTTGACAGTGATATTTCATTTGTTGTGAGAAACTCATTCAACTATGAAAACATATCCGTACATCCTTAACTATTACCTTTCGACAGCGAAGTAAGGTTTGTTGGAAAGCCTGAAGTTTATATTCATGATCAAAATGTTGCTTTCTTTTCCCTGAAATGGAAAATTTAATTCATTGACTTTGTCAAAAAATCTGCCAAATAAAATGCAAAACATATCCACTTCTGATCACAAAAAAAGAAGAGAGCTACATAAATATCAATTCTAGAATGTAAACAAATCAAAAGCCGACTGGAGGACTCTTTAACTTTGACAACCGTTCTAATTAAGTGGTAGTGACAACCGTTCTAATTAGGTGGTAAGTTTTTAAAATACAATGTCTTTCCACCAAGAATTGACAGTTAACACCTTAAAAGTAATAAGTGGTAGGAGCTAACTGGCGAATACAAAAATGCAATTGTCTTAAACAGAAAAAGATGATGCAATATACCTTGACGATACGTTTGCATTAGGTCATTTTTTCGGGGAATATAAATATTTCAATACATTTTTCATGTAATGTGTTCTTGATTGACAAAGTTAAACACACATTGGCTAAATATGTAATTTGGAAAAGTGTTCATAAATAAATATTTGTACTTTCTACAGAAAATTGTCGCGGAGTCCAGTTTGGGAAGCACTGTTCTACAAGACTTTTTTATTATAAAATTTTTGGAACTACTTAAAAGATACTATAAAAAATCATCTTAATTGAACAACTTTGATTTTAAACGATGGCGTTTATTATTAAATTTAGTAGTGTGCAATATTATTAAATTCCATTACAGCTCTTTTGTTACCATGATAATGAAATGGAAAAGTCGAAAGGAGGAGGGTTTGAAAAATAGACCTACAGAAAAGTTTGTGGAAGGGAGCAGACTTAAGTTACGTCACTCCAAAAAGAGAGGAGTATAATGATCGGAAATCACAAGAATAATTTAATTATTATTGAGCAATTTAAATTCAATATGAGGCTTTCTCCAAATATTGGATGTCTGATAATCTTCTAAGAAAGTATACTTGACTTCCGAGGTCTTATACAGGAGACTGACGGGAGGGTTCAAGATTCAACCCACCCACCTTTAAATTGTTTAGAAACTGATATGTTAAAAAAATGTTCATCATGTTGTATACTTTCTACGAGCATTTTCTAGACAAATGGTGTAATTTTACAATTATTGTGAGTTTCGAATAACAAATTTTTGAACTGACAACGTCAATAGTTAATTGTAAACTGTCGTAAAGTGTGAGAAGACCTGAATCGAAAAGAGGCGAATGGTTGGTTATCGACGTCCTGAAAGGTCTGGGATCTCAAACAATTACCATTTCAAATCCGGTTCAACTTTTTTTTATTTTAATCGAAGATGCAGTGGCTTAAAATACACAAAAATAATTCTAACATATAAAATTGAGTCTACATTTTTTACTTAACACATGAATTTACTTTTAAGTTATTATGCAAGTGACACGACAAACGATTTTAAATTAAGTCCAATTTCAAAACAAACACAAACAATCCACAACGTCAACGGTGCCGGCCACGGGGGCCGGCGGCTCTCCTGGCTCGAAGGCTGACCCACCCCTTTCCGTCAAAAATGGATTCGTCCAGCGAACGTGTCCGCCGGCGATTGACCGATAGCCCTTCACGACAAGAGTCGGGTCGACTTCCACGAATCAGTGTCATTAACGCTGTGCGTTCTCCGTTACGGACCCTAATAAAACTTAAGCTTAAACTTAAAAAAAAAAAACCAGGGTGTGTCAAGTGATATCAAACTACTGGCAGGGTTGCCAACAGCGAGATAACTAACCTTAATATCGATATAATTATGAAAGCTGTGCGTATTATGAAATAATGTTATTATCATTAACAAAGTGCACTAATCTCTCTAATATTCTTATTTTTTTTATACGTCAATATATAATATGTCCTGCATGTATATCTTCGATTATAATATTCTGCAATTTATGTATATATTTTTTTCCATGTCCGCTCCCAATGTGGAGCATATGGTCTCCTAATGAAGGTATCTTAACAGAATTTTTCTACGAGAACTGCTTGTTACTCAGTTGCTCAACCTCTCTTTTTTTTTTGGAAGAGAGTAAGGATAGAAGGATAGGGCTAGGACAGGACTAGTGGTTAGCTAATCGCTCTCGCTACTCCCCGTGAGGATGGGATTGGTGGAAGGGAGGACTCAGACTACGAACAGAAATCCATAAATCGATCGAAAGGTCAATCTATGAAAACCGTCCGCATCGGGAATTGAACCCGAGACATCCGTAACCGTAGCCAGCGACGCTACCAACTGCGCAATTTATATTGTCCTTGTAAATAATCCTCTGCCTAAGTGTTTCAGCTACAGTCTACAAATACATATTGTGTTTCGCAACTGATTGTGGATTTAAGTGAAATAATGAAATAAACGTTATTATTACATATTGTGTTTTAAATCACATACATCTTTTTTCCCTTCTTCATCTTTATAAACGAATTAATTTCTTTGATTTCATCTTCAAAAAAATGCCTCTGTCAATGGGTATGAAAATTGAACGGTCAGTTCTCGATATTTTGAAATTGCAAATTAAAAAAAAATTTTCTCCTCGATACGATGTTTATGCAACGCATGAATTATAGCAGTGTCGTAGCAGTATCGGGTGTCATTGGTTTCGTTTGTAATGTTCACGGGCTCGAATTCCAGTTTCATTTGTGCTCAAATGCTTGGATGTCTGTGAAGTATAAATTCCTTCCCACCGATTCGATCCTAAAAACGGCACGTAGCGAGAGAGATTAGCTAACCACTCGACTACAGGTTTGTAAACTATCTACTATTCCTGACATTGCCCCATGATTATATCCCCTTTCTCCAAAAAAGAGAGGTGTAACACGCAGTTCTCCTAGAATAAGATATTTTGACTTTTAAGGTGTTAACTGTCAATTCTTGGTGGAAAGACATTATATTTTAAAAAAATAAACCACCATTCATTTGTACTACTTCCACATATTTATAACGATCTTGACCGGTTTCGCTCATCACGAGCATTATCAACTGATAACAATTCAAACATAACAGGCTTATTTATATAAAATTGAGTGTGATGGTTCATGAACAATGAAATACTGATTAGCAAATAAATTATACATAAATCAAATAAAAGAGTCTACAATTAAAATGTTATGGACCTTGATAATGCTCGTGATGAGCGAAACCAGTCCTGATCATTACAAATATGTGGAAGTAGTACAAATGAATTGTGTTTTATTAAAAAAAAAAAAAAAACTTATCTTGAGATAAGCTCTATTGGGAGTTTTTTCCACATCCAGGGCTGGCATAATTACAAACAAAACGGTATCTCGCCGAGACTTGCTCACTCAAATCTGGACGTTTTAGCTATGAGGCTTTTTTATGTATTTTTGGGCGTTCTGTGAACTATTCTGCTATACTCACATTGCTTGCATTTATTACGTTTGGTTTAATTCTTACTTTTTTGAAACACGCTAATATCACATAATTTAAAATAACATATCTTGACATCGTGCTTCTTCTAGAGAATTATTCCTCTAGAATATCTCGAGAAAAATGTTATATTGAAAATTCTCGTTTCTCAAGAAATTTTATAAAATCAATATTTATTGTATAACGCAATATTTCGCTAAGAATTCGATAACCTACCATTGACTCGACAATTTGAGAAAGAAGTTTCATTCGCCCTTGTAGAGAGCAATGTAAAAAAGCCATCATCTTACGGATTAATGGAAAAAGAATTCAAAATATATGAATGGGCAAGAGAAACAATAATTTACAGTGCTTATTTGATGCCTTGTTGTCGATTAACCGACATCAACCCAAAACGAAAGAAATTTTTTCACGGCCGAAAATTTTTTATCAAAAAAAAGGACAAAAATGTCTGATTCTGCTTTAGACGCAATTTGTTTTTTTAAAGATTATTTTAAAAGGAATATCCAATGATGTAATGTAATTCATACATTTCTTAATAATAAATGTTTACCATTCCTTTAGTTGGTTTATTTCAATTAAATACTAAGATAATAATATTTATATACAATATTTTATTATTTCAGATATACTTTTTCACTTATCAAAGTTTTTCGAGAAATTTAAGAACTGATTTTGAGAATTCTCATTTCTCGAGAAATGAAAATTATCGAGAAATCAGAATCACTATGCTTGCACCTGCTTTTAAGTGCATGGAAGAAATGTTTTTTTATATAAAAAAATACCGTAGAATGGTTCTCGTTTTATTTATCATAAAATATTACTTTAAAAATAAAGCACAATTTGTTGTGTACTGCTTCCACATTTTTGTAATGATCAGAAGCGGTTTTGCTCATCGCTGGCATTATCAACTACTGATGAAAAATATGGAAGTAATACGAGACAAATTGTGTTTTATTTATTAAATATAATGCCTTTCCAACAAGAACTGACAGTTCACATCTTGAAAGGATAAAATATCATAATAATGTGCGGTTCAGCAAAACTTTGTAATATTATAAAACAACAATACGATAAGTATCATAAATATATCGAATATCGTATTATACATTTGATACCAAGATTCCTGTTTCGACAGTCGAATATCCTTATATTCTGTCTAAACGTAATATTTTAAAAAAATAATAATCAACTGACTAGTCAATCAGAAATTTCGCTGTTCCAGAGGACATTTTCCAAATCCTTTTAAGCTAACTATTAACTACAAAAGGTTTGATTTTGGGTTCGAAGTTTGCCGCAGATTAACGTAATTTTATACGTCTAGAGCAGTGCTTCTCAACTGGGGGTCCGCGGACCACCGACGGTCCGCAGAGATTTATTTGTGATTCAAATAAATATAGTTAATGTTTATTTTGAAAAGCAATTATCAATTCAAAACCCGTGAAGCTGCAAGTGATCACATTGTATGTTTGTTCTTAAAATAGATCAAAGGTTTCGCACGACGATCAACCGCTTTGGTGGTCCGCAAAATATTTCTTATATTTGAAAAGGTTGAGAAATACTAGTCTAGAACGCATGCTTTGATGTTACGTTTTTCTCCATTTTGGGGTATTAACCCCTATCTTGGCTCTGATTACCCTCGCCTTCATTTCGGGTTTGCGCCCATCTTCTGGGTGTTGAATAAAAGTCACGAACAATAATTTTAAATATTACATTTTATTATAAATTCACTACAATACATTGGTACAGCTGTTCTTACTATACTATAACTTGCAACATCATCAATATATACTTTTTTTGTACATACGTATAATAAATTTAAAATAAAATATTTTGAGAAGCTATGTGTTAATTACATTTTTGGTAATATTTATTTACAAGCAATATGAATAACACTTCATCCCAAAAATATTTTTTAACAAATAATTACATGTTCTATTTTCACTATAAAATGCTTTACACAAAATGTGTTTCGTTTTCCTTGAGACGTTGCCGTGAGATGTAAGATGTTTTGCGTAATATCGTCGTTGTTCTGGAAGAAGACACTAACTGAAAAATACTAGTTTTGAGTAATTGTACTTAAAGTTTTTCAAATCCTATGTATTCTTCCATACAGTAAAGTTCAAAATAAGGAACTTTTTCGATTCAGTGTTTTCTTCCAGAGCAGCGACGATATATTTTAAAATGAATACAAATAAATAAACGTGGATTTGACACATATGTGAAAAGAAAAAAATAATATATTTATTTATTTATCCTTTTTACTACGTAAACATTATTACAATTTTATACTTTGCTATTGGAAAACACTAAAATGGATATCGAACATACAGTAATTATTGTAACTTTTATAGTATATATGCTCTTCAATAAATCAATAAGTGTTTTAATTTAATAATGCATAATATTCCACTACATATTTAAAATAGGCTTTGGTAAATCCAATAAAATTACTTTGCTATCTTTATCGCTAAATTAACTTAATAAAAATAGTAATACACCCATATATAAAAGTTTCTCTCGAATCTGTTGTTATTTATAATAGCGAACCAGTTTATCTCTGATGTAAAGAAATATCATTGCTTTAAAAATCCGTCTGATTTTAAATTAAAAAAAAATGTAAATTTTGACCATGCTTCGTAGAAATAAAGCTGTGATTCGCAAATAGGCCTAAGAGGCCGTCCATAGGATACGCTCTAGGAGAGGGGGGGGGGATCAGAGAAAACGTGACGTCACAAAGTAACTTGGTATTTAAACTTGTAAAAAATCTGTTTATTAACGTTTAGGGGGTGGATGTCAAAAATTTTACGTTATATAGAAAGTGGGTAAAAGGTCATGTGACGAAATGTGACGATGGAGGGGAGAAGTTACACAATAGCTAAATTTATATATGGATGGCCCCTAACCCTTTTCTTCTTCTTTGTTAAATCTAAGCATTGCCATTTAGTTTGTTTTATTCTTTTACCGTATGGATGGAATAAAAAAAATGCGTATTTCAGCTAATTAGGTATAGTTCTATGTGCTAAAGAAAAACGATGTTAAGTATTAAAATTAACAAATGAGTTGAATATGCCAAAATAGCTGCAATGCATATTCACTAATGAGAAAAACTACCAATCGAAACAATGCTACTAAATTAGTATATTTCATTTTTAATCATCGTATTTTTCAACAAAGTTCATACAAATCCAAATAATGTTGTTCTGGCTGTCCTGAAAAGTACTGATTTTGGGCTTTTCTTTTCGCACACAGAATTATTATAGTAATTAAATATATACTCGCAAATTATAATAACTATACCAAAATGCTCAGAGGAACGAGGCAGATTTAGAATGAGTATCTCTTCAAACAAGTAGAAATTAAGAAACTTTAAATAACCATGGAAATAGTGAGAGTTAACGAAAGTAAACATAAATTACAGATTGAAACAGATAAGATAGAAATAAAATTCGGTGTCTATTTTAATATTTAATACTGAAAGGTAATTCAATTTTCTAACTCAAAGATTATAAGTTGTTATTTTCAATGCATAGGCAGTTTTCAGAAATCTGCTTTCATGAACATGAGGAGCTTGCCGTAGTTATTGCAAACAGATTTAACCAAAGACATGGAATGAATCATATTTATATTTAAATAAACTTACACAAATAAATTATTGTTTATATCATATTTTTTGTGTTTATATAAGATGAATGAAGGACGCTACTTTTGCCATTGTTGACGTCACTGTGTGCTTATTCAATTAGAATCTTCTATGTTTACAACAGTGTTTTGGTGACAGTAAAAATTTGATTCGTCAAAGTGACGTCACATATTTTACAAAAACAACGATCCAGCTCATCTGTACTGTTATAAAGCCCACATAACCCTTCACCAAGCCAAAGTATACATTAAAAATGTGGGGAACGTCCAAATTTTACAGTTTTATCAGATTTTTTAATTCACTAGACACATATTATATATCTAGAATGATTATATATATTATGTATCTACAAGTTAATAAAAAATACATTAGTACTTTTAATATCTTTTGAAAAATAATCTAAATACACTTCTCACTACCTACTTCTCTAAATTAATGATTTTTCGGTACTCAATACCTATATTATTGTTTTTGTCGATAATGAAGAAGACATATCATAAATTCAAATGTAGAGATATAGGGACAAGACGACATTGAGATATGGTATATTTATAGTAATATCTTAAATATTATAATACTTAGAACTCATTGAAGTGTAATGTTCCCATATGACGTTATACTATCGACAGACTACTTGCATCGGTTCGTACGTAAAGCTAAGCGTATGCTGAGGCGCAGACGACGCAGTTCTACGCAGCGCAGATCTTGTATTGCATGAAGAAGTATAGATTAATGCTAATCAGACATTTTCGGTGTGCGAACCAGTAAATATTTTTCAGTGTTACCTGGGGACCGGTTTCATTAAGTAGATAAAATAAAAATAAGGTAGTAATATATGTTTATTGAATTCAAGGAATAGATATTACACGAGACACGCGTCGATATTAATTATTTTTCTCATTTTTAACTATATATTTAGTTTGTAGTGGTGGTCCACTGCCACCATTTGAGTAGAACTCGTATATATCACTTTTAAGGTGTCAATTCTTGGTATCAGGACCGGTTTCGCTCATTAATCAAAAAAATAGATCTGCGTACGCTACAACGCAGGAACATGTGTCGCATAAATGCGTCGCCTTTGTAATGCTGGCACAGATTCTTGCGTGATGCGTGCAGGTGTTCTTTTTAATTTCGCAGCGAAAATGATCGAGAAATTAATTGAATTTTTACGCAAGGAGTTTTGTTTATACATGAAGACTCATGAAGACTACTCTAAAAAGACAGTAATTTGTTCTTAGCTAATAAAATAAATACATAAGCCACATACCTCAAACACACGACGAATTTCTCTGTGGTACCAATACGATGTAGAAAGTTGCATCCTTCCTTGTAAGTCTTGTTGTTATGAACATATTTAAATAGTCTGTCTAATCGTAAATATTTTTTAAATTTTTTATCAGATGACTCTCGCGACAGTAAAATACTTCATGCGTAGAACGGTTTTCCAGGTAGGTAATCACTATGCCAAATAAATTCCTTACGCCTTGATAGATTATAACGCAGCACCAAATTATTAATTTCGAAGTGAGAATCGGATTCTGAATTTGATGATTATTCCGTGGCAATCTGTGCGGGACTGTATATTCTATGTCATCAGCTATGTCACGATACAGTATACGCTCGTCCCACGTGTCTGTTTCACCTGCCCTACCAATTCTGTGCTGTGCTGTGCTGCGTCGCCTGCGCTTATACGCTTAATATTCGCTTGGGTCAATTGTGTCATTCTTATCATAGGAACATTACTAATAGCAATAAAGTTTTTTTTAACATGTAAAGCTTTTACTATCATTTCGGTTGACGATAAATATTTCTTGGTACATATTCTCCTTTTAAATATATAAATATATAATTGTATTTTTTTATATTATCATCACTCTTCGAAAACATATTTGAAAGTAAATTAAGATTCAATATAGACAACGTATATTTATGAATAATTTGAAAAATAAATGCAATCTTCTCTATAAACTAAAAATAATAAATTATCAGGATTTTTTTTTGAAAAAACGGTAAAAAATATTGTGCACCATTTTAATTAATGGTATCTATTGGGCTATAAAAAATCAGTCTAAAAATGGTCATTTTTGAGAGGAAGAATATGATTAAGTTTTAAAAGAAATAATATTGATTATTTTCAAGTGAAAACATTTAGGGAGCACTTGTGGAAATGTTTTTCTTATTTGTCGTAGTAAATGTGTGAATTAAACATTTGTATTGAACATACATACGATAAATTATTTAAATAGCAAAAGACAACAGTAAATATAGATTATTTTGAACAATATAACAAATCGATATATTATATTTAACAATACACTAATATCAAAAATTAAAATTCATTCAATACAATTAATCAATAAAATATTTTTAGTGAAGCCGGTGAAGTAAGAAAGTGGATAACATATATTTTTATGAACAATTACTTACCTTACTTGTAAAATTATATTAATCATTTACTGAAAGCAATTAAATATTAATAAATATAATATTTACAATTGATAGCAAATTTTCAATTTATCAAATTATAATTCAATTTTATATTTTATACGATCCACACGCAAGAACTTAATATACAATTGAATAAAAATGAAATTAATAATGCAGGGGTTCCCATCCAGTGGGGAATTACTCTTAGGGGAGAATTTTAAAGTTCCAGGTGGGATTTTCTGCCGTTTATTAAAGATTTTCAATGTTACATTATATGCATATTTGAAAAGCACATTTTGAATTAAAGTTTGATTATCTTGAGAAGGGGAGAGATAATATTGTGAAAATTGGTGAAAGGAGAATGGACTAAAAAGTTTAGAACCCCTGGAACACTTGGTTTTACATTTACTTCGGAAAAATATGTTTGTATAAGGCGTCAAATTCTTGTAACTGAAAGTAAGTAAATAATTTTTTTTTTTTTTTTAAATATTTATTGTCACAATATTCATCAGTGTTGAAAATTAAAAAAAAAAATTTAGAAATTAGTTTACTCCTTTCATTTATAGTATCCTTGAAACGAAGTTACTTAAATATTTTTGATATATTTATATTCAAAATATAAAATTATCTTTTTTATCTCTGCCTTTTCTTTTGTGAAATGTATCTAATTTATTAAGTAGTGGTTTTTGATAATGAATCTTTACTAAAAAATTTATATGTACACGTTTTTTTGACCTTTTTTGAGTTGATTGAATATGTTAAATTTTAGTGTAATTATGTAAACTTATCAAAATTATTTATAGAATACCTGAACCATGAAAGTTTCACATATAATGTTTACAATGTAATTCAGTACAGAAGATGTAAGAGTTTCATCTCATAATGATCTGCTTTGGAAACACTATTTTATTGACAGATATTTATTTTATTTCTTTTGAATGATCTGCGGAAACAATTACTCATAATTAATCTGATGTTTGATTTTCAGTCAGTGAAGACTATCGTATTTAAAGTTTTTCATGCATATCGATAGCCTAGTTCCACAGTGATACAACTAGAAATTGGTAGTTTTGAGATATGGCTGATCAAATTTTTGACTCATCTAAACTTCTTTATTCAAATAGTTGGTCAATAGTTTATAGTTTTAGGATTAAAGGTTGTTTTTTTATGGAACGCCACGATTGACAAAAATATTTTTCCCTCAATACGATGTTTCGATATGTATGTATATGGAACTGAGAAATTATTTAATTTTGCTGATTTCCATAAACAAATATCTGCCTTTTGAGAGAAAACCTGTACATTTTACAAGCTGTACTTTTGTGGAACTATAGAGAGCGGTGTTTGAATATAATGTCTAACTTAACTCAAAATATCAAATTTTTTACCTGTCGTCGTATGGAGCTGGGATATTGATATATTTAAAATGTCTATACCATATTATGTGGCGTTAACTACTTATTCCCATACGAAAACACATTCTATATCTAATCCAAATGAATTCAAAAATGCATTAAATTTAGTAATAGTGCCTTACACTAACAGTTGAATGTTTTAACTACACAATTTTCACTCACGACAATTATCGATTGACAACGAAGAATAAGTGATCTGATGAATTTTAAAATATTGACTAATCTGTTTTAGATTACCTTAAGTTTGAAACAAATTTTTTTATTTGGGTTTTTTAAGAGCTTTAACTGTTTTTAAGTTTGTTCTCATACACAATTTTTTTCTTGATTGTAAGAGAAAGATTGGGATAAAAAAAGAAAAATAAATACGTTCTTAAAAACTGTTCCGATATAATTTTATTAAGACGACTCGGCAGTCACTCTGCGTAAGGATTTCGATGGAGTTTGAAGATTATTTCTTAAATAACTAACTTTGAGTGGAAAGATTCTTTGAAAAGATTTTTTTAATCTTCCAAGTTTTAATTGCCAATGAAAACAGAGACTGCGAAGATTTGCGGAGCCGTATAAAATTTGTATTATTTATAACTTTATAATAAGTTAAGAAAAAAATCAAATAAATATCTTTAACATAAGCTTCTAAGTCAATCGAACTTATTGGAATTAAAAACTTTTTTAATCAAAGCGAAATAATTAAAAAATGAAGTGTGAAATAAAAATTCTTTGGCTTAGGTCGATACTTAGCACATTGACACTAGCGAATTTGCTAGTTTAGTTGTATTACCATTATCATGAATATAATTTTCTTGCTTTCTGAATCCAAAATTGGAAAGTTTAGAATGACAGAGGTCTAACTACTAAAATGCATGTTTTGAGTTAATCCCAGACTCGGTAATTCCATAATCATATTCATAAATGACAAAAAGCACTATCAGGCACATATTACCGTTTACAAGATATTATTGGACATATTATCTACATAAGAAAATCAATTACCATATTCCATGGCATCAAAATATTTATTTGTATTTATCTCAAAACTGCGTCTTTGTAGATAGGCTCATGTGATCCTAAGTCCCTGAATTGGCGTTGGTATAATACAGAACTGCTCAACCAATCGATCGAGACGGTTTCTAAATTGTTATTTTCTCATTTACAAGATAAACAGAATAATTTATTGTTTTTGATGGAACTAGCTTTACGAAGTGAAAAAAGATATACATATATTGAACAAAATTTACTGCAATTCAATAAGAATGGTTGAAAGACTAAAACATTTTTTTGTTGACGGTAATTTCAAATCAGATCTCGAAAATTATTTCTTATTTTATTAAAGTATTTTATTTCTTCATATAGTTTATCCAAGACTGCTTTATTAAAAAACACGGGCACCAAAAATTTGTGTGGCCCTGCTATAAGAGAACAAAAAATAAAATACGACCACATTGAAAATATCAAGTTAATACATTTGTATGATTTTCCAACGTACGCTTTTTGATATTCATTCCTGCTAAAGTTTTCAGTCACTATTTATTATACATCTGTTGTTTATAAAGAATAAATCAGTATTATAATTATTAATTATACACATGCTTATATCATTAACACAATATATAGGTTCCAATGATTTACACACATACAGTAAATGATTAAAATCTGAGACAGCAGAAACGATTAGAAACATTATGATAAGATTGCATCTTAGTACAATTAAATATTTGAGTGAGCGTAAACACTTACACTATGAATTACGTGGACGAATTCGTTGCGAGCGTGAGGCGGCGCAGCGTAGCTCGAAAAAATATCAATCGGTCTCCGCCAACCTGAGTGTCCTACGTGAGAGGTTACAAAAATATGCGGCGCGGCCATATGGCGGCAACTGCGTCAAACGTCGCTTCGCCGCCGCACCGCCTCACGCTCGCAAGACTTCGTGTCACGATGTTAGTCCTTCGTAAGTAAAATTTTTCAAATTAACGTATTGTGTGATCGATTTCACTTTAATTGATTATAGCTTTATGGTTGATAATATTTCAATTTTATTTAAAGTTGAAAGGTTTCATCAAAAATATTTATAGTGTGATAGTTTATATCGCTCACAAGCACAGGATATTCCATTATTGATTTTTTTGTACGTAAATTTGTGTTTTATAATACAATTTGGTACAAGTATCTGTGTATCACAAAACTTAAGACAGGACAAGTTGCTGTCGAATGCTTACTACAGATATAGAGTCATAGGCATATTTTTTCAATATTTTAACGCATTACGTCTGCTAATTACTTTCAATATGCGAAATCTGACATGACAAAAGGTTATTTCCACTACGGAGTTTGGCTCTACAGTCCGCGAATTAAAAAATGTAAATTGTTTGAAGACATATTGAAAAATGTGTAACTTTAAATTGTAATATGTAAATATGAATAGTTTGATATAATAATACTTGGATACTGACACGATCTGTCATGTGTAGTGATAGTAATATTTCTTGTCAAATTTTGATATTATTTATTATGTTTATAAATTTAAAGAATAAGATTTTGTTGATGAGGTATGTATACATGTATCAATGAATAGTGTAACAACATGCATGGTATTACTAAAATATCATTGGATGTTAACAAATTATAAACGTCTGATAATTTTATAGGGCTATATAATATTTTATGATATTTGATTTATATTTATGGTGTGATGTTATAGTTTACGTGATGCAGGGCGGACAAGTCGCCCGTCTCGCATCTTCATTTTCGCAATCCTGCACGCAGAATCTCGCGTCACGAGCGTTTGACCCTGCGGGGTCCTGCGCCCGGGCCCGGAGCTCTCTGGCTATTGCAGCGAACGCCATCTCCACGTTGGCGCCAGTCTTGGCGCTGGTTTCTAAAAAGGCGACGCGATATTCCCGCGCAAGGCGTTCGCCTTCCTCGCGTCTAACTTCTCTCTCAGGTCCACTATCAGCTTTGTTGCCTGAAATGCGTTATCAGGTAGTTATTTAACTTATGGTACAAAATATACTTATCAGTTGAGATACATTTGGATACATTGAAATTCAATCAAAAATAATCACAAAAAAATGCTCACACTCTGGGCGAGCTTCAAATACAGATCATAAATTTCATTCATTTCCATAAATAGTAGCAAATTAAAAACCATTTTTTTCAAAATAAAATGCAATCTCTCTACAATCACCTATTATTAGATTGGTTGACACGCTGGTAAGGCATATTGTATTAATATAATATTTACTTCATTATGACAATGAAGGTTTGTTTGTAAATACTAGTTTTATGTGATTGAAATGTTTGAAAGGCGAGAGAAAAGACAGAAATATTTTAGTATGAATTATGAATAGTTTTAAGCATGGCTGCACATGGCGGCACATTTATAATTTTTAAGCAATCTATTTTAAAATGTATAGAAATGTTTGTTAAAATAACATTTTGATCACAATAGTGCAGTGCTCCGCAACCGGTGTGCCGCCGCACACCAGTGCGCCGCAAGAACATCCCAGGTGTGCTGCGGTGCAGTGCGTCCAAAATGAGTAAAAATCAAATATTTTCATATTGGAAAAAATTGAAGTCATTCGTTTGCTAACGTTTCCGTTATAAATATTCTCGTTGAAAAAAATATTGTATTATTTTGATATTTAATGTAAAATTTGAATAAGTGTTAACACAGATAGTGCAAGAGTAATAATAGGGAATAAATTGGGGTTTGTCCTGTGTGTAAAACAAAAAATCCTTCAGAAGAAATTACACATTGCTACATATATTGGGAAGTATTGATAGAGAAAAATTTCCCACTAGAATTGTTGCAAACAATGAACGAATGAATGAACGAAATTATCAAATAAAGAGCTATAACAAATATATAAGCTACCATGTCAAATTGATCAAATAAAAACAAATTAATAAATTATAACTTTTGTTTATGAAATTCACATATTTTGGCTTGTGGTGTGCCGTGAAATATTTATGAGTGCTTAGGTGTGCCGTGAGTGACGAAAGGTTTTGGAGCACTGAAATAGTGCATGATATTATAATTTATTTCAAAACCGACTTCTCATTTAGAATAAACAGGCGAAGTGGCTGTCGTAATTTTAATGAAGTAACTTTCCGAAAACAAACAAAACCGCATTAGAGTTTGGAGGTGGTGGATTGAAGTTGAAGGAACAAGCCTTTTGTTATTTCTCTTCTCACATTGACGCTTATATTATAATATGTGTGCCTTAACAAACCTGATACAATATTAACATTATCAAAATGTCAGAACAAAGCTATTCATCAAGATTGATTCAAATTACAACTTCACATTAATTTAGCATTACGTTTTACGAAATACGTTAAAACTTCGAAATCAACATTTCCATGGGATCAAAAAATAATATAAATATACCTCCAGGCTCCCAATCTTTTTGATCGTTATCCCTTTATGCAATAACCAGATGGCATGAAACACATTGCCACATTTCATAGAAAGAGTGATGAAAACTGTTTAAATATTGATGTTTTTGTGATACAAGGCATACATTTTGAGACGCAATAATGCAAGGATGCCCAACCGGTCGATCCCAAAGCAAAATTTGGTCGATCCCGAAAACTTGATTCGTGCTTACTGGTTATCAACCAGATTATTTGCAGATTACCAACGAGACGCAAAGTCAAATATCTCATTATATTGAACATTTTAATTTTGTATCAATAAAAATTTTACTAACTCAAAAATGAAATATATGTTATATAAGTATATATATATATATATATATATATATATATATATATATATATATACAATATAATGGTAATAAGTAATATGTTTTAAATATACGAAAATACTTAATTTTACTTGTTTTGTAAGCACATACTATTCTAATAATATTTTACATTTGAAATACGGAAAAAACCTTAAATACAATTTCTTATAAGAATCATGTTAGAAGTTGATCTCGAGAAAATTTTTAATTGGAAAGTAGCTCCCAAGGAAAAAAGTTTGGGCACCCTTGCAATAACGTATTTGTATTCGGAAATGCCTCAATATTAGCCTAATATTCTTTAAAGAAATCAAAATAATGAAATTGTAGACGTAAAAGACGACGTAACGTTTGAGAAAGCATCTCGCTTGCACCTTCATTTTCCATGGAATTGAGCGAGAAAGAGATAAAGCCACCGCACGCACCCACTTTAAACATAATTATATACTTTCTGCCCAGTTGCACTTCATATTGTAGTATAATTACTACATATAACTTCAAATGAGACAAAACATATTTGATGATTAAAGAAAACTAAATTTTCTTTAAGCGAACCTTACACGACCATTCGGAACGACAGTCTTGTTCAAAAATGGTATTCAGATTAATAGTGCACGGTCGTGATTAACCCTTACTATGGCTAAAAATAAATCAATTTCATCAGTAAAAAATAAAGAATTATGTTAAATTTATATTAGTTATCCGAAATACATCAATAAGTAAACTAAACTCGTCGCTTAAAGCTCGCTCACTAAAGCGATTTAATAAAAAGAAAATGAAGAAGCTGAAAAATATTCAATCTACGACTTTGCAAGCAAAATGGCTGCGACTAATCTTCATAGACAACTTCAACACGCGCACAAGCTAAAAGCTGAAATTAGAAAGACTAAATATCGAGAGCTCTATTCAAAAGTATATTTTCTTGTGTTCTACTTGACATTTTCATGACATGTTGCCTAATTTATCTACCGAAAGGTTTGAAGTATTTTTCAAAGCATATATCCACAAGTGTGTCTTTCTAGTTTGGCCGGATATACGAGATAAAGTCTCGGACATGTAAACATGTCCAACACGTTTATCAGGTTAAAGCAATGACGGCCGTGAGTGACAGATTTTTAAATATTTAGTGGTGTGGAGACTGGCAGTCTGAATGACCGTACTTCCATGCCGACAATGTTTTTGTCAGTTGTGTTATGGTCCCGTTTCAAGCTGTGATGGGTACCGCCGACATTATCAACTACGTGAACGGTCTTCCGCCTGAGGTTTTAAAAAGTGTTAACAAAACGTATTAAGCAACTTTGGAATGTTTTATCTCTACTCTATATGAATAAAAGTAGAAGAAATGAAGGCTTGGAAAAATCGCTCCAAGAAGTTAAAGCCCAATTCTACCATCGTATAAGGTTCACTTTACCTGTCAATCTGTCATTCATTTATTAATCTCAAGTAAACACATAATTGATAGCGCTTCGTTCGAAAAGAACACATTTGAATGACAATGTCGATGTTCATCTGTTTCTTTCATTTGTCTCTCGCATTACTATATCGATTTTCAATGTGCTGGGCAGCTGTTCGATGTTATTCTTATATATAAAATCCATGTTTCTTTGTTCATATCTAATGCGCTGCCATACCGTTCATCCGATTCTGATAAACTTTGTCAAGTTATTGCTTGCACTTGCGCGAAGGTTATAGGCATAGTAAAATTAACTTGCAGTAGGTCTTATCTATCTATATATATAAATTAAAATCTGTTTGTTTGTTTGTTTGTCCTCTGTGCATTCCTTTACCATTCATTCGATTTTGATATAACTTTGGTGAGTGGTTGTGAGCACAACCGTGAAGATTTCTGATAAAAACAATTAAAATCTAAAATCTAAAAAAAAGAATCAAATACGTGCGACATCTCTGAATCACACAGAAAACAAAAAATATGGAAACAATAACATATATATTGTTTGAAAAGTATAAATGAATTACAGATTACAGAAAAATAAATCTTGGCTTCGGGTCGAGTTCAAGTAACAAGTGTGATATTGAGACTCGAGCTTGGGCCGGGTAATTTTATGAAATTTCGGCCCGTGCAGACCTGTAATCCAAAAGCACTTCAATAAACAGAATTAAAACACAAACCCTTTCATTCTTTGAGTGCCATTGCAACGCATGCTGGGTACTTACTAACTATATATAAAAATCAATGTTTGTATGTGTGTTCATGTTTGTTCATATTTTTTGGACTGCCATTTTGTGAATCAGCCATAAGGAAATAGTATTCATAGCTTAAATAATTTATTTTACATGTGCTATGGATATTGTTGTATGGAAACAATTGTTTCAGAAGTATAAATGAATAAGAATATTAAAAAATATCGAGCTGTTTTCGGGCTGAGAAAAAAAAATCTGGACTTCGAGTCGGGTTTGGGTAACAAGTATGATATTGATCCGAGCCTGAAGATGACAGCCGTAGAATTTTATGAAATTTCGGCCCGTGCAGACCTCTAATTAAAAAGCACTTCAATAAACAGAATTAAAACGAAAACCCTTTCATTCTTTGAATGGCATTACAGCGCGTGCCGGGTACTCACTAGCTATATATAAAATATAGTATAATATAATTATTATGGATAATGTTTACCTAATAGCATGATGACGACATCTTCCTGAGCATATTCCCGAATCTCTCCTAGCCATGCCCTGATGTTGTCAAAGCTGGTCTTATTTGTAACGTCGTAAAGTAGCAGCAAGGCTATAATCATAAACAATCGATAGTAATTAACAAGCAATGTCAGCATGACTACACCCCTTAAGCACTACAAAATTATCGGGATAATCATAAAATACCACAGAATACGCTGAAAATATTTTTCAACGTTCTGACGAAACTAGTTTCCAGATACATTTTCACAATATATATTTGTTTCAATTCAATATAAATATATATGCAATCAGACAGTATCAGCGATATTATGAAACACGTTTCCTCTTTCCTGTGTTCTATCTATTTGCTTTTAGAATGGCTAATTTATATCTCCTCTTCTTCCAGCCGGTGGGATTCCGGCGTCTTCAACGATCATCGGATACTATCCATAGAATGTTCTCGGCGGAGCTGAAGGACTCTGGTATATCAAGGGAGGTAGCAACGCGATTGGTGGTGACAGGGAATCATGGAGGCGCCGTGTTGTGACCTTATTATCCACATAGGGAGCGAATATGTTCATAGAAGAATAAGAATTTATACCAAATATTTTTTCATCTTTGGCTGAAATCAAATTCTGAATTCTGAAGATTTCTACAATTTTTTATTCTCTTTTTCCAAGAATGGATATTTTTTACACAGTTTTGATGCAATACGATTTTAGCAAATGCTCCGTTCTCAATATGGATCATATCGACGTGGAAAGCAAAAAGGACATAACCCACACAAAGCATCCTAATAGATTATAATTATATATAAACATATAATATATCGTCTGTAGAAAGGCAAATGGATTTATCCCTTTGTCTTTTCAAAATATTTTTATCTCGACAATGACAATGTATACAATTTGATACACGTTTTTTGGGCTAGACAAACTATTTTTTGTGTGTGGGTTACGTCCTTTTTCCTTTCCACAGTCGATATGAACTCGCAATAGAGTTTGTCTCAACTGATGTTTTTACAAAACTACTTGTTACTCAGTTGCTCAACCTCTCTTTTCCGAAGGTAGTAGCGATAAAAGGATAGAGCTAAAATATGACTGGTGGTTAGCTAATCGCTCACGTTTTTAGGATCGGATAGGTGGTAAAGAATCTTAAACATCTATGCCTTGGAACGGAAATCCAAAAACTGATCGAAATATCAACTTTGGCCCTATCCACCGAATCCCAATTCGTACACGTGAGTACCGTACCCGAAGACAACGACGCTGACCACTTGACGACGGATCGGGCATATTTTTTATTAATGTAAAAACTTCAAAGTACATAATATATATGAATAACTTTTATATGATAATTTTATTAAAATATGTACAATAGTAATGATCATATAATATCTGCAAGTCAACAATGAATACATGTATTTTTTACAATTATTTTATTTGAAATTGTGTTTGATTTTAATTTATTATTTATCCTATAAAACTATTTTTATGCGTAAATAAAAATAAAAAAGTAATGGAATGGATCTGTTATTTCTCTATATTCACCAGTTCTCGTTAATTTCATTCTAGAAGATTTTGGGACAAGAATAACTGGCGATATTCTTAGAATGCAATGTCTACATTCAACTCTCATCTTTTTATTCCCCACTCAGAAATGACACGTAAAAGTTTTTTTAAATCTTATTTCTTTATTTTAATTTTAATTTGAATATCCTGGAACATAATTAATAAAGATGAGTTCATTTGTTTTACGCAGCGGAGATTTTGTAGCACAAGTTGCGCAGCTTTGTAACATCCTTCTAAACTTTTCTCTATTTCGTTTCACAATTATATTATTCGAGGAGTTTGAAGTTGCAGCGTTATGACGAATAGAGTTTACTCAAAAACTTCTAGTTACAACTTCGAAGCTAAGTATTTCCTTACAAGGTTAGAGTTTGAAAGTAGAATTGTAAATTATTATGATAAATGACACGAAACTTAAGAAATTTTATATTTCTTAAATCAAGTTTGCTCCTGATTTAGAGCATAGAGACAACCTCTATTTTTTAAGAGAGTAAAGATAGAAGGGAAGGCTTTCTTTTCAAATTTCCCAATTAGCTAATTAAGTTAATTAATATTTAGGAATTATTTTAAAACTCATAACATTTAGTGGCTTCATTTTTGCTTCTAGGTTAGTATTTATTGATTTGTAAAAGGTTCTTACCGTTTTAATTGTAAACTATCTAATTTCGTTTATATAAAATTTGTTTTATTACCTGTAAATTCTTGTTTCAACTGTTTTATATACCTTGTAATTCAATTTTATATAAATGTTATGATTTCATTTTTATCAATTGATAATGCCCGTGGTGAGCGAAACCGGTCCTGACCATTATAAACATGTGGAAGCAGTACGAACAAATTGTGCCTTTCCACCAAAAATTGTCAATTAACACCTCAAAAGTGAGTTACAAGTTAATAGGAGTTTCAAAAGTCTGTACTATACTTTCTGTCACAAGAGCTGGCAACATTGTTTGTCGGGCTGCTGTCAGTCAAAATAACATTAATAACGTCGAATTTTGTTTGCAATACCATCAATTTGGGTAAGTTTGCCCATCGGCTTAAGATTGGCCCACTACATGAAAAACGGTGCTGTTATAATACCATGATAATACTAATGCTACATGAATATTTTTTAGTTAAGCAAAGGTATTGAGCAACCCCCTCCCCTGGTGGTAAAAATATGAATAAATGTGTAACACAATTATTTTTAATGTTGAATTTGTAAACAGTCAACTTGGATTTATAAAACGTAATTTAAAAACTTATCTTGAAATAAATTGGATTAGCCATAATTTCAATTTGTATTACTTATCTGTTAACCAAATGCTGTATATTTTTCCCATCTCAATTGTGTACAGAATAAATGAAAGCACAAAGAAAAGTTGCCTTGACTTAAAAATCACTGAATTTATTAGTAATTACAGTGATTATTTGTATTGTGGGCCAAAGTTACCCGATTTGGATGAAAATTTTTCCCACATTGTTTTATCAATATATATATATATAAAACAATAAATCTATTTATGTTAATTAAATTTCATCTTAAGACATTAGCAAATTTCTATGTAGAACAATACCATATATAAATGCAATGGCAAACCATAAAAAATATAAAAACCCTCAGAACTGGACCAAAGTTACCCAGATTAACCTTACTGCGTGTTGTTTTATTACATTAACTTTACCGCATTGTATTGGGTCTCAATTAAGATCGCGATTCAGGCTAAAGTTAATAAACTTTGCAATAATAGGATAATTTAACCAACATGTAGCATAAAATATTGTTTAAATAATTACCATGGGCGTCTCTGTAGTAGGCGTGTGTGACACTCCGAAACCTTTCCTGGCCTGCTGTATCCCATATTTGTAGCTTCACCTTCGCTCCATCAACTGCCACAATCTTATTCTGTCAAAATACGGAAAAAAAAAACAAATTAATTGCAACCATACTCACAAAATCATTGAAATTGAGTCATTGTTTTAACCTAACTTTTAATTGAATGCTACTTTGTAGAAGTGAAACAAACTTTATTATCATACGTGTCAATAAAATTAATGCGATAGGAAGTATTTTCACACCGCAACAATGTTTACTCCATCCCAGTGATTCCTAAACTTATTATGACCATGGATCCCTTCTTAAAGCAAAAATCTGACCATGAACCCTCAAGTACAATAACTCTACATAACTGCAAAGTAGAAAAATTATAAATTTAATTTTGATATCTTGAATGGTAATTTTTTTTTTCCATGTCCGCTCCCAATGTGGAGCATATTGTCTCCTAATGGAGGTATCTTGACAGAACTTTTCTACGAGAGCTACTTGTCACTCAGTTGTTCAACCTCTCTTTTCTTTTCGAAGTGAGTAGGGATAGAAGGATAGGTCTATGACAGGACTAGTGGTTAGCTAATCGCTCTCGTTACGCCCCGTGAGGATGGGATTGGTGGCAGGGAGGACTCAGACTACGAACAGAAATCCATAAATCGATTGAAAGATCAATCTATGAAAACCGTCCGCACCGGGAATTGAACCCGAGACATCCGTAACCGTAGCCAGCGACGCTACCAACTGCGTCACGGACGCCGACTAAATGGTGATGCAAAAATATTTTTTTCCATGTCCGTTCCCAATGTGGAGCATATGGTCTCCGAATGCAGGTATCTTAACAGAATTTTTCTATGAGAACTGCTTGTTACTCAGTTGCTCAAACTTTCTAGGTTAGGACAATACTAGTGGTTAGCTGATCGCTCCCGTTACTATTTGAAGCATATGGCCTCCAAATGGAAGTATCTCAAAAGAATCTCTACTGAGTTGCTCAACCTCTCTTCTCTCTTTTTTATTTTTCCTCGAAGAGAGTAGGGATAAAAGGATAGGGCTAGGGCAGGATTATTGGTAAACCAATAGCTATCGTTACGTCTCGTTTGTAGGATTGAATGGGTGGGAATTCTAGATATCACAAACATCCATGCCTATGAACAGAAATCCATAAATCGATTCAAAAATCAATTTATGGAACTGTCCATACTAGGATTTTAGCCGGAGACATCCGTAACTGAACCTAAATATGTTGACTACTCCACCACGGACCTCACAATTATTAATTTACACTATAACTAACCAGTAAAAATAATATATCTCTCAACATTTCTAATAGTTTTCGTCTCACTTTTCCTTTATAAAATATTTTTTATGATTACCTAATTGCTGTCTTTTAGTTTCATTGCAATAACGAGTAAAATATTAATTGTTTAATATATTTTGAATGTTCATGATAATATAATAATTCAATTGAAAGAAACTACATATTACATTATCTATAAAGCCTATGTGCATATTATTATATTATCTATGCACATGTCATTGTGTGAATATAATACCATTATGCCACGTCGCGTGTCTTTGAATATAAATCGATCTTTACGAATAGACAATACAAATCTATTAACTGTGTTACTATTAAAATTTAGTCCCTAATTGACAGATGCAACTTACTAGCTGTCAATTTTGAAAATAAAATTCATTTATCAATCATATTCTATTAACAAATATTCAATTATAAAGTTTCAGAGTGTGTTTTATTTACTTTCACTGTGTAATTAATAACCGTTTTACAGTATTACGAGGAAATATCAATCAAGGAAGGGATCTAAAACATCAAAATTCGTATCCGTATCTTAAATAACAAACTGTCATCACAAAGAAAATAATTTACCTAATGCATCAAGATGAAATCTTTTGTAGATACTTTTGTTGATAGCTATGTAGGTTAATTGAAGATTTCCAAAAGACTTTGTTTGATCAAAGGACCATAAAAACAAGACGATAATTCCACCCTAGGTATAGCGTATAAATTAATTGTTTTTAAGGCATGAGGCAGTAATAAGTTTATTCGATTTATTTATGTTTACAATAAATTAAGAACACGTTTCATAAATGAAGGCTAGTGACAAAACACATGGAAGTGTACAAAATCTCAATCATCCAAATTTAATAACAAAACAGTAGTATCAATTGATAGACTATGTTTTTTTGGTGATACAAGAGGTTCAGTCCACATTGATATTTCAAACTTTCAACTAAATTTTGACATTAGCTAGCTAACGTCTAAATGATCTAATATAAGCGTTTTCTATCTTGGGCGAAGCCGGGTAAAAAATACTAGTATTTATATAACTCTTAGTTCGTCAAAATTAACTTTTGATTTGACATTTACTTAAATGATATTTGTCTATAATTTTCATCAATAAAAAGTTTGACAAGAAGTGGGTTCTGGCACATTTTTTAAAAAAAGTCCTGCATTTATATAATATATGTATCTTCATCGCTACTCTTTGGTAAATAATAATATGGTCTTTTCAAAATGAAGTATCAACTGAAATATTTCAATATGGCATCACAGTCATGACCTTACTTCTAACTGTTGCAATCTTTCTTTTAATTGTTAAGCTCGTTATATTAATAAAGCGTATACTTTTAAAATGGCACATTGATAAGATAAAGTTAATTCACAACATATACATTTATAGTATTTATTTAAAATGTCTAAGAATACAAATAACAGTATCATATATTTTATCCTCAAATATTAAAAGATATTTACAAAAAGTTACAAAGATGTGTGTTTGATTATCAGTGTATTTAAAGAATAAGGTTTTATTATTCGTTTACTTAAAAGGAAAATTACGTTTTTCTTTATTATTGGAACGAGTGGAGACATGGCTGAAGTACAAAATTACGAAAAAATATTCAGTGATGTAGAAACCAAATTATCTTTGATCATTCCCTGCTATTAAATTACTCAAAAGGTGAAATACAAACTCTGCCGCTATTAAGGCAGGAAAAATAAAATTAATATATATCATATTTTACAGCATACAACGCAATTTGTATCATTTTATGACTTTTACGTAATCTTTCAAAGATATAACACATGTATAACTGTACTATCTTTTGACAAAGAGGCATTTATTGATATTTTCAAGTATGTATTCTTATATCTTATTAACATGTTACTATATTTACACAGTTTATAGAAGATTTTTTAGTAACTTTTTGAAATCAATTTTTCATTTACGTACGTATTTAATAAGGAATTCAACGGTTTTGATTTACATCGCGTTTCCGAGGAACCAACATTTCGTGTAAATCGAGGGATATGTATATTTATATTATGCAATGTATTATTTATGTGTGTTCATATTACAGTAAAATTTGTAACTGAACAGAACGTTAACATAACTTATATTTTTATATAATCGTTAGTGCATATACTATTTATATACACCGTTAAAATTTCGGTACTTAGCAATGGTATTATATAAATATTAGTCTATTACAAAGTAGCTAGAAATCCAATTTAAAAATCCAAATTCACCATGACAAAGATCTTTCTATGGATAAGTTGATTGATACCAACGATAGAGCACACTTCAATTTAGATAGCTCGATGTGGTTAACAATGGAAATTTGAAGAAGAGAAGTCACTTTTGGCATGTACGTGTCGCATGATGTTATTGGTAAAAACGATTTATTAAATACTCTTTGTGGGGAACGAATAATTACAAATGGCAGCACAGACGAGCTGCAAACACTGGTAGGAAGTATAGACACCGATAGAACGAGCCATACTGTCAGACAACACGAACAACAATACTACTTCACTATCTATCGACCGGTAGGTTGGTGGCAGATCTATCCTTAGAAAAAATACTTGTAACAACGCAGTCACATAATAAACGATTCCTAAACCTCTACTCGCCTCCCGAATAGCTAAATTAAGATATTTCTTAAAACAGTGTCATCAGATAACAATGTAATATCAATTATAAAAACTTATTTCACAAGAAAATTTGAATTGTTGAGATTTTGTACATTTCCATGTATTTTGTAACTAAAAACCTAGGTTTCGCCTTTCGGCATCTTCAGGCATTCGAACACACGAATGGACTCTAACTGACCATTCACACCACACATTCGTGTGCTCGAATGCCTGAAGATGCCGAAAGGCGAGACTCGGGTCGTTAGTGACAAAATACACGGAAATGTAGAAAATCTCAACAATTCAAATTTGATATTGAAATTCCATCAAGCACCCTCAGTCAATGTCTTAAATTTTCTTATATTATATTTCAGAAACATGCACAATCTATTAATATTTTGGAGTTGAAATGGAAAATTTCACAACACCTTCACAATTTTTGACTTATTAGATTTAATCTCCATTCTACTTGTATACTGATGCACGACGTTACAATATAGATTTTTTATTCAAATAAATTACGACAATCAATTCAGTCACAGCATTATTTAAATATACTTCGGATATGAACGGAAAATAGTTTATAAATATTTCCATAATGCAACAAGGTAGGGGTTCCCGCAAAGGAGCGTTTTCACTGCTAACCCGGAAATCGATGCCGACAGTAGAAATATAGTTTCCGCTCAAGAACATCCCGTCCCGGAACCGCACCAAAAGACACGTCTTGCCAACTCCGGAATCTCCCAACAGCATCACCTGCGCAAAAAAAACATAGATAACAATACAAACAAAAAGGAACCAATGTTGAAACAAATGAATCGCATAGTTACAAAAACTGTAATTTGGCGTTATTATTAATTAAATATACAAGTCATCGAGCAAAAAAACAGTATATTAAAATCATAAAATGAATAAGTATCGTTTGTGAAAACTCAGATTACATTAATTATACGTATATTACTTATTGAAATTATCGGCTATTGTATTTATATTTGCGTGAGCAACACTTTACTCAGTTCAGCTTTTGTTTTCTTTTTGCTTCTATTAAAAAACATGATAATTAAAAAGTATATTTGAACATTTTACTTTCCTAAAATCTACTACAAGAAATTATATCGAATATTTAAACATTATCTAAGAATGTTTTAATATTAAATCTAAAAAATGCTTTTTTTAAAAAACTTCAGTGCTACTAGGCCTACGATTGATTCGCAGATACGTAATTGTAATATATAACAGTATTATCCGTTACTCAGTCTCATAACCATACGAAATAGGAAATTTCATTTTATTCTGTATAAACAGACAACGACTGACAAAAGAACGTGACTAAGAAATGATATACCATTTAAACAATTGTTCATTAGATAAATTTGCTTAAAGTCTATGAATAAATAATAAACCATCTTATAGTCTTTATTTTATACTAAGTAAGCTCTTATCGCATCAATTAATTATTAACGGAATTACTTAAGTCTAGACTTACCAATAATACTTTAAAGTAAGCCATCGAATAATGTTATATTATACGAAGTATCAAACATCGAGCTCTAAATAATTTAACTATTTTTATAATATAAAATTTCTGTTTTGCTGTCTATCAAAATAAGGAATTTTACATATGACAACACTTTATAAAACCACTTATTTTTGTTTCGTTAGTTACTGCTATAATTTCAAAGAAAGATGAAAAATTCATCATAATATTTCGTTAAAGTCTTCTCTGTGATGATATATTTTTAAAAACAAGATTTCAAAGAGTTGTTTTAATTTATCTGTTCATGTTTATGGGCTGTTTTAAAAATAAATTAAAAGCCATTTGACATTTACTATAAATTAACTGCATACTGATTTTTGTAACTAGTCGTTTCGAATTGTATTATTAACAAAACTATGCATTAAAAAACATCCATAATTACAACAGTAGGATTCCGATTATCGGAACTTTTGAGACCTCGTGTAGTCAGTGTTATCTAAAATTTGGAGTATTATAGTAAAAAATATTTTTTAATATACAAAACTCGCTAGATTAGTTTCGGTCACATAAGAATGAAACGACGACCGAAACTTAGATTTTTCGCTCGACCCGAGAGGAGTATTATAAGCCAATGTAATAATCAGACTTATATTGTTTTATTGACATTATATTTTCAAGAATAAGTAATGCTTCACTTACCTTGCAAAATAAATCGTATGTCTCAAGTTGTGGTCTGGGAAGTGGCGCATCAGCAGCAATATTGGAGACAGGGCGCGGAGGCCTTACTGCTGTATCTTGGTTAGCCCACATTGGCCTCACACGGTTTACAACAACTCTTCTTTCTTGAGGACCACTTTTATCCCACATAACGGACGGAAAATTACTTTTACGAATGATACGACTCTTAATAAATTACTTATTCGGAAAAGCTGATGAACACTATTTTTCACAAGATGTTTTTGTTTTAGTCCCACAATATTTTAATTAATTATTAATAATATACTTTTGATTTCTTACATAGCTTCACCTGGATAGAATTCAAAACATGATAATAAATAAACATTGAATTCACACTTGTGTGTATAAAATTCGACCCTAACTTATTAAAGATATGTTGAACTGTTAACTCGCACAATTTCTAAAAAGCACAATTTATCGCACGTATATTTTTAGCGACAATCGTTCTTTACAGCCTTAAACCATTGGCTAATTCATAATAATAGTAAGATTTTAGTTATGCGGTCATTTGAAAATCATGTTCTATGAAGAAATATGTTCATAGGAATACCTTATAAAATTATTTTACTATTAAATTAGTGGAAACGCCCGTCATAGATGACGATATTGAAATTGAAATACTGTAAAGTAGCTGGTCTTTAGTTTCCATACTGACGGACTGATTGTTGTTTGTTTTCCTCGGAATTGCGTGTATTATTTATATAGTAAATAAGTCATGAGAAAATTTCATACCTGCATGTGTATGTGATAATAATAAAACGTCTACATCTACGCATATAGACCGGTCTGAATTATTATATATAAGATAGCCTTTCCCTCGGGCTCATGCTTCTAGCTTTTAACCCTATATAAACCACAAGACACAACTGCTTCTATTATTTTTACTGATAGTAAATCTTAATTAAAATTTTCAAATCGTCTCGTATGCTATTTTCAGAAAATAAATCCAATTTCTAAATTCACAAGAAACTCCAAGAAACTCGATTTAATGCACTGCCATAACTAGATATAATAGATCATATTTTTAACCATTATGTAAGTGCACATGAGTATTACAGATTAAATAAACATCTCTTTAAGACTTATTCAATTTTTCTTCAGCAAATAGAATACCAAATCATATAGAAGCGTAAATAGATACCAATATATTTCAATATTATTTAAATATATACCAAATCAAATTTCAATTTGAGTTTATCAATATTGTTTGAAGTATGAGAAACAAAAGTATTTGAAGAGTTTAATATATTATATGATAATATGTATGTTCACGAATAGGGTAAAGTTGCTTAAGTTGGACTGGTGCAGCACGGTGCTCAATATTATTACTACATGAAATAATTCATAATATTCAATGGTTAGCTATAAATTAAAATTATTCTACCAATAAACATTGAGATAGTTTTTCATAAATGGTTTAAATAATTCACATCCGATAATTAGAGGTTTAAATAATAGAAAAGATTAATCCCAACACGTGTATGTTATGATTTTTATGTATTATATATCACGCTTTAAATTATGTTATTCCATTATTATTGGCCAATCGATGGAATCTTTTTTGTTTATCTTTACACAAGATAGTACACCTATAATTCGTATGTTTCTATTCTTTTTCTGGAATATACCGGATTCTTATATTCCAACATCACAATTATAACTATAGTATAATCGTACCCGTCATAGATGACGGTATTAAAATTGAAATACTGAATGTCTTAAGTAGGTAGTACGTGGGAACTGTGTATGTATTGCATAACATTTTATTTTATATACACCACGAACGCTTACGTCATGAAAAAACTTCATGCTTACATGTGATATGTGATATTTGATAATAATAAAACGTCAACAGAAAGGTCTAGGCTGTTTGTATTAGATATTTTGTTCTTTTTAAATTTAGCGGCATTTAGTACATATAATAATTTCAAAATTCAATTCGATAAAGTTTTTTTTAAACTGTTTTTACGTTCTCCCGAAAAAAAAATGATTTTAGGGGTACACAATTTTATAATCAACATGACGATATGCAACTTGATATGGTATAAAAAAGGTAAATTACTCTCTAAAATATCTAATCTTTAAAAATCAAACATTTTGTTTAATAAATATATCGGTCCATTCCTATCACTTGCTAAAATGCTTTTGACAGAAAAGCCAATACTCAAGTCATCAATTAAAAATAAGTCACTAAATTATGACACTTACTGAACACATAGAAACTATATAATAATTCAGTAATAGTTTAATTTAGTTATTTATTTCGTTGGATGATTTTTTCGTAAATAAAATCTTAGGTGGTCCAATTGAGACAACTCTACCCGAAGAAGGGATTGAAAAACACTCAACCTAACTTTTCATGGAATCCTTTGCTACAATATTTGAGCGGATGTTGCTATGGGGAACTCAAAAACCTTTCGAATCTGATGGAAATTTCAGGGTTTACTAATCGTTTTCGTAGCCATTATTCCAGATCTCTGAACTGAACTCAAAATGCTAATTCTATCGGCTGTTTACTTGTACCCAAATAAATTAAAATATATTATTCAAACTTTGGGGTATTGTTTAAGATGGAATAAAATTCCGTTTTTATTCTATTCTGTATATGAAATTAATTTTTTAAAAAAAAAAATACAAAATCTCTACGATTTCTTGTTAGTGTTGTTTTATAAAGTAAATTATTAGAATAATTGTAGTTTCATAGGTCTCGTACTTAATAATTCCAACTTAAAAAATTGACAGAAATTAAATAAATTATCTTTAATAAGCAACCAATGAATTCATTATGAAACAATGGTTTAATTATTCTATAACATAACTGATATTAATAATAACTGAATCACAAGTGATAAAAAAATAAAAAATGAAATCTGTCATGTATAAACGGTTTTTAAAAAATATTTTAAATATTAAAGGTTGAAAAAATCCTAGTTTAAAATCGAAAGTTTGTTTAAATAACCCGGATAGATAGAAGTCGTTATGATTTTCTTGCATATCTATACCGGATGTAAAAAGTGAGGTTAAGTTTTCTCATTTTTTTAATCGCAAAAAGGTCCTTATATAAATAACACACTTCCGGTCGAAAAAAATGACTAAACTCTTCTCAGAAAATAATAATTTTCTTTAGTAAAAGAGATTTTTTCAATATAAAACCTTCAATACATTCATATCATTTTTATTACAGTAGAATCAAATAATGTTGATAATCAATTTTTTTTATTTTTTATAAAAAAAAATTAATTACTCCAATTCTTGTATCACAAAAAGTAAACTTGTGAAAATTTTGAAAGCATCCATAAACTTATACAGTCATCAAAAATACATATTGTGGATGTCTAATTCTAACAAATTATTTATGAATAACCGAAAATTTAAATTGAAATACTGAATGTCTAAAGTAGCTAGTACGTCGGAACTGTGTGTGCATTGCATACAATTTTATTTTATATTTTATATACACCGCGAAAGCTTAGGTAATGAGAAAATTTCACACCTATTTACATGTGATATGTGCTAATAATAAAACGTCTACCGAGCGGTCTGGGCTATTATATTTTATGAATGAGTTTGTCACATACAAATCAATTCAATAATAAAATAAAAATCTTTTTCAATAATGTTTATCACATAAATAATTGGCTCTTTTTCCATTTATTTCACAAAATTATACTCGAATACCTATTATTAGATACCTAATCTAAAATTAAATACGGAAATACGTTTATTTCATAGAAATTCCGTAAATAAATATAAGCTGTCTCTCATTTTTCCGACTGCACTGCTTATATTTTTCCACTTATGTTCGAACAATTGGCGCTAGTATGTATTTCTGTGATGCTGGTGTAATTCAAAAAACAATGATGACAAATATTAAGAAAAATCTATATTGTATTTTTATGTGTGGATTTCCAGTGTCTACAATAATATTTTTTATTAAAATATCTATTTAAAATCGAAATAAGTTAATTATTTTGGCCGTAATATGAACAACGTTGTAACAAAATAGCGGGTAAAATGTGCTTTGTTTTGAGTGTGTGTATCAATCAAAACGGGGAGGGATGTAAATATTTACTAAAGCTTTCGGCCGGAAGATGAAAGGCCTACCTAATATATACGCCTATTATGAGGGGTGGATCACTTATCAAAAGGGTGGACGGTGTTACAACAACAGGGCATTATAGGTTATATGCATCATGGTGACAGACGAAGCTTTTAGTTCTAACGTCACTTAAATCCATGACAATGTCCTTACTGTGAGAAAACCTATATCGTTTTATTTAATGCGTATTTCTAAACAATACTAATATAAAAGTAATGTAAACGACCCATTTACAAACGTAACGCATCTAATAATTGTTAATATAGAGATTTCATGGCGTTATTTCATACGCGGGTATCATTAGACTTTACGTATTTAGTGGAATCTATTACAGTGGATGCTCAGAATAAATATTATTCTCGCATTCATCATTTTCCGGCATCTATCGTTAAATCATTATAAACACCCATAGCTACCTTTCAAATGGTATGTAATCATCACAATTTTTACTCTATTTATCGTTTAAAGATATTTTTTTATGTCTTTGTATGATCCTTAACTTGGGAAAGCGTTACTTTGATAGCAGTACTAAATTTTCGCGTCGCTTACATTATGATTAGTTTAACGTGTTACTAACATGCCTCTCATGACGAAAATTATAACTCTACCTGAAAATAACTGAAAATCATGTTGACATAGCAAAACGCCTGGAACAAGCAATATCAACTGTCAACTGAACAGTTGGTAAGAAGAATGAGATATGTGAGTTAATCGTCATAATAATAAAATAAATTCCGGCAAAGAGTATAGTTTCACAAGTTTGGGAAATTTCTTATTGAGTAGTACCATCAGACGCGAGCTACTAACATACCTATTGATGGATCCAATATTTAAAAAATGATGTTTAATATTTTTTCTTACTAAATATATTATTTTTTCCACATTCATCTTTTTACAATATTTAGTCCAGTGCTCCGCAACCGGTGTGCCGCAAAATACGTCAAAAATGAGAGAAAGCGAGTATTTTTATATTAGAACAAAAAATGAACTCATTCGGTGGCAATAGTTATATAAGTGTTTTAACGTGCAACTGCAATGATTGGAAATAAAATATCGTGCAGAAATCAAAAAAATCCTTCCGTAGGGAAGCATTGATGGTAAAAAATCTCCCAGAAGAATTATTGCAAACAAACGAAATGGAAAGTTATTGTTATGCTCTGTCAAATAAAACAGGTTCAAATAGAAACTCAAACATTGGCAAAGCGAGGTACGCCTTGGATCATTGAAAATGTTCCGAAGGACCAAGGAGACTCTTATCGAATACAATGATTATTTAGAATTTGGCTGAAAAAAAATGGGCAGTACAATACTCAACCACGTTGATTCGCTAATTGGTTATATTGTGATTTTTTTGCAATCATTCCATCAGTTATAAAGGGTTTAATTGGCTTTTATTAAAAAATATGTAAGCTACTATTAATATTAAGATTCATCAAATAAAAACAAATTAATAAATTGTAAGTTTTGTTTATGAAATTTACATATTTTACTATGCGGTGTGTCGCGAAATATTAATGAGTACTTAGGTGTACCGTGGGTGAGAAAAAGTTGCTGAACACTGATTTAGTCTAAGCGTATTCTTAAGCGCAAACGACGCAGAACAGCACAGTACAGACGCGGGGCAGGCGAAGCAGACATGTGGGACGAGCGTATGCTGTGTCGCACAAATAATGACACAGAATACATAAGACGGTCGCCAGTACCAGTTTAAAGATGCACGAGTCTCGCAAGAATCTGTGCCGACACTCTTAAAAACGCTAAATCGGTTTTGCAGCACGCATAGAGAAAGATATTACAGATATACATGCCTTTTATTATAATATTATTAAATTTCAAGAATTATTCCGGAATTTTGTGGACTGCCTAGACGGAATTTTTTGACGAATGGTGCGCGATTATTGCAAGCTTTGATCGGAGTTTGCTAATCGATTGTTGACTACTACGTCCATAATGCGAGGGAAGCATTAAAGACTGTCGGAGGCAGCGCATGTTTGAATATAATCTTGAAATTATATTGTTGCAACAAGTGCTTTATTTATTTTACAGAAATATAGAGAAAAATGTCATATGTCTGTCCGAAATGCCGAGGCATTCGTTTTTTGAACATTGCATAATTTTAGCCTTTTGGTAATTCAACTTTCCGACGGAGCGTTCGGACCATGGAAAGTGCTTTATCAGAAATCTAGACATCACCTATTTCCAGGTTCTTCGATTCAGAGTGGGGGGGGGGTATTCGTTTTTTGAACATTCGAAAATTTTTCCCTTTTGGGAATTCGATTCTCGCACCCTCGAAGAGTGCTTTATTTATTATTTGACATCGTTTTTGACATTTTGAAAAGAAAGTATTCAACTAAAACTCCTTTTATTTATTCGTTCAACTGCATTTTAATAAATTATACTACAAAAAAAACGATCTGAATTTGAGAGGATTATTTTTTAGCGTGATCGCTTTTTTTATGACCCATTTTCATGATTGAATAAAAGAGACCAAAACAACACAGAATTTTTGCATTTTGATAATTTAAATAGATTGAAAAATAAAATTTACATGCGTGGTTTCGAATCCTTGATCGTGGATCACTTAGCCACGGTGATAGGTAACTTTAACAATGCTATGATAGAATTATTAATCAAATATTACTTTATTATCTACAGTAGAATATTAAACGCAAAAGACTTGGTTTTATTTTAATTCAACAATTCTGTCCTATATAAAAATCAGCCCACGCAAAATTACAGACCCACATCGTATCTATTTATATGTGACACAAATACGATCAATGTCAACACATATAGAGACATAATTGACAATGAAAATGGCGTACGTTAATTGCTTTTAACAGGCAATAGTAATATTTATAGCAGTGGAAAGTGTTTCCTGTTATATTGTCTCGATGTGTGCTGAAAGCACTGAGACGAAAAATCAAAGCTAGAAGTAAATTGTTAATTCATGTAGCTACATACTATCATTTCTCATGTAGGATGGAGACGTTAATTTTAATGAAATCTGATAATCGATAAAAAAAAACCAATTAATTAACACCGCGTGTTCTTGGAAAATGAAGCTGTTCGAAAATTCCATATCGTATTTTGAATGAAAAAAAGAAGTAATTAATTGAATCTGTTTAACCGGATGTCTGCCAGGAGACGCGCAATTTTTCGTGAACGGAACGCCGTTCATACAAAAAGGACGTCTTTGGACATACAAATATGTTGAACACAAAACGACATTACAACAACAACAATGATAAAGCTAAAGTAATGAAGAAATGTGAGGTGTGTTAATCGAAAAAATTTCGCGGCGTGCAAGGTACCGTCTTGCATTCACCTAACGGCAGTTAAAAGGTTAATAGCGAGAAGCATACTTTTATGAAATCAATCAGAACTACATATGATTAACTATTTTGTACATGCAAATGTGTTTTCGTTTTAAAGAAGTAACGTTATTTAACATGTTGGCTAACATGAGCATTTCAACAGAAGTTAATATTTTAGTAAGGATCACTTTTTTATGTATTTACAAAGCAATCCCTTCACGTCCCGATTAAAAGAAATTGTAAGAGGAGAAAAGGTTTAAAACACACACTTGGATATACAACAAATACATATGTTTTTTATAATCTCCTTCTTGCCTTTCTCTCGATTTTTCAAATAATATATATTATGTCCCTAAATCTGTCGTGTGAAGCACAATGGACGCTAAAATACTTTATATTTTAATGGTTGATACTTATCATTATTTTCCAACTGCATAGAACATAATTATAAATAGTAATAATTATTTTATTTGCTAGATTTAAAATATGTAATTGTCAGTGAGCATTAGTAATTTTATTAAAATAAAAATTAAATCTAGAATACGGACTATTTAGGTTTTAATTAAACATATTCCAAAGATTTTTTTATGGAGCCCAAGAAACAATTATATAGAATTTTAATTTACAAGAAACTCAAAATAATACCAATATTAAGCATTTGGCACTACTGATTAATCTTATTTGTTCAAGGCATTTACTGCTGCTTGAAAATGCATCAGTAAATGCACTTCGCGATGAAAATGTATTATATTTGAAGTAAATGTTGTATGACGCTGGCATTTGCATATCGATTGCGTCAGTCAAAGGCTGCGGGAGGTAGCTACATTGGAACTAGAAATTAATGGAAAATGTTCAAGGGTAATGCTTTGAATTTTTATCAATCGCAATACCAAGTAAAAAATATCTTAAACTATCACACGTCATACTGTGTTTAACAAAGCAGAACGGTTCGAATTGCTAATACTTTTTGGCAATTAATTATCATGTGTCATAAACTAATTCGATAATTGGTAACTAAATAAGAGTTAGGTTACGTTAGGCTAGGTTAAGTTTAATTAAAAAACTGACAGTTTAATATAAATATCTGAAGGTATAATTTAATAATTGACCATTTAATATAAATTACTATCCGTTTATCTTATTAATTGGCCACGTGTATACGGATTATTTCTCAAATTAGTTACTGACAATTTATTGTTTCTTGCTGACCAAAAATTGAAATAGTTACTGACCGAATAAATGCAGGGCATGTTTTGTGTCACACATACATACGCTACATCAATATTTTTTATCCTTTTATGAAAAATATTATTACACGATAAATTTTTAATTTAAAGTGATCCTAAAATGCATCTATTAAATTGAAATTACTTTGTAAAACTTCATCTCAGTCATTGATAAAAAATAGTATAGTATTTATTTCTAAAAGAACTTTTAAATAACTATTTAGCTTAGCTCTGTTGTCAACAATATCATTAAATGGGTCTTTCGCTTGTATGAAATAAAATATATAATAATTCTTACTGTATTAACATAACCTTTATCAGGTCAAAAAACCAACAATTAATGGGCGACATCTTCTTAAGTCATTATTATAACTAGATATAAATATATCTGTTTTTAATATTCGTTCAATATTTTTTTGCCGAGAAAATTAAAAACTTGAGTTATCGCTTAAGGTAAATATATCTACCATTTAAATAAAACTAAATATGACATATATTAACGGGGCATCGCGCAAGCGATTAGTTTACTTATATTTCTGCAGTAGCTCCATCCTCTATTGTTACTTACTGTCGAAAGAAGAGAGGTTGAGCGAATTGATAACAAGCCGAGATAAGCTCTTTATATATCGCCATATGTTTCACATTGGGAAAATAAATGGTGGAAAATATTATGACGAAGCAAGTTTGTGGATTAGTTTCCATTATATTTTAATTTAGTAAGCGCACAAAAATCATTGAAATAATTATATCACCGCTATACTAATCAACAATATTCGACAACATTTGTACTCGTAGTTGCTTTTTGTACTTGTTTTCATTTCAAAGTGATTTAATTGTACAAGATATTGTCGGAATGCTTACGTCCACTTATATTTACGATAAAATCTTTTCTATTGTAATATAATTGTTTTGTCCTTTAACTTCCTAGATTAAACTAGTAAAGCATATCTTTGTTTAGATATGAAGCAACCTTATGAGACAAGTAAGCTACGAATTATATTTTTCAAAACAGATCTCTACTTAGAGATACAAAAAAGTCCCAAAAGTAACATCAAACGATTTTTTCGGGACCTCTTGATTAGGGAAATCTTAATCATTAAAATAGTAGGCACTTATATGATGTTCTGAGATAAAATATTAGAAGTAAACAACCCTTCTCCAAATTTCGAACCGAAATAAATATTTCAAATAAAGATGGACGATTATATAAAATATTAAACCTGTTGATGCCTTTTTATTTCTATTTTTATAAAGCTAAAAAAAGTAGAAATACAATATTTGTTTTTGACAGAATACAATTCAAATAATAAACAGAAATACAATTTCATCAAAATGGCTCAAATAAATACGATGCGAGTACGTAAAAAATGTATTTTTCTCAATTCTCCATAAATTTAGCATTAATTGTATATGAGGCAATTTTTTTTATAAATTGAGTAGATGCTGATCAAATATGATTTTTTCCTTAGAAAGGAAAAACAATATTACAGTTTTAAATAAACAACAATGCGATCGATCGAATACTTAACACATTATTGTCAACAAAAAAATTTGGCGTTAAATGATCTCATTTTTGCGTCAGTGTGGGGAAGACTGATTTTTGAAAAAATTAAATATTTTACATACTCGCATCGTATTTACCTGAGCTTATTATTGTCTATCGAGGAATTTTAGATATTCACCTTTGACATGAATGACTCAATTTGCATAACTCCGAATAAGTGATAATATAGTTTTTTCATACGGTTAGTAAAAAATTTATAACTATAAAATGTAGGTTATTGCGACCATTTTTACTATGAAATTGACCAACAAATATGAGAAATCTTAATGGAAAGTTTCGCATAATTATTCAAGAGATTCCAGAATTCAATTACCGGTATCTTAACCAACATCCTCTAGTAATCCGATTACTCTTAAGCCTATACCATTAGCAAAGACATATACTAACAAAACTATTGATATATTGAAAGATTCTAAGAGGCTCAGGACTATTACGATAGCTTAGATCTATTTATTGTATCTAATTTGACTCAGTGCTGCTTAAATTTCTTTGTATAAATGTCAGCATTAATATTAGACCAAGTAATCTCAGTTCTTAAGGACAATAATATCTATAATTATTAAAGATATCGACTGAGGGTGCTTGATGGAATTCCAATATCAAATTTTGTACTTTTCCATGTATTTCGTCACTTACGACCCAAGTTTCGCCTTACAGGAATGAACTCGAACTGACAGTTAATAAATAGTTTATATATAAGACGAATTAATAAAAAATAGTATCAATTAGTGTAGGAACTACATTGATATCTGAGTTAATCTTAAAACTGATTTAATAATAATGAATAGTGACTTTAAACCTTATTTGGGAAAATCTGCTCTTAGATTTTAAAAAATGATTTAGTTTTAAAGAATCATTTGTTTTACGTATATAAAGGTATAATTTAAGACATTGACTGAGGGTACTTAAAGGAATTTCAATATCAAATTTGAAATATTGAGACTTTGTCAGTTCGAGTCCATTCGTGCGGTCGAATGCTTGAAGATACCGAAAGGTGAAATCCGGGTCGTTAGTGACAAAATACATACAAAATCTCAATAATTCAAGTTTGTATATAAAGGTGTTTAAATATTGCATCAAAACATTTGGAATCATAAATTTTAGATCAAGAATTTTTTACTATTTGTTTTTGCAATTTTTTCCTAACGAAGGTGAAAAGTAAAAGAGACGAAATACATTAAATGTAAAAAATGTCAACAGTTTCAATTTTAATAATGCCTATATTTTCAAGAACCACAAAAGGAATTTTGAAAAAAAGAAGTGAAAAAATTGTCATTTACTGGCAATGAATTATAATTGTATATGTATAGCAAGCTCTTCATTTTTTGTGTCGAAAATTGTCAAAAAGAGAATTATTTTCTAATTATTTCAATAAATTTCTCTTCTTTTGGTGAAATGAAAAATATATAGAACTATATGGTCACTGAAGTTAGGTTTTATTTTAATGCATAATTGTAAAATTATTATTAAAAAATACAACTGTGTTAAATAGAGTAACTTTTGGAAATATACCATTAATTTATTCCTCGAAATTCATAGAATTCAGCCCTTGCCAAACTATTAACACGTCATGTCCAATTGATAGAGAGCTGTTTATATTGGAATTATATTCGTTTCATAAGATTTAACTATACTGTTACTTTACTTCTCTATGTTCTGTTTACTTATTGATACTATTAACTCAAGACAAACATCATCCACGATCAATGATACAGTATAAAAAAACTAATTAATTGTGGGTTTATATTATTGCCTGAATCACATCTTCCAGGCAACATCACTTGAATTATTTAATTTTTATCAGTTCTGTTAAGATACATCCATTAAGAGACCATGTGCTCCACATTGGGAGTGGACATGGAAAAAATATATAAAATATAACTTATGTTAAAGTTCACTTGATAATAGATTGTAACTCTTAGTAAAGCTTAGATTTATTTAAACCATTTTTTGAGTAGCAATCAAAATAATAATTTCTCACTTTTTTTCCGTTTCCACTCCCTACGTGGAGCATATGGTTTCCTAATGGAAGTATCTCAACAGAATTTTTCTATGAACACTGTCTGTTACTCAGTTGCTCAACCTCTCTTTATCGAAGAGAGTAGGGATAGAAGGATAGGTCTAGGACAGGACTAGTGGTTAGCTAATCACTCTCACTACGCCTTGTGAGGATCGGATGGGTGGGTGAGAGGGAGCTTTAAGACAACACAAACACTCCATAATCCATAAATTGATTGATATATCAATCTACGAAAATTGTCCGCATCGGAATTTGAACCCGAGACATCGCTACTAACTGCGCCACGGACGCCGACAATTTCTACCTTATTTATGTAAACACATTCACCGCATACGTTTTCATTTTTCAATCGATCATTAATGGTATTGAATGGCATTTGTACTTTTATACTACATCCTCTACCAGTGTACCGTAAAGTGATCGAATAAAATAATATTCATTAAAATACTCATTATTGTATCTAAATATGTTCCTTATTGTGTCTAAACAGGCAGGCAGATCATATGAATCAGCGCTGATATAGACAAACGCCATTAGTAACTGCAATACCGGTATTACTGTAACCGGTATCTCAGTATTTTTACTGTTTTTTAAATAACAAAATACAAATATTTAGGAATTGAAAACTAAGCAACGTCGAAATGTTAATATATCTAATTGATTTTGTATAAATTTTAATTTAACAGTAATTGTTATTACTTGCTTACAGCCACACTGACAACGCGTTGCAAAAGTTGCACATATTATCGACGTCACAAATTGTAATTGACGAGTTGAATTGAAATGTTTACAATTTATTTAACCATATGAGCCGATATTATTATCGTAATTCAATTTTTACATATTTTATATACCAGTATTGGTATTTATAATGCCAGGTTTTAATATCATATACCGAAATACATGTATTTATTATTGAAATTCCTAGCAACCTCCCGAGAAGACGAAAACATTTTGATTTTTATGACTAACGAATTCTCACACAAGATTGCTTTTAGTTAGAAGAAATCTTTCCCTTGGCATTTTGTTATGCGTGTCAATAATAAATTTTCTCATTTTCGCGCAGCTCTTGTATGAAAAAATAAGTTTTTATATCCCACTATGGGTGACTGGAATGTGTACGTGAATAAGCAATGAACGCGCTTTAAAAACCGCAGTTGACTTTATTTTTTATTTCACTAAGCAATATCTAGTATCTACTGCTAATAAAATCTAGAATATTTCAAGGTACAAAAGTGCTACAAAAAATTTTATGGCATTTTATAAATATTACTTGTAAAGACATCATCTAAGGATCATTTCAATCTCTATAATTCTCCGTTAATTGCATTTATTTTTGCTTTATAATCATACTAATCTGATCTGGTCAAGAAGCTGAAATTAACTGATCATCATTATTCTTCCCATGGAAATAAAATGGGAAAATAACTGAAAAATTAAAATTACTTGTAATTTATTGCTTTTGACTCTAAAATAATACAATTTGAATGCAAAATAACTTCTTCCCGAATTTTCATATTTTTTCTTATATTGCTACATCTCTTTAAATATTTATTTTTCTCCTATTTACTCGCATTTTTCTTTCGTATTGATTGAATGCGTATTTTAATACAAAATAATTCTATTTATTCTTACTGTTCTTAAATTTAAATAGGAATTATTTTAGTTTTATTTCTTGTTTATAAAATGTAAATGGTCTTATGGCCAATGCAGTCTGAAAGTGAATTTAAAAAGATAACCAACATCGAATAAAAACGCCAATGAAGCTAAGAATAGCTAGAAGGTCTATTCGAGAAGAGAAAAAAAAAACTTTAGCCTCTTTATAAAAAGCTCCTACTGGCGGGCGAAGTTCCGCTGATATACTATGAAAACAGTTTTACAGTCGTTCCTTTTAGCTTATTTTATAAATAATGTCAACAAATATATATTCACTATTAAATTATCAAAAACAATAATACATTCAAATAAAAACCCAATGAAAAACCAATTCATTTTAAGTCATTCAAAAATGACATAATAATTCACGGCTAGTATTATACCAGAATAAGCTACCGAAAAGTGTTACCACATTAATATTAAATCCTATCTTCTATACTATTTAGCACGAAAAACATGTAGAAATCTGTATATTTGTATGTCTGTTGGTCACAACAATTCCTCCCAAAGGGCGTGCACCAGCGACGTGAAATTTTCACACGTCATTTTAGCTGTAATCGTTAGTTCAACAGCGCTATTTTCAACTTTCAACTCTCAACATTTAACTTTTAACCTAAAACTGTAAACGCGATATTTTTGACGTTTACGATTCGGGATTAAAAAAATCAACAAAAGCCGAGTAAGATCGCCTAGCAACGGCTCCATACCGAATATTCCGTGGTTTTCAACGTCTTAGCATCATGTCGCCTAGCAACTGTAAATGTGGTATAAACTAACCCAAATAATAAGTGTGCGTGCTTGAATCGTAAAAAATGTAAGAGATTGTTATTATTTATCAAAAATGAACCAAAAGAAGTTGCGTGTCGATGAATATATTCCTTTGAAAGGTGCGATTATAAATGATCCCGATACAGCGCATCATATAAAAATGGTAATTTTACACTCAACTAGTAAAATGAAATCTGATTATGTCGGTATTGATAACCCGTGGATCATTCCTTGCAATTCTTTACTTCCGAAGATGTTTTATGCTCACATCAATGTTGAATGCTGCATCTACGCTGTGCATTTCAGAAACTTTAATTGTTTTACCTACTTTTGTTGGTGCACAAAGTCAAAGGTCACGTTTCAAAGATCTCCGAACAGTCGATGGAATTGAATGTAAAACGTATCATGGTAAATTCGTACATCTTGATGTGCATCTGGAATCGGTCTGGCTAATCCTAATAGTAATCCTTTCAAATTTGAATTGAAAGGATTATATTGAATTCAATATTGAAGTTTCATCAAGCACCCTCAGTCGATGTCTTAAATTATAGTAATCCTTTAATTTATATCTTGCGTTGAGAGAATCTTCACGTTGCCTTGAACATACTAGACCGATGGCATCTATAACGAGGCACACATCAAGAGTGAAGGTGGGGAAATTTTTATTTTTTATCATTGCTATCTTCAACTTTTAACATTATTTTTAATTGATCGACTATATTTTGTGAGAGATACACGAGGTACGATCCACAGTGATATTTTTAACTCTCAAGAAGATCTCAACATTAACTTACCTTAACGTCTTAATGACCTTATATAAGCGTCCTCTATTTTGGGGGAAGCCGGGTAAAAAATACTAGTTATCTTATAGATTCACAAACTTTTTACTTATTTTAAAAGGCATGGGATACGTGGTCTTATTAATTTGTCTGACATATAATTTGAGAACGTACAGATCGGCATAAAGTTATGTCAAAGTTCTCTTAATTTCTGTCATAGAACTATCAAAAATATAATAATAATATTCATCTCTACGCAGAACGCAGAACGTAAAATTTTAATAAAATAGTTACTTACTGTGTATAGACAAAATATAAAAATTATTTTTTCACTTTAGAAGAGCTTTAGGCTCCTAGGTGCAGTTGGTAACGTTGTTGGCTACAGTTACGGATGTCTCGGGTGCGGACAGTTTCATAAATTGATATTTCAATCGATTTATGAAATTCTGTTCGTAGTCATGAATGTTTGTGATGTCTAAAACTCTCTCCGACCCATCCGATCCTCAAAAACGGGGCGTTGAGATACCTCCGTTGAGATACCTCTATTAGGAGGCCATAAGCTCAACGTTAGGAGCGGACAAAAAAAAACAACAAATTTAGATGAACACATAATTCATGTCCACAATTTCTCAAAAAAATATCAGGAAAATAAATCTTGACGTTCTCATGAATGACGGAATTCTCAGATTGACTTCGTACAAGTTGAAAGAAATATGTTTGCCGGGTACATTTCTCGTCGAGCGCTCCAGCTCATGAACATACACATGCCTAAAAGAAATTCAATGTGTTTTTACCTGTACATAGCTGTACATTTCATAACATCAAAGATGAAAAATAAAATAATAAATGTTTATCTTTCGAAGATATTTTATCAAAAATGAATTCATTTAATAATGATGCCTCTCGAGCAAAAATCAAAGCAGACGTAAAAAAGTATCTCTCTTGGAAACGTGCCAAAATATTTCGTGATAAGTACCATAGGAAAAAATACGCCACTAGCGTTATAATAGACAATCTCTTAATGCTTTTTTCGGTTAGCAAGTCTGATATATACTGAAAAAACGGATCAACACAGCTCGACTCGTAATAAAAAAATGATTAAAAAAAATTACCTTTTTTATTCCCAATCCTACATAAAGGAGCGGATTAAAAACAGGCAAAAAGTCGGCTGAATGCTATTATATTACATCTTATTTACATTTTGTTGTTTTTTACAGGATTTTAACAAGCAAAGAAAAGAAAAATTAAAACCTTACTTAACAAAAATCGGGGGAATTTTAAGCATCTTAGGTGTTTCTTTTTGTTAAAATATTATTGTCAGTCCTCATAAAAATTGCTTTTGATAGAGGTCACTTTATCTGAGGCATATTACACGAAATATAAATCTCGATTAATATATTATGCTTCTATAATTTCATTCGGTAACCTTAAGAGGAATTAATAGGTTTTTTGTCATTTAGATAAAATCGTTAATCGTTTTCCGTCGAGTAAAAAATATGAAACGTTGAATTTTTTTTTTCTTTTAATAATTGCACTGTCATAGTATTTTTTACACTATTGCACTTTTATTTAAATGGAAATAGGAAAGTTTTCAAGCCTGTCTAGCAAAGAGTTGGCACCTGTTTTTCAGATGTGTTTTTATTTGCTTTACGCCGCAATTAGATTAGGTTTATTGTAGGTAATCGAGATTTTATATCTGAGACAAAATCGTAGAACAAAGTATTTTTAAGAAAGTGATGCAAACGGAATTTGTAATTAATTCAATATAACGATTTTTGAAATGTACCAAAAAGATCGTTTTCTCGAGGTTTTTCTAACTGATATTTAAAGCAGAATTGTACTGAATAATATGTTTTAAAAAAATAGAGCAACATAAAATTCTATTATATACGTCTTTTAACAAAAAAATCTCAAAAAGAATAATAAGAGTAATAAAAAGTAATCATTTTTCGGGGATACATTTTTATTACCTTCCATCTTGATTAAGTCGGTGTCTTTCGTCTAAAAAATTTATCACGCGTCATCAATTAAATTTCAAACAAAATCTCAACAACTATGCTAATAATAATTGACTCTTTTGGACAAGAATTTAAGTACCCCTCCCCTCCACGTCTATTATTGCCTAGAGGTGAGTATTAGTCAAAGATCCGTATGTAAATCCGATAATGGCACATTTTTATTAATTAATACTTATAATTTACAAAAATATAGTAAACTTAAATCTTTTTTTTGATTAAATCATCAAAAAATTATACCTTACAATTTCTCATGTACCAAAATGTTTTGTCAATTAACTCGAATGGTGTCATAATTAAATGCTGATTTGGTATTATAAAATAAAAATACAACAAAGTAAAGAAAAACAAAATACTGTAAAACTATTGACACTGTCCATGTTAATAAAAACTATTGAAGTGTTCTTAAGAAATGGCAAATATACATTAATGTGTAATACATTAATGAAAATATTTTTTCAAAAAATCAGAAAACACACGTTACTCATTTTGGAGGAAATTCTCACGAAAGGAGCTGTTTACATAACACTTCCATAATGTTAAAATATGTATTATATTATGCTTGGCATAGCAGTGCAATTTTTTTCGTAAAAAAGTCGGATCCTTTCTATCTTTAAATATAATACAACAAATTCTATTTAGTGTATTTCAAGGCTAATAAATGGAAAAGGCAAAAGATATTCCGAAACAAAAACAAATAAATAGTAAATATTCTTAAATACCACTTGATCGTGTACCATTTGTGTTTATTGCAGACGATTAAAAATAAATCAATTTTAATAAAGACCAAGCCCACTTAATAAATTGCATTATATCAAGGAGACAGCAGGGAAACAAACTTGTTAAGTGAATAAACTTGTTAGTGTATAACAATATAAATTCCTCTAGCTTTTCCTTCTTTTCATGAGACCTAAATCATAGGGTGTACTACCATTTCAAGACGCGAGTTGTACATTTATAGTAAATTCGTATGCAGAATAAATACATTATATTTACATGTAATTAAATAGTCAGGTAATAGAAATTTCATATGGGTTCGGCATTTTCACGAACTGAGAGTTTTAGACTTAGCAATTTCTATTATATTACTTAGATATCTTCTCGCCAATAAACTGTTGTGTATACATTTATGTGATTTAATTATTTATTCACGATGTTTCCCTGTTCATCACCTTTAAATTAATTTCACGAAATATCGATTGCTGTAGGTTTAACGCAAGGCATTTTCCTGGGCAGAGAAATCATCATACAGTTTGTCACTTCCATAACCCATTTAAAAAATCATCGGGACGTCGATGAATTGATCGCGAGGACAATAATTTATAGCGAGTGTATTACGATTTTTTTCTTATTTTGAATTTATTTTTTACGCTTCTAAGACAACTCAAATATATTATCACTTTCTGACTAAATAATATTCCGATTTGCTCGATTTCCATTGATATTAAAAGAAAATATTTACAAAATATAATACCTTGAGATGAAATGAAGGAAAAAAGAAATCATAAACAATAAAAAATAAAAAATTACACTCAACATGACTTTTGATGACTAGAAAATATATCTACATAGATTTAAAAGAAAAGTTATCTATATAAATCAAAAACAGCTATAAATCTGAAAACAATTATGGCCCTAATGATGATAGCATACATTAATAAATATTTTATATTGTTATTAAATTAATTCCAACTGTCATTCCTGATTATATTTAACCCAATCATAGTGTAGTTTCTAGAGTACACAGCAAACAAAATCTGTACAGAACGCTTCCGGTCGAGCTTTTACGCCGGGACATTTTCCTGGAATTCCCAGTCCAATAAAGCTACCCGTCGTAGCCCTAAATGGCCGCAATCGATATGCAAAAGCCAGCGTCATACAACATCTACCAGTAATTCATTTCTAGCAGACACTGCATTTACATATGCATTTTCAATCAACAGCTAAATACCATTGGCAGTTTATTAGGCACTGTTATGTAAGATGAGCTTTTTAAATATTTTGATTTTCTAATGAATTAAAATTATAACATACAATAATCTTAACTCGTGATAAATAGCAAATATTTTGGAATCATCTTTTATATTTCCCTATAGAATGGTATTTTAATTGTCGTAATCTAACTAATCGATCAATAAATATTCCATATCAAATATCTAATCGTTGATTAGCTAAGACCACTTATGAATATTTAATATATAATATTTTAATATAAGGTATTTACGGTAACCGTTTAGTACTGTGATTGCGTACTGTTAGATCACTTTTAAAGTTAAACTGTCAATTCTTGGTGGAAAGGCATTAAATATTAAAAATAAAACACAATTTCGGTTCAAACATTGATTCTTCAATCGGTTAATGAATTTCCACTGGGAATCTATATGCTCCACATTGGGAGAGGACTTAGTGTACCTAATACATATGCAAATCACTATTAGTTTATGTATGTTTTGAAGCCTGGTACAAAAAATTTGTACAGTAAATAATAATTGAAGTTTTCTCTTTATACTAAATAAATTAATATATCTATACTAGGGCTTCCAACCCGGTTTAAACCGAAACCGGTTAACCGGTTTATCGCGTGTTTTGAAAAAAACCGAAAACCGGTTTATTTCTCGCGGTTAACCGGGTTTTTAAAAATATTTTCAAAAATTCTTTTATTTATATTATTTTTAAAATTGAACGCCTTTAAGAGGAAAAAAATGTACATATTGTTGAATAATCGCGTTTATCACAAAGGTGTCGAAATTATGGCAGCGATATTTTATACAATAAAGAATTACACGGGATCATCAAAATACACATGCATTATTTAGGCTTAAATGCATGATTTTCATCTTTTAAATAAAAAAATATGTTCATATGCAATGAATAGGTGAGGTTATAGGAAAAATATTCAAAAAAAATAGTATTTTGATATATTTTCACCCAAAAACACTCTGTACTTTATAAACGCCATCGTGCATTAGCGACATAAAATATGATACTTATACAGTACTTTTAGGAGATTACAATTATAATAAAATTAAATAATGTTGACATTATATAACTGTTAAGTGCTAGTTTTATGTTTACCTTGTATAAAATAATAAAAATAAATATTTCATATTTTCCAATATAAAAATCCATTGAGTCGACTGCTCCTATAGGCTGATCATACTCTTTAATAATAAATTTAATGATTGATTAGCATTTACTTTCCAGAAATCCTTTATGAAGAAGTGAAAAATAGCAAAATATTTAGTTAAATATATTTTTTTACTATGTCTGCTCCCAACGTGGAGCATATGTCTTCCTAATGGAGGTTTCTCAACTGAATTTTTCTACGAGAACTGTTTGATACTTAGTTGCTCAACTTATTTTTCTTCCTAGAGAGTAGGTATAGAAGGATAGGACTAGGACAGGACTAGTGGTTAGCTAATCTCTCTCGTTTTTTAGGATCCGTTGGGTGGTAAGGAGTTCCAAACATTACAAACATTCATGCTTAAAAACAGAAATCTATTAATCAATTGAAAAATCAATTTATGAAACTGTCCGCACCGCGACTTGAACCCGAGACATCCGTAACCGTATCCAACAACATTAAGCACTGAACCACAAAGCCGATTATATTTATAACCTACAATCGTAGTAAATATTTTCATGTCTATGCGTGCATGTTATTTTATAGATATTTCCGTTACTTGCTTGTTGGAATAAAATTCTATTCTTCCGCTGCTTTTAAGTGATACTTTTAAAGGTATATTGTTTATATGTGACGTTGTACTAAAGTATGTTTAAAAACCTAAAGCGGCTAATTTTTTATGTAGCTAGTAATACTGGAGAAAGTTTTGTTTCAAGAATAAGCAATAGAAAGCTGTGTAATAAAACTCTATTTTACTTTACCCTAATTAGTCGGCAGGTCATACAATATATCCATTCGCAAATTTATGTTTTTGACAAAATTACCGTCATAAAAAATATGACATCCATAAATAATAATAAATATTTGAGCGGCAAGTTGTTATAGCATCACTTACTTAACCTAACCAGATGTTTTCTCGACCGTAGGGCCCACATTTTGATTTTTATTATATTCTTTTGTTGACGTTTTGACAAAACACCTTTTTTCCAAAGCATATTACTGATAGTCAAATAAAGAAATTATCAATTGTGTGTATTACTAAATTATAAATCTATATAATCTGACTTACGACCATAAGAACCTGTAAAAAAAAATTGTGAAATTGATCAAGGTAAATATTTCAACTACGAAAGAAATTTTGATTTTTTATACTATCAATTCGAACGAATTGAAAGTTTTCTCAGTAATGAGATACAAACACGTTGATTATTGGAACGAAGAGATTTGATAAGCCACTGATTTCTTAGTTGAAATATTTGTACAACAGAACCGTACCAAAAACTATCATAAAACTTACTAAATTATATTTAAATTAAGCTTTCATAGATTCGTCTGCAAAAATTATTACGAAAAAACTTTACCCAAAAGATATTATATAATTATAATTGATGGAACACGGGAGTCATTAATATTGAGACCAATACAATAAATGAAATGCGTAAGAGCATATCAATTGTTCTGATTGTTAATCCAAAATCACAACGACACACGGGAATTGATTAAAGATTTCAAAATTCTAGAATGAACTGTAAACACTATATTAAATAAATTTTCATGTATTATTTTAATAAATATACAAATTTTTAAACTTTTTTTTATCATACAAACTATACTTGAGTTTTCTGGTTTATTCTAGACGTAATCGATAATTCTATCATTAAACATACGGAAATAATATTTTTGTTCATATGTACATATTTATAATAGTTATTATATATTCTATTTTGATTATATATTTTCGTCTATTTGATTTTATTTTTGCTCCGTGTGTATAACCACATTTTTTTTGTTGTATAAGATATAGTATGTGTTGCTATTGTTTATAATTTCTCCAGTTGCTGTCCTAATATTTTTTAAGCACATTCAAATAGTAATCTTTTTTACGAATTTTATTATTAACCACTTTTCGCCTTTTGGCATCTTCAGGCATTCGAGCACACGAATGGACTCGAACTGAAATTATTATTTAAGATTAAATTTTATTATTGAAATTGAAATTTTGTTATAACTCTTTGTTTCAATTTGGTGTAGTTAAAAAAAAATACTTTTATATGATTTTTTTAAAATGAACTGAGGTATTTCGGTTTAAGCCGGTTAACCGGTTTCTTCGTCAAAAAAACACCGAAAACCGGTTAGTTAAAATCTCCGGTTAATTGGATGCCCTAATCTATACCCATTGCGCTTACTTAGTACGGTGTTATTATCGACTAAGACCAACTTTGATGTCGTTTAACGTATAATTGATTGAAAATGTCATTTTTAATTTCACTTCCTCCATAAAGGATCTTTCTTTCTAGTAACGAGACAGGTTGTACCTTTTAACGACTTAGCTTACGTTTTTGCCTCGAACAAAATGAAATGCTGATACATAATCTTATATTCATATAAAAATCCTATTACCTGGAAGACGACGACGAAAAACCACCCAAGATCTTCGGCATTGAACACATAGTAAAATTATTCGTAATTTTGTTTATTTAACGTAAACAATTGAGGACACGAATTTTTCAATAAAGCATTTTTTGCTAAAGCAGACGACATACTAGAATGATTACTGGAATGGAAAATTGGTATGAAAGCAATGCTGAATTTTATTGTTTATTACCAATATTGTTCAATCGACATACTTCATTCACAAAGCTTTAAAGAAAACAGTTGAACAAAGAACAAATATATTTTAAGATTTATTTATGTAGCGGTGTTTCGATTTCTGTTTCAAACAAAGCTGTGTATCGATTACCTATTCTTTTTTCAACACATTTCTCATGATTGATTGAATTTATTGAATGCCTGAAAAAACTGAAATAAAGTACGAAAAACTATGACACTTAAACACGTATGCAGCTTTTCAAAAATTCAAAATATATCGTTCAGCTAAAATTGAATATTTCGGATTTTTTCTTACGTTTACTATTCAACGATCTGGCGTTTTTTTTCTCAAAAAGTAACATTTTTATAATGAAATAAGCAATATGCACAAAGGGAATATGACATTGATAAATTAAATTGTATGTTTCATCTATATACATAAAAATTAATGTTTGTTTGTTTGTCTCGTATGCGTTCCTATACCATTCATCCGATTTTAATAAAACTTTAGTAAGTTGGGCTCACACATGTGAAGGTTTCTAAAAATCTAAAAAAGAATCAAATGCTTACAAACAGCGACATCTCTGAAAAACCTTATGGTTTATTCGTGTACGCACCAGACAAAAAATAAATAATATTGTATATCAAAAAACACGACAAACATGGCATTGCAACGCATGTCGGGTACTCACTAGTTATAAATAAATATTCCAACAGGTCACTGTATAGTCTGTATAATGTTTAAATAGCGAAGTATTGGTTCAATTAAATAAAAAATATTGAGATAATATAAAAATAATGAGGAACACTCGAAACGTGGCATGTCTATGTACTAGCGACCCTTTAGATTCTCCACCCTCTGCTTCGGTGGTACAGAGGTTCACAAACACACCCCCAAGGACGTCCGTTACCAAGAACACAGATGTAATGTAAATATACCCAGTCAATGATGGGATTTCGCAGCGCCACCTTACTTAAAGAAAATCTCGTTAACGAAACAATGTTGTATTAGATGGATTCAGAGGTCAAAATATAAGAGCTTTTTCACTTTATTGCAGATTCATTATGAATGTCAATTTTAGCCGGTCAAAGGCTACATGCGCATCTATTGCACCTCGTTGGTGTGTTATAATTATTTTTTTAGTGTTAAAATACCCAATATCTGTTTCTTATTTTGTATTGCTGTGAAAAAATTTTCCCTTTGAATATCTATATACAAATCACCCAACTAAATTGAGCGTTTGACGTCACTTATTTAAAAAATGAACTCTTATACTGGTATATGAAGTAATCTGAAAGCAAAGAGAATAATTATATTTTTCATGGAATTTTCAATAAATTTTAAGTTTTAATAAACGTTTTATTTCAAATGACCATTGCCCATACTGCTATCGCCCAGTTGACCGTCACGTAACGAAATGTGTATGGTGTGGACTTGTGTTTGCTTTATATTCTGTATTTAAACGAACATGACCAAGAAGAGAAGGATCTAAGCAATATATTGTAAGCCGCCATTCAACGATAAAGATTATGTGATCATTTATCTATATATATACATATATATATATATTATCGCAACTAAAGATCAAATAGATACTTATAACTTTTCAAACATGCCACCGAACTTAAAATAAAACCTTTCGTAGCAGCCCTACCAGTATTGCAGAACGACTTCTACATAATTATTGGTTATTTACTTTCTGAACGAGCAAAGCTACTTGTTGTGGCTGTACATAAATACCTACATTACCTTTACTTTAAATATTCAAACCTGCTTCGTAGCATTTATTTTAATTTCAAATATGACGTGATATGAACATTCTACGTCAAGTAATTTTAACCATGCTTTTTTCTACGACTTCAAAAATCCTGAAATTTGAACGGAAAACATATAGGGAGGTAAATAATAAATTAAATCAAGAATGAGATTAAAGCGCTGATAAAACAAACATCTATTCTCAAATGGCTACTATTCTATAAAAAATACATTAAAAACAGACCAATAAACTAGTATATAATACATTAATTTAAAATTCAAATTATTTTTGGCTCCTTCAATTACAAATTACCTAAATTTTTATACATTATTAAGTTTGATATCTTTTTACGAAATATTTAAAAAATTTATTGCATAAGTTTACTTTAAATGTAACACGAGTGCTCCTCGGAACGTTGTTTGAGAAACGCTGCTTTATTGTATTCATAAATCTACCTTTTGTTATGAGACATAATCGCCTCGATCAAATCGTTAGTTAATAAACTTTACTCAACAAGGTTTAAATACTTTTTCAGGTGTTATCTGCATTGGAGTTGCGTATATACGATTACATAAATATATAGATTATATAGCCTAATAATATTATAGTGATTCATAAAATATTATTCAATTTTAATTAAAATTATTCAATTATATTTCAATAATTGAAAAAAAGCTCATCGATTCAAAAAATTGATAAATCAGTTCAAAATATTAGTAATATTATCCGTTAAAGTTCACTAAGGATCAATCATCGATATATTTTTACGCTAAATATGAAGGTTTTTGTGTGAAACTTTAAAACGACGAATACTGTTGGAATTAGTTTTGAAAAAATGCACCGACATGATCTAAAAGACCATATATATGTAAAAAGTAAAAGGGTACATTTTCCGCTACAAAAAAAAAATCAAACCAACAATGATCTGCCATTTATTATAATAAATATAAAGATCCACAAAATTTGCAGTCTATTATTGCAGATACCACGTATTTATTCACCAACTTAACCTTTGCGTGCCATATTCGAATTTATTTGTCATCAAAAAAACATAACAGGATTACGTCACAAAAACTGGTGGATAAATAATACGCCCGAGGCAGGCATACATACTTTCACGGAAACCATAACCTTTTCTTCATCTTAATACTACCCGTCGGTCATAATAATATGATCCGCCAGTTGCTAAGGCTATCCGACTGATCAATGGTCTAGAACAGTGCTCTTCAACCTTTTAACATCCGCGGCCCGGTGAAAATGGAACAATATTTAGCGAACCGGCGTCTACATAAATACAGTAAGTTCTCGACTACGACGGAGTGTAAATTACGAAAAAATATTTTTTCTTCAGTATCTATCAAATATTTTATAAAATAATGTCAATGTTACATATAAACGTATTTATTCTCTTGTTAGTGCGACATCTGTTGCTGCTATTTTGTAGGAAAATTTGATACGTGGTTGCCGCGTTGTGTCTGAGAGACGAATCACTGAATTAAAATCTAATCGATTTCTTTATTTGGTTTTTATTACTGACATACTTGAAAAAGTCTTATCACACAAATAGGAAGTCGAAAAAACGACCAACAGTTTGATAGCTTTATAACTGAGTATTGGATATTTTTTATCGAGGAATATTCAAATGTAATAGAGATAATGATTGAATTTTATGTTTGAACACTAAATTGACATCCGAAGAGACGAGGATCAAGTGCGCATGATTTCATATTTTCCGAAAAGGGATATTCATTTTAACAACACAATATCAAAAAAACAATACGCACGAACGCGATAAAATAAGTGTCGTCGATAGGCGAACTTACGCAATACTAGCATTTGATTACTGTGTTTAACAATAAGTGCTGCCAGAGACCTTCCAGTGTTTTTTTTTATGGGGAGTTAGTCACAACAGAAAGAATTCCTCAAATCGTGTAGCGGTGTAGTCGGGTGAAAGTTTTCGCGGACCGGCAATAAACTCTCGCGGACCACAGGTTGAAGAACAATGACATAGAAAGATTGACATTTGCTTTTTGTGTTTGTAAATATTTGTACTTACCTACTATTTTTTGTATTGGCATAACGCATTGTTTCAATATACAATTTAAAGTCAAATTTTTAGAATTAAAAAATTGACTTTTATACTCAACGTTTATTATTATAGTTTATTTATTTATTGAACTATTACTAAAACATGTCTGTTATTTATGGACAATTAGCTAATGTTTGTGAATATAATACAGTTCAATATAACGAATCAACAACATGAAACCCAGTTTTAATTTGGTGCGTACCTTGTATGAAAAATATTTTTTTAATGCGCGAGAAATATCTCGGCAAGATACTGCACGACGTATCCCGCAATTTGAAATTGAATATCACGTTACGCTATCCAGATATGCTGGTATATGAAGAACGTAACAATATAAACATCTACATTAGACGATGTACGTAATAAAGTAAGACGTATTTTATTTCCTGCTGTCGAGCGTTATGCCATTTTAGAAAATAAGTCAGTTCAAGAGACAACTTATGACTTAACATATTGAATACATTGAGTTGTTTAAATATAGCATACATTCACAACAAGAAAAATCATTCTTTCAATACTTTCTTGAATGACACGTAATAGTATTTTTTATAGTATTACCAACATTACTTGGCCGCCGCCGAATTCGGAACTAGCTAGAATTTGTCAGTCTAGAATAAATTTCTCCAATTGCGATTCTACGGAAAATAAATATCTTGACTATTTTTAATAACCGTCGCTAAAATATTAGTTTTAAAATTTACTGAAATTTCAGTTCTTGTTGAGTATGGCAACATTCCTAATGTGATGGTAGCACCCTCATTAGCGGCCAACTTAAGTTATATTCATGGATAAATTAAATTTCACGCCTACAATTATTGTGCATTATTCTGAAGTGAAGCTATACTAAATTCGACTGTTTTGGCCAATTGATGTAACACTCAAAAAATACGAAAACGAGTTAATGATTCAATCTCATTTTAAAGACAACATAGGAGGTCTCCACCAAATGATGTAAATTAGAAAAATAAATTAACCACACTTTTTGGAAGGGAAAAATCATTTTGGACTGGTTTTATGTTTAAAAATTCTGGCAAGGCCACTTCACGTAAGCCACTATTATATCAACACTCCCTATGTATAATCCCGTATCTGCAAACATGAGAATTTACAGGAGTTCATTTCAAAGATTCATAACGCAACTCACTATTTAATGTTTTCGATAAACACAGTTTTTAGTCTCTCCTGAACAATTTCAATTTTGAGGGTTACATCAATTGGCCAAAACACCGTCGATATTATGTAATATGTGTACTTAAATGGTACGTTTTAAATAATATTATACTAGCCAGAGGAATAACTAAGTTATCTATTTTAATTATGTACTACAATAATTTATATTGATGCTAAGATTTAGATGTTTGCGTTATTATTGCGTTGTTTTGATAAAAGATAATATTGAAACAAAAACCGTCCGCACTGAGAACTAACGCTACCAACTGGGCTACCGACGCTGACAGAATTGATCTTTCAATCGATCTATGGATTTCTGTTCGTAGTCTGAGTGTTTGTGATGTCTAAAACCTACTCCCACCCATCCGATCCTCACGGGGTGTAGCGAGAGCGATTAGCTAACCACTAGTCTTTTCCTAGTCCTATCTTTCAATCCCTATTCTCTTCGAAAAAAGAGAGGTTGAACAACTGAGTAATAAGCAGTTCGCATAGAAACCATATGCTCCACATTGGAAGCGGATATGGGAAAAAATATTGAATGTTGAAAATATCACCGTGTAAAATACCTCATTAGAACTCATAAAATATCTTCCATCAATTAATACTACTGTACATGGCTTGGGAGGAGTTCTTGTAACAGACAGACAGATTGATACATGTATTTTCTGCTATGTAGTATAGATCTTACGAATAAGACTAACAGGAAATATTATTGTACCTTACCCACCTGATAGTATCCACTCATGTTTTAGAATCTATATCCGTTTTGTTTTTGAACTTTTATTTATTCTTCTTCAAAAATAAACCAAATATTAAGAATGCATTTTTTGATTTGAAATTTATTTATAAAATTATGTTCTTTGCATTTGATAACAAGATAGGAATAGCGTATCACTTTTTTAATCGTATGTGTGCTTAAATTTATATCATTTTTTCCTTCTTCTTATTTAAACTCATTTTAAGTTCTCTGAGAGTCTTAATGATTCCAAAACAGTCATTCTCGTATGAGGTTTTCTCTCAAGTGTTTTCCCCCCACAAAGCCTTCAGCTGACATAATCTTTTTAAATATCAGTACTTAGTTAGCTTACATGCGGGAAAGGGATATAAAAACATAGTCTGTGCCCACCCTAGCACTGAATTCAGCTATGAAACTAGGAGCCCGCTTCGCGGACTCCACATAATAGTTTCAGTAGGATAATAGAGGTAGGAAAAAATCCTGAGCGTGGATAGTTTTATCAAGGGCTTCATTAGAAATACTATTATTTCGATACATGTATTTCAGAATCAATGAAAATTTCATGTATATTATATTTTAAATGTTATTTTTGTGTGGAATAAAGTTCTTGATAGTTATTTCAAATTATTTAAAAGCAGTAAATTAAATAATAATATAATATCTCTTTCATTTTTTATTATTTGTGTTTGTCAAAACGAAACAATCATAAACCTTCAGTTAGTGAAACTATGATGTTATAAAAAGGACATTGCGGTTTTATAAGAGATAACGGCTCACAATGTCCTCAAGGACTACCGCCATAAAGACTCAACTCTACTTACACTAAAAGGAATGTTTCTTAATCTCAGTTACACTTAAGAAAATTGAGTTCGAATGTGTTTTTTTTGAAACAGGGATTCATTGTTTTATACCGGAAAACTTTATTTTATCTTCTTAGATTTTTTTTTTTAAATTAACCATTAAAAAGGTCATAGTAATTAAAAACTTTTTATATTCTTCTTTTATGATGAAAATATCAATGTACTTTAAGATTTCATAACAATTGGGTGAATTAATAAAATATTTTTCTGCGATATATCAATGAATACCATAGCATAACTAAACATTACATGTGGACTGTAAATTTCCCTGAAAATAATTATTAATTTATTATGTTTTTCCTAATTTTTTATCGAACTTAGTGACATTAAGCAGTATTTAGTTTTTAATATTAAAAAATTTCACATTTTGCATTAACGATACTTGCGTAAACTCACACAGTTCATGACTATTACTGCATCCAATCCCGGACCGTTTTTATGATCCCGGGATTTTGGAATTTACAATTTTTCAATGTATACATTTAAAACAAAATCTTCGTCTATTATTGCTTCAATTGGAATTAATATCTAATTTTGTAATTTTTTTGCATGCGAATGGTTTTTTTTATTTATTGAAAAGATTTTATTTATAGATTAAATTATTTTTTTTATGAAAATAATGCAAAAAAAACAATAAAATATATTGTTGTCAAAATTATCTGTAAGATACGAAATATGAGAAGGAGGGAGACCAGAATACATATACGTATTAATGATGTAGGTATTATACAAATGTATGTACTCAAACAAACCGAGGTACACGTAACAGCTTAAGTATTTAATTTCAAATGTGAATTATTGTTTGGAAATTACAGTGAATCCTGAAATTAAGAGATTTTCTAAATATTAATACCGGGAATACAGGATTGACTAATTGACCGGTATTGGAAGCCCTAATGACTATTATGATTGCATTAATTTCCGGCCAACTTAATTAATTTCAATCGATTAAAAATATTACATGTTACGTAACCAAATTTCAAATCTTATATTTTCCATATAATGGCAGTATAAATTTTAATCAAAGTGACTGACCGACACACAAGTTGGTTGCCCCACCTTCACCCGTTATGTGTACGCAACCGCTGTTTCACGTCCGCCTTCAATAACGCAATATCGATCAAGAAAAAAAAAGGAATTTACTCATCATATTCTTGTCTCGATGCAGAGCTGCACAGGACCGATCTTTTAACCACTCACTATTGTTCTTAAGAAAAAAAAGGATACAAAAAAAAAATGTGACAAGTATCCTGTGTATCCGTATACTGAGAATCCGCCGTAGCGCTAGAGTTTAATCTACTCCGCGTTAAATCTAAAGAGGAATCGAGATTGGGTCAGTTTGGATTACAACTTCCGTCGAAATTCTTGATTCATAGTTTATATGCTTTTCATTTGGAAAACAATATAACTCTACTTCAAACGGCTAAAGTACTTTTATAGTATTTAGCTAATAAAATAAATTGATTGTGATCAAACCGTTGTGGCATTGTGGGTTGCGGCCCTACCATTCCAGGCGTATTATATCAAATGTATCTCAGTTTCAAGATTCTGACAACGCTGTTTCGTGTAAACATAAATAGAAGGCGCTATCTTCCTAAATAAATACGCGTTATTTGCATATCTCGAAGCTCAAACGGACTATTTTGTAATTTTAAAATTGTAGCTATCTTCAAATAGTCATTTGAAATATATATTACCCACCGTCATGCTGGCAAAAAACGCTAAATTGAAATTACTGTCGAGCTAGGTAACTTTGGCCCATTTTTGTATTTTATGTTTCGCCAATGTGTGGTATTGTTCTGCATAAAAATGTACAAATATTTTAAGATGAAATTGAATGAACATAAATATATTTATTGTTATACAATGATTTTAAAATATAAATAAAACAATGTGGGTCGAAGTTTTCATCCAAATCGGGTAACTTTGGCTCACGATACAAATAATCATTGTAATTACTATAAAATTCGTGATTTTAAAGACGTGACAATTTTTTTTATGCTTTCATATATTCTGTACATAATTGAGATGGGGAAAAATATACAGCATTTAGTTTACAGGTTACTAACACAAACTGAAAATATGGCTAATCCAATTTATTTCAAGATAAGTTTTTAAATTGTTTTTTATCATTCCAAGCTGATAGCTTACAAATGCAACAATAAAACAAATTATGTTGCACATTAATTCATATTTTTACCACCAGGGGCTATTCAATATGTTTTATTAACTAAAAAATATTCATTTGGCATTAGCATTATCATGCTATTATAACAGCACCTTTTTCCATGTTGTGGGCCAATGATAGTCCAATGGGCAAACTTACCCAAATTGATGGTAAAAGTTTTGAAAAAGTATATACGCAGACAACAAATAACAAATTTAATTGGTTTTCAAATTAGTGAAAATGAAAATTCATATTGTATATATAGCCTAAGACTTTTTCACATCCTTAGCCACCAATCCATCTAAAACACGGTGGATAGAGATAGTGTTTAGTTAACAAGTCCTTTCTTAACCCTATTCTTCCTCTTTTAATATCACCCTTTCTGAAAAATGAAACGAGTAAATGGCATTTAAAAGGTTTTAAATAAAAAAACCTTCTGATAAAATTCTTTCTGGGTAACTTTCTAAAAATTCATTTTTAATATAAAATTAAAATTGATAACTTTGTTATTCCACTGATTGTGTTACTAATTGTGACCTGTGTTTCGCCTCTTTGAGAAGCATCTTCAAACAGACTCTTCAATAGAGTTGACCTTACGATAGATCTTCTCAAAGAAGCGAAATACGAGTCAAAGTTAGTAAAACAACCAGAAGGATACCAAAGTTACCAATTCTAATTTTACACTCCATTATGTTTGTATTCTTGCATTGGGATGGGATATGGTTGAAATATTAAATTTTTCTTACATTTTTGATTATGTAGCATGTTATTCAATCAAAATAAAATAAGCATATTCACTTAAATTGAAAATTTCTGGTAGAAGCTGTTACTATGGTAACATTTTCCAGGAGACGTCATATGCCAACTAAAGCAACGGATCTATTTATAAAACCTCCCTCCCTAAGCTGTATTTACAGAAGGCTATATTTTAAAGATGGAAAAACAGAATCAATTAAGTACATGTTTCTGATAGTTCTATCACAATCGTGAAAGCTGAGCGGGAACATAATCTGTATTACAAGAATCAGTTGCTACTGTGAAAATCTGTGAAATTTTGCGTGTTTTCTTTCGTTTGACGTAGGACTCGATCGATGAATTACGGTATTTAAAAATGAATTACTATTTTTTAAAAATGCCATTAATAAAGAAGTAGTACATATATATTATTTATGGAAGAATTTACGAATAATTTTTATAAAAATAAAATTTCAGCTTTATGTTCAGATATGCACACGCATTAATTATCATCACTATACTCGATCTCAGTGTGAAACTTATGGACTCCTTATGTAGCATATTAAAAGAAAATGGTTGTTAGCACTGCTCCGAGAGGTTGACTGTACATAAAATCCAAAAACTGAGCAGGCCAAACCAACAAATGCGTGGCATAATTTTAATGTTTTTGTAAATATAAATACTTCTTGATATAATTTAAGACATCGACTGAGGGTGCTTGATGGAATTTCAATATCAAATTTGGATTATTGAGATTTTGTACACTTCCATGTATTTACCATGTATTAAATACATGGAAGTGTACAAAATCTCAATAATCCAAATAAATACTTCTGTCAATTTTGAATAATATGTCATTTAATAATTGTAAATTTTGTTATCATTTATTATTTATATTTTGAATAGTTTATATTGGAATGCGTGCCAATCCGAGATGTGTGCGCGGGGACTGCAAAACTGTTGTGCGGTCGCGCACAAGTGCAGCTTCGAGGGAACAATGGTTGTTAGTCAGTTGCTCAAACTCTCTGTTTATAATGAAAAATTGATCGGATTAGAAGTTAAGTCATAGTTAGCTGATTGCTGATGTCGACATTATTATTTAATTTTAGTTACCAAGGCAACAATTGTGACTTTTCTTTTGTAAACGAACTTCAAGGTAAACCAGTAGATTTACATTATCACTACGTCCTTTAAATTCAAATTTGAAATATGTGGATGGGTTATCAGTTGATAATTGGAAAAATATCTTCAAATAATTTGAGACATCTTGAATATTGAAACGAATTTCTCATAATAATTGAATAGCCTTAGGTAGTTTTAAAAATAAATGTTTTATTTCTAAAGCTTCTTATACAACGGCGCTGTTATTTTACTTAAATACATAAGAAGATTATTGGGAAAAATATATTTTTGAATCACAAAATATGACCGAAATAAAAAAGTAGCATTTACTAGCAAGTACAATAAAATATTATCTACTTAGCTCATTTTTAAACAATAATTATTATTGAAGGCAAGTTAAATTTTTTATTGATAATACAAGATAACAGGGCCAGCTAATATAATCACCTCATTTGCAAGTCTCATTTCAAAATGAAAAATACGTAAAATTGGATGTGTAGAATGGATTCTTTTCTTTGTGGAAGACCACATTTACTTATTTTCGAATAAAATAAGGCCGCATTTAATAAACATACATAAAAATGTATTTAAATCATTTTGTAAATGAAGGAAAACAATGAAATTAATTTACAAATTTTAAAATTTAGAAAATTTGGATTCAGTCAAAAGACTGCAATTAAGAAGAGGCTGCAGGTTTGTCCCTACTGGACTAAGACAAAATTAGTGGTTAGTTAATCACTATCGCTAGTCGCTAGTCGCTATGCCTAATTATTTTTAGGATCGGATGAGCTGGGAAGGAATTTTAGACATGACATACCTTTAAACAGATATCTATAAATCGATATATTGTGAAATTTCCCGTACAGGGATTCAAGCACTTCGTGACCGAAGTCAACAACGTTGACCCCTACACCACGGACACGATAATAATTATTTGACAAAATATACTTTTTTTATATAAAGTAGTTCTCGCAGAAAAACTTTTGTTAAAGATAACTCCATTAGAAAACCATACGATCCACGTTTCCAAAAAAAATATCTGCAATGTGATGTAGAAAAACATCTGGATTAAAATCCTTACATCATAAAATCGCATACGCGTCTTTACTGTTTGAGCAAAAGTGAGGTTAACCAAGTGTAAAATTAGTAAGCTGTGCAAAATGTCTAAACGCCCCAATTATTCCGGTTGATGGCTTTCTATGTGAGACACCGCTTGATAACATATTTTTTACAACCCATAAATTACTCTTACATGAATGAATCTAATTATCCGCATTTATTTATGAACAAATTTTACGACATACATTTGTAATTTCGATGTCAAACGAGCCTTAAGATTCCTCAACACTCACATCTATTAATATTTTCCATTCGGTGGTGTAGTGCTAAATAAAAAAATCCGAGAGCGCTGATTAATTATAATATTTTAATACCCCCTACCCGCAGTGATCCAATTTACGCACCATCAAGTTTCCAACAAAACTTTCGTCCAATACATAGTTATAAAAATCATTTTATTATATTTACGTCAAAATAAATATTTATCAAACTAAAATAAAATGAACTATGTGTGTACAATATCGTTTACAAAAAATACCGCTATAATATTACAATATAACCCAAAATGTATTTTACAATATTTTTTGATGATCTAAATATTTATTATTCGGTGTAAATTTTTGTTTCATGTCCGCTCCCAATGTGGAGCATATGGTCTCCTAATGGAGGTATCTTAACAGAATTTTTCTATGATAACTGCTTGTTAGTCAGTCGCTAAGCATATCTTTTTTCGAAGTAAGTAGGGCTAGAAGGATAGGACTAGGACAAGACTAGTGGTTAGTTAATCGCTCTTGCTACGCCCCGTGAGGATCGGATGGGTGGGAAGGAGTTTTAGACATCACAAACACTCCAAACAGAAATCGACTTTAAGATCAATATATGAAAACCGTCCGCACCGGGAATTGAAACGACATCCGTAATCGTGGCCAACGACGCTTCCAACTGCGCCAGGGTGTAAATTTTTATTGTGTAAATATTTGTAAATTTTTGTCTATAAACATGTGTGGAAGCACCGACCCCTTTGCCTGCGTTCTATTCAAACGTGACAGCTCGATAAACGTACGACCTCTGACGAAATTTCGCATGCATGCGCTAAGAAGTTTGTTTTACAAGCGCATGCGCAGTAATGAAAAATCCAATTTGCGCGGATGCAGTCGCTTGGATTTTAGCATTTCACCGTTAGTATCTTGTTTTGGATTTTCAGATAAATCGTGCTTAATTTGTTGCTACCCTCATCATGGATTAGCATCAAAGAAAAGAAAAGTGATTTAACAATACGTTAGCGGAATATTGGAGACTGCAAAGGATTTGAAATTAAGTTGTAAAACTTGTGAGAAGAATAAAATTGAATTTCAAAAACAAGATAAATTTTACATATTTTCCTCCCTCACAGCATGCCTTGCATCATAAGTCACCGTACGCCACTGCTTGATACAATCCATTTTGTTTATTTAAACACTGTAATACTCACTTAAGACTATTGATTGTAATATTTAATTTTAAATTTATAATAACATTTGGAAGTCATAAAATATATTCCATAAAAGAGCATTTTAAATTCATAAAAAGATATACACCGTTTGGTAATGAAAATATTTAATTATACGTGTCAAAAGAAATTTGTTGACAATCCTGCCATCATAGCCAGCCCGATCACCTGAAAGGAATTTGTCACAAACAAAGGGGTTTTTTCCCTAATGTAGCGGAACTAATTGGAGGGCTGACTTACCACCCTCTTCGTACCCCCTCCGACTTCATTGAAAACCATACCCTAATGCTTTTATTTAACACATCGGATGCGACCGTAGTAGAATATTTAATGCGTATCATTTCATAAATATTACCTAAAAATATATTAATGCCTCTTTTGTGCCTGTTATGCGGTAATATATCGTAAGCTCAGGTAAACAAGGTTCCATCTGCCGTTTCTATCTATATTTAAAAAAATCTACAATTGTCGGTCAATATATCAAAATTCAAATTAGAAAAATGTTCTATCTGAAAAACATACAAATGTTACAGTGCGTCAAAGCTCAATCTGAATATTTAATTCGACATACCGCGTGTAGGAGAAATCACAGTCTCAAAAGTGGTCGTCTCTTTCATTCACATATGTGAATTAGAGGTCTGCACGGGCCGAAATTTGATGAAATTACCCGGCCCGAGCCCAAGTATTAAAAACACACTTGTTACCCGAGCCCGACCCGACGCCTAAATTTATATATCTCGGCTCGAAAAAAACCCGATATAAAAAAAATACAGTAGCATAAAATAGCATAAAACCTACCCAACTTTTTCACATGTAGAAAAATCTACTATTTCACGAAATGATTTCCACACATCACCACAGTCACAACATTTTAACATTTTCTTTATATCGTTGAAACTCATTTTTAATGAATTTGTTTTTTATAATGAATTTTTCGGCATACGAAACAGTCAACTACCTAAAACGAATAGACAGCAAATACTGAATAATATCACAATTTATTCATTTACGAACTATTTCAACTTACTACCGGTGATGATTAAATGAACAAAGTATTGTTTCACAGATCAACAACAATTTTATGGGCTCAGTTTCAGGTTACCAAAGTATAAAATGATGTCTCTATACTTATCAAATAAAAGACTATTGTGTCCAATGATATTCAAAACGTAATAAATTATTTTATTTATTGCCTTTTTGTTATCAGCAGTATTTAGTTATCAAGAGTACTTACTCATGATCCGAATATAGTCCGAAATATTTTTCTGAAGAACAAATCCCTTACCCGGGCCCGGCCCGAGCCCGAATATTAATTGTCTTTACCCGCCCGAACCCAGCCCACGAGCCAAGCCGCGTAGAGGCCCACGGGCTAAGCCCGGCCCCGTGCAGACTTTTAATGTGAGTGCATACATGTATTTCATTAAAAAAGTTACATTTTCTGAAATCAAAAATTGCTTGTCGTAAACAGTTTTAGTTTTTGCAGATACTTTAAAAATTACTATATAAATCTAAGTATGTTACAACATAATTTAATAATAAAAATATTGCAATATAAATCTAAGTATGTTACAACAATTTTTTGAGTATACTTGAGGTATTTTTCTATTTTTTAAAATCGTGCAATACAAAATAATCGTTCTCAGTAATTCAATAGAATGTGATTCCTGAATGTTCTATTCAGTTGATTCGCAATCAATAATGTCATAAAAAAATTGATGAGAGATTTTTTAGTCATATGAAGCAAAACCTGGCTCCTATAATTTATTTTTAAATGTGGTTTAAATTTAGTTAGTGTGTATAACGGAATAGCATACTTGGTAGATTGCAATATACTTAGACACCCGAAAATGTTTACAGACTAAAAAATGAAATAATGGTGTCGATCGTGTTTAACAGGTTAAAAGCACTAAAGGATGACGCTCACGAGACAAATAATGTTATACACTGAATAAACTGCCAATTATCAAACTTTTCTTTTCACTAGAATAATAATAAGACCTACCCACCTACCCAGGGCGAAACATTAAAAAGGCTTTCAGGCAATTTTGTCTTTACTTCTGCCGAATTCTTATAGCAAACTCAATTTAAAGTTGTAAGTTGTAATATTTGACTCGGAGTTGACTCTTGTTTACTCACTAACTAACATGCTATCTGTGCCACAGTTAAAAAAGCGCTTGATTGATTATTTTTACGTATTATCATTATTGTACTAGAAACTATTATTAGGTGAAAGTGCCACCTTTCAGCATTTTCTATATATATATGCTAGATATGAGATTAAAAATTCACTCACCAGAAAAAATACTCTATATTCACGAACACGTTTTCGCTCTCTCTCTGTGCATACGCTGATAGAGAGAAAGTGTGTGTGTACATGTTAATCTCAAAGACTGGTTCGGGTTGGCGAAATTTATTGACGGATGAAGTAATAATTCATATTTCAGAGTAGTCATCCAAAAAAGCGCCACACCACAGAACGCACAACCTGAGATAAGACCATTTATATTTAAAATATAAAGCACAACTTTTGATTTTCCTGACAAAAATAATGTTATTTCACTGGTTGTGTAACTACGTGTCATATGTGTTTCGCCTCTTTGATAAACAACTTTATAATATGGTACAATGAATATAAAAAATAATTTCCACAACGTAACGACCGAATGCATCAAAAATATTTAATTTTTTTAATGGTAAAAATTTGAAAATATCTCACACTACAGCGAACAGCCAAGGCGCCAGACATTTTGAAAAATTGAAATCACAGTGATCACTCAAGATAACCTTGAGGAGAACAAATATCACAAACACCCATGTCCAATATTTCAAATTTAAATTGAAAAAATCTAAATGTTATATTGACGTTGACGGGACATGAACCAAGACCCATCTGATCGCTAGGATAGAGCTCTTACCACTAGGCCATAGAAGACGACAAATACGATGTGGCAAAACAAAACGATGCGTAGCGCTCATCAGAATTATGGATAGGTTCACCAAAATTTGCTCATTTAAGGACTTTGGTAAAAACTATATTATATTGGGCATATTCGCCGAAATTTTGTTTGAACGAAATTATTGAACGGTTGATTTTTCAGTGGAAATATGCCAGTTTTTTTATGTTAAATAAATTCATTTCAACACTTTGGCAGAAAATTCGTTTTATAATCCTATTCTGCCAGATGTACTGATAACACATTTAGCACGAGTTTTGTATGTGTGCGCTCTAGTATTATCTCGATTCGAAAACTCAAAGGAAGAATTGAAAATTTTAATTAAAAAATGTCAAAGAGTATTATGACTCTTGTCCGCCATTGAATAAGTTGACGTGGCATCCAACCAAAGACAAAGGATATTGAAAATTACCAGGCTTTATTGTGACAACTCGTATTTTACTATGAAAGATATTGGATCACCGCCGGGCGCCATTTTAAATTAGTCTTACGGAATCTATTACTAAAATAAATTTTGATTAAAGTTATTTGAGGTAAATATTTGACTCAAACAGTTCAAAATTAAGTTAGTATTATATGCCAGTAGTTAACATGATGATTAAACCCTTCCAATAATTTCAATTCGATAAATGTCTAAAAGCAAAACTCAAGATTTAAAAATATTGTTATTTTTTTTTTCAAAAGGCTCATACTTAAAAGGAAGCTGGATACCTTTATATGATGTATTAAAGTGAGTGCGCCTGCACGTGTTATAGCAAGTGGACGCACGCATGTTCTTATATATTATAGTATTACCAACATTACTTGGCCGCCGCCGAATTTGGAACTAGCATTGTCAGTCTTGAATAAATTTCTCCAATTGCTATTAAACATCTTATGAATGTCCATGTCTACTTTTAATAACCGTCGCTAAAATATCAGTTTTGGAGTTTATTGAAATTTAAGTTCTGGTTGAGTAAAGCAACATTCCTAACGCAACGATGGCGCCTCTCTAGCGGGCAAGCTAAATTGGTACATCTATAGTTCGTAATCAGTCGATGTTATAGTAACGGAATAAAAGTGCTGAATAAGTATGTGTCTATTATATTAATAATTAACTGTTTTTTCTCAAGTTCGACCCGCAATCAAACATAATACTTTAAAAAGAATGTATTGATAACGCTTATTTGCCCTCCTCCACCCACCAGTTAATTTTACCACTTCCATTAATTGTATATTCAGTGGCGAGACTATCCACAGTCTTTCCTAATCCAGGATCGTTTTAGAAGCAACGGCCAAACACTTGGTGGCGTGCATAAATTTTATTCCTCTAGATTAGTGCTTCCAAATCTTTTTCATGCCACGTACCCTTAAATCTGAAAAAATATTCCGCGGACCCAGGAAAAAATAAATATTTTAGACGTCAGATTTTTATTTGATATTAATTATTACTATTAATACATACATGTTTATATTTTATCAAAAAAAATATTAACTTAGTTTTTAAAAATAAATAAAAAGAACTATACATAGCATGAAACTTACAAAACAATTTAATGTGATGGATGAGGTTGCATGTTTCTACACAACAAATTAATATCTGGTTCAATGTCAGAAATGCCAATTAGCAAGGATTATTCCAAAGCCTCCGTGGAAAGGCATGATCTGAACATATTTTTTATTAAAAGTAATGACGTAAATCCTGTTTCGCATAGGTATGTAGTGGCAAAAAGAAATAGGATTACCAATAATTCTTTTGCAATAGACGGATATTCTTGCTGTTGCCTTACTGAAATACTGAAAAGATTGAGTACTCTGGCTTTTTGTCATATAGAAAACAATGTTCATAAATAGATATTTGTACTTTCTACTGAAAATTTTCGCGGGTCCCACGAAAAACCTACGGACCCCAGTTTGGGACTGCTCTAGATAAACGCAAAGATTGTATGAGTTGAGGTTTACTTGCAATACGTATGACGCCGCAAATTATCTACGCCCTCTAAGGATCTCAGTTGTGCAGTTGCTTTGGGACAGGAGGAGTACAGCCGATGTGTGTTTTAGAAACATTCCAAACTTGTAGTATTTTATTAGACAGGCCACATAGAAATACAAAGCACATAATAAATACTATAAAAGTGGATGGAGCTTTCGGTAGACTAGGATACAAGAAGACGGTTTATGAAATAAATCAATATTGGCTGTAGGGTTCAGATCAGAAAAATAGTAAGAATATTTGCTGGAGCTTTCTCGATTTCTTTGATGCCCTGCCATTATAAAATTCTTTTTTTTCTATTCTTGTACGTTTGTTTGAGTAATAATGCTGATGATAATGTTTACAAACTGTGGATTCTAGTTTTAAAATGAATTAAGCTAATTTATAGTACTCCTTTCATGTTAATAATTTTGTGTTTTTTTTTTACCAACGAACATAACTTTGCTACAAGTGTGAAAAGCATTTAGAATTTAGATTGAATATTCACCAAAAAACACAAGCTTATTAAAAAATGAAAACTTCTTACTCTCAAAATCAATATTGCATTTCCGATCTGATTGTATTTATAAAACAACTATTTTTCAATTAAAAAAGACTATCGATAGTTCAGCAATTAAATAAAGTTATAATTAAAACAAATTCGCGATAAAAATATCTATAAACGTAGAACGTGAGTCAGTAAACACCATACAAACGACTAATTAGAATTCAGCCTCGATTTGGTTATTAACAAAATATCTTAATTATAACAGAATTTATTTGTTGCAGCGGTGGAATATTGATTATAATGTAGGATAGTGAAGTAGCTTTGTTTTTACAGTAATATTTACACAGAAAATAGCACTGACAACATTAATTGTATAGATACATACAAAGTTGAGCTTTGTGCAATTAACGGAATAATTAGGATTCATTATAAATTTGCACGTAAATGCATAGAGATACAGAGCGAAAATGAAACGTCATTATATTTGTTCATCGCAGTGAAATAATTAGAACCAAAAATAGTTTTCATAACATTTCAAAACAAATTAAAAACGTATGCATAATATTGAAAAATACAAGCATAAAAATAATATCTGTTATAATCAATGGAAAGAATTCAATAAGCTTATTTTTATCTCGACTATAAGATATTTGAATAAAATTTTTAACCAAAATTTGAATTGTTAGAATTTTGAAAATTTCCCTACGTTTTGTTACTAACGGCCCAAGTTTCGCCGATGAATAGATAATTATTATTCTATTTTTAATTGTGTTAAACTGATATTTAGCTTTTGTAAATTATTCTTTTATTACAAGTATTGATGGCTCATTAAAACTTGTATAACCGTACCCGTCATAGATTGATTTTGAAATACTGAATGTCTGAAAAGTAACTATTACGTCGGAACTGTGCGTGCATTTTATTTCATAAACACGGCGAACGCTTCTGTCATGAGAAAATTTCACACCTACATGTGATATGTGATAATAATAAAATGTCTACAAAGCGGCCTGGACTATTATGTACAAGATGTACATTCAATTTTCAATGATTATAGATGTCAAATTTGGATTATTGAGATTTTGTACACTTCCATGTATTTTGTCACTAACGACCCGGGTTTCGCCTTTCGGCATCTTCAGGCATTCGATCTCACGAATGGACTCGAACTGACTTGAGTCCATTCGTGAGCTATTAAAAAAATACCGGTATTTAATTATTATGATAAACGGAAATAAGTCCAAATGAATACGTAATACAGAAATCGATGCGTTTTGTAATACGGTCAATCTGGGTAACTTTGAGCCAGTTCTGAGAGTTTTTGTATTTTTATGGTTCGCCATTGCATATTTGTGTGGTATTGTTTTACATATAAATGAACTAATATCTTAAAATGAAATTTAATGAACATAAATAGATTTATTGTTATGTATTGGGCAAAAATTTTCATCCAAATCGGGTAACTTTGGCCTACGATACAAATAATCACTGTAGTTACTATAAATTCAGTGATTTTAAAGTCTTGGCAACTTTTCTCTTTGCTTTCAACTATTCTGTACATAACTGAGATGCGAAACAAAATACAGCATTTGGTTTACAGATTAGTAACAATACAAATTGAAAATATGGCTAATCAACTTTGTTTCAAGATAAGTTTTATCATTTCAAGCTGACAGCTTACAAATTCAACAATAAAACAAATTATGTTACACATTAATTCATATTTTTACCATCAGAGGCTACTCAATACCTTTGCTTAAGTAAAAAATTCATATGCATTAGTAATATCATGGTATTATAACAGAACTTTTTACATGTAGTGGGCCAATCGTAGACCAATGGGCAAACTAACCCAAATTGATGGTATCTTAAGTAAATTTATTTAGATTGTTTTTAATTATACTGCTTGGCAAATTCACTAAACTTGGAATATCACACGTGTAGATTGCAATGCGGTTTCTGTTTAAAAATAAAAATAGTGACCACAGATAAAATATAATTTAAGCGAAATAATTCAGTAAAAAATGTACTTTACATTAATTGATATTAACAAAGCAAACTATTTACAATTTATACTAGTGAGTACCTGACATTGTTTATTTAAGTGCTTTTGGATTAGAGGTCCGCACGGGCCGAAATTTCATAAAATTACCCGGTCCGTGTCAGTCTCGGCCTGAGTTTCAATATCAAACTTGTTACCCGAACCCTACCCGGAACCCAGATTTATTTTTCTCAGCCCGAAAAAAGCCAGATTGTTTTAAATATAGTTATTCATTTATACTTTTCAAACAATATGTTATGTTATTGTTTCCATGTTTCCAATGATATTCATAACACATGTAAAATAAATTATTTAAGTTACGAATACTATTGCTTTATGGTTGACTCATGACCCAAACATAGTACGAAATATTTTTCTTCAATTTAAATTCCTTACTCGGGCCCAGCCCGACCCGAATCTGAATTGTCTTTACTTGCCCGAGCCCGGCACGAATAAATCAGAAGGATTTTCCGAGATGTCACTGTTTGTACGTATTTAATTCTTTTTTTTAAATTTTTTTTTAGATTATGGATTTAAATTATTTTCACATGTGTGCGCACAACAACTCACTAAAGTTTCATCGAAATCAGATGAATGGCAAAGGAACACATAGAGGACAAACAAACATTCATTTATATATATATAGATTTAAAATCAGCACAAAGCAACGGCAAAATCTTTCAATATCAAATAACTGTATAGAATACTTATTATTATTTTTTTCTTCAACAAATTATTTATTTTATATTATCGTATCTGACTTAAGTTAAACTACGAGCACATTGATGCTGGACGCTGGACATCGAAATGTTTTTCTAGTTTTAAGATAACGATATTTTTCGAGTTTCATTAACTTTATGCATTGTTTGACTTATTCTTTGTCCTCTTAAAGTACTTTATTGTGTTAGAATAAAAGAAACGGTGAATTTGGAGATGAAAACTTACCGGGAAGTTTGTTGAGCGTATTTATATTTTACCCGGGCATTTGGTTTTATGGCAATAAAAATATTAATGGACCGATCTTTTATACAGGTTACACAGAAATATTAAGTAAACATCTCTTTTGATTTACACGGTACATCGTGTACACGTGTCAGATATACAACAGCACTGTCGCAATCCTGTTTAGGACTAAAATAATACGTATGTTTTTTTAATCAATTTTTAAAAATACGTTTATACGTAATAATTTTCATTCAGTATTAAAAAAAAGTTTGCTAATTATCAATTTTAATGATGAATATATTGAATCAAAACAGTTAAAAAAGATTTACGTATTTATTCTTTGTGCCTATAATATTCTTAGTAATTAAGTTTTATTAGTAATTCACTTTTTTACAACGAGGTTTCCATTTACACTGTTTTATTTTATGTATTATATGTATCATGAAAAGTCTTTTAATATGACATTATTCGTTATATTATATAAATAGAAAGAATTTTACTAATAAAACATCGTGTTTCATTGCTGACTACATTGAAGAGGAGACGTATCATTTTTTATGATATTATGTTATCAAAAAAAACAAATATCGAAAAGGGTTGCCTTTACCTACGGTATAATCGTGCCAGAATATACATACGATGCTAAATATAACAAAATATGTTTTGATATTATTTAAATATAAATACTTCGGGAAAATGTCTATGAAATATTATTCAACGGCTTTCGAATATAAATAAGGACATTATTGTGTCTTACAATTTAATTTAATTCAAATGCATACCTATTGGAACTCATAGAATGATCACTAGTACAATTTTTTTTTTTTTTTGAATAATACGATTTTAGTGTATTTATTTAGACAATAGGGTATGTGAATGGTTTTAAAATACAAACTTATGGAATATTAATACTTTTTTGTATTTTTTTTTAACCATGACCGCTCCCAATGCGGGCGTACAACCTCCTGATGGAAGTACCTCAACAGAGAGTAGGGACTCGTGGTTAACGAATCGCTCTTCGCTCCATTTTAAACATCGCAAACAGCCATACTTTCGAACAGAAATTCATAACTCGATTTAAAAAGCAAGATTATGAATCTGTCCGTAGGGGGATTCAAGCCCGTGAGATCCATAACCGAAGCCAACGACGTTAACCACTGCAAAACATCTTGGACATGTCATCGACTAATTGCTAAATATTTTTTCTCCCTTGCGTGATGTTTTCATACCCTCCCTTGGTAAAATCTATTGTGGGCATACCTTGTAAGAAATATAATTGTATAAAATAAAAATAAATAAAAATGTCGCATAAGTGAGTATACATCGTGATACATAGATAGGTGGCACTACTAAAGATTATTTTATTACTTATTATATTTCTAGTCTGATACAGCTTATTGTAGGTCTTGAAAAAATGTGTGATTAGTCAAAAATTATTCCAAGAAATATTGAATATCTATATACAAAACTGAGAAATTTTGTATCAATTTTCCAAGAAATAAAATTTTTTCCAACGGTATCGCCAAACATTTTATAATTAATCTCTGATGTTTCCAAACTTTTTACAAAAACTTTTCTTCTTTGACTTAATTTATAATATTATTTCGTTCGTCTATCTAAATATGTTGACTTAAAAAAAATGTCGCACGAAGCTTTTCGATTTTAATATAGAATGTTTGGGATTGGAAATGAAATACTTGTTTACGGGAAATAAAGGCAACCTTCATGCAAGGCTTCATATTTCACTATTAAATACCCTTTTACGATCGGCAACGTGGCCACTTTATACAAGGTGACGACCTGAGAATTTGAATGAAAAGTTTTCACATCGTAAAATTTGTCGTGTCTTTTTATTAAACTTTAAAGAGATTTTATTTTAAGCACCATTGAATCAATTGTATTTTAATTGTAATGTTTTAATTTACAAATACTGTTTAACTGCATTTACTAACATGCCAATGGGAATAATTTCTGTCGTTCAAAGTGGGTATTAAGTAAAGTTCTCGCAAAAACAATTTCTTTGGAGATGTTACATTAGAAAAAAAAAATGTGGCAAAGAGCCAATCCAGCATATACAACAAAACTGAATAAAATGATATAATTTAAGACATCCACTGAGGGTGCTTGATGGAATCTCAATAATTGTTGTTGATACAATTTAGGTCGTACGATGTTCTTTTATAAGCCACAAGTTCCCATATGTACTTCAAAATTGTAAATAGTATTACTGCTGCCATCTATGTGCCTAAGCAACAACACTTTGATAAATCTTTAAGTTTCCAAAACTTAACATGCCTATGATTTTCCTCATCTTTTCATCTATTATCTTGACAGATACAGGAACAACAAAAAAAGTCCGTTAATATGAGAATTTATTTGTTATATATATGTATAATATGAAAAATTTACATATTTACCGAATTGGTTGGTTGGTGTTTAATTTGAATACCAATTCCACATAAATAGGAAAGGTAGGAAAAAAACCTGACAAAAAACGACTTTTTTTAGTCGTAATTGGAGTCAGGGTCGGGTTGTTGGTCAATGCTAGAGTCGGATTCGCGTTTTTTTTGGACGACTCCCACACCGCTGGAATTTACATAAAAAGTGGTTTTCCATAGGATTATAAAAAATAATTCAACTACACTTATAAATAGTTAGGTACTCATATTATTGACGTTATTGCAAAACATCATCGCCATTTCTAATTAGTTGGATTAATATATTATTCGTTAATTAAAAAATTCAATTGTTATTCATTCAAAACAAAATGCATGAATGCTTAACAAGGCTTACAATTTTATAATATTCAAATGTTTCCCAATTGAAAACGGAACGTGCTTATTCACTGCAATAATATTTCATTGCGTATTTTCACATTTCATTTTCAAGATAGGGCAATATTATTGTAATGCTTTTTGACATAAGAGCTTAACGTTGTTTACATTCAACAGTTGGGTTTGTATTGCCTTGGCAACCAGATCAGTAAAAATTAGGGTGTGGCAATACTGCCAATATAAATAATCTATATATATATATATATATACAAATGAAGATTTGTTTGTTTGTTTGTCCTCTATGCATTCCTTTACCATTCATCCGATTTCGATCAAACTTTGGTGAGTTGTTGTGCTCACACCCGTGAAGGTTTCTGAAGAAATAAATTTAAAATCTTAAAAAAAAATTTAAAAAAAGAATCAAATACGTACAACTAGCTAAATCTCTGAACCAGATGGAAAAAAAACATTGCATATTATATATTCGAAATTGAGGGCCGGGCCCGGGTAAGGAATTCAAATTTAATAAAAATATTTTGTACTATGTTCGGGTCATGAGTCAGCCATAAGGCAATAGTTTTCATAACTTAAATAATTTATTTCACATGTGCTATGAATATTGTTGCAAATATTTAAACAATAACATATATTGTTTGAAAAGTATAAATGAATTACTATATTAAAAAAATCGGGCTTTTTTCAGTCTGAGAAAAATAAAATCTGTGCTTCGGGTCAGGTTCGGGTAACAAGTGTGATATTGAGACTTGGGCTCGGACGGGGTGATTTTATGAAATGTCAGCCCGTGCATTCCTCCAATCCAAAAGCACTTCAATAACCAAATTAAAACACAAACTCTTTCTTTCTTTGAGTGACATTGCAACGCATGTCGAGTACTCACTAGTATAGAATTACAATTCAAGGAATCGTTCACATAAATTTCATTGAAAACTCTTTATAAATTCTCTTTATTTCGTTGGAAAATTTAGATAATGTTTATATTCACGATTCATAATATAGGCGCAACGTGTCTTAGGTTTTGGGTCTTGGCCATTGGATTCTTGGATCACTCACTAGCATCATGGAGTGCATAAAAACATTCACGAATGTTTGATAAAGTTGTCATAATTTATAATATATTATTTTAAGAATGTATGATTACGGCCGTGCGGTGCAGCATAACCATTGATTTCGTAGCGTGGCGCCGGGCTATCATACAAGTACCATAAAATGTTCTGAATCATGGTAGAAAATTCCATTTTAATACAAGTAAAAAACAATTTTTTTTCGGACTAAAAACCTGAAACGAAAAAATAGCCGTTCGAAGCCTTGGTAAACAACCAATCTCATTAGTATATGTCATTTCATTCAAGAATTATTGTCTATGATAACTTTGTACATAATGTTCTAAGACTATGACGCAAATTAAAGAAACATTCGTACTGATACTACTTATCAACCGATATGTATTGTGTGATAAGCGTTATCATTGTGGTTATAATGTTCATTTAAGGTTTAAATATACAATTTAATTAATAAAGAAATGGAATATATTGGCTTCTGACAGAGCGATAAGCTATTTTTAGTTTACCAAACTAAAAAAATCGGCAGACAGTGTTGCAGCTGTCATAAATAATTTTAAAAAACCTAATCGTAGTAAAGCGGAAGTTATTTTTCTCGTAAAGTTGGTTTATCGACATATATAAATAAAAACAATCGTTGCAAGACACTCAATAAGCAGAGAATCATTCATTACTAATATAATATTAAAATTGATAACATAGGTATTACACTAATTGTGTCTTAACACATTCCAAAATACGTGCAGCGGCGGGGCTGATTCGCAGGAAATTGACAATAGGTCATGGAAAAAATAGCATGAAACTGACCAATCGACAATTACGCGAAAACAAGTTTGGATGTTCTCCTAAAGGTGTTTCGTAAAAAACTGATCAAATTCTTTCAATAATATTATGAATCAAACATGAATTATTAGTTATGAACGATTGAACGATTCCCCGCCGCAATACAAAAAACTTTGCGACGCGTAAAACGCGTCCCCCGGAGCTAACGTGTTAAAACTGAAGATACTTCTTAACCTTTGAACTGCTGGTAGGTGTATGTATGGCAGAACCTTGCACGCAGCGAAATTTTTTCGATGAACACACCAAACATCTCTTTATCGTTGTGTCTTTGTCGTAATGTCGTTGTAACATATTTGTATGTTTTAAATAATTGATTTACGTTAGTAAAATCCCGTTTAAAGCGGAATGTCCAAAGACGTCATTTTTGTATGAGCGGCGTTCCGTTCACGGAAAGTTGCGCGTCTTCAGACGCTATTGGCAACCATCTGGATAAAGAAGCAAGACGCGTGTCACATTTAGTAGCACAGCCAGTGGAATTACTACGATATCAATGTTAATTTCATTTTAAAAATGAATTTCCACAAAGTAACCGCCAAATCCATCGAAAAAAGCATTACATTATACGTCAAATTTTGATAAATCTCAGTAAGAATCATTCTCATTCTCAGACATCAATCTAGTAAATTATTTTGTAAGCAAAAATTTTTTCAGCAATGTTCTTAAAAAATCTTAAGCTTTAATATTCTTTTTGAAAAGGGTAAATTTCTTTATAAAATCTGTTTTTGATCGTAGAGAAAGCTATCCAGAAACCGATTTAGAATTAATAGGAGTAACCGAAAACCGACGTCACTAAAAATGTCGAAAACAGCTCATTATAATATGTATTGTTGTGAAAAACATCCTTTGTCATTTGTATTGTTTTAGAATACAAGTCTTATTTTAATAATGTCAATAACTGAACCATTTTCAACAATTGTGAAAGATATTATGGAAACACTCATGGTGATAACGATTAGAGTTAAGGAAAAAAGCTGTCGTAATTATGAAAATTATATATCTGTCTCGCAGCACACACACACACTGGGCATCGTTCACATCCAGCGTATTGATCTAATGCTGCCATTTATCACCAGGTAAGATTGTCTAGTTATGAATACAAACTTTAACCGATTTGTCTTCTTATGCGGACAGTATAATAATTTAAATTGATACAATGTACGTAATTTATAGTAAAAATTATTATGTTATTGCAGGATATATCTATTTATCCATCGGTCATGCTTCAATGATTCCGACGCAAATATTACCCACTTGTTAACAATATTACAGGTACGTTAACGAACGTCCCTGAATATGTAATAATCTTCTCTGAAGCAATGAAACAATTTCCCGCCATCAGCTCGGAAATGATATTATACCTGGAAACTTGGATGCACCGCTTAGTTAAAGGCAGCATCAAAGCCCTCTATATTATTAAAGTAGGTAGGTATACATATTACGGCTTATATTTTAATATGCAAAGACTGTGAGCCATTGAGTTAAACCTTATGTTTGTGCTTATTTTTAAAATGTAGCAGTGGAAAAACAAAATATTTAACTCAAGATTAACTGAAAAGCATAATAAAACATGAGAATTTATTAAAAGCTGAAAAATATTAGCAGATGGTAGAGTCATCTTTCAGCATTTGAGCAATACGCTTGATGCTAAGAGAGAGAGTGTTTGTATGTGTGTGATGCGTTTTAAAGTGACAGATAAATTAAGACAAATGTATATCGACGGTGTTTTGGCCAATTGATTAAACACTAAAAATTGAAATTGTTCGGGAGAGAGTAAAAAATGTGTTTATCGAAAACAGTATATTACGGTGAGTAATAATGAGTATGAACCTTTGAAATGAACTCCTGTAAATTCTCATGTAGGGACTGTCATTTTAATATCGGCTTACATTCAGTGATAGAATTTTAAAACTAAAACCAATGTAAAATGATGTTTCCTTTCCAAAAAGTGGTCAATTTATTTTTATAATTTACATCATTTGGCCGAGACCTGCTCTGTCGTCTTTAAAATGAAATCCAAACATTAACTCATTTTTGTAGTTTTTTAGGTTACATCATTTGGTCAAAAAATGGTATTGTGATAATATATGGCCGCGTAAAATGATTTCTCTCAGTGTTATTTTGGTATGGAAATTCTAGCACTATTTACTAGAAAATTAACTAAGGTGGAATTAGCAAGTTACTTTTCCATAAAATTCGATATTTCTTAGACACTTAGACAGTTAGTAATTTTAAAACGGTTCACAGCTTTGAAATGTACAATTACATTGCGAAAATATTTAATTTGGATTATTGAGATTTTGTACACTTCCATGTATTTTGTCACTAACGACCCGGGTTTCGCCTTTCGGCATCTTCAGGCATTCGAGCACACGAATGGACTCGAACTGAGTTCAGTTCAACTGAGTTCGAACTGAGTTCAAAATATTTGTTTGAAAACACAATCGATACATTTTCGATTGTATTATTACAGCTAATATTTAATTTCATCCCCACGTACTTAGAAAAACATCACTTATCTTTGTAGCAATATCGAATTTTGTTATTAGTTTGTATGTATACCAATATTAAAAGTATAATGATTGTTTTGATGAACAGTAGTAACATATCGTATTCCTCCCTTCACCAAAAATTTATATTTCCTTTTTTTTCTGTACGGTAAGTTTTATCAATTTTATTTTCATTCTTCGTAAAATTGATTTTGAAAAAACTTTGCTTAATAAATCTTCATTTGTGGTGAAGCCTGAACCAACAAGTTAGCAACATATTAACTCAAATAATACGGTGCACGTTTCTTAAAAAGAACTCCAAAAGAAAAATCTTAAATTTTCATTTTGAAAAATCGCTAAAAGCAATATCGTTAGTGAAATAAAAATAAATTTTAAATATTCCTAAAAACACAAAATACAATATAAACAATTAGGGAGGTATACTTAATGTGAATTCAAGAATAAGCTTTAAAATAAATAACAAATTTATTGAATAAAAAATGGAATGCCAGAATAACAACCCTAGTGGAAAACCCTTACTCTTAAAATAGGTACTGACTTTCGATTCAATACTGGACAGAGACTGACGCTCTGGGTGTGGTATATTTCGAACCCTTTATTGATTGAATTGGCGATCGCTTGATATATAACTCTTATGTAATTATTTACAAATATTTAAATATTTAGTTCTAAAATTACCAGGTGTTTTGGTTTTACGTTATTATCAAAACTATTGGAACCCTTTATGTAAAATTTAATAATCAACTAGTGAGTACTCAGCATGCGTTGCAATTCTACTCAAAGAAAGAAAGGATTTGTGTTTTTATTCTGTTTATTGAAGTGCTTTTGGACATAAAATATTTTTTGTTGTTCCGTTTGGTGGGTACACGAAGAAATCAGAAAGTTTTTCAGGGATGTCGCTGTTAGTACGTATTTGACTCTTTTTTTTAGATTTTAGATTTCATTTTTTTTCTTCAGAAATCTTCACGGGTGTGCGTAGAACAACTCCCTATCGTTTCATCGAAATTGGATGAATGGTTATAGAACGCATAAAGGCAAAAAAATAAACATATATTCATTCTTTATATATAAATATATATATATGTATAGATATGACTAAAAAATTATGAAATATTTTTTGTGCAGTTTTATTTATAATACCAGTGGTTTATAATACGTGCATTCATTCCAAGATTTTTATGTTTAACCCACAATTCACTGACGTAGAATCGTACGTAATTCGTAATCCTTTAATTCTCCTTTTCATAATAAATTAGGTTTTTGCAAATAACTTGTAATAAAAATATGACCTCAATAATACAGCGTTAGGGGAACTTTTTTTAGTATGAAAAGGCTTATAATACTGAATTTTGTGTGGCTTTTTCTGATAAATAATTCACCTATTTTAGTCAATAAATGAATTTTCTTTTTTCAAACGAATATTCTGGAATAATTTTCCCAACCTCCTTTTCTTTCCTGTGGTAAATAATTAAATACGATTCGTCAATATTTAGCTTGTCAAAATTTTGTAATTAATATTGTGAATTTATTAAACCATGGAAATATAATATAATAATATATATAAAGTATTTGCGTGCTCAATTTAACTATTTATTTAGATATGTACGACTCAACTCAACATTATTCGTTCAAGCTTTGTTATTGTTAGTAAAAATGTATAATGTATTACAATTATAACACATTTTTTTAATTGTATACGAAGAATTTCTTTTGCCTTATACTGAGAAGTATGTGATTTGATTTCATGCTAATCAATTCTAATGAAGTTTTTTTCAATGAGTTCTGTGGTTTCTGTAAGGATAAAAATAAATAAACAAATATTTTGTTACTGAATTTTTATACACACTTTAATATTTTTACATATCGTCGTTGTTCTGGAAGAAGATTCTATCTGAAAGATACTAGTTTTGAGTAATTGGAAGTTTTTCAAATGTTTGAAATGGTATATCTTTTTCGTATAATTTGTTTGAAAAAAGTGTAATTTATATAAACAAGTGTGTTCTTCCATATGGCAGAGTTTGAAATAAGAAACATTTTGATATAACTAACTCAATATGTCATTTTTTTTTTATTTAATGTTCACTTTCAGAACTGTGCCGATATGTTACGAGAATTTTATCACTCGAAGGTGCACAATATCTGAAATTTTACGTTCAAAAAATGAAAATTTGGTTTGACCTTTGCCAGAACTTTAATCCGGAACCATCTGGTCGCTAACGTTAAGCTAAATAATAATATATATACATAGCTAGCTTTTAATAAAGTATAACATTACATTTCATCCGTTATGTCGCAAATGAAGAATTCAATAATATTCATCTTTGATATTTTCAGCCCAATCCATGAAAATGAGACGTACATTCTTACAACCACCATCAAAACCCTCTTGCTCTGATTTTTAGCTATTTTAAAAACACTCTTTATCGAAATTCTCAATTAGTAACGTAGAATCAGGTAACTACCAAAAAGGAATATGAAAAAACATCATTTTATATGGCTTCAATTTAAAGCAGTCAGAAGCTGAAATTATACTTCAATTAATTCACGTTAAAAAATAATAAAATGTTATTGAGTAAATAAACTTTCGATTGTTTATTTTCGTATGAACAACCAAGGGCTGTGTATTTGCATATTCTAAAATCAAGATCGATAGCTTTGAATAAAATTTTGGAATCGCCCATTCTGAGGTTTTTCGTAGAATATTTTGTATATCGCTTGCGGCTAGAATATTTAACTATGCAAGCACCGTTTATTAAAACCGTTATAATATTATATACAGTGGTAGAATTTAAAACCAATCTTCTGAATAATTAATTAGTTTACAGAAAACAATTTCTATTCACTTTACAGTCGTTATTATTGTTCCGCAAATTAGTATTTCAGTATGCATAATAAACAAAATATATTATCTCTCACTGGTATAAACTGCGCGTCGATTATTGAGCAGAATCACAATTTGCACCAGTTTGAGTTTTTCCTGAGCACACTTTCCCAAGGACTATGTCCATTGATTGATCAGAGATTGCATGATTGCAGAGACAGCATTGAATGATTAATATACGATGTTACCAGGAAGGTTTACAAGTAAATACTTAAATGCACCGGCGTGACAAGGAGGGGCGGGGCGGCCGACAAAATGACTGATAAAATGATTTGATAGGCTGACAAGAATAATCATGAAGCCTCAATTTCACAAATATTAAAATTCTTTTAATGTATTTCCTAGCAATTGTGCTACTAAGAACAAAGCAAGGAAAAATGAATATGTTATAATTTTTTAAAATGCCATTTTAGTAAAATTTACTGAATATCTTGTTCTAAATCGATTCATAATTTTTAATTCGTTTTTATGTTTCCATATTAATAATAAATATAAAATTTGTTTAAATGACTTATTTGACATATTTAAAAAAAAAACCTGCTCCACAAATTTAATATCAAATATAACGTTTGTAAAAATATACTACATATTTTTTAAGTAATTATATTTATACATTTTGCCTGCGGCGCTATGTTTTGCGTCGTAGTGTTAATACAAAAAATGCTTAGATAATTTTAAAAAATAGCCTTAATTTAACACTTTATGCAATATAAAAATCAACATTTATTGAGAAAAACGTAATATTGGTTACAACAAATTTTGGAAAAAAGGTAGGGGGAGGCGGCACAAGCCCTAGCTACGCCACTGCTTACATGACTCATTGAAAGATTATATGTAATAAGAGAATCCGAAAATGTCACATAATAGATTCCAAACATGTCTAACTGACATACACTTTGTCGGATCAATTGAATTAAATAATGTATTTCGTGAATTTCGATTTGTGAAAATCGTAATTAAATTGTCTTTTTGAATATCGCATGTTCGAAATAAAATGACATGAATCATTGATTTTGACATAACACCTTTTTTCATAAAAGCCTTCTGTGTAATTCCTTTAACCATGTTAACTGCGGTTCACCTCTGTGATCTAGTGTTAAGAGCTTTACCTCAAAGATCAGGTAGGTCTGAGTTCATGTCCAGGTAATGTCAGTGTCAAATTTAGATCTTTTTAATTTAAATTTGATACATTGCACATGGGTGTTAGTGAGTTGAACTCATGCGATTTAAAAAAAATTAAAGTACTATCTTTAAATTCATAAAGAAGCAAAGTACCAATTTTATATAGCACAAAATACACCTGAAAAAATATTTGATTGAGAATAAATTTTGGTAAAACAATATACCAAATGAAAAGTTTATTTTCTCTGCTAATTGATCGATAAATTTTACAAATAGGATTTCTTCAAAGAACCATCCAATTATTGATATCTCGATGTAGTTTTCAATAAATAATAGTGGGATGGAAGATTTCATAGATTTTAAATTTCTTTGCACGTTGGATATAAAGGTGGTATTGTTGTTTTTAATGAGTTTTTATTGGAGAAGATTTTATATTAAACTGGAATTACCGTAACTGTCATAGATGATGGTATTTAAATTGAAATACTGAATGTTTAAAGTAGCTAGTACATAGTGACTGTATGTGCACTGCATAACATTTTATTTCATATAAAACCGCGAGCGCTTACATCATGAGAAAATTTCATACCTACATGTGATATATGATAATAATGAAACGTCTACAGAGGGCTCTCGGCTATTATATATATATAAGATGTTTTAATAAGAGTAATAATTTATAACCCTGTAAAAAAATATCTGTGGAGCATGATGAATGTATCAGTGTTTTTGTGTTTAAATGAAAAAATACATCTGTCTTTATTTTCCTTCTATCTATCTCTACCGGATGAATTCTATGCAAAAATGTGTTTGTCATAAGTTTGTTTTTCCTCAGGAATCGTTTAAAAAATGCTCATAAACTTCATTTCAAAATAATCTCTAAAGCCGTTATGGCTCGAGTCATGTTATAAAAAATCACAACTATTCATATTATATATAATATTAAAAATAAATATTTATATTTTATCAAGTCCGTTAATTTTCGATGAGGTGATAAAACAAAAGCACTCAACGTCGATCACCGATTGTGTACAAGCAATAAACGCCCACATGTTTCCGGTTTTGCGCTAAAACGTATCTAGGCCGTATTTTAATTATTTTTTACACAAACAATTAATATTCAGTGATAAAGCTTTTATGATAAAACTCTGCGTTAGGCCTAGCAAAACAGTGTTTTGCCCGCGTGCATTATTCGTATCTATTTGCATTTATTACCTCGCACCTGTCTATCTAGGACCTTTCCAGGGACTGCGTTCGACTTATATGATGACATACAGCGTATTCTTGATATATCGTTTTTGATAGAATAATTTTAAGAAAACGATGAATGCGATAATATCTAAAAACTTGTTGAATATTCACAAATTCTTAAAAAAGTCTTATAAATATTTCGTCCCACCTATACAATGACATACAGTGTATTCAAGATATTATATTGTTTTAGAAGTGTCCATTAAATAAAAAACACAAAATATTAGAAGACGATGAATTTGATAAAATCAAAAAAAAAACATTGACAATAGTATTTCTGGTTGAAAACTCTTACTGTCTCAAATCTGCCTTCACTATTAAATATGTTTTCTAGATCGTGGTTCGTACTTAAATTCTGAAATACAAATTATTCTTGATATATTGTTTAAAAGTGATCAGTGAAAAATAATAAATCCATAAAATAAAATGATAAATGTGGTAAAGATTACAAAAATATCACATTGACAATAATGGCTCGTAACCCTTCCTACATTCTTATTTTTGCCTTTTAAGTAACTTCCGAGAAAAAGCGACATAAATATGTGTCACTTAGAATAGTAATAGTGTAACTCCAAAATTGCGAAAAATGAGTTTATTCCTCAAACACGTTCAAAAGATGTTACTCTATTAGTTTAATAATGGTGCACCTCCATATATACTTCTAATTTTTTTACAAAACTGTTTTTTGTTTATATATTCTAATATTTAACGATATTTTCACAATAATAGTGAAGTTCCTCCAATATCAGAATAAGAGTGAAGTATCCGAACAGACTTCACTACTACACTAACGTTTAAGTTCTTCAGTTGATTGAAAAACAGTTATAAATGGTTGTTATTTGATCCAAAGAACATTTTACAAAACCTTGATTTTCTTAAAACTTCAAAACTGGAGTTACACCATTACTATTCTAAGTGACGCATAAATGATACATACGTCTTATTCTTGATATGCAGTTTTTCGGTAACCGATAGAAGTATAAAAAACGATAAATGCAAAATAGTGATAAAAAAATCACATATCTTTCTCGAGGATGTATTAAAATTTATCGTAGACAATATACAATAAAAGTATGACATATTTTTAATGCTACTTTTTTTTGCAAAAACGAAGAATGAAAAGATACTTTTTGAAGATTTTAAAACGATCATTACGGGAAAACGATGAACGATCGACAAGGTAAATCGTAACTTACCTTCGCAACAGATTTGAACGGGAAATTTGAAAAAGGCATCACTAAACATATGGAGTTAAGAGGAGTGGTAACGGTGGAAAATAATACCATGAATTTTGAAAGGTTTATCTCTGAAAGGAAACTGATTGAAATGATTTTTTCTAATGAGATCCTAGTATAATAATTTTAATTTGATGTATAATGGCTAAATAAGTTTAATAAAATCAATTTCTTAAACTTCTTTACGTTACAACAAACGGATGATTCAAATTTACATCGGAAGAAAATTTTAAAATGAAATATCAAACATGTATTGCGAAAAAGACTGTTGCTACTACAAACACACTTCGGTAGCGCATTGAAACCTCCACCATATTTTTATATAAATAAGTGTTACACGGATATTACAATATTTATAATAGTTTTTTTTTTTCAAATGATCAATGGAAAACTACGTGTAATAAATATTACAACATTTTAGTTTAAAAAAGGAATAATTTCGTTCACTGCTTGCACAATTAAACAAAAACAACACTCTATATAAATTATAAAATATTTGATTTTTTTATTGTAAATTATACAGTTCGTTCTTGACTGATTTTGAGGGCCATAAAAAGGACAAGTCTTGTCAGATAAACAGCAAATGAACCACCTAAGCATTTTGCAGCCAAGAATATTGTTGAGTATTTAAATATAACCGAGAACGAATAATAGGCTAGTTTCATATTTCAACACTTTAACCCGAATAATTTGCAAAAATGTCAAAAGCTGTGAACGATGCTAAATTTTTTAAATAAAAGAAACGGCGGAAAAGACAGCACTGTACAGATACGTTTTAAATATAGTCAAGTAGTTTACATTTAGATGTATGTACAGTTTTGTATAATGTTAGTGTTTTGACCAATTGATGTAATCCTCAAAAAATACGAAAATGAGTTAATTATTGAGTCTCATTTTAAAGACGACATAGCAGGTGTTGGCCAAATTATGTAAATTAGAAAAATAAATTGACCACACTTTTTGGAAGGGAAACTTCATTTTCATTGATTCTAGGATAAAAAATTCTGACCCATCCACTTGATGTAAGCCACTTTTACATCGACACTCCCTTCGTATAATCCCGTATCTGCAAACATGAGAATTTACAGTAGAGAATTTCAAAGATTCATAACGCAACTCACCATTTAATGTTTTCGGTAAAAGCAGTTTTTACTCTTTCCTGAACAATTTCAATTTTGAGGGTTACATCAATTAACAAAACACCGTCGATATGAATAAACGGTATTTTTTTCTTTTTTAATTATCTTTTCTTTACTTCTTGATTTAAGAATCGATCGAGTGTAACCGTAAGTTGTTGACTTGCATTTAATTTATTTCCATAAAGGAATAAATGTTAATCATATTTCATACGTTAAAATGCAATTTTGAGTTTTGAGTTTTTTTTTATTAAATCGAATAATTTCTCAAATAAAATAGACAAATTATAGTCGAGCCTATTACGATGAAAAAAATAATTTACTTACTTTATTTTTTTAAGATATAATAAAGGCAAGGTCACCTACTCTTTTTCAATTTCTAGTAAAAAAATATTTCTTTTCATATTTCAGTTTTTATTACATATTTGATTTAGTATTACTTTAATTGAAAAATTTCTTAGAAAATGACATTTTTCTGAGATCTATTGATAAAGATTTTTCCAATAATCACATGTTCACAATATGACAATCAAATATGTTTTAAATCAGATTCATAACACAGATATATTTTCCTTTTTAAAAGCCACATTAATTTCAATAAAAACTTTCAAACAATTTCCACACACACTTATTTAAAATGGCCACAACTTTTCCCGGGATTTTTTTTCAGAGTTCGAAATTCAAAAATATTTCGCGGTTATATTGTGCAATGAAGTTAACAGGCAGCGCGCTGTGCAGAGGTGCTGACAGAACTGATCCAAGAGCAATACAGTCGGGCTCTCCCGCCCAAGCTCCTGTCAAGGACTGCCTCGCGGTGATACAATGCTGGAAGATAGGATGTTTACTTTATTAATTATTCGCACTAATTACTGCTGCGCAATTTGAGAATCGTAAAATATAAATTGGTTGATTTTTTGTAGTTTTAAATATTTTTAATATGCCATAGATCAACATCAAAAATAGATTTAGATAGTAGTGATTGACACCTCTACGTTGCGCCAACATGTCTAGAATCTTCCTCGATCTAACTTTCACTGCACAATTAGTGGGATAATAAGGCAGTGGAAAAGCATAGGTTCATTCATTCAGTAAATTTATTATTGTGCGTTGAGTTAATTGTTAATAATAATTGTAAATATTTCTCATCAAATAGCCATGTTTACCGTTCACAAAAGAAGATGACTGTTATCCTCTTTACCCCCACCCTCAGCCAACCAGACGTGTCAATATACCCAGAGTACGAGAGGAATCGAGAGTATAAGGGACTCCAAACTATAATTTATAGGAGTAACGATACTTTGTACCGTATTACCGTTCGCGATAAAAAACAATTTTAAAGCTGGTTCAATCCATAGATATCAAGAAATAGGAGGAGGTTCAACAACTACCCCTAAAAGCAATAAGTGGTTTTCTGCATTTTAAAGCTCAATTCTTTCATAGTTCTTAAATTTTTATTTTCTTTCCTGAGTTGTAAAATTGAGGAAACATAAAAGAATAAAACGTGTTGCATTGCATAAAAAAGCATTCATTATCTAAATATCTCACATCAGTCAAGGTCTATATTATTATGTTGATTTTTATTTATGTAATTTAAGACATCGACTGAGGGTGCTTGATGGAATTTCAATATCAAATTTGGATTATTGAAATTTTGTACATGGAATACATGGAAGTGTACAAAATCTCAATAATCCAAATTTTTTATTTATGTATTAACAATGGATAAATAATAATTCCATTTTATTATATGTATACGTCTATAACTTAAAGTCACAAACAATAATATTTTTATTATGGTAAAGTTTTATTAAAATGCATTTTCCTATGTGCATCCCGCGAGCCCTATTATATTTTTGAGATATGATGCGTTCACAAAGAGGGGTAGTACATTATACATGCCTCACATTGAATCCTGTCGACTGTAAACTCCACTCTACTCTACTTAACAAAATAGCAAAAAGGACGAAAGGTATGCTACAATACACTTTTTTATTAACACAGCACCATAAATAGCTATACGTATCATGGCATACTTATCTAATCATTGCACAAGAATACAATCGGATGCAGAACATAGAGGGGGGGCGGGTGAATTTATTTTAATATTATGTTTAATCTAGTATATAGATTCCACAACATTATTTTTACCCCAGTTGCAAAGCCTAGTCAGCTGATAAGAATATAAAAAGATATGAATATATTAAACTTATCGATGTGCTTACTTATATTTATTATTTTATTATATAGTGTAAATTTATACTATTTTTAAATATGTTTATTTCTGTTTAAACTAATCTACAATTGATTGTATAAACATGTTTGTGGTTATATTTGTGGTTCGCGATAGATTTTCCGTACATATAATGTAAATTTATTTTATTTTTCTTAATAATTATTATGAACAGATTCTGAATAAATCTAAATAATAGCTGTAATACATGATACATAGTTGCTAATATTTAGAGTAGTCAGAAGCTACCAAACGAAATACACAATTTAATTCTGGCTTTTGCAAAACTATTTCTCTATATCAATAATCTCGTATCAGTTATTTTGTATATTCATCTTCCATAATAATACGTCCAGAAATTATTGTAAAAAAGCAATTCAAAGTGTTAAAATCATTATTTTATTGTATCCATTATTTAAATAAATCATAATAAATTTAACTGTAAATCGTTTTTTCTTTGCAATCTCAAGAAAATGATTTGATTCTATAAGAACAGAAAAAATATGTATAAAAAGCATACGCTGGGACTTTCATCGCGGCGCTGCTTTCCCCCGAGGAAAATCCGCGCATGCGCTGAACGGTGGTCATAGCAACAGGTGTCGGCCGCTAGGGGCGCTGTAAAATTACTTTTACGAAAAAAGCAGAGATGACTCGGTCTATTTATTTAGTGTGAATTACAATGTAATGGGGTGGGTGCAAGTTCAGCCGGGAAAGTCTTACAAGGTTTCGCGCTGATTTTGCCGAGGGTATAAAACATTTTCAAAACAACTTTACCACTTGATACCCAATCCGTTAGCGATGTAAACATAAATAAGATAGGCTAATAATTATGCGATATTTTAATTTTCGTTTCACTAGAGCTAAAATTTATAACAAAAGCTTATTTTATGTACCGTGTCCTTTCTCAATGTGGAGCATATGGCCTCCAAATGAAAGTATCTCAACAAAAGTTTTTCAATGAAAACTGCTTGTTACTCAACTGCTCAACCTCTTTTCACTTTTTTATTTTTCCTCGAAGAGATAAAAGTATATGGCTCAGACAAGACTATGGGTATGCTAATCGCTCTCGTTACACCCCATGCTTAGGATCGGGTGGGTAGGAAGGAATTTTAGACATCATAAACATCCATAACTTTAACTTATGAAACTATTTTTTTATATAGTTTTCTTTTATGTAAGTACCCTAAAATTACTGATAAATGCAATACCCATTTTTGTGATCTGTAATTACATGACTGTCCTTTTATTTTTGTATAAACTATAATAATTAAATTTACCCCATACCACCCCTCTCAGAGTCGTTAAGATCCTTACCTAGTTTTCATGTATTCTTGTTGGACTTAATTTCCATCATTCCTCATATGTATTGCACTCCATACAGACAAATTTAGCAAGTTATTATTATTTTTCCAGCTAAAATATGTAAAATACATTGAAAATATTTTGGTGAAATCAGTTGAAACGTCTCAGAAATTTAATAATTCTAATAATTATAAATAGACTGTTACTCAGTGTCAGTTTGAAGTTACGCTTTATGACACGGGTTGACCTATTTACAGATGTCAAAGGAAATAATAATATAAGGGTGGTAAGTGTTGCCACAATTGCAATTAGAAAACATTATTTATGTGTGTAAGTATACACTAAATCATAAATTAATTACCGCACGATACAAAAGCTCTATCGATAAATTCCTCTACACATCCTTTATAAAGGTACTTAAACTTGGTCTATGTAATATATAGGTCTATATAATATTTAATTTTTATCGGCTAAGGGTATTTTGATAACCCAAAACTTAAAATTCCGTCTGAATAAATATATAGGCATAAAATACTGAACTAAGGGTATTATTTTATGTTACGTCGAATGTACGAATTTGCTTTATGAGAAGTGCAAGCCCATCGCCTCATTCGTGAGTTAGGTAAATTATCTGCCGAGTGCGTGAATTTAGAAGGGTATGTAATTCTTAAGTTGTCAACATGACGGTAGAAAAATTAATTTTAATACGGATCTCAAATTACGCTTGATTTATTAAGATTATTATTAAGATGCGGGGCAGTCCCGGGCTTAGGTTGTGTCATTGATTGGACATGTATGTATCTAACAGTTTTCGTTAATTTACTGAACGTAGTGTCGTTTAAGTAAATCTGCAGTAATTATACTTAACCTAACATAACGTACGATGAAAATCACGAAAATACCTTTTAATAAAATTTTTACGTCGTCATATTATAGTTCGGACTTTTTGGGATTTGCAAATGGAAATGAACGACATTGTAGTTGTTGATTGATATATTTTTAGATGTCGACGTCCGTGGCCCTGTGATAGCGTCGTGGGCTACGGCTACGGATGTTTCGGGTTCAATTCCCGGTGCGGACAGTTTTCATAGATTGATATTTCAATCGATTTATGGATTTCTGTTCGTAGTCTGAGTGTGTTATCTTAAACTCCCTCCTCACCCACCCATCGGATCCTCAGTAGCGAGAGCGATTAGCTAACCACTAGTCCTGTCCTAGTCTTATCCTTCTATCCCTACTCTCTTCGAAAAAAGAGAGGTTGAGCAACTAAGTAACAAGCAGTTCTTATAGAAAAATTCTGTTAATATACATCCATTAGGAGACCATATACTCCACATTGGGAGTGGATATGGGGAAAAATTATATAATCAATGACATTTGGTGTAGTTGCAAAAACACTACCGAAGCGCTACTGACTATTTTGCTCAAAGCATAAACTAGGCAGACAAATTCAAACCGAATCCACGCGCTCATAATTTTCATTCATGAATGAGGCAATGGGCATGCACTTTTCATAAATTAAGCAAAATTTTCGTGTAATAAGCAATTTCACACATTCGGCGTGACATATATATACTAGTTTGGTTATTATGTATACTAGTTTATAGTTATTGGAGAAAGACTATTTAATGTAGTGTGTTAAAATAATGTTAGATTTTATTGAAAAGTCAACAAAAAAAGAAGAAGAGTGTATTGACAATATTAAAAGTAACAAAAAATGTTTATCTAATTTCCCGAGAAATACAACAGTAAAAACACAAAATTTATTGTGATATTACGACCTTACATTGGCGAAATTCCTTTTTTTCTGATGTGAATTGTTCAACCAATACTAAACGACTTTTTTAAACCAAGTGAAATCGGTTTTCATTTTAATGAGGTTGTGAGAACGATTTCGTTCCAAAGACAGGCGCCATTTATAAAATTGAAAATTTATCATTATCCATCGTCTTTTCTCTTTTCGATGAGTCGTCACAGGTGAAAGCGGCAGCTGATATCGTGATGCGCAACAATTTTCCTCTCTAGGAAACGTTTTTATATGCTTACTTATTTCCGGTGGAGTGAGTTTTTAAGCTGTCTGTTTTGACGACAGTAGGGTCATAAATTTCAATAAAAATATTTATTTTTAAGATATTTAATATGTCTTCATTCAAATGAAGATGCAGGCTGTCCCAAAAAATATACACACATGTCAATCACTTTCTTAATTGTCATTAACAGGTTTAGCTGATTTTAATTAATAGTTAAATCCAGGCTAATCTTTCAACATAAGAGGTATATCATTTATCCGTATATTTAAAAATGCAGTTAAAATGCAAACACCGTACACATTCACCTACGCGACTGGATGTTAATCAACATTTACTGTCTAACCATGCAAAGTTGGCAAAAATGTTTTTTCGTCACCGTATAGCGTATATACAAGAAGTATATATATATGTATTTACATTTTTTTATTTTATCATATTGTAGTATATAATATAATGGTCTCTTTTTTTTCTTCCATGTCCGCTCCCAATGTGGAGCATATGGTTTCCTAATGGAGGTATCTTGACAGATTTTTTTCTACGAGAACTGCTTGTCACTCAGTTGCTCAACCTCTCTTTTCTTTTTCGAAGAGAGTAGGGATAGAAGGATAGGGCTATTACAGGACTAGTGGTTAGCTAATCGCTCTCGTTACGCCCCGTGATGATGGGATGGGTGGGAGGGAAGACTCAGACTACTAACAGAAATCCATAAATCGATTGAAAGATCAATCTATGAAAACCGTCCGCACCGGGAATTGAACCCGAGACATCCGTAACCGTAGCCAACTACGAAACCAACTGCGCCACGAACGCCGACGCCGACGATAATGGTCTCTTGCTGGAATAAATTAGATCAGTACCCAGTTCGTAAAATTTACAACTTACACACTTCACTACCGCATCATTAAAATAACATCAAAACGTACACTTTGATTAAAGCTTTTTGACTCTTAAAGTATTCAATTTATATCCTGACATCTTTACTTAATGGCAGATGAACTAAAACTTGTTAGTCTTTCTATTATACTTACGTTGTATTGTGTGTTTATAACATGTGACACACCCTGGTTTTTTTGTTAAGCTTAAGTTTTATTAGGGTTCATAACTGAAAACGCACAGCGTTAATGACAATGATTCCTATAAATCGGCCCAACCCTTGTCGCGAAGGGCGCTCGGTCAATAGCCGGTGGACACGTTCGCTGGACGAGTCCATTTTTGACGGAAAAGGGTGGCGCCGACGGTGCAGGACTCCGATTTCTGATTTTCAGAGAGTCGATTGCCAGCCTTTGAGTTGGGCGACTCGCCGAGGCTCGTGGCCGGCACCGTTGACGTTGTGGATTGTTTGTGTATGTTTTGAAATTGGACTTAATTTAAAATCGTTTGTCGTGTCACTTGGATTATAACTTAAAGTAAATTCATGTTTTAAGTAAATGTAAATGTAGATTCAATTTTAGATGTTAAGATTATTTTTGTGTATTTTAAACCACTGCATCTTCGATTAAAAATAAATAATAGTTGAACCGGATTTGAAATGGTGTTTTTTTGAGATCTCAATCCTTCCAGGACGTCGATAACCGACCATTCGCCTCTCTTCGATTCGGGTCTTCTCACATGTATAATTCTAAAAAACAATTGAACTTTTGCATAAAATAACAAATTTGTAATTTACACCTCCACAAGCTTACTTCACATTCGTAGAAAGTAAAAGGATTCACGTTCGTAAATTGTATCTAAGGCATGGATGTTATTCGTTTTGACTCTCTTGGGCCACATTGATTAAAGAGAGAGAGATTTTGAGAGATTTTGGACCACCCATAAAATATTTAATATAGAAAACGAAAATAAAAAATACAGCTTCGTATTTTTGTTACATTCGTACTTTTTTATTCCGAAATTAAAAACAACAACACAAAACAAATGGGATATTTGACTTTGAACATCTGTTTCAATAAAAGTGGTTGCAAGTACATATGTGTGAATTTGCGAAACATATTCTGAGCAATGCAACATTGAAAATTTTCACATTAATCTTTTCATCAAAGACCAATTATTCATAAAATGTTTGGTTACATCACAGTTTCTATTTAACTGATCGGATTATGGGTTTGCAGTTGTTTTATTTATGAAAGCAGTATAAACGTAATCCAGTGGAACGTAAATTCATCGTTTGTATGCTAAATCCCTTCGGATCTCATGCAGTCACATTTCGTTACCATGTTGGTTTTGTCATATAAACGCATTCATAAAGTGAAATGACAATTTCAAAAAGTGAAAGTTTTATGTAGGATTAAGTAATTATTTAACGTCATATTTTGTATGCAAAACCTGAAATACATATCAAATTATGCGAAATTATCGAAAAACGCAAGAATCGAAATTCTTCATAGCATAACAAGCTCGAGACATGTATTGGTGTCTCTTGATACGTCATGCATCTCGGAGTGTCACTATACTATAATTTAGTATCTTTCGATGGTAAAATTGATGAGGTTTTCATATTATGATTAATTATACACAAAAGACGTAAACTATAATGTATTTTTAATTTTTATTTACAAATAGCAATATTTTGGTTTTTTTGTATGACGTATTTCGCAGATAATTTAAGGGTTTAAAGGCTTAAGTAACTCTTTGTTACACTATGCGTATGAAGGGTTAAGAAACCCTTACAATGCAGATGAATACGAGAACAATAGATCGGGGTTCGAAAGTATTAATTTATTGAATCAAACATTTCACTAGTCGCTGATGTATATTAATGAATCAAAATAAACTTATATTCAGTTTTATTGAGATTAAGAGTAAAAACATTTTTAAATTATGCTGCTTGTGACTTTCGCTCTTGATCGCTTAAGCTGGGTAGAATTAATTTACCAGGTACAATGTTATCTCTGTAATCATGCAGGTATTAAGTAGGAATCTGTGAGGACTTACCGTAAATCCGATACCAACTGTCGCAGAGAAGTTGCCAGTCTGGAATTTTCCGGTCTCGAACTGTACGAGGAGCGACGTTTTTCCCACTCCACTGTCGCCAAGTAGTATAGTCTGCAAGAGAAGTAATTTAAATTAATATTGCAACAGAACTCACATTTCAAATTCAATTTAATGCTTCTCTAATTATTTACGGTTATTTATTTAATCCAAAAGTTAAATATTTTATTAGAATATACCTGACGATAGGTTTAGTAATTTAACCTCAGTAAGTACTACTTTTCAATTACCGGTAATAAAAAAAAAATTACTTTGGTAACTTTTAATTGTATAATATAATAAATTGTTACGTATAAAAGCTTGAGGCAAATATTATTACGGAAAATCTTATATATATAATAGCCTAGACCTCAGTGTAGACGTTTTATTATTATCACATATCACATGTAGGTATAAAATTTTCTTTCGACCTAAGCGTTCGCAGTCGATATTTAAAATAAAATGTTTTGCAATGCACAGTTCCGAGTCGGAAGGTTCGACGTACCTACTTTAGACATTCAGTATTTCAATTTCAATACGGTACGATTATATTTACTTCTTATTAAGTAATCTTCGATGAAGACTTCTTCATTTTGTATGTTTGATTAGTATAGATATTTTTCTTTTTTTTTCTATTTGATTTACATTCTAAAAATTATTTGGTGAGTGACAATATATTTTTTGTTGTGATTGTTAAAAAATAAAAATAATACAATCAATGAAATAGGTTGGTAGTTTGATGATGGAAACAGTATTAATAATTTATTATTCGGGATCAAAAACAATATACAAAACGAACAGAAAAGTATGCTGCATGTTGAAATCGTTTTTATTTCCTTACCAAGAAATATATCCAAGAAAGTAAAACGTTGTTTCAAGCTTTTGATTTCTCCAAACTTTTTCTTTGAAACAATATCTTGTTTTGCTAAATACATTTGAATGAAAAACAGTGAGTCATGGCGTAGCGTCTTTTTAAGCTTCGAAATAACTTTCAAATTTATTCGAAAGTCAACGGTGGCAAAATTTTACATTATTTTATCGGCTTTTAAGCCGTTAAAAGTTTCTAATACGATTCCCAATTTGATCAAATATCATTTTCAAGCATGGTGTCTTTCTTTCATTATTTAAGAATTATATTTCGAGTTAATAATAAATGTAATGCCGTCCTCAAATCACTATTCATTTAATAACTTTTCTCTTGATTTACAATATATCGTCGCTGTTCTGGAAGAAAACACTAAATCGAAAAAAATGTCATAATGAGTTATTTATACCAAAATGTTCTTTATTTCAAACTCTACCGTATGAAACAACACACTTATTTTTATAAATTATACTTTTACTTATAAACAGTTTTGTACATACACACAAAATTAAAAAGGTGTAGCATTTCAAACATTTGACAAACTTCAAAACCCTATTACTCAAAACTAGTATTTTTCAGTTAGTGTCTTCTTACAGAACAACGACGATATGATCCAGATCGCATCAGTCGACTCTCGTCAATATTTCTTTAACATTATTCATATTGCTTTTAAAAACATGTTTTCAAGTGAAAAAAAAAATTCATTTTCAAAATGTCCGTAATTCACATTTCCCGGATATTTCTCAGCACATTCAGAACCCTTTTTTTAAGTTTTTACATCCTGCAATTTTATTCTGAAATACTCAAAAATCAATTTGATTTATAATAACATTCAAAACAAGATAATAATAGAATAAATATTCCTTTAATAACCCACACTTTCCAATCTACGTTTTCTCTAGATTGGAAGTATTAACAACGCATAATAACTCTTAAAAAACTTGAAATACGAAAGCCAAATACTATTCATGTTGGCAATTTATTATATTGTATTTGTTTTGATTTTTATGAAATTCTCTCATAGGAATACGTATAGAATTATTAGAACAATAATGATGAAATAACACATATATTTTCAAGTGACACACAGTAAAATTTTTAATTTATTAAGGGAAATATCAATTCTGAGAATAGAATGAATGGGCATAATATTTTACGTAGAAATAACAACGTGGAAATAAATATAATTGGAATGAAAAGAGATTTTTTTTATTTTACGTGCACGTATTTTCTATGTAGAAAAAATACGTATTTTAATGACCTTAAACAGACAAAAACCGCTTTTCCGCGTTCATAATATAATGATCAAATAATTCATACAGAAAACCAATTATTATGAATTACCAATTGAAAGAAAATAGCAGGTGTGTATTTTGCTTGTTAAATTTTCATCACAAACTCAATTTGCTACGAATACTTTTTACTATTAAAATAAAATTATCACAATGGAATCCAACGTTTTCATTAAGGGAGACGGATAAGCTTTGCATTCTGTATGAGTGACATCTATCAATTTTTTTATTTATAAAAATAAAATAACACAATGAAAATGCTCGAAGTGAGCAAAATTACTGATCTTGATCATTATATAAAACTAGTATAACCGGACCCGTCATTGATGACGATATTGAAATTGAAATACTGAATGTCTAAAGCATCTAGTACGTCGGAACTGTGTGTGCATTGCAAAACATTTTGTTATATATATACAACGCAAACGCTTATGCACACCTACATGTGATATGTGATAATAATAAAACGTCCACAGAGCGGTCAGGGTTATTATATATAAGATAACTTTATAATTTTCGAAGTTGTCGAAAAAATGTTTTTTATTTCTATATATATTATATAATGCCTTTCCAACAAGAATTAACAGTAAGGTACTCGTCACATTTAAAAATGATAAATCAAGCAATATTTTTATGCGTTAATTATAAATTCATTCCTAATTAAAATAGTAACTGTTTTCAAAATTATTTTCTTCCGTTTTAGTCAAAATGAACTAACTATCTTGCTAAGATCACTGTTTAAGATCTCCAATTCGCTCTATACAGTAGATGTTAGTGGAATGACATTATAAAGTATGCCTTATTCAACAAAAGATAAATTTAATCAATAGTAAGAAATGTCTGTAAAAAAATTATTCTCATTAAAAGATGTCACTGTGAACTTCATTTACGTAGTAAGCAATGCTTCAGTGGAGAGTATACGGGGTAAATACAGTATAACCTCTGCTATAACTTACAAATTTAATACGATGAGAGATTTCAACCAATATGCTTATCCCTTTATAGGGGAAATTAGTTTTTTTCCGAAATCAACTGCAAATTGTATATTGTGTATTGAACAATAATTTATTTGACCCCAAAAATAAAAAATTAAATTTTGGAAAAACTGTAATCTGTGGTGGATTATTTGCTGAAAAAAATACTGTAAATCGATAAATAAACGCAGATTGAATAATTATATAAATACTTTTTCCCACAATACATAATATAACTATCAAAAATAAGATTTATAAAATCAAATGTTATCTACAAATCCTGTCCCAGCTGAGACAGTGAACGCGCAATATTCGATTTATCAACCACTTACGTATAATAATTTTTTGTGATTGATTTGTGCACACTTCAAGTTAGATGGTCGATAAATACACAAAAGAACTTTATCGATATCGTCTTTACGTATTAAGATTGACATTTCTATGGTCACCGTATGAATTATAGTCTTTAAAGGCGGTGGTCTGTTTTTGCTAATTTTGTTTTTTTGCTAGTATTTCTACATAAAATATACATTTCTTTTTTTTGGTCATACCTTGTGTATCGGTAGTTCTTCTTCGGGTCTCTTTGCAGTATAATAATTAATGAGATCAGGTGGAGGCTCATAGTCTCTATAGCCTGTCGAAACTGTGTTCAGGATAGGAGCAGCTCCTTTCGGTGGTGGAATCACTTCGTCTTCGAAAACGTCATCGCTCATGCTGTCGTCAGTCATCCTGTAAGAAAGCGTGTACTTTTAAAGCCGGGATATTAACTATAAAAAATTTGAAACATGGGGCAAATTGTCATAAACATCAACATTTCCATTACAATAAGAAGATATTTGTAGAAAAATGCTTCTTAACGGGGGCGTAAACGCCTTCTCGTTTACATTTTAAATTCTCGGATGCGTTTTTATATTTTTCGAATTCAGGCAGCAGAAATCCGAGTGGGTGATTGCACCATTACATATTTCAATGGTATGAAACCTCGTGAGACGTTTGTATTCATTGTATTCGAGTTCTTCTGTATCGAAAATTATTATGAAGAAATTACTAGAATAATAATTAGAAATAATCTTATATATAATAACCCATACAGCTCTGTAGACGCTTAATTATTATCACATGTAGGTATGAAATTTTCTCATGAAGTAAGCGTTTGCGGTGAAACAATGCACACATAAATCCGACGTACTAGCTTCTTTAGACACTCAGTATTTCAATACCGTCATCTATGACGGGTACGGTTACTAGTATTGTAATATTTCAACACTATAATTTAAGACATCGACTGAGGGTGCTTGATGGAATTTCAATATCAAATTTGGATTTCATTCCGTCGAAACCCACAATGCTATTATAATTGTAAAATCACTGGTAATTCTAAAAGAAGTTGGAAAGCGGCAATTCGCCACTCTGTTAATGTGTCGTTTACAAAATAAGGATTAAGGCGATTCTCGAAATGTTAACTCAGGTACTAGTGTGGCTCTCAGACGTATAATATTTTTTTTTCCATGTCCGCTCCCAATGTGGAGCATATGGTCTCCTAATGGAGGTATCTTGACCAAATTTTTTCTACGAGAACTGCTTGTCACTCAGTTGCTCAACCTCTCTTTTTTCTTTTTCGAAGAGAGTAAGGATAGAAGGATAGGGCTATGACAGGACTAGTGGTTAGCTAATCGCTCTCGTTACGCCCCGTGAGGATGGGATTGGTGGGAGGGAGGACTCAGACTTCGAACAGAAATCCATAAATCGATTGAAAGATCAATCTATGAAAACCGTCCGCACCGGGAATTGAACCCGAGACATCCGTAACCGTAGCCAGCGACGAAACCAACTGCGCCACGGACGCCGACAATATATTTTACCTCGTAAATAATATTTGTCGTATTTGTATCTTCTACATAAACGTTAGACACTGTTTACTGTCTGTCAGTTCGAGTCCATTCATGTGCTGGAATGCCTGAAGATGCCGAAAGGCGAAACCCGGGTCGTTAGTGACAAAATACATGGAAGTGTACAAAATCTCAAATCCAAATTTGCAAATTACCACATTTACAAATTCATATATGATTTGCCTGATCGAAAAATCAGTAATCAAAAGTCTGGCTTTCTCCATTCGCCATCACAGCTGAATTATTGTTTGATATGTCCAACTAATAATTTTCTATCTAAATATAATACATACACCATTGCTGCACTACATCATTGATGTTACTGAATATATACCTACATGTTTTACAAACTTATTCATCCGTATGTATATCACGCTTATTTTACAATAAGGGATGAAAAAATCGAATTTAACCTCAGGCACCCTAGATGCGACAATATGTACTAAGCATACACCAGGAAAACATTTGTATTATATAATTAAAAATCTGTTATCGAATATTCTCAGTAAACGAATATAGTAATAGAAATATTACTAATATTAACAGATAAAAAAATCGATCGTCCAGTTAATTAGTCAGACAACTAAAAAAAATGAAATTTTAGTCAAATATACAGTTATATGTAACATTTTGCGTTTTATCTCATTCAGTACTCAGATAACACAAAAGTCACCAAAAATGCTAAAACAGATAACCTTCAAAAGAATTAAACAAAATGTTGATATTCCAGGGTCGGCAAAGTTCCACTGACTATACTCGGACAGTACTTAATTGTGAAACACCTGTATGTATGTACCACAAAATGTATAAAACTCGGATACAATTTGATTAATGGTGGCCATTTGAATATCGCTTTTCCCATTATCTCAATATGGGTTATTTGGAGATGTCTGAGTAACGAACAGTAACGATCGAAATAGGTTGATGAATCATCAATATTTAGCGTATTGAAGCATTTTGCACCACGCAGCTCCTCCACCATTCATTGTCACTGATCTAACGTCATCAGAATCTTTTAGTTTCATCAAATGCAAGGTCTGAATAATACCCGGTGGTTTTCCAGGATGACGGAATCCTACGAGTTGAAAGAAGAGAAAAGCAAAAATAATAAGTGTCTGTTTGAGAGCCGAGTGTGCGAGGCGTCTGTGGTGGTCTCTGAATCGATTTATTAGCTGACTGTATAAAAAGGCGAGATTGGATGGTTTGTGTGCTTTAAAACGAAAACGAAAACGTCACACAAACTCTTTCTCATTTTAAAGCGCACCAACTACCTGATCGCACGTGAAGCGCCTTGAAGCCGGCTGTTGTCTGTATTGACGATATACCTTCGTGTTAAGCTCAGTTACCAGATTATATACATAGAGCGAACATGTTTGGATATGCCCCCTAGGCCTTATTACATATTGAGTGGTCGATATCACAAATTGCCAGCTACTGGCGGATCATTATTGATTATTGAAAATATTATATGTCAAATACACCATTATCAGTTGTGATATTTTTACTGTTTGAATCTAAAAAACAATCATTTAAATGACTATTTTGTTCTCAGTATCAATGAATAATGGAGTTTAAATATACGTGCACTGTATGCGTAATAATATTATAAATATATACGTAAGTAACAACTTATCGATATGTAAGCTGTTTTGAAGTGAATTTATATCCAAAGCCATGATTCTTTCATTAAATCATACGTTACTCGATCCTGTCCTTTCTTGAGTATTTAGTTATATGTATGTCCGTCCCTAAACTCATCCATCTATCCTGACTATCTCTGAAAAGACAGTTTAAGCAACTACGTACAAGAATGAATCGTTATATATAATTTTCTGTCCATAATACCTTATTTACGCAACCGAAAATATAATAAATATTACTCCGTATGTGACCCAATGCAGAGCTTCGTGAGGCTAACGTACAAAATACGAAATAACCATTTATTTATTAACCTTTCCGTTTTCATGCTAAAAAAATCCCTTTAGATCTCATGCAGACACATTTCGTTACCATGTAGGTTTTGTCATGTAAACGGATTTATAAAACGAAATGATAATTTCAAAAAGTGAAATACGGTTTTATTTAGTTTTAAGTAATGAATTTAAGTCATATTTTGTGTGTAAAACCTGAAATCCATATGTGAACTTATCGAAAGACGCAAGAATCGAAATTCTTCATAGCAGAACAAGCTTAAGACGTATTCGGTATCGTTTGAAACAAGACGGTTGCATACGGCACGTCATGCATCTCGAATTGTTACGATACTTTACTATAATTTTGTATTTTTCGATGGTAAAATTGACGCCGTTTTCAAATTATGATTAATTATACAAACAAGACGTAAACTATAATGTATTTTTAATTATAAGCAGTACTATTTTATTTCAAAATAACAAAATTTTCAATTTTTGTATGACCTATTTCACAGATTATTTAAAGGTTTAAAGACCCAAGTAACTCATTGTTACATCATGGATACGGAAGGGTTGAGAGGTAGTAGTTTATTTTCAGATCAATAAATGTAGTTAAACCACCTTACAATCCCTTCTAATTAAAACTTTGTTTTTCATTAATGTTAAACACGGATGCTAAATTTTATGAAATTTAAAGCCTATACAAAATAAATAATACGAATGTCATTGGTTTATATAGAAATGTATTTCTAATTAAGTTCTTTTGAGGGTTATCGTATTGAAACAGCCCAGCGGGACACAACAGGGTGGCAAATCAACCATCAATTACACGCCCCTGAATAATGTACGAAACGGCCTCGGGGCATAAATAGATGAAATAATTTAAAATATTAATAACACAAATGACTCTCTTAATCTTACTTTAATTAAAATCAAAATAGTAATTAATAGTAACCAATTGTTATTTCTTTTCAAATATAATAAATACATACTTTTTAGTATTCATCGTTGGTGCAGTGTCAATGTATGGAGGGTCGAAACTGGGTGGGGTGTAAGCCCAGAAGAAGTTTAATTTATAAAATAATTTTGAGAATCGTGAAATGAAAAATAATTATTCCAAAATTATGGTACGGCCAATCTGGGTAACTTTGATCCAGTTCGGAGGGTTTTTGTATATTTATGATTCGCCATTGCATTTATGTGTGGTATTGTTCTACATAAAAATGTACTAATGTCTTAAAATGAAATTTAATTAACAACATAAATAGAATTATTATTATAATTTATATATAAACTTACATAAAACAAGGTGGGCTAACGTTTGCATCAAAATCGGGTATCGTTGGCCCACGATACAGATAATCACTGTAATTACCATAAATTCAGTGATTTTAAAGTCTTGGCAACTTTTCTTTATGCTTTCATATATTCTGAACATAATTGAGATACAGGGAAAAAATACACAGCATTTGGTTTACAGGTTAGTAACACAAATTGAAAATATATCTAAACCAATTTATTTCAAGATTAGTTTATAAATTGTGTTTTATCATTCCAAGCTGACTGCTTACAAATTCAACAATAAAACAAATTATGTTGCATATTAATTCATGTTTTTACCACCAGGGGCTGGCTACTTTTGCGTAACTAAAAAATATTCATATGGCATTAGTATAATCATGGTATTATAACAGAACTTTTTACATGTAGTGGGTCAAACTTAGACCTATAACTAACCCAAATTGATGGTACTCGTTCTTTTTTTTGTGAACCATGTTATTTCAAACTCATGTAAAAATAGAATTGGGTGTACATTTAGCTTTTCATAAAAACCATGCATATGTAATAATTGTAACTGGGTCAGATAAAAAAGATTAGATAAAAACAAATGTCCAATAGATGTCATAATATAAGCTTTCTGAAAATACACATGACCAATGCCGGTCTGATTACCGAATGGTATTTGCCAGGGCTTCCCAAACAAAACCCGGAAATTTTAGCGGAACGCTTAGCTTATCGATTATTATATTTTAATCGATATTATATTTTAGGTTAAGTAATTCCTATCAGTAAAAATATTAAAAAAATGTTATTAAAATACATTATTTATTTATTAATTATTTTAAAATATAAAACTATAATATAATATAAATAACGGAATGTGAATAAATAAAGCACTTCATGACTTTGGTGATGTTGATTTTTTGAATTGCATATCTTCTTGATATCAGGTACAATATTGGTAAGTTGCATTCTGCACTTTGACTTCGTTGCATCATAATAAAAAAATCCCGCTTCGCTTTGTAGTAAACGGAAGTAAAACAATAATAGCTTGCATATAACAAAAAAAATCAAATTCAAAGTCGATCAAATTTTAAGGTTAAAAAAAACGGCATGAACTTACATACTTATGAAACTTCCCGCAGACTTATTTTTGATTATCACTCGCCTTTCAATATGATTCAATATATTCAGACTAAGACGCTTCTTAAAGAGGCGAAACGCGTCACGTTAGTGATTAACCAAGTGGAATAACTGAGTTATCAGTTTTAATTTTGTATTAAAAATGAAATTCCACAAAATATGAAATACAGCTCTTTAAATGTGTTGCAGTATATAAAACCTTTGCAAATTGTCGCGGAACACCTATTCATGTTCGGCGGAACATAGTTCGGGAAACCCTGGATATGCTTTCGGCCTTTCGTCCAAATCGGTCACGCTGTAGAGTGTAGACGGCTTTAATTCCTGAATGGAAACGTTTCCACATGGATTTTTCAATAGATTTATAGAGGAAAATTCAAAATGCACATATTTTCGTGGTTTGTCCAAATACGACGAAGTAAATGAACGAATGAGTGTAGGTATTTAGTTTACCAATACTAAACTTATTCCCATCTCTATTTTATTACCCTTTACAAAAACAGATAATTAAACAATCAGCCCATTTATAAAATTACATATTAATTTAATCAATTAAAAATTTACATAAATATTATAATATTTTCACTACAGGTTTCAGATGTCAAATCATAAAAAATAGCAATAGGCTTAAATATTGGCAAAATAAAATATTTTCCATGAAGTGTTGAAGCAGGTATAGTAAAATAATTAATTAATCCTTCGTAATAGGATTATAATTCAAGCGTTAAGTGTTATCGATATTTCGTGAGAAGCTTTAAAGCTTATTAATTGATCAAGTGGTTGATTTTGTCTTTGCCGTAACGTTGTATTATCTAAACTTAAAGCTGAATTATCTGTTGGAAGGTATTTTTAAATAGTAGTGTCTTAATAACTCAAATATAAATATTAGTTTATTTTTTTAAATTCTTTCGGTCAATATAGCCGAATGTGAACGGTTAACGGGTTTGTCTTACTTTCATGGGTTCGAATCCTAGAATATGTATTTTCACAGATTGATTTGTTAAGCGAATTTTTGATTCAGTGGCATGAGAGTGTGATTAGCTAATTATTTTCTTTCGTAAGCGAACCCATCTATCTTTACCCTCTCTGCAGAAAAAAAAGTCGTGCGATCAGTTTTCAACTACGTCTCGTTAAATATATTTCGTTGAGATATTTCACCGCGCGTCCTAATAGAAAAAAAAACACATTTGCGTTTCGCAGATATGAATTTTATTTTTACATATTCACATACCACTCTAATTTCGTTTTAGAAGAAATACTAAACAAAACTTATTTTACAATTCCATCCAATACACGGCTTCCAACCAGTGAGTAATTCACCTCTAGGGGTGAATTTTAACGTTCCAGGAGGGGTAATTGCTGTCATTTATTAAGGATTGTCCATATTACATATATGCATATTTGGAAAGCACCTTTTGAGTAAGAATTAGATTATCTTGGAAAGGGGGGAATTATATTCTAAGCATCGGTGAGAGGTGGAATGAAGCAAAAAAGGTTGGGAAACCTAAACTTTATACTATGAGGCAAGAATGAGGTAGTGCTATTGCCCTCACAGTAAATTTTATAAATTCATATTGTTTTAGTGCTAATAAATTAATTTATCAAAATTAAGGAGTCAGTTTCAACATTAAGAATATCAATGTCAAACACCTTAATAAATTGTTTAATACATTGTGTATTCCCTTTATTGGCACATGGCCACTCAAATTGAAATTGATTATATCGATGGCAATTGATGTAACCCTAGAAAAATACGATAATGGGTGAATGATTGGATCTCATTTTAAAGACAACAGAGCAGATCTCAGCAAAATGACGTAAATTAAAAAAATAAATTGACCACTTTTTGGGAGGAAAAAATCATTTTACATTGGTTTTAGGTTTAAAAATTCTGGCCCAGCTACTTGATTTAAGCCACTATTGTCACTCCCTACGTATAATCCCGCATCGGCAAACATGAGAATTTACAGGATTTTATTTCAAAGATTCATAACTCAACTCACCATTTAATGTTTTCGATAAAAACAGTTTTACTCTCTCCTAAACAGTTTCAGATTTGAGAGTTACATCAATTGGTCAAAACACTGTAGATGTAATGTAACACACTTCAGAATTGAATTCCACCAAAGATTGACACAAAACACCGTATAAATTAATTCAATATATCGTTAATAAAATTGATAACCATGGTAACAACGTATGTACATGTCAAATTTAATGTATGCAGTTTTCTGAAATGAAAGTACCGAACCCTATCTCCAAAGTCTGCGCACCGCAGTGTGTATGACTATATAAATAAAGTAATAAAAGCTTTCAAACCTATTTTAGTATATTACGTAATACTGTATGTAAAAAACTGATCAACAAACATGTTTAAAATTGAAATTGGCCTCCAAGTTCATTTGGGCTCGGCAGCCCCATTGCAAATCAAGATTGCTTCACATACGAAGCCATTAAAGAGTGATGACATTGCAATCTTATATATAATAGCGCAGACCGCTCTGTAGACTTTTTACTATTATCACATATCACATGTAAGTATAAAATTTTCTCATGACCTAAGCGTTCGCGGTGTATATGTAAAATAAAATGTTATTCAATGAAAAAAAAGTTCCGACGATTAGCTACTTTAAACATTCAGTATTTCAATTTCAATACAATCGGACGGGTAGACGACGGGTGCGGTTATACTAGTATAATATAATATAGTAAAAATATTTCTGACTGATTTAAAAAAACATTTTATTTAACAGAGGCTATAATTACTCCAAATAATTTCCGTAACACTTATTCAAAATACTGCAAATTTTGAAAAATATAGCCATCCCCCATAGAGCATTTTTTTTCACGGTGTAGAGATAGTTCTCATAAGTTTCACTTTGTAAAATAAATTTCTTCCCTGCTGAAGTAACTTAATTAAAAATTTGGAGATGGTTTATTTGTATTTAATGTGGTATATTTATTTGGAAAATTTATAAACCTTTACGAAAATAATTGGAATAAGTTATTATTTAAGATAATCTTAATATAAAATTAAATTAAAAATTGACTTCCCAATGGAGAACATATGACTTCCCAATGAAGGTATCTCAACAAAAGTTTTCTCTAGAACTGCTTGTTACTCAACCTCCTTTATTTTGACAAAAATAGGGACAGAAGTATAGGGCTAGGAGAGGACTAGTGGTTGGCTAATCGCTCTTGCTACTCCCCGTTTTTAGGATCGGATGGGTAAGAGTGAATTTTAAACATCACAAACATCCAAACAGAAATTCATAAATCGATTGAAAAATCAATTTATGAAACTGTCCGTATTGGGATTCGAGCCCTTGAGACCCGTAACGAAAGCCAACGACGTTGACCACTACACCACGGACCCGACGAAAATATTGTGTACCTATATTGTTTGAAAACCATAAATCGATTTATGAAAAAATATGAATATAAACTTAATAATTTATATTGTAAAAAAGACTAAACAAGTTTCACACCTAGTTACACACCCAATGTTTACAATTTTATCGATTTTAATTCAGTATTAAAAATGAACTTCAACAAAGATAGAATTCTCCAGTCACTTAAGTCTGTAATCGATAGAAAACCCTCTGAAAGTTAGACATTCTTTCGTTTTAAAATTATCCATGATATCAATTTCAATTAATAACACTTTGTTTACAAATATAATTTGAGTATGCTTCTAAAATCTAAATATAGTAGGCACCTAGAATATGCAATAAGAGACCGTATTATCGAGCCAACAAATAGTAATTAATCCCCCTCCCTTGGTTCGATTAGCCTCCCTCTCATAACGCCCAGTGACGCAGCCCTGAGCTCGCGCAAGCCCTACTGACAAATTAATCTATCCGGGGATGAAATTGCATCCTACGCCTAGCCTATCTGTCAATATTTATAATTTCTGTGCATGGATAAATAAATCGGTCAAGGATGTCTCGTAATCCAATCAAGGACTTAAATTTACTGGATAGGATATTGGTATAGGAGTATTATTAATTATTGTAGCTATGCGACATCCCTCCACCCTCGCCGCAAGTAAATTAAGTATTTTATGCATAAGTGAATTCATAGGTAATTTGTCAAATACATTTTTTAAAAACCGCAAAAAAATATTAAATTTACAAGAAAGTGATAAAATGTTGTCGAAATTCTTTTATTGTGATTACCTCTATTATGAAAACAACAAAATAACTTTCAAATTTGGATTATTGAGATTTTGTACACTTCCATGTATTCACACGAACTCAGTTCGAGTCCATTCGTGTGCTCGAATGCCTGAAGATGCCGAAAGGCGAAACCCGGGTCGTTAGTGACAAAATACATGGAAGTGTACAAAATCTCAATAATCCAAATTTGATATTGAAATTCCATCAAGCACCCTCAGTCGATGTCTTAAAATAACTTTCATAAATACACTTCAAACCTCTTAATCTTTGAAATGCAATTACAACAGTATCATTCAGAGGAAGTTGCAGTAAGTTCTAAGCTATTTCCTTATTTTTAAATAATTAATTTGTAAAGACTATACACGTTTTGTTGGTTCTGTAGTTGAGTGGTTAACGTCGTTAGCTTCGGTTACGGTACTCGCGGACTCGAATTCTAATTCGGACAGTTTTATTAATTGTTTTTTTCAATCGATTAATTCAATTCTATTCGTAGGTATGGATTTTTGTAAATTTTAAAATTTCATCCCAACCATCCTACCCTAAAAATGCGGCGTAGCGAGAGCGATAGGCCTACCACTAGTCCTATCCTAACCTTATCTCTCTATACCTACCCTCTTCGGAAAAGAAATGTTAGCAACTGAGTAGTGAGCAGTTCAATTGCAGTTGCAATTAGGAAACAATATGGTTCACATTGGGATCGGACATGGTATGAAAAAAATGAAAAAATATACGTGTATTATTAAAAGGTATTATTTTGTACATGCATGTCAATATATACATAATATATGTGAAAAGGTGGCATGGTGAATTTGTTTGCACACCAATTTACTATAGTGCAAAAATAGAACAACTAATATTAATTTAACATGTAAATGTAATCGTACGTATTTAATATAATTTAAGACATTGACTGAGGGTGCTTGATGGAATTTCAATATCAAATTTGAGTTATTGAGATTTTGTACACTTCCATGTATTCAGTTCGAGTTCATTCGTGCGCTCGAATGCCTGAAGATGCCGAAAGGCAGAACCCGGGTCGTTAGTAACAAAATACATGGAAGTGAGCAAAATCTCAAAAACTCAAATTTGAGTACGTATTTAAGTTTTTCCCATATTAATCCTTAATAATATTTTTTTCTCAACATACATCAGGGTCCGAAATGAAAAATTTTACGAACCGGAACGCTTGATTATTTCTTTAAATATCGCCATATTCTTTTCACCAATAATTATTGAACATCTTTTAGAGTAGTTTTATACTGCGGATTAATTCCAAGAACTGCTGAACTCCATTCGAATTCAAGTCCCGTGTTACAGATATATGCTTTCGATTTTAATGAAATATGTTTTTATTATTTTTATATACGTGTTAAGATCAAACAAGCAATTAAAAATAGTTCGTTGTGTAGTACGTGGTATTTAAAAACTAAAAAAATCAGGTGTACGTACATGCTTACTTACATATTTTATTAAATTATTACTGCGACCTCTGTAGATAAGCGTTTCTGTACTTACTTTCGCTAGAGATTCTAATTTTAATATTTTTATTTGAAAAGATACAGCATAATTATTATTTTATTGCGATAGATTTTCAATGGACTGCATTCGAATTTTCAGCAAGTACTTGCAACGACATCTGTAAATTTTCTCTGAAAACTGATAAACATCGCTTGCTTTAACGGCCGCTAGATGAAAAATTATTTCCGTATTTTCAGATAATAAATTCTGAAACCCCTATGAAATAATTCAGCAAGCATTTTTACCTTTTCTGAACAATATTTAATAAAAAAAGAAAATGATGTCAATTCAAAAAAAATTAAGGGTAACAGGATAGCTGAAGTTGTTATAACAGTGACATCTATTGATTGCGAATAAATATTAATTTAATTTAATAATTGGCGTAGAAAAAAAAAGTTTGCCATTATTTTGAAAACGTTTTAATTTATTTCGATGCTAATTACTTAATGCAGTGGCGTCCATAAATGTTGACCTATTACTGTTATTCAATAAATTAGTTATTCTTTGTTAAAACGCATTACGATAATTCGAAAAAAAAGTGTTGAAACGATCATAAAAATATATGATATATTTTAATACCAATACGAAGAATTCTCAGTTCAACAGTGTGTGTGCGTCAAACACGTTGCACATACATATGGATACAGCGACTATACTTAGGCTTCTTAAGCTAGCTGCCACAGCATAACACGTAAATTGAAAAATAATTAATTAATAATAAGACAATAATTGAGCCCTCAAGAAATGAAGTGGGACCAAGTGATAACATTTTAAAACGTATTTTTTGAATGTTTTAGTCATAAGATCTTCTTACATTAATTTACGCGTTATTTAATTTAATTTTCTTAAAAAATAAAACACAATTCATTTCTACTACTTCCGTATATTCATAATGATCAGGACCGATTTCGCTCATCACGAGCATTATCAACTGATAAAAATACAAACACACCAGGCCCATTTATATCAAATTGAGTGTAAAAATGAAGGTATATAAAACTGATGGTTCATGAACTAAGACAAGAAAATACTGATTAGCAAACAAATTATACATAAATCAAATAAAATAGTCTATAATTAAAATGTTATGGACCTCTTACAAATCAATAAATACTAATCTGAAATCGCAAATATAGCTATATTAAAAGTCCATTAGCTGAGCAAAAATTTTTAATGATATTACTAATGCATTAAGCAAATAGTGGATTGGGAAATTCATAAGAAAAAATTAGTGAACCATTTAAAATCAATCAAATATTAAGTATGTGATTACTTTTATAGTCTGTATTTACTTAATTCATTTTTATGATAAATTATTACATGTGTAATACCAATAAGCATTTAACTCATTTTTTTCGGAAATATTGGCTCACTTCACTTCTAATTGGCTCAACTGTACAAATATTCTATTATTTATCAGAAAGGGCACTCGGCCATGACGTATCCTTGAATATTGCAACATTACTCGCAAGTAAATTTACCTTGCTTATGCCTTATTTGGTTTACATATCCATCAACGACCTACGAAATTAATCAACTGTGCGAATCTATATATTTAGTTACGACCTTAATCGCCTTCTACGGTAGAAATTGTATTCCATTTAAAGAATATTTACATCTACTGGCTTATTGTAAAGTTTCTTTTCTTCGCTCTTACGGACAGTTTGCTTGATTCCCATCAGCAGCGCTACTAGTGGATACACGACCATACACAGAATATGGAAAAAAAAACATAAGAGGATTTATGACAGAGACTTTTAATTGTAAAAATAATGAATATCAAATTTAAATCAAGCGCGAACAGTAAGCTGCGCTGATTGGTTCGTTAGTGATAGGTGACTAAAGCTTTTTAACATCCCCGTGCATAACCACCCCCCTTCTTCTTACAAAACGATGTTTGCTAAATATATATAGTTTTAATAAAAACGTCGTAATAAAAATTAAATTAAGATGTATATTTTTGTAAGAATTTTTTTTTTAATAATTGAATAATTGGTTAACGTCGCACGTCTTTCGTGGTACGAACAGTTTCATAAATTGATTCTTCAATAGATTTGTGAATTTCTGTTTTTTTGTATGAATATTTGTAATGTCTAAAATTCCTTCCCAGCCTGATATCATGAAAACGCGGCGTTGCGAGAGCGATTAGCTAACTACTAGTCCTGTCCTAGCCCTATCCTCCTGAGAAACTGAGAAACACGCAGTTCTCGTAGAAAACTTCTGTAGAGATACCTCCCTTGGGAGCGGACATGGAAAAAAATGTTTCAAGTCGTACACCAAACCTTACTAAAGCAAGGTTTTCCAACCTTTTTTGCTCCATTCCGTCTTTTATCAATGCTTAGAATATTATTAGAACTTCCCGATAGCCAGCTTGTTGATCTGCATTTAATAATTAATCTTGCAGCGCCACAACTTAAAGATGCGATCAGAGGCATACGCTAATTCTCGATGACGATTCCAGATGCACACCAAGTTGTACGAATTTACCACTCAATCTCTGCCAAATCACAAATATTTAACACAAATATCTACGTCCGCGTTACTATCTAAACTGTCATTTGCAGAATATATAAGTATTGAGCTGTTGCTAGACGACTATTATTATTACTTTTTTTCGTCCCGCATTGAAACGTCAAAGATATCGCGTTTTCAGTTTTAGGTTGAAAGTTAAATGTTGAGAGTTGAGAGGTGAAAATAGTGAAGTTGAACTAACAATTGCAAACAAAATGACATGTAAAAATTTCACGTCGCTGGTCTACGCCGTTTGAGAGGAGTTGTTGTGACCGACAGACATACAAACATACATATTTCTACATTTATTTTGTGCTATATAGTAGAGATTTTATTTGTTAAACACCTCCTTATCACTTATATGCATACAGTGCTCGTCAGATCAATATTCCTAATTATATTTAAAAAATGAAAATTTTTCGCTATATAAACTTTTACTAATCTTAAGTTAGTTTTCTTCAATGCAACCATAATGTATATATTCTTTTATAACTTGATTATCAAACGTTCAAGAAATTAATTAATTCCCCTCTTTGATAACGTACTTACTGATTATTAAAAACCACAAACCTCAAATCACCCCATCAGATTACTACCAATTTTTAAAATGATTCGGTAGTTTCTTTGTGGTATTTAATTATAAACAGTAAATTTAGAGAGTATTTTTTTTTTTTTGAACAATAAGCTTTGAAATCTTACCAGCTTTACTTGGCTCACGGTAAAACAGCAATACAAAAAAAATCAAATTATAATGATACATTATTGATAAAAACGTATGTTTCATTTCATTATATTTATCTACCTACTATATTTCCGATCCATATATCTGTATATCAGAGGTAAACTATCGCAAATCCACATTGGTATTTTGACTTTTTTGAGAAGTGGTTTTCAAACTTATTATACCCATGGATAACTTCTTAAAGCAGAAACCTGACCGTGAACCCCCAAGTAAAATAACTCTACATAACTGCATAATAAAAAATTATAAATTTAATTTTGATGTCCCGAATGGTAAATGGTGATGTAAAAATAAAATATAAAATGTGTAAAAATAATGATGTAAAAATAAAATATAAATAAAACTTTTGATATTTAGAGGTTAACATAACTGCACTAAATCTACGTTCCACTAAATAGGAAGACGGGAAAGCAATCAACAGCCTCTGTACAGTGCTGACTCATAATGCAGGATAGAAAATTGGTATCTGTTTTTATAACCAGAGTTTATGATATCCTTGTTCAAACATTGGTTTCCGCTCCGATAATACAATAAATTCCTTCTTTATTACTATGGATTCTTATGAGTTTGCGGGTCAAGTCGCTACCGATTTAATTATTGTCATTTATTTCAACTTTCATAATAATGAAAATGTGTGACAAATTTTTTTTATATATAAAACCTTCCACAAACCCCCTGTCGTTGTGTACGCACCCCCAAATTATTTTTAGTTTGCCACAGAACCCCTCAGCAGTCACAAGGACCCCTGGGGGTCCATAGGAACCACTGTTTTAGACTATTCTGGATCAGCATATTTATTTCTAGATACTGAATTTGTAATGAAGATATTCATTTTTGTTAAATCACAAGTCCAATTTTAGTCTTCAGGTAATGAAGTGCCACATACAATAGCTGACAACATTATTGGTTAAACTCCTTCATTATGTATTACATGCCCAACAGATAACTTTAAGCTGACTGTTGTTTGTGTTGCGAGTTTGACGTATGCGATTTTAGTTGGTTTTTGTTCTCCTGTAAAGATTGACAAATATGACTTGCGATAGTTAAACTCTGTCCCGAAGTTCAATTCAGTTTACTTATATTAAACTTTTATACCATCATATCGAAACCTCAGCTCAAAGTGTAACGACTGTGATGAAATGTTTTGAATACCGTTATCTACCAGTTCCAAGTATCAAGTGGTAATCTGTGGTTATTTAAGAATGAAAGTGGCTTTTATTACTTTAGATCCATACTGTGACAACGAAAAAAACCCTGTGAAAACCTCTGAAAACTCCTATTATTAATATTAAAATAAAAAAAATATGTTTATAATATTATAAATATGTTTTTAGAATTAAAAACTAAAGTGCAGTAGAAGATTAAAAACTGTCCAAAATCTTGTTTTCTAATTATCTCAAAACCATACTTTTTGAGTTGTTACACTTTGAAACTGAGATATCGATAAAATAAATTAAAATATCTTTGCAATGCATATGAATATATATATTTAGTATATGTACATACACAAATAATTAAAATTAAAAAAACAATCATATAAATACTCGATTATACTTACTCTCTTCGACGTGGAATATTTCGACATTCGAAGGAATGTCAGGAACAATGTGTGGATGTAATCCTCTCCCCAAGTCCAGTATAAAAAAATAATCCCACCCCACTCTTCATTGGTTTAATTTGCAAGTTAACAATTACTATAAATAAATAAATTTACGATAGAGTTAGTCTGAATAGATTCACAAAGAGGCGAAATATATGTCGCAGTTAGTAGCACAACCAATGGAATAACAAAGTTATATATTTTAATTACTTATACATTCATTTTTCCCATACTTTTTATCCCGGTTTATAAATGTAACATATATTTTCAAAGATTATAAATTTACAACGCAATGAACGTATAGTTGAAGGCTGCGGTGGTATTTCAACCCCCTCTTCTTAAATATGTAAGTAAAAGTTTGCAATTGCGTAGCAGGTAGCCCTATATATTATTCACCACTTATGTATTCATATCTTGAATTTAAAAGCGCGTAATACGTTGATATATTTTTAATGTTTGAATTTCGAGCATCTGTAACTGAATTCCACGCGTTTTTTTTTACTCTCATCAAATTTACATTTGCCAAACATTTTCGGCAAGGCGATGAGATTACATTTTATTCAATTACACAATGAAAGATAGGTAAGTAGGTATTATTTTTAGAATATCTGTCACATCGTTATTTGGCAATTTAAAGCAGCAAACACACACACACATAAGCACATTGACATGATTGTATAGTATTTTTTTCGACAGTAAATAATATCAAAATTTGCCCGGAGCTACGCTTCAAATTTGAAAGCTTCCACGAGGGGTGATTTTAAATTCAATATCTACTGTTGGAATAATTTATATGAGTAGGTGGTAATTTAATGTCATATTGTATTAATTAAAAAAAACCGTTTGACATTCACGTTTATAGAGAACGATGGTTGTATATTTTAGCCCGTATTAACTTATCAATTATTTTGCAGCACGATATAAATAGCAGGTCAAAGTTTTCTTCAATAAAACTTCAAACCCTAAGCAGCAAAGAATCGACATCTGTTTTTGGAATTGTGGAATTCTAATGCGAAATTGACTATTTACATTTTTGCACATTTTCAGGAATCGTCATTTTCTATGAGAGAAGTAATTCAAATATACTGTGAGAGTTAAAGTAAGTTTTCATATGTCTTAAAAAATCAGACAATCCTTCAACCGTATTAATAGTTATTTGAAAAAACCAATTGATTGAATTAGTATTTACTTGGTAGAACTCCATTATAATATGAAAAAATAACAAAGTATTTAGTTCTACAAAATGTTATTAGGTAGTTGATAGCTATTTTGGCTTGACGCCATCCATCTATTAATCCAGTACCCTTACTTAAACCATTATAAGAAGACCATGTAATTACGCATAATCAATAAAATTTAAATGCGTTTTTTTAACGACTAATTAATAACACCACGTAACCTCGTTTTCTAAAAACAAAATAAGTACATGAAATGATTTAATTTTAAATAAACAATATGATGTTTGAATACGTGAAATGACATAATATTGATTATCTCTTCTAAACAGTATATAAAGCTACACAAAAATTAATTTAGTATACTTCTAACGATGGCGTCAAGCCGAAATACTTATCAACTACCTAATAAAATTTTGTCGAACTAAATACTGTGCTATTTTATCCTATTCCAACTTTTTTATTTGATTTTTTTTCAAAACTGACTATTTCCAAGATATAATCAGTTTTGAAATATAATATTTTGTATCCTTTATAGTATTTTATGATTTTGATTGACAGCTGGTTGCTAAATAAGAACACAAAAATTACTTGGGCAAGTTATTTGTTTTATTATGTGAAAATACTAAATTAAAATATGGCTCAATATCATTTTTAACGCATTCATCATTTTACTAAATCAAAAATATTTTTACTGACGAATAAAGGAGACAAATAATATGTCGAACTATCGGTTTTATTAATCTGACGTTTCATAAACAAGGAATTGGTCAATTTTGAAGAAAACCTTTTGTCAATGGAATTAGTGCACTATGCAATAAATTGTGTGCTGTTAGTGTTGTAGTTTAATGGGAAATAGGGAGTTTTGGAAAAAAACGGAATAATGCTTAAACTGAAAATAGTTCATTTCGAAAAAAATCGTAATTTTCAAAAAGGAAAACTATATGAAAATATGACGATTTGGTGGAAAACAAATATGCCAATCGATTTCTGGCATACTGATAAATAATCGTGCATACTGGAAATAGTCACCTTTGCATTAGACTCAACAATTATAAATAAATAGTTGAACCATCTTAGACTTTATTGAATGTTAACGAAATAGTCCACTTTTTAAAATGAGTGTTTTCAAATGTTTTTTTAAATGTAAAATAATACATTTTTTCATCAGTTAAAACGTGCCGAAAAATCTGTTTTTCCTACTGATTTTTATCGTATTTTATAAAATATATATTACGAATATTTAATTATAATTAGAAATGAATTTTATCTGATAACGTATCCTTAATCCACTCGTTGAGCAAAATAATGTATAACCCAAGTAAATATATTTTTTTAAATTGTCGGCAAAGTAGTTATTACGATTTCTCTAACATCATAAAATATTAATAACACGAAAACAGCACCGCAGGCGATTCCCTATCGCTACAATTTGCTGATGATCGTACCGATCTCATTATATTCGTTCGTAATGTGAAAAAAGGAGGTTAGGGTTGCCAAAGAATAGTGTTGTCCCACGATACCAGTCACCGTTCCTAAAAATAATGACCCTGAATTGAACAAGGCGTGACAATATCTCTAGAGACGATAGTGTCTATGAAAAAAAATGTATGCCTATTGTAAAAAGATATCAAATAATATTTAAAACCACAATAATTATGTGTATTATATTATTTGAATTGGCATCACGCCTTCTCACAAATCTTTTTTTTTAACCATGCCCAATCCTAATGTGTAACATATGGACCTAATGGAGCGTATCTCAACAGAATTTGTTCCACAAGAACTGCGTGATACTCAGTCGCTCAAACTTTGTTTTTCGGAAAGTGAAAGGATTGACGACTAAGACAAAACTAGTCGTTAGATAATAGCTTTCACTACGCTCTGATTTATGGGGCGGATGGGTGTGAGGGAATTGAGACATCACAGACATTCATGCCTTTAAACAAAAATCCACTAATGGATTGAAAAATAAATTTATAAAACTGTCCATACTAGGATTCGAACCCATAAACACCGCAACCAAAGCTATCGACGTTGACTATATTTTGTAGAACCAAATATAATACTTTGTATTTTAAAAGATAAAGCACAATCTGTTTGTAGTACTTCCACATGTTTATAATGTCCAGATTTAGCTCATTATAAACATATGGAAGTAGTACAAGCAAATTGTGTTTTATTTTTTTTTTAATATAATACCTTTCCACCAAGAATTGACTGGTAACATCATAAAAGTGATAAATATTTATTTTTGATGAGTATATTACGTCAAAACTCATTTTCATTTAATTAAGTTTGTCATTCAATGTGACATTAAAACTTATTAGAACACGGGCTGCTGGTACCTCGTTAGTAGTTCAATCCTGGTTGTTTCAAAATCGTTTCTATCACAAGTACAATTTTTAAAATCAAAAAAAATCTTAAAAGAACAAACCACATAACTCCACCACTCGACCTTAATAGTTTGTTGAAAAAAAATACCCTCTCTAATTTTATTGATACTGAAGTAATAAACTATTTTTATCTTTCGCCAATTGCATTTATTATTCTATGATATGTTATATCTAAATATTTTCTAATTTGAGTAGCATAATGTATCATTTGAGTATCTAGAAGAGAAATGTACCTAGCTACATATTTCTTTCGACTTAAACGAGACCAAAATAGAAATTCTACCATTCTTGAGCTCTACAACGTTACTGCCAATTCAATCAAATGTTACATACTTTTGTATAAAACAAAAAACCAGATTTCTTCTAATCTCTCAATATCTTTTTTATCTTTTATTTGTTCTAGATTGTTCTGGAACGTATCCCTTTAATTCCTATATGTTTTATACCTCAATTTATAAATCATTCGATATCCTGAAGCCAACACTCGAGTGTCATATTTCAATTTACGGGGATATTTTGTAACCATCTACCGCGTAAATCGGAGTTTGGGTGCATTTTCTAATCGTCGCCTTTGGGTAAACATGGTTCTATCTTATGTTTTTTTACAAATTCACTTTTTAATGCAGCTTTATTCGCATTCAAAATACGGTTCTGTCTGCATTTAAAATACTTTACAATTGTCCGTAAATTCATCAAAATTCAAATTAGAAAAATGTTCTACCTGAAAAACATTTACAGTGCATCAAGGTTCCATCTGCATACATAATTATAATTACCGCTTGAAGGAACACAGTCTCTAAAGTGGTTGTCTCTTTCATTCACGTATGTGGATGCATAAGTGTATTTCATTCAGAAAGTTAAATTTGCTGAAATCTTAAGTCGCTTCTCCGGAACAGTTTTGGTTTTTGCAGATATAACCTTGTTTACCCAAGACGACGTAATGTTAACAATCTGATAAATTAATGATAGGTGTACGGGCATATAACCTAAATGGCCTGCCATTAAGCCCTTAAAAATGCGCACGTAAACGTCGAAAAACACTACTCGCAAAGAAAGTTCTTTACCATATTAAAACGAAAACTTTATGACACTGGATAACGACGTGTTTAACAGTTAGGCAGACATGCCTGTCTCTAATTAAACGTCTAACAAATGAATACAAATTGGCCACGTAGCCTCGGCACACCGGGTACCCCCCGCGCTCTGAAACAGCAAACCCAGCGACGATTAATTCTGTGAAATAATTTGTCGAAAGTTGAAAGTGAAAATTATTTCGACACCTGCGATGGGTGTTAATCTGAAAAGCTTTCAACTTTTGACAGACGCGCGTTGTTCAGATTGTTGTAAATGTTTCGATTTACCTGCCATTAAATTATACGGAGTTCGGATACAATTAAATATTAATTTATTTGACATTTGAATTTCTCAAATTTATGCTAAGCTTAGAATTGTTGTAGTTTTAGATATTGTTTTGATGTTAATGTTTTTACAAACAACCTAAACTTCTTTCCAATTCATAAAAACAACAATATAGAATAAATGGCATACTAATAAATTTGTTTTATGTATTTTTTTTTTTATTAAATTTGTGGAATCTGTTATTCGACTTGTGTAGTTACAGATATACTAACATTATTGTCGCCTGTATCGCTTAGTGAGGTAGTCCGGCTTTTATGACATTCGATCGCGTTCTGTCCATTGCCCGTTTCAGTGTACGGTATGACGCGTCATGTTGGTGTCTGCGCTTTCATTGATTGTTGACAGCTCGTCTGTGTTGTCCCTCGTATTTATTCGTTTTCCCACAATTTCAATAATTTCAAACATCAGCTATGCGCTGCCAGAAAAAGTTCTCGCATTTATCCTATTATTGTGTGATATGTTATTTGCATTTCCATGACCATACAAATAAATTGTGAAATATCGCACGCTAACAATTTATCGTAAAAAATTGAACGCGGAAAGTTTATCGCAATTGAATCGTAAAATATATTAAATGAATTGACGACTGATTCGTATGAATATCTTCTTCCGTAATGAACACATAGAACAAGATAAATGTTTTGTAATGATTGAATATCTCCCTTCTATTGACGAATCAATCAATCGTGTAAAAACTTATACGGCTTCTGGGGAGGTAAAAACATCAAACGCTAAAAATAAACATCCTTCTCCACTCAAAAGCCATGACACAATAAATTGAACGAGGTGTTAACCCAGATTAAATTGCATAATAAGATTGCAAATAAACGACACAATAAAAAAAGTTATCTTGGGAAGAAAAACGTTTGAATAATTGTGTACGTATATATAATGAAGTATTTAGTATTTAGTTCCACGAAAATTATGAAACTTTATTCGACTTTTTGGATATAGAACTAGCTGATCCTCATAATGAAGTTCTAACCAAATGATTGCCAGCTCAATAAGTAACGTTTGAACTTTCTCACGAGACCCCATTATGGTAGGTTTCCCTACAGTTTAGACTGATAATGAGATTCAATAATATAAATCAGAAGATACCATAAGACGAAATCTATGTACTACGTAGATAATAATCTGCTATGAAATTTCAATTAATATAATATGCAAAAAACAGGTAGTACCTAACGTTTAAAATTGAATAAATATAATAATTTCCGATATTATAAACAAAATTCAGTAATAGGATAAAATATAAAAGTATTTAGATGCATAAATTTTGTAGAACACATTTCTTTACCATGTCCGCTCCCAACGTGTAGCATATGGCGTCCTAATGGCGGTATCTCAACAGAAGTTTTCTATGAGAACTGCTTGTTCCTCAGTTGCTCAACCTATTTTTTTCAAAGAGAGTATGGATAGAAGAATAGTGACAGGACTAGTGGTTAACTAATTGGTTTCGCTACGCCCCATTTCTGAGGATAGGATGGGTGGGAGGGAATTTTTAGACATCACAAACATTCATGACTACAAACAGAAATCCATAAATCGATTGAAAGATCAATTTATGAAACTGTGCGAACCAGGACTTGAACCCGAGACATCCGTAACCGTAGCCAATGACGGTACCAACTGTGCCACAGACGCCGACAAGAACTACTAAACACTTTAATATTGTATCCTATTTTTTTTAAATTTGAATTATTGAGATTTTGTACACTTTCATGTATTTTGTCACTAACGACCCGGGTTTCGCCTTTCGGCATGTTCAGGCATTCGAGAGCATGAATGAACTCGAACTGACAGACAGTAAACAGTGTCTAACGTTTATATAGAAGATACAAATACAGAGTTGCGAATTGCCGCTTTCCAACTAATATTAGAATTACCAGTGATTTTACAATTATAATTAGTGACAAAATACATGGAATTGTACAAAATCTCAATAATTCAAATTTGATATTGAAATTCCCCAAGCACCCTCAGTCGATTTCTTAAATTGTATCCTATTTTAATGGAGTTCGACCGAGTAAATTCCTATTCAATAAACAAAATTCAGTACACTGTAAAGCTATAGGTATCAGGCGCGTGCAGCAAATTTTTTTCTTTCTTACTCAATCACATGCAAAGTGAAGGGTGCAAGCGAGGTATAAAAGCATGCTGGTTTTTGTTTTTTTATCTTACTTGCTCATACACAAGTGAAGTTGTGTAATAGAGATAGAGATACATCCACCACACGCTGATGATGAGTATCTTTTTTTTTCCATGTCCGCTCCCAATGTGGAGCATATGGTCTCCTAATGGAGGTATCTTGACAGATTTTTTTCTATGAGAACTGCTTGTCACTGAGTTGCTCAACCTCTCTTTTCTTTTTCGAAGAGAGTAGGGATAGAAGGATAGGGCTATGACAGGACTAGTGGTTAGCTAATCGCTCTCGTTACGCCTCGTGAGGATGGAATTGATGGGAGGGAGGACTCAGACTACGAACAGAAATCCATAAATCGATTGAAAGATCAATCTATGAAGACCGTCCGCACGGGGAATTGAACCCGAGACATCCGAAACCGTAGCCAGAGACGAAGCCAACTGCGCCACGAACGCCGACAACGGATGATGAGTATCTATACAGTCTAAAGGTTTTTAGGAAAAATATTTTTTATGATAGCCTCGATGAATACACTATATGGCTTCGTAATGGAGAATCGAACAGAAGTTGTTTCAACGAAACTAAAAGTAAGCCAGTCGCTCAGTCTCACCTCTTCGCTGAGGGTAATGAAAGAAGCATGGGGAAAGCCTACCTAAAAAAGGATTAGCAGCTAGCTTATCGTTCTCACGATACGCCTCATTTTTGAAGATCGGATTGGGGATAACGTGAAAACCTTGAAAGCATCACAAAAATCCATGCCTTTAGATAGAGTCATATAAATCGATTGAAAAAAAGTTTGCATTCGGTATTTGAACCCGACCAAATATGGCCGTTACTCCAGACCATTCGAATAATCATTAATATGTTCCATTAATCACTTTTTAAGTGTTAACTGAATGTAAAAAATTATAATAGAATTAAATATCAAAGTATTTAGTTCTACAATATTTTGTTAGGTAGTTGATAGTTATTTCGACTTAACGCCACCGTCAGAATTATAGTTCTAGAATGTAAACTTTTTTTCAATCGATTTATATGACTGTTAGTAAATGTCAATTCAATTCAATCAATTAAATAAATTGTATTTTAAAAAGAAAACACTATTTGTTTTGTACTAATTCCACATTTTTATAATGATCACGACCGGTTTTGCTCATCACAAGCATTATTAAATGATAAAATTTAAATCTTATCTAGGCTACTTATACGAAATTGAGTGTTATTATTTATTTAAGTTATATGAAATAATTGGTTCTAGCAAGCGAATGCCTGATCATTATAAAATAAATTATACAAAACAAATAGTGCTTTATTTTTAAAACATGTTAATTATTTGAACATTATTCCGGATAAGCTATTAAAATACAAATTAACATATTGTTTGTTTTATTTTGTAACACAATTAAGTAAATTTGGATTATTGAGATTTTGTACACTTCCATGTATTTTTGTGTTAACTATAATAATGAAGACTCAAAAATCCGCAGTATAAAACTTACTAACGAATAAGCCATGAGTATGCCTGAATGATGATAAATTATGAAATTGAATATTCATAAAAACAGTAGGAAAGTTTATTCTTTATAAAACAGCTCTAAACTCATAGATTGCTGATATTGACACTCCCTATGTATAATCACGTAAGTGGAAATTATATGTATTTTGCATTTTTGTTGTCTACGCAGTTCTATGGGTAGGTATCAAACAACAGGGAAAATTATATTTAAAATAGTAGCACTTTCTGCAAATTCACAGAGAAAATTGCATTCGGAGTTTTTCATCCATTTAAAATACTCTTTTTAGATCAAATATCTTAACACATTAGCTCCGTGGGACGTGTTTTTCGCGTCATTCGATATAGGCGACATAAATCACTCATAACTAATAATTCATGTTTGATTCAAAATATTATTAAAAGAATTTGATCAGTTTATTACGAAACACCTTTAGGAGAACATCCAGACTTTTTTTCACATAATTGTTGATTGGCCAGTTTCATGCTATTCTTTCCATGACCTATTGTCAATTTCCTGTGAATCAACCCCGCGACAGCGCGTATTTTGGTAATATTTCCCCCGTTGCGAATGTGCTGTTTCCACAGTAAAATAGTGTGTTTCAAACTGATTTCAACAAAAAAATTTGAAAATATTGCGACCTGTGTCGTAAATATTTGAAATCTATTAAATATACTAAGCATCAAAAATGAATAGGAGTGACTAACAGTTGTGATGTTTTTACACTGCAATTATGTGAATCCTACGGAAATTTTTGCATTTAATAGTTTTATACTGGATGGGCGACATGTAGTCGTTAATTTGCAATTGCGTTATGAATCTTTGAAATACTCTCCTGTAAAATCTCATGACAGACACGGAATTACACGTTGGTAGTGTCGATATTAGAACAAGTCTATGAGAGGCTTGTCTACCTACAGTTTTTCCACTTAATAGTTACGTAATACTTATACTGAAGTATTTGTTTCTCTCTACATCATAATATTGATTGGTGAAGCGAAAACCTTTGTTATCATTTGTTTGAATGGAGGGAAACGGCAGGCAGACTTAATTAATAATTCTGCTCACACGTAACTTTCCTTCACACCGGCTGCCTCGCGCTTTAGCTGCTGTATTAGCAGGAACCTACATAAATTCTATTGACATTCGAGCGATGGAAATAAATTGCAACAACATTTATTATTTGTCTCGCAAATGCGCGCGAATCGCTTCATGGAGGTGTGATAAGACTGTATTGGACTCAATAACACACACAAAGCATCGCTATGCATTGTGGACAATTCAAATTATCAATATACAAAATAAAATGCGCAATTATTGCATGAAGTATTTACAAGATAGTTGCGTATTCAAAATTGTAGCTGTAGTTTAGCTATAAAAATTTACAAACTCAATGCGATAAGTCTGAGACAAATACCATTTATTCATGTATGCATTCTAATGGTGCTGCTTTACGATTGCGAGTCATGTAACCACTCAAATGTTCAGGGTACCAGTGTACTGATACGTGAGACGAAAACAAGTAATTAAACATTAACAGACTATTCGTGTGATCGGTGTAACTAGCGATGCGAGGCCGGGAATATACTCGCATGGAAAAATTGTGATAAAAACAATTTTAATATTAATAATCACCGTAAATCATTTTTATCATTCGGCAACACTTAGATTTAAAGCGAGGCATTTTTGACGTATGAATACATTGTATCCCCAAATTTTAGGTAGTGAGTTAGTTTGGTGATATAGATGGAAGTAAGGAATTTTATTCACGGATATACTTGAAACCAACACAAAATATTTACGAAAACGCTCCTGTTCTTATGTATAAATTAAAGCTTGGTGGTAAGCACATATGTATATTTGCACCTCGACTCAATATGTTGAAAAAATATCATATTTAATACGTAGGTAGTATGGTAATTAGTCTATCAGTATTTATGTCTTACCCCCCTCTCCACGTCCAGTAGAATGGAATAAAACAGATCATACTCTTTATTTTTACTGTAAGAATTAGAATCATTGTTTACTTTTGAAATAAACAACCTTGCGACATGGTTAGTCTGAAGATGCTTCTTAAAGAGGCAAAACGCGTCACGTTCGTAATAAAACCAGTGGAATAACAAAGTTATCAATTTTAATTTAATAATTAAATTAACTTCCACAAAGTTACCCATCGAAAATATGTATTTATATCGTCTCTAACTGGGATTTGTCAGAAGTGGGAAAAGATTTAGTCGTAAATTATTATAAGATGTAGAAATCTCACCCTTAAGAAAATATTGTATGTATATCAGTGGTATTATTTTAATACTACAGAGACTATTCGAACAGTTTCAGTTTTACTATTCGATATATCTAATAAGTGATAATAATTTAAGACATCGACTGAGGGTGCTTGATGGAATTTCAATATCAAATTTGGATTATTGAGATTTTGTACACTTCCATGTATTTTGTCACAGTTCTCAGTTCGAGCTCAGTTCGAGTCCATCCGTGTGCTCGAATGCCTGAAGATGCCGAAAGGCGAAACCCGGGTCGTTAGTGACAAAATACATGGAAGTGTACAAAATCTCAATAATCCAAATTTAAGTGATAATAGTTGGAATTCTTACTATTGACCCCTCGATGTAACCCTGTTCATATTTTAAACAAGTGTTGACCGAGTATCACAAATTCTAGATTGATAAAACAGTGTTGGATATTCAATTTTAAATAACGAACAAACGATGTTTTACCAGTACTTTCGTTCAAAACCTTCCGTAGAAATCCCATTGTGGGTGGAATTAAACGTGGAAAAATACTTACCATACGTTTTTCATATAGATACAAAAATTCCACAACAATGATCGTAACTAATAATAAAGGATGTACTAACTGAATGTGACATTTTTTTCTCATTTACGTCAGAAGATTTATTAGATACGTGGAAAATAGTGTCAGGTTTAGTAAATCTCGACATACAGTATGTCACTATTCCAACAATCCAGTGTGCGTGCGGAAAATCCCACGCTTTTCCTATACTAACATTAAAAGAGTTTGTGAACTGTTGTGGAAAATTATTAGCAAATAATGATCCATGAGGTAGAGGGATGAACCTGTTGTAAGGTACACACAGAAACTTCAAATGGATTTTATACCAATACAAGCAATTGCAAGTCTTGACTTGACAATGGTGTCAGCAATTTTGTATAACATGACTATGTAAACATAAATAAACATCAGCAAATTTTTAGACAACATCAATAAATTAAAAAAATGTATTTTCTTTAAGAGAGTTTGTTACGGTGATGCGTAAAATAACATTTATGTTTTCCTACACACTTTTCACGGTTCGTGGATAAATTTCTTATATTTGATTTCCGTTTTCGATTTAAATGAATCTTTCTTTTAATTTCAAGCTGTCTCACACAACATCAGTAGGTCGCTTTCAAACTGACATATAGCGAGAGGAATATTTCAATTTCTACAGATATTTTTCTGTAGAATATATAAATAATGAAATTTGAATTATTGAGATTTTGTACGTTTCGACAGTTCGAGTCCATCCGTGTGCTCGAATGCCTGAAGATGTCGAAAGGCGAAACCCGGGTCGTTAGTGACAAAATACATGGAAGTGTACAAAATCTCAATAATCCAAATTTGATATTGAAATTCCATCAAGCACCCTCAGTCGATGTCTTAAATTAAATTATCTTAAATTATATAAATAATGCTTTTGATTATATTGTCGATCTAATTCAAAACTTAATGTAGGTGTTATAATGGTTCCATGGCTAAACAAAACATGATCAAATAGAACATGAAAAAACAGAACAATTTGAAAATAATGTTTTTGTCGTATCTATTATTTATTGAACGTATAAGAAATTTTATGTTGATGTATTTATTGTAATTTTTTGAAAACAACGGTACAATATTTGTTACGGTTACGTAATTTTATAAGAAAAAAAAGTATAATAAACTCTAATATGTTGTTAAATATTTTTAAATTTGTTTGGAAAATAATATCTGATTCGCCACTAAATCGGCAAATCATACGAAATAAACTCGATGAGAAGTCACTCATGTCTATAATCATAAATTTAAATTGAAAAAATCTCCATTAACTGATCCAAGATCTTTTTAAACTTATGATGTTTTTGTTGATTGAGTGCATAATTTTAGGGGGCGGGCGATTTGGAATATTGAATTAATTTAATAACCGGTAAATGAATTAACAGAAATGTTATAATAATCTTATGCATTTATTAAATATATTATCTATTTCTTATATTTTCAATAAATAATAGATACGACCAAAATATTATTTTCAAATTGGTCTGTTTTTTCGTGTTCTTTTTTTTCCTCATCTGTTTAGTCCGGTTACCATAACGATGGGGTTCCGTAAAACCATATTATTAAACAACAATATGCCAAATATCATGAAAATATTTAATAAATACAATATTACATTAAGCTACTTGTTTTAATTAATGATCAAATAAACATGTTTAAAATATAGCTATATTTTCTCAATAATTTATTGATTAGTCGATCTCAAATGTGATGTTCCAGTAGTAATTTTCCAAGCCGTTTGAAGCTATCTTTGGTTACAAGCGGCTGAAATTTAGATTTAACGTTTGCTTTAAAAAACACACCTTACCTTGTCTCAAAAATAATTTTATCTGAACTAGCTTGTATAGAGTTTCCACATAACATTCGCAGTGTGATGTAGAGATGAAGGTCCTTATATATCGATGATTGGATCTCATTTTAAAGACTATAGAGCAGGCCTCGACTAAATGATGTAAATTAGAAAAAATAAATTGACGTCTTTTTTGGAAGGTAAACTTCATTTTACATTGGTTTTAAGTTAACAAACTCTGACCCCCCCCCCACTTGATGTAAGCCTTTATTATATCGAGAATCTCTAAGTATAATACCGTATCTGTAAACATGAGAATTTACAAGAATGCATTTCAAAGATTAATAACGCAACTCACCATATAATGTTTTTACTCTCTCCTGAACAATTTCGATTATGAGGGTTACATCAATTGGCCTAAACACCGTCGATATTATATAGATATATTATTTTATATAAGATTGATTTATAATTACGCACTCTGGGCCTTAAAAAATGAGACTCTTCCGAAAATAACGTTTTAATTGTTGTATCGTTTGGACGTTTGAACAAGGAACCACCTCCCAGCATTTGTTTCTAGTGGTTTAGGATAGATTGTAAATGACATCACTCCTTGCAACAGAAATTTCTAATACAATAAAAATATCATTTTTATTAGAATTATCGGTTAACTGTTGTACATTGATGTATGAAGGTATTCTACCCTTTTCAAATTGTTTATTTACCAACGTATGGCTTTTGGTCAATTTATGTTGCTTTCCAGAAGAGTAATTTGTTTTTATCTTGCGGCAGAAAACTATTTTTATGGCTTTACGGTCTGGAAAACTAATCTCGTTGCGAATTATTACCATAAAATATATATATTTTGTACGTTGACTCAACACAACATCACACCATTAAATAAACAGCACAATTATTATATAATGTAAATAGTTGTTTGCTCGTCATTAAATTTATTCCAGAGCAACTAATTATGTTGTTAAATAAAGCCTATCTATAAACATAGGTAAAGGATATTATATTACGTAAGCGTAAGTAATACGAATGGTGATTCTTCGCAGAAGAAGCATTCAGTATACAATATGCTCTGTGAATGTGAATTCAATAAATAATTCTACATGTAAAGATGATTGATGTAAACTGTGGTCTCGAAACCAACCGGTTGATTCTATTCGCTTTTTGTTCTACTTAATTTCGCGGCCTTGGACTCGAGTCCTTGGATAGAATATTTCATACATTCACTTTAAATCAATTTATGTATTTGTATCTAAAGACATAGATGTCCGCGATATTTTCATTTCTAACACATTCACTATGCGACCTTGAAAACTAAGGGCGTAGAGAGTGTGCGATTACCATTATTTTTAAAATTAAAAAATATCCACTCGTATGTCAGAATATGTAGCCTAGCGATACAAGATCTGCTTGGCACAAGAATTTTCCTAGTTCAAGAGATTTTTATACTTACCATTTGTATTGTATCTTGAGCATGGGTTTTCGTAATTTATTGATTGATTTAGTTTTGCATTTACTTTTGAATTATGAGAATAATTTGATAGCTATTTCGATTTCACGCAATCGCAAGAACTATCGTTTTTGTAATCTTCTTGAGTTGATCTCAAAGGAATTTCAATTTAGTTATAGCTTATATGATATAAACTGTAATGCCAAATATATATATCACCGTTCTAAAACCAGACTATAGTATCTCAAACTTTTCAATTATTTTCACTTTCCAATCTTCTATCCAAAAGAAAAGCTCTTCTAAATCATATCTAAATCACATTTAATTTTTAAGCTATTCGCAAAATACAGTAAAACATTTATACAATGCATGTATGCTGTATATAAAAAAATCAGAAAAAAATGTGAGCAGGCTTAATAAGTGAGAACATGGGGAAAAAATCAAACAGAACATTAATAGTTTCATCGATTTTTGGCATAGTTGAGAGAGACTACAGACTGGTTCTAAGACGGCGATATATTGAATTAGCATTTACCTGGTATAACTCCAGGATCGCGTCCTACAAGCGTACATGTAATAGTAATAGCAGAAGCAGCATTGTATATATATTTAAATGTTAAAAAATGGTTATAGCATGTAGTTGCGTAGCTTATTGCAGTACATAATCATTCATAGTACAAATTCCGTAAACTTGGAAACTTTTTTTTTCGTTTAATTTTTCTAATTACATTTACGACGCTGATAGCATGCAATTCAATAATTATTTTTGTTTACCTGTATAATCCTCTTTCGCCTATTTTTGTTTTATCAGCACTTGACCATGAATACCATTATTTAAATTATAATATTGTTATCTTTCTATCACTTCTGTCGATATTTATTTTTTTATTGTTGATAAAACGGTACACACTTTGTCACACTGAAATATTCACGGTAGTTTCGTTCCTTTTTTACGGGGAAAATTTAATTTAATTTTAAATGCCATGCGTATTGAAATGTAGTATAAAAAATATTGGAACTGAGCTGTTGTTTTTTTGAAATATGTTTTGTTTTAAATAAAATATAAAAGTAAAAAAAATTACAAACTCTTCAATGTCACCCCTATCATTTGTAATTGTTATCAGACGCACATTTAGGGCGCTAGGGGACTTACTAACCCTCCCATAAAACCTGAAGAAACCTTTATCAACCACCGTATTGAAAAATAATTTCATTAAAAATGCTTTTCTTAAAATTATTGCTTTTTTTATTTTTAAAAACACTCTAGAAAAATGAACTTACACTTCTTTATACTTTTAAAATTATACCGTAAAAATCTACATTATGAACGATTTAAAGTAAATATTTAAGCTCTAATCGTTTTTTTTAATTGATATTATAGTCGTACTTTTTTCTCAAGATTGACAATGTGATTTACAATGATGTCATAATCTAATTAAATTTGAATCCACTATTAGTATGAAAAAATTATAATCATTAAAATATACCTTCGTAATAAATATATTAGTAATTTTATTTTTCAGTGAATAGAAATAAGGTTAAATTCATTGAAATTCTAGTGCCACACACTTTTTCGTTTTACATAATTTCATCGATAACCTCGACCTAATGTCTTCTTATTATTTATTTAAAACTAACCAGCACAACCTTTTCAAAAATATCGTAAAATATTGATCACTTGAAAACATGTACCACTAGCATTGTATCAGATTTCCAATCAAGTACCAAACTATTATTATCTACTCTATTTTTAGGAATCTTAAATACAACTCACAAATCAAACACAGAAAATGACCCTATGCGCAACAATTTCCTTGAAAATATCAGAATGAAAGTGGGTGCGACGTCGTAGCTTTTCCTACTGGTTATATTGCATCCCTTTCTCACCCTCGGCTTAAAAAGCCACCCTCTAATCACCGAAACGCCTCTAGCATGTCAATAGAAAGGTGACATTGTTTTAAAAATCAAATGTAAACAGAGTTCCTAGCAACGATTGATTGCACGATATTCATGTCAAAGAGGTACGTACTAAAAACAGATGGGTTCTGGAATGATTTTGAGGTTAATTTCACAGCACTAATTAAGTCACCAAGTCAAAGTATTAATAAATAAACCGATTATTTAACTTTTTACTTCTTTCGTACACTTTTTTATTTCGTTATACTAGCGTTTTCCGCTGAGAGGTTTGTACGATAACGCGTTTGACAGCTGTCTGATGTAGAATTGTTTTGGGTAACTCGTAGGCCCGCCCTAGGTTAGGTCGGTAACGTAGATACCTGCGTCACCGACTGCGGCAGCGATGGTCCAACATTTTCATATATAGCCCTAAGCTTTTCATTTACTATCTCGCGATCCACGAATACATATTTGCGCATTTCCTACCTCTTCGTTGTATTTATAAACAGATATCAAACCATTAATAAAAAATAATATTTTTTTACAATCACACAAATCATTCAAATTTTCTATTCTTCCTTATGTTTTGTAACCGGAGTTTCGACATTCTACATCTTCACTATTTATACCTTCAAGTGCATACATGATCTCGGACTTGACGCCAGAAAAAGGTCCAAATTGCATGTAAAATATAGAATTATCATTATTTCGTAAAATTAGCGCTAAGCTCGAAAATATACATATTTTTTCACACCAGTCTTCAGCTTCCTTCCAAGTCATCCCGGTGACCCACAGCTCTGCTGATTAGGAACATCCTATGTATAATCATCAGCAGCCTTTTAGGAAGACGAAATCCATCTGGTTGGTAAAAGAGACAGGCCGTATTCAGGCTCCCCAGGGGCATCCACAGCACATGTTCAAGCCAGGTCCATCATCGCCTTTTTTATTTTCGACGTAATAAAGGGCTGGTCTGTCCACTCTCTTTCCTACCTCCGTGTTTCTGACAAAGTCAAATCACCCTACCCTTAGTGTCCCTAGTATTTGCCGCAAACACCTGTCGAAAATATGTATTTAATTAAATTATGTAATATGGAAAAATGAAAGATTGTAATTTGGTTAACAATTCTGGTTCAAATACAAGTTGGTTGCCCCACCTCCACCCGTTATATTTATGAAGCCGCTGTTTCACGGCCGCCTTCCATAACGCAATAACGATCAAAAAAATAAACTAATTTACTCCTCATATTTTTGGCCCGATACATAGCTGCATGGGACCGATCTTTTAACTACGAACTATTGTGCTTAAGAAAAGAAACGATAGAAAGTAAATGTGACTTGCTCAGCCACTTAGCTTAAGCGATATTAAGTATCTTGTGTATCCGTATACTGAGAATCCGCCGTAGCGCTAGAGTTTACTCTACTCCGTCTTGAATCTAAGAGGAATCAAAAATATCCCGCTCACCGTATGATGTTGCAAATTTATCGAATGCCTCAAAGTTGACCTTGGTAGAGATCAAGTCAGCGTGGCCTATTGGGTCCGTATGAGGACGGACCATAGCAAACAGCTCTACTCATTCGGCATTCATCTCGGGGCAGTCCCACAGAACGTGATTAGCGTCCTGATGGTTGTGTCCACAAGTGTGATCCGGCCTTTCAACCAACTTGCCCAGCCCAAATGATTTACCGTTGAACTTGCCATGACCGGTTATAAACTGGCAAGCTCTGGTTCAAATAACAGACTCATAAGTGTTTAGGTTTTCATAGTTATTTTATATATAATTTTTTTTTTTTTGGAAAATACCATGCTTTAAATTGAGTATCGCCAATCAGAATACGGTATCATCCCAAAATAATTTAATGACTTAGCGGCCACTTATTATTAAAAATTATCAACAAGTAGACAAAATTGCGATTTTCTATTTTTATTTACTGGTCTTATTTCTAAGGATTTGGAAACATATTCATATCCAAATATTCAACCAGAATAAAAACAAATTAGTATGGTTCATCAAAGTTTTAGAAAAACGTAAAAACTACTTTGTAGTCGTAATATTTATTTTTTGTTTCTCTGTTAAATTACCAATCTTTGTTTAATTGAAATAATATAGAAAATTTCAATGCAATACTTATAAATAAATATTACATTTTTTTTTCTTTAAATTGTATTGTGAAAAATGGTGTCAACGCGGCGTTGCAGATCGTAGCTCTTAACATAAATACTATATTTGTTATTGAACTTATTAGTTAGTTTACAAGCTTTCTATAGTTTAATCATGATTGTGAAATTGATTTCTTGCGACAAAAAAAAACTATAAAAAAATATGTAAGAGTGGGAATCAAATGCAATGTTTGAAGGAGAGTTTTTAGATATTTTCCAATAAAAATATTAGCAAAAACGTTTTATGTATGTAGGTATCAAAATAAACAAAATGTATTAATACCAGCATGTACTATAAAAAATTGTAGAAGGTAATATCTCTAAAATTATACAATTTAAATTATCGAAATGTATGAATCATTGTATACTAAATTAATTGGTGTTTTTGCGTCATCAGTTATCGCTTTCTCACCACTGGATTGTGTGACTTCGCTTCATGGTATTAGTGTTGCATTTGTATGCGTTCGATCGATGCGGATGTGACGTCACATCGAAATAAACTGCGGGGGGTTTCGGTAAGGTGCCGCAAAGCTATCGTCGATAAATTATATTTAATATATGAGTGCATACATTAATTCAGTAAATATTTCACAGGTATTTGCATTTTTAGATATATCTAGAAAAGACTGACGATTCTCCTGTATGTGTTTCTATAAAACGTTTTCTAACCCTAATTATCTAACTTTATTATTTTTTTATTTTTTTCCATATCCGCTCCCAGCGTGGAGAATATGGTTTCCTAATGTAGGAATCTTAACAGAATTTTTCTATTAGAACTGCTTGTTACTCAGTTGCTCAACCTTTCTTTTATCGAAAAAAGTAGAGATTGAAAGGTAGGACTAGGACAGGACCAGTGGTTAACTAATCGCTCTCACTACGGCCCGTGAGGATCGGATGGGTGGGATAGAGTTTTAGACATCACAAACACTCAGACTACGAACAGAAATCCATGAATCGATTGAAAGATCAATTTATGAAAACCGTCCGTACCGGGAATTGAACCCGAGACATCCGTAACCGTGGCCATCGACGCTACCAACTGTGCCACGGACGCCGACTTTATTATTTAATCAGAAGTTATGAAATTCTACTCTGCTTACCTATTATATAAACAAAATGCTTAAAATATTACTTGGAAAACGGCATCCAATTTTCGATGCATGGCAAAAAGACATTATATGCAATAAAATATCAATAATTTTATTTTACTCTATACTTGACTGAGCTAATAAGGTTTTGATTACATTGTATACAATTATTATGGATATTTTATTTAAATATCAAGATCGGTTTGAATATTTATTTTGCATTTCTCGTTGGATTGATAGTAAAACTATACGTTTATTGTATTTTTGTTGTATAAAATTATAAAAGCAAAAATCTTCAAAGGCATGAATACCTTGCGGTTTTATGAAAACTAGGTCAAGCAATCAGATAATTTATAAACAAGTAAAAATAGACATCAGTAAGAGTTTCTAAATTAAAACTATAATTTCGTTTTTATTTAATTTATGGACTACAAAATTATTATTCTATCCGAAAACTATTAATTATTTGTCGTCCTTAATAATAGTTATAATACGTTGACCTTTATTATTATTTAAGTATTTGTAAGGCAAAATAGTTTATAATATACTATTTTCAATATACATTAAATATACAAGTATCAATTGTAGTAAATATTTATATCACATCTTACGATTCTTATAGTCCTCGGTATTGTATTTTGATTGAATCCAAATTTTTGATTTCATTGTTTTCATCTATTTATAAAATCATGTTTCCAATCATTTAAGTCTATCCAATTGAATGCTGTTTTATAGATAAATAAATGCGACTTTTAAACATGCAAAGGTTAGCCACTCATGGATTCGACTCTCATCCGAATGAAATAATGAATAAACATCCAGGTATAATTTTATATATAATAGCCCAGACCGCTCTCTAGACGTTTTATTGTTATCAAATATCACATGTAGGTATGAAATTTTCTCATTACCTAAGCGTTCGCGGTGTATATATAAAATACAATGTTATGTAATGCACACACAGTTTCGACGTACCAGCTACTTTGGACGTTCAGTATTTTAATTTCAATACCATCATCTATGACGGATGCGAATACTAGTATAAAATGTTCCTGTTTCGAATATTTTCTATGATTTTGGTTGGCAAACCAATAAGAAACTACTCAACATTTGAAATGTCCTATTTATGATCTTATAAACCATTTAAATGATAACTAATTTAATAGATATATACTTAATTTATTTTCTAAAACCATATGTGCTGCACATGAATACAGAATTATAAAAAATTCTATCAAAATAAATAAGTTTTCGTTTTATAGAAATTGTTTTGTATTTATCATTTCATTTCAGTGCTTTTATTCACAACATCAAAACACACCTATTCACGATTTTATTTCACAGTGTTAGTATTCGGTATGATGAAATGTAATCAGTTTTTTTGCATTCTTTAAAAAAATATTATAATTGTGATCAACAAGTGTAAAGTCTTATACAAGTCGTTTGAGAGTGCGCTAAAAGCGGCGTGCCGACGCCAGATCAATGCACGACGCCATGCGACGCCACACGCCTCTACGCCATACCACGCGGACTCGCTCTGTGACCTACAAAGGACGTCAGATACGTCATGGACTCGAAACATTCTATACTATAATATGTTTGTATCTATTGAACATCTTTTGGTATCATAACGCTTGTTGGTACGGCATATTTACCTGATAATTCACAAATACATATCATTCTGTGATAAAATGTGATTATTTATTGATTTGTAAGAGATCCTTAACATTTTAATTGTCGCCTATTTAATTTCGAATATATATAATTTGATTGATGATCCGTAAATTCTTATTTTAATTCATTAACCAACTGTTCTGTATACCTTGTAATTATTAACATTGAATTTAATATAAATAGCCCTGTTTTGATTGTATTTTTATCAGTTGATAATGCTCGTGATGAGCGAAAACACGTGGAAGCTGTACAAAGAAATTGTGTTTTATTTTTAAAATATAATGCCTAATAGAGCAATCACTAATTGTTATTTTTTAGTCACTTAACCATTTCTTTTTTCATATCATACCGTTAGTATACCAACATATAAAAAGATGTTATCTGTCAATTACTGGTGAAAAGTAATTATATTTATTGAAATCAACAAACAAATTTTTGGACAAATTCCATATTTTTTACGAAATGTTCAGAACCGGTTTCGCTCAACGTGAGCATGAAATAATCAACTAATTAAAAATTAAAATTAAAATATACGCAATATTATCTTATTCAATCATATCATCAATGAGGAGGTTTTAAATAAGCCAAAACGCCAAGACATCTTAAAGATTCGTTTATTATATAACTGTATTATTACAGAGAAATATCTACCACCGACCAACCTCGGTTGACATTCAGTAAGAAATTATTGTTGCCGGTCCGCGTGTGAGGTAGTCCGGCTTCTCTGACAGTATTGCGCGTTCTGCCCGTGTATATGCTGTTGCCAGTGTTGGCAGCTCGTCTATGTTGCTATTCGTATTGATTCATTCCGCAAAGATCTAATAGGAACAATTAAACGCAAAAAAATGCATACTTCATACGTCACATTTTCCATAATGACTCATAACAGAAACTGTAGGTAGAAGAAATTAACTTGGCTACGCCAGTAAGTGGCTCAGGACCTTATGTGTGGGTGATATAATGTGACTTGTCCAGGATAAAGAAACACGTTGCAATTTGGTCCAAATTTTTAATGGAAATGGCACCGAGAGAGAAGAAATTGGTTTTAAATCCAAAAAGAATGTAATTTTTTCGGAAATATTTTGAATAAATATTGAAATTATAAATGTCAAAATATACTAATGCTAGAGATGAATAAGTTAGTATATGAATGTGTATAGTCAAGATTGTGTGGCAGAATGGTGAACTGAAAAAATATAGTTTTGAGTTATTAGACTTTGAAGTTTGTCAAATATTTGAAATTCTATACCTTTTTCATTTTGTTTGTTTGTAAAAAACTGTTTTTAAATAAAAGTATAATTAATAAAAATAAGTGTGTTCTTCCATACGGTAGATTTTTAAAAAAGGAACATTTTAGTATAACTAACACAATATGTATTTTTTTTTTGATTTAGTATTTTCTTCCAGAACAACGACGATCTGATTTTTAATTTTAATCCACCAAATGCTTAACAAGCGATAACCATTTTAGAGTTGATTAAAAAATGGTTAAATTCGGCTTATCGCTAGATGAGTTCCTTCGAATGTTCGATAAATATAATATTGAAAATATAGTTTCATGACATTCTAACCAAATACGGAAAAAAAATTGTTTGACAAAAACATAAAAATATTGCTTTGGCACAATCGACACAATTATTTTTGCGTTATATTTTTACATGATTTATGGGTTTTTCCGTTTGAATTAAGACACAATAATAAATAAACTATTAATTTGTATTGTGTATCTTATTTAGAAATAGACTTAAAACATTAAATGAAAAGTTTTTTCTAACGTATACCTTTAAAATCACTTACAATATTGAACAGTTTATTTCCTTTCTATGTTGACCAACTTCAACAATACGGAGCCTGCGAAGCGGCCTCTCAGATTACATGCTGATTTAACTCTTCGATGGTGCACACAGACTAACAGGCTGAGACCTTATTTATTTTTTCGTTTCTGAGACTTTATGAAAAGTTTATGAGAGAAAAAATTAAGAAAAACCCCTTACGAGTACTTTCTATGAATCGTTTTTAATATGATTTTAAACATACAGAATTTATTGTGACTTTTTCAATTTCTAACTGACCTGAGTATGCCTCGCGTTTACACATATAAGCGGAAACTTTATTTAATGCATTTTACGCGCTCAGTTTACATTAGATTCTATCAATTAAGCGTAAAATTCCTTACAAAAAGTCCGCGGTGGCAATTGTTTTATGGGAAGGATTGTACGATACCCAGGTCGGAATGAAAATGCGTCGTCAATTTTATCTTTTTTAGAGTTTTCAAGATTGAAAACGCGTTGGTTGGATGATGTTGACTATAGATAGTTTCTTTAATTATCTACATCAGTGGCGTGCGGTGACTTATAATGCAAGGCATGCTGTGAGCGAGGAAAATATGCAAAATTTATCTTGTTTTTGAAATTAAATGTTATTCTTCTCACGAGTTTTGTACCTTAATTTAAAATCATCTACAGTCTCTAATATTCCATATTTAATATTCCGCTAATGTATTATTAAATGCATTTTCTTTTTTTTGCTGTTCATCCATGTTGAAGGTAGCGACAAATTAAACACGATTTATTTGACAATCCGAATCACAATGCTAACGGTGGGATGCTAAAATCCAAGCGCATACATCCACATACTATCAGCAAACGGACTTTTCATTACTGCGCATGCGCGTGTAAAGCAAACTTCTAAGCGCATGTATGCGAAATTTCGTCAGGGGCCCTACGTTTATCGAGCGGTCACGGCTGAATAGAATGCAGATAAATGCCAATCAGGACGCGCACACTTTCTGAATTTAGTGTATAAACGTGGAGCTTTGAAACAGATTTGTTTGATAATTACGTAAAATTATAATTTAACTGTTTTACAAAGATGAGAAAAAAGCCTTTTCATTTCAGACGGCGCTGATCTTACATCTACCATGATGCCGAACAATTTTATATGAGGAGTTTTCGTTATTATTTTGAAAAAAAATCTCGTTTTAATTTGAGAAAGTTTTGAATTAAATCTTACAAAAACAATTCACTCACTACCCTCAGTAGCCGTGATGAAAGTCGTTAGGAAGAGTGGGCGGCGACCCGCCCGCGCCGTAATTCAGTTTTCTCTCGCGAGACGAGTTCACGAGTAGCGCTGAAGCTCGAAGCGAGGGCGGGAAATAAAAAATGAATGCGGCCAACTTTTTGTGCTTTTTGTTTTCATCGTCAGCACTCACTTTCAGCTTTCTATTAATGAACTCTTAGTAAGCAATGGTTGGGTGGGATTACAGGGATTTTACCATTTTATTATTTTTATTAAGGTCTTTACATAGATGTCGGTAAAATATTACAAACAAATATTTACCATTTTATAAGACACCACCTGAAAAAATTCTAGTTTCGTGTTGTTTCGAAATTTTTCAAATGTTTGTAATGCTATACCTTTTTTCATTTCGTTTGTTTGTAAAAAAACTGTTTTTAAATAAAATATTTATTTATCAAAATAAGTGTATTCTTCGAAATAAGGTTACATTTTGTTATAAGTAATTCAATATGTATTTTTTTCGGTTTAGTGTTTTCTTCCAGAATACCGACGAAATAATTGTACAACATGTCATATTATTTATAGATAGATATATAAATATGCTAGTTTATAATATGAAATTTTTTTTAATTTTTTCATTTTATTTATTTGACCTACAAAATATCTTATCCCGTTAATAATTCGGGATTTGTGATGTTCCTTAAGAAAATAGAAGTCCTTATTTGGAACATACCTTTCAGCATATTAAACGGACATCGGTACACCTTTTTTAAATGCGAATCGTGTTTTTCTGAAGTGATTCCAATTTAATTTTTGTTTAGTTTTTTAATATCCATTCTCGTAAAGTTTCAATGTGTGTTCAGTTATATTATTTTATTTTTGGTTTTATTCAGTCATATCATCTCTTCTGTTAGTTTCACTTGATTGAAGTCATAATCCAAAGCAGTCAAGTTAAAATGTATGATTTTTGTTTTGTGTTTTTTCTTTATAAAAAATTATATTGAAGTTGAAATTAAAATAACGATTGTTTGAGGACGACACTGGCTTGTTTTAAAGATATTCCCCACCGCCCTACGGCCAACATTTTCTACCCTTCCTAAGGCTGAAGTCTTACTTACATATTTTGCTTACGCTATCATTGTTCTATCTTTCTACATCTTTCAAAAGAGAGAGATTTCTGAAAAAGGCAAGCTTCTTTCTCAATATCTCTCCTTAAAGAAAAGTTGCAGAAATTTTCCTGAATTTTCTATCCATCACAAAAATCCATGCCTACGAACGAAAATTCATAAATCTATTTATGTAACTTTCCGTACCGGTACTCAAAACCGAAACATCCGTAACCCTAAACCAACGACGTTGACAACCGCACTATGGACCCACCATTTTTCGATCTCTGGATTTCTGTTCGTAAGCATGGATGTTTATGATATCCAGAACGATTAGCTAAGTACTAGTCCTGTCCTAGCCATATCCTGAGTAACAATCAGTTCTCTTTGAAACAATTCTGTTGAGATACTTCCATTTGGAGTCCCTATGCTCTACATTGGGAGCGGTAAATATATAGCTAACGGCTAAAGCTGTTTGCGTCTCCTTAGGGATTCGCTGTCGAATAGATATTCAACAAACACATTTGAATATACCAATTACTTTTTATTTGGAATCAAGGGCATGATTGTCTGATTTATATTCCTGAAAACTGGCAGAAGAACCATAAGCCAACAACCCCACTTCCAAGCCACACGCATTCATATCCTGATATAATTAGTGATGAATTTTAAAACAATAAAGATGGATAACCTTAATTAATGTTTGTAAAATTTTCAGAAAAGTTCAGAATGGATGCTCACGCTCGGAGAGTGGTAACAGACTGATGATCATTTTTCTTTATTCTTCGCTCGTCCAATAGGACGCAATAGCGTTTTCCAAATAACGCATTTGATAATTCTCACGCTTGCAGACGGTGCTCTATTACAATCACATATTTATTTATTTTTGCACTAAGTAATATCACGTTAGCAGAAAACAAAACTCTTTCTCGAATATCACATTTCGCAAATCCTCAGCGTCATGTATCTATCCCTACACAAATAAGACGTTTATTTATTTAAGTCTAAAAATCTATTAATGATTGAATTTTCGTAAGGAAGTCGAGATCAAAGAAGGAGTGCCACAGACGAAAAAATCTTTCCGAAAGTGATCTAAGCTTTCAACCAGAGTCCCATTAAATAAATACCTCGGTAAAAAAACTACTTTCTCCTTGGTGAATTTCAATAAATTAATAATTTATGTCGGCGTCCGAGGCGCAGTTGATAACGTCATTGGCTAGGGTAACGGATGTCTCAGGTTCAATTCCCGGTGCGCGACAGTTTCATAAATTGATCTTACAATCGATTTATGGATTTCTGTTCCTAGTCATGAATGTCTGTGATGTTATCCCTATCCTGCTATCACCACTCTCTTCGAAAAAAGTGACAATGAACAACTGAGTAATAAGCAGTTAATAACTTCTGTTAAGATACCTTCATTAGAAGGCCATAAGCTCCACGTTGGAAGCGGACATTGTAAAAAAATATATCTACAATTCATACAACAAAAATATTAATTTCTAATACAATTTTTTGACTCCACTGGAAACGAAACGTGACGCGTGACACCGATGGCAGTTAATGGTTTTCCAATCTCGGAATCTGAGTTTTAGAAGAGGGCGCTCTGGGGAAATGTGTGGGAAAATACGACACGTGATTCGAACCCTCCGCTCCCAATATATTACGCGCTTTATCTACTCGTCATTCTCGTTTCGCTAAAATAACTTTTTAGGCATTAGAACATACTCGGTGAATAAGTAACAGGTACTGAGTATTCCTGCAACACCTAAGTTAACGAGTACTGTCTGTAACCGAAATATGGTATTTTAAAAATAAAAGACAATTTGTTTTGTAATACTTTTACACGTTTATACTGATCAGAATCGGATTGGTTCATCGCTACTGACAAAAAAATGGGTTTTATTTTTAAAATACATTGCCTTTCCACCAAAAATTTGCATATAACACCTTAAAAGTGATTAATTTATAATATATCTTTGTTACAGCAGTAAAATAACACATTTCCAAGATTTGCAGTGTTATGACGGTAATTCAGTCATACTTTTAGTACACCCAATCCTTTTTTTACGCGATACATTAGTTCCAGAAGATGGCGAGTAAAAAAGAATCAAGAATATATTTAAAACTAAAATTGGTTCTTTAAATTCGTGAACAAAAGTCTTTTACTCACATATAAACTTTGAAAATAAGTAACGGTGCTATTCAAAAAATCGCGTAAAAGGAGGACTGGGTGTACATCATTCGTCATATAAATTGAATCGTTCAAAAATCTACCGAGCTAGACTTTGACTTAACTTTAAAACAGATTAACGACCGCGGACTCATATATAAGTACTACGTCATACATTCCATTCTATTGAAAAAGTACTGGGTTATAATCGAGTTTTATTTCAAATGTTAATAAGAGATGGCGGTATACACATCAACGTATTATTTAACAAAACATAAACAATATTTTTACCACACAGTTTTGTAAAACTACCCCTAGATGGTAAACGTTTACTTTTTTCTCTCTCGTAGTATTGGTTATTATTATTTACACATTGCGTAGTGATTTATTGAATGGGCCATATGGCATTTTTTATGGTGCTTGAGTCATTATGATAACCGTGTCCTGTCCCGGGGTGGATTTTTTAGTAGATTTAAGTTTTTTTCACTACACCACATAAGTATGCAACCCGCAAATATAGAACCACTGCTCATTAATTTATGCGGCAAATCTGGAAGCCACCAAATCAAATTTGGTTAAGATATCTTAATTGGTTTACAAATTATAGTGAATTTAGTGAAATGACAGTTTTTTTGCGAAAATGCGAAAAAACATGCGGTCGTTAAGCTGTTAATCTTCGAGTCCAATTTTTATTAATTTAAAAAAGTCGCACAGACTTTTTCTCACACTTCATTCTTATTCTATAACCATTTCATATAGTTATGATTTTGCCAACCACCACGAAGAATATGATAATTTCTGAATAATCCTGTTATCTTCACACATTATATTGACGTACATTATTACAAATAATTGATTTTAAAAAAGTAAACGTCCATCAATTTTTGACACTCCAAATACCACAAATAATCACGACTGCACAGCTCTGCATACGACGGTCTGCTGTTTGATGGACAGACCAACTAAAACGCATGACGCGACACTCGCTTAAAGATTGTAAAGAATACGGTATTCTGCACAGCGTGGAAGTTGACCACAATAGTCATGGGCGAACCATTAAAAGGAGTATAATAATTAAATCGTTCTACAAAACAAAATAGTGCCGTTAATTAGAGTTACAATAACTACTTATTCACAATATGCCAAGTCAACAAATATTGGTGCTTCAAACATTGAGCTTCACAACGAGACGTCATATCACTATCTATCTGCCCTATTGTAACACCTACGATCTTTACTATTGTACCTATATTGAATTGGCTTTAAAATGTAATGGGGTAAAAAATATCAAAATGCTCACTTTCACAAGAATTATTTTGGCGTCACGACATCGCATTGTTCTGGAAAAACATTTTGCTAATTTTTACCGTAATTAAATATTCTAAGCTACTAGTAGTTACGTATTATAATAACTGATTTTGTGTAAAACTCCACTAACTATTTACATTTTAGCATAAAAATGGAGCTACTTTTAAATAGGATTTGAATAAAATAATACAAAAACCCTCTTCATATGTATTACATGTTACTCATGACCAGAGCATTTTGAAATAGATGCGAAATAGATGCTAAAATTCGGAATAGATGCTAATAAATGCGAATTTCATAAAATACGCATATACATGCTAAAATCACAATTAATTGCAAAATTTGCTTATTTTTTTAAAAAATGATAGCTTTTGCATACATATCGTATATGGGTCATACATAGACCATATACATATGAACGAAAGTTTTTTTTTACCATGTCCGCTCCTAAAGTGGAGCATATGGTCTCCTAATAGAGGTATCTTAACAGAATTTTTCTACGAGAACTGCTTACTCAGTTGCTCAACCTCTCTTTTTTCGAAGAGAGTAGGGATAGAAGGATAGGGCTAGGACAGGACTAGTGGTTAGCTAATTGCTCTCGCTAATCTCCGTGAGGATGGGATGGGTGGAAGGGGGACTCAGACTACGAACAGAAATCCATAAATCGATTGAAAGATCAATGTATGAAAACCGTCCGCATCGGGAATTGAACCCGAGACATCCGTAACCGTAGCCAGCGACGCAACCACCTGCGCCACGGACGCCAACAAAAGTTAGGTATGAAGAATTTAGTTGTGCTGCCATCAAATCAATTTGGTGTCCAGTAAATAGTGTCGATGTTGAAAGATTCTTCAGCAAATACAATTTAATAGTAGCTGATCTTCGCACTAATCTAAAAAAATCATCCATTGAAACATGCTCCATGATTCATTTTAATAAATTTTAATTAGATCATCATTAGTAAGATAAGATTCAACAGTAAATGTTTGTAAATATTTTGTATAAAAAAAATTGTTAAAATACTATGGAATTGATAATTATTTGAAATTTTTGTCTTGTTAAAATAGACGCTAAATAGACGCTAAATAGATTTTCTCCAAGTTTTAAATGCTCCAAAATGCGAAAATTGAAAAAAATAGATGCTAAAAATACGGGTCTCTACTCATGACTCATAATTATAAAGTAACAATGTTAGACTATTTTCTAAAACTGATTATTTAACAGCAATTATTATGTTGATTTACAAGGCTGATGACAACGTTGATTCACATCTTAAAAACGAGGTCTTTGTAAGTTTTAGGATTTACAGATGTTAGAATAAGTTAAAATATAAGTATATTATAGAGTATACACCGTATTATTTTACACTTTTTACTACACCGATACGCTTTCTGTGTAATACGCAGAGCGTGTCAGTGTATTAGTATGTATGGATCCAGTGTATCTATCAGTATGGATCCTAAAGCCGTGTTTTGATCCCGTGATCCTAAATCCTAGAACTGGAGTGCAAAGTTATACGGCGTGTAATTAACTGTATCTATTTTAAGAGTTGCGAACATTATATTCCTGGCCGACGCTATATTATCATTATCAAGATTTACAGATAAACACCAGTTTTTCGCGTGTTTATCGAAATGATTATTTTGTTGTACACAAATTGTCAATCATTGTGTCAAAGCCACGTCAAAGTGTTTCGTCCTTTGCGTAACGAGGTCACGGAATGAAATTGTCATGCATTGATTTTCCAATAGACTTGAATGATTTTTCATAACACATTTTTCATTAATAAGTTTAGCCTTCTTTATTTCACATATCTGAAGAGAGCGAGGTTTTGAGCAACTGAAGTTCTAAAAAGAAGTTTGTAAAAATCCTCTATAAATTGGTCCATATTTGTGAAACATAATATACATCGCAAATGCAAATACAGTACACGGTTTTTGAGGTATTTCGATCCAAATATATTGAATCTTGTTTATGATATTGAATAATATTTACATTATTATTTTCTCATCGTTATATCATATAATCCGTCACCGATTGACCTAACACAATGATGTTATAGATCTGTCAATAACACTGCAGTGTAATTCATCCGCACCACGTGACCCGGCACGTGCGATCGACGGGGTGGGCGGGTGGCTTTATCGGCAGGTAGGCGGCGGCGAGGAGAGCGGGTTCCTGTCTCAATGGGTGGAATGGAAGTCTATAAATTGGAACCCTCAACTAGATTTACGAGCACGCTCTGAATAAACGTTCCCATCCCAATGACGTCAAAACTATATTATGCCAAGGAATATTAATTGAAAGTTGATTAGGCAAGTATTTATTGGGGTATTGAAAATATTCATACCATATTTCTACTGCTCTAGCAAGCTAATAACTTTTCTTTTTTAATTACTTAGGCATATTTGATAATTTTATTTTATTTGTTACTAGTGAGTACCCGGCATGCATTGCAATGCCCCTCAAAGAACCAAAGTGTATCTGTTTTAATTCTGTTTATTGAAGTGCTTTTGAACACACAATATTTTGTTTTGCTGTCTGGTGCGTACACGAATAAATCAGAAGGTTTTCCGAGATGTCGCTATCTGTAAGAATTTGATTCTTTATTTTAGATTTTAGATATATCTGGATTGTGAAATAAGACCTACTGTAAGATAAAAATTAAAAAGTTGAGAGTCGGGCTCGGGCTACGCCGGGTCTGATTGTACTATGCCTATATCCTTCGCGCAAGTACAAGCAATAACTTGACAAAGTTTTATCGGAATCGGATGAACGGTATGACAGTGTATAAGATACGAACAAACCCACATTGATTTTTCTATATTAGATTATAAACTTATTTTGCTAAATATAATTGTTTTTTTACACAACATGTACTTTAAAATAAAAATATTTGTACCATTTTAAAATATATTTTATCCCCAATTAATGTTTTCAATAAATAACGAATTTAATTCAACAAATTCACACTTTTATTATTACATCCAGATCACTGGGACTTTTAGGGTTAATCTGTTTTAAGTTGGGAACATTTCTGTAGCATTAAAAAAATCCTATTAGTTGTCTATTTCCGTTAAAGAAAACACCCCAGTTAACTTTATAGCAGCTGAGTTGCACTGGTTTCATTATTTGAGAAAAAAACATTAATATTATATTTCGTCGTTGTTCTGGAAGAAGACGCTAACTAGAAAATAATAGTTTTGAGTAATTGGTCTTTGAAGTTTGCCAAATGCTTGAAATGCTATACCTTTGTCATTATGTTTTTTTGTACAAAACTGACTTTAAGTAAAAGTGTAATTTATAAAAATAAGTGTGTTCTGTAATACGGTATAGTTTAAAATAAGGAATATTTTGGTATAACTAACACAATTTTTCATTTTTTCGATTTAGTGTTTTCTTCCAGAACATCGACGATTTGTAAACGCGAACCGTTGAAAACTTGTTTCTCTACCTGTAATATCAATGTTTTACTGAAACTAGAGTGATCCACCACTTGATAATTTCTGGAGTACCTAATACCTTTCCCAATTTTTTTTCTTTTTTGCACAAGTCTAACTTTGTTCAGCAATAACATATTTAAGAGATTCTGACAGCTGAAGGTTTTTGTAGATAAAACGTTTGTGAATGATTGCTTTGAACTGGATAAGCTTCTTATTGTAGATTTCACAACATTATATCCAGCCGCTAACTGAAGTGGTGGTGAATCTTTTTTTAATGCTATGCGATACACTAGCACGTTTGCAAGATCAGTCATTGTTACATTACTTGAAAGACATACTATGCCAGAGGTGAGGAACCTTTTGACTGAATCCAAATGGTTTATTTCATAGTCACAATTAATTTCGAAATAAATTACGTAGGTACATTTTTAATTAATTACCTATATATTTGACTGTAACCGGACTAAACAGAACAATTTTAATATAATATTTTTGTCGTATACATTATTTATTGAATATATATGATTATAGACATAAGTGTCTTTTCATCGAGTTTATCTCGTATGATTTTCCGATTTTCAAAATTTTTGGCGAATCAGATATTTTTTTACAAACAAATTTTTAAATATTTAAAAAAAATAGGTGCCTTGTATTATATGAAATAAACAGTATGGCCATTTGGAAATATTTGTGTTTAATATCTACAATAAACACATTCTAATTGTTTATTATAATTTTTTGTTTTTATATTTTTTTAACCATACCCGCTCTCTATTCAGACTATATGGCCATCATGCGGTTCCTCCAAGCTTCTCTGTCCCCCACCAGTCTCCTCGCTTCCTCTCAGGTCATCCCAGCGTCCCGTAGCTCCGCCTAATACATCCTATGAATGGTCATCAGCGGCCTTCCAGGGAGACGGAATCCATCTGGTAGGTAGAAGAAACAGGCAGGATTCAGGCTCCCCTGGGGCATCTGTAGCACGTGTCCAAGCCAGGCCCATCGTAGCTTTTCTATTTTGAACGTAATAAGACGCTGGTCCAACCGCTCTCTTACCTCCGAGTTTCTGACAAAATCAAACTATCATAGTATTCGACGCAAACATCTGTTTTCAAAACGCAGTATACGGTTACCCTGTGCCTTGGCTAGTGCCATGACTCGCAACCGTAAGACAACACCGTCAGGATGCATGTGTTGAATAAGTGCCACTTGGTTCTGACCGAGTACAACCGCATTGAGTTAAAAGTTGTTCCAGCTGTGCCTAATCGGATTGCGAGCTCTTTACGCGGATTGCCATCTCCCGTGATGTGTACCCCCAAGTACCTGAAGCCGTCGACTCTCTCGATGTCTTACCCCGCGCTCGTCAGAGGGTAGTCTGGGTCTGGACAGAAACTGTTGCAGAGCACATTGGTTTTTTTCGCATTGGCTTTGAGGCCAATGCGATACGAGCTGCTCTGCAGCCTGTCCATTGTTTCCTGAATACCCTTGACAGATTTGTCAAATATGACAGCGATATATATAAATTACTAAATATTATATTATATAAATTAATACATATATTATTTATTTCTTATATGTTCAATAAAAAATAGATACGACTAAAATATTATTTTCAAATTGTTCTTTTTTGCCTGTTCTGTGTAGTCATGGAACCATATTTGACATATCTTGTGTGTGCACCCTTTAATGCAGCAATCACTAACCTTACAAGCCCCACGAATAACTAAACTCACAATTTTGAATCTACCGAGTCATTAGCATTATTTTGTATTAAAAAAATTGTAAACATGTTTAAAATAATAATCATAAAAGTTACATTTTTTATTTTGAAATGGTATTTACAATTGTTTAATTATAACAAATTATTAATGGCGATATTTTTTGTTGAAGATTTTAAATGAATTTACGGATTTTTGGCTAAGCTACGTTACCGAAACAATTTTACGGACCATCAAAATGCTGTTGCTGGCTGCCAGTGATCCACGGACCACCGGTTGGCGACTGCTGCTCTAATGTACTAACTAGTCTGTCGATACTCATTGATGGCCACCTCCGCTGCGGAAGATACTCTTGAAATATTAGAGGTGGAGGGTAGGGAGAATAATAAATTGGACAATACCTTAATGAACTTCTTATATAACGAACGACCTACATAGAAAATAAAAATGTAGTTATTCCGACATATAACCCGAGCAATGCGTTGATTCAATGATGCCAGTAGCGTAACCAGTGGGTACATTTACTTACGGTGCAGGGGGAGACTCAATAGGACGGATCGTCGCCGAGTGGTAAAGCTCTTATTTTTCCCTACCAATGCCATTCCTCAATGCAGAGTTACTCTACTAAAATGAACTTTGGCACGTATCGATAAATGAGTTTGTATCCAAAAGCACGAATGTATGATTCTTGAACACGGGAATCTAATTGTTTTATCCTAAACGAGTCCGTAAAGGGAAATCGATTGACTGACTAACAACCAGTCCTCATTAAGTACTTAATACCCATTGTTACTGCATAACCATATCAGTTCTCTACTAGGAGCATATGGCCATCACAAGGTTTCTTCAAGATTATCTGACCCCCCGCCAGTCTTATTTCTTCCTCCCAGATCATCCCAGCGTCCTGTAGCTCCACAGAGTACATCCTATGGATGGTAATAATGGAGCATCTCAACAAAAATTGTTTTACGAGAACTGATTGTTATCCAGTTGCCCAAGTTGTCTTTTTCGGAGGGTGAGGATAGAAGTATGGGGTTAGCTAAACGATTTTGCTACACAAATTTTTAAATCTATTGAAAAATAAATTTATAGAATTATTCTAACTGGGATTTGAACTCATGGACACTGCAACCGAATTGGACGAACCCCAAGAGCGTTGAGCACTGTACTTCTATTAATGGTTATTTTTTCCCAAATCGAAAATCGTTCAAATAACTTGTTATTGCATTTATAAGTGTCAGTAGATGAAAGTACATACATGCACATGAAAACGTTTGTCCATAATTTGTAGTTACGCCACTGAAAGAGGCGTAATGAAATGACCAATAAAACATATGCCGCTTCGCATAATTCGAAGGACTTCCATAATTAATGAAATCGCACCAATAAAAATATAATTATGCACCCTTTACTGACGTAAAAACGTTGTCAATAAAAAAAACAAGAGGGCAATGAGCTACAAAGGTTTCATAATTTAATTGCACATCGTTGAGGTGGGGATAAAAATAGGCCAATTACAAGCATTTATAGCAAAACTATATTCAACGACATACTCTTTATTATTTTGTCTCTTTTTAACATACACACAGCATCTGCATTATCACAATGAGACGTAAGGCTAGACTTAACACGCCGATTTGTTGAAATAACAATAACAATCTCCTGCGGAAATACTTTTTTCTCTTTTGCGCGCGTTACAAAAATGCATTACAACACTGTGCCGTATGTCTTTATGTGCTTTGAAATTTATCAGTTTGTTCAATATAATCAAAGACGTACGTACATATTGATTTGTATACAATACGATATGAATTGTGCAAAGAAAAGAGATGCAAAATATTATGAACGTGTATTTTTGAGTGAAATAGTATGCATCACACCAGCTGACTGCGTATAGTCAACTAGCCGGTCTGCATTATTATCATAAATTATTTAGTATTTATGTTGATAGTAAAATCACGTCCGGAGTTGTTATGCAAAACAAAATGTCAATTTTGTTAGTATATATAATAAATGGCTCGCATTTTTACAATTTTTCTTATAAAATATGTAACGTATCTACCTAGGTATATCGGAAAGGTAAATTTTTTTGTCCCAACACTATAACAATCTTCTATGAGACTTTTTTTAATAAATTGAAGTTTACAAGTAGTATTATAAGACCTATCTTTATATGCGATTTGGCATTGCAGAAAATTGTCTACCAACATGTTATGGGAATTAATATGTGATGAGAAAAATAGTAAACCATTACATTTACATACTTAATAAATGACATCTCTAATATATAGCACAAAATACATGCAGAAATTTGTATGTTTGTATGCCTGTCGGTCACATCCACTCCTCCGAAACGGTGTTCAGTAGCGATGTAAAATTTTCATGTCATTATGGCTGCAATTTTTAGTTCAACCGGGAAAAATTTAAACTTTCAACTCTCAACTTTTAACATTTAGTTTTGACATTTACAATGCGGAATAATAAAATCAACAAAAACCGAGAAAGATTGCCTAGGAACCGTTCCATATCAAATATTCAATGATTGTCATCGTGTTGATTAGTAATTATAAATATTTATAGTATCCAATATTTTTTAGTTTAAAATCCTTATTCTGTATCTTTAACGCAGGTAGAAATGAAGTTGCCATGATCTTTGCCAAAAATGAAATTAAGATTTGTGAAATTGTCTTGAAAATGCGCAGATTTACGAGACTCGCAATTCGTATGACGTTTTATACAAAGTATCCACTCATATTTCTAAGTGGCGATAATGGATATTCAATTAATATCAACTGCATATAGGCAACTTTTGCATCCATTGACATGTATACTAAAATTGAGACAGAGAGGTTATTATTTATCATAACGAAATTAAAAGAAGCTACGTGTCGATGAATATAATGAAACCTGATAACGTGGGTATTGGTAATCAGTGGATGGTTCTAAGGGTCATTTGTAAGCAAATTCAACGTCCAAAAAGCTTAATATGAGTGTCCTCTCTCTTGGGCGAAGCCGGGTAAAAACTTGCTAAGTAGAACCTAGTAAAAAGGTAACATAAAGGCACCTAAACCGCCTTTTACACAGGGAACCTCCAGTACCATAGCTATAATATGAGAGCCCCCCTAAAAAGTTCCCAGACCATAGCAGGGAGTTCATATCAGTTTTTTCAGCGGGGACTAATGTTGCCAGCTTGGGATTTTTTGTTTGGTCAAGGCAGTGCATCAACGAATAAATATATGCTTCTTCTACACCCCCCCCCCCCCCAGTCCCTGCCACAAATGACGTCTCTGGACGATAGTCTGTTACCCCCGATAAATAAATTGGTTGTAGGTACCTATATAAAGTTTTCAATGTATATTTTATAATAGATGTATTATAAGCAATACACCGAAGGTGGACATCATGCACGAAAGTTGAAATATGAACGGTCAAGAAAATTTGATCCATAGATTCATTACTTACTACCTTTCAACGTAAAAGTTGTTAAAGAAAATTAAAAAAACAATTTGAAACATGAAAATATAAAGCATAAACATTATGGCAACATGACAACATAGACCGCCAAGTACCTAAATTACTAAATTTTCATTAAAATGACAGAAGGGGCACAGCAATATCTTCTTCAAAAACTAATCAATTATCAGGTGCACTTCAGTATTCAATATTGTAATATTATTAGCTAACGAGATTTACTTACTCAAACCATGACTAAAAATCACGATTCAAATTTCAAAAAAGTAGTAATCAGAATTACATAAATTCTAATTATACTTTTGGAAGCACTTTGATGTAAACTAATGCGTGCAGTGTACGTTACGCGATAATAAAAATAATAATACCCACGCGTTCAGTCATTTTGACAGAGAAAGCTGTGAACACAAAACCGCTCGCCGAGTGCGGTTATGTGAAGGTCATGAGACGCTGCTACTGCTTGGGAATGCGTCTTTGAGTGTGAGCGAAAAAAAGCTATACGCAAGCGTCAGCGGTGTGAAGAGAGCGGACCTATGATTATCTGTGTATGCTGACGTAGACTCGCTGTGGCCTGTTTGTCGAGCAAATGAGATAGTATTGCAATGTACAGTCAAAGCATTGTGCGGAAAAAGGTATTATCATAAAACAATAACTACTATTCAAAGCAAAATTAGCTCTTACTATTTTCATTGGTATAATCGACGGGGGGGGGGCGCATGTTGCTGTTGTCTTTTTGTAGGATTTTAAAGTTCATTCCTTCTAGATGCTACCATACGCCGTCGACTAACAGATTACTTACTTACACTAATATACACGTTTGTACACGCATAGCTGGAAACGCAAAAACTCAGTGCTATAATTTATTATATTGTAAATCATTAAAATTGTATACCGAGGGTTTTCATTAATGATTAGCTAACGACATAGCTATATTGGTAGAATATGCAATTACTGAATGATTATAATGATTCGTAATGGATTTTATGAGCTTCGTAGTGGATATGATGGCTAAAATTCCTAAATAATGGTTGAAAGTATTAAGCTCCCACAGTTCTGTAACTACGAGCGTATCGAGAAATACTCACATGCAAATTAACTTAAAATTTCCCTTTGCTTTATATGAGAAATGTTCAAACTTTGTAACTGTTTTATTTTGATTTTCCATCAATGTAGATTGATACCAGTTTCTACGAAAATGAAAGAAAAAACAGTTTGAACATCGCATTTGCAATAGTAATTACTAATTAGTGTTCATTTTTAATTATGTTTTTTTTATGCGATTTATTTTATTAACTTATTTCATTGTCTCATTACTATATCCACGTATTAATAAAAGAATATTATAACATTTTAAATGAAAATTATTTTAGCTCTGCTCAAAATATCACCTCAATTAAAAATATAGTTCTTACTGAATTATTAAAGGTATAATGTTGTTATCAAACAAACTTATTTATAATCTGAATGTAACCTGAAATTACTTAGTATAATGCTACAAGAGTATCGTCAGATACCAAAACAGATGGTCTTCTCAGTCCAAAGCATGCACGACTCTTCGACAGGAAATTTCTTGCTTACAATTCTTTCACATGCAATGTATTTAAATAAAGAAGACAGCAAAGGTTAAAACAAAATAGAGGTAAGTTTTTATTAATGTTATATTTAATAGTTAAGTTTAATAGTTTGAATAAATATGAATTTTCTATACGTTCCATGTCGAGCTGTATATGTGAATTTATAAAGGTTATGCTCACTGACGCATCATAGAGTCAATAATATTATCGACTTTGTATTGCAGATGTGATGTTTTTGTCAATATGCTTATTTATTTAAATATTTCAGGGAATATCTAAAAACGTAGTTCAGATGTAAGTCAATAGTGAACAATTAATAATTTTTGATAGTAAAACTGTCCAGTCAGATATATTTACCATGAAACTTACAGTTTTGAATGACCATATTTATGGATATCTTAAAAGAAGACTATAAACCACGGTTTTTATAAAAATTTTAATTTATAAATATCCATCACTTAAATAATAATTTTGTGAATATCAATAAATTCGATTTTCTAGATGTCAACAGTCGAACTGGCAGTTAATTATGAAATAGTGGGGTGGGACTGGTGGTAGTCTCGTCCCTCTAAAATTTATTTATTTCACATGACTTTTCTCTCCTTCAAAAATAATTATTTATTCTGTACTTCCTTGTATACTGCCGGGCTGAGGACCCGAAATAACCGAACGTTCATCACTGCACCTCACCATTCACGTGGAGTGTTACTTGACCGATTAATAAATACAAACAAAACATTTATATCTACCATCAGCGTGCGGTGAATTTATCTCTATCTCTGTCACACAACCTAACTTGCGTATACGCAAGTAGGTTGTAGTAGGTTGTAGGTTGTACTCACTCGGACCCTTCACTTTACAGGTGATTGAGCGAGAAAGAGAAATACACGACAAGCGCTTGGACCATCATTTTCGCATAAATGTATATTTGTTTAAAGAAGATATTGCCGAATTTTGGACGTTTATAGAGAATCAAAATCCCGATGATTGACAAACGTTGGTAGCATTAGAGCCGAGCATGGAAACGGGGGGCGAAAGCAAACATAACTATACATATGCATTTACGTTTGCAGCTATAGTTTTTGTGAGTTATGTGACGTGTCATATGTCCTATTATGGATGACTGAAACACAGCTTTTCGTTTCGTGTTACGGTGCATGGGGATATTCACGGAAGAACCATTTATTCTTGTACTAAGTCCTTCCTCTCGTATCATTCGATCCCTGGTGAAATCCCACCCCACCCTTAATATTCTAGTGAGCACAAAAATTAAGGGATTTCAATCAAAACTTACGGTGCTGATTTTCGTAATTTTTGTTATAACTGTGATATAGAAGTAAGTAATTTACACAAATTTTTATACTACCAATTTTCATTCAATAATTGTCACTTAAAATAGTAATGGTGTAACTCCAAAATTACGAAAAATGAGTTTATACCTCAAACACGTTCAAAAGATGTTATTCTATTAGTTTAATAATGGTCCACTTCCATATATACTCCTAATTTCGTTAAAAAACGGTTTTTTGTTTTGATATTCCCATATTTAACGATACTTTTTAGAATACTAGTGAAGTACCTGCAATATCAGAATACGAGTGAAATGTCCGGACATACTTCACTATTACACTAACGTTTAAGTTCTTCAGTTGATTGACAAACAGTTATTAATGGTTCTTATTTGATCCTAAGAACATTTTACAAAACCTTGATTTTCTCAAAACTTCAAAACTGGAGTTAAACCATTACTATTCTAAGTGACAATTCATAAATATTATAACAAAATATATACTTGTGAAACTTTCTGATTTGACCGTACACAATTTCAAATATACGTAAGTATATACCGTAGCAGCCGTCACAGCATGTTCTCCCTCCATACATATTCATTTCCCCCCGCAATCGCCCTCCGCGTTTCATGCCGCGCTTGTTCAATACATTATTACAAATTTCCATCAGCGTCAGCCCGCCTTTATTTTAATCTTTTACATCGTTCGGAATTTATTCAAAAACTCTGTATAAAGAATAATGACACAAATACAGACATGTTCCATTTTTTGAATTTAGAAATGTAATAATGCTGACATTTCATTTATTAGATATGGTACAAAAACGTGCCGTTAGATGGCGGGGCTCGTCATGCTTTTTGGTGACAGTTCTAAAAACACGACTGCAATCAAATAAAATCAATTTCCGCTATTTCATTAAAAAATCGTTTTCCTGGTTACCTAATGGTATTTCCTTATGGCAAATAGTCTAATCTGATGTATTCACTTGTCAATTGCACAGTAGCTATTGTGAATTTTATCTTTTCGCCATTTTCCTGCTGTTGTTGAAAATTATATCTACCTATCTTTATTATTAGTACTGATTTGCATGAACAAATTACGTTGTTGATTAGATACAGCAGTATTAATTTTCTTAGACTGGTCAATGCATAGATTTCCTTTGATTGATGAGATACCTTATTGTTTAAAACCCCATTTTTCACAACCGGCTTTAGATATTCTAGTATTCTGACATTTACGAACCTGTCACAGATTTCTATAAGATTTTCATCAAATTCTGTCATTTAGCTGTCTATATTCTAGCATAGCTATGTAACACAAGCTATTCAGAATAGCTGTTTTACAGGTTATCTACCTACAGCAAGATTTGACTGTAATTTTAGACCCAATAATGGTTATTAGATCAACTGATGAAATGCTATCTCAGAACATGTAGAACACTTACATTCTATGCACCACAATACTGTGAGATAGATCTATATTAATATATTCGTATTAACAAACATCAACGCAGTGCTTAGAAGATATGCACATCTTTATTATCATGTTTACTGTTACCAGTATAAGCTGTCAAAAGATAACATGAGATGAGATGAGAGATTAAAATAACATGATTGTCTACATTTGCGAAAGAACCTTGGAAACTACCAATGATTTAATAATTACCAAGTAACATTATGTAGATTACATCGTCTGTGTCATCTAGTCAGAATATTAGGAAAATATAAGAAGATTCTAACACCTATCATTTAGAGTAGCCAGGTAAGTATGAATAGTTAGGTAAGTACTTGTTTTGACCACATACAAAGGGGAAAAAAGCTATATGGAATCATTACACTCACGATATTAACTAGATACTTATAATAACAACTGGTCTACGTGGTGTTTGTTATCACTAAAATAACAAACGTCTGTAACAACAGTACATGTTGAATGAATAGAAACTCTTCAACTCTCTTGCCATTCCCATCGCCAAGTGGTAATAGTTCTAGACTCTGGACTTTTCGTCATACTCGGTTGAAGGAGATGGATCTCTACCTACTAATTTGAGAGCTAGCTTAACCAAGCGAAATATTACTCAGATATTTTAGTAGTGTAATTACTAATCTATTATACATAATATATATCACTGTTTGAAGGTTTGAATGACGTTTATGGTAGACATAGATTGAAGGAGACAAAAGAATTCAGCTTACACCACATCTAAATACATAGTTGGTAGAGAGTTTTATTCAAAAGTAGTTGTGTGCCTACAAGACATACCAAATGCAAAAGAAAAATGGCCGAATTTCCTTTGTATATACTTGTTAATAATTCGCCTCAAATGATTCCTGCCTTCTGAAGTCTCGTTTCTGATTCATTTGTCAGGTGACTAGCTTTCACCAGCTTTTGATAATATATTTTGTTCTTTCGTTAATCTATAGATTCATCTTCTTTTTATATTCCTTGAGTATGTAATTTTCCTAATAATGAGTATCATCTATAATATAATGTTATTCAATATAACATTGCTTTGTTCCAAGCTACATCTCTTTGTCAGCGATCGATTTTAGTTCTCTCCAAAACACCCAACGCTGCAAAGCGTGACATTCACAGAGCGCGGGTTAATTCGAACAGAAATATTTTATAAGCCATGTTACCACTTGAAAAATAAACTGTGGATTTATATTGGGAACGCCTTCTTTATTGTATCGAAAAAATCATTTTCAACAAAACTCAATAGTTTCTTAACAGCATATTAATGATTAAATGTCGAAAATTCAATCTACGTCTTTTATTTTTAATCACAAAGCAATAGATAGGTTAGATACATACCTTACTAAATAGAGAGAATTGTTGTTTTTATTTTGACGTAAAGATTTCTTTAGCTTCAGTAGTTTAGCTACAATTTAGATCTACCTTGATAATTAGTGAATATTATAGTATCATTGTTTCATACATTTCAAACAATACAAAAAAAATACATCTTGCATTGTATAAGCTTCTTTCAAACGCTTGACTAATTTTAAATGACAAAAAAAAACAATAAAGCAACAGTCGTCTCCTTTTGGAAATCCAGTATATCCAGTATAACCTCCAAGTACTCTAAATACGCTGGCGTGTCGTTCATGGGAGATTGGGAAAGCTAATGGCGTAGTGGTCACGATCTCTCTTTGAAAGCGTGTTTAATAACGTTATTCAAATCCGAACGCGTTTATCGTTTATTGTTTGCCAATTAGGTATTGAAGATATAAAATCCCGTGCATTGCTTTAAGTATACCTTCTAACTCTGATCAACTTTTGGTTTTTGTATCCCATGATTTGGTTCGGTGCTTAATTCGCCGGAGTTAGTGATTTTGCCACCCTTCTGCAGTACTTACTTGTTGTTATTTATAAGGAAGAACTACAACATAATTACGTTTAGAATAGAAAAGTATTTAGTTCCATAAAAATTATAAATGTAGGCAGTTGAAAAATACTGTATCGGACGATAGCATGATATTATTTGCATTTCCGACTGCACAACAGATATTAAATACTGGAGATACTTTAGCAGTGTTTTAATAGTTCATAAGATGAAGATGTAGATGGTTTTAATTTATTTACATGTTATAAAAGGTATCTAAAATTCTCAATTCTTAATTGGTAATCAACCAGACTACAATCATTACTATTGGTTTCACTAATTGCTATTTGATTTTTTTAATAATAATGAATGTTGTATAATATTCAGGATATTTTTTTAAAGGATGCCCACTCCCAATAAGGAGCATATATGGACTAATAGAGCATTTCTAAATGGTCGATAGTCAGTCGCTCAATCTCTTGATTTGGAGAGGGTAAAGACGATTTTTTCCCCATGTCCGCTCCCAATGTGGAGCATATCGTATCCTAATGGAGGTATCTTAACAGAATTTTTCTACGAAAACTGCTTGTTACTCAGTTACTCAACCTATATTTTTTCGAAGAGAGTAGGGATAGAAGGATAAGGCTAGGACAATACTAGTGGTTAGCTAATCGCTCTCGCTACGCCCCGTGAGGATGGGATAGGTGGGAGGGAGGACTCGGACTACGAACAGAAATCCATAAATCGATTGAAATGTTAATATATAAAAACCGTCCGCAAGACGGGACTTGAACCTGAGACATCCGTAACCGTAGCCAGCGACGCTACCAACTCCACCACGGACGTCGACAATTCTCACTGGGATCATAAAATGATGAGGAGAAGAGCGAAATTAGAAAATAAGCACTGTCAACTATTTGATTGCAGTCACGGCTGTACTCGGTCGGAATCAAGTGCCATTTATTCAACGTATGCATTCTAACGTTGCTGCTTTACGATTGCGAGTCATGGCACCTCACTAAAGCACAGAGTAACCTTAAAGTTTGCTTCGAAAAAATACTAGAGGATCGGTGGTTTGACTTTGTCAGGAACTCGAAGGAAAGAAAGCGGTCTGACCAGCCCCTTATTACGTTCAAAATTAAAAAAACGACTGAATATTGCCTGTTTGTCTACCAACTGGATGAATTACGTTCCTTTGAAATAGGATGGATGTATTCGGTGGAGCTACGAATCGCTGGCATAACATGGGAGGAACCGTGTGATGGCCATATGTTCCGAGTAAGGAGCGGATACCTATGGTTTTAAAAACGTATTCGATACTTTATTCGTTCCCAAAAACCCAAAAAGCTGCCTTCGCTTACTCTAAAAACGTAACAATTAGGTTCAAAAATGAAATATAATTTCTCCCACTCAATTATACATTATTTTTTATTACCTACAGATTTCGTGAAGGTATGTCTTTACTCTTTTTTGGATGATCTTTGTTTCAAAAAGGTGAACATTATTGTAACAAAAAACAATATTTTTTTATATGGATTCTATAGACATATTTCTGTATAAACTACGAAATACCATCATCAATTTAATTGTATTTAAACGTTTGTGTGTGTTTTTACCGTGTCATAATTTTTCTATCTTGTTTGAAGTTTTTACGACGTTTTAGTAGTGCGGTTCACTGTTTTTGTAGGACAAGAACTTTTTATAGGGTTCTCCTCTTCCCACTTACGGCATAAGTGAGCCTCTGCGAAGAAAAACGAACAAAGAAAGACGGAATGCACCTGTTGCCGTCTCGCTCTGCGATCAATTGGGCCGACGCTTGCGCAGTCTGATAACAAAGAACGCTTGCGCGGGAAAATCACGCGCCAAAAATACATTTCCCACGTGGTCGTTTGTTATATGCTCTTATCTTGTTAATAATCGTTCATATAAATGTTATAGAACATATCAATTGCCAAAGCAATACATCGTCGATGTTCTGAAAGAAGACTCTAACTGAAAAATACTAGTTTTGAGTAATTGGACTTTGAAGTTTGTCAAATGTTTGAAATGCCATAACTTTTTCATTTTGTTTGTTTGCACAAAACTTTTTTTAAAGTAAAAGGTGTGTTCTTTCATACGGTAGAGTTTGAAATAAGGAACATTTTGTTATAACTAACTATATATGTCATTTTTTCGATTTGATGTTTTTTTCCAGAACAACGACGATATTATTTACTGTTGATGGCATAGCGAAAAAGGAAGAATTTTTGATTTAAATTTATAGGGCGAGTGTTCCTAAAGTCAGCCGTCGCCAGTAGTCAGCCTTTTGAGCTTAAAACTTAAATAATAGTGGATACATTAAAAAAAACTTCTGTATATTCGAATAGGTAGTCTTGCCACTTGGCAATGTGTATCTGAACCATATTGACCTATATGATGCAATACGCAATTAAAAAAAGGGATCGCTAACAACCTATACTTTATATTCTCATGCTTTGCATCATTACGTTTTTTATTATTCGGTCTACTCTCAATAAATTCGTTCGCTATATTTATGAAGTTTCATAGTGATGGCCGAACACTGGGTAACGAAAGGTCGACCATTGAATCTTCGACTATTCATGATTGCTGTCGAAACAGGGATCTGTTACTTCCCTGATATTTAAATTAGTCACATAGTCAAACCATCGTATACTCAGTATCAAATATCAACGCCACTTCTGTCGTATCCGAGTGTGTCTCATGTGACAAGATTCGTACAGCATGCTGACACTGATATCGTAACGGCCAAGAATGTGGCAGCCGAGGTGTTTCCGATAAACAGAATCGCAAACTCGAGTGGCATACTAAAGATATGGCACAACATAAAACAATGTTACAACGATTTAAAGATTTTCAACGTGATCATATCAATGCACTTCAAGACTTCGCCGTATGCATCGATTTTCATAGCTTAGAATCCGAAAATACTACACCTGATCACTAGGAGCGCACACGCATTAAAGAGACGGTATAATTTTCTTTAGAGAACTCACAGGCTACCTCTTGACAGGTCTGATTTAATTAAAGACAGAGTCTGCCGCTTAATCGGGCACCTTGCTCTGTTTAGAGGCCAACGTAGTTGGGGATCGTAATATTTTAACAAAGCAATCAAGTCAACTGGCTGGCCAGGGACGTGTGAACCAGTCATCCAGATGATAATTCAGCATCTTGTTCTTGATTCTTGACTATTCAAAACAATTTTTTCTTTATACCTCGACATTTAGGCTCCATGATTATCCTTAGATTATTTTTATTTGTGTATTATCTAGAGAATTTTCTTTTTCTTTTTCAAAAATGTTGCCTTCAGTTTGTCAATGAGTAAAATAAACGTTCGTTCACTGATTGTTTACTTTTATGTTAGGATATAAAGTTTTTCTTTATTTGTAGATAGTAAGGTATGAATTTAATTAAAGAATTTTGTCCCTTCTGCGGTTGGAAACCACTGATCTAATACAAAGTGCAAACTATCGAAATAAAAGTTCAGTTGTACCCAATGAATACTATCCAAATTCTAGTGAGCAGTGGCTGAAGCAAACCGAATTATGGAACATAGTTGAGGCAACGAAGCTCATCCTAGACTTCTAAAATATAGATTCAATTTAATATTTTAAGACTAATTTGATTTCATTTACGTATACTTGACAGTACCCTTTCCACTTGTGAATAATACGAATCAAGGGCTTGATTTCTCGAAAAGAAACTTTTGTGCACTCTTTTTTCATCCATGAAGTTTTCCTTACTTCAGACTTCCAACCAACTCCCTATTCGACGATGCAGAGAAAGAGAGAGCATCAAGATAATTAGGAACTAGCCATTTCATCCTCCCACATTTTTTATCCTTAGTTTTTTTGTTTTTACGTCTAAGAAAAAAACACAGGAGAATCATCATTTCGTAATATGTATCAGGAAAATATTGACTTCCCATGGTAATTGAAATAAACTCAATAATGCCATTTTTTCTGTCTTTCTTATCAGTGTTTTCCGTGAAATTATGATAAAAATAGAATTGATAACAATAATCTAAAACCTATAAAGTAAATAAATCTTAAATCTGGAAAATCCGATAGTAAGTCACGGAGCCGATTGGTCAATACTTTGGTGCATTTTCATACTTGGTTGCTTAGCCAAGGGCTCGAATCTATTTTTTTATTGATTTAAAAATTTGTATCCAAAAGCATATATTATGTGTGTGATCCCTTTCCACCAACATCTTATATATTTTGCTCCTTAAAACGAGGCGTGGAGAGATTCACTAACTACAAGTTCTTTCTTCATTCTTTACTCTCTCCATAAGAGATAAGTTAAGCAATTCACTTACATGTCTTTAAACATGTACCAAATTCTGCAATGTGGTATTAAAAGTGCAAACGCTCTAAAATGGAAGTTTACGTGACTTAAAAAATATTAGGTCCAAAAATGCACTATTCTACCATAGGTGATGGACTGACACTAAATATCTACCACTTAAGAGATTCCATGCATTGACTAGATTTCTTATTTTTCTGGAAAAAATCAATTAGAAACCTCAAATGTCTACTATGCTATCTTCAAAAAAATATATACATTAACACTGCACAGAATGCTTATAAGAATAGTGACTCTAAGAAAACGAGCAAAAAATATTAATATCTATTAATATCAAATCAAATTACAGGCAAAGGAAGGGCAAAGATGAAAAGAAAATTTTCCACTCTGGCCACTTTGCATGAATAAGGAAGGACTGGAGAAAAGTGGGAAATGTTTCGCTAAGAATATTTCAAGTAAATATTTATTATAAGTATTAGTGGGAAGTTAGTAAGTAGGTATATATTTTAAAACATTAATAAACTTATTTACTATCTTTATATAAGTATGTTGAATATATCGACGATGTTTTGGCCAATTGACGTAACCCTCTAAATTTTAATTGTTTAGAAGAGAGTATAAATAGTTTTTATCGAAAACATTATACCTATGGTGAGTTGCATTATGAATCTTTGAAATGCCCTCGTGTAAATTCTCATTTTTGCAGATACGGGATCACACGCGAGGAGTGTCGATATAATAGTGGCTTACATCAAGTGGCCGGATCAGAATTTTTAAACCCAAAACCAATGTAAAATGATGTTTTCCTTCCAAAAAGTGGTCAATTTATTTTTATAATTTACATCATTTTGCCGAAACCTGCTCTGTTGTCTTTTAAATGAGATACAATCACTAACTCATTTTCGTATTTTTTGAGGGTTACATCTATTGGCCAAAACACAGTCGATATTGTCATACCGAAAAGCAAAATGGCAATTGTGAGAGTGAAATTTTGTCAATTTTGAGTTATGAATTTTTATCCGCTATTTTTTCTACTTGATAGACGAAAGGATATTTGAGAAACAAACCCTATTAAAACACAAAGGAAAAAAGTTAATTTGTGCACCTATTTGTAAAATACAAGCTTAAACTTAAATATTATAAGTTAAAAGTTATATAGGTACCTACCAATTCAAGTATATTTAATTTGATTTTACAGTAATAAACCTTAGTAGATAGAAGAGATTTGAAATTATTTGAAATTTTGACATAAATAAGACTTAAAATCTTTTAAAAATCCAAAATTGAATTCCAATCATTGAGTAATACCTAAGTCAACTGTTATCCAATTTTCATTAAAAAATACTACGAAATAACCTCCATTTTTTGACTCTAAAAACGCTTTTTCTCAAAACTCATTTTTTGCACAAGTGCCCTTTCGCTTTTGGAGCGACGATATTATGTACACACGTTTTGTTTGGGCTATATACAATATTGTTGTGTGTGGGTTACGTCCTTTTTCCGTTCCACAGTCAATATATACTTAAATTATATTGCATTAGTAGCGTACCTTTTTCTGTCAGAAGGCCGCATTCATTTATCTTAAATCAAATAAAACCGCCCTGGAATAACGTATAGAAAAATGTATGTACATTATTTTGTAAATGATAGAAAAAAATGAAATTTATTTATTTATGTATTAGTTTATTTCAGTCAAAAGGCCTCATTTGAGACCTTAAAGCCCACAGGTTCGTTATACCTGTTCTAGTGCATTGGAGGGGAGTCTGTTTAGCATAGTGTCGGGATTTGTACATTATAAATTTAATTTCCTACTAAACGAACATCATATATCATTCTCCGGGAACTGTAAGTAGACTTGCCAAACTACTTCGAAAAACTATTGCAAACGTCCCTTATTATTATTTGGCCACTATAATTTGCACCCCTACTTGGAAACTTTACTTTGACGTCTAATAGGTCCTCACATTCCACACAAGCGCAAAACATATGCGCAGTAAATTTGCGCGGGAAAAATCGCCCACGTGGACAGGATTATTTATGGCATTGAAATCGTGCTGTGATTCCCGCGCTAAAACCCGCCGCCCGTTAGATGGCGCCACCGTTCTCGCGATAAGCGGGAATTCGACGAACTCCCCACCGCGCAAACGCGGGTCCTATCGACCGGACGGCGAAAGAAAGGCGCGAAACAAATTCCTTCGCGCAATGATAAGTTTATCAAACGGATGGTGATACGTTGATAAGATAGATTTATGCAGCTGTTGACAGTAATAACGTCAACTAATTAATTCAAATATTATAATATATGTAAAAATATACAACCAACTTTTCAAAAGTAATTTGACGAGGATTGGTCGTAATTTTGTCATTCAACTCATTTTTGCGATAGAAACGATTAGATCCTAAAGAATGATTCAGCGCACTTACCTATCCATACACAAGTACCAATCGATTAGCTTATTACTAGTCAAATTTGGATTATTGAGATTTTGTACACTTCCATGTATTTTGTCACTAACGACCCGGGTTTCGCCTTTCGGCATCTTCAGGCATTCGAGCACATGAATGGACTCGAACGGACTGTCAGTTCGAGTCTATTCGTGTGCTCGAATGCCTGAAGATGCCGAAAGGCGAAACCCGGCTCGTTAGTGACAAAATACATGGAGGTGTACAAAATCTCAATAATCAAAATTTGATATTGAAATTCCATCAAGCACCCTCAGTCGATGTCTTAAATTATTACTTGTCATCTCCTAGACCAAGGGTGACGAACTTACGGCCTTATAGGGTCTCAAGTGCGGCCTTTTGACTAAAATAAACAAACACCTACATAAATAAATCTCATTGTTTTCCTTCATTTACAAAATAATGAATGTTTTTTAAATGCCACCTTATTTGATTTAAAGACAAATGAATACGGGCTCCCGACAGGAAAAGGTTCACCTTGTCTTCGACTCATCCTTATATCTTTACTCTCTCCGAAAAAAGAGAGGTTGAGTGACTGAATAACAAGCATTTCTTATAGAACAGCTTCTTTTGAGATGCCTCTATAAAAGAGTTAATATACTCTCCATTGTAAGCGGGCATAGCTTAAAATTCAAAGGGATGGTTGAAATCAGTAAACAATAAAGGGAAAAAAAGAAATTTAATTCATTTAAAGAAAAGGAGAAACCTTCATTCATCAGGACAAATAATCATAACCAACGTTTGTGTATCGTAGAATTCGAAAAGTGGCAAATCATAGTCAAATATATTAAGTTGGAGAGAACAGGTGAAAAAGATCACTGTAAACTGGAATGCATCTGATATCCTCACAAAGTAAGTAGATATTATGAAACAGGGAGTGCTAATTCACAACTAAGCACTGTTCCGGAGTGACACGATATACACACTTCAGACGTTGTGAAACGTAGTCTAGAGGAAAGAGCTCTGCTTTGTGATCTGGGTTTCAGTTGTATGCCAAAATCGATATAAAACCTGTTTATATTTGATTTAACATTCATTTGAGATATTGGGTAAGGGTATTTTTAATGAATTGTACATAAATATATATAATATATATATATATAAAACCAAGAACACAAGTTGATTTTTTTCACCACTACCCATCGTTTTTGTGTTGACAATGTTTCATGGCCGCATTCCACAGCACTATCGACAGGAAAAGAGAGTCAACCCCTCACGGCCTGAGCAATGCTGTACAAAGCTTATTTTGTACCATGTACCGTTGTGCTTGAGAAGAATAGAAAAAAAATATGTTTAAAGAATCTCAGTCACTTATATCAATATAAAATTAAAGTTATCAATTATGTTCGATATTAAGTATCCTGTTTATAATCAGTAGGTAGTTAGGAATACTGAGAGTCCGTCATTGTAGACGAGTTTACTGATTCTAGTAAAGAATCAAGGTTACGGCGACCCCCAATTAACTTAGCAATTTATTCAAATGCTGTGAAGTTGGTTGTTGTAATCAACTCAACCTGACCTATAGAACCCATGTGAAACAGTTCTGCTCGTTTGGGATTCATCTCAGGGCAGCTCCACAGAACGTGATTAACGTCCTGCATGCCCACAAGTACAATCCGGCCTTAAAACCAATTTGCCCATCGCGAAGAGTTTTGCATTGAACTTTTCATGGCCTGCTGGAAACTCCTAAGTCCAATGGCATGGTGTTTAGTGTTTTAAATACCACCCTCTAGGAAACATCTGGGAAAAACTGATACGTTTAAGTATGATTACATAATACTATAACATTCAGCCAAAACGTCACGTCATTAAAACCGCAGGTAATGCGGGAGATATCGTTACAAAGTAAAAAGTTAACTTACTTCAACAGAAGGCTACTAACCTAAAAGGCGTTTTGATAAATATATTGACCCCTCTACATAAAAAAACCTGTGAAAGTTTCACTCGTATGTCAAGTAACCGTGAAAACCTCTTAACGAAATTCCCCTGACATCCCACCTTCTAATCCTGCTATTCAAAGAAACTTTTACAAAAGAAAATACTCCATCTTTCGAGAATCGCATTAATATTCTAGCGGCACAAAAAGGGATGTCATCGCTTATTCTTCAGGGACTACATTTCCGTTGCCCGTTCGTTTGATTTTCATCAAAATATTGCTAGTGTGATAATTCCCGATATCCCTTTTGATTTGCACATCTGAACTTCCAATCATAGTGGAATAAAATATCCAAATTAGAGTCTATTTTTGAAGGGATAGACCAAAAATGCTATTTTTTTTAACTTTCGACGTAAGTTATATACATTATTATTCTATAGTTAATATATAATAATATATTTAGATACATATTTATTTGAACCGGTGAGGTAGGGGTAGTGACAAAAATACGCAAAATGACAACAACAAAAAGTTATAATGCACCAGTAGAAATGCAGAATGATGCAGACGACAGGTCCGTGGTGCAGTGGTCACCATCGTTGACTACAGTTACGGATGCCTCGGGTTCAAGTGCCGGTATGGACAATTTCATAAATTGATTTTTCAATCGATTTATGGATATCTTTTCGTTGGCATGGATGTTTGTGATGTCTAAAATTCCCTCTCACCAATCAAATCCTAAAAATGGGTCGTAGTGAGAGTGACAAGTTAACCACTAGTCCTGTCCTAGCCTTATCCTTTTATTCATTATTTTCCATGTCCGCTTCCAATGTGGAGCATATGGTCTCCTAATGGAGGCATCTCAATAGAATTTTTCTATGAGAACTGTTTGTTACTCAGTTGCTTAACCTCTCTTTTATTTTGAAGGGAGTAGGGATAGAGAGATAAGGCTAGGACAGGATAAGTGGTTAGCTATCGCTCTAGCTACGCCCCGTGAGGATTTGATGGGTGGGTGAGGATGAAGATTTTAGACATCACAAACACTCAGACTACGAACAGAAATCGATAAATCGATTGAAAGATCGATTTATGAAACTGTCCGCACTAGGAATTGAACCCGAGACATCCATAGCCCTAGCCAACGACGCTACCAACTGCGCCACGGACGCTGACGCCGATCCCTACTCACTACGAAAAAGAGCAGATCTCGCAGAAAACTTCTGTTGAGATACCTCCATTAGGAGGCCATATGCTACACATTGGAAACGGATATGGTAAAAAAAAATGCAGAATAATGACGCTAACGACTAACGTCACTCGTAGATTTATATATTTCCGATGTGATAAAGAAAAAGTCTAAAATCAAACGGGACTGCAAAAATACCACGTACTTAATGTTGGCAAAAATTATAGTATTTCCTATATAATGGAAGAAATGACCAACCATTAAGTAAAAGCTTTTCATTACAAATTCCCGATGATCGTTCATTACGAGTTTCTTTTATAGAGAAATGGTCAATTTTAGAATGCGAACTGTTTCTTTCTGCATCTACATATCTATATTTACATAATTTTAATTCAATCAACACAATAAAATACATATTAGTGTCATAAAGCTATACCTACCAAGTAACTATGACTGAACGCAATACTAAAATCGCAAATACATAATATAGCGTGGCTTTAAAATGATTCGAATTAACCCGCGCCACTAGAGAAAGCGTACTGGAAATATTTTGTAGATGGAAAATAGATAGACAAATTTTTCAAATATGGAATCGTAGAAGAAATCTAGACGATTTATTTAAATTAGGTCAGTGTTGCCATTTTTACCACGTAATGTGGACTGTCTGTTTGTTCATAAATGTTTGCAATACTTGTCAAGGGTAATGTTTATTTGAGAAATAAATGAGAAAATAGTTGCACTGTTAGGTAAGAAAGTAATTTTCGGCAAATTAATTGTGTTTTAAATATACCAATAAGTGCTATTTTGTTTTTTTAATATTATTGAAAAATCAGCTTCGATAGGAAATTTTACAACTTATAGTCGCCTCTAGCTTATTATATTAATTTTAATCTGATTTCTTTTCACAAATTTATATCATCCAATCGATTTTATTTTTAGACTGAATGGCTTATGAGCCTTTGACGTAGGTATTCAACTACCAATATATATTTAGGTATCAATGGTCTAGTGCAGGGACGGCTCTTGTAAAGGAGCAAAGGGTGCAATGCACTCCAATAAGTGCCATCAAAATATTCCATTAATAAACGATATTCAAATATAATAATTATACCAATTCGCTAATTTTAAATTTTCCTCGTGTTTCCCATAGGAAAATATTGCAGGAAACGATGATCAATAAACACGACTAGCAAACGTATTCTGCGTCGATTCAGAATACGCATGAAAGTCGGTCGATGACGCGGTAGAAGCATAAATTCTTTTGCACTCCTTAGACGTCGGAAATGTTCTATGTATTTTGACATATCTGTGACGTTGCACCAGTATGAACTACGCGCTGGGTGCATTTTGTATGGACTGTTTTTGCGGGCCCTTGAGCACTGATCCCCCTGGCGGAAATTCCCGAACGTACCCGAAAGCGATTTGACGTTTGAGTTTACAAGCCTGTAACAGTCATTTGTAAGAATGAAAAAGAGTAGTGGAACAAGCGTAGTAAGCTCATTTAATTTCAATATGATTCTTTAACTATACGCTCTTCAATAAGAATAATATTTACCTACCATTATAACTTTTGGAGTGATGAATACAATTTATAAAATTATAACTATGATCGTGTATAATACCGAGTAGATATAATTGAATATTTAAAATAGGATAGTTTCGAGTTTTTTACCTGGCTGGCCTTACCTATTCCATAATATTCAACTGTGTATCTGGTTCAGTTTCGTAATACACCTTCCTCTAATATTTTTTTATATTCTTCAATATTGAATTCTACAAATTACTTTCCCCAAAAAATACTTATGCGAAAAATTTCCGGTTTAATACAGAATTAATCCAATTGCAGACATTAATACGGTAACCTTAACATACGATTTTATGGAGGAATTTAAACTTAAATTGAATTAGCTGTCTTATACAGCAGAGAAGATTTTTACGATGTCGTTGGAGCCCTGTCTATACTTCAACTCTTCGCGAATAAAAAATACATGTAGTATTTAGCTAAACCGTTAAGCCATTACAAATAATTTATACAATATCGATGACTTCCGTCGAAAGTGAGTGTTACTTCTAAAATTTAAAAAGGATCAATTCATTTTGAGAAATACCACGACTAAAGACAGACAAGGTTTCCCAAACTATCATCCGCGACTACCTGGAATGGTTGTATATGCTGCTAGGGCTGCAACAAATTTAGACGTACTCAAATTCATATTGATATTACCTACCAAAAAAAAGAAAAAAGGTGGTCCGTCGAAATTAATCCGACGGAAAGGTTTGGGAAACCCTGGTGAAGAGAAACAGTTGATATCGCCAATATCAGACTTATATTTTCGTATATGTCTAATAGTACTTTCAAAATCCAACATGTGGAGGATGGATTTCTTTCATAAATGTGTGAATCTTTTTTGCACTCCCTAATATTCCTGTCACCGGCCGCCACTGGTCTAGTGGTAAGAGCTGTCACTAAGCGATCAGTTCAATATCAAATTCAGGTTTGTTCTAATATTTTAGAACTTGAGCATGGATGTTGTGATCTCTTTTCTCCTTGAGTGATTTTAAAATTCTCATTGGGTTGAGCTCTTGTGATTTAAAAACTATAAAATATCTGGTACATTGACTATTGGGTACGTCGAAAATGGACGCGGTTGCACCAATGAGGTGTGCTTGCTCTTGCGTTTTGTTTGCACCAACAAAAAAAAGCGTTTTTCCAATGCTTTCATTTTAATTTACTGGCCACCGATAAACTGTTTTAGTGGGAAATGTCTCCGAAATTTTCCGTTTTTATCGGCCGAACAATTGAGACACAGATATATTTTGAATTTGAATTATTGAAATTCCATCAAGCACCCTCAGTCGATGTCGTAAATTACACAGATATATTTTATTACCTTTAATTTTGTGTCATATGACATAATTTATTAATGTGTAATAAATCACCAAATGAACAGGCGAGCAGCTACTTGACGATTGATGATAAATTTGCATCCAAGGGCACGAGTGTCTGTGATGTTTCCTGTCCCACCTATTACGCCTCATAACCTCGTCCATCGATCTTTAAAATATTTGAGAAATATTTTTGTTGGCTAACAACAAGTCCGCATTAAAATACCTGCTATTAAAATTCTCGGTAAGAGTCTATGTGAATCTGGTTGCGAAAAAAAATTGCTTAAAAACATCTAGTTTACACAAATTTCATCAAGAATAAAACCTATTTGTTGATTCTGAATGGCGTAACTAGTGACCGCACACATCACAAATATGTGAAAAATCCCCATTAAAATTTATGGGATAAAATTAGCAAAATATTTGTAGGCTGAATGGTGACTCCGAAAACTGTGCAGGGGTTGATTAAGTGTTAGTTACGCCACTGATAAATGTAACATTTAATTTTTTCATTTTGCTTTTTGATTTGTGTTGACTAGAATATACCCCTACGCCGATTTTGCGAATGAAATAATAGTTGTAAAGTATTTTCCTTACAAAAGAAAAGCACTTCCAACCACTAAATGCTTAAATCCAGACCTCATTAGTTAGGTTACGCTTTGTTGGTTTTCTGCCAAAGCCGAAGTAATCCACGAAATCACCGCATAAGCACGGGATAAACGTCGTATAATGTCCCGGTTTTACTACACCGTAAGGGCGTTTATCGTTTAATTCGTACACAGAATATAGACCTTCTCGCTTACTCCAATGTGAAGGGTACCGAATTAATAAATATCACACGAAACGTGGTCTGTATTACACTGACTATAAGTTATTCGAAATTCGAATCAATAAAATTTTAATTGTTCTCGATTCAAAATATCTGTGACATAGAGCCATACCTTCAGAAGTCAAATTCAGCAAAAAAATATATAATATTTTTTTTATTTTTCTTCTTCTTCTAACTAAATAAGCAAGAATTTTGGAAAATATATATTTATAAGCAAGCGCAACCTCAGTAAAATAAAGTCGTAACTTTAAATTTTTAAAAATATTATTTGTGTTTGTTTTATGGAAAAAAATGATCTTCTACAACTACAATACAATTATGTAAAACTTACATAAATTAAATAAAAAGTGACAAAAAAAATGTATCGATTTCATCGTTTTTGGAGTGTGATCATATAAATATAAAAAAATACTCTGACAGTATTTTAATTAACTTTAAGATGTGAAATATTTTAAAAAATAGAACGAAAACTTATGAATCCAACCAATATCCATTACACCACGGTTTCCCAAAATATATTCCGCAGAACGGGAATAGGTGTTCCGCGAAAGCTTGGAATGATTTTATATGCTGCTGCAGCTGCAACAAATTCAAACATGTTTGACTTCATATTGATATTATATACCCAACAAAATTGGGCAAAACTGTTCCATCGCAATAAAGATTTGAGAAACCCTGCATTACACAGAGATGACGATTTTACACTTACGACACTATTTTATTCAATGAGCGATTTGTGGGATGTGTTTATTTTAATAGAACTAACAAAAGTTTGATTTTTTGGCTCATTTTTAATTACTTATCATACTCAACACAATATTATATTTGTATAGGTACTTATTATTTTAAAACGGTATTTTAACCTCCCCCCTAAGTCAATTATTAGTTTTGAAAATAAGTTAATTTGATTTACCAAGATTTCTGACTTCCCATCCATTTCGGTTGAATATAAATAAGACTTGTGTTAGTTTAAAATTATTAAAATCGAAACGTAATGCCAAAGTTTTTAGCGATGTGCTAAAAAGTCATGTCTATAAAACAACGATGTTGGTCGTGTAATATTGACTTGAGCTCCCGAGCGCCTTTGTGTGCAAAGAAAGAGTATGAGAGGGTTGCGAGGGCGAGAGGACGCGAAGAGTGAAGGAGAGGAGAGTTCTTGACGTGGCTCTATGGAAAACCGGTACCAATGTCGACAAACACTTATTCTGATTTAAGAAAGAGGTTAGCAACCATCGTTATTTTAAAAAAAATACTACTGATATCGCTTTATACAGTGGCTATAAAACACATTGAAAGCATATGTATTATTGAGTATCTTATTTAAATCCAATAAAACAAATTTTTCAGCGAAGTGTACCAAAAACCCATTTCATCAATAGTGGTCATACGAATGACGAAATACAGTGGCCAAAATCTAATAAAGCCTTTCTCAAATAACTTTTTAAAAAAATAAGTATTGTTTTGAAATATTCATGTGTAAAAGCCGATTATTTTAACTTTTCTCACTAACGGGAGTAAAAATTAATTATATTTTATTATGTGCAATAAAATTTCTTTTAAAATTTCCGATACTGTCCGAATTTAAATAAGAGTAGCTCATCGGTTTTGAGAATAAGTGACCAGGGTGGAAAAGGTTAATTATGTTTTCGAACGAATAGAATTCCTTCTTAATTCACCTTATTCCCTTAAATAATCTATTTACGCACTGTTCAATAATTTGTAATCTTAAAATTAGCAGAAAAGTAGAGATATCAATAATATACGAGAGAAAAGGATAAATGCATTGGTATGGATTAAAAAACTTATCTGATATCATAATTGTCAACATTAAAGTTTTTTTTTATTAAAGACTGTTATCAAACAGCAAACATTGAAAATTAGAAGTGTTGTCTCTTTTTCCCTTCACCATCTATTCTCCCTAGAAACAGAGATGTTTCATCTTTCAAAATCGACCATCAATTATATTCACTTCGCCTTGAGTGACTAATTTATGATTTCAGATATCGACTGAGGGTGCTTAATAGATTTTCAATATCAAATCTCAACAATTGAAATTAGTAATTTAATTGGTAATCAACCAGACTACAATCATTACTCTTGGTTTCACTAATTGCTATTTGATCTTTTTTAATAATATGAATGTTTTATAATATTCAGGATATTTTTTTAAAGGATGCCCACTCCCAATAAGGAGCATATATGGACTAATAGAGCATTTCTAAATGGTCGATAGTCATTCGCTCAATCTCTTGATTTGGAGAGGGTAAAGACGATTTTTTTCCATGTTCGCTCCCAATGTGGAGCATATGGTCTCCTAATGGAGGCATCTTCACAGAATTTTTCTACGAGAACTTTTTTTTTCGAAGACAGTAGGGATAGAAGGACAGGGCTAGGACAGGACTAGTGGTTAGCTAATCGCTTTCGCTACGCCCCGTGAGGATGGGATTGGTCGGAGGGAGGACTCGGACTACGAACAGAAATTCATAAATCAATTGATAGGTCAATCTATTAAAACCGTCCGCACCGGGAATTGAACAAGAGACATCCGTAACCGTAGCCAAAGACGATTGGAGATAAGAAATTAATAGAATTTAGCTCTTTCTCAACTTCTCGTTTTTATGATTGGAGAAGCGGTGGTTGGGGAAGGTTTTAAGCGACAAATAAATCCAGGTCTTTGATTATAATCCCATAATTGGATTTAAAAAAACTATATATGATTATTTTTATTACAAAATTTGAACCGGTGAACTTTCAGTTAAGTAGAACGAAAGCCCGAGAACCCTGACCGCTAGACTACAAGACATATAGCATAACTGTTTTTTTAATAATAAGTAATATCAGTCATTAAGTTTAGTGTTAAATCTATTAAGAGTTAACAATAATAGTGCAATTTATAAATGTGCGTGTTCGCGATTTTGAAAATAGAACAGGAGTGTAGCGATTCTCGTAAACCATCGGTTGGTTGTCGATGGTTCCGCGGTGCAGTTAGTACGGTTGCACTAACAGCGGCATATGTCGGCGAACAAGTTTGCATTGTCGGTGAAATTGTCGCGATTTATTACGGCTGGCTTGGCAGACAACATTTACGTCACTGAGAATGTGTGCTATGCGTGAGCTCTAGCAAATAATCTACAATACTTACTTAACTACTTCGAAACTTACTATGCGCGCAGTCCTAAATCAGTTTGATAATTTTTCTTAAGAATAAGGTAAATGTATCAGTATTTGACCGCTTAAGAGAAAAATTCAACAAAAATAACGATTAACGTTTAGCATTAGACCGAGTGATGACAAAGCAAGTGTATTCATAATGGATCAAATGTCTTAATTAAAACAATAAGACAAAAATTATGAAAGGGTGTCTTACAAAAAATTGTGTTCAATTTTTAACAACCATGTTAATGTTTCAGTAATTGACCATCTACAAAATTTAAAGTTCCTGTAGTTCACCACTTTTTTTTCAGTAGTTGAGCATGTCTAATCAGTAAGTTGCCTCAGAGATTCCTGTAAGACCATTCTTGGTTGAATCAAGTAGCACATACTTATATTCACTGATATCCTTAACAATTTTCTTAAGAAATCAAAATAAAATACCTACTTAAATAAGGTATTGCTTTCAGATGACCGCTATGACACCCCAATGACATGTTTAAGTGGTGATGTGTTAGTTCGTCAATCCGGCAAAATATAGTTTCAATTGTCTGAACTCTATAATTTACAGCAATCCCGCGTCTACGTTTCTTATTTTGGGTACATTTATTGAAAAAATGTCCACTACTGGTACATTTACCTTAATGAAAATTTCAGTACCAGTGACTAAGAATGACAAAAGTCTGTAAAAAAGTTATCACATAAAATATTACCTAGATAAAAATAGATAAAAAAAGGAAACTAATACACCAACTGCAGCTATTTATTTTCTATAATGTATTATATAGTTTCAAAAACAAATAATGGGTTGGTAGCGCCTTAGCATGCTCCTGGCGATTTTTAAATAAAATAAGTTATGTATGTACGTACGTGTTCTATCGATAGATCTATCAAGTCTAAAATTTCTTCCTATTTCGTGCCCTGATTTTAAATTGTCTTTTTTTACCCGATTTAAACCCTCGTTTTACACGGTCGACGGGCTCCGAAAAAACGATACTGTGAATTTTTTTTCCTTTTCTCTATACACTGGACGACACAAAATAACTTAAATTATGTGTAAAACTATCATACTGCCCGTAACAGTTTTTCGTGATTTACTCAAAACTCTGAACACTTTCAGGAGCGTGCTTAGCGACTCAGCGACTCAATTGTATTAAAAGGTAGACTATAAAAAACTTACACGTTTTCAAATTTCTAATGGAATAGATTTTATCAATTACACGAATTTTTGTAAAAAAATCATGAAACAATTTTCTCAGTCAATTTACAAGTCTTGATAGTTAGTAATCAGTGAATTCTTTTTCATCTGCCATCATAAGCCATATCTACACTACAATATAAAATAATTACATGTCGACTGTGGAAAGGAAAAAGCACGTAATCCACACACAAAAAATAGTGTGTATAGCCCAAACAAAACTTGTATTAAATTATATACATTGTGGTTATCGAAAAAAATATTTTGAAAGACGAAGGGATAAGTCCCTTTGCCTTTATAGAGTCGATATATTATATTATATGTATGCATAAATATAGTGTATTAGCAAGTTTTATGTAAGTTATACACAGTGCTATATGGTAAATATATTTGTGGTATCTGACATGTTACATATTATCTATTTATCGTTGATGAATTCGAATTCTATTATTTTTTTTAACCATTCATAAATTAAATTAAACTCGTATCACCCATTTTTTCATTCAATAGAAAGTGGATTTTAAGTCTGTAAAAATATTTGGTTAAGACACAACTAGAATTAATCAACATATAAAATAGACGAAATATTGTGTCACTAATACAATGATATGTCGGCTTATTTCCGTTACATACATTAAATAATGATACATCTACTACTGTACTACATTACCGAAACTACCGAAATTACGTTCTCGTTTCAAAAAATAAAACATTAACACAATATAGAGAAAAGGCAGTCTTCACTTCATTTTTTATGCGTTTTTCTATTGGTCTATGGCTGTCTGTACAATCAATCGTCTTTGACCTTCCCGTTTTCTTGCTAAAACAATCCCTTCGGAGCTTATGCAGTCACATTTCGTTACCGTGTTGGGTTTTGTCATATAAACGCATTTATAAAACGAAATGACAATTTCAAGTGAAATATGGTTTTATGTAGTATTAAGTAATTATTTTACGTCATATTTTGTGTATAAAACCTGAAATACATATCAAACTATGCGAAATTATCGAAAGACACAAGAATCGAAATTATTCATAGCAGAACAAGTTTGAGATGTGAATCAGTACCGTTTGAAACAAAACGGTTGCATACGGTACGTCATACATCTCGGATTATTACTATACTAATATAATTTTGTATATTTCTCAATTAATCAATGTATAATTAATCAAATTATGATTAATTATACAAAGAAAACGAAAACTATAATGTATTTTTAACTTTTAATTATATGTAGAACTATTTTATTCACACATAGCAAAATATTCAATCTTTTATATAACCTATTTCACAGATAATGGTTTTAAGGCCGAAGTACCGCATTGTTACACCATGAGTATAAAAGGGGTAAGACATTTCTGTTCCAAGTGTAAGTATCAAACTCTTTGCCTCTCTTTTGATATAGTGTGCCTATCATTTCCACACCTACCTTGGCTACGTCATAAATGTAACACTGATAGTTATAAATATCTTACATCAAAGAATGTGAACTTCCTACCTATATACTTACTTGCATATATTATACTTTTTCTATAGGTATGTCTAGCAGGCTATCTCGTCCGAGGTTTTCTTGGGCAGCAATTTAGAGCTGAAAAAAAAACTCTTAAGTAGGAAGGATGCTGCATTGCCATTCTTCAGTTTGCTGGCGAACTTAACTCATTCTTTTCGATAACTTTTAATATGATAATCTAATTTTTTTTAATCTGTGGTATCGCGAAATTTTATGTAAACTACAATCTGTCAAAAATGCTGACTTGGTTGCATCTAACACAAATTACAAGGATATAAAAAGATCGCGGAGATATACATCAACTCATAAAACGCCTTCCATTATACTTAATTACTTCCTGCACAATTCAGTACATGCAATCAAGTATTGGGGAATTTTCCTTGAATATTCCTAACAACATTTTGAAACTTTTGCTCGTTCTTTCAGAAGAAAATCGGTATAAAATTTAATTCTGCAAACATTCTATACTACTTTAGTAGTGAAACCAACTGTTTCGTTCCCTTTAGAAGGATCGTTAGACAAAACTTTTTTTAAAACCATATCCGCTCAATACTCATATGGCCACCACACGCTTCCTCCAAGATTCCCTGTCCCCCGTCAGTATTTTGCTTCCTCCAAGTCAGTCCCTAGCTCCGCCGAGTACATCCTATGGACGGCTATCAGTGGCCTTTCAGGGCGACAGAATCTATCCGGTCGGTAGAAGAGAGAGCCAGGATTCAGACTCCACTGGGGCATCCGCAGCACAAGTCCAGCCAGGTCCGCCGTCACTTTTTATTTTGGACATAATAAGAGGCTGGTCCTTCCGCTCCATCCATTTAAAATTTGATTTTGATTTTAAACATTATAGAAATAAATTGAAATGATTAACTATGGTTAGCAATATGTTGACTTAACGTAAGAATATAAGTATAAAACATTTTTTGAAGCGTCGCACACATATAATTTAAAATTTAAAGCGTGATGATATAATTTTTTCATTCCTGAATGACCTTCAACCTTACGCTAATTCGTTTATAAAATATGTAGATATTTATATGAAGGCTATAAAATTGTTTTAAGTATTAATTCTTCCTTATATCTGCTAGTAAATTGTCGGGTAAATTCATTCCGTCTTTCTATACCTTCTACGGTTACATCAATTAGTATTTTTTTTCTTCGACAATTTTGGCTTTTCACACGATAACGGTTATTAGTTTGCAGTTGATTGTTATTTGTGGGAACTTTAATTTCATATCTCATTTATCGCAAGCTGAAGCATTTTCATTATTTATTAACCTAATTGCATTAGTGGCGTTACTAGTCTTTCACACAATTGAAATCGGAAGGTCTTAAAAATCAGAGACCAATAATTCATATCGGAATATGTAACCAAGCGACTAAAGCATGTTACAGATTCAAACCTACCTTTTGTTCTCTCATTTTAAATTTGAATTTAAATTTTTTAATGCTTGATTTGGTTAAATCAGCGAAAAATGTATATGTTATAAACGATAAAATACAATATTAATTTCGCGAACATTATAGCAATAATATTTAATCTATTAATAGGAACTTTAAACGCAATTAATTTTTGTGTTTATCCAAATTTATTGTATTGAAAAAATATCCATTTTGGTAAAAATACTCATATTTCGCTTACCATCTTTTGCAACGGCGTGGGTTTTCATGTTTCATTCTATTCTTAATCCTCATAATAATTTATTTAGAATAAACGGCCAATAAATTATTAGTCTAACATAATACAATATTCGAACTGCTTCGTTCTTAACACAATAGCGAATGAACATATCCGAGCGGCGCCGACTTTTCCCGAAGTTTCAAAAAAGGAAACATTCATCACGTCCCCTTGTTGAGCGAACCGACTGTGATAAATTAAACCCACGCTCCTATTCGATAACAGTGTAAGATTCACATCCGAAATACGACGAAATAGCCGTTAGAAACATCTGCTTTAAGGGTCAATTTAAATTACAGTTCTCGTGACTTCGGCCGTGATAAAAACACGTGGCGTGGTGTGGTGAAAGATAAATCTTTGTAAGTATTATTTATTAAGCACATTAGTAAGACTAGCAATAAAGTAATATTTTTTTAGCCTTTGGGTGAGAATTCTTTTGATGTTGCTCCTTGAATATATTTTTAAACATTTATCATATTACTTCTAATTGCCACCATCATTTATTATTTTGTAGGTAATTAATAAGATATTCATTCTCGATTTTAAAAACAATGAATAAAAAAAACAAATAAATAATTAAGTAATAAACGTTTCATAATGTAAACTTTTAGCAGTCAAGCACCCCTTACCACGATACCGTTTTTTATACCAAGTCCACACTCAATATAGAGCATTTCGAGTTCTTAAGGAGACATCAACTTAAATTTTTTTACGAGGACTGGATGTAATTCAGTCCCTCAACCTCTCTTTTCGGAGGGGAAAGGAAAGAAGAATGAAGTAAGTAAAGGATTTGTATTTACCGAGTGGCTTTCTCCTTAAGCCCCAGGATTCAAGATCGGATTGGGGTAGGTGAGGAGGTACGAAAACATTACGAACATTCATGTGTTTGATACAAATCCATAAATCAATTGGAAAAAAATATTTTTTTCCATGTCCGCTCCCAATGTGGAGCATATGGTCTCCTAATGGAGGTATCTCAACAGATTATTTTCTTTAAGACCTGTTTGTTACTCAGTTGCTCAACCTCTCTTTATCGAAGAGAGTAGGGATAGAAGGATAGAGCTAGGACAGGACTAGTGGTTAGCTAATCGCTCTCGCTACGCCCCGTGGGATGGGTGGGTGAGAAGAGAGTTTTAAACAACAGAAACACTCAGACTACGAACAGAAGTCCATAAATCGATTGAAATATCAATTTATGAAAACTGTCCGCACTGGGAATCGAACCCGACACATTCGTAGCCGTAGCCCACGACGCTAACAACTGTGCCAAGGACGCAGAAAAATTAATTAATGAACATTGTAATTCCCTGAATATTTTGGCAAATATATTGGACTAGCCCAAAATATAGATATGGCTACCGTGCTCAATACGACATTCAAGTTGTCGATAGTTAGTTGTATAATTTAATACATCCGATTTTGAAAATAATATTACTGTATTATTTTCTCGTTCATGGATTGGTGAGCTGGTGTTTTTAAACTCTCCTAAAAGAATGTAGAGTTTCAAAGTTTTGAAAGAGAGCAGACGGGTGAATTTGTTCCTGCCTTTGGCCTTTTTTGCAACACGATAAAAGCTCTGCATCTCTTTAGAAATATAATCCATTGTGGGAACCAAAATCACCATTTACTAATCGTTGAGCAATTATTAATACTTCTTGAAAACGTAATGATATCGAATTTAAAATTTTGACATTGCAACTTTACGTATGTAAAATATAAAAGTATTGTAGAAATATTTAAAACTATAAGGAATTATAAGATCTCTGGAACTAAGGAGACCTTGAATGCAGTTAAGGCGTTATATTTTTCGAAAATAGGGTATTTAATACTTTATATTATATATACATATACCATATACCTACTTAGCAAATTTTCAATCATAGTGGAGCAACTACTTATAAGTTAGGGACCTCATAAAAACCCCTCCAGTTGGTAACACATAAGTAGTTAAATAAAATTTAATGGTAATATTACATTTTATAATCGTTTATACCTAAACATAGCTTAACTGTCTATTCCTGGTAAATATCACTGACCAAACACTATTTTTGCACAATTTTCTTGACTTGATTCCAATAAAATCAATCATATCTTTGCATGAAAATATTACCTAGAATATAAATATCACAAGTGGCGCTGAGGAAAGAAAATTACTTTTCTAAGCGTCTACAAATTAACCCGCACTTATTCAAACGTGTAAAGTGTACGCAACACCGGAACTCGTCGTATTTTCCATGTTGAATATAAACTCTGCTTAAGCCATGTTGATTTTACTCTATATACATCTATATGTATACGAAGAAACACATAAAACAAAATATTATTTATAATACTAATTATCAAAGCAGGTAACAGTTTGAGATAAATTTAACAATGCCTACAAAATAGAGTAACAGGATTTCACACAGTTTTCTATTTCTTGAAGAAGATTACGTGACTATTTATTAATGAAAAAAACAAAGAAGTTTCCTTCTTTAATATACGATTTTCAATTATAATGCAATTAACGCAATTAATAATCTCGAAAAACATCTATAGATTTCTACTACACCTACACTATAAAATTTCCATTTACATATTTTTTTGTAAGAAATAAAATATTTAACAATATGTATTGAGTTTTAAAAGATTTGAAAATTTTGTTAGTAATTTTACAAATCTTTGTTAGAGCATATGGATTGATTCATAATGGAGAATCTCAACAGGAGTTGTTTTTAAGAAAACTGGTTGTTACTCAATCGCTCAACTTCCCTTTTTCACAAAGGGTAAGGGTAGAAAGATGGGCATAGGAAATAGCTAGAAAGCCAAACGCTCTCTCTTTGTTCCGTTTTTGAATCGGATGAACGAGAAAGAATTTACCTATCTATCACAGTCATATATAAATTCGAGCTTAAATCCATGAGTCGATATTAAAATTGTCAACCAAGGAAGAACGCCAAAAAACGTTGACATTTTTTTTGTATAATTTGCATGTTGTTTGTGATTGTGGTAGGGTGACTGCTATAGTAATTGGACGGCGATAGTTATTGGACACTTACGTCCAAAATAAGAGTAGCTAAGCATTCTTGTTAATGTGAAGGAGACAAATATATCTAGTCCTTCTATTTCTATGTAACTGCAGCTTTAATTATCCACTACTAGAAGACAATACTGAGAAAACTTCATTCGTATGTGATGTCGGGTCAAAATCGTGAAAAAACTTGTTTTTGTTAGCAGACCCTTTAAGAAACAGTGCTATTTTAGTGACACTTTTATGAAAGTTTCGTGAATATCGTAACGAAACTTCTCAGGAAAGCGTGACAGACTACAAGCTGTCAATATTAATTGAGATTTAAATAGTGGTACGACAACTAACCTAAAAAGTAAGTTTGTCCAATTACTATGTTTTTCCACATTTTTCAGTCTTATACAAATATCTAAAAAAACCTTTTGTTTTTATTACTGTTGTGTTCATTTCCTTGAAGCTCATTAAATTCCTCATCTCTACATATCTTACATGTTTCCTACATACTTTTTTTTGACTTACACACTGTTAAAGGAAAGTACTTCCTTAAGTGTCCAATTACTATAGCAGTCACCCTTTGTCATACCACTATTTTTAAATAAATTTGTTATGTAACATTAAACCCCAGGCTCACTAACCCACCTCGATATCACATTTATTAATATAAAGATTATATATTAAATATCATGCTCGCCTTTATCTGATCACACATACCTATTCACTTAGTGAGGAATTCAGTGCCCAGCAGCCGAGTCGAGTTGACTAGGTGATATTTATTGAATAAATGCATTCAGCGATATGTGAGTTGTGCAGAGTCGACGTTAGTTATGGACTCTGATAAATTATGGACCCGTACTGCATTAGCTTCAATATGCGCTGCAAGTTGCAGTTGCAATATTAAGTGTATAATTTATTGACAAATAAGTTTTAACTCACTGACGTACAGAAATGCTTACAGAAGTATTATAATTGAAAAGTGTTGTAAACTTTTTGTACCAACAGGCACTGGATGGATCATTGGTTTCTCCAAACAAAATATTACAAAATTGTTCGTATTATTTATGACAAAGAGGCATTCAAATGAAAATTTATGTAATTATCAGTGGTTCTTAACAGGGCTTTCCCGAATTATAGGTGTACCAATTTAACTTGTCTGCTAGTGAGGGTGCCACCGTCGCGTTAGGAATGTTGAATTTCCCCCCCCCCATTTCCGCTCCCAATGTGAAGCATATGGTTTCCTAATAGAGGTATGTTAACAGAATTTTTCTACAAGAACTGCTTGTTACTCAGTTGCTTAACCTCTCTTTTTTCGAAGAGAGTAGGGATAGAAGGATAGGGTTAGAACAGGACTAGTGGTTAATTAATCGCTCTCTCTACACCCCGTGAGGATAGAATGGGTGGGAGTTAGGACTCGGACTGAACAGAAATCCATAAATCGATTGATCTATGAAAACCGTTCGCAACGGGAATTGAACCCGAGACATCCGTAACCGTAGGCAGCGACGATACCAACCGCGCCACGGACACCGACACGAACGTTACCATACTCAACCAGTACTGAAATTTCAATAAATTCCTTATTAAAAGTAGACAAGATATTTATTTTGCATAAAATGACAATTGGAGAAATTTATTGTAGACTGACAATTCTAGTTCCAAATTTGGCGGCAGCCAAGTAATGTTGGTAATAATATAGTCTTCAGTCATCCTATCAAATTATGATAATTTTAAATCGGTAAAAAGTGGATACCTACAGACTCCTCTTTGTTTTTAATTTAAAAAATATTAAATTTTCACTGAATTTTATAGTAATAACTGGATAGTTGCGAGTTGCGATATTGACAATACTTGTATAGAATCCTACCGAAAATAATTTAAGTCGTCAGCACTTAGTCTTTTTGTTGGATAAATATTTAATTTAATATTTTTTAATTTAAGCTTTCATTGGAACGCCTTTGACATTTATAATGAGATATTTGTGATAAGAAGCGATTACAAATACACAAGAATTTTAATTAAATTGTCGTTGTTCTGAAAGAAAACACTGAATCTAAAAAACGACATATTGAGTTAGTTATATTAAAATGTTCCTGATTTCAAACTCTACCCTATGAAAGGACACACTTATTTTTCAAAATTATACTTTTACTTAAAAATAGTTTTGTACAAACATTTGACAAACTTCAAAGTCCAATCACTCAAAACTACATTTTTCCAGTTAGTGTATTCTTCCAGAACAACGACGAAAAACAGGGCCTCCCAATTATATTGTGCTTGGAGCCTCCCAGAACCTTAATCCGCCACTGAGTATGGAAAATTAAGAAGACGTAGGCTTGATATTGGCATTGACTAAAAATCATTTGTATTAAAATTATCAATAGCAAAATTCTAATGTTCAAGTGATATTGATTGTACCTGTAAGATGTACCTACCTAGATAAAGCAAAAAAAAATAGCACAGGAACGATACGAACGCCCAAGAGAGTTGACTACTCGACTACAGGACCGGCAATATAATGAATCACATTTCATTTGAAATTGGTAATCAAATTAATGTATGAACACTGTGACATTTTTTATACGTGGATCGCACCGCTATTATAGAAAATATCAACATTATTTTATAAAAAAGACACAATTAAATGTGCAAAAACTTAAGTTAATACGGGTAAGTATTTGGTATTAATAATTATTAATTGATCCATAATGCTGCCATTTGTAAGCAGATAGACCATGGGCCGGAAAGGTTTATGAAACCGGTTCTTGACATCTATATTTTTTAATTTAATTTGTATGTCTATTCTAGTTTTTCGTCTACGTTTTTTCAGCTTTATAATATTGTTTATTAGATAAAAGTTACCAAATAATTTGAATAATTTTGTTTATGTTATTGTTGTCTCATAAACGTTGTTCATATTTTGCAGGTAAATAGTTCAAAAAATAATCATATCCGTATCCGTCTTTAAGTAAACTGCCGCCTGTAAGCAACATCCAAAATATTCTCCATCATTATTTTAATATAAAGGTAGGGGAGAACCTCCACGAACTGGACACTTAATATATTTATGACTATAAGTATCAAACTGCTGCATTTATAGTTGATGTTAATATGTAAATCAATACGAATTCAGAGGAGATTCTGGAGTACGGAGATAAAATTGATTTCATCGGCCGTTCAAAGAGTGATGCTATCGAAGCTTTTATGGCTTTGCAACAAGCGACAAGTGACTCTAGATTAAAAGTTAATATGAAAAAAATTGAATGTTATGTTAGCTTAAAAGTCGATGCCACTAATCAAATAACCTCATCTTCGATATGCCAATCTTATTAAGTTAGCGTCATTATACGTTGTAGCTTGTATGACAAGTTTACTTTAGGCCTCGTATTCACTAGGGGACAAAATGTCCCGCAACATGAGTACACGGGTGGCATGTCAGATGTTTGCGAGTGTATATGTGATTTCAATTATAAATTTACTTATCATTGAAAATTGTAAATCAACTAAATATGAAGAAACCATGTATGCCTTCACTGAGTGATGTATTTTCATATCAGGAACTTTATCACTAAGGTGCATTTTTATACTCCACTCCTCTCCCTAAGTTAAAAGTTTTATAAGTTTCACATCCACGATATCATAAATGTGACGTAAAGTGTCAAAGTGACGTCCTCATCTTCATAGTTTAGAGATAATCGTAAAAATCTATTTCAAATATGTCACGTTTTCATAATATATTTTTTTTCAGTTCAAAATGCTTCAAATTCATAAAAATATATAATGTTATGATTTTATACGCTTGACATACATTTCATATTTTACAAAACTACATTCACATCTCATTTTGTCAATAAATTGACCAACATAACCTTCTAGGGCAACATTTCTGCGCAACTGATGTGAATCCTGGTGTGTACAAGCAAAATGTTTCGTGGCATTGTTCTCACAACATCAACGAATATGTCCCATTGCATGTTGCTCAATTTGTCCCCTAGTGTATCTGTGAATTTGAGCACTCAAATTCTTTCTTCGTCAACAGTCTGGCTCGTCAATTGTTGGCATTTTATGAGAAATCTATTAATAATATGCGGGTTATACATAATTACAAGTTATTTTTAAGTGCTTCTAAGATTCAGCGCCCCCAAGGGCGCATCTCATGCGCCTATGAGATAATTTGCCATTTTCCATACCCAATATAATCGGCCTCTTTTGTTCAGCACTCTCGTCATAGGTACTGCTGTTGACCAGAAGCACCTCTTGAGTGATCTTCTTCAAATGTTCTCACATTCTATTTAAATTTATCATCAACCACAAACAACACTTTCTCTCTATTTATATATCGTTACCTTCAAAAATTGTGATTTTGTGATTAAGTTTCAGATTTTTGATTAGATATCGATCGTCCAGTTGATTATCCAGAAATCTTCAAATAACCCTTATTGCTATAGTGGGAAAAGCAATATTAAAGTGGTCACCATAGATCAAATTTTATTGATTTGTACCCGATGCATTTTATAAACAGGTGTGTAACATATAATTTAAGACATCGACTGAGGGTGCTTGATGGAATTTCAATATCAAATTTGGATTATTGAGATTTTGTACACTTCCATGTATTTTGTCACTAACGACCCGGGTTTCGCCTTTCGGCATCTTCAGGCATTCGAGCACTCGAACTGACGAATTGCCGCTTAAACCCACAATACTATTATAATTGTAAAATCACTGGTATTTCTAAAAGAAGTTGAAAAGCGGCAATCGCCTTCGGCAATTCGCCACTCTGGTAATATGGTGTTTACAAAATAAGGATTAGGACGATTTCCGAAATTTTAACTCAGGTATCGGTGTGGCTCTCAGACGTATAATGTATTGCCTCGTAAATGATATTTGTCGCATTTGTATCTTCTATATAAGCGTTAGACACTGTTTACTGTCTCTCAGTTCGAGTCCATTCGTGTGCTCGAATGCCTGAAGATGCCGAAAGGCGAAACCCGGGTCGTTAGTGACAAAATACATGGAAGTGTACAAAATCTCAATAATCCAAATTTAGGTGTGTAACAATTAGGTGCTTTCCGAGTATAGTGAGTAGAAGAAAATTTAGAAATATCCTTTTACTGACCCAGAAATATCAACATTTTGTTTAATTCTTTAGAAGATTATCTTCCTTAGCATTTTTGGTGGAATTTTTGAATTATCTGACACTGAATCAGATAGAACGCAAAATACTACAAAAAATAACTGTATATTTATCTCAAATTCAATTTTTTGGAATTGTCTACAAATGAACTGGATGATCGATATTATTCAGGTTGAGAGGCCATATCTACTATTTCTGTTATAAACATTTTATCTTATCTGGGCAGAAAAATATTATGGTTAACTTTCTCTAAATGTTTGTTGATAGGATTAGCAGATTAACCAGATTATAGATATCACACTAAGGCTTATGCGTGGTCAATTTATTGAAAAAATAGTTCTGATTATTATTGATTTGCGATGACAACTAAGTACCTGGTACGAAATTCTCATCGCCAAAAAAATATTTAAATAAGTGAGAAACTCTCATACATACAAATTCTTATTCCATAATAAAGTAACGACCATGGCTGCCATTTGGTTTCTTAAGCCCCTTAAATCCATACAAAAGCCCTACTAAAGGGGTAAAGGGTTTCAACACCTAGTTGAATTATATGAAATAGTATACAAAAACCTTAGTAACCTAGGTATTTAAAATACTTGGGTAACAGTATTTTATCATCTAGGTCCTGATATCAAAGTTTTATTTTATTTTCCATTTATGTTAATCTAAATGATTACTTTTTAATTGGACAATTGTACATATTAGGATATCTGTTTTATTATTCAAATTACCATAAATGTCGTAAAGCTTGACATTTGACAATATAATTCTAAAATTATATAATGTGCCTTTTTACATATCACTGTAATTTTATATGCTACTATGCAATAAACCATAAAAACTTTTTGAAGTGTGAATTCCCTTTCCTTGTAATGACTTCAAACAAAATTCAACCCTATGAACCTAATGGTTTTATATTTCCAAATAGTCTATGAACAATCTTTAAGCGGTTTTTTAGGTAAACTGGGGCTTGAGACATGCTCTCTTTTGCTTCTAGAACATACTCGATTATTACGTTCCTATTTTGAAAGGAGACAGACGAATACTGCGGTATTCAAACTTTGCATTATTTTATTTTTTTGTTTAATTTCGCCCGAATGTGTTTCACGAATTCATTTCACGTAATTCATGGTCTTCATAATACGGGTGCGTAGGTTGAAAAGCCTAACACCTACAGTCGCACATTAAGTGTACAAGGTAGCTTGTGGAGAGGAGGGTTACTGCTTTTTCCCAATCATTTTTACCAAAATGATTTTTTTATGGAAATGATTAATTGTTAGCGTTGGAAAATTACTTTCGTTTGTGCTTTTTGGTGGTACGATAAGGACTGTGTTTTTGCCAATTGATGAACCCTCAGAAAATACGAAAATGGGTTAATGATTGGATCTCATTTAAAAGATGACTGAGCAGATCTCAGTCAAATGATGCAAATTAGAAAAATAAATTAAACATTTTTTGGAAGGGCAACATAATTTTACAATGGTTTTAATTTTAAAAATTTCGACCAGGCCACTTGATGTAAGCCACTATTATATCGACACTCCCTACGTATAATCACGTATCTGAAAATATGAGAATTTACAGGAGTGCATTTCAGATATTCATAACGCAACACGCCATATAATGTTTTCGGTAAAAACAGTTTTTACTCTCTCCTGAACAATTTCAATCAATTGCCCAAAACACCGTCGATATATAAAATTCATCAATTTCTGATAACAGAAAATAACACTTCTAGGACGGATATTGAGGGTTTTCACGGAGTTTTGGTTTTGTTGTAAAATGTTAAGTATTTGTACATGCTTTATAATATAAAAATAACTTGTACTTTCAAGATGATACTTGAAATATTAAAATGTAACAATAATGAGTTTAAGACGCTTTACAAGCAGTTTTCATAGTATTTACAAGCAGATAATCTTTTTTCGTGTCTATGGGTTATTATTCTTTTGTGTACTTCCGTTGAAAAAAAAACGTTTTTTTTTCCTGCAAAAAGTTTGAATAACGATGAACTACAGCTCAAAATGTTCCGAAGCGTGACATAACCTCAAAGACATAGAATCAGTGGCCCAGAACGTGAACGCGCGAACGTCGTGGATTGTCGCTTACGCCGTTTCGGTAAGCGCAAACGATGGTGCTTAGGCCTCTTTGCATTGAATCGTCGGACTTGTTCGTAGATTACGAGTCTACAAAACGAAAATAAGTTGAACGGCTCTCACGAATTCCATGAATTATTTAGTTTATTGCAAAGAAATCTTTCTACAATTACCCGGGTAAAGATCGTAACAACCCGTGATATAAAATGTTATTTTATGGGATAGGATAATTTGAGTTCTAAATTCAAAATTATTGCTCTAGTTTTGCCCCATCTACAAACATCCAATGGGATAAAAGTATTTCTGATTTGTTGAACAAAAACTATTAAATTATAGTTATCAAGAAGCGACTCTGATTTTTAAAAACAATTTAAGTTCACAATGTCGGGAATATTATGCATTCCTTATTTTTTTAATAATGTCAACTACCAATTTGAATTCACTGATTATATGAACATAAATAAAAGAGATAACAAAGATTTTTTAAAGCCATATCTACTCCCAATGTTGAGCATAATATGGCCTCTCTTTTTAATAGGCTAAGCGTAGAAGGATAGAGCTAGGACAGGACTAGTGGAAAACTAATCGCTCTCGCTACCCTCTGTTTTTAGGATCAGATCTGTGAAAAGTAATTTTGGACATCACAGATGTTTACGCGTTCGAAAAATAAATCCATAAATCTATTGAAAAATCACACTTATTAAGTTACCCGTACTGAAACTCGAACACGTGAACACCGCAGCAGGCCCGGCATTCCTAATGAAGCATCAAAATAGTATTTGTTTTAGGAGAACTGATTGTTATTCAGTCGTCCAAGTCGCTCTCTTTGTCGGAAAGATAAAGATCGAAGCATCAACATAATCACAAAAAAAAATAATTATTTAAGTACTAACTGTGTAAAATATTTGAGAATCCTAGTTTATTTAATATTAAAAAATAATGATGCAGTGAAAAGTAAAAATTACTGATAATTATGGAGATGTATAGACACTAATATTTTGAGTCGGCTGAATTTTCGAATCTGTATTACCTATAAAAATTAAAAAAAAATTAAATCAATTAATTAAGTTGTTTGTTTGTAAGAAATTCAAACATAATATTTCTTTTGAATAACTTTACTGTTTTCCATAATATGTCTATAAAATGACGTAGGTATATGGTATATACATTTAAGATAGGAATCGCAAAATTCCATATAAATATGTAGGCACACGGGTAAACCGTTTATTTGTTATTGATGACTTGATAATATGTGTATCTACAAGGAGGAAAACGATGAAAATTTACTTAACTCAATGATATAAATATCAAATAATGTATTTCGCAAGTCCATTGATGATATTATTTATCTGGGAGATCTGCAATCAAGGTGTTAGATCTATGAAATTAAAATGAAATACCTGAAAGGGGTAAAATACTTATTACAAACAACTTGATGTTCACTATTCCAATGATTCTATAACTTTTACATAAATTATTTTGAAACCGTTTTTTTTTTTGGCTATTTACTACCAATGAATAATTCGAATAAAAAAATTTAATGGAAGCATGACAAGACAACAACATAAACCGATCTAACTTACTCTCAAAAGTCATTTTCACTAAATATTATTCGATAATTATTAGACACATATTTTCAGCATTTTTCGATAAATACTTAAATTTTCAATATCGTCATTGTTAAGACACTAACTAAAAATACTTTTGAGTAACTGCACTTTGAAGTTTTTCGTTAACGTTTGAAATGCTGTATCTTTTTTATTTCGTTTGTTTGTACAGAACTGTTTTTAAGTAAAAATATAAGTTTGGATTATTGAGATTTTGTACACTTCCATGTATTTTGTCACTAACGACCCGGGTTTCGCCTTTCGGCATCTTCAGGCATTCGAGCACACGAATGGACTCGAACTGAGAGACAGTAAACAGTGTCTAACGCTTATATAGAAGATACAAATGCGACAAATATCATTTACGAGGCAATACATTATACGTCTGAGAGCCACACCGATACCTGAGTTAAAATTTCGGAAATCGTCCTAATCCTTATTTTGTAAACACCATATTACCAGAGTGGCGATTGCCGAAGGCGATTGCCGCTTTTCAACTTCTTTTAGAAATACCAGTGATTTTACAATTATAATAGTATTGTGGGTTTAAGCGGCAATTCGCCACTCTGGTAATATGGTGTTTACAAAATAAAGATTAGGACGATTTCCGAAATTTTAACTCAGGTATCGGTGTGGCTCTCAGACGTATAATGTATTGCCTCGTAAATGATATTTGTCGCATTTGTATCTTCTATATAAGCGTTAGACACTGTTTACTGTCTCTCAGTTCGAGTCCATTCGTGTGCTCGAATGCCTGAAGATGCCGAAAGGCGAAACCCGGGTCGTTAGTGACAAAATACATGGAAGTGTACAAAATCTCAATAATCCAAATTTGATATTGAAATTCCATCAAGCACCCTCAGTCGATGTCTTAAATTATAAAAATATAAGTTATTCTTTCATACAGTAGAGTTCGAAAAAAGGAACATTTTAGTATAGCTAACTCAATATGACATTTTTTCGATTTAGTGCTTTGTTTCAGAACAGCGACAATATAATATATTGTATATAGCTATGCTAATTTATGCGAAAATTGTAAACTATGCCAATAGATACTATTTATATCATAGGATATAATTTATTATTGTTATAATCAATGAGTCAAATTTGTATTATCAGACATTAAGCGACTATTCGATTGGATTAACCCAGGATAAATTGTTATTTATTGTCAATGGACACGAAAAATAAATATGAAAGGTTTGCTTGAGCTGCTATCAAATGAATCAGTGTTGAAGCTGAAAGATTCCTCAGCAAATATAATTTGATTGTAACCGACCGTCGCACTGAAAAATCATCTTTCGAAAAATCCTCCATGCTGTAAACTTTATTTTATATAAAAATCCGTGTTTTATCTTTGTATATTGTATTTGAATAATTGTCATTCTCTTATGAATTTTTTTTTGCTATATCATTAAATTATACGCATAGAGCAAACATGTTACAAATACAAAAATCTATTGAAATCTTTTACCATTAATTCGATCTCGATGAAACTTTGGTGAGTTGTTGTGCGCACACCCGTGAAGGTTTCTGAAGAAAAAAATTAAAATCTTAAATCCAAAATAAAAAGAAAATCTAAAAAAATGAATCAAATACGTACAACTAGTGACATCTCTGAACCAGACGGAAAACAAAAAATATGAAATGTGGAAACAATAACATATATTGGTTGAAAAGTATAAATGAATTAATATATTACAAAAAATTGGGCTTTTTTCGGACTGAGAAAAATAAATCTGGGCTTCGGATCGGGTTCGGGTAAGAAGTGTGATATTGAGACTCGGGCTTGGGCCGGGCCTGGCTGGGCCTGAACGAAACGGGCCCAGACCGGGTCATTTTATGAAATTTCAGCCCGTGCATTCCTCTTATGGCAAGCATCCAGCTCCAAAAGCACTTCAATAAACAGAATTAAAACACAACCCTTTGTTTCTTTGAGTGGCATTGCAACGCATGACGGGTACTCACTTATAAAAATAGATGCTCAAAATACGCGTCACTAACAATTAATTATGAGTTATAAATAATTGCACTTAGTGTAAGATAGTATTCACTTGGTACACTTGAACTTTTATTTCGACAGTTTGCACTTTGGATTAGATAGTATTAACTTAGTACACTCAAAATTTGATTTTAATAGTTTCCACTTAGTCACGAATTCTTTTAACAAAGTGAGTTATAGTAGGTTATATTAGGGTTGGTCTAGTTTGGTTTGTGTAATATATTCTAATGTGTGGAGAAAAGACAATATAGGCGGCCTAATATATAGGGTAGAAGAATAAGTGACATTTCATTACAGCTTCGTGCAACTATCGATTTCAAAGTGTGAGTATTTATATTGAGTGAAAACTATTTTATCTATGTGAAGTGAAGTGTAATATATTTCTTCAATGTTCAAATGTATTTTATTATGTGGGATCACTTTATTTTTAGTGAAAGAATTTGTTTTTTTGGAATGTATTTGTTACAAGTGAAAATTATTTTTATGAAAGTGAATATGATCTAAAAAAAAGTGCATTTAATTGTAAGCCATTAATTATGTATAGATATGATTGATAATAATACGTTATTATTATTCATTATAATAAATATTTACAGTATCAATTAATTGTGTTGCTATACATGTTGAGTTATTCTTTGTATTACTATCATCATCATCATGTCACGCCAATTGTGCTTTTTATCAATAACTTGTAAATAATAATTTTTATCAGTCATATAATTTATGGAGATAGAATAAAAATATACATTATAAAATTATTCAAAAAAGTAGATATCTATACAAAATGATCGGATGGTAAAAAAAACTGCAATAATATGACCTTTTTATGAGACTGCGTGGATAAATTCCCGCGCTTTGCTGGCGAGCCTGGCAACCTCCGGTCCCGCATTTCGAGGGAACCCGCTGGGAAACGAAAGGGTGAGAGAGTGGGCAAATCGGTGGATGAGGTAGCAGCATTCGATTCAATTTCATGAAGAAAAAAACAGCGTTTTTACTGCCTACAAAAAACTGCCGCTTATAACAATTATCGATTGGATGTAGAATCGGCAGATATTTTAATTTAAAAATAAAAATGTACAAATACAGTTGTAAAATAAATGTAAATTGTTTGACATGAACAGTTTTATCAGACATCCAGATCTAGTTTATATAATTATTGAAATCGTTATTGAAGTATTATTTTATTATCGCCAGCTTCAAAAACTGCACAAGACCTACAAACCAGGGTTGTGAAGTTATTAAAAACGTGACGCTAACATAGACCCACAATCTGACTTCGACTCCAATTGAATGTCAAATCGATATTTTTTTATTACAATTCCTGGTTTTTGTATCGTACGTACTTATCTATTTATTAATATGTACCTAACCTAGTTTACATTGCAATAAACAAATTTGGTGTCATGGGTTCAGACGTAAACAGGTGTTATCTGCTGCTTGATCAGTCGAGCTGGACGATGGCGACCTTAGATAGAGAAATGTGGTGAGATTTTCTGGAGACAATCATAAGCCAATCCAGGTTGTTACGCTCCTGATCATAATGATGATGCTGTTTCTGAATATGTACATCAAATAAATACCAGTAAACAAACATGACAACAAAGACACAGTTTAGAGCACACTGTCAATCACAATCTTTGTCAATGAGAATTAACCAAACTCGAAAATAAGTGAAGATTTATAGTCGATAAAAAATGGATATGCGCGAGTGCGAAACTTATGAATAACAAGTCGTAAACCAAGCCACGAAAACCCGTAAGTCTTCGATTAGTAATGCTGTGATTAAATGTACTACAACGTCATATGAAGTCTACCGATACACTATCTATCCTAACCACCCACTACAGATTTAGAACAAGTGATTCTCGGCATATTTCGTAACTCAACAGCGTTAAGCACTTTCGAATAATTGCAAGTAATGTGTCAATAGTAACAAATACTTGATTGCTATTCACTGAAGTTTGCGTGAAAAAAATAATTAAGTACTAATTATCTAAAGGAAAGCTGACTTCTGTATAATGCTATTAAGTTATGAATGCAGAATAATTATTATTCCTCTTAGACACCAAGTTGACCTAGCCAACCGGTCCAACCTTGGGTCGGCCCGACTTTTTCCATTTAATCTCAATATAATTTATATTCAAGATACCCAGACATTTCCAAATAGACGTTTCGGACTACAGGACCTCCGTAGGGCCAATATTTACTCTTGTGCCACTAAATTGATCTCTGATTCTTTAAATGCAGGTACCTTCCTGCTTAGTTAACAACTGGGACAAACAAGCTTAAGGAATATTCTCATAACATCAACAGAAGGAAGAAATCCAAAGTAAGTAATGAACATTTTAGAACCGCTTCTATATAAACTCTTGATCATACTGAAAATAAATTCTTACTTTTTAATTGACACCCAAAAAAGAATCAAGCATTCTTATTTTGACCAAGTCACCGCTTGTGGGTCGACCAATCATATTTATCTATTGTAACTAAAGTATGACGTAATAATTGAATGTTTTGGCGGCAGTTTTTTCAATTTTTTTGTTTACGAACCGGCAATAAAAAAACCGCAACACAGCGCTTTCGTCTAGTCGTCTACACAAAAAAACGAACTAACCTCGATTCTCGCTCGGGCACAGCGCTTGCTAAACTTTTCAAGGAGGTAAATCTTATAAACTACATCGTGCAGTATATTGTAAACTCATTATCTGTACTGTCTAGGGATAGTTGTTATTGTCCATTTTAACATATTGCTGCTGCATATTAATATTAAACTATACTATAGAAGCTAGTTTCGAACGTGTTGAAAATAATTTTGCAGTAGAAAGACGCAAGTAGTTGAGACAATCTTTACATAAGTGATCGGACGATGTATTTGAAAAAATGAATAATTCAATTGTTAAATTGATTTATATAAATATAAAATAATAAAATCATTATATAGTCCTCCTATTTGATAGTGTCCGCAGTGCATAACGTATTTGCTCCTCAACATGCATTTATATATCGTAAACGTTTAGCATTAAACATTGAAAAACAATAATATATAATTATTAAGATATTTTTACATCTCATATTAAGTTTTCTAGTAGGTAACGATTGTGTAACACAGGGTTGAATTCCATCACACGAAGTTTGCTAATATACTGGCTAATTGTCCATCTCCTACTTTATGGGAGCAGGTGTGATATGAAATGGAACAATATTATTTAAAAAATGCAAAAATGACAATCTGCTACCCATTATTTCAAATAGATTCGTAATTGATTTCGGGTCGATCGAAAAGAGCTTAATATTTGAAGCAGATAATCGAAATTCATTTGTTTATAAATACTTTTAAGTGATTGTCATTTTCTCCATCATTACTGCATCTAATACAATACGGTTAAAAATATGAGACTTTTCCTATAGTCAAGCAAGATATTTAAAAAAAAAGTAAATTATTTAAACTTGCAATATAAAATGTTTCGTTAAGACCTTTAAGATTTAAATATTTTTTTTCCATGTCCGCACCCAATGTAGAGCATATAGTCTCCTAATGGACGTATCTCAACAGATTTTTTCTCTGAGAACTGTTTGTTATTCAGTTACTCAACCTCTCCCCATCGAAGAGAGTAGGAATAGAAGGATAGGGCTAGGACAAGACTAGTGGTTAGCTAATCGCTCTCGCTCCGTGAGGATGGGATGGGTGGTTGACGAGGGAGTTTTATATAGCACAAACACTATATAAAACTCCCTACGAACAGAAATCCATAAAGTGATTGAAATATCAATTTATGAAAACTGTTCGCACCGGGTACTGAACCCGAGACATTCGTAGCCGTAGCCCACGACGCTACGTTTTATTCAGTAGCATAACGAATTAACACAAATACATACAACTTTGCATGTAATGTTTTTCATCTTCTTTATGTTAACCCGTAATGGTTGTCATAATAATTGCGTGAATATTGATTTGTCAGCTTTAGGTATGTATATTTCAAAGTATACCGCATAAGTGCGAAAGGAAGCCTGTGCACAATCTGACTTACCCATTACCTATAACATAATTATTTATTGGCTTCGTCTACCAACGAAACTTTGACAAGCTCTGTGTGACAGGTGAGCAAGAAATTATTAGGTTTCGACGGCGTGCGGCTCCAAGTGTGAAACAAGACAAAATGTCATGGCTGCTTTTAGTCTCAAAATATAAAACCTCTTTTGAAATTTAATAATATCATCAACTTAAACATATTAACATATGGGAGAATCAATGTTTGAATCAGTATTCTGTGCTTATAATATTATATCAATTTGCATTTATTTGATTTGATATTATTCTTCTTGGATTTACTTTGCCGAAATTTTAAAGTCCTTCTAAACAGCGCTGAATAGTTCAAAATATTGAAAATTGTAAGTATGTATATGTACAGAAAATTGAGAAAGTGAACGGCTTCAGGTACTTGAGAATCGTGGAAGATGGAAATCCGCGAAAAGAGCAAGGTTTCCGATTAAAGAAAGCTGAAGCAACCTTCAATTCAATGGGGAAAGTCTGGGACAATTGTATTCGATCTGAACTAATTGCTATTTATTCAATGTATTCATAATGATTGTGCTGTTTTACGGTTGCGAGACATGGGCGTCTTAGCATTTACGAAAACACAGGATAATCACGTAATCTGCTTCGAAAACAGATACTTGGGGTACGGTGGTTTGACTTGGGTGCCGGACTAACCAACTCCTTGTTATGTCCAAAGTAAAAAATAAAAACGTTGATAAACCTAGTTTAGACATGTGCTGCATATGCTGCAGGGGAGGCTGAATCCTGCTGGCCGCTTCTTCCAACTTACTTCTCTGTAAGGCTGCTGATGATAATCATAGGCTGTACTCAGCGGAGCTACGGAGACTACGGGGTGACTGGAAATGAAGGCAATAGGCTGAAGGGAGAATAGAGGATCTTCGAGGCACCGTCTTGTAGCGTATAGGGAGTAAAATAGTTTTAAAAAATGTGTATAATATTATATTGATTTAATTGACATTTACTAGGGAGAAGAAGAAAGATAACAAAATATCTATGTTCTATCAGAATTAGTTCAGCCGGTGCTAGTTCTAACGATGGTGTAAAGACGAAAAGGCTATCAAAAAACTGATATAGTTTTTGTATAGCTAAATACTTTGTGATTTTTACCCTATTGTAATATTAAATATTTCACACTTTGAAGTAGACATAAACGTGTACAATATTAAACCCATAGAACAGTAAAATACAGTTAAATGAAGAATATCAAATAAATTATTTATTAGGAACGTTACTAATCCATTCCTAAGCCCATCCTTACCCTCTTTGAGAGAAAAACCGTCTTGAGCAAAAGACTGTTCAGATGATCCAGGAGTACGTATGCTCCACATTGGGAGTTCAAATGGAAAACATATAAATGTATATTTACATCAGGAATTCGACAAAGAAGTTAAAATCTACACGTTAAAAGAACGGACCATCTGAAAACAGAAGTCTTTCCAAATATGGCTGGCTGTATAGATTTACGATAAGGTTTCTTGAACCAACCGTCCTACCTATGTGGAGGGTCTGAGATAAGTCATCAAATTAAGAGATCTTATATTGACCATCAAACGAATCAAAAAAGAATACTTCGGCCACTGTTTCCACATCATCATCAATCGGTGGTGCCAAATAATTTATAAGATACTATTTATATTCATTTATATCATTTAAAAGCTGTGGAATTGTATTTGGGACTTGAGACGACCGCAAATTACCTACTTCGTGACTGAGCGAAAAATTAAAATTAAATTGATAACAATTACTGGTGTCCGTATAAAGTTTATAAACTATGTATCATTTTGGCACATAGGTGTTGCTTAAGTCTCGTTTCTGTTGAGGACCGATCATCCCTTAAACAACCTAATTCACTTGCAATCAGCGCCTATTAAGAAAACATGCTCGATCCTGACTATAATTATATTCATAGTGTTTCTTTAAATACTAGCTAACAGTAACAAATCTTCGTTCAATCGATTCAATTGAATATATTCGATTTAATTCTGATTTAAGTTAGATATGTATGTAAAATAAAATCGTTTTGAGATAATTAAATTTGCATTTAGTATTTCTGAACACCTGAACGAATAAATAAAATGGTTCATTAATTTTATGCTAAAAATTTGTTTATGTGTTGCACATAGAGGTCTGCACGCGCCGATATTTTGTAAAGTCACCAGGGTCCGAGCCCGATATCATGGGCCCGGTCCGGCCCAAGTGCGAGTCTTACTATGACACTTGTTACTCGAACCAGAACCGAAGTCCAGATTTTTTTTTCTGCCCTGAAAAAAGTCCGATTTTTTTCAATACTGAAATTCATTTTTAGCCAATCAATTTTATTTATTAATATCTATTCGAAACAACAAACTGTCAACAATCTAAAATCACTGTAAAGCAGATAGTGCTTACACTTTATTTATATAACTCTTGATCATTCGTTAATTAAGAAAGCATTGTTTCAGATTTAGCTTCAATTTTATAGGTTTCACATCCTCATACTACTTTTCAAACAAAATATGTTATTGATTCTATCTTCACAACGATATTCATGACACATGGGATATAAATTAATAAGTTATGAATAGTATTGCCTTATGGCTGACTCATGGCCCGAACATAGTACATATTTCTGAAAATTAAATTCCTTACCCGAGACCGGCCCGCGCCGGTGTTTTAATCATATCACAATAATTAAATTATATGATTAAAACATTAAAATCAGCGACGGAACTTCAATTTTGCCGGTTATCCTCATATTCTTAGGAAGCTTTATTGTACATATTTAAAACATTATGAAGAAGACCTAGCCTACTTTTAAAAAAGAAAAACCATTACATACAAGCTATAAGTACGCCGTAGGCTGAAATTTTCTTGTATTGAAATGTGTGGGAAAATACAATCTTTCAGTGTTTTTTTAGAATTGAACAAAACACTACGTCTATCACATAATCTCACATCTATCTACATTAAAGCCTTTTTTATATTTTCTATCATAAGTTACGTCAATGATTCAGATTAAGGTAACGATTATAAGTTTAAAAAAATCTAGTATATTGAACATATAAAACCCTTCGCTGTTCACAGAAAGGTTTGAGATTGCAACCTATGGTTTGAAAGTTTTAAAGAGTTTTGTAACATTGTCAAATAAACAGTATTCACGGAGACGAGTCACATACGATTTCAGCACCAAAATTCAATGAACACTAAGCAAAACCACAATATGCTGACCGTGTTTGGGACAAATCAAAATACTTTCAAATCCGGACCTATTGGACCGCCCTCTCTGTGTGCGCCTATGTGATCAAAGTTTAACTTCGATTAAATGGTTTGTTTATTCTTACACTTTAGTTTTAACAGCAAAAAGAATGACAATATTACGTAGGGATAAGAATCTAAATAACGAACCCTTGAGAATGCATCGAAGTGGGCGATCGATTCCAACGTTGAATTGCCTAGTTCCCTAGTAAAGTTTTTTGCAATTTGGAATCGACGAAAAAGTTTACTTTTGCATATGATTTGTAAAAAAATGTGACTTAGTGCATTAAGACTTTGTCTTGACTACACTTTGAATTCGGGATGACAATATAATCATATCGTCAGCACAGTGACTGAAGGCGATAAGTCGAAAATCGGGTGTTTTGAGTTATGAATGCATTACGATCTATCATCTGAAAAAGCAACCTCATCCATACTGTATTTTTTACCTAATTTAAAGAACATCTAGCTTGTCCTTAAAAGGGAGATAAATTGTCTACTTTTAGAAACCATTTATTTTTTAATAAACATACTTTTGATATAATTTTAAAATCATGCAATTAACTAATAAATCTTAAGAATTACATAAGCAAGAGATATTAGAAATAAATAGATATACATTTTTACCTAATTTAAAAATGAGCAAACCGTCTTTGCGTCTTCCCCACTCCTACATCCGATTCATTAATCGGTGCATAATTTGACTTCTAAGAATTGATTCTGGTCTCATTAAATCTATTTTTTATAACGATATTTTTTGGATGCTCTTGGTTGATCTCGTTCCCCATTTACCATGGCTGTTTAGTGTTTAATATTTCATTATTTTTAAATAATTCACAAATGTCATTGAAAATTTTCCCAATCTGCTATTTTGCTTAATGAATATTTACGCCTTAGTTAAACTCATTTAAATTTTGCTCAGTTAATGGATTTTAATGTAGCTTTATTTTTGATTTCAGATGAGTATTTTTTAATATTTAAGACGTCCTTAACATTTTTATTGTAGACTATTTAGTTTCGTTTATATATAATTTTTTTGATTACCTGTAAATTCTTGTCTTAGTTCATGAAACAACTGTTTTATAAAACTTGTAATTGTTAACATTCAGATGACTGTATATTTATCATTTGAAACCAGTCCTGATCATCGTAATCATGTGGAAATAGCATAAACAATTTGCCTTTTATTTTTAAATAGAATTGATACTTAACACCTTAAAAGTAATTTAAATAAATCGATATGTATTCAGTCAATTTCGTTCACAGTAATAAGTGGCATAAAACTAATTACTAATACTTACAACGAATTCATAAATGATTGCGAATCTCATATGTGGTTAGTTTAATGAAAGTATGTAAATAGAAAGGCTTAAATTTCATGATTATCTTTAAAGTCAATCTTAAAAGAGCTTTTTTGACATAACGCCACTATACCTACTGCCGATATTATACTCTACAAATTAATTCTATGTGTTTACATTTTGTAGAGATTCTAGAGCATAATAAAAAATCACCGATGTCATTTCAAGTAATAGTTAAACAATACTTTCATTACTAGTTGTGTACATTGTTATTTGTATTGCATGAGACATGGGCCGCAGGCGGGCAAGCAAGTCTGTAGACAGACGTGACAGCTATTAATCATTTTCCGCAAGTGTGACTTGCTAAGAATTTTTAATCTGCTTGTACATTCCTCTTACATACATACTCATATGTAATGTGATAATAAATAATAAACAGACCTAGTTTTAAATTAAACATTGAATATTGATATAGTTGCACAATCAATTTAATCGAGCTGACATTTATAATAAGTGGTTGTAGTGAAACTATTGATTGAAACTGATAAAATGGACTTGAGAGCCAGTTTTCTCTTTAAGTTTGTTTTGAAATGGACTTGATCAAATAAATCGCTGATATCAATAGTGGTGGGTGGTGGGTATGTGGTCGATAAATGATTTTGAAAGTTTTCATGTTATAATATTATTAATAATAAACAGCATTTCTGCAGCAATATTAATTTACAGTGAGTATATTATACTTTTACAGGTATCAATACTATCAATTAACTGAACATATCGACACTCCCTACGTATAATCACGTATGTGAAAAATATGCGATTATTTAAGTCTTTTGTATTTTCGTCATCTATGCACTCAGATAAGCGGGAAGGTATCAAACAACAGGGAGAAATTAGATTTAAAATTTAGTATCACTGTCACAACTTTGAAGAAGATACATGTTTCCGTTACTTTGCAATTGCGTTATGAATCTTTGAAATGCTCTCCTGTTTGCATTTATAGTATGTAAGAATTGTCGATATACAAGACATAAACTACTAACTATATAATGTCTGCTTTGTTACATGGATCACAAACAACCAGGTGCTTAAGAAATTTACGGCGTAGCGAGACCTTAACTCATATTAGAATTTCGTTTACACAAAAGGACTGCACAATTTCACACCATCAAATCTTGGACAGTTTCTCCCGAGACACTCCCTTGATCCTTCTTCGTCTTTTCTGGGGCTACAGTTCGGTGTGAACCTTAGTTGCCTCAATTAGTTCCCCCTCACGGTACTCGGTCGTCCGCCTTCCTACGGCAATCGCTGACCTCAAGCACTCATTAGTTAAAGCAAAAAGTGCAGTTACACTTAGCGTTTGCTACGCCACTGGATTTGCCATATAAAATTAACTCTAAATAAATTAAGTTTTCTTTATCAAATCCTGATTTGTTGTAATATACTTGATATACTTATAGTAAAAACTTTAATTTTATGTATAAACGTAAGACACTGTTTACTGTCTGTCAATTCGAGTCCATTCGTATACTCGAATTCTTGAAGATGCCGAAAGGTGCAACCCGAGTCGTTAGTGACGAAATACATGGAAATGTACAAAATCTCAAAAAATAAAATTCAAATTTGATATGGTATAGCGGGAAAATTATACCGTTAAAATTGACTGCTATTGAAAGTAAATGCTATGCATCCCGTATACAGTATTGATAGAATGATGTATAAACGCTACGGTCCTGTAGCAGGTACGGTCAAAGAGAGTACAAGAGAAAATCTTTGTTTTTTTTTACCACATTACTCGTCAAAACGGTTGTGAAAATTATCAAAAAAGGGAGGACTACATCAGTAAGTTTGATACTCTGCAGACGGCTGGAGATACATTAACGATGAAAAATTGTTATGATGACGAATCACCACACAAATAAGTAAAAATTGATGTCACCAAAAGAGTCTGTATAGATTAAGCGTGGCAATCTCCATTTAATTCTAGCTAGAAATGATGAACGATGAAAAATTCACAGCCTTTGGTTTACCCCGCTGAGAACAGTGGTATTGTGGGGTGGGGGCGTATGGGGACGGTACTCCCACACATTTTATAGACGGTTTGTAAATTTTCAGCAATACGATTTTTTTTGTACTTACCTTAAAATATGTTCTCTTAAAAATATTATTTATTTAAAATTTGTAAAAAACTTTAAACAAACGCAACAGTGATGGTTTAATATATATTTCGACATGGTTTCCATAAATTAAATAAAAGACACGATGAAATTATTTATTACTTATTTCTGATACTCAATACTAATGAAAATATTAAGCTCGACCCTCAAGTAATTCAGTGACCACATGGATAATAATCGGTCTCATAGATGCTGATTGTATGTTTGTTCAAGTTTACTGAATAACATACGAAAGCAATAGAGCTTTATTATTAAGTATTGGCAGAACGTTTTGTTTGAAACATGTTTGTGTGAAAAATGGATTACTGCGGGTAGAGGTTATTACAATATGGCTTACAATTAAATGCACTATTCTTTAGATCATATTCATTTCATAAAAATAGTTTTCATCTAAAACAAATACATCCCACATAATAAAAAATATTTTCACAAAGATAAAATAGTTTTCACTCAATATAAATACTCACACTTTGAAATCGAAGTACAGTTGCACGAAGCTGTAATGAAATGTCAATTAATCTTCTATCCTATATATTAGGCCGCCTATATTGTCTTTGCTCCACGCATTAGAATACATTACACAAACCAAACCCGACCAACCCTAACATAGCCTACTATAACTCAACTCACTTTGTTAAAAGAGTCCGTAACTAAGTCGAAACTATTAAAATCAAAATTTTGAGTGTACTGAGTTAATACTATCTAATCCAAAGTGCAAACTATCGAAATAAAAGTTCAAGTGTGCCAAGTGAATACTATCTTACACAAAGTGCAATTATTTATAAGCCTTAAAATATTATAATTAATCAACGCTCCTAGACTTTTTATTTAGCATTACACCACTAGCTGAGAACCTCTTGTTTCAGAAAGATCGTTGCTTATATGTTACAATCAGCTCTAGTACAAACCATTTTCAAAATACTATAGTAAGATTCACTTTGAAAGCGTCCATAAAAAATATACAACTTATGAAAAGTATATACCTAGTGGGATAAAATTGGATGCAATCCGTCCCCCTGAATTTATAAATATTATAGAATATTTCGACTGAATAGTAAAACTCTGCATATGGATGTACTTACTCCTGTAAACTCTGCATATTCTTTGATAATAAAACCTTTTCATAAGAGTTTTCCAATATTTTCCGAGCCTTTTGTATTCGCCAGTCGAAGCAAACAGATAAAGGCCTTGCAAGCGAAACGGAAGCTCGTTCCATTTCTTTCTATACTGGGCACCCACTTGCACAATACTATTCTAGCATCATACCATAATATGCAATAATAAGTACTTACATACAATAGGTATAGAACATGGAACCAATACGCCCCAACGGAAAAGGGTAACCATGCAATTTGTAACACTAAAAACTGCTCAATTTTGAGAACAAAGAAAAATATATTTCGAATAATACTCATTCATTTGCTTAAAAAGGAACCACAACATTATTGATGATTACGATGTGGTAAAGAACAGTCCTATAACTGAGTGCTCAATGCAGTTAAGATTCATCCATTAAGTTTGTTGGTCACGGGTCCCAAAGTGGAATCATTCAAATATTATTTTTATCAAATTTAAGTGGAAAGGCATTTTTACTAATTTCACTATTTTATATAATGATCAGGACCAGTTTCAAGCATTTTCAACAGATGAGAAATAAATGCGAACAGAGTTATCTATGTAAAATGATGATTGATTTATGTAAATATTGGTATACAAAGCAATTATTCACCAATTGTTTTGTATAAATAAGTGCATATTAAAATACGTGGATGGTGTAGTATTATCATCTCTCTGACTGTGATTCATTAAGACAGGTCATAGAGAGGGCAGGGCGTTCGGCTTACTAACAGTTCTATCCTCACTCACATTTATTTTATGTGGTGTTTTATGTCGTAAAAATGAATCATTTTCATTATAAAGATAAAATACTGTATGTTCAGCGTTATAGACTTTAATCCCACGTTTTAGATCAATTTTTACATTTTTCTTTTTGTTTACCTGATAATAACGACTTAAATCCATAACAAAATTAAAATAAATTCGTTTGATAAGTTAAAATAATATATTAATTCCACAAAACATGGTGATCGTATCAAAATATGGACAGGAAAAACGCTGTAGAGTAGGGGAGAAATCCTATTATTTAGAGGGTGAGATTGAGGGGTGGAACTCCCTAATTGCCTCGTATTTGCCGTCAGGTGTTTTTTTAACCAATAAACCGCATTATAACATTATTCGAAAGATCGTGCGCAGCAAATTAATTTCGTGGGGTGTTACAAATGTTGTAAGGGATTGTTTTTATGTTGTTATAGATACAGCTTCATTTGATCGCCATTATACACTGCTGTCAATCATCACATTAATTGAATATAAAACGTTAAATAAAGATAATTATGATTAATGAAAAAGAGTCCTAACTTTTTCAAACTTGATCATTTGATCCAAAGTCAAACACACATCTCCACAATAATCACAAAATTGGGAAAATGAGTTTCTTTCTATGTATTGATTTAATCGGTTATTACTAGGTAAAACTCCATTATAATAGGATAATTATAACAAAGTATTCAGTTCCACAAGAATTCTGAACACGACTTCTTCTTGTAGAACTGAATAATTTGTACCGTATTAAACGTTTTCTAATTTATGTACAAACAAATACATCTTTATAATTATGTTCCAATATTAGGCTTCATATTATATCAATGTCAAATGAATATTTTTAGAGATTATATTAAAAACTTATTAAGGTATTTGTGTGGATGTTACTTTAAATCTCATAGTGCGAAATAAATATAAGTTTTTGAACCTTCCTGATCGTACAACTAGCTGACATATCAGCAGGTCAAGGAATTCTATTTCGAAAACATAATATAAGGTTATGATTTACTGAAGTGGAGACATGTATATTTGAATTTCAATACAATATTCAGATTCGTTTTTTATAACATTTCTGTTTTCGATCAGATATATATGAACAGCATCGTAACTTTTAATGAGATTTTATTTTGAATTTTATCAGCTCAATTAAAAAATAGCGTTTGACACGACCCAATCGTGTTGAGAAGTATGCCTAAAACTAAGTATTCAATATCAGCCACTACTGTCGTTTTACTTGACGATTATCCTGAGAGGTGGAATCCTGCCATCATCAAGAAACCCTGCCTGCGTGTGTTTATTCCAAATAAATCTACTTCAATACTGGCAGAAAGCATTAAGTCTTAAGTTTCTAAGATAATTGTATTTAAAACATTTTTTTTCAAAGCACTCTCTTTGCCAAGTACAATTGTCTGTTTTTTAAATTGCATTTTTGTACATTATAAAGAATAATCTTTGTCATACTAAACATAAGAAAACAAATACAATATGACTTGATACTGTTTTGTTTTAAAACCATTATATTCTATGAGTACATGCGTTCTGCCAGTACATTGTTTATATTTTGACATATATAACAGAAAACCATCAAAAACTGTCTCATAGCATTTACTTAATTATAAATTTATTGATATATTGGGATTGTAAATTTAAAATTACTAAAATATGACATCCACTTCTGCCAAAGAGTAACGGATACATTTGTACTTAATTGTCGTGAAATAAAACAATGTTATTTAATATTAGTGACTCTATTCAAATAAGAAAGGTTCCCAATAAATTTCTATGAACAGGTGTGCATAAACAAAAGATGAGGACTTAGATTACAAACATATCACACCCAATTCATTAGCATAAAATCAACACCGTAGTAATAGATATGTACCATCGGTGTGCGGTGGACTTATCTCTATCTCTGTCGCACAACCTAGTTTGGGTATGAGCAAGAAGGATACAAGAGCATGCGCCGCATGCTTTTGCATCTCGTTTGCACCTTCACTTTTCATGTGATTGAGCGATAAAGAGATAAAGCCACCGCACGCGCCTGTACATATGATGTACCTACTCCTAATACTAAGAACGTTAAATTGTATACATTTAGATATTTAAAACAGTAAACGTTTTGTCTGCATACCCTCGATATAATAATTTTGGGTCAAAATATCCTAAGATTCTAGGCTATGGGACCATTTCAGTCTATGAGGGCCATTTGTCATCTTTTCAAATAAGAGTTTACACTCACTTGACACGTAGTGTTAATGTTAGCATACCTTTTAGAGACCTACACGGGCCCGAGCTCGGGCGGGTAAAGATGATTCAAATTCGGGCTCGGGCCGGGCCCGGGTAATAAATTCAAATTTAAGAAAAATATTCCGTACTATATTCGGATCATGAGTCAGCCATAAGGCAATAGTATTCATAACTTAAATAATTTATTTCACGTGTGCCATGAATATCGATGGAAATATGGAAACAATAACATATATTGTTTGAAAAGTATAAATTAATGAATTATTATATTTAAAAAAATCTGGACTTCTTTGGGCTGAGAAAAATAAATCTGGGATTCCGGTCGGGTTCGGGTAATAAGTGTGATATTGAGACTCGGGCTCGGACAGGATAATTGTATGAAATTTTGGCCCGTGCAGGCCTCTAATACCTTTACTTTTTTACAAATCAACGGATAAAATCGATTTAGTTCCCTGGAGATATTTAGTATTTGAAATCGGAACAGTTAGTGCATTTCATATCTCGCCACCCGGACAAAAGCATAATTAGGTATTTTTTATTATTACTGTACTGCGCTAATTCGTGCTATCATACGACTGTCTCTGTTGCGTGTTGCGCCGTCGTAATAAAATTTGTAACCTCTCAAATGACGGTAATTGGCAGCAGTGTAGCGTAGACGATTTTAGTAGCAACAACCGCTAACTATCTTGCGGTACCTCTGGCGAACAACTATCCTGCATTGCCAGTTTTATCAGACTCGCTGTGTCTCTTTCTCCCGCGGACTTTGGGTCGTTGGCTGGGTCTCACTCTCGCTCGAACTTTGCTGACGATAGTTGGTTGGTCGATTATAAACAGTCGCTGGAGTGGGTGACACTATATTGCGACATTTTTATTGGTACACTAATTTCAATTAATGATTAACTGAAAGGAATGTTTACGGCGTGCAAATTACGATCGTTTCACACATTTCTGTTATGCGCATTACGGCACTGATGGAATTAATTATAATTAGAATGTATTAACTTGATTATTCTAGATATTTATTTAAACATGATTCCGGCGTTAATAATTAATTATCTTAATTAGTAAGTAAACAAAAAAGTAGAAATACTAAGCAACTGTTTCTAGTCAATGCACGTTCTTGGCAAATTCACAGAGATTTATCTCAATCATCCAAATGGTACCCAACGTTGTAGCCGTCATCACTCGATATTGTTGAACACATTCCACGTATCACAGCAGCGTTTAACGTTATCGAACGGTTGTTATGCAGACCCGCCCCGAGGTTTTTGAACGCCCACATGGAAAACCCGAAAATGTCACTCTTTATTTTAAAAACATAACAAAAGTATTATGTACGTGTCTTCGAATGATATGTTATATTAATACCTCAGTTATAATGTGTAACAAGTCAAACAAATTCAGTTTTTAGTTAAGTATGAGGAAATGCTTAGAATACCGACATCTACCGGTCCAAATATGTAACAAGTGGTAATCTGTGGTTATTTTACTTTGAACTCAAACTGTTGCGATTACGAAAATCATGTGAAAACTTCTGAAAAAAAATGCTTATAATATCATAAATATAAATATATTTTTAGGTAATCCTAGAATTTCATTAAAATCTTCAAACATAGATGTAGGTAAAATAAAAGATTAAGCATGCCGAATATCTTGTCTCCTTATTATCTCAGAACTTCCCTTGTTGAGTTGTTACGCTATGGAGTATCGATATAATTGAATGCAATTACACAGAAAAGAGTTGAGAAAGGGGCACGTATTTATTTGAACGGATGGAGCTAATGTCTACACATGGTTTATTTACAGTAATATTTAGCATGATTTTTTATAAGCACCTACAAAAGTAGCAAAAATTGGAAACATAATGTGAAATTTAACGTTTTATATATATTTGAATGTAATTGTTTTTCCAGTATGCGTTCACAAGATTTGACAAAGAGTTAATTCGTGGCTCGATGTGTGAAGTCATTTCAGGAAAAAAGTCAGGAAAAAATCTCATAATCTTCTAAATGTATTGTTAACCAGATGGCTGCCAATTGTCTAGTCCAGCGTCTAAAGACGTGGAACGCCGCTTATACAAAAATGACGTCTTTGGACGTTCCGCTTTAAACGGGATTTTACTAACGTAAATCAATTATTTAAAACATACAAATATGTTGAACACACAACAACATTACGACAACACAACAATGATAAAGCTAAAGCAATAAAGAGATGTATGGTGTGTTCATCGAAAAATTTTGCGGTGTGCAAGGTACAGCCATACATACACCTACCAGCAGTTAAAAGGTTAATAAAAAATATATTAGTATGGTCGTGTTCTGAATACATCACACATAAAAATGGCAGTAGTGTTGCTGTCCACTTAATTCAGCTGAAAATTCATAGCGAGAAGTAGGAAAGTGTTTGTACACAATATAAAATATTCTTTCAGGTGTGCGCAGTCTCCATCCCCATCCACTCATGTATATTCTAAAAAATATATTAGTATATTTGTGTATTGTTTGTCCTTATGCCTTCTTATCTCTCCTGCAACAATTAGCTCACTAATCGGGTAATAACGGCTGAACGTAGAAAGTAACAACATTTTTAAAGTGTTATTATAAATTTTAGATGTATTTTATGAAAGATTTCTTCATTTAAAGCTTTCGTTTCTTTTCAAAGAACTCTCTGTCTCAAGTAAAATTGTCTATTTTACAATAAAAAAATATTAAGAATAATCGTTTTGTCATACAAATCATAAGATTTCGTATCGACGGGTTGTAGTTATATCATGCTTTTTGCCAGATTAAAAAATAGCAATATGACTTAACACTGTTTTTTTCAATGCTATCTATTATATTCTATAGATTTATGCGTTCTGCCAGTAAGTAGAGCGATAAATTGCATACAGCTTGACATTTAAAACATAAAATCATCAAAAACTCACTTAATCCATTCTGTCAGTATAACATCGATATGTTTATGTAAAACTGATACAATTATCTTTTTCAGTTAGTACCTATTTATCATAAAAACAATTTTTATACGAATTTGACTTAACGAGATAAGTAATACCTAAGATAGTCATAAATATTTAAGATATTATTGCATTTTTAATTACATCATATTTATTACTTGGCGTAGATACTTATTAGACAGCGGTTAAAAAAATATGTAATTTTGCACGTTGCTTTTCGTCTCTGATTGGTTGCGAGATGTGATGTATTTTACCAGCTGTGATTTGTACTTTAACATGGAAAAGTTGAGTTTTCAAAAATAAAAAAACAAAAATATAAAACTAAAGTTGATTATAAAAAATAAAACACAATTCGTTTGTACTACTTCCACATATTTATAATGATCAGGACCGGTTTCGCTCATCACGAGCATTATCAAAACCGGTCCTGATCATTATAAATATGTGGAAGTAGTACAAACGAATTGTGTTTTATTTTTTAAAATATAATGTCTTTCCACCAAGAATTGACAGTTAACACCTTAAAAGTAAAGTTGATTACTTTGTTATTCCACTGGCTGTGCTACTAATCTTGTCACAAGCGTTTCACTTCTTTAAGAAGCGTCTTCATAATAACTATATCTATTTCTTAGGTAAACAATGATGGGGTGGAATTATTTCCTTCTACTAAACATGGGTATGGGGTAAGACACAGACGATAATAATAGGTACTTGTTACCATAACAATACGTATTACATAATTAATTACTAATGTTTGGAGGTGAAAATCTCAAAGGAAATAAATTGAATGGTGACCAGCCAGCTGTCTTATTTAAAATCTTAGTTACTAATAACCGATTACTGTCGATGGTTTTCTTAATTTGTTAAAACTCTCAACTGCTCATTTTACTTCCTTCTTTATTTAGTTGATGGTGTATTTTTACATTATTATGTTTGTGAATTTTCTATTAAATGATTTGCACAAAGTTAGCTCCGACTAAATCGAAAATACAAAGAAATTAAGTTCAATTTATGACGACTAAAAAGGATATTGTTTTTAATGTTCAATTCATATCAACAAAAAAGTACACGTCAAATAACAAAATATCAAAGGAAGTTTTCAGTGTTTGAACTGGGTTGCACTACGAATATATTTGATAAGATTTTCCGGCTAAAAAGCAATACGAAATATGACGGGCTTCAATCCCTACTCTCACCTCAATCCAAATCATTCCTTTACCAGTCGTAAAAGTTTAAAAAAACCTAAATATATTTTTAACATGTAATTGAACATTAGTTAAACTCATATTAATAAATGGTCGCTTGATTACATAGTCAATAAATAAACACACACGTTTAATTTAAGTGCATGGAAAATTGATTGCATATATCTTCCATCGATGCGTGTTTCCTTACTTAATGCAAATATTGGATTTACTTTTGCATATTTTAAAACATAAGTAGGTAGAGTTGCCACTTTATAACTTTGCAATCCGGCTCTAGGATCACCGAAACCATAAGCAGATCTACGATCATGGAATCCATACATAACACTTTCTATTAAATTTCTTGCGATAAATAAATGAGTTTTTTTCAGCTTAAAACTTTAGCCTTATCAGGAGGCGTATATTGGTCTACCTAAATTTATCGTAGATTCAGACCTTAATAACAAATACCGGTACATACATGCTATAAACTAAATTCTTATAATACTCTCTTACATTTTTTTTTCTACAAATATTCCGGAAATATTTTAGACTCAACTGAAAATTGAATTAATAAATTTTGATTTTTTTTCATATTTTTCGAGTGACAGTAGTATAGAGTTTCTAAATTGGGCCGAGGTTTATCGTATCAAAAGAAATGCAATCAATATAAACTAACAATGTCAAAAACATAAGCATTTTTCAAACAAACGTGCGTGCATAAAAATAATATATATATAAGTAAAATTTCAACTATGTAAGAGAGAGATAACTTTTATTGAAATTAAATAAGGAATTAATGTGTGGAAAAATCCGTTTAAAAATCTGAACTCACTATTAAATAGTACCATAAAGAATAAATCAGTTTTTATTCAAATTTAAATAAAATTGTGCTCCAGAGCAAACGCCCTGCAGATATAAGTACCCACTAGTTACATCACTGGACAATAAGTACTGTCGCATACCTGATAAATTCACTAAATGTAGCTAATCTTTTTCTTTTTATCAACACAAGTACCGATAGGCATGAAAAACTTTTACATACATTTAATTAAAGCATTATAAGTTTTAACCGTAAATAGTATTTTCATTTCGGAGCAGGGGGTTGGGTATTTGTTATGCAGTATCTGTCAATCAACTTATCTCCCTACATCACCCATAACACAAAAACCTACCATACCCCTCTAATGCGTGATTCAATACAAATGACCCCTTACACCAGCGTTGCTCCAAACTTATTTTTTCTGTATTATTTTTTATTAACCGTGTATATATTCTGTCGTGATGGTTCGTTCTTTGTATTTAGTAACTGTCATGTGAAATATGTAATGCGATATACGTACTTTAGTACGATTCAAGGAAGCATACCCGCTCATTGCATACGTTCGTTTCTCAATTTAAGAATAATAAATTGAAATTCATCATGCGATGTTTTACATATTAGGTACATTTGCAAAACGGGACCTATATTAAATGCATTACATAAATTATTGGCTATTAATTTGATGTATTCTCCCGGCAATAATTTACTTCATACTAATTGTGAACTACATTTTCTTTAGTCATTATGGAAGCTCACTAAAATGCCCAATCATTACACATTAAATAAATCTGTCGTATGTATTTTTTCGTCGGCGTCCGTGGCGCAGTTGGTTTCGTCGCTGGCTACGGTTACGGATGTCTCGGGTTCAATTCCCGGTGCGGACGGTTTTTCATAGATTGATCTTTCAATCGATTCATGGATTTCTGTTCGTAGTCTGAGTCCTCCCTCCCACCAATCCCATTCTCACGGGGCGTAACGAGAGCGATTAGCTAACCACTAGTCCTGTCATAGCCCTATCCTTCTATCCCTACTCTCTTCAAAAAAAAAAAAAAAGAGAGGTTGAGCAACTGAGTGACAAGCAGTTCTCGTAGAAAAAATTCTGTCAAAATACCTCCATTAGGAGACCATATGCTCCACATTGGGAGCGGACATGGAAAAAAAATGTATTTTTTCTTTGAACTTCTTGATCTGAAACATTTTTGATACAGTAAGTTGATATATTAGATTATCTATCTATTTCAGGAGAATTATCTATCTATCATTTGCTCTATTCTTTGTCATTTTTTTCTTATTTTCCGTGCTTATAATAATTTCAGCTGATGATAATACACATCAACAGGACGTCATTTCACCTTTTTTCAGATGAGGGGGACTGTAAGCCTGTTCTTTCAGCAAGGGATACTTGTATATTTCTTCAATTATGTCAGAATAAGTAAGATGAAAATTAAATTATGCATTAAAAAATATTCAAATAGAATAGAAATAACAATGCACTAAGTTCTACATAATTTTATTATTTGGTTGATAGCTATTTCAGCTTCACGCCATCGTCAGAACTATGCTTAAATATACTGTTTTAAAAGAGATAGACAATATTATGTCATCTCACTTATTCCAACATCATAACTTTATTTTCAAATTAAAATAATTAACGTGGGTACTAGCTGTAAATCACACGAACCGCAACTAATTATATAAATCCTGCTTCTTATTGATATTGAATTATTCAAATATTTTAATTTTGAATAAAAGTTATGATGTTGGAATAAGTGAGACGACATAATATTGTCTTTCTATTCTAAAACAGTATATCAAGCATAGTTCTGACGATAGCGTGAAGCCGAAATAGCTATCAATTAACTAATAAAATTATGTAGAACTGATTGCATTGATATTTCTATCATATTTGAATATTTTTAATGCAACCGATATCTATTAATGATGGATAATAAAGAAATAAGAAAATCCATATGTAGCTGATTTATCAAATCAAAAAGAATATTGCAAATTAAAAGTAAGTAGGTACATATGCTGCCCTGTTAACTATTTTATTTTTTTAAATAATTAAAATTTCATGTACCTGTTTACATAGAAATTTTTCAAGCAGTTGATTAAAAATTCTATGCTTTGTCTCGTATTTACCAATAAAATTTCTTGCTATTGGAGAACAATTTTATTACTTTACCAAAACAATTTCTATCGATAACTTGAAATATGTTTTGTCTTTAAATATGTTCGCTCTATTACCTCATTTAATCATCACTACTTTGATGTTTTTATGAATATGTAAGCAATTGAATTAACTTAATAACCACACACTTTACGAAGCACTGGAATTGTGGTAATGTGGTCCTTGATAAATTTTCAACGAAAAAACACACGGGTATTTCCAGCTTAGATCCAGGCTATGTGAATTTATTTTTGATGTAGAATCGGGCTGGTAGATATATTGTAATTAACAAGGAAGAGCGGTTTTATAAAAATGCATTATATAAATCTATCTGACGACCTCTCTAGGCTTTCTTATAATTGTATGTACTTTCTGCTAGAAATTGCAGTGAGGGTGGCAGGTCAAGCCATGCACAAGGGCGGCAATTGGTGAGAAAATATAAAATGTTTTTCTTTTCATCGATTTAGTTTAAATGTCACTGAATAGAATACAGGACGGCTTTCTTATAACCAGCATAAACGTTCAGATATTTCTTCAGAAACTCCGAAAGGCATAATTATATTTAGCTTCATTAATGAAATAATATAATGGAAGCCTTGTAAAAATATCAATATTTCGTAAAATTGTAAGGGACAATAAATTAAATCTTAAATAAGGCCACGACTGCGAAAAAAATACAGCTACAAATATATTTGGTTCGACTCTTGGAATATACACTTTTATGCATTGATTTTATCAATCACGCTTGGATTTCTATTAAAAATACATGATATGTTTGTGATGTTTTAATCCCTTTGCACCAGTGTTGTAGTCGTAACCTCAACAGAGGGCGTACGCCGTAAACAGTAACGTACTCTTTGTACGATATTAGTTAAGTAATGAAAAAAATATTTTTTTTTTCGGGTGTATTCGACCAGAGGGTATACGCTATTTCTACGAATACAGTAGAATATGTATCTATCTACTCCCGTATACACACCAGTTTTCTATCCGATCCTGAAAAACGAAGAGTTGAGAGAGCTATCAACTAACCATACAATATAACACTTCTTTTATTCCTTTTCCCTATGCTGCTTTATTTTCATTTTCAGAACATAACTTGGTTTCGATTAACGTATTGTGTTGATTTTAAAAAATAAAACACAATTCATTTGTACTACTTCCACATATTTATAATGATCAGGACCGGTTTCGCTCATCACGAGCATTATCAACTGATAAAAATACAAACATAACAGGCTTATTTATATAAAATTGAGTGTAAAAATGAAGGTATATAAAACTGATGGTTCATGAACTGAGACAAGAAAATACTGATTAGCAAACAAATTATGCACAAATTAAATAAAAGAGTCTACAATTAAAATGTTATGGACCTCTTGCAAATCATTAAATACTAAATTTTAAATGACGTTACTAATGTAATATACAATAATGAATCAGGAAAATTATAAGAAAAAATTAGTGAACCATTTAAAAATAATCAAATATTAAGTATGTAATTAATGTGAATAATAAACAGCCATCTTAAGTGGAGAAAGCAGAGCAGCTATGAGTATCCATTAAATTTTTAATATCTGAAAAACAAAAATTACAGAGACAAAAATATAATGTCTTTCCACCAAGAATTGACAGTTAACACCTTAAAAGTGATATTGTGTTGATATGATCAATTGGAAGTGCAAGACTAAAAGACGTACCCTACTAGTAGAAATAAATTTGAAGCAATACTTCCAAAAATAAAATAATAAAAAAAATTAATCTTACTTCAAGGATAGCATAACAACACGACATTTTAATTATGTTCGTTATTAATTAACATTCAAGTATTATTTATATTACAACTTTTGAAAAGAGTTTGAACCTCTTACCTCCCACCCTCTCAGATATTTACCCGAAAGAACAGTTCAACCAAAATATTGACTCTGAATAGGAAGGTAAGTACTAACATACAGAAAGCTTAGTTCCGAGGCGTATTGTCCCACGATCATTTTCTACCGGGTGATTACGGTTTTAAGCGCCTGTTTAAATATAATATTTGATTTTGGCTGCATGTTTCATAGTTAGTTTTACAAAATATTTTTCATAAAAACTAAGAATGTGAAGAATAGACATTCACTGTAGCTATAATTCTTAGGAAACATCAATAGAATAAAAAATATTTCCATTGTTGTTTATGTGAGCTGGTTGTTTTATCACACACAATTACACATAATTAATTGAGTTGTATTATCGAAAAGGAAACATATGAGTTCATATGAGGCGCAATTTCTAGTTATCATTTAATTTTTGAGCTTTTTTAAAATCTTTTTGCTGAACAAAATTTAAAACACTTTAAACTGAAATAAACTGCTTTTCTGATAACCAATATAAAACTGTAACAAAGCAGAAGACAAAAAACCCGCCGATATGGTTGCACCATGTTGGTCAAATAAGATTTTTTTATATATATCATCGATAAAAAAATTAATTAAAATTAAAAACTGATTAACTACTTAATGCTTAATGTGAAATATTTTCGGTAATTCATCTTCGGTAGGCTTTTTTACTTTATCACATCTTGATAAGAGGATTCAAATATTAAAATAGTTTTTTAAATCATGTCCGCTCTACATGTGGAGCATGTGGCCTACTAAATTAATCATCTTGACATACGTCGTAGCGACAGTCGGTGTAAGTCACCTGCTCAATAAATTACTTCGGAGATGATAATGAGCAAAGTATCTGTACTCCTGCAATCGATCTCTTTCCATGAGAAGTCTGATGGGAGTAATGAAAAATCACAGAAATCAGTTGGATCCGCACACAGCGATATACACCACCTATTAAAATATCTGTGTAATATCGTTACCATACTTTTAAAGGGTTCTTATTGCACATAACTATATTTTGAGATACGAGCGTTTGAAGTTTTGACTGATACATATTTTGTGTTTTGAAGGAAAAAATGTATTTTTAATTAGTTATTTAGCATATATATATATATATTACTTATTTTTTTAAATAATTCATTTTAACTAAAGCCTTTAAATTATAAAATAATGAGTATCTAAACCTTTTATTAGAACTGACAACAATAGTTTTTTTGAAAAGGTTTTATCTGATATTTCAATTTTATCAAACAAAATGTTCGGATTTTTGAAATATTTATTAATATTAAAATGGCTTGCTGAATCATATAAGCTAGCAATAATAATATTATTATTAAAATACAACAGAATAATAATGCATATATACTTTGAATGTTTGAACGAACTCAGCTAATTTTCGTCAATGATACATCGATAGAACAATAGAAGTAAATGGTAAAACACCCACCAACCATCGAGCGAAGAATGTTTGACATGACGTTAAAACCTTTTCAAAAAAACTGTGATGTGTACATTTTTTCTGTAAGATGATAATAAGCAGTTGTATCGATTCAAAACAAATTTATGAAAAAAAATGTGTAGATAGAACTCCGAAATACTGCTAACTCCCTCATTGAACAATATATTTCTCTGAAATCAACGTTTATGGTAGAATCTGGCTTATACAACATTTTCCAATCAAAAATCAGTCATTTTAGGTCAAAGTAAGGTAACGATATTACTGTGAGAAAAACAGTAGATCAATTGTTATTGTTTAATATATTTTATTTGATTTACTATAATCGCCTACTTTGTAAACACTGTGTATCTTGATAGTCTTCCACATACTTACCCACATGCCGACATACTACGAGAGAGATTGAAACACAAAAACGGAAAAAAATGCTGTGACCCTTTCCTCTTTCTTTTTTTATCCGCTGGCGGATTTTATGTGAGTATTTTATTGTCTGAATAAACACAATATAGTGGGGTGACCAGAGTATGTCGTAAATTAAGAATAATGATAATAATATGTCACTTTTACACCTCCAACCTCAAGAGAGAGGGGGAAGAATTAAGTGATCCATTTTTTTATGTATGGACGCATTAATTTTGCTGCTTGTTTTTGTATTTTAAAATTTTTAAGCAGCTTCATTTTTATGTGATTTAAACTATTGTGTACCCTTTTTAGATGCTGAATATAAATTTGTCATTATAATTTATTCTTTTTTAGGAACTTGAAAATGAGAAACCCATACAATTTTTGAGCTAATTGAAGCTAATTCTGAAACAATGCTTTAATGAATGAATGAACAATACTTACATTAGTTGTTAGTACATTTATAAATTGTAAATATTATTCAGTATCTGCTTTCCTTTAGTTTTAAATGGTTGACAGTTCGTTGTACCAGAAAAATTGTTATTCAATATATAAAAATCAATGTGGGTTTGTTCGTATCTTATGCACTGCCATACCGTTCATCCGATTCCGATAAAACTTTGTCAAGTTATTTCTTGCACTTGCGCGAAGGATAGAGGCATAGCACAATTAATTCCGGCCCGGCCCGGCCTGAGCCCGACTCTCAACTTTTTAATTTTTAACTTACAGTAGGTCTTATTATATATAAAAAATCTCACAATCCAGATATATCTAAAATCTGTATAAAATCTAAAATAAAGAATGAAATTCGTACAAATAGTGACATCTCAGAAAACATTATGATTTATTCGTGTACGCACCAGACGGAAAACAAAAAATATTGTTATAATTTAAGACATCGACTGAGGGTGCTTGATAGAATTTCAATATCAAATTTGAATTATTGAGATTTTGTACACTTCCATGTATTTTTTCACTAACGATCCGGGTTTCGCCTTTCGGCATCTTCAGGCGCTCGAGCACACTAATGGACTCGAATTGGCATTCGTGCGCTCGAGTGCCTGAAGATGCCGAAAGGCGAAACCCGGATCGTTAGTGAAAAAATACATGGAAGTGTACAAAATCTTACAAAATCTTACAAAAACAGAATTAAAACACTTTCTTTCTTTGAGTGGCATTGCAACGCATGCCGCGTGCTCACTAGTTAATAAATAAAATTGATTCATTGAAAATAAAAATTCAACAATATTGTAAATGAAAAATTCAGTGTTTGTCGGCCGAGAAAATTTATGCCGGGTTTCTGGTAACTTTAGATTTAGGCCGGGCCTGGACATATCGCACTCGGACAGGATAATTTGATCAAATTTCGGCCCGTGCAGACCTCTAAGAAGTAGATATTATAATGATAATTGGAGAAAGTCAATAAATATTTAACCATTACGTAATATTAATTATTGATATCGCTTGCTATTTTGGAAAAAAAATCCTTAATATTTTTTTTGAAATAATGGCTGCAATAAAACTAATTTTTCGATCTGTTTCTCTATTTCTTATTTTTTTGATATTGTACAATATCACATTATTTTTTAAGTTATTTCATATGATTTAAATCACTAAAATCCCGATCAAGAAAAATATATGGCATTCCGGGACTAAATGCCCTTGCCGTAATATACCGAGTAATCAAATTATTATCTAGTGAGGGTCTCCGTAAAATATTGCGATTGTTGAATCTGGCATAAGTGCTCAGGGTAGGGGCGAAATTGAGGGCGTCTGGAAACTTTCAAACTACCCAACTATAATCAGCAAAGTAGAGAAGGATGTTTTTAATGCTTTTACTAACTATCTGTTGCTATAAAATAGTCAAGACGCTCGGCAGTATAATTATTCTATTATTCACATTACTTATTTTTTTAGCATGTCTGCTCCCAATGTGGAGGCATCTCAACAGAGGTCTTCTACAAGAGGAGAGTTTTCTACTCAGTTGCTCAAACTCTCTTTTTCTAAGAAAGTAGCGATAGAAGGATAGGTCAGGAATAATGGTTAACTTATCGGTGAGACAGAATTTTAGACATCACAAACATCCCCTACGAAAAAAATTCATAAATCAAATTAAAAATCATTATATGAAATTTTCTTTTTTTATGAGACTTGAACATACAGACATCCTTAGTCGCAGCCAACGACGTTGAACACTGCACCACGGTCTCGAAAGTTAGTTTACATGCAGCATTCAAGTCAGGGGACCGATAGTTTAATATGTACTATAATTTGGCATGATGTAGCATTCAACATAAACTGAAATAGATTATAATATATCGACTTGTTGTACACGACATTATATAATTAGTTTTATGTCATCAGTACCATACCTGAAAATGAAACGTAAAAATCATTATTGTTTTATAGGTAGGAGCTTTTTATTTATATCCGTTAAATATAAAAGCAACTAAATCTTTTTCTTTATATCTCTAGAGCATTTTTTTAATACCAACTTCGTTCTCGGTGTGGGGGCATGTGGACTTTCTTCTGAAGCATCTATATCTGTTAATCAAGAACTGTACGTCAGTCTCTCAACCAGTCTCATCAGCGAGAATAAGTAAAGAAGAATGAAATTAGGAAGTGACCTGTGGTTATAATCAGGGCTACGGAGTCGGATTCCTGGAGTCGCGCTGTTTTTGCCGGACCGGAAAAGAGCGACTCCGACTAAGTTCTCTATAAAGCGCATTTTTGCGTTTCTGCGTGTATTAATGTACTTGTTTCATTTTTATTTATGCCTATAGCGTCTTCTTGTTGTGCAATATCCATATATATGTGTATATTTTATGTATAGTATGAAAAATTCGGCTATTTGCCGGATTGGTTGGTTGGTGTTTAATTTAAAGACCAATTACATATAAATGTTCTATTAAAGGTAGAAAAACAACCTGGGAAAATAAGACATTTTAAATCGTACTCTGAGTCCGAGTCGGAGTCCGGTTGTTGGTTAATGTCAGAGTTGGAGTCGGAGTCACGTTTTTTTTGGACGACTCCACACACCTAGTTATATAGCTCTCTCTATCTACGCCATGTTTTGATGATTGATAGAGAATTGGTGGGAGGAATGAAAAAAATCACAGAAAGCTATGTTTAATGATTTGAATCTAGGATCGCGCAACGTAGAAGAACGAAATTTCAAACACTCTGAACTCCTGGTTACAGAAATGACAATACTCACAGTTCTAATAAATATTTCTGATGTCATACACTCCATCGTTAATTATACGTTTTAATATTCCTATCCCATCCGCTATTTCAATCTGATAAGGACTTCCAATGACAATCTTGTTTCTTTTTAATTACAAATATTTTCTGATCACCTCAGCAGACTAGTCTCGTGAGCATATTATTGTATAATTTTTAGTCTTTTCAATGTCTTTTACAGCACGATACTATCTTAGGCGTACCAAAGCATGCTGTTTTCTGTTTACTAAAATACATTAATAAAGAGTGTATTTTCCATAATTATAATATTGTAACGCTATAATTTGTAAAGACGTTTATTGTTTATGACTTTCTTTCTTTCAGTGTATTGAAGATTTCTTTAAAATTACTCTTATTTTGATGGTCTCATTGTAACCATGGCATCTTTAACTTTCGAAGTAGAATTATTCATTTTCGCTTTCCGGTCTTCAGATTTTTACTTTCTGAAAAAAGGACGCTAATTTAAAGAATTCTGTAATTATAATAACTAAGACAAAGTCATGGTTGCGTTAGGTCAACCAAAAACTTCTAGGAATGTTGTCGGTATCTAGTCAATCATTAGATTTAAGTTATTTTGATAGAATGCGGAATAACACAAATCCCGGGATTGTAAACTTATTTAGTAGTGACTTTGAGTTCAAAGATGGTAAACTCAACAAAAATTAAAAAAATCTTTATTTAAAAGACCCGTTTTGATTAGAGTCTAGAGTTTTAATATATTTGTTTATGGAAACACACTATTTATTTGATACAGTTTTTGGTACACTGTGTTTTGGCCAATTGATGTCACCATCAAAAAATACGAACACGAGTTAATGATTGGATCTCACTTTCAAAACGACAGAGCAGGTCTCGGTCCAATGATGTTAATTATAAAAATAAATTGACCAGTTTTTTGAAGGGAAACATAATTTTACATTGGTTTTAGGTTTCAAAATTCTGACGCAGAGGATCTAATGTTAGCCACTATTATATCGACAAACCCTACGTATAGTCCTGTATCTGCAAACATGAGAATTTATAGGAGTGCATTTCAAAGATTCATAACACGCAACTCACCATTTACAGTTTTTACTCTCTCCTCAACAATTTCAATTTTTGGATTACATCAATTGGCCAAAATACAGAAGATATATATTGTTCTAAAATCTAAAAGAACTGTCTGTTGCGCATAGAAATGAGATGCAATATGGTATAAATATTATTCTTTAATTAGTTACTAACTGTTGAACAGTACTGTACCCTATTGGACGAAATAGTTAGCATTATCGAAAATATAATAGTATATTTAATTTTGAGTCAAGGATTTCCTAATATCACTTTACATATGTATATAAAAACGCGATATCGTAATTCAAAACACTTTCTACTGGCATGTGAACGAATGAAAGAAAAGTCGAGTATTTATTGTCACATACAAATGGAGAATTTACGTCGTAGACAAGACGTCGTTGCTGGATTGGGGATTTTGGCTATTCGGTGTCACACGCAAACTAATGAACACAGCGTGCGTGGGCTGCGTGAGTGTGTTTGTGCCGAGCTTGTTTGCTAATCGTGCTGGCTTTATTATTATTGAGCCCCAGAACAGAGCTGTCTGATGTTTTCTTTTGTAACGTTTAAATTGTGAACAGATAGTTTATACTGGAAAATTTATCGCGCGGACAATTCAACCCGAGAATATTTTTTACATATGTTCATAGTTATAAAGAATTTTGACTATCATAGATTTAGAAAAGAGCAAACTAGACAATTAGCAATCATTTCTTGTCTGTTTCATTTACAGAAAAGGTTTTTGTAACCCCAAACACTCAACGCTTAACTGTTTAACGAAATTATATAGATAACTAGATAGAGATTTAATGTTTTAGAACAATTTAATAGTATGTAAGTACCATCGGCGAGCGGTGGACTTATCTGTATCTCTATCGCACAACTTCACTTGGGTATGAGTAAGTAGGATACAAAAGCATGCGCCCGCAAGCCTTTGTATCTCACTTGCGGTCTTCAATTTAGATGTGATTGAGAGAAAATCACGGCACACGCCTGGTAAGTACACTTCTTAACGTGTTTTGTCAAAAATTGATACAAGTCTTTACAGCTGAGCCACTTTCTAGCATTGATTTTTAATATATATTCAATATGGATCAAAAGCAGGCGTGTTTGGCAAGGTCATCAAACTTATTTTTGTCGCGTGAAGATATGCTACAAGTCTTTCATTGCTAACATTTGAATTTTTAACGGAAAACGTCAATTTCGATGACTGTGTGTGAAGGTACTTCTATCTAAAAAAGTTTTATATTCAAGTGATCTTACCAGTGGAATCATACTACATTGAAGAAGCGTTGTAATTTGGAGTCAATGTAGAGTTGCTGCTTAACTGATGTTTGGTGTGTCTTCGCGTCTAATAGCAACGCTTGGCTACATTGTTTAAATGTATCCCAATTCGTATTAGTTTTAAATCACGTTGTTATTTTTTTATGAGTGTGGGATTTAACGCATACCTACACAAGGTTCAGATTGCCTACACCTAGATGCGCCGCTGCACTTTGACACCAGTTTATTTTGAGTAGATATTGCGAAGGTGTATGTCGGTGTAATAAATGAAGTTATAGAAGTGTATGTCGGATTTCACAGGCGTATCAATGTGTGGGTCTCCGCTTGTAATCCAATGAGAGAGGTATGCTCGTCTAATAACCGACCGAACCCTCCGTATACTTCCCCGGGGGCAGATGGCGCTATAGGGCTCGACAGATTAATACAGAGCCAACTAACTTTACAGACAAATGTTTTATTGATAAGACTGTATTATGTGTAATACTTAACTCTCATTTGGGGTTAAATTGTACTCAACAAATATCGACAGTGAATGTTTTGTTTTAAAAAAATTAAATATTACCGTTACATTCACTGCTAAATACTCCTGAAGTAAATTGATGCTGCAATAAAATGCGCTAAGAAACCTATCAAGATAACAGTGCTGAGAGCTAAAGAGACACGAGAAACAGATGCTCAGACTGTATAACGCGCCTAGAGTAGTGGTTCTCATGTGCGGTCACCAACGTTTCTATAGTAATAAATATTGATATTGAAAAAATGCGTAATATAAAATAAATACCACATGTTTATTCGAAAACGTATTTGTAATGAGATGATGGGATCCTTTTTTAGATAAACATTAATCGGGATCAGTACGGTAACCCCATCGGGTTAATATGTGCTGCAGTACATTAAGTAATTCGGTATGTTGTACGATAACCAACGCTGTTTATTTTGCAATAGTGTAATTATCATTGACGAGAGATTTTCCAAATACATAAAGCTTAACAGTGATTATCTTCTGATTTCTTTTTATAAATATGGTAACACCTGTATGTTATTCTTTATGTATGTATTTCTTATATCCCGATTTAAAAGGGATATAAGAAATTATGCATAAACGAACATTCAGAATCATGAAAGTGTAAAAATCTAATGACTAATACATTTTTAGACATATTTGAAAAACAAACCTGCAGGACTCTGCAATATTAATATTTAATATAACATTTGTAAATGATATGATTGTATAAATATAGTACATATTTTTAAATAAATTATATTAAAACACAAAAATTTTCTACCTGCGGCGCAAACTTGTGTGGTAATGGTTTATGGTTAAAGAAATACAAGTAGGTAATGAGTCTCTTAAATGCATAGGCCTAAAATTTTAAATCACGATTGAAAAATTTGGTGCGGCCACGAGACATTTCCAAAAGACCACTGATGTTCATTATGTGGCCACCGAGAAATTTTCCATGAGAACCACTGGCCTAGAGTGATTTGTGCCCTCAGTGTATTTTCTGTTTGTCTGTGCAAAGTTCTGTTTGCACGCACACACACATAAATTGTTGAAATATCAATGAAAATCTTTAATAAAATAACAAAACAAATAATGAATTATTCTGGAAAGCTCTAAGCATGACTGTTTTCACTTACTACTTGGGCTTAATTTTTGTTAACCCGTGGACTCTTTTACAATAGCCACAACGTCATTGACCTGACGCCATATGTACACAAAAACAAGGTTACTATATAGTGACTTAACAAATAATATACTTTTCCAATAATTTTATCGCTTTTGGCCAAGGTTTTGGTTATTAAAATTCGACGCATGCAACTAAAACCATGCAATGATATTTTTTAATCGTGTTAAGACTAAGTAAAAATTTTAAAAAATATATACATATTTTCAAAATAAAATTTAATTATTATTTAGTAAGACTCCGTGGAGCAGTTGTTAACGTCATTGCCTACCGTTACTGATGTCTCGGGTTCAATTCCCGTTGTGGACAGTTTTCATCACTTGATCTTTCAATCGATGTATGGAGTGTTTGTGATGTCTAAAACTCCCATTCATCCGATTCTCAAAAACGGGACGTAGCGAGAACGATTAGCTAAGCAACAGTCCTGTCCTACCGTTATCATTCTATCCTTATTCTCTTTGGAAAAGAGAGGTTGAGTAACTGAATAAAAAGCAGTACTCATAGAATGAGATTCTTCCATTAGGAGGATATATGTTGCACGTTGGGAGCGGACATGAAAAAAAATCTAAGTAAGGATTCGAATGATATTATTGTTTCAATGGGCAGAAAGTCAGAAGCCCTCTAAAAATTATATATATATCCGTCAACCGGAAAATTTCGAAAGATTAATATTTTTTTATGTTGGGTTGTCCTCCTAAATATTCCAGCGAGCCACATCCGCCGCTGATATCCCGCTGGGGAACAGCGCCTGTCGGTCGAGATAGGCACACGCACACAGCTGTACATACCAAATACACACATCCAACAATTTATTCATAGACTCACACTAACGAAAGTTTTTTTATGATGATAAAAAAACACGACGAGCTTCCGCATACATACACAAGCAAGATATACGTTTTACACACATACCAGCACGGATGCTCACTAGCCTGAAAACCACCCTTCAGAAACAGACTCACACTGTTGTATAAAAAATGTATCACTGATACACGCATACTGTCAACTGAAGCAAAGCATCGAATAAATTCTTAACCATATTAAGCCAACCAGTTTTTTTATTTTTTATGTCGTCGCGTGGGGTATTTTTTAACTAATGGATATTATCGTTGCTTTTTTTATAAAAGAAAAGCTTGTTTTACGCGCCGACTTTCAAGTTCTAAACGTTTATTTATATCATATGTTTTAGTATGTATTAAATAGAGTAATTTTTGATCATTGATCAAATTGCCATTTACTTTGTAGAACTCCATTATAATAGGATAAAATAACAGAGTATTTTGTTCTACACAAACAACTAAATACTTTGAAATTTAATCCTAATTTTTTTTGATCATTTGGTGACTCTTAAAAAGTGTAATTATTTAACTGGCTTCAAATAGCCTTACTTAACCATAATTTGACAAATTTACTCAAGATCAACTCGTGGAAAAAACACGTCATTAACACCTACGTCCAAGATGTCAAATTTTGAAGAAAAAATTAACTTAATAATGACCTTACCAGGAATTGTACCTTGCATTCGGAGTTTTCTGATTCCTACAGCTTTACTTCTGAGGACAAACTCATCAATAAAATCTATTCTTTGGAAGTTACAGGTGGAGATTTTCTTGAGAAGAGAGATAATATGAGAAGACCCCGGATCGAAGAGAGGCGAGCGGCTGGTTATCCGGAGTCCTGGAAGGGCTGATCTCAGACAAACACCATTTCAAATCCGGTTCAAAACTTATTTATTTTTCCATCAAAGATGCAGTGGTTTTCATTACACAAATATATAAATCTTAACACATAAAATTGATTCTACATTAACATTTACTTAGCAACTGAATTTACTTTAAGTTATAATACAAATGACACAACGAATTTAAATAAAGTCCAATGCAAAAAAAAAACAATTCACATCGTCAAGCCACCTCCGCCGCGACGAGACCTCGCTCTTCCGGCTCGGCAGATCGTAATCGACTGTCTACAAATACTTAAAAAAACTCCCTGCACCGTCGGAGCTACCTTTTTCCGTAAAAATGGACTCGTTCAGCGGACGTACCCGGCGGCATAGTAACAAGCTTTGGGCCGATTCTGCGAATTATTGCTGTTACCGCTGGGTGATTTCAGTTCTGGACACTAATGACATTTATACTTAACAAAAACCAGGGTGTGTCAAGTAATTGTGGATACATGGGAATATCAGAATCGAACTGCGTAGGTGAAAAAATAGTATATTTTTTTTTTAAATAAATAGCTAACTAAAACTAAGGTTATGATTGAAAAAAATACTTACTTCTTCAACTACTCATGGTATTTAGCATGCAGCTGACCAATATTATATACTTACCTACATCCCAGTAAATACAAGTCACATAATAATCTCATGTAAAAAATACAAATAATAAATGAAATATCGACCAGACACTGTAGGGTTAAAATAGCAAGTTCTTTCCCTTCTTTCCACTTGAGTGGGTAAATACTCACTTACCCCACGACAAACACCCTTCATATCTTTTCTGAATATGCCAGCGGCATCGCGAACGCACTACCTTTTCAGAATTGAATACGTCATACATACCCACTCACATTTTGTTTCCTTCGCTCGTTTACTAATAGATATGTACAAAGAGAGATAGATAATAAATAATTCAGTCTCTCAATGGAAAATCTTTATCTGTAACGAAAATAGCTGCCTGGAAATTGTATCTCAAAGAAGCTATTCTTGTTACAAACAAATAAAATAAATATTGCTTACTTTTTTCTTTGGAAAAAAACAATTAAGATGCAATTAAAAAAAAAACTATGTATCACAATCTTTATTAAAAAAGGACCGATTTCATTCATCTAGTATTTTTTTTTACATTCTCCGTAATCGGTCATTGTATAAATTAAAAATGTGTAATGTCCGCTCTATGACGTATTTAATATATCATATGAGTCGCTGAGTCGCTAAACACGCACCTGGCGATTTTTCAATAAGTAAGTTTTTAATGTACGTATGTGCTCTATCGATAGACCAATCAATATTTAAAAGTGTCGTTTTTTTACACGATGTCGATCCTTGTCACTGTGAAAAAACGACAGTGTAAAACAGTATTTCACTTTTCCTTAAATTATACTTGAACTGTCATATTACCCATAAGAGTTTTTCGTGATTTACTCAAAACTCTAAAAACCTTTGGGAGCGTATTTAGCGACTCAGGGACTCATATATTGATTATTTGTTGATAATAAATATTATATATCCTATGTCCTAACCTACGGAGAGAAAAGATGTTAATGTAATGTGTAGATACAACATAAACAGATTTCGCGAAATGTTTATCAAGTCTGTAGGTATTTACATTCATCCTTATCCTTACATTCATTCAATTAGCTTCGTTAGAACTGCGCTCGACTATCTGTGAGAAGGTTGGACTCCCTTCAAATCACATAAAGGACGAACGAGTTTATAAGTAATCCGCATATTGACGATTGTATTTTAATTTTGTATATATGGGCCTTTAGAATAAGATCGTTAGCTCGATAAACGAGTCATAAAGTAACCTTAACGATACAGATAAAAATAATGAAAAAAAATGAAATATGTACTACATGGTCTCAGGCCTATTCACTCAATGAGTTCTTCCATCTCAGAAAACTTTAGTGTATACCGAATCAATATGAAATCCATAATGAATAAACGTTTTACTTTCATAAATTAACCCGTTGTTACGTTACACCTTTTTTTAAATAGGTTTACGTTAAGCAATATGGTGAACAATGTGACAGTAATTAAGAGATGGAAAGCCACTATAAGTGAAGATTCATAACCATCAAGTCCATCCCTAAGTAATTTGAATATTTCTTCACTTTCGTTATTTATTGATTTCCTATTTAAGTTAAGTTTCTTTTGCAATAAATAATTCGGAAAGTCTGGGTCTCACGGTTGTAGTTGGTCAGAGTCAAGTGCCACCTTTTCAACGCTTGCATTCTGACGGTACTGCTTTACGGTTGCGAGACATGGTAACTCAATGAATGATAACTCGGTGAATACTAGGGGTACGGTGGTTTGATTTTGGCAGGAACTCGGAGGTACGAGAGCGGATGAACCAGCCTCTTATTCAGTCCAAAATAAAAAAGCGACGATGGGCATGGCTTGGACATGTGCTACGAATGCCCCACTCGACCCTGAATCCTGCCTGTCTCTTCTACGAGCCGGATGGATTTCGTCGCCCCGGAAGGCCGCTGATAGGATGTATTCAGCGAAGCTACGGGACACTGGGATGACATGAGAGGAAGCAAAAAAACCGGCGAGGGAGATAGAATCTTGGAGAAACCGTGTGATGGCCATATGCTCGAAGTAGGGAGCGGATATAAAAAAATATAAATAATAATAATTAAAACAATTGAATTTCTTCCAACGAAGTTTGGCGAGCGTAAATGTTTAATAATAGTACCTTCACATTTTCATTGATTGTAAACATAAAGCAGGATTATTCTTTACCTATGTAACATATTATGATACATTATTGACCATCTTAATAGGCTGATAAGAATTTGAATTCAACTTAAATTCAGTCTGAACTATACAATTTAAAAAAAAAATGATTCTCACAACCGTTTAAAAAACTGAAACAAACTAAGCCAAAGATTTGTCTAGTTTCAAATTTGAAAATTCTTTATAAAATGTGTTCCTTTATAAGAGGTATTAGAAAAATATTAATACCGATACAAGATTGTTAATATTTACCTAAAGATACTATAATTATTTTATTTAAAACATGTCTGTTACTAACTAATTTTATACCGAGCAATATGCAAACGTTTTCAATTCTATTATATAGCTGCGTCAGACGAAAAAGCGCGGGTTATGCTGTACAGGCAGAGTACAAAATTTACGAAGGAAAATTCCAAATATGAAGGTACCTCTTGCATTTTCCATAACAAATATCTAGTATTTGAAACATTTATAGCATGAATGTGTATTTCACTATTAATGTAAATATATATATATACAGATATTATAATATTTAATATATAAAAATCAATGTGGGTTTGTTCGTAACTTATGCACTGCCTTGTTCATCCGATTCCGATGAAACTTTGTCAAGTTATTACTTGCACTTTCGCGAAAGATATAGGCATAAAACATTTAGGCCCGGCTCGGCCCGAGCCCGACTCTCAACTTTTTAATATTTAACTAACAGTAGGTCTTATTATATATATAAAAGCAATCTAAAAATTCAGATACATCTAAAATCTAAAAAAAAAATTGAAATAAAGAATTAAATTCGTACGAATAGCGACATCTCGGAAAACCTTCTGATTTGTTCGTGTACGCACCAGACAGTAAACAAAAAATATTGTGTGGCCAATTCAATGAACAGACACTTTCTTTCTTTGAGTTGCATTGCAACGCATGCCTAGTACTCACTAGTAATATATAAAATATTATGTACAGTTGTACTCATTCAATCAAATTATTGACAGAATATTTTTGTTTCAGACCGAAAGACGGTGTAAAAGTGAGGTTTTTGAATTATCATTTAAAAAATAATGTAAGGTAAAGGGAAAAGTTTCTGTGGCGGAGACGAAGTTGATTTAAGTATTCCTTATAAAACTATTCCTCTCAGCGTTTTATGAAGAAATCGGATAGAGCGCCAGTGGCGGTTTTAGATGTCGACGTTTTATTTTTTTCTTCGAGTGGTTGCGGACTTGTAAGAGGAATGCGAAGTCTTTATTTCAAGCAACTGTTTTATAGGGCCAGATAAACACGAAGAATGCAATCGTTTGAAAAGGCAGACCAACGTATCGTTTAAATGTTACGTATTTTCCTAAGCTAGCTTTTACATTATTTAAGGATTACATTTTTTCGCTTTTTTGAAGATTCGTTCTATGCATTATAAATATGTATTCCAAAATTTTGAAGAATTAATCGGAAATAGCCATTATTGAAGACCCTTTTTTTTATATTAAGACCTCAAATTCATTTAACATTTAAATGTAAAAGTTCTTAAACTGTCATTGTCGAAGACTCTTAATACAATTATATTAAAAGGTAAGTATTTTTGATGACATCTTTACCGTTGACAATTTAAAAGAAATAGTTTTCCATTTCAAATCAAGTAAAACGCGTGAAGTAATTTTTTGATGTCATAAAAAACAAAACATTAGAAGAGATCTACCTTTCAAAAAAAGCACGCTGTAATGTTAAATTGTAAACATAAGTAAAATTGTACTTATATCCAACATCTGATTCATTTTACAATCTTTTGGCTTGGATCGAAACATGAAATTTCAAAATGCTAAGCGGGTGTTATTGCAACACTTCGTAATAAGAATAATACGTGTAAGTGTGTACGTATCTTTAAAAGTATTTTGACGCATCGATGAATGAGGTTTACTATCACTGAAAGTTTCTATTCGATCAGCGGTGCGCAAATTGGGATCCGCGGTCCCCTAAGGGACCGCGAAGCGGTTTTGTTGAGACTACGAAAATTATCGCATATTTTCAGTATTTATATTACACTTTTATAATTATAGCATGTAATATATTTTGGAATATATTGTATTATCGATAAATATATATCATTGTTTACATTTATTCTGGTAAAGAACCTGATGTTTCCGTGAGAAAATAAGTACATCAAAGAGTGTTTAATAAATAACTTATGCCAAGTTATCAAAGTGCCAACAACTTTATTAAACAAGATAACTCGTTTAATAGTTATTTTACAAATGTAGATTTATAAAAAATAATTTCGTATCCAGCACTTCGCACATAATTAAAGTTTTTTTAAATTACTTCTATTTTTAAATTTGGATTATTGAGATTTTGTACACTTCCATGTATTTTGTCACTAACGACCCGGGTTTCGCCTTTCGGCATCTTCAGGCATTCGAGCACACGAATGGACTCGAACTGAGTCCAGTTCAGTTCAGTCTGAGAAAAGTTCGAGTCCATTCGTGTGCTCGAATGCCTGAAGATGCCGAAAGGCGAAACCCGGGTCGTTAGTGACAAAATACATGGAAGTGTACAAAATCTCAATAATCCAAATTTGATATTGAAATTCCATCAAGCACCCTCAGTCGATGTCTTAAATTGCTTCTATTTTTATTATTTCAAATTTAAAATTTGGTTTTACTGTAATAATGTCGAAGGGGGAAGAGAAACCACGGTGTGTTTTGTGATTTTAGGTACCAGCATGAATATGTGGCATCCTTATGCAAATTATTTGGCTCTATTTAAATAAATAATGTTTTTTAAGGGACCGCCAGGCAAGAAATTCCAAAAAGTTTGCGCACCGCTGTATTACATGAAAACTTTATCGAATCGAATTCCATTTTTCTGCATAATTTGGAATGTTGCACGTCATGAAAGCGTGTGCAGGCATCCCTATATTTCATCCCTCTGTCTGTATAGTCCCTCGGGCACTTAATCCAATATCCAATTTGGGGGATGACGTAAATGAGTAATTTTTTGCTTGCTGTCACGCCTAGGAAATGCTTGTAGGCTTACACGTGGTAAAGCGTGTATATTTCCGACTGATGAAATATTGGATACTGTTTTACCAAATAAGCGCTAGACCAAAAGGAGCATACTAAATTAGATAGAAATATTTATGTCGTTTTATCTTCCATTCATTATAAAATCATTTCAAGTCTGATTTTTCTTCATCGCTTACTCAGGTTTCATTTGTCAAAAGTGGTTCTTGCCATGTCAATCCTGATCTTGATTTCATAGTCTGTGTTCTTGTGTACCTAAAAGATTTTCAAATTTGAACAATATAAATCAGTTCTATTTGTCTTATTATGTTGTTAGTTGATGACCAGTTATTTTCCTTGATAATGATTATTATTCACGTTTAATGTGTCAATATTTGGTGGAAAGGCAATAAAAATAAAACACAATTTGTTTATACCACTTCCACATGTTTATAATAATCAAGACCGATTTCGGTCATCACGAGCTTTATCAACTGATGATAGTGCCCGTGATGAGCGAAACCGGTCCTGATAATTATAAACATGTGTAAGTAGTACAAACAAATTGTGTTTTATTTAATTTTTTTTAAATATAAACATACTATTTTACTTGCGGCCCGCCGGTTATTTTGAATTCTTTATGTGGCCCGTCAGCCAAGAATTCTTGCCAGGCCTGACAGAGCCTTATTAAATGTTGGTCGGTAACAAGTGGGCAACGCTTTTGGTTGAGGTGGCTATGATTTTGTATTGTCAAACGGACAGTTTAATACAGTGGTTCTTAACCTTTTCGAAGTAACGGTATACTTTTTGTCATAAGAAAAAATGACGGTTCACTAAAATCAAACGGGTAAAAAGCAAAGAAAAATATGCGAACATAAATTTTATTATAAATTTAACGGATTATATAACAGTAATATAACAAAAAATAATTAAACAAAAGATATACATATGAATAGTATACATCATATGGAAAAACTAAAATTAACCCTAATAAAATGGAGATTATGTGATGTGAAAATTAATTAATGTGAAACCTTAACATGTCAGCTTTTGCAGATATTAGGAGGAATATTTGATATAGCTACCCTCAATTCTTCATCTAAATTCTTAAGTGTTTCTCGTTTTTTAGTTTTATATTAGTTATTGTTGAGAAACCGAACTCACACAAATATGATGTTGAAAACTGTAACAAGATTTTCAGTGCCTTCCTACAGAGATCTGGGTATTCGTCTTGGACAGAAACCCAAAATTTCTCCATAGTTACCTCAGAAAAGATAATTTTTAAATTATGATTCGTTGACAAGCTCACCAATTCCAAAAACTGTCCGACGCGAAGCAACACGTGCGATCGATTAGATAAAAACGATTCGCCGGCTATCATAATTTCGCGAAGTTTTTACCATGTTTCCGCGGTGTACCGGTTAAGAACCGCTGCTATAATACATGGCGTATGAAAGTATTCGTTCAGGGATGTAGGCATGTGACGTCAATATTCCCTCCGAATTATCTGATTCTAAGAGATGGGGCGTAGGGATAGCGTTTAGGTAACTGCTATTCCTTTCCTAACCCAAAAAATTCGTCTCCTCTCACTGTCTCCGAAACAGATAGGTTCATCAATTGAATATTAACCAGTTCTGTAGAAATGAGTTAAAAATATTCCACATAGGATACGGACATAGCTGAAAATAAATGCAGCAGGTAAGAAAAAACGCATAAGGGTCATAAATCAAATTTTATTTACCTTCTTAGTGAGAGTTGATCGTAACAAACGCTTTCTAGGGAGGTCCTTTGGATGAGTCATAAAATTTTATGATTATTTTTTCCGATGCATTTATGATCCAACTGCATTGTTCGATAAAAGGCGAGACCACAAGACATCATTGTTATTGCTTCTATTCAGGCAACGAGCCAATGTAAAATGAAACTGCACTTGTTGGTTACAGACTTTCAAAAGTTTACCATAAAAACTAAACAAAACAGTAATAATAATCATTACGCACCAACAGAATGACGACAATAGGGTTTTTTTTTATTTCTCGAATCTTTTTCAAAACCATTTTGTAACATTTTTTTCAGCGTAACCGTGAATATCATTATCTATTATACAAAATTTAAGCTGTCAATAATTGATTTGATTTTAGTCATTTGCAAGAAATAAACTTTTTTTTTTGTTGTGTGCCACACTTCCATAAATTCTATATAATTAATTACGAGCAATGAAACATTATATCGTCGTTGTTCTGGAACAAGACACTAACCGAAAAATACTAGTTTTGAGTAATTGGACTTTGAAGTTTGCTAGATGTTTAAAATGCCATATCTTTTTCATTTTGTTTGTTTGTACAAAACTGTTTTTAAGTAAAAGTATAATTTAGAAAAATAAGTTTTTCCATACGATAGAGTTTGAAATAAGGAACATTTTGGTATAACTAACTCGATATGGCATTTTTTTCGATTCAGTATTTTCTTCCAGAACAGCGACGTGTAATGTATATGTATTATAATTTAAAGGCACCTATTATTTTGGTCAGTAACTAATTGCATCAATGATCAGTTACTATATCGGTAAATGGACAGTAATAAATAATTGCAGGTCAGGTTAGTTTAAGTTAGGTTTAATTAAAAAACTGTTTTTTTTTTAACATACAGCGCAATAATTAAAAGCAAATACGTCTTGGAACCTACCATGTATACGCCACTGCAAAAAATAAATACACTACGGAAACATACCGAATTGCTTCTGTTTATATAAGCGTCTGACTGCTTGATTGGTTGATTGAAGTGGGTAATATCCGGGCTTGTGTCATGTGACAAGGAACATTAGAACGTTCAAGTGGTATTAGGACTGCTTAGTAGTAAATTTTTTACCTAACTACATATTTTCCAAATTTATTTTTTTCAGTAGCGTACTATTCGCAGAACCCTTTGAAAACTTTCAATGGGCCATTACTTTGCCAGAATTTTCCCTACCTTTCTTAGTTATATGTAATTGTTATTCAAATTAAACACCATCCTACCAACCCGTCAAATAGCCAAATTTTCCATATTATACATATATTGTATATGTATATTGCAACACAAGAAGATGTTATAGACATGAATTAAAAATGAAACAAGTACATCAATACACGCAAACCAATGTATTAATAGAAAATTGAATTACATATATGATATAAGGATATGTACAAAATAAAATTTAAAACAAGAATTCCTTTAATTATTTGAATCTAATATAAAGAAAGAAAAAATAGTCGCATTCGCTCGTTTTTACAACTTTAATCTGATTTGAATTATTCAACTTTTTGTACATTACCATAAGTTTGTCACTAACGACCGGGTTTCACTTTTCAGCATCCGGCATCTTCAGGCATTCAAATGAAGAGATATGCTCGAACAAACAGGAAATAAAAACTAAATGTAAATGGGAACACCATATCACATTTATTTGTGTATCTTGATTGAAAAAAAAAACATTTTTCATATTTTCTTAAGAAATTAGTTTTTTTTCTGCAGAATATTACTAATAAATTTATTGCAAGAGACTTTATTTCTCAAACCACAAATCTAAATTGTAATTACTAAACAAAAAAGCAGCTAAAATACCCTCAATCATCTATGTTATTTATGCAGTCTAAGACGAGTAATAGCAATTACGAAAAAAAAAAATATATCTTACCACGAGAGGACGCGTCTGGAAATATTTTGGTCCATTTCTCTTATTTGCCTAACATGTATGGTAAAATAAATACGTAAATTAATGAGCTATTGAAATGAAGATAAGTTACTTTCGTGGCCCAAGGCTATTTAGACCCCCACACCCGCATTGTGTGAAGTTGCACCATTTAGTACCCTGATGTTTCTGCCGCCTCAGATAAGATAAGGAAAATCTTCCATGGAAAACATTATTAGTATCGGTAGCCACTAGCGACTCCCAAGCACGCAATTCGTAGCAAAATAATACGCAAGTGGTGGTGATCGGAAAGCATATCGTTAGGCAGTGGCGTACGTTCATTATAACGGGGTAGCAGTATTTATTTTAATAAATAATTGTACCCCGTATTTACGTGGTGCTGGATTTTTTTAAATGTCACATGCTAAGCCTGGATAAGGTTTAATATATTATCAGTACCTCGGAAGTCTAAGGTCAGGTGTCACGTTTTAGTAATTGTTCAGGAGAGTAAAATAAATTCAATGTTATTTTATAATTATAATTTTATTTAGCTCAGCTGTCGCTTTTTATTATAAAAAGATAATGACAGTTGTTTAATTATATCAAATCAATTAGTGTAATATGTGTTGCTGCATATTTCAAATATGTTTATGGATTCTTGGCTCCAATTACAGTACTGCAACTCCGCGTACGATCAAAATGTTCTCGCAGATTGCCACTGGCCCGCGGATCAGAAGGTTAACTCAATTTATAAATACAGTTATGGTTTCCTAAATACACTGTGAATACTTATATTCATACCGACAGTTAAGCGAGAATGAATAGTCAGAGACGCATCAAATTGTTAATTTATTGAAGGTTTGTTGAAAGCTTTAAACTGCACCTCAAATGCCGCAAGTTTCATTGCTTGTACAATCTTATAGACCGGTCTGTAGGCGTAGACCTAAACGTTTTATTATTATCACGTACACATGTAGGTATAAAATTTTCTCATAATCTTAGCGTCAGCGGTGTATATAAACAATACACGCAGTTCCGACGTAACGCTATTTCTGCGGCAAACAATCAGTCTGTCAGTACGGAAACTAAAAAACAGCTACTTTAGACATTCGGTATATAGCTTCGAGTGAGTAATAAAGAAAACTATTTAATATATCAACTAGTATTTAGTGTTTTTTTTTATTTTGTTAAATACCTAACTATGAAAACGTGATTTAGTTTATTGAGTGTTATTAAATATCTAACAATATGATAATTTAAATATTTATAAGATGTAGGGCCCCGGATGTTTTATTGTTTATTTGAGTACAATGTTATAATATAATGTCTACGCCTCTGAACTTGTATTGAGCACCCGCTGCGGCATTTTAATGGGCCGCAAATTTAATGGCCTCTAACTTCGGACGATTTGCCAACTTAATAGCTAAATAATAACAGATCTTCATTGATGCATCGCATAAGCTACGCAACAAGTATTGTAAAAATAACAAACCGAATATTTCCACACTATAATGCCGGTTGCATTATTACTTATATTTATTTATTGGGTATTCTAATAAACAAAATGCCGGGCTTACCAGTGCCTATCTTGTGTTGAAAATATTTTTTTATTATCACTACAATTTCGACAGACAAATTGTTACTTCAAGCAGAAGAGAAAATATATAATAGATTGTGCAGGCAATCTTCTGCTAGAAGATCCATGTTTTCTTAGGGACTTTATCAAGACTCGTCAGGAAAATCATCCAGTTTAATGACACATTAAGATAAATTCCTGATAAGAATTGAACGCTTTTGATAACTGAACACCGTCAATCAGTGTTCTGAATGGAGTTTTCTTAATTGTTACCTCCCTTTAGCTGACAGAAACTTAAATAGTACAGTACGTAAGTAGATTACATACGGCAAAGGGATTTAAAGACTCGTTATGTAAAAATAATCAGGTGACTAAGAACCCGTTTCGAAAATTTTTTTCTGTAGGTAAATATAGAAAAGAAAAAAAATAATATTACCTACATAGTCATTTTTTCATCAAATGTGAACATCACATTTAATTAAGCCGTTAAAAAAATAATTGAAAACTTAGCTCAGTAGTATTATAATCTGCAGGTGTAATTTCCATAAAGTTTCCGCTAAATCTAAGGAAAATATTGCTGTAATAATCGACGTATCATTGAGAAGATATTTTGATATTACGAATGATAACAGCATTAAACTTTATTTAGTGAATTTCAGATAAAAAAATATATTAAGATTAAGGTTAGTCTTCCTATACTTTCTCTTCAGTTTAAGAACATCACCAACACTCATAACGTTAGACCTAACACCTCACATTAAGTTTTAACAATCGTTATTTGCGAGGACTTGAACCCGGAACACTGCTAAGCGGCCGCGCAGAAACTTAACCTTTACTCTCCCGTGTGCAATAAGAATAGCCCGCTCCTCGAGCATTTTGTCGCGCAATTATTGCGTGACTTAGAACTTTGCGAAATTAGGAAACTAAATTTATTAAATTACAATTAAATCCTTAAAATTACACAAAGATTCAATATTATTTTTCGTATGTCAATTTTTAGTCTTTACATAGATAGACCAACTTAACACTGCTGGCAGATGAATATCGACGATCTTTACACGCTGATATTGGCATTACTCATTTTGACAACAATATTCATTGAATCCGAAACTAAAATTATGATTATTTTTTCAGGAGAGTTTTAAAACTCAATAAATTCAGGCTAAAAACTCTCCTAAAGATTTTGCTGATATGTAAATACGCAGCTTACTAGTTAAGACGTCGATACATTATAGTATAATTATTTCGTAAACTGTTAATAAAATGTTTATTTTATTCTATGAAATGTATTTTTATCTTCAGGAAAGTAGCACTGAGGGTGTCATTATCATTTTTTACACTTCTACTCGTAATATAATTTTTGATGTCTGGACACGACGCATGCTTGAGAATTCCAAGTAATATAATATAGAGTAATATTATATATTTATTTCATACTTATTTTTTAAAATCTCCATTGTCTTATTATTTAATTTCTAAGGTTTATTGTTAAGTTATGAAGTTACTGGAAATAAATATTATAACTCGGATATTTAATATACATCTTTGTTTTATTGATTTGATGTTTCGTTAAATCTTTCCAAAATTTGTTGGACTTACGTTACCATGAAATAATTTCTTTAGATATGTATAAAACTATGTCATGATGATTACCTAATAGCAGATCTTTAAAATTATATTATATACCAAGCTGTCCAAATATTTTTGTTGATGTGTGGTGTTGAGAGCCTCTGGTATTGAGGATATAGCTTATGCGACTATTCAAGTAAAACCCACTCTTGAGTGGCAAAAAAATAGCATACAAAAAAGGTGATATGTAAATTTTAACCTCATTGCGTTCACTGGCTCGCCCGGGACTTACACCGGGTGTTTCGAAAGACTACTTATAATTAAAAACTAAATTGGAATATATCTCTGGTGTGTTCCTTTATTTTATAATCAATATTTACTATACCTTCGACAATAATTCAAAATCAAAATTAACATTCCTTAACAAATATGATCAGTAGCCGTTTTCGATTCTTTTTTTTTTTTTTTTTTCCATGTCCGCTCCCAATGTGGAGCATATGGTCTCCTAATGGAGGTATCTTGACAGAATTTTTTCTACGAGAACTGCTTGTCACTCAGTTGCTCAACCTCTCTTTTTCTTTTTCGAAGAGAGTAGGGATAGAAGGATAGGGCTATGATAGGACTAGTGGTTAGCTAATCGCTCTCGTTACGCCCCGTGAGGATGGGATTGGTGGAAGGGAGGACTCAGACTACGAACGATAAATCGATTGAAAAATCAATCTGAAAACCTTTGAACCCGAGACATCCGTAACCGTAGCCAGCACACGCCGACAACATTGTTCGTCATTCTATCTGGATTTTCCGGTGGTTTTAAACAGTTAATATTTTTACAGGTAGGGAGGTAGATATATTTATAAACTAAATATACCTTTATCATTGCTGCCTGATAGAATTTTAGGAAACTATTCCTAGGAACGGTAAGAACTCTAGTTCCTAACTTATTAGGAAGAGATTTAATTTAAGAATAGAGCGGCCGTTGACCTACGACAAGTGATAACAAGTATAACCTGACGACAAGTGATAAAGTATTTTCAATCGATTCTGCTAACGGTATTGTGCGTTCTGCCCATGTCTATGTTTCTGTATAATATTGCCATCTTGTTTGGGTTGCCATCAGTATTGATTCGTCTCCCCACAAAATTCATGGAATTAATCAAAGCATGCTATTTAGGCCATCAATAATTGTTTATCTTATGAGACAATACTGACTTAATAACAAAGGACCATGTTAGATAAATAATAACAAACAGATACCGTCATCCTAGAGCGTACATTTGAGATCGTCAAACATAGCCCGTGTTATATGAATTATGGAATATTTAAAATCGAGCAGTTATATTCTTCTGTACAAATGTTTTTTTACCATTTCCATTCCCAATGTGAAGCACATGTACTCCTAATGATGAAATCTCAACAGACGTTTTTCTAAAAGTACTACTTGCTACTCAGTTGCTCAACTTCTCTTTGTCGAAGAGAGTAGGGATAGAATGATATGGCTAGGACAGGACTAGTGGTTAGCTAATCGCTCTCGCTACTCCCCGTTTTTAGAATCAGATGGGTGGGAGGGAATTTTTGACATCACAAACATCAATTCACGAAACTGTCCGTACCGGGATTTGAAACCGAGACATCCAGAACTGTAGCCAACGACGTTGACCACTGCACCACGGATATTTTTTCTTAGGTAAAATTGTTAAAAATATATTTGAAATCTTTAACTATCGCATATTGCCCTACTGAGTAAAAACACAGTAATTACATGTTTTACGATTCGTCAGAATCAGACTTCCTATTTTAATTTACCTTTAGTGTAGTAATTTTATTGTGTTTTATCTTTCGTAAAATATTCCAAATTCTCCACTTTATCACCGTATACTTACTTTAATTTCGACATTTTCTGTAATTACTGTGTTTTTACTTATTACCTATTATAATTTAAGTACATATCACTTTCTTTGTAGAAATATAAACGCTTAAGTGAATAAACTATCTAACATAAATATATTCTCAAGATTGTTAATTATTCGACATTATTGAGTTACTTTCTAACCCGAGTGTGCGAAAGACGCTGTCTATTGAATCTGAGCAGATTCATCGGAAAGCGAGTTTGGCTTGGTGTTCGCTCAGCCAGTCGGCTCCCCCTCCCTACCGACAAACGTCCCACTGAAAGGCGAAATAAGTTCTAAATTCGCCTATCTACTTACTTACTTCCTTCTACCGAAGTCCTTTGCTTCTCTTCAATATTTCATACACTCTTACAATATTCTTTCTCTCTATTGTCTGTTATTCGTATTCTATACCTTTTGTAATTTTTCGAAACTTATTTTTCTTTGCTCGAAGGTCAATGTATAAATAAATACTTACATATATCATTCAAACTTTCAAAAAAGGAAAGAACTTTATATCTTGTTTTCTTTCACGTTTCTATAAACTGTTCATTTAATTGAATTACCGTATTCCATCGACTATAAAAAAACAGTAGGGACAGTTTCAAAATTTGATTTTTCAATCAATTTATGGGTTTCTATCGTAGGCATGGATGTTTATGATGTATAAAGTTCCTTCCCACCCATCCAATCCTAAAATGGGGTGCAGAAAATGAGATTATCCAACCACTAGTCCTGACCTTATATCCATAATATTTTCGATAAAAGAGAGATTGAACAACTGAGTAACAGACAGTTCTATAAGAAAAAACTTCTGTAGAAACTCCTCTGTTAGGAGTCTAGATATATGTTCGTTTCCATTGCAAAATTGTATATCTGGAGAGCATAAAAACAGTTAAAAAACAACTTAATTAATATTAAATATGTATTTATACAAATTACGTGATTTTTATTTTTGTTTTAATTCTATGAAGTTGTTTTTTTAAGTGTTTTTATGGCCCTCCAAAAGGGATACAATTTTTCAATGGAACTTGGAAGCGGACATGATTATAAAAAGCATGTTTTTTCTTATTTTGGTGTTTCAAAATAATTAAATTAAATTATTGTTTGTTATTGCTACTGCAACCATTGTTTTCAGTTAATAAACTATATAAGGAACATGAATCCTCGTGTTGGATGGTCAATTACCCGATTACAACTTCTGCATAGATTTTTTAAAAAGCTTCGTCATCAAAACATGCAGAAAAAATTTCATCTACTTGAAAAAAACTACTCTCGATGGATTCGTTAGTAACTTTGTAGAAATTCGTGTTACTAGTTATGTCACATGTCACATGAGGAAAACTTTCTGACAAACATCTTCAGACAAACTATTTTGAACGATTTTTACTAATTTATAACATAGCCATTACTTCTGATTCTTAGCTTATAGATGACAAAAATGAATAATGGGTTTTTATCTTTCTAGCGGACGAGGGGAGGGTGCTAAACGCTAGACAGGTAGGAGGGGAAAATCCCAACATTTTAGTATAATCCTGTAATTACAATCCGAATGAGTTGATGGTTTTAAACAGGAGTTGCTCGTCCGTACGCCCTGCGGAACTGCAGGACTCTCAAGCAAGTTGAGAAATATGTAATATCATAATATACATAAATTTATGTATATGATATGAAAATATCACTATTTTTTAAGTGTGTATTGTGTGATACATCCAATAATTATCGTACACCGCGATACTAACATCATAAAGTGAGGTATCTTAATAATTTTGTGCAGTACGATTTTCGATGGAATATGCTCGAATGGGTGAAGAAATGGCGCGGAGAGGAGGGACTCGCAGCAAGAAGATTGATCTGAACTGCGAATTTGACAGTATTTCGTGTTCTGCGTGCGGGTGTGTGTGCAGCAGTCTGACCCCGCCCGCGACATCTTTCTATATAAAAGCGATATTTTTCAAGGAAAAAATGCAGAAGAATGGACTTTATAATGAAATAAAAATACATGTAATGTTTAATTTTAATATTTTTTATATTAATAGTAAAACGTAATCCAAATCAACCACAGCACCCCCAGATATCTTATCCACGTGCCGTCATTAAAAAGGGTAGATAATTTAAAGTAGCGTTATAACTTATAACACGTTAATTATTGGGCTTATTTTCTATTTTCCACCGCCCCCTTTCCCACCCGCGCATAAGATAATATTATGAAAAAAATCTTCTCCCCAAAAAATTGCTATTAGCTTAACTATGGAGATAAAATTTATAGTGTTTTTCTTATTATATCCAGGTATGGATACACATTCAGATATGGAAAACAATGGTGCAAATTAAATCAAAAGGTAGTTCACGTACTGAAAAGGTTGTCCTTGATACAGATCATTGTCCATAACCATCTGCCCAACGGTCACCCAAAGCTTTTCAATATTTCAGGAATCATTGATCATGTCGGTATCATTCTCAGAGTAGTCCGCCTATCTCTATCGTAGGCGGCCCAAGCAAGACCGGCGAAACGAGGATTCAGAACGTTTCCCAGAACACCACTAATTCAACGTAAATTTTGCGAAGCCCTGTGAATAGAGCAACGGTTACCAACGTTTTGAATCCCAACGACCAATACAATAATTAAAAAAAGGTAAGTGCACATATTACAATAAGATTATAAAATAACCATTTAAAAATAATCAAATATTAAGTATGTAATTAATATGAATAATAAACAGTCATTATGGTTCATTAATCTTTTCTTATAATTTCCCTGATTCATTATTGTATATTATAGTAGTAACGTCATTAAAAATTTTGTTCAGCTAAATGGACTTTTAATGTAGCTATATTTGGGATTTCAGATTAGTATTTAATGATTTGCAAGAGGTCCGTAACATTTTAATTGTAGACTCTTTCATTTGATTTATGTATAATTTGTTTGCTAATCAGTATTTTCTTGTTGAACCATGAGTTTTATATACCTTCATTTTTACTCTCAATTTTATATAAATAAGCCTGTTATGTTTGTATTTTTATCAGTTGATAATGCTCGTGATGAGCGAAACCGGTCCTGATCATTATAAATATGTGGAAGTAGTACAAATGAATTGTGTTTTATTTTTAAAATATTTAAATATAATTTAAAGAAATAACCAGCGTGATGTCACGACAGATGACGGACTCTTACATAACCACAATGGAAGGTAATAAAAACATATCCCCGAAAAATGATTATTATTGATTTTCTTAATATTTTTTTAAGAGACGTATACAATAGAATTTTCGTTTTCTCTATTTTATAAAAAATATATTCAGTATAATTCCACTGTAAATATCAGTCAGAAAAAGTGCAAAAAAACTAACTCTTTGGTACATTTCAAAAATCTTTATAGAATCGTTATATTATACAATAAATTGCAAATTACGTATCGATCACTTTCTTAAAAATACTTTGTTCTACGATTTTGTCTCAGACATCAAATCTCGGTAACTTTTTTTCAATGTATCATATTTTTTATGCGACGGAAAACGATCAACAATTTTTGCGAAATGAGAAAAAAGTTACTGATTCGAATTAATAATTTATGTTAAGATGCTCCGCATTGGGAGTGGATATGGTTAAAAAATAGATAGGTACCACATGACTATTATTTGAAACATAGATTCGAACAAAATCTCAGAAGAGTGTTTATTCTATTCTGTATAATTTTTCATTGGAGAAGGAAATTACTTTGTTCTAGTAGAAATGTTTGAACAATGAAAATATTTGTTTTGGGTTGAACGGATCGATGATAATTAAATAATTTGTATGATAAAATTATAGTATTTCAGAACCTATTCAAACTTATCATATATTACGGTGAGAACGCTATAATAATGGCTTCAATGAGACGAATACAAATATATATATGTGATCACCGATAATAGGTATGTCAAGGGATGTAGTGAAATGAAGGAAGGGGTCTGTGTGGTCAAACATCCCCCTCTTAGAGATATCAATATATATTAAATTTGAAAATAAATAATCATTATATTTATTTGAACATTTCACTGATTTTTAAATGTGCGAATTTTATAATAAATTAATAACTTAATTACTATTTTTTCATCCAAAGCCTCCCCCCACAGCCTTGGACGAATCCTGACTACGTGCCTGCTACAAGGCGCATACACCCGCAATGTTGAATACCCTCGAAGGTACCTGGAAGCCCAGAAACTCCAAGTTTTTAAGCGGATTTCATGCGGAAAAGCCACATTTGCGGACATTTCGTTGACTCGAAAACAGATAAGTTTTACCTAGTATTTTCAATGGAAATTTCAGGTATTTTAGTTTTAATGAATCAAAATTGCATACAATTGTGTCTTGTATGTATATTGTAGAAAAAAATATTATAAATAACATATAAAAGCCAATTTCTATTGCAATATATTTCCAAAAATCTAAATCACTAACTTAGATCACTCCGAGATCACATCGACTAGAAAAGACATTACTAACAGTCATTTCTATGATTTAAAATGGGTTATAAATAATTGCACTTTGTGTTAGATAGTATTCACTTGCTACACCTAAACTTTTATTTCGATAGTTTGCATTTTGGATTAGATAGTATTAACTTAGTACACTCAAACTTTGATTTTAATAGTTTCCACTTATTCACGGATTCTTTTAACAAAGTGAGTAAAGTTGTAGTAGGTTATGTTAGGGTTGGTGTGGTTTGGTTTGTGTAATGTATTCTAAGACAATATAGGCAGAGAGAATAAGTGATATTTCATTACAGTTATTTCATTACAGATATTACTATCGATTTCAAAGAGTGAGTATTTATTGAAAACTATTTTATCTAGATATGTGAAAATATTTTTTCGTAAGTATAATATATTTCTTCAACGTTAAAATATATTTTATTATGTGGGATCACTTTATTTTTAGTGAAAGAATTTGTTTTTTGCGGAATGTATTTGTTGTATGTGAAAACTATTTTTATGAAAGTCAATATGATCTAAACAAAAGTGCATTTAATTGTAAGCCATTTAAAATGTTAAATGGACGTTTCATAATATCCTTCTATGGTAACCTTTACCGCTAGTTAATTTCAATGTATGTGAAAATGGGTGATTTTTACAAGTTGAGCATGTCTTATCAGCGCAAAATGATTTAGCTTTGTAATCAGCTAAATTTGAGCTGATCTCACGTAGGTAAAGTACTCACTCAAATAATCTGGTAAATTCGCTTATAGCACCAGCATAGACTGTTTTAAATGCGAGAAAAATACGTTTTTGTAGGTCAGTTTTTAGCATGGACACATACAACATACAACCAATCAAACGCCCTACACCTGATCTCCTTGAGGGAAGACATGCTATCAGAAGACCGTGACTTCTCTGGATGAATAAAATCAGATAAAGCATGCCTATGCTGGGAGACAGCTATTGCTATATTATCGGGATAAAAATATGAAAACAGCTTGATAAGATCTAAGTCATCTCGGAGCTATAACGATAAAAGAAGAAGAATATCAAATGACTTACAAATCCAAAGGCCAGGCTGGTCTCCTTTCAATCTGTTGAATTTGTCCAGCTGATGAAATTGGTCAAGAACCTACCTGCAAATATGGTACAATTTTTTAGGACGTATTTTTTGTAATTTCACAGTTTCGCAATTATTAATTACCATCTCATCGTTGGATTCGCGAATAAGTCGAGGTAGTGCCTGAAAAGTATGTCGGACTCAAATATTCTGAATAATCGTTATTCCAAAGCCATAAATCGGTTACTGTTCGTGGAGCATATGGTAGTCTAATGGGGGTATCTTAACAGAAGTTTTCTATGAGAACTGCTTGTTACAATAGATTTATTGTTATGATATATATATATAGATAAAACAAGGTGGGCCGCAGTTTGCATTCAAATCGGGTAACTTTGGCCCACGATACAAATAATTACTTTTAATGTGTTAACTGTCAATTCTTGGTGGAAAGACATTATATTTTAAAAAATAAAACACAATTCATTTGTACTACTTCCACATATTTGGAATAATAAATATGTGGAAGTAGTACAAATGAATTGTGTTTTATTTTATAAAATGCAAATAATTACTTTAAATTCAGTGATTTTAAAGTCTGGTTAACCTTTCTTTATGCTTTCATATTTATATTCTGTACACATTTGACATGGGAAACAATATACATCATTTTGTGTCAGATTAGTAATACAAATTGAAAATATGGCTAATCCAATTTATTTTAAGATAAGTTTTTAAATTGTGTTTTATCGTTCCAAACTGACAGCTTACAAATTCTACAATAAAACCAATTATGTTGCACATTGATTCATATTTTGTTTAACTAAAGAATATTCATTGCATTAGTATTATCATGGTATTATAAGAGCATAATGTCAAACCAGTGAGCCAATCTTAGGCCGATGGGCAAATTTACCCGATTTGTTGGTACCGATAATTAGATTAAATAGTCATTCATGACTTTTTATTTTCCTGAATCAATTAAACAAATGATTTAAAAAAAATGTAAGCGTAAAACAACATATTAGTGAGTCTCACTTGTATAGAATCGTTAGTAACACCACCGAATATAGGTCGAATTAACGTGCAGCAAAAGACAATTGGTACTAGTTGCACAACTTCACTTTTTTGAAGAGAGTAGGGATAGAAAGATATGACTAGGACAGGACTAGTGGTTAACTAAACGCTCTCGCTACGCCCTGTGAGGATCGGATGGGTGGGAGCGAGTTTTAGACATCACAAACACTCTATGACTACGAACAGAAATCGGTAAATCGATTGAAAGATCAATTTATGAAAACCGTCCACCAAGGGAATTGAACCCGAGACATCCGTAACCGTAGCCACGGACGCCGACAATTCAATATCCAATGTTGATTATTTCAACTAAACATTTGATACTATGAAAATGGGGGTCTATTCACATCGAATCCATCTTGTGTAATGACTTGCTAAAATCTTCTTTTAAATAACATTTATTAAAAAATGTCCGACGAATTGGCAATACGCTATAATGCGAATTATTCAATTGAACTTGGATCAAACTGGGATTTGAATCGAATAACGCACATAATTGCGCTGCAGCAACCGTCTAATAATTAAACTGAAATCTTTTTATATCCTTCAGGCGAGTATGTGAAAGAATAATAACAGGTTTATTTTATTAATTATCGAAATTGACTGAGAGGATAACGAGTAAGGCTGCGACATTAAAAAAGAAAAAAACAATGAAAACGGAAGTCACTATTTTATCTCAATTTATTATTATTATTGAAACGTAATAGGCTGGCTACCTTTTCACGAAACATTAACAGTTGTCCGTGAAACAAATGGCGCTGTCAAATGTGAAAATAATAAGACATAAGTCCTTTTAGAGGCGATCCTAAAGTTTTAAAATAAAAAAGCAACCACATTCGAAAACACAACAGCCTAAGTAACGCTAAATAACGTTGTAGTTAAGTCGTTTTATATTTCAGTGTACTATACCTGTAATACCTTTGAAATAAACTACACCTTAAGTTACAAAACGTAATATAAAATGGTTTGTTATTATATTGTAAAATACTTCTTATCATCATTATTGTAAAGGTTATACGATATCTTGAATGAGCGTGTGACATAGAACGTTTTTACACTACCGACTTTCGTCGATTATTGCCTCACAAAACACGACCGTGTCAGAACAACAAAGTCGTAAGTTGCAGTGTAGTTGATGTGCTGTTGAGACTTTTCGTACACCGGTCATTTGCGATGTGTTGCTATGCGGGAATGATATTCGTATCGAGCGCACGTAGGCACGGGGAACAAACCTTGACAAGCTAAGAATAAAAACACGTATCTACACATACTTCACGTTGATAGATACAACACCTCTCGATGAATTGCTAATGGAAACCGTGAGTTGAACACACGTAATACAAAACGTCTTAAGTCGCGTAGTAAACACGCCAATAGAGTATTTCTTACAAGCGATATTGGTCTGAATAAAAAATAATGTTGCTTGTATTTTATGGCAAAGATATGATAAAGTATTCGATTGGACAATCAATTAAAATTGAATGTAGATTTGCCTCACTCGGAATGGTATAATTATAGTCGAATGGAGTATGGACTAGATTTATAATGATTTTGAATTAATTTTAAACACTCCTTCACAAATGTTTTCTGCAGTGGTTTTTGCTATTTGACATTGGAACTTGTTTTCATCGGCTTTATATTTTTATTTGGTTTAAAAATAAACATCGCTTCACTGAAATCTACAGATTTAAATAATTAAAGTGTATATTTAGCTGTTGAATATATTTAGAAGATTCAATAGATAACTGAAAATCATCCAGAAAACTAGGAGTAAACTTGTCATACTTTTTACATATGCCTCGTCTTCAGGATCGGATTTAAGGTGAGATTGGAGGTATAAAAAAAATAGACGTTCATGACTGGATACAAATCCAAAAACAATGTATAAAAGATTCTGTTAGGGGTTCAAGTATTCGAAACTATATGGAACGAATACTCAAGAACATTTACCAAATCGCACATCCAGTGCAACAACCTCGCATGTGTTAAAAAATCATAACTGAGATTTATGTGTCAAAACATGCATGAGTTAAATTCATAAGTATAATTCTTATAGTTTCCGTTCTATAGTAACTTATAGCAATCATGAAAACATGCGACTCTACCAAGTTAATTTTTAAATTAACCACTTTTAAGGTGTTAACTGTCAATTCTTGGTGGAAAGATATTATATTTTAAAAAATAAAACACAATTCATTTGTACCACTTCCACATATTTATAATGATCAGGACCGGTTTCGCTCATCACGAGCATTATCAACTGAGCCGGTACTGATCATTATAAATATATGGAAGTAGTACAAATGAATTGTGTTTTATTTTTTAAAATTTAAATTAACCCTTTGTACTCCTTAATTAATTCAAAGATTTTAATAATATTCGAACGTTATTGAATCAAATGGACGATATACATCCAATAATTAATTAATAACATATTTTTTAATTATTTCATGATTGCTAAGTCGTAAGTTATCAAATAAAAAAATGTTTACTATTTAAAACATTTCAAAGTGTGATATTTTTCAAAATATTCTCATGGGTAAAGGGCAGGTTTCCTCTAACAAGAATCTCTTTTCTTCCTCCTAAAACCTTCCTGTTGGAAGATACCATACAGTCTTTATGTATTTTTTTTTTTTGCGAAAATATGAAATGGAAACGTCCATTCAAGCGCTGGACAGTGTCACCTGTAGAAAGTCGCTGAGTTCGATAAATTTGCTTATTTATTTTTTCTGATACCTGATGTCGCAATCAGGCAAAACACATCTTGTGCAATACTAATTGATGGTACTTGAAAGGAAAAAAGGTAATAAAATGATCATAAATTCATTTCCAAAGTATGCTGTAAAATAATGTCGAGTCCAGCTCGACATAGGAGTTCTAAGGGTAATTTTTTTTTTGGTTTTGCACATGACGTTATGGCACCGGATGTGCGATATGTGTCTTTTCCTGCGGTCATGAAAAATAAACAATAAATAAATAAACCTATTGTAGTAGTTATAGGTACTTATTGCTCCCCCCCCATTTCATATTAAACTTACCTTTAACTTGGGATACATTCACGCTTAATTTTTTTATATCAGTGGCGTTTAACAATAATGAGTAAACACATGTCACACATAGTTTAACAAGGAAATGAAGGAAAGAAATGTAATCAACCTTAGTTATTTAAACTTTATTAACTAAAACCGAGTTTCGAAATTTTGTTTTATGTAATTTTTAATCTATACCATAGATATAAATAAAAATAACCTCCACAAACTTAGTCGAAAGACAAAAACGTTTCGTTTAACCGAAAATCTACTGTTTTTAAAAGGATTTTTTTTCTAAGAGAAGTTCATAAATACCTTAGTCCCTCGCACATATATGTATACTAATTCGATAAATCGTTTGCTTTTAGCAGATTAAATAAAATTTATAGTATTCAAACATTGGTCAGACTAAAGTGCCTTTGCTCACCTTTACTCTAAGAAGTTCATTTGTAAGTCATCAAAATACGTAGACACAAGTGAAAAAATCTCCAAGAAGTCCAAATTTTAACCGTTAAAAATGATAAACCCCTTGAAATACGCTTTATTTTTAAATTTATTTACATTGAAATTTAATGAAGTATCTATGTTTAGATTTTAAAACTAGGAAAAGTGTTTTTTTTTATATTATTTGTATTTTTGCAAAGTGCACGGAAAATACGGTATCGTTTTTATTTATACCTTTCCTGAACCCAATGTGAAGCATATGGACACCTGGTGTAGCGCCTCAACAGAAATTGTTTTAAACAAAATTGGTTGTAAGCCAATCACTAAATCTATCTCTTAGGAGAGGGCGAGGAAAGAAGGATGAATTTATCTAAGGACTGTTAGTCTACACCGGTGGTTCTCATGTGCGGCTACCAGAATATTTTTCTGTGGCTACCAAGGGTCTATAGTAATAAATATTGGTATAAAAAAATGAGTAATCTAATATATAAAATCAATGTGGGTTTGTCCGTATCTTATGCACTGCCATATCGTTGATCCGATTCCGATAAGACTTTGTCAAGTTATTGCTTGCACTTGCGCAAAGAACATAAGTATAGTACAAGTAGGCCCGACCCGGCCTGAATCCGACTCCAAACGTTTTAATTTTTAACTTACAGTAGGTCTTATCTATTATATAAAAATCAATTTCATAATTAAAATATATCTAAAATCTAAAAATAAGAATCAAATTCATACAAATGGCAACATCTCGGAAAATCTTCTGATTTATTCCTTTACGCACCAGACAGAAAACAAAAAATATTGTGTGGCCCTTGTGTCCTGTTTGTTTATAGTTAAAAAAAATACAAGTATGTAATGTGTCTCTTAAATACAGCGGCTTAGTATTTTAAATCACGATTGAAAAATTTGGTGCGGCCACGAGACATTTCCAAAAGACCACTGTGTTCACTATGCGGCCACGGAGAAATTTTCCGTGAGAACTTCTCGTCTAAAACATCACAGTGGTCCGTTTATTTCCATATCGTACGAAAATTTTCAATCCTATTTAATACCTATAGAAAAGATCTCTATAAGGTAAATCACCAGTTTTCATAAATCTCACTTTTTCATTTCAGATATATTCTTAAGTTTTGTTTTCAAGCGTATGTATTCCATCTGAATATAATACATTATACTTTCCCGTCAGCGTTTTTGGTTATATTATTTAAAGCACCTCTTCTTCTTCGTAGTCTGAGGATAATAATTTACTATTACCACCATGTGCAAAGTTCTTAAACAGTTACCTGAATTTCATTGCATTTTCTTCCAGATTTGAGTTAGAGTTCAGTAGTTTTCCAGTGATATTTTCACGCCTTCTGTATTATTCTTCTATAAGGAACTGTGTGGCCAAACAATTAATTTATTATAGGAAGATTTTACGATGTCCATCCACAGTCGTATTGAAACTTTGGTTATATTCCATATTAGATTTCCTTTTGAAATTGATCACATATCAAACGACCTTCTTGAAATTACATGAAAATACTTATTTCATAATAAATTGATAAAATTGTTACACATTCAAGTAAATATTTTTTTTATACAGAAACTATAGTAAGATTAATATAAGTGGGTTGTAAACCAATGTTGCTTAATACCTACTTTTTTGTGCATTTTTAGATGGAAGCCTTTCTGCGAAAGCCAAAAATTATAACTATAGCAAGGAAAACTATAATCGCTCGTCAATGTATCGTAAGTTTAAGGAAAAAGAAAACTGCAAATGTCAACCACTTATATATAGGCAGTGATTATGTCTTATTTCATCAAGAAACATATTTTTTTTCTTTGTAAGCATACAGAGTTGAAAAAATTGTATTCATAATATTTAGAGAATAAGTAGTTAGCAATTAACGAAACTCTCGCATAATAAATCAATGATTGCAAGAATCAACCACATGAATTAAAAGTGCAGATTCTTTTTTTCTTCAGTGGTTCACTATCTCGTACAGAATTATTTTTATTCTCACACGATTTAGGCATTTTGACCATACCGACAATACAGTTTCTTTAAAAGTTTAAATCACTGGTAAGTATTATCACCTCCTATTGTGCTCCCTTGGTATATACAGCGAAGTCGCTACTGCATCGTAAATAAGTATACTTATTCATGTCGCAAACAAACGCGAGAAAACAGAAACCGTCACCATCAATTCACTACTTTATTAGATTCGGTAGAAAACGTTGAGAATTGATTGCCTGACGTTATCAGCCGTGAAGGTCATATCGGTGTGATATTTGAACCGTGACTCTCCTGCTCGCCTCGTTGCGGCAGTGGTGGACGTCGCGTGAACTACCAAGAATCTAAACTTCACCCACATTTATCATCTTATTAGTGCTTAAAAAATATCATTTAACACTTTATAAATGCGATAACTTAGAGATGTGCTATTATCATAATGATTTTCATTACATTTTTTTTTATCTATGTCCGCTCTCAATGTGGAGTATATGGTCTCCTAATGGTGGTATCTTAACAGAATTTTTCTACGAGAACTGCTTGTTACTCAGTTGCTCAACCTCTCTTTTTTTTCGAAGAGAGTAGGGATAGAAGGATAGGGCTAGGACAGGACTAGTGGTTATCTAATCGCTTTCGCTATGCCCCGTGAGGATAGGTTGGGTGGGAGGGAGGACTCAGACTACGAACAGAAATCCATAAATCGATTGAAAGATCAATCTATGAAATCCGTCCGCACCGGGAATTGAACCCGAGACATCCGTAACCGTAGCCAGCGACGCTACCAACTGCACCACGGACGCCGACATTTCATTACATAGTATAATAATCTTATATATAATAGCCCAGACCGGTCTGCAAGCGTTTTATTATTTTAACATGTAGGTATGAAATTGTCTCATGATTAAAACGTCCGCGGTGTATATACAATAAAATGTTTTGCAATGCAATGCATACACACACACATCCAACAATACACACAGGTCCGACGTGAGGCAAATTCCAAAGAAAACAAACAAAAATTACAATGAAAATCAGTCCGACAGTATGGAAACTAAAGAACAGCGGCGTTTGCGATTTCGTCTTTAGCGACAGCAGAGATGGAGAGCGAGGCAAAGACCGGAAACTGCAAAATCTTGGCGTGATGCTGATGCCGAGGCACACAGTCAACGACGATCATAAAGAACTCCGGAAGCTGTACAATCCCGACGTGCTGCTGACGTGGAAGCTCATCGAAGAGCTGAAGAAACTCGAAAATTCAGTTATTCAATTTTAATACCGTCATCTATGTCGGGCTCCCACTAATTAATAATGAAATCTTGGATTCTCTATTAGTATGAGTTTGCTAATTAGAAACGCATTGTACATGAAAATTAACGTATTACCATGGTTGAATATGATCGTTTTACATATCAGAGTGAGAGACGTGATAGATGTCAACAAATTGATGAAATGGCGGTGGGCCGGACATGTCGCACGGCTGGACAAATGCAGTCATTCAGTTTTACCCGAGGGGCACTAAGCGGCCTCAGGGCGTCCCAAAACCCGCTGGATTGACGAACTTGTCAGGTTCGGTGAAAGTACGTGGCAGCGCAAAGCTAGGAACCGAGAAGAGTGGAGGGACCTGGGGAGGCCTTCAGCCTGCAGTGGATCGAGCACATCTGAAAATGACATATCAGGGTAATTTAAGTTACATAAACAAAATTTTAAATCATGAAATACCTACTCAAACTATCTACCACGTCAGGGTATTTGACGTTTGTGCTGTGCTTATCTTTTTATTTAATCAACAGGTTGTATGTAAAGTAAAAGTATTTTGATTATTTGAACGAAATATTACTAGACTTACCACATGGTGGAAATATTTTTTACATGGGCTTACCATAAGTAAGGTACGTCTCGGTTAGGCCGAAATTTTACCGGTTTCTATGGAGGGTAAGGTCGCAGCAATTGGACCCTCTTAGTATATCAAATACCAGAGATTGTAGAAAACATTGGTGACGTCATAAAACGCGATATGAAAACCTCCCTCCACTTCGATTCTTTTCAGCCCATACGAGACTACAGTAAACAAATTTCATGCTTAGTGTGTTGATGGAAAATCAAAAACGAATGTAGGTATAGTTCTATTAATTAGGTTTGTTTGGAATTAACACCAATGTATTATTTCCAACTGTGATAAAAGTTGTTGGACTAATAGGTTATTAATTGCTAATAACACACGTAGTTGTTATTAATGGACCACCAAGTGACTCCTGTCATCGGATCGGTCCAAATATTAAAACAACAACAGAAGCATAGACACGGGCATAGACCGGACGGGTGACAATACTGTTTCACTGGCCATCGAACTCAAGTGCTTCCGCACAGGTTGACGGCCGCTCTATTCTTAAATTAATAATACAAACTAAGAACCCGATTCCTGAAAATACTTGTATTGAGTGACTCCAATCCTGATCATTATAAAAATATGGAAGGTGTGCTAAATAAATTTTATTTTATATATGTTTATTGTTTATGTCCATGCTTGTGTAATACACCACTGCTCGTATCTATCTTCTTGCGCCGGTATTCCATGTAAATTTACTGTCTGAGATAACCGATATCTTATAGGTAGGCACACAGAATGAGTCTTCCAGTAAATGACCGGGGTCCAATGAATGACTATATTCGTTTTTTATTTATTAAGCCTACTCACCTACCGCTACTAGGCTCGTTGAAAACCCAATGATAACATCTTTCAACACCAACATAAAATATAAAATACATACTTATCTAATTGTACTGTAGATACTATAACTGTACTTAACACGACTGTACAGCGAATTCATTACACCTGTGTATAGTACATTGTGGGCTAGGAGCTAAAGGATAGCTCATTCGCATTCAGCTAAGTCGATCGATTGCTAAGTAACAATTTATGAAACTGTCCGTACCGGAACTTGACCTCGAGAAATTGACTACCGCATGACGGGACTTTTAAGTTTTAAGTGAAATGTGTGTGAAAGGAAAAGGGATTTAAATCGATATAATTAAAAAAGGAGTTAAATATTCTAAGATAACTACGATACATACATGCATATAATCTAAAAAGGAATTGGTAAAATTCATGTTTAAACATCACATTTTTCATCAAATTTCATACAAATGCAAATGTTATTTTGGCTCTCCTGAAATGTACACATTTTAGACTTAACACCCTTTACCTTTCGCATACAGAATTATTATGGGAGTAGGCAGGTACATACTTCTTAGCGGATCGGTATGAAACCACATTATGATACGGCTAGTTGATAGAGTTTCAAGATAAAAAAGATTTTCATTTACCTATGTATGTAACAAAATTCATACAAAAGCATAGAAAATCTGTAATTTTTAATTCAGACAATTTCAATGGTATACATCTATTAGAAATAAAGTTATTTATCCAGGGTCACATTCCAATAATTTTCTTTGACAATGAATAAAATTGCTTTGCTAAATTTCTGGGAAAAACAAATAGGTAAAGGCATGTTAGTAAACAAGGTAATAAATTACAGGAAAATGAATATAATACGACATACAATCACAATGTTATATTACCAAGCGTGGAATTTACTGTTGCAATCGACTATCATATGCAAAACATATTTGACATTTTAAAATATTGGCTGTGTTTTTGAGGGAGAATTTTTTCCCTTTCTTTTACATTTGTGCAAATAATTTGCTCTTAAAGGGGAGAAAGGTTTCATTTAATTCTCCAGCCAAGTTATATCCACATCAAAAAATTTTGTTGCAATATTTTTTCTCCATACTTGTTGGTATTGGTTGTTTTAAAAGTAAATCATCGTTATATTCTGGACAATGTATTTCCATGATGTATTATGTTTTCATAAATACAATTTAATTTATATATGCCTCCGATTCAATTCGCGGTTAGGACGGTTTTCATAGATTGATCGATTTATTGTTTTCTGTTCGTAGTCTGAGTCCTTCCTCCCACCAATCCCATCCTACGGGACGTAGGCAGAGCGATTAGCTAACCACTAGTCATTTCCTAGACTTATCCTTCTATCCCTACTCTCTTCTAAAAAGGAGAGGTTGAGCAACTGAGTAACAGGCAGTTCTCATAGAAAAATTCAGTTAAGATACCTCAATTAGGAAACACCACACTGGGAGCGGACATGGGAAAAAAAATTGCAAATAAGCCCGATAAAAATTCTCTAAAATTTCAAAACTTAATGCTATTTATTCTACAAGTGGAAAATTTGCGACACATAAATGTCCTTATAAACACTTCCAAGCTTGCTTAGAATATTCACATTTATTAGTCAACACCATCATAATTACATATATCAAAAAATATATTCTATAAAAAAACTAAAGATTTGTTATAGGCTGTCTTCTTCATCCTGATCACAACGATTCGGAGCACAGGGCAAGCACAAAGTCACGCCACCTCCTTCAGTCCACTTCAACGGTTTGCGACTCATCCAAAATATCTAAAGCATGGATATTGATTAAGTAGTATTTAATAAAGTCACGCCACCTCCTTCAGTCCACTTCAACGGTTTCCGACTCATCCAAAATATCTAAAGCATGGATATTGATTAAGGCTAACATACTACTGTGGTGCTATAAAGTAGGATGCTGCACACATCCTATGGAAGCTTCATTTAATGCACGAAGAAATGGAAGAGCTACGCATATTTGTCCAACGTCCCAATGGAGCGATCGGCTGAGCTGACTTGGTGGCGAATAAGGCAAATTAACATGACTTTAAAAAAATTAGAGAACCAGTAGACCTCAACTCAAAGAAGCTTTTCGTTTATATGGAGGGATTGATTTTCTACACACTTAAGTGCAGGCCACCAAGTTTTAACAGTTGTTCCAAAGATGCTCTCAATCAAAGAAAAAAATACTTTAGATACGCTTAATGTTTGTTACGCCACTGGATATTGCCGTATAAAATTAACGGATGGGAAAGCAGTGGTAGGTAGAGGAGGGCAAGTAGTTAATCTTTATACCTACATCTATATATATAAAAAATACGATTTGTTTGTTTGTTTGTCCTCTACGCATTCTTTTACCATTCATCCGTTTTCGATCAAACTTTGGTGAGTTGTTGTACGCGCACCCTTGAAGGTTTCTGAAGAAAAAAAATTTGAATCTAAAATCTAAAAAAAAGAATCAAATACGTACAATAAGCGACATCTCCGAACCAGACGGTAAAACGACAACTATTGTGAGTAAAGAAAATTCAGATTCGGGCTCGGGTCGGGTCCGGATAAGGAATTCAAATTTAAGAAAAATATTTCGTACTATGTTCAGGCATAAGGCAATGGTTTTCATAACTTAAATAATTTATTTCACGTGTGCTATGAATATCGTTGGAAATATGGAAACAAAAACATATATTGTTTGAAAAGTATAAATGAATTACTATATTAAAAAAAAATCGGGTCGGGTTCGGGTAACAAGGGTGATATTGAGACTCGGACTCGGGCCAGGTCGGACCTGTAAATGACGGGCTCGGACCATGTAATTTTATGAAATTTCGACCCGTGCAGACCTCTAATCCAAAAACCCTTCAAAAAACTGAATTAAAACACAAACCCTTTCTTTCTTTGAGTGGTTTTGCACTAGTACTTAATATAAAAGGTAAGGAAAAGCAAAATACCCATTGCTCTATAATTGGGCAAGTAATACGGAAACGTGTGCAGTGGTATATCACGCTACTGAATTTAGTAAAACTTTCATCCATCACCAAATCCATTGCGACTAATACTTAGTAATTTTATTCACACCTTTTCTAGATTGCACTGTGAGTGGAAATCTAGTGGAGGCAGATCGTTGAACTCATTTTTTGTGTAAGTGGCGCCGTGCTGATGCTAAATTTATAATCATCCATTAGACATCTTCGAGTCAACAAACTTTGTATCCGATGCAAAGTCAACACTTCAACACAAGCAACGATAAATCCTTAAATCCATATTCAATAAAACCGTCTCAAACGTGTTCAATAATGAACCGATTAACTTGTTAATCTTGTAATATTTACATACTATAATTAGGTATATAGAATTGCAAAACCAATACTAAAAAATATGCAAATTAACCAATCGTAATATAATGTTAAAAATAGTGCCAGAACGTTTCGTTCATTCAAATAAATTATAAACACTTTAATTTCACCGCGCTTTTTTCAGCACTTCGGGATTGGTCTGATTTATCTTTTCTCTCTTGTAGGTAAGGTTTTTTTTTGCACGGTTTAAGAAAACATACCAATTATTTTTTTACATTGATTTTGCTGCTTTTACACAGTTACAAAAAACGAAAAGTATTATTATATACAGTATATATCACGTATATATTCAAAAACACTTCGACCCCTTGTGAACATTGAAATCGTCATTTTTGCTATTTGGCGAATTCTACGATTCAGGTGTTAATTACTCGTGCATGATTTGTTATTGTTTTGTCACATTTATGTTTCAATTTGATTCCCTATGTATTTAATGTCTACCGAATTTAATCAATAAATTTCATTCCAATATTGTTTTTCTTTACATGTTACGAATTGTACTCGACTTAATCTATCTTATAAAACTATTTTCATATGTAAATAATAATTTAATTCTAATTATTTTTGAATTCGAGAATTTAATATTTTGATTTTAGCTTTTGGAGTATAAGTAATGGAACCTGTCTCCCATTTCTACAAGGCTTTTTTTGCACGGTAGTCTAGTAGACCGTATGTGACTATTTAAATTCTCAACTTTTTAAAATATTAAAATAACAGCGACATGTCCATAATTACGCCATTCAAAATTATTGCGAATAAAACTACACCACTGAATTAGTATACAAAAAGATTCGCCGAGAGTTTATAACAGTTTAAGATTTTTCCATATATCCAATCTGCACATAAATAATTGTAAGTTAATATTTTACCACCTTCTTCCTGACTCTGCAACGATGTGCAAGTCAGCCTTTTTTGGCATGCGCCTCCCAAAATACCGTCAGTTTCTAAGAACTATCTTATGTTGGACTTCACATTACGTATCTATTTTTTCTTCTGTCTTCTAGATTCGTAAAAGAAAAACTGATTTACGTCAATATTGTATAGGTACATTATCTAATTTTATAAGTGGCCAAATTGTCAAATTGTATACATACTGTCTACGATATCTGGCTAATTAAATCAGTCTTTTGTCGTATCACCTTCGGGATGACATTTATGGCAGACATTGCGACGAAGCCACTTTCGCTTGAAGGTTCTCAGTATTCTCTATTCATCTTTGGTTGCGCACCGGATTTCCAAGTCATACAAGGGAACTGGCATATCAATGTATTGTTTCAGACTTGCCCTTAACATACCTAAGTGCAATTGGCTCAAAAAAACAGAGGCGGCTGTGCACAAGGAGCGGCTTTAGACAGCAACAAAAAATGTATAAATTTGTATCATAATTACCAATCTGACGTCTTGTTGGTTTGTTATTTTGGAAGAATTATACAAAATCCGCTAAAAAATTGTGATAATGTAATAGTTTTTTATCGCGTAGGTATAATCTATATCTCGTTTTGTACAAAATAGGTCAGTCTAAAAAAAACAGAATAATCTACCTTATTTGAGAATAATTTTGCTTTAAAGTGACTTTAAAAATATCTCTCTATCATATAATATCGTCATTGTTCTGGAAGAAAACAATAAATCAAAAAAATGATATTGAGTTAACTATACCAAAATGTTCCTTATTTCAGTTTGGAATAAACCATTTTTATAAATAATAATTGTACTGAAAAACAATTTTGTAAAAACAAATTAAATGAAAAACGTATAGCATTTTAAACATTTGAAAACTTCAAAGTCCAATTACTCAAAACCAGTATACTTCAGTTTGTGTCTTTATCCAGAACAACGACGATATATTGTAATATTGTAATCATGAAGCTGAACACCGTAAGAATTCTCAATTTCTATTATTCTAAGATCTCGAGTGACATTGAAAATTCTGTCGTAAAAAATCAAAGTATTGGGCGAATTGTCTCAGTTGGAATTCTGTTCTTCAAAACCCTTTACTTAAATTTAAACGACGTTACCAATCCGATCTACTATTATTTTCAGAAGACAAAAAAGTCATTGACAGCTACTACTGGTAGCCCACTTTGTTGACCGTTTTCGTATTTCTAATTGATTATTTTCAATACCACATGTATGTACTTATAATCGTGAAATACTGTAAAACTCATATTGTATGCACCTATGTTCACCACTGGTTTTATCCACCCTATCAGCATTAATAACATATTTTAGCTGCGCTGTTCTAATAATCTTGTCAATTCCAAACATTTGAACTAAATTCTTCCCCTCTAGTTTTCACAACTAATATCTTCCCCTTCTTCATTTTTTTTTATTTTCACTCATGGAAACTTCAATAAGTGTTACCCTGTTTCACTGACGCAACGTGCAACTCAACTATTTCATTCTGTCTGCCTCATACTAGTGAAGATGCTATTATGCTTTCCTTCTCTCCCGCAACAGACCATTATTAAATTTCTAATAGAAGTCCAAATACGATATTATAACATAAATGCACCCCTCGAAAGAGTTCGTGAATTTTGTTTATCAAATATTTTCGATTAATGATGAAGAATTATCATGTAAATAATAAAATAACGCACTTGTCAAATAATTGACAATAATAATGACACGACGAAAGATTCCAGCATGAACAATTATTATTTTTTTCCATGTCCGCTCCCAACGTGGAGCATATGGTCTCCTAATGGAGGTATCTTGACAGAATTTTTTCTACGAGAACTACTTGTCACTCAGTTGCTCAACCTCTCTTTTCTTTTTCGAAGAGAGTAGGGATAGAAGGATAAGGCTATGACATGACTAGTGGCTAGCTAATCGCTCTCGTTACGCCCCGTGAGGATGGGATTGGTGGGAGGGAGGACTCAGACTACGAACAGAAATCCATAAATCGATTGAAAGATCAATCTATGAAAACCGTCCGCACCGGGAATTGAACCCGAGACATCCGTAACCGTAGCCAGCGACGAAACCAACTGCGCCACGGACGCCGACGATGAACAATTATTTAACACAATAAAATGTTTGAAGTCGTTAGTTTATTATTAAACGAAAACAATTTTTCACAATTCCACCATGAAACTGCATTACTTACAATTTTATATGTATATATTTACATGATGATGGAACATTAGATGTCAATTATTTTGACAGCTAAAGCTCTATGAATACGAGATACGAGTAAACGTGAAATTTTTTAAACAAAACGACTTCATGAAACTCTTGTGCTGAATTGTCTTCAAGATAAATTGGTAGCGCGATTAATTTTCTTGTGATGAATTTTCCACAATGTAAATTGTGTGATGTTTCCGTGGTATAATTTGTTTGCAGTCAACAATAACTATTCGTTGCCGAATACATACAACATATAAATATTAAAATATGACATTTAGTTGCATTATTGACAGTTATACTTTAACCATGTGAATTATAAAAAAAAACTTTAACCTCTGAATAAAAATTGCTTCATTTTCTATCATTTAGATTCCGAATATTAAAATTCAATGTTCAAGGTAAATAAAAGAGTTGGGGATATGTTTTTTGTCATTGAACATATAAAAGTATAAAGAATTTTATAAATCGAAATACTTATGAACATAAAATTACCCATCATATATGAACAACTGCCAAAATTATTTTTAATTTTAAGTGGGAGGCAGCTGATTTCCGGTTTTTTTAAATAAAATTCGTTTTATGCTTATTTTTTATTGCACAGTTTATTGAGAATAAATAAAAAAGAAGGCGACAAAAAAATTCATTAAATTTGGCAAAATATGCCGGGTAATCAAATTAAACATTCAAATTATATTAATTACTAGTGAGTACCCGGCATGCGTTGCAATGCCACTCAAAAAAAGAAAGGGTTTGTGTTTTAATTCTGTTTATTGAACTGCTTTTGGATTAGAGGTCTGCACAGGCCGAAATTTCATATACTTACCCGGTTCGAGCCCATCATCTTCAGGTCTGGCCCGACCCAAACCCGAGTTTCAATAGCACACTTGTTATAACACAATATTTTTGTTTTTCGTCTGGTGGGTACACGAATAAATCAGAAGGTTTTTCCTAGATGTCGCTGTATGTACGTATTTGATTCTTTTTTTCAATTTTAGATTTTCAATTTTTTTTCAGAACCCTTCACGGGTGTGTGCACAACAACTCACCGAAGTTTCATCGAAATCGTATGAATGGTAAAGGAACGCGTAAAGGACAAACAAACATTTATTTTATATGATATTTCCCGGCATGATCACAATAAGTCCTTCCTGAAAGTTTCGTCGCGATCGGTTGAGTAGTTTAGGAGCCCATAAGATCCGGACAAACCAACAAACAGAAATTCATTTTTATATATATAGATATCGCAACATTGTACATACATGTAAAACATAATTAACTGTTTCTAAAGCTTTAAGTAAATAGAAACCCAGCTTTTCAAAAGCACTTGTAAAATTTAACACGGAGGAAATGAAACGCGTTAGGATGATTTAGTCCCTGGTACATTCTCCTACCGAGAAGAGGGATATGGAAGAAAGAAAATTCAGGGAATACGAACCATTTTCCAGCGAGCAAAGGTTTTAATAATATTCAAATATTCTTCAAAAATAAGAGTTTACTAAGACAACTCGCGTTATTAAAATATTGTCAATTCTAATTAATTTTCAATTACAACTTTTGCAGTCGGCTTAAATATAAGTACCATTTTCAAAGCCGATATTATGAATTTTAAAAATTTACTGACGCTCATGGTTGACCAATCTATCAAGTGTATTCAGGAAGCAATAGACAGGCTGCAGAGCAACTCGTATCACATTGGCCTCAAAGTCAATGCGAGTAAAACCATGTGCTCTGCAACAGTTTCTGTCCAGACCCCGACTACCCTCTGATGAGCGCGGGGCAAGACGTCGAAAGAGTCCACGGCTTCAGGTACTTGGGGGTACACATCACGGTAGAAGGTAATTCGCGTAAAGAGCTTGCAATCCGATTAGGGATAGCTGGAGCAACCTTCAACTCAATGCGGAAAGTTTGGGACTCACGGTTGTACTCGGTCAGAATCAAGTGCCATTTATTCAACGCATGCATCCTGACGATTTTGCTTAACGGTTCCGAGTCATGGCACATCACCAAGGCATAGGGTAACCGTATACTGTGCTTTGAAAGCAGATGTTTGAGGCGAATACTAGGGGTACGGACGTTTGATTTTGTCAGGAACTCGGAGGTAAGAGAGGGGACGGACCAGCCTCTTATTACGTCCAAAATAAAAAGCGACGATGGACCTGGCTTGGACACGTGCTGCGGATGCCCCAGGAGAGCCTGAATCCAGCATGTCTCTTCTACCAACCAGATGGATTTCGTCGCCCTGGAAGGCCGCTGATGACCATCCATAAGATGTATTCGACGGAGCTACGGGACGCTGGGATGACCTTTGAAGAAGCGAGGAGACTGGCGGGGGATACAGAATCTTGGAGGAATCGTGTGATGGCCATTTGCTCTGAATAGGGAGCGGATATGGTTTTTCCCATGTGTAATCCTATTACAATAATAATGTACAGTCGTAATTTCACTATGTTCAACGCATTTCATGTCGTCGTCTTAGTTATATATATATGTAGCTATTTTTTTGCTAATGTTTATCGATGAATTAAAACAGAAATTTTCATTACGCGTATATTTTTTAACATTAATTCCTATTTGATAAAACGTCTTCGGACGCGGAGTGACAACATTATTCGTGAATATAATCAATCTAGATTAATTATTAAAATTGTAGCAACTAGTGTTAAGTTTTCGGAATAAAAATATTACTTCAATCTGCATTATCGACGCTTGCAATAACTTGATATTTATGGAAGCGTATGTACCTAATACCTATTTTAACTGTCGCAATTAATTAACTTTTTGGTAAGTGACTTTTTCAATATTCCGATTTTAACAAATACCTATAATCAAACCAAACTATCAGTAGACGATTGATAATTTGAAGGAAAAAAACAAATAACCTTTTCACGTTACGCAGCACATATTAATATCCAAAGAAGCCGGTCAATTTCTGTTCAAATCATAATTTTGACTAATAAACTAGTCTTGGTTTGTCACCCTTGGGTTTTCACCTCCAAGTACCAGTAATTAATTTGTAAATAGTCTATCAGTGTTTATGTCTTACCCCTTCCCCACGTCCAGTAGAATGGAATAAAACACACCCAACACTTTATTTTTAATGTAAGAATTAGAATCATCGTTTACCTTAGAGATAAATAACCTTGCTATATGGTTAGTTGAAGAGGCGAAACGCGTCACGTTAGTGATAAACCAATTGGAATAACTAAGTTATTAAATTAAAAATGAAAAATATAGACGAGACTTTTTCTTGAATTCTTCTTTTAACGTGTTAATAAGACTTATGATACTTAAATTTTACAGTATTTTTGTAGACATAAATCTTTTTTTTTACTAATTCCTCAATTTTATCAAATTATCAGGAACGGTTTCACGCATATGATAAAATTGTGAAATTAGAACGAAAATAGTTGTTTTTTTTTTATAAATATGTGTTATGCTTTTCCATCAATTGAAAACAAACTTTGAATGATCTTTGTAGATATACAAAAATAATTTCATAAATTAATCCCTTTTTACACACACACACCAATGGTTATCGAACAAATCATCCTATACAGATGCAAAGCTTAAACATGCGGGAGGATGAATGGAGGTTGTGTGGTGCGGGATGCAGGACAAGGGTGCGACGCGGCGGCGGTACGAGATACTATAAAGCAGTGATTCATGCCCTAAACGCCTCCCTTTTCTTTATCACAGCCGTTGCCGGACTTTTTATTATTATTATTATCCCAATCCCCTTTTTGGCTTATATGATGGTACGTCTATGGACTATTTTTACATATTTTGAGAGGCAAAATACACCTGTTTCTCTTTGTGCAACGAAATAATAAATGTTCAGGTTCCATTACGCAAAATAAAATCTGGTAAAAAAAATATCGTTAGAATAATAACACTAAAATAATGTGAATTAAATTCCATTACATAAAGACTACAAATTTCTAAAATAAAAACTTTTTATTAACTAAAAAAATTTATATTTTCTCATTAGATTTTTCCTTGTTTGGTTATCTAACCACCAAATCTAAACGGCTTGTGACGACGTCTAACTCTTTAAAAAAACATCAAATAATTAAATTAATATATTTATATTTAAATATTTTCTATAAAAAAATCACTTCTGATTTAAACTATAAACAGTAAAAAGAAGGAGATATACGATAAAAAAAATTTTACGTAATAACGACGGTATTTTGGCTAATTGATCTAACCCTCAAAAAATGCGAAAATAACTTAACGAATGGATCTAAATTTCAAGACGACAGAGCAAGTCTCGGCTTAATGACGTAAATTAGAACAATAAGTTGACCACTTTTTGAAAGACGATTTACAGGAGTGGATTTCAAACATTCATAACGCAACTTTCTATATAATGTTTTCGATAAAAACAGTTTTTACTCTCTCCTGAATCATTTAAATTTGAGGGTTACATCAATTGGTCAGAACACCGTCGTTAATATTTTCATAAATTAAACACAAATCAAATACTTAAGTTATTCTGTAAGTATTGTCTTGCGGCAAAATATAGAATAGGTCTTCATTTAATTTAAAAATAAAAAGGCAAATAAAACTACTTTAAAGCCGAAATTTGGCAAACATTTGTATGATGAGAAGACTTATGAGACTACAGAAAGGAAAAAGCTGTGAAAAAGAAGAAGCGTCCACAGTATACATATTTCAATGCACAATGTAAAGCAAGAGCTCCCAACCTCTTTTGCTCCATTCCCCCTTCGACCAATGTTCAGAATATAATTCACCCCTTCCCAAGATAATTTAACTCTAGCCCAAAAAGAGCTTTCCAAATGTGCATGCATGTATATATTATTGAAAATCTTTAATAAGCAGCAGCAATTCCCCCCCTCCCTGGAATTCTAAAATTCATTCCCAGCGGAGAATTTGCCACTGGTTGGGAACCCCCGATGTACCGGTACTAAAAATTAATTTAATAAAATTCGTATAATTCAAAACAAATAAGTGGAAGTATAGATAGATGCTGGTGGGGGATTGAGAAACTTGAAGGAAGTTTGTGGTGACCATATTCTCCAACTAGAGAGCGGAAGTTTTTGCCACCATTGACCCGGCTTCGCTTTTGGCATTAATTCAATCTTTCAGCTAGCGATTATTTCAATTCGCTCGTTATATAAATTATAAATCAACTAACAAGCGATAACAATTTCTACAAAAGTTTTGTGATTCGACGAAAAATGTCCTTTAATATCAATAGAGATACGCACGCGGGTTGTATGCGAAATGATTTGCCGGTGAATGAATATTTTTTTTATTCGAAGACATACGGTTTTTAGCTAGGACTGCATTTTTTCGCACGCAGACGGCTCTTTTCTTTGCGACGGACCTGCGTATAAGTACCTATGTATTATATTAGGGAAGTAAAGGTAGGTATCTTTCTACTACCTCCTTTTCCCCATTTCCCTATTACACGCCAGACGGCTGGTGTCGAATGAATATACGTCAGGTGACGCAATACAGAGGCGGATATGTTTTATTAAATAATGCTTTTTTTATGTCCACTCAAATATCACGCATACAATTACATTTTTAATTATCAGATAAAAAGCATATTTCTTCATGGGTGTTCTAGTATATCATTGTCGCTTTATATTTTCAAATAAGGATGATTACGATGGCTGAATGTTTCCCACAAATAGATAGTGTTATGAAATTTAAGCCTATTTTCTTTCTACGCCTGCTGTTTATCACTCTTTAAGTTTTAAAAAATATATCTATTATAAATACTTATCGTCCTGTCCTCGAAAAAAATAGTTGAGCAACTGAGTAACAAGCATTTTTCCAAAAAACTTCTGTTCTGATAAACTCTATTAGGAGTGTATATGCTCCTTATTGGAAGCGGACATAGCTTTAAAAACAGATGAAATATTCAATTTCAATAGTTTTCTTGAACAGAAATTCATTTTTCATGGTCCAAAAAAAATAAGAAAAACACAGATAACCAGGAAGGTACCCCCTTTGGGTTTATTTTCATACAATAATTTAATACAAATAATTCAACTTAATAGTGTTGAATAATGTTTACTAATGATAATTTTCGGTTATTAAAGACTTTCATAAATGCAACAATGTTTAAGAATGTGATTTTTTTTAGTTTCTATTGTAAATTGCTTAACCTATATTTTAAATTCGTTTACGTAACGTACAAGAAATAATAAATGTACAGTTGTTTGATGTCTACGTGGGTATAAAACAGACAATTTTCCACCGTGCTATTATTTTTAATGATATTTAATTCAATTAACTTCTTTATTTTTTCCTATCCTTAAATATATAATTAAAGAAATAGTCCAAGTAATCGACTAAGTTTTCGATAATATTTATCGTGTACTCGATAGCCTATTTTAGTTAGCAACCTCTAATTTTTTGCTATTAAATATTGAACATCTTAATTATGCCCTCTTTAAATTACAATTTGACGCATAAAACAAAACTTATTAAATTAAAATTTATATTCATACATTGCAATTCAATAATTTCTAATCCGAAAAATTCTAACTACAACACTGATTTTCCACTATCTGCACGCTATTATTTCGAAACACAATAACAATGGCGATGTTTTTGTAACCACAACTTTTCGACGGAAGTTCATCAGACAGAAATGAACGAGTGAGCCGCCGCCGACACCGCTCAGTCATCGCTCGCGCCACTTTAATTAGACTACGAAAGCGCACGCGCTGGGCGGGAAATTCAAACAAAATAAAATGGCGAATTCACAGTATGGTTGCATATTTCAATTTTGAATATAGAATTACGACTGTATCTATCGAATATATGGAGAACATAACATTATAAAATTTAGCACCAACACTCTACTGTCAGAAACAAACTCGTCTGGCAGATACAAACCAACATTTTATTAACTATTTATTATTGTAATAAATCCATTTTTTGTGGAAGAATATTGTATTTATAAAAATAAAACACAATTCGAAGTACTTAGCTTTCTTTCGTTTAGCGTACGAGTATGTAAAGATATCAAAATTCGATTTAAAATGGCTTCTTACATTAAGATAACATTAAGTAAAATTGCATTATTCATCAGATGTTGTTTCGAGATATACTTTGCACTCTAGCATACTTATCTATTCATACAGATATGCTAATTTTTTCAATCTCTGTTGTCTAACTAAACATACATATGCTAATAATTTTCTTTTTTATTTGTCAATTAAATTTTTACAACCAGTCTCTGCGAAATCATTACTTTTACGAGATTTAAACAAAACACATTAAATGTACCTATATGTTATAGGTGTGTCGAAATTTATGCAATGTAACGCTCTTCGTACTGACGAAAATGTATTAAGTCATAGAATATAATGGCACTGAAAAATACAGTATTAAGTTAAATTGTTATTTTTTTTAATGAACTTAATTTATATCAAAATAATCCATAATCTAATTTATACCAAATATTATGATTTTTATGCCAATAAGATTATTCTTTATAATGTAGAAAAAATCTTTTTAAAAAACAAACAATTGTACTCGGGAGAGAGAAAAAAAATGCTTTAAGTGTTATTTTCTCAGAATATGATTTGTATAACTTAATGCCTTAATAATCTCGTATTATAACTTAGTAAATATCGACACTCCCTACGTATTATCCTGTATCTGCAAACCTGAGATTTTACAGGAAAACATTTCAAATATTAAAAACGCGATTGTAGAGGAACGACTAGGGTCATTTCACCAGTGGTCGGCCAGTTAATCGACATTTGTACTTTCAAAAGGGATTTTGATTCAATGAATGAATAAATACAAATGTTATTCCATTAAACAGGGATTAAGTAATGTAACCAACTACAAATAAAATAGTTAATATTTTGCCAAGCATAAAATAATAGAAGTTTACAAAAAAATGCCAATTCTCTCAGTGGTCGGCCCCCAAAATCCAATGGTCAGCCTTTCGTTGCCCAGTGTTTGGCCATCACTATGAAACTTCATAAATATCGCGAACGAATTTACTAAGGGTAGACAGAACAATAAAAAATATAATGTCGCAAAGCATGACAATACAAAGTATATTTTGTTAGCGATCCCCATACAACATGAATTTGTAGAAACTTGCGAAGTAAAAATGTGCTTTTTTAAATTGCGTATTGCATCGTATAGGTCAGTATAGTGCAGATATACATTGGTAATTGGCAAGACTACCAACACGAATTTTAAAAAAATCTGTTTTTCTAAATGTATCTACTATTATTTAAGTTTTAAGCTCAAAAAGCCGACCACTGGCGACGGCTGACTTTAGGAACACTCGCCCTACATGTATTTTCTTCAAAATTGAGACAGTCTTAGTATTTTAAATCTAATTTTCCCTGTTGTTTGATGTCTGAGACAACGAAATGCAAATGGCAGGTATAATCACATATATTGCACTTACTTGATTATACGTAAGGAGTGTCGATATTGTATTTCATCAATGTTGTTTTGATGGAATGATAAAGTATGCTCACATTATTTCGTATAGAAAACAACCGATTTGTTGAAGAATATAAATGTAATCTGGCATAATAATATCAAATATTAAAAAATACTTTTTTTAGCTCGTCGTGTGTATTGTGCAGGGGTCATAATTAATGATAATGAAATAAATGGTCTAATTAAATAAGCTGCCACGGTCAGAGGGCCCGCCCTTTCCGAGCCAATTAATCGCTGTCCCACCTCGCTCGGTGTGGGCGGAAGGGGAGAGGAGTTTGAGAGGTGAGAAAGGTCACGATCTGTCCATAAGTACCTGCCTTCATTGGCTTGTTGGCCAAATCATTAAGAAGATAAATATACTATTGCATTATTATTATAAAAATAAATAATAATATATAGCTAGCATATACCAACTAGTACTAAGGTACCTATAGGAAGAAGTAATATGAGTGTAATATTTATTTATTGCCATAGGCATAGCACATCCTGCTAAAAGTATTGTGATAATACGCTTTATACTCATTGGACGGTAAGCGGATAAAGCAGTACATGTCAAAAAAGAATTGAGAAAAACAAAAAACAAGTTTTGTCGTATCTATTTTAGCATTAAATAAATATATCTTTTTAGTTTGATTTTATCTGTAACTATCTTATTTTTCTGTTTTAATATCATGATGTTCTAAAACAGTGGTTTCCAACCGGGGAGGCGCCAAGATTTTGTAATTAAAATATAATCTTAACATCCCAATATATCAACAAATAAATAAAGCTTGATATCGTAATATAACAGTAAAATTCAGTGAATGAATGTTTATTTTATTCCTTAGCAAAATATACTCTTGGAGACAGCATTTTTGAAAATTAACAGGAAATTCCGTAGGTAATAAACAAATAAAAATAATCTAAGGATAATCATAAAGCCTAAATGACGAGGCAGAAAGAATAAATTGTTGTGAACATGCTTTGAAATTACTAAAAAAACTATTTTACATCAACAGTGAGCAATTTGCGATTAAAAAACCGTCGTAAGGAGGCGTCGTAACATTAAGGTTGGGAACCGCTGTTCTAAAAAGGATTATTTCTTAAAAAATTTCAATACATATTTTTTTAAAAATAAATTTAAATGTAATATGTCGATTATAAGTACTAAATAAAATTACGCTTTGAAAACTAAGAACTTCTTAACGCGTTTCAATTACAAAAAAATTCTATTTATTAATACAATTATTATACAACCTGCAATTATTATATTAAATATTTTTTTTTCCAATTGTAACGGTTTTTTTTATTTCCATGTCTCATTAAAATTGTTTCTTAAATAATTTATAAATAGATATGACAAAAATATTAAATGTTTTTTTCCCCCTGTTCAGTTCTGTCACTGTTCACTTTTTAACTGTGTTGCTTTGTCACTGAAACTCATCGGACAATGCATCTACATAATTCCAATACTATTGGCAGTATATAAAATAAGAAGACACCAAAAACCTACATACAGTCTTACCATACGCTGACAAATAAGCCAGAAAAAACGTTTGGGGACTTTTCTTGAATGAATACATATGTTACTAATATATCGTCATTGTTCTGGAAGAAAACACTGAATCGAAAAAATGACCCATTGAGATAGATATACCAAAATGTTTATTCCATATGTCAAGCTCTATCACATGAAAGAAGAAACTTAATTTTATAAATTATGCTTTAACTTAAAAAAGTTGTTGTACAAACAAACAAAATGAAAAAGTTATGGCATTTCAAACATTTGACAAACTCCAAAGTCCAATTATTCAAAACTAGTATTTTACAGTTAGTGTTTTCTTCCAGAACAACGACGATATATTGAAAAAACGATCTATCGAATACACCTATTACACAAATTATATTAAATAATAGGTCCGCTTTTACTATTTTTCAGTTGAAAATGCTCTCTAGCTGAGTGAAACTGGTCCATACGTTTAAATACATAATGTGGAATTCGTAAGAAAACGTTTTTTTTCATCACATTTTTATTCCTTTCCAACAAGGAAAGTAGTAAGCGGTAGGTATTAACACTTTTCACTCTGAAAGCCATTTTAAATATTCATACTACAATCAATTCTGTTAACGTTTCTCACTCAATATGGTAGTTAATAATTATTTTTAATTATAAACATCACCAATTTCATATTTTAAACTCTTCAACTTAATCAAAGAGTAAGCAATCCATTTTCTTTTTTACACTATGGACACTATGAAAAAGGTTAAGAAAACAATTTTGTTTTCAATCAAATATAGAAATGCCATTTTCAGAATCGAATGAAATTAAGATTTCATTTTGGCTTGCCTTATATTTATACTTACCTATTGGTTTGGATTCAAGTCCATTCGTGTACTCGAATGCCTGAAGATGGCGAAAGGCGAAACTCGGGTCGTTAGTGACAAAATACATGGAAATGTACAAAATCTCAATGATTCAACTTTGATATTGAAATTCCATCAAGCACCCTTCGTCGATGTCTTAAATTAATACCACTTGGAATTATAGCAGATATATGTAATTATTACAAAGCGACGATGGACCTGGCTTGGACATATGCAGAGGATGCCCCAGGGGAACCTGAATACTGCCTGTCTCTTCTACCAACCGGATGGATTCCGTCGCCCTGAAAGGCCGCTGATGACCATCCATTGGATCTACTCGGCGGAGCTACGGGACGCTGGAAGCAAGAAGACTGGCGGGGGACAGAGATAATGAATAAATAATGGAAAACTTGTCGACTCAGATCTCTTTTAGTATGAAAATAATGATTTCATTTTACATAAAGACAGTATTTATGTTCATAGGCAATGTTGTTGATATTTTTTCTATTATTATCTACACGTAAAAACATTTACTTCGCAGGTTCAATTAAACCTTTTTGCACAAATGTATACTTAGAGCCTTTTGAAGGTCTCCCGTTTTTAGGTGACTAATTATTTCATCGCTCGTCCACAGAGAACAATGTGCTTCAGGAAAAACTGAGCAATTTGCGAACGTTGCCTCTTTTGTCTTTTGGATTTTAAATAGATTTGGCAGATATCTCAAAAGGAATCCAAAGAATCCCGAAATGGGACTTATTTATGAGTCCAGTCTTTATCTCACACATGTACAAACCTGCACTTGTAATTTTTAACAGTATGGGATTTTCATACGCAGAACGTTCACTACTAAAATAATACTGAAACGCGTAAGGAGAAGTAGCGTTAATATAGAATACTGCGGTAAATACAATAATTAAAACTAAATGCCCAAAAAATCAATAAAAATATGAAAGGTTTGTAAATAAATTGAGATGAACCTACTCGTTTTCCATTCAAATTAGCAACTGCTTCTTGATTACAGGTTAAAATATCTCCTCTGCCGCATGCGTATGCTCTGATTTTGTGTGAATACGGTAATCCCGATAGCCCACTCCGAGATAGTTCGTCCCCTATCTACAGTGTTATCGGGGAGTCCACTGTAGTATTAAACATTGAAAAATATTTTTTTATCACGATTAAGTTATCGAAAAACTTTTAATAACATGTTGCTTATCAAATAATCTAAGTATTTTGAAAATTAATTAATGATTTTTCTCTAAAGCATTTTCGTATTTGGGTTTATGGTAGATAATTTAATCAAACGAACATAATCGCAGCGAATAGTATGTCAAATAATTTTAATCTTGGTAAACTATCACTAATCGCCATAGTTAACTATATGACTTACTTTCTATTCGGTTTCGCGATCAGTGGATCGATTCACCAAATATTGTAAAAGATTGCTTTTTCAATTCGTTTAATAATTTGTATCCATAGCATGAATTTCGGAGATGTTGTCACGTCCTGTCCTACCCAATCTTCATATGAACAATGAGCGAATTGCAGTAATATCTTAATACCTCTGGAAAAGAAATAGAACGAACTTACTTACATTCGTCTGCTTGACAATATGATTGAACCCTGATGCGGGTCATCTAGTACAGGGAACTTTTTGCTCAAATAATATAATTCTAACCTCTAATTCAAAAGATACATTCCAAATAATATTTATATAGGAATGAAATATTGAAAATATTTAATATACGGAAGCATTCCCCACAACGGAACTCTAAAAATGCCCCCATGGAAGAAATTCCACACCGGTTAGGAACCCATTAAATTAACTCGTAAAATTCCATTTGGGAATATCTTCAAAAATGCCTTACATAAGTATTCAACGGCAGACTACGTATTTTTTAAAGTAAAAAAGAAAATTTACTTTTGGATTATTATACTTACTAGCTCGCGGGCTTCGCAGCTAACTGTAGAAGTGCTACCATCTCAAATAAATAAGACTGTTTAACCTTAAGAGGTGACAACACGTTTCATCCAAAGAGGTAAACCGTTTTTTACGCTTTAATTGACCAAGTAACGCATCACGTAGCGATATTCAGTAGCGTAGTAATTTAAACGTAAGTAAGTTGCCTTTCTTTAGCGACGCGTTTTATTTTCTCTAATAATAATACCAATGTTAGATCCGTGGTGCAGTGGACAACATCGTTTGCTTTGGCTACGGATGTCTTGGTTTCAATAGTTGACAGTTTTATAAATTGATTTTTTAATCTAATTATGGATTTTTGCTCGTAGTATGTTTGTGATGAATAGAATTACCTGCCATATATCCGATCCTTGGTGTAACGATTGGCTAACCACAATCCCTGTCCTAACCCTATCCTTCTAGCCCTACTCTCTTCGTAATCAAAATAGAGGTTGAGCAACTGAGTAACCAGCAATTCTCATGGAAAAACTTCTGTTGAGATACCTCCAGTCATATATGTTCCACATTGGAAGCGGACATGGTAAAAAAAATGTATATTCGTTTAGTTCCAATATTCAACAACAGATTTTGAAGTATATTGTACTAATGTTTTCCTTGTGTATGCATAGTAAATAGTGCATATTTGTCATCACCTTTAATTACATGTGCACCAAATATTTTTTAAATCGCTGGAGGTCAACTCGAGGAAAAAACAACATTTGTCTTTTACCTTCTCAGGACTCAAGCCAAGATTTTCTTATCATTAAGCAGAGTTCTCACTATAGAATCCATTTATAATAATATGATTAAATATATTTTTTAAACCATCGCCGCTGCCAATGCAAAGCATATGGACACCTAATAGAGTTCAACAGAATGGTTCTACGGCACATTCATTTATGTGTTCGAACATAAATCCGTGAATCAGCTGAAAAATCAATTTGTGAAAGTGTTCATACTGATAGTCGAAATCGTGGATAAGGCTACCAAAGAATTGCCATAAGTTTTCCACATGGCCAATTTCCCTCGTTATATTTTCTAAAAAAAGTAGCCCCTACTCGCACATAAATATACCTATTCAATAATAAAATGTACGACAGAAAAACTTGTATCATTAATGGATAATTTATGGGTTTAAGGAATTATTACAGGTATTATAGATAATAACAACCCTAGCCGTGTGATTAATAACGATGCAAGTCTTGCAGACACCACTGCTTTATCAATTTCAATGATTGGAAACGATCCAACCATTGCAGTAGCAAGATCACATCCAATTACCGGCTGCGTTTATGGGTAATGTGTAGGACTGTAGGTCATAAAGTAAGATATAATTATTATATAGGTATACCGCTGTATAGTGAAGCCTCGAAATAATGTATGTTCGCTTTATCTTTGCAGTTTCAACAGATTCTTTTACATGTTAATATTATAATCAGTGTTGTAGTGCTAAATGAGTAAAAAAAATGAAAGTACCAGAGCGGTCATTTATTTCCACCAAAAATACTGATTTTATATTTACAATAGTGTTTGGTTAACAGTATTTTTTTAATTACACACTAGAATTTTTTGAACCATACATTATTTCGAAACAAGAATTTTTTTATGTACAAATATAATTTCTTGAAAAATATATCATTTAAAAATATTATATTTAATATTAATATTGAGTCTCGCAGGTTTTTTTCAAATATTAAAAAACTATTGAGCTATAGCATTTGGTCAGTCGTGAAAACAATGACATACCGGAGGTTGAAGTGCAGAAGAAGTTTCAGGTTGAACCAATTCTTAATAAAAAAAAAACTATAAATATCTTCGTAATTTCTTTCACAGAGGATGTTCTGGTGCTATTCAGATTCCAGAACGAGGGGTTGTCATTAGTTTTCACAGTGTATATACTTTTTGCATTCTCGTAATATCTGTCAGCTGTACAAGCTTTGATACAAAACTACAAAATTCTACCCACAAATCAAAATATTTTTTAGTATACAAAGTATGTTCCATAGCCCGATCTGGCCTCACTACACCACTGATTATAATATAATACAATACGTGGCATAACAACTGACGCCAGTGCATGATGCATTTGACAAATATATTATTGAGAGTAAATATATACAACAAAAATAATTTCACAGAAGTGAGAAAAATAATGAGATCATTTATATAAACATTAAAAAAAAAGAATACACAGTGTTCGTTGCTGAATATATGCACATTCTGTATGTCTGTCTGTCTTCAGCACAATCTCACTTGCGTATAAGCAAGTAGGATAAAAAAAAAGCAAACACTAGCATGTTCTTATATCTCGCTTGCTTCCTTCACTTAACATATTGTGATTGAGCGGGAGAGAGAAAAATTCACTGCACGCGCCTAGTACTTATCCGTATCACTAGGCATTGCACTGATCAGGCGAACAGCCCTTACAGTAGACGGCTCACATGACCGATGCGATGAATAACTTTAATTTTTTTTAAATATTTGCTTGTGGTTTTGGGCATGTAGATAAAAATCGGTAGTATCTACATTTTTGTGTAAATATTATAGTCTTGAAAATTTCAATATTGGTAAAATGACCACCGTAGAAGAAGAGAAAAAATTTTTAGCAGTGTCTTAATGAGTGGTAAACTTTTTTGGGTTGAATCCGGAATTGACACTTTATACGTCAATAATTATTCAATCAATTTATGGATTTGAATCGAAATGTCTTTCGAAACATCGAAACGTTTTCTTTCCTTTCAACCTTCTATCCGATCCAGAAAACGGGGAGTAAAGAACGATCGATCAAATAAATACTAGTCCTTTCCTAACTCTTATCAATCTGATGAGAGAGGTTGAGCGACTGGATTACAGTGGATTCTCGTTAACCAACTTTTGTTCGTCAACGTGACTTATATAATGTCAAACATGTTGTAAAAAGAAGGTACTTATTACTTTTATAAAAATAAAACATTTATTCTGTTCTCATTCCACAATAAACTATGCTATTATAAATAAAGTATGCAATTATCAAGACCGGCCTGGGTTTCGGTTGAAAATTTTCGCGATGAAACTTGTACTGATTAGATATTGTTAAAAGGTAACACATTAAAATTGATATGTTTTCAATTGTGCTTAGTGTGATGTAGTCAGCAAATCGTGAGTCGTCACCAGTGGCGGCCGGTGACAAGAAAATTAGGGAGTGTAAAAAAATGTTCACCTATTTATGCAAGAAATCCATCCTGCGATTTTGAAAACACTCAATAACACGAACATCAATGTTCGATATTGACGATACCAACTGTTTCTCTACACCTAACATCGCAATAGCATTTAGTCTATCGTGAGTCATAGTATTTCTCAAAAATCACTAAATCCTTTTTAAAGTTGAGAAGGAACGCTCACTCTCCACTGAATTCATTGGTATTGTACAAATAATCTGTAATAACACTTTCACTTAATACTTCGAGTAAATTATTATTTGTAAAAAGTTGAAGTATGGACAATACATCCATCGGTGACGTAAAAATATTTCCTACTGTATATAACAGTGAATTCATTTTTAAGCTTTAATTTGTGAATTATATATTGATATTGCATTATTGCATATATTAATGTCCGCTAATGGAGATTTTTTGGTATAGTAATTTATTTAGGAAAAATACTTGGCATATGAGGCTGCTGCTTTAATTTTGAGCCTTTTCGAACAATCCAAACGATTTTCTTTAATGTATGCAGTATTCATTATTGAAGCTCGTAAATATTATACGTATGTAACTAGAAAGTAAATAAATTTGTTGGTATGCGTTTCTTGGTGGATATGCTCAATATACTTACACAGGCCCTTTATTAGAAAAAAGATGCCGAAACAACATTATGTTCCAATATCATTTAAATAAAATTTAAAGCATCTTTTCCTAAGCCACGGAGAACATAAAACAATTAACATTTTTTTTAAAATTTAGAAATCTAAAGTTAATTTTGATAAGACATTATATTTTATAAATATGCAGTAAGTAAGTTATTATGTAAGCGTGAAAATTGTTTCGTCTAATTTCTTACATTGAATATACCGTGAAAAAAGGTGCTGTTACGCCGTTCCATTGCGTTACATGGAAAATAGGGCCCCGCATTAAGCCATGTTTACTCGGACATTCGGGAACGCTCATCATAATTTTTTTCAAGAGGTGTACCGTTCTTATATGCGTAAGAAAGTTCCATACAAATCGAAAAAAAGACACACATGACGTCAAAAAAAACAAACTAGTATACCGATATACCTAAAACCCAAGGGGATCAGTAAGAGATCCGCACCTCATGGACAAAGGCAGACTTCGTATTTTTATTGTTTTAGCGCGGAATACGTTTGCTAAGCATTTTTGTGAATCATCGCTTCCTGCAAAATTTTTTTATGAGAAACACGCGGGGAATTTAAAATTGGTGAATTGTTATGTTTGTATTTATATCGCTCATTACTTGAATATATGAATGGGAGTACAGTGCACACTTTGCTCCTTCACAAAATACGTCCCTGGTCATCACTATCGGCATTCTACGTTTGAGCTGACGAACGTTCATTCGCTGTTGATATTTTGATAATTTTTCCTAGATACCCGTGCTCTATTCGTCAATTTTTGAGATTTAATTTATGTAACTAGTGTCAGTGATATACAAGATGAAGCATTGCAATTGATCTAAATCACATATAAATAACAATACATTTCCATAAAAAAATAAGCAAACAATCATAAATGATAAAAAAACATCATCCAAATATATGATTTCCCAAACATTAACATTCTTTTGTTTCAACATGATTTCGGTGTTCCATTTTTTTACTTCAATCCTTCAGAATGACACCTTGGGTCTTACCACCAATTGCTTTCAAACAATTATAATTACATAAATTTAATCCATGAAAGCTTAAAAACAATGGTTTTCAAATTTTCTAGCATTGAGATATAACTGCGGTTGATTTGGAAATATGTGTTTATCACTATTGTTAAATAAAATTCTTCTATTCTTAACGCATACCAAATATGCATGAATGGAAGTCAAAATGTGAGAGAATTCAAGCCATTCTTTCACGAATCTGGTGTGAGCCAGCAAACAAAAAGCATAAAACAACAAAGGAGAAAGTAAAGACGCTAATGATAATTGACACGCGTTGAGATACTTACAAAAACTCATTGTTTTCAATTGCGATAATATTCTCGGCTTAGAGCAGTTGACTCCCATAATACCGTAGCTACATTATTTTATTCTTGACAGTCTTCTAATCTCTTTTCATTGTATATATATACCGTTGTTTGACTTGTAAGAACATTAATATTTTTTTTAAACAAAAAAAAACAAAATAAGCATCACCTTTTCGGTTCATTGCTATTGTGACGAGATATAACTTGATAAAATATAACATAGTATATACAGTGGATATCCTGATATATCGTTCTCGCATTTATCGTTGGCTTTCAGACGTTCCTGCATTCATAGTTTTGTTGTATTGACGGGTCCTTAAAAAACGATGATTTGGAGTTTCACTGTAGTTCAACAAAACTGTAAACTGTTCTGTAAAACAGTATGTAATTGAATTCATGAAAGTTAAAGTGGAATGCCTATGTCAATATCAAAAATAGCAGAATCATCATTTTGTCCACTTATCACAAGTTGAATATGTGGGTTTTAGATCAGAGAGCAGGCAAATCAGATAGTGGCGTACCCTTGTCGACAGGTTTATTAAGGACATCGTTTGGATATTAAATTATTAATAAAACACGTAGATTGAAAGTATCTCCATTCTTTTATAACCTTATAATGTTTATTTTCAACCTGGTAAATGGATTACTTTAACAGTTTTTGATTATGTTGAGCTTCAGTTATACTGTCAACATTTAGAAACATTCATAAAGTTAAAACAATTTAAACACATTATTACTATGAACATTCCTGACATGGAAGTTTTGCGGCATTATTGAACTGAGATATCTTGCATTGGGTATGAAATAACTACGACATTCATGAAAATTCTTGAGACAACTCCCAGAGCCATTTTACTGTTACTATTGACATTAGGTCAAACGTCACACCGTATTAGTATTTTTTATTTTATTTATTTATTTATTGTAAATTTAAAAAAATTGAAATGCATGGAATTATAGCTGACACCAATGCGCCATGCATTTCACAAACATAATAACAGTAACAATAATAACAACAATAATAGTAATTATTGAAAACAATACTACTAATAAAAACAATACTGAAAATAAAAACACTTTTTTAAATTATTAAATACAAAAAAACAAGACATTATAAATTTACAATGAACAAATATTTAGTGAACAATACCCAGAGTTTAGTGCTGAAAATATCCAGCTCTCTAGGCAGTGCATTAATCATCCGAACGGCTCTTGCAACCGGTGACTCGAATGACCGATGCGAAGAACAAGTTTTAAGAATAAAAATTGTCTGGATATGGTTTCGGCCACGTAGATAACAATTGGGAGCATGTAAATTAATAGTCATGAGAATTTCAGGATTATAAACTCGTCCATGAAGAAGAGAGAAATGCTTTAGAATCGAAAACGATCTTCGTGCTTCAAGAGAGTGAAAAGATAGCATTCCTAAAAGAAATTTGGTTGGGTAGTACTCTTTTAGGGAACTATTAAAAGGAAAATATTTAAATTTTTTGAAATAGAAATATCGTAGAAACTTCTTATGAACTCGCTCCAATTTCAACTTGTAGGAATTTTCATATGGACTCCAGATAATAGATCCATATTCAAGCGTACTGAGAACCAAGGAAATGTAAAGAGTGCGAAACACGGTTGGGTTTTCGAATAGTTTACTTTGTCTAATTATAAACCCAAGAAGTTTGCTTGTTTGAAGTTTACTTGTAAAAGTTGCCCCCGCTCTTCCGTTTAATTGTTGTGTTATTTTAATTTTCCAAATCTTTTTTAATTTAATTAGGCGTCCGTTGATTTTAACGAGGTTTTTAGCATATGAATAAACGACAAAAATATATGGAATATAGTTCCATGGTACAAAAAAAACTAATCAGATGAATTTCTTAGAAATAACTATAAGTACAACTGACGTTTCTATTTATATAAATATTAAAACAGTAATGGATACCAACCAATACCCTTAGTAATCCTGTCTCCTGGCATGTGTTATTATAACATTAATCATTTATGAGTCGAGTGACACATTACGCAGAATTTTCTATCCGTTGTGTACCAGATGTTGAATGATTTAGTCACCATTTTACTAGAATACTTTTTATAGGGTATGTAGTTGAGTTATCAGCGTCGTTGTCTTCGGAAGCGGTGTTCATGGGATCAATTCCCAGTAGGTACGGACAGTTTCAAATAAATAATTTCTTCGAAAAAAGGGATTAAGTGACTGCATTTCTCGTAAAACAACTTATGATCAGATAAGCTCTATTAGGAGTACATATATTCCACATTGTGACCGGACACGGTTACAAATATATGTAGGTATATATGGATGTACAAGATAAGATGGCAATCCACCGATAGATCATTAAATTAATAAAAGAAAAGAGTTAGACCACCATGAGATTCTTCAATGTTCAAATTAAATAGAAAAATAGTTATCCACGGATCGAGGACAGTTAAAATCAATGCATTCTAAGAGAAAAAAAGGCTAGCCTATTAGTTCACTGTGTTAATACTTGAAATCATGCATTGAAGTATCATTCATGAATTGCTCAACTACCAGAAGCTAAGCAATCATAATTATAAAGAAAACTGGATGGTTATGTGTTTTGTTTTCTAAATTTCTTGCAGACTGCGAAGAGTGTGCGAGAAATGGAGAATAGTATAAACACAACAGTTGTGGATAGCAATTGCTTATCCTACTAGTGTAAGACTATAGCTGAAACATGACCCTTTATATCACAGATTCCCAACCCTGTGGACCCCTTATCGTTTTTTATTTATTTTCCGTTAACCAGCCTGCCTAATATTGAATTTTTATAAGCTCATTAACTAGAAATCTCGACACAATGCTGTTTACTGTGATAGTTTTTTTTTTGTAGAATGGACAATTTAAAAAAAAAAAAATTATAATTTTTATTTATGCTATTGAAAAGATAATGTAAAAATATTCGAATTTGAAACGAAACAAATCAGAACCTAGTAAAATTGGTAAATGCTGTTAATAAGAGGGGTGAACCTGATGTTCCGATAGCAATTGGTCAATATTTGGCTTTGAATTAGAGAGGTATAGTCGTAAATATCCACGTTCAGTGATTTGCAGCCTCCTCCTTCCTGATTCCTTTTTTTCAAAAGAAGATTGGTAACCGCGCTAAAACCCAATTCCACGAGGAATGATGATGGAAAAGCTATCAAAAATTTTCTTGCGGTAGCCCATAATGCGAGATAAACAAAAGGAATATCTTTTTAAAGCCAGAACTGCTGGTAACCCTTTCTAAAGTCCACCTTAAGTTCTTCGTGTGTACTATTCGGCGTTACTATACTTACAGTCTAAATGGACTCCGATCCATGGACCCTTTGCAAGTCTATATGGACCACTTTGGGAACCTATCCTTTATATGAATGAATAATTTTCGTATTTATATATTATCTGAATAAGAATTTATTTAAAGTAAGAAGGTATTACAGTTCCCAAGAAAACATGGAAAACAGTTAATAGCTATTTCGGAATCACGTCATCGTCAGGGCTACGCAGATTTTAAATATAAACCGCCGTTTTATTCATCAGATTTGGAGTGAAGTTATCTCACTGATGACCCCCTACACCCCTTTTGTTAAATACAAAATTGATTGATTAAAAACACTGGTTTCCTATTTTTATTAATATTTTTTGACCAAGACGTAAATGTGTTATCTAACTGTACCCGCTAATTAACACGGTGATTACTATGTACAATATTAATGTAAGTATCATGTATCTCCTCGCTTTAAATTCAAAGTATTCGACAAAGCAATCCACATCAGGATCAATACATAAAACACCGAGTCTAGAAAATGTCATGCGCCTTAGCGGCATTGTCTGCCCCTTGCCCCACTCTCCGCCGACGCCACCGAACCGGTGATTACCAGTCGGCCAAGCATAGCGTACAGAAACAAAAAAAGCAATCGTACAAATACAATATTTAAAATTGTGTCTCTTTGATTCTACCTTGATTGTTCTTCAAAGGCCTTTTTATGTGCTCAATTCTGTTTACGAGCCGAAAGCGGGGTTAAGTTGGATATTGTAGCGTTGTATCGAAGGCCTCGACTAAACTCGAAATTTGAATTAATACTGGCGACATGGCGGTTTTTTTCATATGATATTGTGGTTAAGGTTTTAAAATCTTCATGTTTTTTTTTATGTATATTTCAAAGCATGAAGCAATAATTGTATAATTATACATGTAGCATACGAATCTAACTGAGCAGCATGAGGTCAATATTAATGGCGTGCGAATATAACATGCGCAATAAGGCCTCCTCCAGCCTCGGTAAATTATTCAATCCGCAATCCCGGGATTGATTCCGGGATTCACTGTAAATGCTAAAAATACTTCATATATCAAATTAAAACTTCTTGATTAACTACCTCGGTTTATTCATGTACATATTATTTTTAATTTATAAATTTATTGTAGTCTCCCTCCTTCTCATACTTCGTAACAACCGTTCTTAACCAATTTGAAATTGAAGACAAATTAGGGCCGCAATATTTTAAAGTCAAATTGAAGGAAAACCTACCATAATAATGCAATAAATCAAATAAAAACTATTTTGATAATTGTTTTTTTTTTAATATTTTTCTCTTTGTTTTGTAAGTTTCTATGATTTTAACTCAACAAAAAAAAAACATTCCAGTGTCTAATATGTATTTAATCATATAGGTATAAACTTTTAAGGTGTAGTTAACTGTCAATTCTTGGTGGAAAGACATTATATTTTAAAAAATAAAACACAATTCATTTGTACTACTTCCACATATTTATAATGATCAGGACCGGTTTCACTCATCACGAGCAGTTGATAATGCTCGTGATGAGCGAAACCGGTCCTGATCATTATAAATATGTGGAAGTACTACAAATGAATTGTGTTTTATTTTTTAAAACATATAGGTTTACATTCCAATTGAAGCAATAATGGACACAAATTAAATTTTGAATGTACAATTTATTTAAAACATGATATTACAACAATCCCGGAATCCCGGGATTGTAAAAAGGGTCCGGGATTGGTTGCTCTAATGCGCAATGACTTTGAAAAATTAAATTAAAATTTTGCTATAAAATCACACAGTTGTGAGTCAAAGTCAGCACTAATTTAACTGAATACAACAAACTATTAATGTCATTTGTGCGTATACCGCTGCTGGTTAACCAAGAAACACTTCTTCTTGTTTCAATAAATCGAGAAATAAGAATAAAAAGAAAATAAACCTTCTGTCAGAACCAGAATATTAAGATATCGTGGTACTCCTGTGCAGTGTAGAAACGTGGATCCTCACGGACATAACTTTCAAAATATAGTACTTGTTGGAGCACCCATGCTACGAATCTGTTAAAAGGATAATGTCATAAACTTCGAAGATATGTGGAGTAACTGTTAAGCTTTAATATCTAGTATCTAGGATTACTTTTTTCAAATCATTCAAAGGAAAGCTTAATGTCATTCTACCAGGTGAAGAAAACCCTGGCTCAAGAATCTGACAAACTAGATAAAGGTTTCCCAACCCATATGCATATTCTTCTTCTGCATGGTAGTTTTCCTCACTTGTGAGGATCACCACCTCGGCTTATCGCCGCTTGCTCTTGCACTTCGCTGCTAGTAGAGATATGTAGCGTCCTTCACCTGGTCATACATGTTTAATGTAACGATTTACAACAATTTAGTTATTACAAAATGAATGTAATATATTATTTTACTTGAATTTGGATACATTTTTTAAATTAGACTTTTTTAAATCTAGAATGCGCCCGCAATCACAATTAGGATGCTTATCCCCAAACTGGATTAGATTTTTCTCACATGGACAAGAGCTCACTATCACAGCGACGTTAACTAGGTATGATGCAGAATGCCTAGGAGTCTTAAGTGACAAACTCAACTATTATTGTACACAGTGTCTGCCAACCTGTGTGCCGGCACACATGATACTTCTTGCGCCACACTAATCTGTCACGAAGAAGAAAACAAATTATATATTTGAATCAGACAAGCTAAAAACTCACAGATAAATTGCTTCCCCTCGCGTAAACGCTTCCTTATACAAAATTGAACCTACTGCCAGAAGCGCAGAGGATAAATACTAGAAATCCTTTCTACATCATTTCACATCTGAAAATGACTATTCCACTTACAAATTCCAATGGTGGCTCATTGCATAGCGCATCTATTTATATTTGTTTGATTTGGTTACAAAATAAATAATAGCTAGGTACATACAACACGCACGATATGTAATTGGAATTTTCTGCGAAAACACCTGGAAAGATTTTGTTGCCTTGTTCTCAGCATTAGCTTTTATCGGTGTTCTTATTCATTTCATTTCTTAAAAAGCTTACAAATTTGAGATACTTACGGACGAAAATTATTTGATTTACAGGTCCGAACCCATAAAAGATCACCTCTGGATACAAGAACGAGGAGTTGTACGTATATAATCTTGGTTCCATATCAAACCGTAAGAGCGTCTTCTAATATTGGCCATTTAAAATAGGGTCACAGTGTTTCTTATTCAGATAACATAATACTTTTAATACTAACGGGACTAAAGGGAGTAAGCCGCAAACGCCAAGCCGAAATTTAGCTTTTAAATTTGAAAAAATTCTAACAGTGTTGACAATTATTGATTAGGAAAGAGCATTAATCCTCAATTTTAATATATTTTTATAACATTTTTTCGTTATACAGTAAAACCTTCATATAATGGAAACATGTGGTCGAGGGGTTATCCGCTAAAACTGAATGTCCTCTATAAAGTAGGTTTTCTGATTTTTTTTTTTAATTAAGTTATAAAATTAACGTCACAACATATTTCTTAGACTAGTTCAGTGAAGTTTCCATAAATGGATCAAAAATTTTATGTAATTTAAAATAAAAAAAAAAATGGCTTGGTACGTGGTTTAGCGCACGTCAAATCATCGGCTAGCACGCGTTAAATCTGAAATAGATTTAATCATACCTATATAGATAGTAAAATATTTTCGCAAATTTTAAATTTGTCCCGAAATTCTCTTTAAAATCCATAAAACTATTTGTATCAAGGTGAATTATATCGATTCCATTGTATTTTCCGTTACACGGATGAAATAAGTTTTCAGACGAATATATCTGCTCTAGAGCTGTATAAAATAGGTGGACTGATAATTCTTTATATCATGAATGGGGACTTTCCAAATTTGCTGATATCTAAAAGACGAGCGGTCCAGGTAATGCACGAGTAACGTTGGTTATATGCGACCCGCTTTCCCGCGCAAGCAAAACTTCTAATACTAATACATAAATATTTTTTCAATTTCGTACTTCACACTAATATAGTCCTTATTATACATTACATCGGATGTTTATTTCACTTTCATCGATTTCCACATGTAAGCCCTGCCCGCCGATCGTGTCAGTTAACGAAACTCAACACACACAATTTTGTCTTATAAGTTATAAGGTTTTTTCAGTCAACTGTCGTATTTTTGTTATTGGGAAAGTACTTCTCACAGAAAGATGTGGAAGTCATCTCTTCTGACCAAGAGAAAATAAAATTTACTATACTTCTAGAGGAATCCTTGAGGTCTCTAGCCTCGTATTTGTACAGATCCCAATACGAGTAATACAACTTCTTTTATTACACATCCATGCAGATCTTTCAGTTTATGACAATTTCATCATAAGACTATTATTACGACTCATTTCAATCGTAATGATGGCATGTGTTTGTAAAAGCGAAACACTTTTTTTATTAACCTCATGAAAAAGCGCTTTCAAATTCGTCATTTTGACAGTAGTTGGTCAACTTATAACTTGTTAGACTAGATGAAAGTACCTATGTAATCGTAATGCCTCGGTACTCATTTGTAATGATTTACAATATAATTATTATTACACTGCTTGACGCATCTCTAGCCATCCGTGTACATACGCGTATATTGGTATAAGTAATCCAATGTCAGTTAATTGACGGAGTATTTACCATATTTAATACATATGACACCATCTAAAAGGACAGAACGCAATAAAATGTTTTATCTCAATGCATATTTTAAAATAAATTAAATTGATTCTTTGGGAAGAAGGAACTTATTTTAAACACAATAAATCCTGGCGTATGCAATTATTAGTACCCACGTCGTAAATAATATATTATTGCAGACGGGTGCAGTGCTGCTCCTTGCATGCAGGAGAAGTGCACCGCGGGTTAAGCTGGTGCATTCACATCAATCGACCCAATCCGCAGTCTTTGTTAGCGCACAACCAGCCACGAATAGAATGCACGTTAAGCATACAGGGGCGTATCGAGGAAGGAATTTTACGATTTCCATTTTATTTGAGTAGTTAACGTTTATAACAAAAAAATATTAACAAATTGTTTTATCATTAAAAAGATTCAGCAACAGAATTTAAAAAAAAATATCATGAAGTAAAAACTTCAATATTTTAGGTATCTAATGTTTTTAAACATACGTATGTAAAGGTTGCATACTCTTGCAGTGTCAATATTTATCCATATTCTGAAAGAATTGCGAAATAAAGTATTTTTTTAATCAGGTAGGTATGTATGCATGTGTCTGCTGTCATAGTTGGTAGGTACATTTATTGCAAAGTTTATGCTTTGAAAATAGTAAGAAAATTCAAAATATTTTTATCGCAAATTTGCTCAAGAAAATGTGTACTTAATGTACCTAGGTAATGTTATATTTTAAAAATGAAAAAAGAAAATATTTGACACCACAGCAAAACACCAAAACAGCCAAGGTGCTAATTTTTTGAAGTATTTTAATCACATGAGATAAACTCGAGGAGAAAAAACATAAACATCCATGCTCAATGTTTCAAATAAGAACTATTGAAAATCTAAATTTGATATGTAATTGACATTGCCGGGATTGAGCTCAGGCCCATAGGCAGCTAGGCCACATAAGCCCAGAGTAAAAGCCCTCAATATGGGAGCGTATCGAAAGCATGAGATATGAGGAGCTTTCGAGGGACGGCGACAACATATTTGTTTTTCATTTACGCAGTAAAGTTGTGCTTTTTTATTGTTACGTAATTTCAATAACCTTACTAGAAAGTTTGCAGGAGGGCCTACAAAATTTAGTTATGCCTTTGCCGTTATTCATTCAACCTTTCACAACCTGAATATCCCGGTCTTGCTCAGGTGGATAAAAATTTTAAATTTAAAAAGGCATTTCGTTTATTTTAATATTCAAAATAAAAATATGTAACTTTCGTTTATTAGTTTTAAAATATAAAACTATATTAAAATAGATAGACAGAACAACAAATACAAAAAATATTTAGGATGAAAAGTTTATAACCTAGTTAATTGAAATAATCATAAGTAAATCAGTATAAATTTAAATACCTGTACGGATTAAGAACGATAGTTTTTGTATAGGCATTTTAAATGGGCGCTAACTGAATAATATTTGTGGACCGTCAGTGGTCCGCGGACCACCAGTTGTGAAACACTGATCTAGGTTTCATCTTGAGAACGTTTTACTAAAACGAGCGATATTGAACCGCTGTGCAAAAATCATAAAAACTGAGTCCTTTTCGATATGCGTTTGATAACATAAAAAATTGAAAACAAAATGGGTAAGTAAATCTACCGTTTATATTTTTCGATCCAGCAATCCCGAAGACACAGGAAACAGTCTGACCAGCAATTAATAGAATTTTTATTTTTGGTACATAACTTTCACCTACGTTACCTGTCTAAAAGTATAGTTCTAAAAATTGATTAGCACACAAAATATTTTTATTACTTCTATCTAAATAACTTTTTATATTTAAGCCAGTCATACAGTTTGCTTAAATATAATATTGGTATATTTATTTTATAGGTAAGTACATTTGGGACTTAGAGCCCCTTATTAAACTGGACAGGGTTCCAGTGCATATCTAACTCTCGCGATGAACTGTTTCAATTATATACCTACAATTAGATGAAATAATGAAGAACGTGTTGATGCATTCATTGAGTGTAATGTTGCTTAACCGACTTATCTCCTTTTTGCCCAAAAATGATATGAATGATGTGATTATTCTGTTAAAATATTACTAAACCAAATGTTTTTATTGAAACTGTTTTTATAATTACAGTGTATTACGTAACGTCGCTCTCAGCGTATCGTATGGTTTATAGTTTCACCAAGTAAAATTTGCTTTTTGTGAATTTTATACATGGTTTTAATTCGACCCGAGAAGTGCGCCGGTTCGTAATTAATATAAAATCAAACAATCGTGAAAGCTTAACTGTTCTAGGTACCTTAAAATGTTCAAACCCCCCCATCTTGTCGTACACGTTTAAATTACGCTATTATGCTATAATGAATTAGTTGCTTCAGAATTTTAGTTACTTTTTACCAATAACTGAATAAGCCGTGGCATCCTTTTTGTACTATCTACCCGTCTACCTGTTATAGATAGGTACTTATCATCGGCGTGCAGTGGACTTATCACTATCTCTATCGCACAACCTAATTTGGGTATGAGAGAGAAGGATACAAGAGCATGCACCGCATGCCCATGCATCTCGCTTGCACCTTCACTTTTCATGTAATTGACGGAGAAAGAGATAAAGCCACCGCACGCGCCTGGTACTAATATATACTCACTTTATGTTTAAAAAATATCTACCTACCGATCCATCGAGTCACACACTATCTATCAAATATTTGAAAATCTGTCTACCGCTAAACAAATTCACGGAACTTTTCCACAATTAATTTAAAAGAAGCAAAGTTTGCAAAAATATCATATGTCTAGTAATACCTACCTACGTGCTAACAGAAAATTTAAGAAAAACAGACTGCTTCTGTATATGTACTTATGTGTATTAATACTCTGTGATAGGTTTTACTTGATAACATTGTTGAAACCGTGTGCCCATATTGCGGGGCTAATTCGAATAAAAGGCTCATTTATTCTCCGTTAAGTGTCAAAATAATGTACACACAATTTGCCTGATTCAATATTCTTACTTATGCTTCTACAGCTCTCACGAATATCGTTTTATTTCAAGAAACAATGAATACTTGCCGATGATTCAAAACAAAATGGACATTTTTCTGCGATTCGATTTTCCCTCTAAAATTCGAACGGCCGGATTGCGCTGAACGACAGCCGACCAATGAGAATGCGGCTGGGGTGTCGAAGAGCGCGGGTAACGCTGAATGGCCGTAACCAACAGTATTCTTAGAAAAATACTTTTGGCGGCTCCGAAACATAATATAAAGGGAAATTATTGAGTAACTAATCATGTGATATTATTGTGAATTCTAAGAAATCATATCAAAGTGTTTCATTAATAGTGTAGGCATATTTAAATTAAATTAATACTCATTAGCTATATTTTCTTTTGTTCGTATTTCTTCAATTAAATGAAATATTACTTTAAAAAATTGATTGTGTATACATACATGGCCACTGCTCAAAAATGTATTCTTTATATTGGGACCGATCCTTTGTCTTACACGGTTGATTGGTTCTTCAAAAAACGTAATTCAAACAGTTTTCGAGATTATCTATCATCTGCAAAACGAAAGGTTGGTTCCGAAAGAGTGCGATTTTTAATTATTATACAAATATGTAAATACAGTAGGTACTACATAAGTCGAAGAAGACGTGTACACCATTTTGAAACTCAAAGCGTTATCTAAAATAAAATATCTGTTGAAAAACAGCAATATTTATTATCCCTGTAGTGATAATTGGTGGGTTACGACATGTTTTTGATTTTCGAACGATATTTGAAATACTCAAGTATTACCTAGATAGTTTTTATACCACGTTTTTTAATCTTTACTTTCTCCGACAAATCGACATGATCTTGAATACTGCACTAAAAATACGTGTACTGACAGCGAATATTTACTATTTAATTAATAACTATAAAAAAGAAATTAAGTACAAAATACCTAAGAGGAAGCCCTAATGCAATATAGGTACGGTAACTCAGGGCAAATCGAGGTTGAGTATAAGCCTTATAACTTTACACTTTTTACTATCCAGATACGCTTTCTTTATAATAAACAGAGCGTGTCATTGTACCTATTAGTATATATGTAACTCGTGATTCTAGAGCCGTGTATGGATCCGTATAGATCCTAGAGACCAGTATGAATCCCGAGATACTAGAACCTAGAGTCGGACTCTAGAACTGGAGTACAAAGTTATAAATCGTATAGGTATGTACTCTAGCGAACGTTTGAAATTAAATAATATAATGTATAAAGCTATTTATTAGGACTGTCTGCTGCAGATGGAAAATAACTGGTTAAATCTAAACAAAGTTATTTTAAAAAATATCGATAAATAATGAATAATTACATTCACTATCCAAACTTCAAAGCGTAGGATTAAATTTAGGTAGGTATGACTTGAAAATTCACTTTTAAGCGCGTATGTAACATCTTCGCTACCTATATTAGTTATAGATGTACCAATTTAACTTGGCCACTAGTGAGGGTACCAGCGTCTCGTTAGGAATGTTGCCATACACCAGAACTGAAATTTCATTAAATTCCAAAACTTATATTTTAACGACGGTTATTAAAAGTAGACAAGATATTTATTTTGCATAAAATGGCAATTGGAGAAATTTATTCTAGACTGACAATTATAGTTCCAAATTGAGCGGCGTCAAATGATGTTGGTAATACTATAGCAGGCGTAGAAATTGCGCATTTCTAATAGTAAATCGGCAGTACAAAACTCGTATTGGTATTTATATTCTAATGTGTACAGATACCAACATACCCTTTGTTGTGCTATATTTTGTACACTTATTTATTGTTGTAAAATATATAACAGAACCGATGAATAGGTCCATCGCGCCAGATACACAAATAAAAAATGATTATGTCTAATTAATACCGTTAAAACACAATATTGATAAGATATCAACATTGTATCATAGCGTTACATACCGCACAATGATATGCAATATTGAATACCTGCTCGTTGCAAGATGTAAACTTTGCATTGATTATTTTAACGAAAGGTATACATTTAGTTGACATGAGAAATAAATCACTTGTGATCGAACACTTCGAGTTGATTCCCCTTTACGGTGTAATCTTACTTAGTCGTTCATTTGAGTTGTAATAACGAAAGTCACAAAATTTGCGTGTAATAAAATATTAGGTACTTAACACACGTTTAGCATTTTCTTCTCATTAAATATGTATTTTAAGCGGTTCCACGACAAATGGTCTAAAGACTAAATGTGCACGACAAAATGTCTACCAACAAAATGTTAACGCGACAAAATGTCTATGCGACAAATGGTTTACCGGCAACATTTTTAAAATTAAAATTTTCTGATAGTGTTTCAAATGTCCGGGAAAAATCGGAAACTTGAAATATGTAAATTCAAGACTAATGTAAAATTACGTCTTTAGACCATTTGTCGGTACACCATTTTAAGTTTTGTCAAATTCTGTATCCAAATTCATTCATAATAGATTTGTACGAAATTTATATAACCCCTAATAATTCCCTTCTAATTTGAATTGAAAGACCGGCATTTGTTGTCTTACTCTGCCTGCTATTGACAAAGCTGTGCTAGAATAAGAAAACAAATGATTAACGACGATTCTAATATATCCATAGTGTTGAATGAGTAACTTTTGTTCACAACGAATTTCTAGCACTAAGCATTTTGTAGTTCAGATGGCGACGTGATGTTTAAACAGCTGTCTAGTATTAATAGTTATAAAAATAATTGTTAAAGTTTTTAACGAGTTCTCGGCATAACTTCAACCGCAGCAGCAGTCAAATTGGTAACTAACTGATACAGTTATAATAATATAATGTATGAACCATAATAGATACACACAGTTCTTCAAATCATTGTAAAAGTAAAAGCTCTGTGTCTGGTGGATAAACTGCACTTTTTGGTCGGAAAATGTAACCATATTGCCCTTTTCTTCTTCTTCGTTATAATGACTAAGCACAAGTTCGCTTCGTTTGGATCAGATAGGTATGTTCCCCAAAGAAAAGCGATCGGCGCTGTGGCAACACTAAGTAGTAAAATAAAATTAGTCAGTGCATCCACTTACATATTGTGTTATCGTTTACTAGCACACAAGTCTTGGCTTTGCTTTGCAGTTTTTGATGCCTACGACAATTTTGATCGCGTAAATTTCATCGCGTAAAAAATGACATTTTTTAAAGATTGATGTATTTATAAAAGTTGTAATATGGACGGTGACAAATCAGCGCAACGACAAAAAAGTGAATTTATTTAATATTATGTATTTAACTCATAAATGTAATAGATACCTAAAACAAAAATATTATATGTTAAGTTTTTCCCATATTGCGTTTTGTCAGTGTGTTGATTTGTCCGGTTACCGGATTAAACACGTGTTACATACTTTATTTTTCTTGATTGAATTGAAATCTACTTGGCAGATTCAATTATGATATACAATAACTATAACAAATCACGCTATGGTTTTGCTGACATCGTTGATAATTCTCAAGGTACCAAATGCCTTACTACCAGGCTACTCTTTTTCTTGTTCAATCACATATGAAGTGAGGGGTGCGAGCGAGATACAAGGGTATGCGGGAGAATGCTCTTGTATCCTACTTACTAATATACAAGATATGTTGTGCAATTGAGATAAAGATAAACCCACCGCACGCCGATGCTTACTACATATTTTTACCTTACTTACGATATACCGACTCTCTCTGAGTAATGGATTAAGAAAACAAACAGCAAGTAGGTATTTTATGTTATGTATGTACCTACTTACTTATTCCAACAAACTTAAAATTGCGATAAGCGGAGCATATCACCGCTATGCATGATAACCATGGCCCCCACAATTGGGTTATCCTAGATATGTTGTTAGACATTAAATATTATGTAATAGAGGCAAAACAAGTGTTTTTTCGTAGTACGGGTTATCCAGCAACGCTAGACAGGTTTTAAGTCATTGGAGAGCGACTGGGAATGCTTTTAGTCACTAAACAACTACGTTTCTAGCAGTCCATATTGAACTTCTTTATTTCTCTCTATAATATATTGACTATGGAAAGGAAAAAGGACGTAACCCAGACACAGAAAATATTGTATATAGCCCAAACAAAACGTGTATTAAATTGTATACGTTGTGATTATCGAAAAAAAACTATTTTGAAAAGACGGAGGGATAAGTCCTTTTGCTTTTCTAGAGTCGATATATTATATGTGTATAGTTTATTAGCACGTTTTGTGTGAGTTATACACTATATTTTTTGGTGTGGGTTACGTGCTTTTTTCTTCCCACAGTCGAAATATATTGTAAGAAACTTTTAACATGTTTTTCGGAAGACATTTCTTTTCTCCCACAGACACAACTATCTATTTCCAAATAAAAATAAGATATACGGTACGTTCCTGGTTATTCTAAAATTCACGAGGAAAGCTCACAAATAATAAAATTTTTTCATACTACAAAATGTACGTTTTAAGCAGGGCAGTACAATATGTTTTTGTCTGATGAGGAAAAATTAGTAGGCAAAAAACATAATTTAACAAATTAACATTGCCTGCAAATAATACCGAATTCACTGAATATTTTTTTTTTCATTAATTAATTACCTTGGTTGGGTCTTTTCAGTGTAAGATATAAATAAATTAATATTTTATTTAGAATAAGAATGTAAAAAATAATGAAATAAATAGCTGTTACAAAAAATTTGTTCGACCTCAAACCTGATTTACTTCGAATAAAATCATAATTAAATGCAAATCTACGGTAATAAAAATTAATGGCACTTATATTTATTTCTTGTTGCGGTTTTTAAGCCGCCATCAATAAAATTCGATTTTCCACGACGCAGTGAGAATAGATGCCGCAAAAGTGAAGTAACGTTTGTATCAGGCGAGCAGAAGATCGTCAAGGTAAAACTGCGATCCGTATTAGTTGATCGCTGCTTCATATAAACATTTTTTTATTTATCTATACCACATTCTCACGTAGTCATTCTGTAATCGAAATTATATGGAAAACAAGTTCGTTTTATCATATGCATAAATCTACTTATGTATTATACATGTTGTCGGCTGTAAAATATAATATGAGTTTTTTTATCAGCGCTCATTTGCGAAGGCCAAAGTTAAGTCGACTCAGAACAAGTCGAATAGTGAATATTATTCTGAACGAGCGGGCGAGAGAGGGAAGGTATGATGTAGAAAGAGTGCGGAGACCACACGCCCGCGCCGGTCGATAAACAGACGAACCGAATGAATCGCAGGCGGCCAATCTCGGGCATGCGTACTAACAACTCTCGTATTTTATTAATACGACAAGTACACTACGTGGGGGTTCCCCCTCATTAGAAAGAGGAGGTTTTGCCTTCCAGGAAGATAAGCATAAATACAAAATCAGAGTGTTTACATTACATATCGCAGAATTGTATGAAACATATTCCTATTTAATTCAATATTATCATCAGTATCCATTTACTAATGAGTGAAGAATTCCGAATTTTCCGTATTCTATAAAGCTGCAAGATTATTTATATATCCAGACAGTCGTGGTCTTACAAAATTTATTTCCAGGAATCCAGATTAATTCTAGATATTTAAACTGATCATACATAAGAAAAACGTAGCGTTATATTCATGATATACACATTGTAGTATTGTTACACTGGCATTCTATCAAGTTTTCTAAGACAATCGAAATCCCGATGTCTAAAGTCTAGAATATTCTGGAAACGGGTAAAACATGAAATGATAATTACCGGTTGATTTAACCTGTCTTTTATTTTGGATCAAAAAAGATTAAAAATTGTTATTTCCACTATTATTCCTTACGATCTAACGAATGCATTGTCTAATATTCAAAAATACACTTTATTTTGTAATACAAATGGCGAAAATTGTTCATACACAAATAATCAACAGAGCACATTTCATGACGCGTGTTGTACCGATATCTAAATAAATTGGTACTCACCTGATGAAGAAGTAGACCAGAATTACATTTGGAGAACTTGTGTGTTCATAATATCGAAGCACAACACATACCGGCGCGCGCACAATATTTTCGTAATAAAAAAGGTATTCAATTCACAGAATGTTCCGATGCTCTTCTTCCAGTGTACTAAATAGTTAGGTACATCACTGCAAGAAAGAAAAAATATCGTCGGTCAATTATTTTTATTATTGGATAAATTGTTACAAATATTGTGTTACCTTCCTATAATATCTATCTATTATTTATTTGGTTTTTAATGATGCCAATGTATTAACTTTTGACAAATAGACAGATATAACATAATATAACACCTTTGTACACAAAATGTTTGAAAATATGTTTGCTTAAGTATTAAAATGACCAAAAGAATTATGATATGTAAATGTTTTTCTTTTTCGATCAATCACTTAAAAGGTGTCAATCCTTGGTGGAAAGACATTATATTTTAAAAATAAAACACAATTTGTTTTACTTTCCACATGTTTATAATGATTCGAGACCGGTTTGTAGAATTAGTACAAAACAAATTGCGTTTTATTTTAAAAAAAATAGTCTTCAATCCAATGTTGGAAAGGGCTCATAACTTAAATATTTTTTTTCGAATTAAGATACCTACCCACATGATTCTGTAAAAAAATATTTTCTAGAAATGAAATGGGAAACCATTTACTTATTGTAAAATATATGAACAGCCATTAACATCGATATATAACGTGTATTTTTTTTAATTAAAAAAGTGATTGCAGGCGAAAAGTAATGTTTATATTTAAAAGAATATAAAGATAGTTATGATTTTCAGCAATGTTATGAATAATAAGTACTATAGCGACCTAACCCCTGCGAAAGGCCCCCTTATCCTTTGAGCCCCGTGACGTCATTGGAAGAGGGTCTTTACGAGCACAAGAAAGCACTGTTTTTAACTTTTTGTATATTTGTTCAAAATAACGATCGCTTACAAAAAGTTGAGCGACAACTGAAATTAATAATGCATTTCAATAGTTATACAACAATCAATGATGCGTGAGGTCTATTTCAAAAATAAACCTTAATGTGGTTATATATTTATAGACCTTAATTCTCTTTTTTCCGATAGTAACATGCAAGTGGCAATTCCATCGATATAACATACCAGCTACTTACTCATTGACAGGCGAACGAAAACTAATCTTAAAAACTATTTTTCATCTTTTCTTATCAAGTGTCGTTTCTTTATTATAAGTAGTTTAATATGAATATCATACAAATTATATTGCAATTTGTATTTTTATTGACAACATTTTCAAAGGTATTCATATCAACAATTTCATTACAATATGACAATCAATTATTGTAAAAAATACTAACCACCCAAACTACTTTCTGTCTTTATTTGAAAATCGGATGTTTCGTCATATTGTTCTATTGGTTTATTAAGTTCTTTTAAATTACAATTTAGCCGTATATTTAAGTAAATTTTCTTTTTACTCATCCTGAATTCGTTAATATGTTTTGACATATTTGGTATTTCTTAAAAAAATCACATTAAATTAACCTATTAGAATGCTCTAATGAGAGGTGAGAGTTTAAATGTCGGCTTAGAAATAAAACAGCTATTACTATATATATGGTGACCAGGGGAATTGCACACATACTAGAAAGTTTGCAGGGATATGTTCAAATTTGGTAAAATAAAACGCCAAAAACAGGATGTAGATATACTTTTAGAACCTTCGAAATTGAAACCTTTGATCTTAAAAGTGTAATTTAGTTTTGTAAAAATGACTCTATTTCCACATAAGACCAAATAAACGTATTTCAAATTTTTCAATTATGTTGTTCATACGATAGGTATCTACTAAATATTACATTAGCTGACAAAAAGCCGTTTTGAAAGATTCTACGCAAATAAAGATAAATTTATTTTACTAAAAACATTAGTTGGAAAGCCTGACTTTAAATTCTCCTGTAATGAACGCAAAAATGAAATTATTTTTGACGATAAGGTGCCGATATCTTCCTGATCAGTAACACAGAACATCTGATAAACAATGGTTATTAGTATCATTCTATTTTGGAAAATAAAACATTATTTCCATTCAAATAACTTTTTGAGTTATTTTTTATTTAAAAAAAAAAGCTGTGTCTCATAGGCACAGCTCAACTTTTGTATAAAATAACACAAGAAATAAAACCGAACCGCTCGCCGGCCGGGGGCATTCATTTATTTACATTCACATCGCGAACAAACTCTCGACTATTATTCAAGGGGAATGCTGCCTAACATTGCTATACGATATTGTGCTCTAGTACATTGTGCAGTAGGGAATAAAATTGCTAGAATTTTTGTGGCATTCCTTCACTCTGATAAATGAGTCGTTTCGAAGAGACGGTCACGTCAGCTATACCGCTCTGTTGCAGCGCTTTTCAACAATTTATTTAATCCAAATACATAGTCGTAGAATGTTACACGTAAATGAATAAGTTGTTTAAATTGAGACTATTAAAGTTTTGAAACAGTTACATACATATAAAAATACATAATAAATATGATATAATACATACACTCGTTCAGCTGAGTACTTCTTCCAGTAGTTTTCACTTGTTGTCAAGTTTTTCTAGAGATACTGTGCCTTAACCTTCCCGTTACTGTAGGTGCACCAAGATAGCCAAACGAGTTGAAAACATTAATATCTCGCTTATTAGATTTTATATAAATTTAGGATTTTAGCTATTTGTAGATAAAATATTTATGTATTAAATTAAAATAAATAAGTTGTTCGATTCAATGTTTTCATCATTGAATTAATAAAATTACAAAACTCTGATAACAATATTATTCCGATCTCAATGAAAGTGATAGCGATATATAAAATTCTATACGCAAGAGTGACGCGCGATATATTATGTTAAGTTGACACAAAGAGAGAAATAGTATTAGTTAGAGGGAGAAAGGACCGGATGTATTTATTTTTTATGCAATGACATGTGGTGGAGTTACTCTTTCTATCGCACAACCCCACTTGTATATGAGAAAGTAGGATACAAGAGCGTACACCAGCAAGGCCTTGTATCTTACTCGCACCCTTCACTTTACATGGGCTTGAGCGAGAAAAAAAGCACGGCACATCACGAACTTGCTTGTGTTTGTTATTTGAGTCAAGTTTACATTTGAAACGGACTGTAAAAGGTAGAAGCGAGAAATGTTTGTAGCTTATATGACTGCTTTTTTCGTGTCATCCATAGCTCGATTATATTACATGAAAATATGTTAATTGCAAGCTCTAGACAAAAAACAAAGTGTAAAACGATAACAATATGATATTTCAAAACAGAATAACCCCTTTAAAGCGATCAATTAGCTTTAAAATACTCAATTACATGACCAAGTCCAAGCCTGTGTCGACCAAGGCTGGTAACGTGATTTTTTTAACGCGGACTGGAAAAGCTTAAGCGTTCTGAAGGCGGTCCAGGATTTAAATCTTCTTTTCGTTTTTTATTTCTTTTAGGGCTTTAAAAAATTTTCAACAATTTCTTTAATGGAATCTATTTACCCAATTAATGACTCTTTGAATTTAATATTGCAGTAAAAGAGAAAAACCTGTGATGTCACGCATACACTTCGAAGTGCAACTCAGGACACACTGCAGGAGTGGTGACAAGAGGGTTCAGCTGCGAGCCGAGTGCAAAAAGTGAGACTATGCCGTTGACGTCTATGATTTCACCTCGCCGTCTTGCACTTGTACATAAAAGTAGAAGATTTTAAAAGCAGTAAAATGCACAATCGTTTAATAAGAATTTATACTTATCGTTCATAAAATGCAAAACAAAATTGATATGGACATGTTCAGATTTTTTACTTGTAGCTTTGCATATCAGTCCATCACAAATCGTCGTTATTCTGGAAGAAAACACTAACTGAAAAATACTAGTTTTGAGTAACTGAACTTTGGAATTTTTTAAACCTTTGAAATGCTATTCCTTTTTCATTTAGTTTTTTTGTACAAAACTGTTTTTACGTAAAATTATAAGGGTTATAAATAATTGTATTTTGTGTTAGATAGTATTCACTTGGTAAACTTTAGCTTTCATTTCGATAATTTTCACTTTGGATTAGACAGTATTAAATTAATACACTCAAACTTTGATTTTAATAGTCTTCTTAGCCACGGATTCTTTTAACAAAATGTGTTAAGTTGTAGTAGGTTATATTAGGGTTGGACAGGTTTGGTTTGTGTTATGAAGCAAAGACAATATAGGCGGCCTAATATAGGGTAGAAGAATAAGTGACCTTTTCGTATATGTAATTATTTTATTTACAAATAGTAAAATTTCAAATTTTTTCTATGACGTATTTCACAGATAATTTATAGGTTTAAAAGCCGAGGTAACACAATGTTACACCATGAGTACGAAAGGGTTAACTACGTATCATACATACTTCATTGGGTAGTAATTCGTTACTTTTTTTTAAGTTTGCAAATGAAACAGTTGAGATGCGGCGATTTGTTCTCTGCCTCCTTTTGGTGCCTGATACAATCAGCTCACTGGAACAGCGACGCATACAACAGATGAGAGAAAAAATAAACGAAAAAAGCAGCTCGCGCGGCTTTATCCACAATTCTTTTGAGTGTCGATTTAAGCCGCACCCTTTTACCCGGCCCTATTCCCAAGTTCGGTCCTGCTATATTTCTTTCTTTTGAAATAAGAAATTGAACATCTGTTTGCCGAGAATGAAAAAAAGTGTTTTTCCCATTAGCTTATTAATTGAAAACAACAAAACAGGTAAACTACCTTGATCTGTTCATGAAATTGGTATTGAGTAAGACATCACATGTATTTATTATAATCATTTTTAAGGTGTTAACTATCAATTCTTGGTGGAAAGTCATCATATTTTAAACGCAATTTCTTCGTAACACCTCCACATGTTTATAAACTTTCGCTCATCACGAGCATTATCAACTGAAACCGGTCCTGATCGTTATCAACACGTGGAAGTAGTAAAAAACAAATTATGTTTTATTTTTAAAATTACATTAATCGTTAATTCTTCGACTTAGTAATATACAAACCTGATTCTACATTTCATCACCAATGTCTTTAAGGGCTGCCAACTCTCTCAGAATTAAAGTTCGTGCTCAGGACAGCGGTTGTAAAATATCAAATTAAACAAAAAAAAAAACCACTAAAAAATATAAATCTACTATCAAAAATATTCTTTTTATGGTACAAAGATCTTCTTAAATACAAACAAAATGCCTAAAAAAAGTTTAACTCAACTGTGGTTAGGTATGTACCATACTCGTCTATAGAAGGCATCTTCCATCTTTTCTCTTGAAACATAATGTCCTACGTCCACCTTTATATGTACTATTTTTTTGGTAGAAAAGAAACACGAACACAAAAAATATGCACAATTGAACAATTGTATACTGGCTTTCCTTAGCATATTATATCGTCGTTGTTCTGAAAGAACACTAAATCGAAAAAATTACATATTTAGTAAGTTATAGCGAAATGTTCGATGTTTTGAAATCTACCATATGTAAGAACACACTTATTTTTATAAAGTATACTTTTATTTAAAAACAGTTTTGTACAAACAAACTTAATGAAAAAGGAATAGCATTTTAAACATTTAACAACTAGTATGTTCATCCAGAATAACGTCGATATTGTCATATCGACGATCAAAGAGTGACAGTAGGTAGGTAAAAGGCGCGTGCCGTGGCTTTATCTCTTTCTCGCTCAATCACATGAAAAGTGAAGGTGCAAGCGAAATGCAAGGGCATGCGGCGCATGCTCTGGTATCTTACTTGCTCATACCCAAATGAGGTTGTGCGATAGAGATAGTGATAATTCCACCGCACACCGATGGTAGGTACGTATTTAAATATGCCCGAAGAAGTCTATTTACCATACGAAATTATAATTTCGATATTAATGTTTTTAATCTATATTTGAGTATTGTTATATCTGATATAGGTTTTAGAATACAATACGATCAAATCAAGGAAAATTGGCAACCCTATCGGATGTTTAAAATAGGTTTCAACTGTTTCAATATGGGCTTTCTTCGTTCCTGTAGGATGGTCTTCGATGTTACCGCTAACATTTGCAGTGGTGCAATTCAATTGCCATGATTCACTACCAATCGAATCCTTATATTGCATTTCTTTAAACCGTGTTAATCTGCGATTAATATTGTGTATTTGACAGAGGACTCCAGTTGTTTCTCATCTCTATTTTCCGGTGTACACAATATCTAATATTTTTTTCAACGGAACTGACAGATGCTGACGTGACACGGTAGAAAGAAACGCGATTGGATGACGAGAGGGAATCCTGTAGATGCCACTTATACCTATTTCTTCAGCTACAATAAGAAATGTTCTAATATTCTAGATCTATGGTCAATGAATATAAAAAAAAGAATTGTCAACACACCATATTATGCATTATTGAATAATAGGTACTTTTCAAATCATTGTCTTATTATGTATACAAACCTTTTTCTGTATATGTAGTGTTGTCTAAATTTCTTATGAAAAGCTGTTTAAGATATTTGGTTTTCCTGCGCTTGCTAGTAAATAAGAGATGATTGTTTACTTTAGCTGGTATTATGCATATTATTATAAAATATAATATTGCAATGCGCTGTCAACTTCCGGAATTGGCTTACTCACACTTGCATCGGCGTACTTGTATAGCTAGAGATATGCGCGAAATAGTGTAATAATCTTTTTATTTTAAATCGTTACAAATGTGTACCGAAGGATTTCGATGAGATACTTTCAGTAACGAATAGTTAGTTGACCATCTGTTAAAATGACGAATTAAAAAGCGCTCTTTTGTGCGGGTAACGGCGAAAAAACCGCTGTTCCTTTTTTATAAACACGAGGCACCATTCCGAAGGGAATGAATTGTGACAATGATCATATTATTACATTGGCATAAATATATTGAAAGCCTTCGATAGATGTTAAAAAAACACTTGTGGAACGTTTCCTATAAAAAGTGTGGTATATTTTATTTTCTCTTGGTATGACTAGAGATGAATTCTATATCTATCTGTGAGAAGGATTTGTTCAGGAACAAAAATACGACCACGGAATCAATGCTATAAAAATGAGTCGTAATAATGGCTTTTAATATTTCTGTATTTAAAAAATGGCCCAAATTCTATTAAATACCAAGTAAATCAGTATTTCTATAATCTTAATAACAATGTGACTATACACGAAGAAACAAAAAAGTTGTTTTTCTCAAATTCATCCATTTTGAATATGGCTGCTTTTAAAAAGTAGCGACACATATGACGACTTTGTTACATACTGAAAGCCCTTGATGGATGTGTCATAAAACTATGTGTATGACTCTTGTTTGGGATCCGTAAAAATACGATCCTAGAGGGATCAAGAATTCCTCTAGAACAGTGGTTCTCACGGAAAAAATCTCTATGGCCACATTATAACCATCAGTGATTTTATGTAAATGTCTCGTGGTGGCACCAAATTTTTCAATTGTGGTTTTAAATATTAGGCCGATGCATCTATGGGTCTCTCTATGATATCATGTGTTGATAAATTCGCTTGGCTAAATCGTTTGATTTTTTTCTTTCACAAAAGTGCTAATAAGAATGATGAAGCATTTTCTGAACATCTAGTAATTTTAAAGACACACTAAGCTAAACAAAAACAACAGTGACGTCACTGCATTGTATTGACATTCTTTGCAAAATGATCCGAGAATTCAGCCGAACAAGCAGAAATATTCAGAATTTAAATAAAAAAAAAAAGTGCAACCGACGAAGAATTAAGTGCATATTTATTCAAATTTTTTGCTACAATGCGGTTCTATATATAAGATTCTCGTCTCTGTAAATATTATTCAAATAAAATAATGCAGGTTTCTTTACACACTCCGCCCTCTCGGCGGTTATACGAAAAACTAGTGTACCTATTAGATGACTGCATGGGCCGAAATTTTATAAAATGACCCCGTCCGAGCCCGATATCTTCAGACCCATCCCGGGTCGACCCTGAGTCGTAATATTACAGTTGTTACCACAACCCGACCCGAAGCTCAGATCTATTTTCCTCAACCTGAACAAAGCCCAATTTTTTTTCCAATACAGAAATTCATTTATACTTTTCAAACAATATATGTTGTTATTTTTATATCTCCAATGATATTCAAAACACATCGGGAAACAAATATTTAGCTCATGAATAGTATTGCCTTATGGCTGACTCATAACCCGAAATATTTTTCTTTAAATTGAAAGGCCCGTGCAGACCTTCAGTAACTATTGTAAATCTGTGTGATACAAGGGCTGCAGTATAAACAAAATTATGGATTGCGTTTCCGAAAAATATAGACGAAGAAAATAAAGTAAATTCCAAATTACTGTGTGCGGGTTATCCGATTTCGGATCGCATGAGTTCAGTACATATTTTATAAAATGAAACTCTTGGTGTTAAAAAAAGGCTTACAACTAAATGCACTTTTGTTTAGATCATATTCACTTTCATAAAAATAGTTTTCATCTAAAACAAATACATCCCACATAATAAAATATATTTTAACATTGAAGAAATATATTACAGTTACGAAAAAATATTTTCACATAGATAAAATAGTTTTAACTTAATATAAATACTCACACTTTGAAATCGATAGTTGCACGAAGTTTTAATGAAATGAAAATACTCGTCGCAACTCTACCTTATATTAGGCCGCCTATATTGTCTTTGCTCCAAGCATTAGAATACATTACACAAACCAAACCAAACCAGCCCTAATATAACCTTCTACAACTCACTTTCAAATTTGAACTATTGAGATTTTGTACATTTCCATGTATTTTGTTACTAACGACAGGGTTTCACCTTACGGCATCTTCAGGCATTCGAGTCCACTCGTGCGCTTGAATGCCTGAAGATGCCAAAAAGAGAAACCCGGGTCGTTAGTGAAAAAATATATGGAAGTGTTCAAAATCTCAATAATTCAAATTTGATATTGAAATTCCATCAAGCACCATCAGTCGATGTTTTACATTAACTCACTTTATTAAAAGAATCCGTGACTAAGTGGAAACTATTAAAATCAAAGTTTGAGTGTACTAAGTTAATACTGTCTAATCCAAAGTGCGAAGTATCGAAGTACATGTTTAAGTGTACCAGGTGAATGCAGTCAACACAAAGTGTGATTATTTATAACCCATTAGAAAAGCGCAAAAAAAAATGAAGAGAAATAAATTAAGAAATCTTCCTGTAATTTATTTTAGCCAGAAAGGAACATGGATGTGTAGAAGGATCTTGACATTAGTCAGATATGACATTTAAAAAAAAAACAAGCTGTTGCCAGAGAGAGTAGTGCTGTTATTAGATAATGCTCCTTTTCATCACAATTAAAACATACCTATTGGAAATGGCGGAAGGTCTTAAGATTGTAATTTGTTTATCCCCTTACATCTTTAATTCAACGTATTATGTAGGTGTTTTTTCAAAATGAAGTTATGACTCATTACCGCAGTGGCCTTCTTAAAACCCCGTACAACAAAGATGTCGACTTGATTAGATTCTTGAAAGAAATGAGGATAGTAAATGCGATACATGGAGTAATTCAATCCTGTTACGAAAAAAAGTCAGTAGCACTCGTTTGATCGCGGAGAAAAATTATAAGTACCTAGTATTTTAAAAAGGATATAAAAACTAAAAGTTCAGGTCCGTGTTTTTGAATTATCCATGCAATAATAAGATTTATTATACTTATATTTGATAGTTGTTTTGTAATTTAACGGATTGTCAATCATCAACATCATAGGTTTCCAAACTTATTTGTCCCACTGCTTTTCAGAAAAAAAATGATTAAAAAATTCTAAAAATAACGATGAACCTGATGTGCTGCCATCATTTTATTAATTTTCTGTAATTTGTTAATTGCAATAAATTTCACCAAAATATTTAAGAATATTTTTTTAATTTCAAAAAGACATTTTGGAAATAAAGCAATATGAAAAAAATATAAATGTAGGTATTTATAAAAATAAAATAACAAAATATAAAGTACACATTATTGCCTACTATTATCAGTGAATAATACCAAACACATGCCAAAAGCTTGGTGTTTTACCATTCATTTTTATAAATTTGGCTTTGTTTTTGTCAGCAGCGGCATTTGCGGATGCAAATCTTCCCCGGTCAACTATTTTCAGTTTACCTTTTTTTAACTAAGACTTGAGACTGCACTAAATCCTCGTTCTACCAAGTATGATGACATAAATGCAATCAACAATTTTCTCACCACATCCCATAAAGTCCAGAATAAAGTGTGCATGAATGCTTTTGCAACTTTTTCTCTTGGTACCCGTGTTTGAATTTCAATTTTAACACTTTGTTGCTCAATATTTCAATCAATCTTCTAAGCCTCATTCCGATTCTACAGTATTAGAGTGGGTCTAATAACCAATCGGGAATCCCAATTGTAAGAATATTTTTAAATCGATATGAAGTCCCTCCAAATTCTAACAATACATTAGAAAGCTTTATAATGTTTAAAAAATATCATCTCGTAGCCTTATTTTTGGTTAAAACGCCGACCTAGTTCCCCCGTGTTCAGCATTACCTGCTCAGAGCCTAACGGCGCCCGTTTTGGGAATCTGTGATCTTTTCCACATACATTGAAGAGATAGACGATAATATGTCTTTTAAATATCGACGGTGTTTTGGCCAATTGATTAAACCCTCAAATTTGAAATTGTTGTAAAAACTGTTTTTATCGAAAACATTACAAGGTGAGTTGCGTTATGAATATTTGAAATGCACGCCTGTAAATTTCCATGTTGGCACAGACACGGGATTATAAGTAGAGAGTGTCAAAAAGTGATCAATTTATTTTTTCTAATTAATATCATTTGGCCGAGACCTGCTCTGTCGTCTTTAAAATGAGATACAATCATTAACTCATTTTCGTATTGTTGAGAGTTACATTGGCCAAAACTCAGTCGATATTATAAATTTAAATGTTTATGTGATTACTTAAGATATCATAGCAAAATATATTGAAATGATATTAGAAGCGGATATAATAAATCAATAATTATTAAGTGTACAATAAGTAAACCAGTTCAATCAATACTAATTAATGTATTATAAACAATTGGATTGTTTCATTTGTAACCATCAGTTAAACGAATGTTATTATAGGTAGGTACATAATGACCTTGTTGACCGACTGGACTATTGAGGAGTTTCACAAGTTATCCTCAATTATAATATAGCGAGAAGGTGTGTTGATAGGATAATAGTTTCTCATAATTATAATTAATTAAATGTTGTAATATGTAGAAAATGGTTCTTAATTGATTATGCAGTATAGTGTTAATTATTATCGCATTAATGCTCGCAAAGGGCTGCAGCCATTAGCTGTTTTGTTGACGCCGACGACAGCCGGTGCCCGCCCTCGCCTTCACCCCCTCCGTCTTACCCCTGACCAATTCCCCTCGTAGTTCATTCAAACAAGTTGCCGTCAATCAAATACGTCACGTGTACATTTATGATATTTAATAATAAATAAATTTTTGCCAGTTTATGGTTTCCTACACTATGGTATCTGCCAATTTGAGGTATTTAAAGTTTTCAATGTACCTAGTTACTTAAATATTGTTTTCTCACGTTTAAATAGGTATATCAAATCCATATCTTACATTCCGATATGAAGTGGGTTTTAGTTATGTGGAAACATTAAAAAATAAGATTTAAGATATAGGTACCTACCCAACAATTAATTTCGACAGAAGTTATTAATTAAAATAGCTTTCGTAAAATGGACAATTGCGCACATTGACATTATGCCCACAAATTATTGAAATAGATTTAAAATCAAAAATGAATTGCAGTAAAATAAAAAAAACAGTATTCAATTTTTTTTTACCATGTCTGCTCCCAGTGTGGGGCATATGGCCTCGTAATGAAGGTATCTCAACATTCTATGAGAACTGTTTGTTATTCAGTTGCGTAACATATCTTTTTCGAAGAGAGTAGGACGGGACTAGTGGTCAGTTAATTGCTCTCGCTATGCCCCGTTTTTAGGTTCTGATGGGTGCGAGGGTATTTTAGACATCACAGACATTCCTGACTACGAACAGAAATCCATATAGCGATTGAAAAATTGATTAATGAAATTGTCCGCGCCAGGAATTGAATCTGGGACATCCGTAACCGCAGCCAACAACGTTAGCGACTACACCACGGAGCCGTATTAAAATAGGGTGTCTTAATGGTTTTAAATTTATTTTTCAGATAAATACTTTCTCATTTTACATTTTTATGTAAGTAATAATCTCAAAATAATTTATTACGTATGTTCTTTACTGTAGATATATATGCGCTTGTGTCTAAAATCGCAATTGTTATAAGCGTAAATTCGTGGGAACTAATTTAAGTGTCCAAATCTTAGTCGATTGAACTGCGCTGGCATCGATCTATCGTAAACATAGACAGACAACAGCGCCGACCGCGCCGCTGTGTCATTTTCTCCACCTGTTACTTTCTCGGACGGTCCCAAACCGCCTATAAATGCAGCAGAAAATTTTTCTTCGTCGATTTCCAAGTTACTGAGGCGTAAGCAAACACTGGCTTTACAAGTTAGTGTCTAGTAAATTGTCCACTTGGCACTTACAAAGGGTAGGCGGGTCTTGTACCTCAAGCAGCCAAGAAAACTTTGTTCACATCAATAGATCTATTGTGTATTTCCTCAATCTATTTGTTCACAAAATAACCGAGGAAGACAAAGCTGTCCCTATATCAAACTTGAATCGTTAATATTTTAGACATTTCTAAGTAAATGAAGTAAGATTGTTTGAATAGCTAAAATACATAAGTAAAAAAATAGCAATGAGTTTATTTCAACGAGGATTGTCAAAAAATATTTGTTGAGAGTTATTTTGGAAAAACGCCGTCATGGCCTTGTGACCCGTCAATTCTAGATACGAAGGCATTATATTTATAAGAATAAAACACTCTCATTGTACTTACTAATTCCACATTTGTTATTATGATCAGGACAGGTTTCGCGAGCGAAAGTGGTCATCGCGAACATTGTCATTAATATATCAGTTGATAATGTTCGTAATTAGCGAAATCGGTTCTGATAATTACAAAAAAAAATGAAATTAGTAGTTTATTTTTATAAATATAATGACTTTCCGTCTAGAATTGACAGAGGTCACAAGGACATGAGACATGACGATATGTTATATCAAAATTCAGATCCTCGTAGAAATGAATGCGTTATTATTTTTTACTTAGGTATTTTAGCTATTCAAATAACCTTACTTCATATAAATACATAGTTATATAGCCTTCAGGCATTACAGGCAAGTTACGATATTATAAAGAAATAATTTATATTCGACAATTCGTGTAATTAGGTTCTTAAACATTTAGTAATCGACCTTTGACGAACAATAAAAAAATAATTAAAGAAAAAAATATCCTGTAGGCCGTATCTAAATAACAAATACAATATGTAGCAATGAATAAATAAATAAAATCCAACAGGATTGATAAAATAACACAACAATGTATTTTCTTCGGGTTTTGACATGCAGACATAACATAGATAACAACTTATCAGCATATAATAACGCAGGTATGTAGTTATCAGTTGCATATTTTAAACGTTTGGTTGGATACTTATGTTGATAAGAAAACAAAAGATTTATCAATAAATAAAATATCTGCTTATCAAGAGTAACAACAAACACCATTTATACACACTTATCTTTCAGTCTGCAATATTTCAAAAGAAAAAGATTTTACAAAAACAACATCCGAGATAATTATAAACTATACGATCGCTAGTGAAAATGATTAAAACTGAGAACTGATAAAATAGTTCATTAATTTTACGGTTTTTGTGAAGTCTAAGATAAGTATAAAATACCTTATCATCGAGTAAGAATCATGTCCATATACAAAATATTCTTTGACATTTTCCAAAGGCATGTGCTAAATTGATTATAGTTACGGCAATTGTGCTTAACTCTTCCTCAGTCCATTTTATTTTGAAGCACAGTTAAGATATGAGTTCATTTGTGAATATGAAAATTTTGGACTCCAGACAGTGCGTAGAATTAAATATACTTTTTTTTTTTTTAATAATATTCTTCTCTTGGTCCTTACCTATGTTTATCGCAAATAAGCGACCAAATTGTAGTGCGTCTCTCTACTTTGTATCATAATTCGAAGGTGTTTTGACGAATTGATATAACCGTCAAAATTGAAATTGTTCAGGAGAGAGTAAAAATTGTCTTTTATCGAAAACGTTATATGGTGAGTTTCGTTATGAATCTTTGAAATGCATTCTCATGTTTGCAGATACGGGATTATACGAAAGGAGTGTTAACCTAAAACCAATTTAAATTGCTGTTTCCCTTCCAAAAAGTGGACAATTTATTTGTCTAGTATACATCATTTCGTCGTTGTTCTGGAAGAAAACACGAAATAGCAAAAATGACATATTGAGTTAGTTATACCAAAATATATAAACAAACGTTGGCGTCCGTGGCGCAGTTGGTTTCGTCGCTGGCTACGGTTACGGATGTCTCGGGTTCAATTCCCGATGCGGACGGTTTTCATAGATTGATCATTCAATCGATTTATGGATTTCTGTTCGTAGTCTGAGTCCTCCTTTCCACCAATCCCATCCTCACGGGGCGTAAAGAGAGCGATTAGCCAACCACTAGTCCTTTCATAGCCCTATCCTTCTATCCCTACTCTCTTCGAAAAAGAAAAGAGAGGTTGAGCAACTGAGTGACAAGCAGTTCTCGTAGAAAAAATTCTGTCAAGATACCTCCATTAGGAGACCATATGCTCCACATTGGGAGCGGACATGGAAAAAATATATATAAACAAACGTATTTTTATAAATTACACTTTTACTTGAAAACAGGATGCACACGACGGAGTTACGGTACGCGCTGGGATGACCTGGAAGGAAGGAAAAAGCCCCGCAGGGTAAAGAAAATCTTGGTAGAACCGTGTGATGGCCAGATGCTTGTTGTAGGAAGCGGATATGGTTAAAAAAAATTAGTAACTTTTCCCCCAAAAAACACTTAAATCGTTTACATTAAAATATTAACAATTTTTATGAAGTTTACCATTGTAACCCATCTAAGTAGTGTAACAGTTTTTGTCGATGTCTAATTATTTATTGTTAAGAAGTTTCGTATTTTTTTGGATTCGGTTTTTTAATAAAGCCGTGAGGTTGATAGCCTTCAATGGTCCGGCAGTAATAACGTAATGAAGCAATGGCGTGTCATTGGCAATTTACATTACAATGTGGTTATCGTAAGCGAGGAAGTGTAGGTAGATAATGCACTTTTATTGTTTCTAGAAATTGCTTCTGTAGTGACAAAAGAATCTTTTAATAGATTGCCATAAACAATTTTTTCACGGCTAGTACATACATATTGTACCTTCCTATGGTAATAACAGATAGAAGATTATAATATCACACTACACCCATCACGCAATTTAAGCGGTAGATACGTACCACGAAAAACAGCGAAAATGAAAATCACGCAAAAAATAAAATAAAGCTTATACAAATCATGGGATAGGTTCCAGGATAAAAAATAGCACAAAAGAATATGAAAAAACACGGAAAAATCTGTGATTTTTCATTTATGTGACTATAGAGTAGGTAGTTATAATATGTTCACAAACATACATTATAAAATGTTTATATTAATTTCTTTATTCGAAATTGGTACTGCTGTCTTCCACAGCAAATGTTTTTCTCGTCTTCGCAATGAATGGCTTAAAGTCTACCATGAAATTTGGTCAAGGATGCTCCCTGGTTACTATTGTTAAAAAATGGTAACCAGCTAAAGTAAAATTTGTCTTTTATTTTTCAGTTAAATAATGCCGCATTTAAGAAACTTTCGTAAAAATGTGGTAAATGAAATTTATTTTCAAATTTAGAAAATTTAGATTCAGTCAAAAGGTTGCATTTGAGACCCTAAGAGGCCGCAGGTGTTGTAAGCTCCTATTGTGTGTTAAAAATACAATATAGATATTGAAATATTGGATGTAATATTGTGGATAACCAAGTTCGTTTTGATTAGACTTTTTTCAATTTTATTAGATCTCGTATCATCGTGGGATGGGGAATGGGGGGGGGGGGGGGTATACCTATGAAGCATTTTTGTTCTGTTCAACGCGTCATAGGTAGACGTAAAACAGTGAAAAAATACTGCAGAGCACTTTATGATTTATTATAAGAATTGCCATTGCCTTATTGTAAAGTATTCCATAGCTATTTTCAAATTTAATCTTCAGACCCTATACGGATTTTGCGTGTGTGACGTCAAAACCGACACAGAATCATAAAATACGATGGGCTCAAAACTAGCCTTGATTTGTATTACTTTATTTTGAATTTAGAAATGTTTAAAAAATATAAAATGTCAAATATAAAATGAAAAATATTTTGTGGTGGGTATTTTGCCATTATGAATGTAAAAGTTTGCGTATAAATATAAACCAGTCAAGGCAAACTATTGCCCGCGGTCCTTCTAAATTGTCCTAAAAATTATACAAATTATGATTTCTTTTCGATATATGTAGTTCGATGGCTAAACGAACAAAAATCCGATACAAGGATACACACCATCGGTAGTGCTTTATTTTTTTTTATTTTTTTCCTTTCCAATTTATTTATATAATAAAATTTGCCTTTGCAATGTGACAAAAGCGAATTGGTAAAGAAATCTACAAAGCATACTGCGACAAAATCTACATAGATAATAATACTCATATGAACTCACTCACGTCCACACGGAGTATTTTGATATCCGAATTAATATAGTTGAATAATATTTAAGATCTTCTCAGTGACATCACCTTTGACTGGTTGACTCTACACTTTGAAAAAAATAGCACAATAAATTACTGTCCAATATTCCTCAGATAATCTTCAAGATTGGCAGACTTCTAATCCATGTCGATTGAATCGATGATGCTGCATAGTACATGCTGATAAAATATAGACCTCCCTATGTTCGTTGTTGGCAAAGTGGATACTTAGGTGCGTATTAAAAGCAACATAAAGCAGAGCTGCATGCAGTTCATGCAAACTACTATTTTGAGTGTTGGACGAGAGCCAGGAACCAGCCATGAAATACTTAGGTATGCGTTTGCTATTTTTGTTTGAGTAATCACCATAATAAAATAATGTATGAATTTGTGGTTTGGTAGTTGCGGGTAGAGTGCATGCTTACCATGCACAAGGTACGGGTTTAATATACTGTTACGATCTTCCATCTCATTAACATTATCAAGCAACTACATATAAGATCATTATTTCAGATATTTCGCCTAAAACAGCGATGCCCAACTAAATTCGTTTGGTGGGCCGCTCACATAAAAACAAACTGACAACCTAAGCGAAATATTTTATTACTTTATACTAATTTATATGACACTTATTTTTTCTATACTTAAGTATTATTTATTAGATATTATTTTACATCAAATGATATTTTTGTTGACGCGTAAAGAACATTCTCACTATTTTTAATTTCGAAACGTACATAGATAATTTATTTTTGATAACACTCGTATTCTAATCAATTCTGCGTTTTAACTTCTCGCTACCTATAATTTCCAATTGTAAATTTTAGCCTCACAAAATCTTCAATTCGCAAGCGCGTGTTGAGATGGTCTATATACAAGCAAATAACAAAGCATTCTCGTTTCATATCTCTAAGTTACATATCAAATTTAAATAATCATAAGTAGATATTCGAGACCAAAAGTCATTGTTCTTCATGACACTTTTCACGGTTTGTAGACTTTTTACTACTTTCAAATTACTTACAGTTTGATTATTGACTTGATTACTGTTTGTCGGTGACAAACGGCTGTCAAATCGCTTTCAACGCATGTCAAATGACTCTTTAAGTCAAGTTCAAACACTTTGAGTCACGACTCAAATCAGGAGACAGTATCTCATAGCCTCATTTTTTCTCAAGGATTTATCTGAAAAATAAAAATTACAAAAATTGTTTTTCAGATATTCAAAATTTAATGGATACTCATAGCTGCTCTGCTTTCTCCACTTAAGATGGCTGTTTATTATTCATATTAATTACATACTTAATATTTGATTATTTTTAAATGGTTCATTAATTTTTTCTTATAATTTCCCTGATTTATTATTGTATATTATATTAGTAACGTCATTTAAAAAAATTTTCAGCTAAATGGACTTTTAATGTAACTATATTTGTGATTTCAGATTAGTATTTAATGATTTGCAAGAGGTCCATAACATTTGAATTGTAGACTCTTTCATTTGATTTATGTATAATTTGTTTATTAATCAGTATTTTCTTGTCTCAGTTCATGAACCATCAGTTTTATATACCTTCATTTTTACACTCAATTTTATGTAAATAAGCCAGTTATGTTTGTATTTTTATCAGTTGATAATGCTCGTGATGAGCGAAACCGGTCCTGATCATTATAAATATGTGGAAGTAGTACAAATGAATTGTGTTTTATTTTTTAAAACACAGTTGTGAGTCAAAGTCCACACTTATTTAACTGAATACAACAAACTATTGATGTCATTGTGCGTATACCGCTGCTGGTTTACCAAGAAACACTTCATCTTGTTTCAATAAATCGAGAAATAAGAATAAAAAGAAAATAAACCTTCTATCAGAATCAGAATATTAAGATATCGTGGTACTCCTGTGCAGTGTAGAAACGTGGATCCTCACGGACATAACTTTCAAAATATAATGCTTGTTGGAGCACCCATGCTACGAATCTGTTAAAAGGATAATGTCATAAACTTCGAAGATATGTGGAGTAACTGTTAAGCTTTAATATCTAGTATCTAGTATCTAGGATTATTTTTTTGCAAATCATTCAAAGGAAAGCTTCATGTCATCCTGCCAGGTGAAGAAAACCCTGGCTCAATAATCTGACAAACTAGATAAAGGTTTCCCAACTCATATGCATATTCTTCTTCTGCATGGTAGTTCTCCTCACTTGTGAGGATCACCACCTCGGCTTGTCGCCGCTTGCTCTTGCACTTCGCTGCTAATAGAGACATGTAGCGTCCTTCACCTGTCTTTCCACCAAGAATTGACAGTTAACACCTTAAAAGTGAAATTGATATGTTTAGTCAAGTATCCTGTCCTAACAACCTGTTTAGTGGATCTTGTAAATTTAAATTTCGGTTTGGACCCAATGACTTCAATATAAAATGGTCTTCAGAATGGCAAATAGACGCACCAAGTAATGAAAAATCAGTTTTTTTTTTTACGAAAATATGAATTTGACGACTGTTTTAGAATGAAATGAGTATCTGTTATTATTATAATCATTAAATACTTCCAATACTCGTAGATAAATGCAACGACTATTTATTTGAAGAGTTATAACTTCACGTGGAAATACGTGATTGGGACTCCATCGATAGTTAACTTGTCACGTGAAAAGAAGGGCTCGAGCCTATAAAGCCGTTTCGCACCAAATCAGTATTTCGCTGTTGAAGCGACGGAGATTAGAGAATGTAATATAACTACATATTTTATATAAATTTTGCGTAAAAAATGCTTTAATTTTGATAGCAGCAAGTATTTTCAATATTATTTTATCTTAAAATAGTACAATATCAGCTAGGTTGATAATAATTTTAATTATCGAATTTTCTCAGCTTATATAAGAACAAACCTTCAGTGATTGTTCCTGCAAGAGTAACTTTTATTCCATAATATAACTTCAAGCACGATGTTTCATGGTTGAAAACGGCTGTCTTGTGAATACGACGATGCATGAAAGACGTATTTCGCATCGTCTATTGGCAAATAGGTATGCTACAAGAGCAATTACACATGAATTAATTGATTGAGTAACTTGAACAACAGTAAGGGTGTATGATAATATTTCACTGGGGGTTTTAAATATGGTCAAGATCCTTTCACCAATTTCATTCGTGCTATTTTAATATGTTTACGAATCTAAAATCGATTAACATAAAATAAGGAAAGAAGATCGGAGAAAATAGATACACTATGAGTTATATATGAATATTAACGATTTATTATGTTTGGCTTACAGTGATCAATAGAACGACTTCAGGGACGTTCCTCCCAATTCATACGCGTAAAATTTGCATCGCGCAAGGGCGGCATAATTTCATAATTTAGAGGGTGGCAAAAATCCATTTCTCTCTCATTTATTGTGAAGTTTTAAAATGATATTTGTTAAATAAGACCGGAAAGGGTTTTTGAAACTGAAATCTGCAGGATAATAAAACATATATTTTAGTATCATGGTCGAATACCTACTTATCGACACAATATAGTGTCAAATATGTGATTATATAATTTAAGACATCGACTGAGGGTGCTTGATGGAATTTCAATATCAAATTTGGATTATTGAGATTTTGTACACTTCCATGTATTTTGTCACTAACGACCCGGGTTTCGCCTTTCGGCATCTTCAGGCATTCGAGCACACGAATGGACTCGAACTGAGAGACAGTAAACAGTGTCTAACGTTTATATAGAAGATACAAATGCGACAAATATTATTTACGAGGTAAGATATTATACGTCTGAGAGCCACACTGATACCTGAGTTAAAATTTCGGTAATCTCCCTAATCCTTATTTTGTAAACACCATATTAACAGAGTGGCGAATTGCCGCTTTTCAACTTCTTTTAGAAATACCAGTGATTTTACAATTATAATAGTATTGTGGGTTTTGACGGGATGTAATTCGACGAATGGGTAAATATATACAATCCATTCGTGAGCTCGAATGCCTGAAGATGCCGAAAGGTGAAACCCGTGTCGTTAGTGACAAAATACATGGAAGTGTACAAAATCTCAATAATCCAAATTTATGTGATTATATGTCATAAGCATTTTCGTTATCTACTCTATCAGTTCTAGAAGTAGGTATCAAACAACAGGTAAAAGTAGGTTCCAAATTGTAGCATTGCCCCAATTTTGAAAAAGATACACGAAGCCGTTACTATACAATTGCGTTATGAAATGCTCTCCTGTAAAATCTCATATTTGCAGATACAGGATTATACGTAGGGAGTGTCGGTAAGTGCATCAATTAACTACACTACCTACTATTTAATTACATATCCTAAAAATGTGAGAAAATAAGTGATTGAAGGATTCGTTCCGATTTCTATGTTGAGATAGAATTTAAATTATCTTAATTGGTAAATATGTATTGTAATAAAGAAAAATAAGCTTTCTACTGTATAGGAAGACTGATACACAGTTAAAAGATTCTTTGTCTAGGTTCCATTTCATTCGCAGTTGAAAGTATTCTCGAGTAATTTTATCATCGTAAACATCCCCAGGTAGATAGATTATACAGTTGTAAACTGCCATCTACCCCTGTTCCGCAATCGCGCATCGTAAAAACTCTGCGTGCTACGTCGAGACTGCATATTACAGTAACGAATCTAATAAACGTCGCCCTGGAGGGTGGAAATCGCCCCCCTCGCATCCTGTTCGGGTGGGGGGAAGTCCCCTCGTAGTCGGCATCACTATCAGGGCCACGGAGGGCGATCGACCGGCCTTCCATTTTAGCTTCGCCCCCGTAAAGGGTGGGAGAGTTACCGACCACTCTCGGCCCCCCGGTTGCCAGGCTTGGGGAAGCTTTTACATTAGGGTGTTTTTGCCTTCGTACATTTCTGTACTAGTTCGTTTGAATTTTGTAGATAGAGAGAGCATGGTATTATTATTATTTAGTAACGCTGGAGTTTTCACAAAATCGAAAATGTCAGAGGACGAAGGAAGGAAGAAAAAAGATACATCCGACAGTAAATCTTCATTCCACTAGTAAAACATTGTTAATCATTTATTCCCTATACGTTTTTTACTATCTAAAAAGATAATATTTTTTATAAAATATGTAAAACAAAAACGATAAATTACGACCGAATATTCTACCATCAAGTCAAGGATCATTCAGAAATATCTTCTACTATTTTCCACTACTTTATGCACTCTCTCCTCTTTAGTTTCAGTCATTTCTTTCACATGGAGGTGCTGATTACAAGACCAATCAAAAGTATTGATACTTCTGTAAATGGCGTAAAAATGTCACGAATATATCCTATGTGTTATATATAATCAGTATTAGTAAAGGGTTTTATCACACAAACATTCACCTGAAAGAATCTTTCATTATAAAGTGATTAGCTAAACTACTACGACTTTGAGAACATGTTGTAAGCATGTATAACCTCCATTTGTTAGGGAGAATACAAGTTGTTATCTACGATTCTCTTGCGTGTGAAAGTGAAGAAAACATCTTTAAATGTTATATGAAAAAGCATAAATCAATTTTTAAAAACACAGAGAGGCATGTCCACCAGGAAACTCGATACCGCAACCGCAAAACCGGATTGGTTCGCAAGTAATAGACCGCTACCACTCAGACATGGCGATAATTGTTTTAATATGAAGTACCTTATTACAAATATGCATCATGATTGAAATGCTACGTGAAAAGTATCATACACTAGACACATCACAAATCTTTCTAAGCCTTTTTCAATTTTCATTTTTCACTAAATATAATATTTTAAGTTTTATCCAACCAAGAACCAAACGTTAACTCGGCTTATTCGTATACCTACAACTGTATAGGCGGGCATAAAACACTTTAAATTGATAACTTTGTTTTACCACTGGTCAGAAATCCAGTGGAATAGTAAAGCTATCGATTTTAATTTTATATTAAAAAAAAAGTTATTTCTGAATTATCGAAAATATCAACTGTATTTTATATTTAATCTTTAAAAAAGCCATCTTTATCTTTGAGTATCATTAATTATATCTTTTGAATAAAACAGATTTACATAAATTAAGATGGGATTGACATTTTCCACTCTTCACTTGAAAAGCGTTCATTGCTGCCCCATCAGTAAGCCAAAGCTGTTGTCCAGATAATTATATAAAATTTTGGAATATGTAGATATTTACTATAAATTGTGTGTTAGTTAATAAGTATATTTTTTTATTGCCAGATGCAAGAGATAATTTTAAAGAATTTATTATTTATGCGTTGGATAGCGGTCATTAAAAATAATGACGATATATCAGACTACAATTTGGACTAGTGGCAAACTGACCTATACTACAAAAAAATTGTATTAGCCCTTTTTTAAGATCACGGCTATAAATGTTAAATATTACTACTTTCTAAAATTATACAAGGAAGTTGATAATTCTGTATCTCTACGTGTCTCAATCTTGTTTGATTATAACAGCCATCTTTGTGGAATATATGGCCACCACACGGCACATCCGTGCTTACCAGTTCCGTCGAATAAATTCTTTGGATAGTAGAAGACGCTCTTTCAGAACGCCGAAATTCTACCAATTGGGAAAAGGAACTGGCAAGATTGAAGTTATTTCGATGCATCCGCAACATTATTTGTGTTTTGACTTGTTCTTACGTCTCTTAGTGACCACTGTTATAATAGGTAGTTGTTTGATCTGTTTTGTAGTATACTAAAACCTTACGAAACTGTCTTACTTCCAGCATGTAATGCAAAAATCTGTTTCCAAAGTTTTTTCCTGATTCCACGTGTGGTGATTCGATTCTGGAAAACAATAGTCTCTATGAATCGAGTAGAGGTGCATGTCTGAGACAATCCAGGCAGCTAAGTGTGAATCCGACTATTGCAAGACCTTCTAGTCATCTGCCATGAATTTTATTCAACGGATATGTTTTCACATCACATTGGACAATGTTGCATTATTGGTTTGAATAATACTATACAAAATCATCAGTCGCCTGTCAATCGCTTTGCTTCCTCTAATGACATGTCAGCATTCTTCTTCGAGTAAATCCTGTGATTTGTCTCCATAGGCTAGAAGAACAGGCAATTTGGAGGCATCCGCAGCACATGACTCAACCAAGTTAGTTTTTCCGACTACCACCCGTAGTGTATGTGCAGCCAATGTTTCATGGCCGCGATCGAAAAAAAAAGAAGTCCACGCTTCAAATTCATGGCCTGAGCAGAGTTGCACGGGACTGATTTTGTACCATCTACCTTCTAGTGCGCTTGAGAAAATAGAAAACAAATCTTTTAAAAAAGATGTGACTAACCCAACTATTTAAATCAAAAATATCGTGTATAATTCGTTCACTGAGAGTCCGTCGTTTCGAGTTTATTGACTCTAGTGAATAATCAAGGTTATGGCGATCCCGAAATAAATTATCAAAATTTTTCGAATTCCGTGAAGTTAGCCTTGCTTCTAATAAAGTCAGAGTGGTCTACTGCACCCGTGTGAGGACGTATCACACACATGACCCAACCAGCTCCATCGTCCCTCCAAAACCACCGACTAAACAGAACACTGTCTGTGCCGTTTCCTAATCTCCAAGTTCCTCACGAAATCAAGTCACATCACCTCCAATAGCAGATGCAAGCATCTATTCTCGAAGCTCAGTTTAATATGAAATATTTGTGTCTTCTTTAGGTCCCATGATACACTATTTAGTTCTTACTGGTCCTGACGATGGACAGACACCAAAATATGTATATCTAATACTTGTTAATGGATATAACATCGACAAATTAATTTGCATATATAGTCAACATTAACATTCTTCATTTTTGGTCTATCAACAAATTTGGCGTCTGATATTTTATCCGTAAATATTATAATATGCTACTGATTTTTACGTTATCGTTACGTAACGGACAAGGTAAAAATACGCATTTTTAATATCTAATAATTGTTGTATTACAATATAACATTTTTATCCAATTCACAAATCCTGTTCAGTTTCTTCACTTGAGCGAAAAGTAAATAATTCAGTCTCGCTGTTGGTCGCAAGGTCACCCGGTGGTTTTTATGAGCCCATTACTGGCCAGTCAGTACTGTTAATGTGAGATACACACCTACTTACCGCTGTTCAAGTCATTAGCCATACCTATTCATATACGAATACATATTATTATTTACTAATATATTAGTATAAAAAAACTAGTGCAAATATTGAAGCTATGTAATCCAATTTCATTTTTTTTTTCAAAATTACGTTACGACTGGACTGACCCACAGCGCATCACCGCGTGTTTGGCATTACAATTTTATTCATGTGTTAAAGTAGACATAAACATAATGTCCACTATAAAAAAAAATGTGTGCCGTGGTTTTCTCTCTTTCTCGCTCAATCACATGTAAAATGAAGTATGCGAGCGAGATGTACGGGCATGCGGGCGCATGCTCTTGTATCCTACTTGTTCATACTCAAGTGAAGTTTTGCGATAGAGGTACGTCCACCGCACGCTGATGGTACCTTTGCAGTAGGCATATTGTTTTTTTCTCGTCATGATTTGCATAGATATATTGACAATTAGATTAAATATTTCATTTCTTACAATATTACTATCGTTCCGTTTGTCTTCAACTGTCTTTTATCATAAGAAGACATCAACAGTAATAGCTGATCTGTCATAAAATATCCTAAATATATCATCGTCGTACTGGAAGAAGACACTAACTGAAAAATACTAGTTTTGAGTAATGGAACGTTGAAGGTTTTCAAATGTTTGAAATGGTATATCTTTTTCAGTTAATTTTTTTTTGTTCCACGTCCACTTCCAACGTGAAGCATTTGACCTCCTGATGGAGGCATCTCAACAGGATTTTTTCTACGAGAACTGCTTTTTACCCAGTTGCTCAACCTCACTTTTTCGAAGAGAGTAGGGATAGAAAGATAGGACTGGGACAGGACTAGTGGTAAACTAATCGCTCTCACTACGCCCCGTGAGTATTGGATGGGTGGGAGTGAGTTTTAGACATCTCACAAACACTCAGACTACGAAAAGAAATCCATAAATCGATTGAAAGATCAATTTACGAAAACCGTCCGCACCGGGAATTGAAACCGAGACATCCGTAACCGTAGCCAACGACGCTACCAACTGTGCCACGGACGACGACATTTCATTCATTTAATTTATTTGTACCAAACTGTTAAAAAAAAAAATTCCATACGGTAGAGCTCGAAATAAGGAACATTTTAGTATAACCAACTCAATATGTAATTTTTATTCCATGATATATTTGTCTAGATATATATTTTATCTATGAATTTATCATCTAGCTATTATTTTGGGAAATATGCCGTGACATATGGAACTATATTTTATTGAAATATTGATACATTTTTTAGTTAGTTAACTTTTCTGACTGCAAAATTATGATCCAATAAAAACGCATATTACAAAGAAGATGGAAGACAGTCAAGTAGGTGCCAGATATTTTCAAATTTATTTGCAGTTTATAAGTGTCTATTATTGTCAAATCAAATTTCAACAATGTATACATATATGTTTGATGATATGAATGTTTGTGAATTCTAAAAACCCAATGATACATCCGACCCTTAGAAACAGGGTGTAGCGAGAGGAATAAGCTAGCCACTAGCCCTGTCCTAGTCTTAACCTTACTCTCTCAGTAAAAGAGTGGGTGTGATCTTCCAATATATGGTCTACGCCTTCACCTTCTTGACGAGTCAAGAAAAACTCTTTGTGATTAAAACGACAATATAATTAATTAACTATTCCTGATAGTAATTGAAATCTTTTGATTATTGAACGCTCACCGTCATTATTCTCAAGTGGTGTTTCTTAATCGTTTTCCTTAATCAAAGCGTTCAGATGAAAGAATCATTAATTCAACAAAATTTGGCTAGAATACATCAACGATAACGTTAGGCATGTGATGATTAGATATAGCTGTACCCATATTTAGCAATAAATTACTTAGGCTTTATATTGTTTATAGCAGTGATAGCCAAACGGTCGCTGGCGAGCTATCGGCATTTTTGGTAGCTCGCGTAGGATATTTTATGATATTTATAAATAAGTGTTGCCTTAACTGTAGAATCTGTATAGCTTTTCGTCTCAACAGAAAAAACTCAAATTTTAGTTCGAATTGCGCTCAAAATGAAGGCATTTTTTTGTTCTACCTACTTATGTGAATCAACGTTTTTCACTATGAAGGTGGTTAAAAGTAAATATTGAAACGGACTCACAGATTTACATCTTGATAATTTTATTCGGATAGGAGTGACAAAGTAAATGCCATTCTTTTCACTAATTATTTTTACTTTTACTCACACTTATTTCAAGATATTTTTCAATTGTAACTTTTTTATAAATAAACAATAATTAAAGTACGCATTTTATGTTTTATTGGAAATCCGATGTCCTAATTTATTGTAAGTAATATAATAATATTATCTATGTTACGGTAAAGGACGATGATACAAAAATATAAAGAAGGAATATATACATGTAGCTCACCAGACAATTTCAATTTATGAAAGTAGCTCACATCCGTATTGAGTTTGGAGACCACTGGTTTATAATAATATACGTAGAAAAGGGATAAAAAATCTGTAGTAGATACTATGATTAGTGCGCAATTGGTATGGAGGTCGTTTCAAGTATTGCAAATGTGAACACGGGATTCAAAATATAAATATCTTTTTCAGAACGATTGCGGATGTTCAAAAGAGTTTCACAAAGATAAGATTGATTAAAAAGTGTCTCAAATTAATAATGACGTTATGCAACAGACGACATTCGACGATAAAATTTCCAAAAAAAATATTGTAAAGTTAACACTTGTATATCAAACAAGCTAGGCCAGGAGTGACGAACCTGCGGCCGTATAGTCTTAAGTGCGACCTTTTGATTGAAATAAACAAATACAAAAATAAATAAATTTCGTTGATTTCCTTCATTTTTTTAAAATAGTGTACATGTATTTTTATGTATGTTTCTTAAATGCAGATTTATTTGATTTTAAATAAATGAATGCGGCCTTCCGATAAGAAAAGGCACGTCGTCCCATGTTAAAGATTGTAGGTCTTCAGCTGTGAGCCAATTTGTCCTAATTGCTACGGTGGCCGAATCCAATATACTAGACGTATATTGACAACAGAACAGCGTTAAGTGCCTTCAATAGACTTCCAGGACCTTGTCATGAATAAAAATATCCAATACTTGGTTGCTATGCACTAGGCTGCGATTGAAAAAATGGCAGTCTGTGATGTAAAGCTTCATTAGATCAGGTCTAATCGATCATTGCGTTGTTGTAATATACATACGCTTGTTGTCATGAAGGTAGGGTCCCTACCCTGGTCTTCTTTAAAATTCTTGTATATCATTGTCCAAACCCCTATACTGTCAATAAAAGTGTGGCCTATTAGTCGAATGGCCAAGTCAAAATTCTTACTGATATTTACAAGTTTTCAACTGCTCCGGCCAAAATCAGGTAAAACAAACCCTGTACCCGGCCCATTTTTGAAGAAATATCATTTTTCTTAAGTGTTTACTAAAAGTGTTCTAACTATGGAAATAGTGGACGAAATCAAATGAAACTTTTTAGAATCGTTTAAAACATTTTAATATTTAGATATTGTATGGTAAAATTGCCAAAATTTCCCTTAGTGAAGAGCTACACGACAATATTTACACATGTACGGAGTCTCACTCCTTTTTTTGTGTTCTGCACACACCTTGCGTGTTCTACAAGACTTATTTTTTTCTGTTGACGGTATCGGCATCAATATGTGCTTAGACATATCCCCGACAACATATCTTGTAGATCTTGCAAAACTCTAGCTCGGAGTGGATTCGGTGTCACCGTAATATCGTCTCCAGAAGGGGGAATATTGAAGAACTAAAATTCGATTGTGATTTTAAGTCGATAGAATCAAAACCTATTTTTGGCGATAACACAAATTAGATGACTGTTATGGAAAGTTTAAAGTTTTGATTATAATTAAAACCAGGATTGCGTTGTAATAGGTATCGCTTGATGACTCAAATATGGCTATTTTTGATTGGCTGGTCTATCACGTGAAAACACGGCTCCGGGACTCAGCGTGTTAAAATGATTTATCAAACGGAGGCAGAGTCAAAAGATATAAATGCAGCAGAAGTGGAACCGCTGATTAGATTTCGTGGTAGTCAATTTGTAATAAACACTACCTATATAAATTAGATCGTGGATGTCCAGCCTTGTGATTTCTCTTGGTTTTATAGAGTGTTTTCTTGAGCGACGTCTGAAATATTTTTATCTACCTACAAATGTAATAAAATATCTCAGTTAAAAATAAAATAGAGCAAGGTAGAGTACACGCCGTATAACTTTGCACTCCGGCTCTAAGGTCCAGCTCTAGGATTTAGGATCACGTGATCCATACATACTAATACAATGATACGCTCTGTGAAAGCGTATCAGTGTAATACGCCGTTGGTATAGGTACTCAACCTAGTAAGATATTTGACATTTCTTTGCGAAAGTCATCAATGGTTAGTTCGATGGAATAGTTGCAATTCTTGGTTACGTCTCAAGTTACTTACTCATCAGAAAAAATAATGCAGAATAATGTTATGTTTTAAAAAATAAAACACAATTCATTTGTACCACTTCCACATATTTATAATGATCAGGACCGGTTTCGCTCATCACGAGCATTATCAACTAATAAAAATACAAACATGATGTGTGTGATTTCAGATTATTATTTATTGATTTGCAAGAGGTCCATAAAATTTTAATTGTAGACTCTTTTATATGATTTATGTATAATTTGTTTGCTAATCAGTATTTTCTTGTCTTAGTTCATGAACCACCAGTTTCATATACCTTCATTTTTACACTCAATTTTATATAAATAAGCCTATTATGTTTGTATTTTTATCAGTTGATAATGCTTGTGATGAGCGAAACCGGTCCTGATCATTATAAATATGTGGAAGTAGTACAAATGAATTGTGTTTTATTTTTTTAAATATAATGTCTTTCCACCAAGAATTGACAGTTAACACCTTAAAATTAATGTTATGTATTCAAGTTAAATTTGACCCAAGTTGAGAGCCACAGATTGGATACACCTGATCCATAATTATCTAAAATCTAAGGAAAAATCAAATTTTGCCTCCGATCTAATCTAAAATATCTACCTACTTACTAGAAAAATCTTTAATAATTACGAATTTTTGGTTAAAATATTCGTATAAATATATGTGTAGGTGAAGGGGTTTCATGAGAACGGTATAGTTTTATTTATTTTGTCCGAGATTAATCTTTTTACTTTCGAAGTTCTGATCAACGAAGCATCCCTTCTCAGAAAACAGTTTTGAAATAACATCAGTAAAGATAACAAAAGATCATCGAAAAAAAAAGCATTCCAAAATGCTCATTCAAATATTCGTATCCAATAAAACAAGTCTTCGAAAGGCGTCTGCACAAAATCCAACCTTCTCGCAGCGCAATAAATCATGTTCAGCCATTTTAGCAACAAAAAACGTTCGCAGTTTCACACAGTACGCACACATCTACAGCCACGGAGGAAACACCACTATATCATTCGAAACGAGCTAACCCCGCTTTCTATTACGAATTAATCCGGTCTCCGCGCTCTGTGCTTCTGTTCATGTTTTTCCTTAGTATGCAATGTTCGTCGTGTCGTCATGTATTGCAATAATTTATAAACACGCATTGTTTTTTTCTCTCTCTATATTCATTTTAGGTAAGATTGTGTATGTGTGCAGAGCCGAATCAAATATTCCATATTTAAATAATACACCAATACTTTCGAAGACAAAAGAAACAGTGTTTAGTATAATTAAATTATAAATAATTTATTTGATTGTATGTAGGTAGGTATATTTAGAAGTTAAACTATGAGCGAGTACGTGATATTAAATCAACCCACATTTCAAAACGCTGGATAGATTTAAAATTGAAAGTCGTCCTATGAGAAGAAAAGAATGATCACATTAGATAAATTGTATTAAAAATAACTTAATTATATTAGTCGGCGTCCGTGGCGCAGTTGGTTTCGTCGCTGGCTACGGTTACGGATGTCTCGGGTTCAATTCCCGGTGCGGACGGTTTTCATAGATTGATCTTTCAATCGATTTATGGATTTCTGTTCGTAGTCTGAGTCCTCCCTTCCACCAATCCCATCCTCACGGGGCGTAACGAGAGCGATTAGCTAACCACTAGTCCTTTCATAGCCCTATCCTTCTATCCCTACTCTCTTCGAAAAAGAAAAGAGAGGTTGAGCAACTGAGTGACAAGCAGTTCTCGTAGAAAAAATTCTGTCAAGATGCCTCCATTAGGAGACCATATGCTCCACATTGGGAGCGGACATGGAAAAAAAAAAAAATTATATTAGAATATCGTCATTTACTAGTTGATATATTATTTCCTATCTTTTCTAAGTCAGTTAAACAATCTGTTCTTACGATGGTGAAATGCTGGTGACAATGTAGCAGTAAATAAAATTTAAGATATCAACTGAGGGTTCTTGATGACATTTCAATATCAAATTTGAATTGTTGAGATTTTGTATATTTCCATGTATTTCGTCACGAGTTCATTGTTATGCTCGAATGCCTTAAGATGCCGACATTAAAAATTTGCACTAAATAAAATATTAGTTACCTATCTCTTTTATCGCGGGGTCCTTTTATTTTATTTGCAGAAAAAAATAAGAACTAAATGTTACAAAACTTTCATTATTCCTCGATTATATTGATAGAGAAATTCGATTCATTGTTATTCTTTCAATCTTCGCACATTTTGGACACATGGATCAAGAGTATTTTTTAATTGATTGAATTGGCATTTGATAAAAATAGCAATGTATTACATTCAAAGAAAATGCTTGAATAAAAAGTGATACCTAAGGTAAATATAACGACACACTGAGACTTCTTGCGGCACACAGTTTGGCAGACACTACTCTAATGCGACATTTTGGTTTAAGCCAAATTTATCATTTTTTTAGTTTACACACACACATTTTTGTATATCTAATTGTAGTTTCATTAATATTGATTTTTTGATTAACGGTTAGTAAACAAATGCAACATATTAAAATGCTAAGGTTTCCCACCCTGATGCTAGAACGACTGGTGAAACGATCTCAACGTAGCAGATTAACAGCGCTCCGAGCTTAATAAATACAGCCCTGCTTATATTTCGGTGTATGGCAGCGAGCGTGTGTAGGTCGTTTTGTACAAAACGAAAACAGAGTCAAAGCGGCAACGTCGCGTCGTATTGCCAACAACAGAAACGACTCACAGAAGCGAGCGGGGATCTAACCTATAATTATATATACCTACTTTATATTGAATTATACGTCGGTGTGTATGTATAGGAAGCTCTTTGTAAATGCAAAGCAATTTCGAGTGCGCACTATAGAGCATAGAGGACAGAGTATGCTTAGGAAAATTTAACGTTCCAGTCATGGGCAATTAATTTTCTAAACATGATAACATGATCATATTTGAATGTCGTATAACTAACTATGATCATATTTCGATACCTCGGCTATGTAAACCCGGGAATTTTGAAATGGCGCGGAAAAAACACCAGAAAATTGGGAATTATATTTTTAAATATGATATTTTTCATTGTTTTTTTCTACATATTGAGTCCAGGTGCACATATAAATATGCATGTTTCACCGAGCTTAGCTTCATACATAAAAACAGGAACGTTTTCGTAAATATTTTGTGTCGGTTTCAAGTACCTATACATAGATGTCACAGGTGCTTCCATCTTCGAACTAATAACTCACCGTAGCCTCAAATTTGTGGATACAATGTTGGCGTACGTAAAAAATACCACGCTTTTAAAATAAGTGTTACCAAATGATAAAAATGATATAAAGCTATCATTAGTTATTATAACTGTTTTTCCCAATTTTCCCATTCGAGTTTATTCCCGGCCTTGCATCACTAATCACATTACGTCGACGTTTTAATCACATCTGTCGTAGATAAATTAAACTTTTCCACCTAATTTGTTGTTTCACTAATCTATAAATAGCTACATTCATTCCCAACACCTTCTATTTGATCCTAAAAAACGGGTCGTAAAGCCATATTGCATAATTCTAATAGATAGTACCTTCGACCAGTTGGAAAAATTGATTTTTCAATCATTTTATAGATTTGTATTCGAATGTATGGAAGCAGGGAAGTTATTTTAGTATTTTTCAGGGTTTACATGGGTAAGCCAGTATAGCAAATGATACATGTCCTTTATCTTGAAATACAAGGGAGGGGGGGGGGGGTCAAATGCCTTAAAAATTATGGTTTTCAATACCTACCAATTGGTAGTATACTGATATTTTCCCGATAACAATCTACTAGATTACTTAATTTCTATGCTAAAACCGATTTATCGTGTTTTTAAATATTGTTTTATTAATTCTTATGAATCATTACATACCTACCAATCTAATATTACCCAAGCGCATAATTGAACAAATCTCATCATCAGACATCTTAAATTTGTTTTTATTTATTAATAATATTTAGATATACCTAACACCTATAACTATAAGTATAAATATTCACGCTGGCTTATGAAAACTATTGCATTAGTTTTCTAAGTTGACATGCATTGCGACGTCTAGCTTTTTTTATTATATGTAGCTATTAATATAATAATATCATATACCTGTACCTATTGGTTTTTAAAAGATGGAAATAAAAAGCAAGCCTTTTTCCCATTTTACTCGAGTGCACACGGTCTCAGGTCAAGTAAGAAGCTGATAACAAACAGACATTTAAAAATTCTGTGACGTCGGTAGTATTTGATCAACTCGCAATATCATAAAGAAAGATCAACACTCCCTACATACAATCCTGTATCTGCAAACATATATAGATCTTCTTCAAAATTGGGACAGCGTTACTACCTATAATATTTTTAATCTAGTTATCCCTGTTGTTTGATAGAAATGAGAATGAAATAAGTGTATTCCCATAGAAATGAGTGCGTAGACAACGAAAATGAAAAACACGTATAATTGCACATTTGGCGAATACGTTTTTATCAACAACTAAATAAGTGCTGAAATCGGTAATTCGATTCTACTAGAATTACGGAGAGAAGCTTGTGTCGGTGGCAAGTGATATCTACATAACTTGTCAAATCAGTCCAGACTACAATGCTGACATCACCAATTGTTCATATAACAAACAGGATATAATGACTTCATTACAAAAACTACAACCAACGCCACTGCTACATTATGGGCAATTAAATTTCAACTGTAAACTAAATAGTTAAGTAGGTATGTACATAGAATAATGATATTAACATAAGCCAAAACAATAAAAATAAATAAAGCAACCATTATTAAGATCACAACCCGTGTTTCATTTTTCCCGCTAGCTGTAATTTTCTTTTCCTCCTGACAACCTTAACACACTGAGTCCCGGAGCCGTGTTTTCACGTGATGCAACAGCTAATGCTTGAGTCCCGGAACCGTGTTTTCACGTGATAGACCAGCCTATCAAAAACAGTCATGTTTGAGTCATTAGACGATACGTATTGCAACGTAATCCAGATTTTAATTATAGTCAAGATATAAAACTTTCCAAAACAGTCATCTAATTTGTGTTATTGCCAAAATAGGTTCTGATTTCATCGACTTAAAATATCAATCGAATTTTAATTCTATAATACTCCCCCTTCTGGAGACGATATTGCGGCGACACCGAGTCCACTCCGAGCTAGATTTTTCCAAGATCTACAAGACAGGTTGTCGGGGGATATGTCAGAAAAAAATAAGCTCTGTAGAACATGCAAGGTGTGTGTAAAGCACAAGAAAAGGAGTAAGACTCGGTACATGTGTAAACATTGTCGTGTGGGTCTTCACAAAAAGAAATGTTTTTCAATTTTACCATACAAAATTAAATATAAAATGTTTTAAGCAATCCCAAAAAGTTTCGTTTGATTTCATCCACTATTTCCATAGTTAGAACACTTTTAGTAAACGCTTAAGAAAAATGATATTATTTCAAAAATTGGCCGGGCACATGGGTTGTTTTGCCTGATTTTGGCCGGAGCTGGTAGTGTTAAGCATGTCCGTTACGAATGTGAAGCTCATGGAATTCTAATGGACTATTTCAGCAAACTTTTTTACGAGAATAGGCTGTTATTCAGTCGCTCAATCATCCTTATTCGAAAAGGGTAAAGACATAATAATGGGACTTAGAAAGATCTTGCGGTTAGTTTATATGACTCGTTTTTAGGATTTGGTGGGTGGGAGGTAATTTATACATCAGTTATTTTTTTTACCAAAAAAAATATGAAATTATCCGCGTGAGAATTCGAACCCCTGGTAACTAAAACCGAATGGGATGGATACCCAAGAGCATTGACCATTCGGAGACATAAGCAGTGTATTCGGCTTAGGAAGGCTTTTTTACTCGCTCCACGTCTTTATTTGGAGCATGATACAGCACGATGATACCAACTTTCCTCCTGAAAATATATGTTCTTCCTCACAAATCATGTCAGACGTATTTTTCCCAAGAACGTTCTAAGTATCGATCCAGGGTGACAGATATCATCCAGCCGGAAGAAGACTGGTGTCCAGCGTACATGTCCAAATCATATCCACGATGGTAGTAGGTATCTACAATCTATAATTCTCCGGTATTTATTTTAAATACTGAAGAAATCAATCGGCAAACAAATTCCAAATGAAGATTACCTTTTTTTACCTATGTTAGGTAGAGTAAAATAACACTTTTCGCCACAATTATGACAAAATAGTTTAAACTCACTCTTACTAGATAGATATTGCAAAGAAAGTATGTGGTGAGCGATCAAATAAAAATGGCAAAATTAATACAGAAATATCAAATATTTAGAATAATACAAAAATGACTCACCTATCACAATAATTATCTCGTAGCGTAAATTGAAACTAAACGTTTGATAAACACTGCTATGGCGTCTTAAACTCGTTAAAGTGTCCGGTTGCGTCAAATGTGCTTTAGGTGTCGGATTAGTTTTATGAAGTAGTATTTATTATTCATAAGAGGCGCCTGTGAACTGCTTTCATAATTATTAGTATGCTTCCAAACACATTAAATATGTAAGCAAAACAATTGTTAGTAGAATTCTTAGTAATATTATTGATGCTTTAGTTTGCACATAAATAATTCGAGTGTCAAGAATTCTCTTGCAAGAATATCCGCAATTTTTGCAAGTAAGAACTGCGATAGTTTATCAGTGAAACTTACCTCTCTGATGTAATAGTTTTAAATAAATGCAATGGTAGAGTTTAATATAATCAATTGAAATTGAATGCAAACAGGTATATTACGTTGATATTGCTTGGATATTTACCTACCTACCAATGTTACCAGATTCCAACTTAACCCTGCCTACACGTTTCGTCTCTTCAAAGTATGTATTGATTGCCCAGTAAACTTTATATAATAAACATCTAAATAGATAAACCTATATGATATGGAATAAATACATTATCGTTTTTATTCTAAGAACCTACGTCATAAAAAGAACATGGTTTATGTCTACATTTATAGAATACATATTGTATGGCTGGCAAAATAATGAAACCGACACGTGCAACGTTGCCACTTTTCAAACCCTGCAGTTCAAGATACATGCTTTACGCCGAAGATAAAAATTACATTGTGTTCAATGTATCGAGCCTGAGTAGTACTGAAGTGCGTTCGGGCCATAAATATAAATCTACCTAGTAGGAAATTGAAGAAGATTAATGGCTGACGCCCCATTTTGTAATAATTAACTTATTTGAACATTTATAAACGCGCTATTCTACGAAATAATCAAAATATTTTGTATCGAAAATTCTAGCAGACTATCGAGAGTAAAGGATTTTAATTATAGGTAGGTTCGGATTTCTATGTTTGAGACAATATACGCTAAATTGCAATCCCTAACAATGTGGTATACGTTGTCAAAGTTTGCAGAAAATAAACGGCTATCTGGCAAGTAATTTAACTTAGGTAGGTAGATACATTTTAAATTTGGATTATTGAGATTTTGTACACTTCCATGTATTTTGTCACTAACGACCCGGGTTTCGCCTTTCGGCATCTTCAGGCATTCATTTTAATTTGACTGCCGCTATTCTTTTTTCTTTAAATAGTTACATAATTCGTCATCATTTTCTGAACGCCGTATAATATTAAGTAGTTGCTAGATAGGTGCATAACTACATATAAATGTAAGAAGAGACGTGGAGAATAAAGATTATAGTACATTAACTTAATAATGCTACATTGAATTTGATGTCCACGTCATTCTATGATCTAGGAGAGTTGGAAAGGTTGGCAAACGTTGATTTAGGACACGGGAAACATCATAGGTAGTAATATATCATGGCTGAGTAGATATATTTTTAGGACAATCGGATGTGACGAGTGGTTGAATAATTCATACGTAAGCACTGTTATCATAAAATTGCATATATTTACTCACAAATACAACAGTTATGGGTCGTAGAATTCCTGTGTAGTAAGTAAAAAAAATGAGTGCTTTACGATTGATTTAGAATTTCCTTAGATTTAACTATCTCATGCGCAGGATTAATATCTGAGCTATTGAAAATGCTCCCCCAGTGAGTTAATTAAACCAATTCTGAATATTTTATAAAATTGTGTTTTCTACATAAAAATAAAATATTTTTTCCCGAGGGTCAATCAAATACGTTCCTACATAAGTAGGTACCTCGTTATTATTTACATAAATTTATCTGTAATGGAACGCTATATTACGATTAAAACAAAATGTATGTTTGTATTATTTTTGAAAGAAAACTGTGTTTTTTAAGAACAGTAGACAGGCATATCTGCTAAAATTCGAAAGGCGTTTCTGTGAATCGCCATCAGACAATATAAGTCCGTCCGCTTTTATTGTCTGAAAAGCAGCAGGCCTCCGAATACATTATGTTTCGGGTCGTGGCAAAAAAAAATAACAAAACGCAAAGACGGCATGCTCCGAGCGCTTATTTCCATAACATATAATCTTCTCTTCTCTATGGTCGAACAAAAAGAACCGAAACCTGCGGCGTATTCCCTCTCCCCTTCGCCGACGCATACGTTGCGGCAGCGTGAGCGTTTAACGTTTTTTTGTTCTCGCATACACGACAAAAATAAAAACGCTATTCCCAGTTCTGTATTTTGTGACCTCCTTGCGCATCCCGCCGCGCTTGGGACGATTCAAAGGCGGAGACCAAATCAAATCTCGAGCGCCCATTGGTGGAAACGGTGGTGGGGGGAAATCAGGTCCCCTCGGCGGCCAATGAGTGCGAAGGGTACGCACGATAATTGTTTGCCCGGTCGTGGGGTTGCCGGCTCGGTTCGAACGGCGCTCCGCTGCCTGGATTCAGTTGGTGTATGCCCGCGCTGTCTAGCGGATGCTTTACGCAAAAATTTTCAGTTTTAATTTTTTCATGAAAAAATTGAAGTGGTGTTTTGGAAGAGAAAATAATTGGGATTTATTTATTATCGAAGAAAAGCAAGGTATTTGAAAAAAAATTTTTTTTTTGCTCGTACGATGTTGAAACTTTTTTAAATATTATTTCGAGACGATATTCTTACTAAAAAACAGATTGCATTTTTTTTATAAAGTCTCATGGCTTTATATTTTATAAAACTGTCTATCACATAATTATATACGTATACTTGGCAACGTAGGAGAAAGATAGTAGGGTTGACGTTCATCTCTTTCACTCCGCAACGCTTTCATACTTGTTCTCTCTCGCACGTCGACTGTGCGGACGAGTCCATTTTTGAGGTGAGGCAGCCGAATAGATAGCCCATTTATGAAGGTATAACATTGCGCATGAACACAAATAATGTAAAATTTCAACATTTTCGTCTCATTGTTTTTATTTATAAGAAGATACTTAGTTATAGTAAGATTATAACGTAGATGTAATACGTTCCTTTTTATTTATCCATAACTGGACAGTTTTATGATTATTCTTTATTTGTTCATGTGCAAGACTTTACCTTTAATGCTAATATTAATTCGATTTTGACATTTTTACACCTAGGGCGTTATCAGCTGTGATGATTGTACTGATATTTCATAAATTGCCCTAAAATATAATTCGTTATAAGTTTTCTTTGTTATTTGTGATTAATAATTAGTTTGAAGACAATGTTTACGTTTTTTCAGATAATATCGAGCGAAACCCGGTTATTTGACAAGTCAAAGCAAGGTGCTCTAGCGGTCGTGAAACGAACTAGCCCAAACTCTATGGAGGGGAGCACTTTCGTGTGACGTCGCATTCCCCCCATGCTTCAGTGTTGTGAAATGTAAAGCGCATAGTGGTCGTGTCTGTCGGTGTTTTTTTATTTGCCGGCAAAGCGGGAAAACATTGTTCCGCGAGGTTGTGTTGTGTTTTTAGGCGGGATTTTTTAAAGTCGAGTTCGACGATCCGAGTCCAATTCGGTCTACGATGGTGATTATTTGTGTTTAATTGGAATATCAGTGCACTATTGGATAACACATTGGGATTACAGTTTCATAAAGGCCAGAAGATTCTTTATTTAAAAATGGAGTTGGGAATTGCTGGCGACCGGGTGTACGCCGCAGAAAGAATAATGAAAAAGCGAGTTAGAAAGGTAAGAATCAGCACAATTTATGCGATCCTTCAGACCTTAGGTTAGGGGGTTCGCTCGAAAACTTTGTTCTCTGTTTTGCCTTGCTACATGCTATTAGTTTGTTTATTTGTGTAATTTTGAAACATCCATGGTATGTCTTATGGTTAAACATATGTAAAATTAAGAAATAATCGTGGATTTAAGGCCAAACGAAATCAGTTCTACATGTTTTTTCCCATCGTTTCTTATTTTGTTATTTCTTGTTGTATTTCTTATTTTTTTCTCTATAAAACAATTCAGGTTAAGTTGTATCTAAACAATTGAATGCCGAGCTTTTTTCTTACATCATTTAAGAATAACATTTCAAAAAAATCGTTCAAATGTGATATTGAAATCCCACTAAGCATTCTCAGTCGATATTTTAAATAATTTATGATTTAATCACATAAAATCTTCTCGTTTACTCTTCCAATTTATTGTGCTGTACATAGTAATTTTCGATATGTTTATGCAAGCCATAATTAAAATGACAACTAACGAAAAAAATTATGTTTAATTCATTGTTTTGGTAAACGATATTATCATGCGATTTCATGTTGTCAAGATGGAAAAACGGTAGGTATGTATTTGTTTTATTGACTGTATAATATGCTGTATTTTTACTTATGACATGAGTAGAACTTATGTGTTATTTGATCTACTGATTTACAATTCTGCAAGAAAATTATTGAAAAGCATTACTCCTTGTTGTTTTAAGTGAGATCCATGACATGATTTTCAAAACAACATCAAAATATAATTGTAACGCGCTCTTTATGACTAACTACTGATTTTACAATTTTGACAATGCTAAATAAAGCTGAAAGTGTTCATGTGTAAATGCTTTACGAGCACACAGCATTGAGTCAGAGTAGGTATATTATATAAAGTATCAATGTATCAACTTAATACATAGACCAGGGTTTCCCAAACTATGTTCCGCATAACGGAAATAGGTGTTATAGGCGAAAACTTGGAATGGTTTTATATGCTGCTCCAGCTGCAACAAATTGAAACATGTTTTACTTCATATTAATATAATATACCCAATAAAATAAACAAGGCGTTCCGTTAAAATGGTAGGGTTCGCAAAGTGTTCCAATGCAAGAAAAGTTTGGGAAACCCTGACATAGACATTAAGTGGATATTGAAATAATTTTTTTGTGTTTTCTGCATATTTATGCCTGAAAAGTAGATCGTTCGTAATCTGTTTTTTAAATCGTAGTATTAAAGTAAACTTAATAGCTTATACCTAACTGAGTAAATCTTGATTTCATAAAACTGGATTTTATTTTTAATTATAAACTTTAGATTTACTAATTTCAATGAAAAAAACTTTGAAGTAGGTACTTACGTGTTAAAAAATAAGCATTCAAGTTGTCAATAATTATTCTTAACCAGCCAGGACTTCGGGAATAACAAAGCGGGACAATCACGGCCAAACCGTGGCGTATGGTAAGCCTCCCCATAAATCATAATATCGACATTCCCTATCTATAATCACTGGCCACATACGTGATTATATGTCTTTTACATTTTCGTTGTCTTTGCACTCAACTCCATATGAAGACACCAAAAAACATTGTTTCACCGTTTGTTTCTAAAGTATAAACACGTAACTAGCCAATTATAAGTCTTTAGCTTAAATGTCGTATTTGTAATATTTTAAAAGCTATAAACTTTTCAGCAAAACTTCATATACAATATGAAACTAGATTAAAAATAATAGCGTCTAATGTTCAAATTTAAAAGAAGATAGATGCAGTCGTTACTTTGCAACTGCGTTTTGTATCTTTGAGACGCTCTCCTGTAAAATGTCATGTTTGAAGATACGGGATTATACGTAGGGAGTGTCCATGCTTTTTGAGTCTAGGGCTAACCTGATATGTAATCTGTCCTAACATTGCTTTTTTCCATTACCTATACGTCCAGTGTCTCATTTAAACGGTATATTTATTTTTTAAAAATAAAACAATTCATTTGTACTACTTCCACATATTTATAATGATCAGGACCGGTTTCGCTCATCACGAGCATTATCAACTGATAAAAATACAAACATAACAGGCTTATTTATATAAAATTGAGAGTAAAAATGAAGGTATATAAAACTGATGGTTCATGAACTGAGACCAGAAAATACTGATTAACAAACAAATTATACATAAATCAAATGAAAGAGTCTACAATTAAAATGTTATGGACCTCTTGCAAATCATTAAATACTAATCGGAAATCACAAATATAGCTACATTAAAAGTCCATTTAGCTGAACAAAATTTTTAATGACGTTACTACTATAATATACAATAATGAATCAGGAAAATTATGAGAAAAAATTAATGAACCATTTAGAAATAATCAAATATTAAGTATGTAATTAATATGAATAATAAACAGCCATCTTAAGTGGAGAAAGCAGAGCAGCTAGCAGTTGCAAGAGGTCCATAACATTTTAATTGTATACTCTTTCATTTGATTTATGTATAATTTGTTTGTTAATCAGTATTTTATTGTCTCAGTTCATGAACCATCAGTTTTATATACCTTCATTTTTACTCTCAATTTTATATAAATAAGCCTGTTATGTTTGTATTTTTATCAGTTGATAATGCTCGTGATGAGCGAAACCGGTCCTGATCATTATAAATATGTGGAAGTAGTACAAATGAATTGTTTTATTTTTTAAAATATATGTCTTTCCACCAAGAATTGACAGTTAACACCTTAAAAGGGGATATTTAATATAAATTATGAACGCCTAGACTTAAATTTGGATAGGTTCCGTAAATATAATAGCTACATCTGCATGCAATTTTCTTTAGGGAGACAAAAGCTTATTTTAGTGTCGTCGTCACTCAGTGCGTATACCTGGTAAGTAATAAATTTACACGTCCAGACATAACCTAGTGAACCACACAAGTCATAATGATAACATACACTTGTGCATGATTCGAATTTGGAATTTCGTTTTCTTGGTCAGTATTTATTTGAATTTGGAACGGGGACACATTACGACCACGTGGTGTAATTCGGTGACTGCTAACTGTCAACTTGAGTAGTGTACGTAAATGTACACTTCACTAACTGTCTTTCGCTCCATGTGACCAGTTCCTTGCAATTTGAGCTTTTCGGTGAACCGCATACTGTACTACAGAAGACAGTGTGCCATAATGTATATTTTATATACCTACCTACCTACCTACCTATGTATTATTATGAACGTTAACAGGGCCGTACTATACGTCGATATTTGAAGGCAAAATATTTTTGTGAAGAGGATTTTAAAAATTTCTTTATTAATCATTTAAACATGTTTTTAAATATACTATCAAATTTATATTAAAGCCTAGGAGTTATCAACAAATTTGCTTATTTTTTCACAATAAGTACATTAATCTACATTTTATTAAAATGGCCTTTTTTACTAAACACCGATGATAGATTGGCAAAGTAATTATTTTATTGAATTAGGAATATTTTTTACTGATTTTTATTAAATATTATTTTACATACCTAAATGTAAATTTATTTTGCACTATACATACAAATATAAAATAAGCAAATTCTTAAGTATACTTATTGGAAGTGAAGCTATCACTAATCTCTTAAAAATCAGAACATAAACAGTCAATATTGTACTTTAGTAAAAAACATTTTTTTTCTTCTTATTCAACAACTAGCGTCAGAGGAGAAATAGTTTCAAAATGAGGTTTTTATTTTACCGCAATAAAATGTATACCTACAATATTTAATAAAAGTATCTGTTCATTGATTGTTTTGTAAATTAAAACAATCCAGTTATGTAGGTATACAGTTTTTATGTAACAAAAACAAATGAAAACAAAACAAATTCATATTATCAACGTATAAAGTTCTTAAAATTGGATTATTAAAAGTAAATGGTGAGTGGGTAGGTACATAATCTGATGAAACTGCTCATAATATTATAATTATATGAATAATAGTTGTTACAAATGGAAAATATGTAACAAAGATGTTGATGTAAATAAAACAATAATATACCTACCTTTTATGTCTGCCTTCTTTGGATGATTTCTATGAACGAAAATCCGAGAAAATTTATTTAAAAATAATAGGAATGTCCAGAGCATTTCATATTTAGAAGTCACAGAAACCCAATACACAGTTTTAATTTAAGACATCGACTGAGGGTGCTTGATGGAATTTCAATATCAAATTTGGATTATTGAGATTTTGTACACTTCCATGTATTTTGTCAAGATACAAATGCATTTGTATCTTCTATATAAACGTTAGACACTGTTTACTGTCTCTCAGTTCGAGTCCATTCGTGTGCTCGAATGCCTGAAGATGCCGAAAGGCGAAACCCGGGTCGTTAGTGACAAAATACATGGAAGTGTACAAAATCTCAATAATCCAAATCCAATACACAGTGTTGCCAAATATGTTCCGTATTAAAAGAATTGTGTAGTATCTAGTATAATATCACTCCACTAATCCTCGTCGCCTGTACACATCTGTACGAATCGTCATCATTCCATGTCCATAGTATAAAATCTCAACACTATAAAAATAATCACCCATCATTGACTCATTGGGTCGTATGTAGAGCATCCAATTCCGGGCCCCTTTTCTGATCCCGGGATTACGGGATTCAATTTTTCTCAATCCCGGTGTCCCGGGATTGGTCGTCAAGTGTATTATCATGTGTTAAATTGTACATTTAAAATTTAATTTATGTGCATTATTGTTTATATGATTAAATATTTTTTTTGGGCATTGGAATGTTTTGTTGATTAAAAATTCTTTTACAAAAAAAAAATATTTTAAAAAAAACCTAATGATCAAAATTATTATACATTTTATTTTATTTACGGTAGGTTTTACCAAATGGTATCCAAAACGAGGACATGTCCTTCAGTTTGATTTTAAAATATTGTCCTCCATTCAAGAAGCGGTTCTAATTTATTCTCCATTTCAAATTGGTTAGGAACGGATGTTATGAAATACATTTATATTAATTTTATAGGTATTACAAAAAAAAGTATGTACATGGACAAACCTAGGTTCACTTTTGTAGTTAATCAGGAAGTTTGAATTTGATATATGTATTATTTTTTGGCCTTAACAGTGAATCCCGAAATCCCGGGATTGTCTGAATATCAATCCTGGTATTGAATAATTGACCGGGATTGGAAGCCCTAGTACATCGTGCGAATATTGCGAATCGAACAAGATTAAGTCTCGAGGGCGCGAGTAGCTACGATAATCGTAAAAACTTTTATAGGTACCTCATATATATTTTTTAGCCATCCAGATATTCTCATTTTTTTCCATTGAGAAATCAGTCAAAGTTATGTAGGTAGGATTTATTTGCTTGATAATTACGACAAATAAATCCTACTGATAGAACGGGAAACGTTTGATTTTAAAACTGAGATTATACTCATTATCAAAAAGTGCATAGATTTAACGTGTTTTTTTGATTTAGCAGCTAACTCGTCTTTAATTACAATGATTAACTATTCTCAATACACTCTTATATTTCTGATACGTCTCATTTAGGGATCGAGATTTTTTTGAAATTTTAATCCGCAAATAACTACGGGCCTCGATTGCCCCGAAGACAGTGAAGTGAATAGAAAGCCCCCGTTATGTTTATTGCAGTCGCATGCGGCGTAGCTCCCCTTGCCCCTCTGCCACTCCGGTTCACATTAACCAACCCCTCTTTCCTCTCTGTCCCGCTCTTTCGCTTGCTGCCGTTTTCATTGACGGCTCATGACAGGCAGTCGCGGATTAATAATTATTTTTAGATTTCCAAATTTATCACGTCTGTAAATTAAATTATTTATACATGCTACTATAAAATAATAATAATTCTAATACTTATACGTTTTCGCGTTGAATATTAACCCGATGAACGCGCTGGACATGTCCATCACTTTATCTCGTCTTTCCGGCCAAACTAAAAGGAAACACTTGTGGATGGATATATGCTTTAAAAGATAGTTCAAACCTTTAGGTAGAGAAATTATGCAACAGACCATGAAAATGTCAAGTAGAACACAAGGAAATCTTTCGAAATTCAGTTTTGAACTACATACATACTTATGCGGCTACGCGCTTGCTTGTGTGCGTGTTGGCGGTGTATATGAAGACTGGCCGCAGCCATTTTGCTTGCAAAGTCTTCGTATTCTTCCATTTATTTCAGCGATAATACGACGGGTTTAGTTCACTTCTTAATGTATTCGGGATAACTAATATATATTTCACATAATTTACCGTTGAAATTTATCTATTTTTAGCCATATTGAGTGTTTAAACAGATCAATTGACTGAAAATTAATTCGTGCAAAAACGGCTCGCGCTGTAAAGGTTGATTATAATTTCTGTAGTAGGCAGATTTATAATTACATCCAAATGTAATATTATACTCATCGTTTTATAAAGCTTAGTTGTTGTGTACTGAAAACACACTACGCGTATCGAGGTAACTGTCGCTAAGTCTTAGTATTAAAAAAAATAACGTGATTTACTCAAATCTTTGTAAAGAATTAGTAATCGAGTACTAGTTTAATTTTGATAAAAATATGAACCGCTCATTACACGAATGCTTATCAAATCTGTATTTGGAAGAGAACATGACGATTGATGACGAAACGGTATTAGACTAAGAAACAATTATATTTCAAGATAGTGTCCATTAACAATCAAAATCTTTTGAATTGTATCAAAAGATGAAAATTGACAGTGTTGTTATTTTCGTATTTCGATACTTGGTGTTTTATGTTTGATACTAAACACGGTGAATAGATACCTACATATAACATGTTCGATTGACCAACTGTATACGTAAAGCATTTTTGTGCTAAGTAACAAATTTGATCGAATTTTAACGTTCAGCTCTTGTGAGCTTAGCTATGAATTGTCATTGAAGATTTGCAGTCAACGGTATACTACATAAGTCGATATAGTTACATTGATTCGTAAGTACCTACCTAGGATATGCAATATAATACAAATATCCGACAGTAAGTATCGCACCGATATATCGTTTATGCCTTCTTGCTGTCATATTATCTGCTATTATCACGAGAATAGATGTTTTTTTCATTCTTGAAAGCCGTGTATATATGTTTTGGGCTCATGGAAATATTATTAAAACGGCGAAGTGTTTTATATTATTGATAATATTTAAATCGATGGCCCATTTCCATAGGACGATGAGTCAAAAATATGATGTTTTGAGTTAAGTAAGCCGTTATATTCGAACACCATTCTTCTACAATTCCACAAAAGCATGTGAAAATCAGCGAAATTAAATAATTTCTCAGTTCCATATACATACATATCGAAATATCGTATTGTGGAAATATATTGTTGTTAATCGTGACGTTTTATACAGAAAAACCTTTAATCCTAAAATTATAAACTACCTATTTGAATAAAAAGTAATACAAATAATAAGCCATCACTTTTTACGAGTCAGTTTAAATAGGTGAAAACTTTGATCGGTCATATCTCGAAACTACAAATTTCTAGTTGAATCACTATGGAACTAGGCTATCGATATATATTATGTTCAATTATGTCTGTATCTAGAAATAAGTTGATTTTATGAGACCTGGTTAAGTCGCTCAACCTCTCTTTTTCTGATAGCGTAAGAATAAAAGAATGGGGAAAGGAAAGGGCCAACAGTTAGCGACTCGCCCTGCTTACGCTCCGTTTATAGGATAGGTAATAAAAGCATTACATACACACATGCATTTAAATTTAGACACAATTCGATGTAACGCTTAAAATTTCAATTTGTAAAAGTGTCCTTCCGGAGATTCGAACCAGTAGCCATCGCAACCGAATAGGAAGAACACTCGAGCATGTTGACCACTTGGCTACTTGGCCCGCCTGTTTTTAAAATTTGTATAAAGATCGATCGACAAAAGTACGTGACGTAAATTATTAACGTAGAGGTAAGTACAGTAAGTTATCGGGTCTTTGGTGCAGTCTTCAACGTATTTGTCGTCGGTTACGGATGACTCGGGTTCAATTCCCGGTACGGACAGTTTCATAAATTTATTTTTCAATCGATTTATGGATTTCTGTTCGTAGGTATAGATGTTTATGATGTCTAAAAGTCCCTCCCACCCATCCGATCCTAAAACGGGGCGTACTAAAAGAGATTAGCTAACCACTTGTCCTGTCCTACTTATTATCATTTTATTCCTTCTCTCTTCAGAAAAGAGAAGTTGAGCAAGCAGTTCCCGTAGAAAAAAACTTCCGTTGAGTTACCTCCATCAAGAGTCAATGTACTCTACATTAGGAACAAAAGTATTGTAAGATCTTCATTCAGCATTAAATCGATGGTTGAATGATAAAAACTATTACCTACGTCATAGTTGTTCATCCATGAACCATTAGCAATTTTTCTAGAATCGCAGAATTGCAGAATCAGATGCGTTCGTAAACCCGGAGAATCAAACCTGATGTGGAAATACTTAATATTTTAAAATAAATTATGTTGGTAGATGTGTATACCTTGCCAATTTTTTTGCAACCATTATTCAGGATTATCTGTAAAACCGGTTTTAATACGTCGCGAGATGTTCACAATTAGGTAACTAAAATCCAGAAACCATATTGAAAAACATGTCACGCTAGTTTTATTTACATGAATAAAATATTTGTCAAGTTACACGATTTCGATGGCTATTTAGTAACTCACCATTTTTAAATTAAAAGCCCACAGTCCACACTTATCTGATGTTAATTATTATTTTATATTAACAACAGCCATAATATAATATATACATAAATGGAACTTTGAATTGTTGAGATTTTGTACATATCCATGTATTTCGTCACTAACGACCCGGGTTTTGCCTTTCGGCATCTTCAGGAATTAATGGAAATGATATAGAAATTCCATCAAACACCCTGAGTCGATATCTTAAATGTATATTATGTATATTTAGGTACTATGGCAAGTCAAATACACGAAGAGGTAGTATTCTCAAATATTCTTCGCGTGAAAATATTAGGCATTCAAAACATTTTAATCTCCTTACATTTCAATTATTTGTTTACGACCGAAGAGCGGCGTGACCAATAGCCGTCCGGAGAATTACAATTCAATTTCAGAGAAATGCGCCATTGTTCTCTATCGAATTCTTTATCGCAATAAATGGCGTTTACACATGCTATTATTTATTGCTCTAGTCGATTTGGTAAAGCATTTCATTGATTTTCGATTGGATATTTTATATATAAATATTTTCAATCCGCCATTCGGTAGGAAGTTAGAGTAAGCCCAAAACAAACAATTTAGTTCCTTTTTTTTCGCACTTATCAATCATTAAGTTGATGCTTACCTCCATTAACCTTCTTTAGCTGGGCAAGTACTGGACTGAAAATACCTAGGCAGGGAACGAGTAATTGGAAAAGCTCACTTTTGTATTATTTCTACTACGTTTTACTAATGTACAGTTTATACAGGTTTCGTATAATTTATTAAGTTTAGTCTACAATAATTTCTTGTTATTAAGGATCTTACTGGTTGTTAAGCATTTTCGAATTTCTATTTTATTTTATATTTATTTTAATTTAAATATTCGTCTTTTTTTACAAACTTTCAATTCGAGACGGGCTCTCAGTTTCCTGGCTAATTTAATTATGAATTTGTAAACATTCATTTTTAAAAATGAAACAATTTGTTTGTACTACTTCCTCATGTTTATCATGACAGGACCGGTTTTGCTCATCACAAACATTATCAACTGATTAAAATAAAATTATAACTAGGCTATTTATGTACCAAGAATTAAACATTAAAAGTGTAAACATTCATATTATTTTTAAGATGATCGGCAATCAGGTAACCTAGGTAGATAGATATTTTTTTTAAATTGTATGAATAATTCAAAATACATGCATTTAAAACTAAAAATTTCATATGCATACTTCAGAAATCATCATTCACTATTGCGATGTTTAATTTGATAAATTTTACTGTAACGATTTGGGTTTGTTTGAAATATTCTAAGATATGTTATCGGTAATGGGGTGACAAGCTAAGGGTTCTTGAACCGTCACCCCGTAAGCGCTACATTCGACTGACAATGCTCTCAGGCAGTTACCCAGTTTCTCTGTTTACTCATCCTCGTGTTTCCCATTTCCTTAATCCCTCGGATTCGTCTGACGCATGCGCGGTCTACGGACCCGAATTGAACGTGGAAAATTTCCAGCATAGTCGTCATGACTGGCTCACGCGAATTGAGTAGAAAGGCTGGTAAAAACAATGCTTACTAGCTTTACGATGACTTTAATTATTTTTATTTATGACTGATAAAAAAATATAATATCCAAACGTGCCATTTTTCTTTCCTATTGAGAAATGAGCTTTTAGTTTCTTGATTAATTGCAATAGGCATAAGTAGTGTTGTAGTGCTAAAAAAAAGTAACCAGGGCGGTCATTTATTTCCACTCCTCCTCCATTCAATTCGTTATTTAAAAAATCTTAATATCGGTTCTTTGAATTCTATTTAAATTCAAAAAAATAACATAAAATAATTAGTAAAAAAAATGTCTCCACATTTGAGGATGTTCTGGTCATTTTTAGATTCCAAATCGAGGGCTTGTCATTTTTTTTCCACGGTGTAAATATCATTCTCGTAATATCTGTCGGCCTCAAGTTTTGATACAAAAACTACTCTACCCACAATATTTCATATCAAAATATTTTTTGTTAATATCTACTCGTCGTAAAACAACCCTCACAAATATTGACTGCAAACTTTCAAAACACAAAAATGTACGATTCTTGTCAGAAATTATTGGTTAGGTGTGTGATTTAAAACTATACATAGATATTTTTTTAGAATTTAAAAGATTTATTTTATGGTCATAGATACCTACGTGGTTAATAAACACAACTTTTGTCATCAAATCACTTTCTACTACTTTGTATCAACACCTTATGTCGCATTACTACGTTTCACATTTAGTCGTCTCATGTCAAATAGAAGTTAGATATAAACAAAAATAGTATGGATATGTTTATATTATTATTTTCATACAATCGGAGGCTATTGCTTTATACATTTTGAATATTGTAATTTTATTTTGGAAATAAGGTACATTTTGCTTCGATCAATAGTCTCTTTGTAAATTCCTCTGCGTATTGTCAAATACCTGTGTGGCTATCTTAACTGTTCGAACAGTTTGAACGACCCATAATGGTGTATGCCGTGTATGTTGTGCGGTGAGTTACTTATTATTATCATTAATACAAATGTACCAACACTTAACCTACATATGCCACCATTGACTGCCAAAGACGACATACTACCCCTATCACTCTCGTAGATAAATTTGCTAAATTAGGGTCACATAATAATAGGCTAAAGTATCAAAGTATTTAGTTCTACAAACTTTTATTAGGTAGTTGAATCGTCAGAACTATACTCGTAACTTATTTTAGCTTAGCTATATATACTGCTTAGAAGAGATAGACGATATTATGCCATCTCACGTATTCAAATAACATAATATTTATTTAAAATTAAATTATTGTGTTTTTTGGAAAAGAGAGCTTATGTGGTGTTATTAATTAATCGTTAAAATAAATGCTTTGAAATTTTATAAGTTTAATTACACGAGCTTCTTGTAATTGTGATGAATTAACGTTTGTTTTAGTCATTAAGGAGATTATTGTCTTGATTATATCTATTAATTTCCAGTTGTTCTAAAAAAATTAGCCTGAGGTTCTTATCAATCAAATAATGTAGACATACCGGGGATGAATCAGAAGTTATCTTGTGTGATTCTTTTCTCTGTGTCTATCCCTTCTGAACAGTATTTATATATAGCTAAGCTAAAATAAGTTTAAGCATAGTTCTAACAATGGCGATAAGTCGAAACAGCTATCAACTACCTAATAAAATGTTGTATAACTAAATACTTTGATATTTTATTCTATTATAATGGAGTTTCTTTTCGTACTCTGAGTCCTACCTCCCACCCATCCCATCCCAACGGGGCGTAGCGAGAGCGATTAGCTAACCACTAGTCCTGTCCTAGCCCTATCCTTCTATCCATACTCTATTCGAAAAAAGAAAGGTTGAGCAACTGAGTAACAAGCAGTTGTCATAAAAAAATTCTGTTAAGATACCTCCATTAGGAGACCATATGCTCCACATTGGAAGCGGACATGGAAAAAATGGAGTTCTACCGAGTAAATGCCAATTCAATCAATAAAGGGTCAATAATATTTATACCTTTTTTGTCAAAATTCAATTGGTTGTTTTGGAATAGTGATATTCTGTTTTTATGTTAGCGTTATATTATATTAATCTATAAAAGTTCAATATAAATAATTGTTAAAGTGTTGTATTTTTTTTCGTTAAATAACATAATGTGCATGAAAATGCATTTAATATGTACTATGAAGGGAGCTATGTTTAGTGTCTTATAACAATATATTACAAATACAACGAGATATGTATTTATCAATGAATGCTATAGAAGTTGGAAAGCTTTCATGTTTTAGTATTTTTAAAATCGTATTTCACACATTTGAGGTAAATTCCCAAAGTGAAAGGATGACACTAGTAAATTAAAATATTGGTAATCGCTAAGTTATGTTAATTTTGAATTCTCTTTGTTAATTCCGAGGGTATCGACCCTCCGGTGGATAACAAAATGCCCCGATTGTCCGTCTTATATTGAGGAGGGCGGAAAGCCCCCACTATTTTCCAGGCGAACCGGGAACTGCGCGCTTCCAGGGAATCGAATAATCCGCCACATGTGGTTTCCGTAGTCGAACTTACTTTATAAAGACGTTAGTATAGAAACGTATTGCTTAAGTGCAACATCAAACCGTTAGATGAATAAATACTATATATATGTCTTTCAATTAATGTTGGAAAATTACGGGAAAAAAAGAAAAATGGACTTACAATATTCAAAATTGCAATTAATGCATTTACTCTTAAATCACCTACGGGAAACGTGAGTTTCCGAGTTTCATTATAAAATCTATTTGGTGATAACCGAAATTACTAACTTCTGTTATATGTTCTGACGTCGTTGCGATACCGAAATAGATAATTCTTAATGAAGTAAGAAAGAATTTAGGTTAAAACCAATTCACTTAATATATCTAATTGGTGAGGTTATCCAATAAATATCTACATATCATTATTTATTATTCTATTAAAAGGACGTCGGAATTACTCATTTTTAGTTCAACTATTATATGAGGGCTCTAGTATCATAGCTCAGAATCTCCTTCAATGCTTGTTTTTGGCAATCCAAGAAAAACTGTTTTCATACTAAGCGTTTGCGTGCAAGTAAAACTAAAATAAAACTATGGAATATACACCTAAACCGTGATAGGTGAATTAATACTGGTGGCCATGACAGTTCAATGCTGCACTCTCATTGGCTAGAATGGAAAATATTAGCTTTTGAATTATAGGACATTGGAGAATGTAAGTTTTGAAAATGAACAAAATGTTCACATTCATTTTAAATGGGAGTTTGTAAGTGTAGAAAGATATTTTACAATATTAATAGTAAGCGTGAGCACGAAGAACAATGCTGCATACATTTATTTTGCATATTCTGGAGTTTATGAGTTTTGATACTAGACCCCTCATATGTTGAATATTAGTGTGTTAATCACATTCAAGTTAGCATAGTATTGCATGTGTGTAAAGTAGTAATATTCAAAATTAAAAGGTTTTTCTTTTCTAAATGTATGTTTTTTGCAGGTGTTTTTTTTGTGCTTTTTCAGATGATAGAACTTCTTAAAAAACGAACATTTTGTTATCACATCGCAATATTTCGAAGCCACATTGATCTGATAGATGTTGGGTGATGTACCTAGGAACTATTTTTTTTTAAAGACAATCTTCCGACATCTTCGTGATTTCGAATTACGATTAGACTCACCACCGGATATGGAGATGGACATTGCTTTCTTTAATCTACGCACAAAGCCAGCTAATGTTTCCCGTTCTATTATAATAATTGGCTTTACAGTGCAGCAAGAGCTGGCGAGCAGTCTAATGCGACTGCCGGCCGTAGAAATTTGTTGGCGCACGCGCCTACCATACTGCTTCGTTTTCACCTGTAATTTGAATCACTAATTCTTTCATCAAAGCCGTCGACGGTCTACCCGGCTCTGCTTGTGCCGAGCGGAAGTAGACGAGTTCGAGTAACGTTTTCGCCCATTTTTGATTGAGGCACTGTCAATGCATAGCATGCCTGTCAAAAATAAATGTTATTTTACTCTATAACAGTGGTTCCCAAACTTATTATGCCCATGGACTCCTTCTTAAAGCAAAAACATGACAATGAACCCCCAAGTAAAATAACTCTACATAACTGCATAATAGAAAAATTATAAATTTAATTTTGATGTCTTGAATGGTAAATGGTGATGTAAAAATAAAATATAAATAAAACATTTTGATATTTAAAGTATGATGGAAGACGGGAACGTAATCAACAGCCTCTGTACCCAGAATGCAAATTTAAAATTAGTATCAGTTTTTGTAACCAGAATTTGTAGTATCCTTGCGAGTTTTCGGGACTGCTTCCAAAAGGGTCCAACACCCAACAGATCGCTACCAATTTATTTATTTCGACTTCTTATCACAATAATGAAAATGTGTCACAGATATTTTTTTATATTAAACCTTTCGCGAACCACCCGACGTCGTCCACACACCCCCAAATTATTTTTAATTTGCCACAGGCTCCCCTCAGCAGTCACCAGGACCACTTTGAGAACCACTACTCTGTAACATTATAACCCCTTAAAACGAACTACGCGATATTCGATTCGATGTTCTATATCACTTCCCGCAGATTAAACGCGAATAACTAATATATTTGTTGCTTTGGTTGTTGTAAGTTAGTACTTACTGTATTAAATTTGACATATATAATCGAATCCGTTTTGTGTGAAATTTAATTTATTTTCAAAAATCATTAATAAAATTTTGTTGGCCAAATTTATTGCAATTAATTCGAGTTAATCGGTTAATGCGAGGTTAGTATCCCCAAATGATATGGGACATTTTTATTCCTACCCACCCACCACTCTAGAAAACAGAATGAAGAGAGAGCTATTATTTAACTTCTAACCATTCTCTGGCAATATTTTTATATATGTATCCTTTCCGTCACTAAAAATAGAAATAAATTGATTGACTTATAACCTGAACTATTTAAATTTGAAATTCTCTAATATGCACAGCATTGTAAGAGAACATGGCTTAACAAAAAGTAAATATATTGTCAACTTTCATCGAATCATATGCAATATAACATGATACAATGATTGGTCATCAATGTTTTATGTTTTATAAATGGTGTATCCACAAATGCTTGGATACATAGTCTGTATTTGGAGTTAGTTAGTAATGCTTCGCGAGAATGCTTTCGGAATGCATTTCACTCGCTGTGTTGTATCCACTATCTAAACGCAGAGCACAAATACGTGTGTAGGTGTTACCTACTCCATAAAAGATTTTTGAGTATGACACAGTACCTACATAACGCAACCATGTTCGCGCTAGACAGAAGATAACGCGACCCCAAAGTAATTCCGGGATAAGCAACATTAATAATTTGTAATGTAGTACCTACAAGTGGCAAAGACTTGACTTAGTGAATATGGACTCATATTTGTGCTATAAATTAAATATAATACACGATTACGAAAAAATATTAAATGGTTCGCTAGTGACATAAATAATTAGAATCGTATTGACTTCTTGTCTTTGGTATAGTTACGCAATGATTTTTTATAGAATAATTAACACCTACTATTAGTAAATAAATAAAATAATTTTCAAACATTCTTCTGAATAGAAATACGCTTATGTGGTAAGGGTATTATTATTAGTACAGATTAGTAGGTAGTACCTAAATCAAAATGTTAAGCCGTTCATTTGTTTTCAGATAACCCATCGTCAAAGCAGGTAGTGATTTATTACTGTGATTTTCTGCCGTGTAAAACACATTTATCGTATCTACATTTTGGACATTCTTATTGTTACGTTATTGTAAGTATCTAGAAGTTTTAATAATATTCGTTAGTTAGAAACTGCGTTGATTCCTTTAGCAATCGTAAGAAAAAAAATGCTGTCGCGAAGCAGAGTTTGTGTGTTTACCTTTTTGGAAGGACAAAGGCTCAAATTTGCGCATGGGAACTTTCTTTCATTGATTTTTCACTCGAATTATAGATTTTATCAAAAACATCAACCATATCTTTCTGCCAACCGAATCCGAATCGGAAAACAAACTGTTATTCTTTTTCTAATCCCATCCTTCTTCCTTTAACTTCTTTGAAAAATACGTTTTGCGATTTAAGCACACTTCAAAGGCATACCATTTTAATAAAAAAAACTCAGATTTCATAACTGTGCTCAAAAGGGGGCAGTATTGTTGGTACTAGACATGCGTTGGTCGTGATCGAACAAGTACAAAGAACTTAATCTTCATTGTACACACACAGGTAAATATTATAATCAATTGCTTTACCGAGTGAGAAAACAAATGACTGAAGTTATTCGTTTTCTCCTTCTGACATAGCTTTGTAGCAGACAGACTGAGAAAACAAAAATTCGCTTGAGATTAAATTAGAATTGATGTCTAGTTGGTACTCTATGCTTAGTATCATGAAGCGTTTGGTTTGTAAGACTTGCTGTGTCGGCTATCTACTCAACTTGATGGAGTGAATCTGGAAAAGAATGTCAGTCACCGATTAAACGCATCCCTCCGCCGCTCTCAATAAATCCGGTAGTCCCGGCAGCAACTTCTGCGATGACGTAATGCGACACACAAAATACAACCGACTTTGATAGCTTCGCATCGGAGCATCGGTCGTTGTACGAGTGGTATCACGATTCATGGGATGTGTGGTGTGCGGGGGCGAGGGAAGCGGCCGTTTGTGTCGCCGTGTTACTGGCTTTGTGCTTTGCGAGACCGCTCCGAAGCAAGGCCGCCCCATCCTCCTCCCTCCCCGCCCTGCGCTCTCACGCCGCCCGCTTCGCCCAAAGACTATCTGAAGGATTGCCGAGAGCTTTTTTTCAAAATATTGATTGCACTGATTCAGCCCTGTGTATCTTTCATCATCTATTTCTGTACTACAGTACGATATGATATAAGCACTTCCTACGTATTTTACATTATCTTGAGACGTTATATTTTCATGATACAGATAATCCTCTTATAACTCGATCAATTATTTTTGTGTTATATCGACACGGTGTCAAGCGAAAGAAATAAGTAATACAAATCAAGTGAATGCATTCTGTCTTATTTATTATAGGTAGAAACTACGCTGATTAAAACCTAGAAGTAATATCAATACAGTAGAATAGATATCGTTTTATAAAATTGAATATACCGTTTCATAATATAAATTTATACTTATAGTCAAAAGGAAGTCAAGTAAGTTTACTATTTTTTATAATTTTAAATATAACATTGAACCAAATTCAATATTTTAGTACACAACATAAACATATAAATCTTTCTTTTACAAGAACTTTGACGGTGTAACTATTGTCAAAAATCTTACCAAATGGATTAATACTTAATAATAATAGTAGGGTAAGACCCTGACATTGTGTCCGGACAGTTTCGTACAAATCTAACGCAAATAGATAAAGTATGAGAGTTTCATATGCAGAATGACTCGCATAACATGTGAGTATGAATGAAAATTTTAAATTATTTCTTTCGGATGCCTCTAAAGAACTTACCCGCTGCATTGTAAGCGTATTAAATATCTAGTTACGCCACTTGTTATTTCTTCCGGTGTGTATTTGTATACTTTTGGAAGAAATCGTTACCAATTTCTCAACTCGAAGAATGAATAGGGTAGGTAGTGTTTAATGCTTTACGCTGTCAAATAAATATGGTTTGTAGGTTTCAATCGTTGACGTGTGAGTCAACACAATGCGAGTATATTAATTCAAAAACTTGACGATTTCATGAAACCACCGTTCGGCGACTAGCAGTAATATCGTTGACTAGCAGCCAGTTAACGCAGTAATTTCACGCGGTGACACGCTTCAAGGGTTCTCCGTTAACCTCTCAGGATCGTTGCCATCCGCCCGCGGATGTGTGAACGGAATTTTGAAGATCGTATTTCTAAAACTAGACACTGATAGAAAATATCAATAGGTATCGACGAATTAGTTATCGTTTATACGATATGCACTTTGTAACCGTAGCCGATTGATAAACGTTCTAAGGAAAGTGTGAGAAACCTTTTCATGTCAGAAGACCACTTCTATATATCTGAAACCTTCTATGATCACATTAACGAATCTAAAAGGTCGCACTTTCGAATCTCCAAATGATCACTATTATTTGCTTTTAGAATCTATTTATAGATTTGTAACCTAAGTCGTTGCATTGATGTTTTTTTATTTTAATCCATTCCCAACCCCTTCATTTGATCTTAAAAACATAGAGAACTAATATAATATAACTACATAATCCCATATTTCAATTCTGTCGTTTTCTAGAAAGATAGTTAAATCGATTTATTTACAACTAGTTGTCGTTCAATATTTTCTGTTGAAATCATTCATTGGTTGTTCATATCCATAGTCCCAGTTCCATAGGACGATAAGTCAAAAATTTGATTTTTTTGAGTTAAGTTATCCATTACATTCAAACACCGCTATTCTACAGCTTGTAAAATGTACAGGTTTTCTCTCAAAAGATAGATGTTTGAATATGGAAATCAGCAAAATTAAATAATTTCTCAGTTCCATATACACACATATCTAAATATCTTATTGTGGAAATATATTTTTGTGAATCGTAGCGTTCAATCAAGAAACAACCTTTAATCTTAAAACTATAAACTATTGACCACCTATTTGAATAAAAAAGTAATACAAATAATAAGTACTTTTAAGGTGTTAATCAATTTTTGAAAGATATATTTTAGATGAGTCAAAATGTTCTCCGAAAACTACCAATTTCTTGTTTTATCACTATAGAACTAGGCCATAGATATATGCTACAAATATGTTCTCCGGGTAAAATACTCTTTGTATTAATTTGTCCTATTTATAATCCATTACACATGCCGCAAGACATTTCTTTATTTATCAACAAAAAATTTATTCGAATGTTTTTTTAACCTAGCTTCGTAAATAAAGCTTATAATTAATTGCCGAGTATTTTATTTCACGTAACATTAATATATCTTCTAAGTCTTGTATGCTTGAGTGGCTGTTGGGTTGCTGTCTGAAAAGGGTTAAAGTTAAATTGGAACAAATCTGTCGGCGCTACATTTCACTTTCTTCTGCGAACCTTAGCCGGGCGCCCCACACCCCACACGCCGACGTGATTTGTAACTCGATTCATGCATTTGTGCTGCGGATGAACCGGGGCGAGGGAGGCTGTCTTGGCGCAGGGTTTCTCGCGTGGGGTTGCCCTCAGGGGAAAGATAGCATTGTTTACACGCCCCAGGACCTTCCACAGTGACATTCAACTTATTCTTGTCACGGATAATTGAAAGGTGATGCATACAATATGTCAGGAATTTTAACGAATAAGTAAAATATAGTTTTCCAATACTATTTTTATAATCACCTACCTTATGTATTTAGATACAACGAATTGATTGGCCTACACTTTCATAACGCGATAACAATCAAGAAAAGAAACGTATTTACTCCTCGCATTCTTGGCCCGATACAGTGCTGCACGGAACAGATCTCTTAATTATGCACCATTGTGGCTAAAAAAGATTGATGAAGGAGAAAGTAAACAACACATTCATGACTTTGTACAAAAATCCAAAAAACGATTTAAAATATACTCCTACTGGTATTAGACACCTGTAATATGAATTTTGTATGGGATACTAAAACTGACTGAAAAAAGTGCATTTTAAATTGAAATAACGTAGGGAAGTCGAAAGTTTTAATGGAATTGAAATATAATATTGAATTTTTTTGTTGGTTCCTGTTAATTGGCTTTATTGATTGACATGTCCGCTTCCTATGCGATTCCATTGTAACACGAACACCGCCACATGTGACCAATAGATTACAGCAATATAATTAATTTTTTGTATCGTATTTTATGATATTGCGTTTGTAATAAGTAATTTGCGGTTTTAAATTCCATCCCATTACAACCAACCTAAGCAGTGAAATATGACGATATTTAATCACGGACGTACAGTTTTTTTCCTTAAAATTAATTAAAATCCATCGTATTGTTTTTGTTACTTTATACCTATTCAATTTCGATTATGTAATATAAATAAATCTATTATTTATTTCAATGTCAGACTTTATTATGACCAAAATATTTAGCCTACGGGAGTTGTCAAAAAGGACAACATGCCTGGGAATCGTGCTAGAAATACTCTCGGATTGTTCGTTATTTGAAATCTGTGCTGGGAATACTCTTTTGTGGCTTTCAGCTGTTTCTCTTCCTTTTTCGCCTTCTTTCGGTACTAACATTGCCATCTAGCGGCGCGGCGTTCGTATTATCTTGAACGCTTTTTATAAGATTTGGCGCGTAAAATACTTGTTAATTTATATAATTATATTATAGACACTAATAATTAATAGCATTTCACTTATAACTTACTAACGAAGTATATTGATTATATTGAGTTGTATATAAAATATTAATTATTTGTATACCTATCCCAAGTTGATGTAAGCATATTTTAGTATTTTTCTTTTACATACTTAACGTAAGGTAGAAAGGTCGTTCTGTGATATCATATTGGGCTCGAATTAACAGTTGGAATTATATGAAATTCATAAGTACACGTGTATTATTGATGCATTACCCAATACCTACCCTATTCTCGATCGAATGACAGGACGTATTGATTTGGTTTAACATACTTTTGATGTTTTTAAGGAATTATCAATGTCTTATACAGGGCAGGTTGCGGAGGATCGAATAATTAATAGGTTACGTAGAATTTACTTAATTACGCTACGCATTTATAGTAGAAATGGTATTAATACAAAAGAGCTGTGAACTTGGTTATAGATGATAACTATATAAAATGTACACGATCTCAGAAAATTCATATCGTTCATAAAACTGATAAATAGCTGTAGATACATCTTACTAAGCGTTGTTAGAATCTCCACAAAGAAACTTCTCATAACTGCACGACTGTGTCGGTGGGATGGTAGGTATGGTAGGTCCTAGAACGTGTGCATTAGGAAGTTTCCTAAAGTCTTCAAAACTTCGCTCTTTTACAAAGTTTATCCGTTATATTTTACGTCTATAGATATCTCGCATAGATAACTAACTGATAGATCAGGGATGGCCATAAACACGGTTTACGTTAAATGACATCATTCTTTCTAATTTATTAACAAAAATAATGATTCATTGTAGAGTATATTCGCTCCTTATGAAGAATTGAACACCGTGTTTGATGATACTGGATGTAAACTGCATTTAAACCTATTTTTAAAGAGTGTATGGATAGAAAGAAGGGTGGTGTTAGGAAATAATGTGTAGTTAGTTAATCGTTACGTTTTCTAGTTACGAGTAGGGTGTTTTAGGCAAATTGAAAACAACACAAAAATCCTTGAGTACAGATTAATTTGATTGACAATTCAAAACGTATTTGAAAAGCATAAAACGGAAGTGTTATTAATTATTACTTTGCTGCGGTGACAGATTTATGTTTTTATTAACTACCTACCTATTTACGTCTGAAACCGAAATGTGTGTGGTACACGCGAAGATCAGGGGTAAATAAATTTATAAATATCTTTTGAAACATTAAATTCGAAATCGATTTCCTAAAATGTACGCCAACACATAGCTAGTTTTAATAATTATTACTGCTTGTTATTTTTCGATACATGATTGTTACTAATACCAACGTATATGAATGTAAGTATGTACAGTTTAAAAAATACATTGAATATGGGGCCATCTAAGTATACAATTTGGAGAGTTCTAAAAATATATAAATTGTTGGCTTTTACTCGTAGGTGATTATGTTGTTTGTCAAAGAACCTGCATTTGGTACGAGGTGTTGTTGCCGCTTGTTTGCTCATTTGCATAAACGGTCTACTCCAGTGATTCTAAATTCATTTTCTTATAGGTACCTTATAATACTACCTATAATATCCAATGCGAGATCCGATTTTGAGTCGTACTTGAGAATTTTGAATCATTATTCGCTATATTAGCTTATTATTATTAAATTATTTGCAAATATTGATGAATATTACTATAGATGGATAATTTAATTTACTTATTCATTTAACTACAAATGATGTACTATGAGTGTTTCGCTTATTTTGACCTCTGTATAAATAAGGGATGAGGTTTTCCTAATATTCGGTGATAGGGTAAGCCTTGTTTACTTACATCTTTTTATAATTTAATTACCACGTTTCTGTCAATTAATTTAAATCTACAAAGGCTAGTATAAATTATTTAAGTCCTTTATTGCTCCTGTAATGTTTTCTTCTGTCGTGTACGCTTGCAATGTCTATCATGTAAATTGATTTTATTTTATTACCTACAAACGCATAATAATCAGTTATTTGCCTTTTTGGCACCGATTTTATCTATGGAATGAGTTCAAAAATATTATTTATGTTCCATTGTTGATAATTGTTGGTTAGAATTAATACCATATTCGGATTTATGTATGTAACTTTTTTATTACCCACAACGCATGTTAATTTATTGCTGTATAAGTGCGTTTGCGATGGGTTGCAATTGTAATGTTTAGAATTCAACACATTTTGGGAATAACCGATGCTGCGAATGTTTAGCTGCAATTGGACGGTCACGTGTTCGCAGCGGGGTGGCAGCCGCCGGCGACGAACATCACGACTATTTGTTATTCAGACTAACAATTCGCCACTAGACTTGCAACTTAACCTATCTAGTCATCGTTAGTAAGTTATGCTAATTCAATTACAAGAATTAGCAAGAGTATAGTGCTGTAAATGCATACTGTGCTTCTTTCTTTACATTTCTTGGAAATGCAGACGAATCGACAGTTTTGGTCTCAACGTAATAATCATTGAAGCGAAACATATACAGGATTACCCATAGCTGTAGTGAAGGGTATACGCCGTATTCCCTCTGCTATATTCGTAGATATAGCGCCATACCCTTTGAATAAATAAAAATATTTCATTGACATTCGATATCGCATAAAGAGTAAGTTAACATATACTCTCTACGAAGTTTACGACTGCAGCACTAGATATACTTAGATTGTCTACCATTCAATTTTTTGCATACTTTTTTTCTTAAACGCTTTATTAATCATTTGTAAATAGATTGCGGCCCGTAGCCGAAGGGTTTTCGTGTTACTCCGTTCGGAGATCGTGGGTTTGGTACGTACATACACATAACTTTGAATCGTTTTGTATGATGTTTTCATTTCTTTAAGCTATCCACGAATCCGATAATGAAAACGGTGCGTTAAGAGAGCGATTGGCTTTTTTTCTTGGTGCCGTCTTCTATTGAAGATTGGTGACTAAATAACCCTACGTCTCCCTATCCTGGACGAGTCGTATCATACTACCAATGCCTTAGACCAGTCCTCTGCAACTGCTGTCCTGGCGCATTTCTTCATTAACAAAAAAAAAACAAATAATATCTAATACTCTCCCTACGCATTATAATTCTTTTTTCGAATTTATTCATCAAATGAAAAGCATAAACCAAGCAAATTTCTGTGAATGTCCTTTTTCTATATAGTGATTCCTTGTGGTGTTCCAAGACCTCCTGAGAATTTTTTTGTGCATTGGACCTTTACTGCCTTAGATATTGAGCCACGTAGTTTCTTTAGTCAAAAAGATCTCTTTCTACGCTATTACTGCCATCTTTTTTTTTTCAACTGAAGCTAAGTAATTACGTGACTATTATTTTTCCTAGTCACATTATTTAATCTATTAGTATTCGATATGCTCCACATTAGGAGCGATAATGATAAACTAATAATATATTTGATATAGCTATAATATAATTATACTTACTTACAATGTGCCTATCGTCACAACGGATCTTCCTCGAAAATTCTTCGGTCCTGTTCTTTAGGCTGAGCTTCTTTATTTTTCCTACCCCACGTTTTGGTCTCTCTATTTTAGGATACCTTCTACCGGATGACCAAATTGGCAGATATGAAATTTGTAACCCACTTGGGAATAGGTAGGTATATCTTGCATTTTATAATTCATATACATGAAGTAATCTCAATAGATTCGAAAGCGGTTTCAATAATTTATTATTACTTAGCTTCAAAATATCAATCTTCATTCCCCAAAAAAGTATAAAATGTTGTTAACGGCTGCTTGTAAATGAGATAAATATCACGAGAAAACTTAAATTTTCAAATGTCCACTTCTATATGGTCGTATGATCTTTCTAGTTACGTCACTAGAAAATTGCAAATAATATATTTATATTATCTTAACATGTTAACTTATTGGTCAACACCTGTCTTCTTAATAACCAATAACCAGTCGTAAAAACCTTCTTTTAACTACTCTAAAACAATTATTGCAAGCGTTTGATTAGCTTATATTTTTGTACAATTGTTTTTAAAAGCATCTAAGAAAGTAATATATTTATCATTTATAAAAAATGTGACACTCAAAATAGAACTTTCTAGTCAATTATTGTACGATTACCAAAGCAGGGCTTTCTTATTATATGTAGATATATAATTCATAAAGGGTTATAAATAATTACACTTTGTGTTAGATAGTATTCACTTGGTACACTTGAAGTTTTATTTCGATAGTTTGCCCTTTGGATTAGATACTATTAACGTAATACACTCAAACTTTGATTTTGATAGTTTCCACTTAGTCACGGATTCTTTTAACAAATGAGTTAAGTTGTAGTAGGTTATGTTAGGGTCTGGTTTGGTGTGTGTAATGTATTCTAATGCGTGGAGCAAAGACAATATAGGCGGCCTAATATAGGATAGAAGAATAAGTGACACTTTATTACAGGTTCGTGCAGCTATCGATTTCAAGGTGTGAGTATTTATTTTGAGTGAAAATTATTTTATCTATGTGAAAATATTTTTTCGTAATTGTAATATATATTGCTTCAATGATAAACTAAATTTTTTTAAACTATTTTTATGAAAGTGAATATAATCTAAACAAAAGTGCATTTAATTGTAAGCCAAACATAAATATTTTCTATATTATTCAACATTATCTCAAAGAAGAATAAGCCTTCAGAACGAACGAGAATCAAATATCATCAAAAACTATCACACGCTCAGTTGAATGGACTTATCTACCGATATATTATTTTTGTGAAAGTTCATTTCGCAATCGGCGAACGACCCGCGATTCTTCTTTATGGTTCACGATTTTCGTTTCTTTTTTGGTTGCAAATGAGTATAACAAATAAAGAAAATATCACTTGCTATTATTGATTTCATTAGATTATTTTGTCCCCTTTCAGCGTGCAACGCTTCAAACAAGATAATATAGTGAGAATGTTGTGTTCGTCGATTGTAATTATAACTATTCCACTACAGACAGACGAAATGTTATATATCCCTTATTAGAAAACATCCGCCAACGAATGATTGCGTTCCTTTGGAATCATGTTTTATTATTGATATGAAAATAAAGTAAATTGCTTACAACAATGTTTATGTCTTCCGTAATAATGAATTTGTCGTTTGCGGACTGCTAATTATTCTCTGAATTACAGTTTGCTGAAATAATGAACAACAATTTTTATTTCTATTTACAGAATAGACACTATTTGTTTTTAAAATCGATTTAAGTTTGCTATCCCTTTTCTAATCTACCGAAGCGTGAAAACTTGACTTACGTCGAGGGATTAATTTACTACTCGCCTATTCATAATCTTTCTAATCTTAATTAATCTATCCGAAATGAAAGTTTGAGCGACTGATTCAAAACTAGTACTTCTTGTGCTTAAGTATTCCATTAAGTGTCCATATACTCCACTTCATAATACATATCGACTGTGTTTCGGTCAATTTATGTAACCGTCAAAATATACGAAAATGTGTTAACGATTGGATCTCATCTTAAAGCCGACAGAGCAGGGCTCGACCAAATGATGTAAATTAGAAAAATAAATTGACCACTTTTTGGAACGAAAACATCATTTTACAAAGGTTTTAGGTTTGAGAATTCTGATTCCCCCACTTGATATAAGCCACTATTACATCGACACTCTACATATACTCCCGTATCTGCAAACATGATAATTTATAGAAGTGTATTTCAAAGATTCATAACGCAACTCACCATATAACGTTTTCGATAACAGTTTTTACTCTCTCCTGAAAAATTTCAATTTTGAGGGTTACAATTGGCCAAAACACCGTCGATGTAACACAGATAATTAGACAGACTAGAAAATTTAAATACTAAAAATAACAAAAATTAACTGCAACAGTATTCCGTAATACCGAATTCGAAACGAAGACCTAATTACAATTTACACTAACACACTGCTCTAAGAGAGGTTCTCTATTTGCTTATGGAATTCTACTGCATTGTATTATTTTCTACTTTCTTTATTGTCCATATTGTTATGAATGAACATCCATATTCTTTGCCTTAGCACTTATATTTTAAAATAATATCATGCTTCGTCATCTCCGTACCGCAATTCTCGCGTAGGCACTGACCTCCCATTAGAATGCACATTTCTTACTTTAATTTTTTTATTCCGGCGTCCTAATTCACTTCTCGAAATAGCTTCTTTTATGCGCTATGCTGCTGTCCATTCATTGTCGAGTTGGTTTCTTCCGCCTCTTCTCTATTGTTGATCTTTTTCAACAGCCTTTTTACAAAAGGTCTTTACTTAATAATAGTTTGCCTTTGTTATTCTCATTGGAACTTTCCGCCAGCAGATTATCTATTTAACATGAAACATCACTTACTTATTAATTTTATAGTCAATTAAAAGTAAAGAATTCTTTCCGAGAAAATTAAGACATTGATATTTACTTTCTTTTCTGCGAAATGTAGTAATTAAGGGACCAAAGAAAAAACTATTGCAATTAAATTTGACACTATCGTTTTGCTGTTGTACTGTGATCGTCTTCAATATCTTGTTTCATATATTTTTGTTGACAAACGATCATGCAATGATATATGATATGTTGGAAACAAAACGAACTCTTTTATTTGGCACAATTCTATGTATTTTAATATTTTAGCCCATGAACTGATGATGTTTGCTTGAACTTGATTCTATCTACCGACACGCAAATAATACTGTATATCGCTTGGACACAGTGTTTAAATATAATTAGATTATATGTTCAAGAGAATAAGTACTTTTTTTTAATAAAGTGAATAATAATCAATGGTAAAAATATTCACCTAAATTATGACAAAATTTGTTTAGTAGCTTATCGTTTATAAGTAATTATTGAAGTAATTTTGTAAGAATGCTAATACTAAATCATGTTACGCCTGTTTATACTAATAATTGTGTATTTACACGATTCAAATATCATTTTGAAACGCTACAATATAGGTAAATTTATGATCTTTTAATGAACGTGTCGCTTATTTAAAATACTGGAAATGTTTAGTTTTAAATGCGTTCTTAGCCATGAAAAAAAAATAAGTTATAGGTAGATCCATATGTTAGTTTTGATCATGTTCAGAAACGTGATCTTATTCTTTGTACCTATAACATTTATTTAACAATAACTAGTGTAGGACAAATATTCTATTAGTAAGTATATATGTCATATTTACTGTCATTTTCTTAATGACATTATAAGATTAACGAAAATAGCAGTTCAATCTTTGACTACCTTCGCTTTCGATATTGTGTGATATGCTTCTACACTTTCTTTCTTCTATAAAGCGAGAGAAAATGAATTCTGTTAAAATTAAAAATTCCCTCAAAAGATGAATGCAGATTGTTGTTTTTGTTTCCACCCGCAAGATATTGTGTGATTCTCTGCGTCCACCCCCGCCCCCGCCTCGCTTCTGATTTACCCCAGCGCGTGCGCATCAAGTTCATACTCCCCTCCTCCACTCCCCGGCGTCGGCAAGGAGTAGAAGGCGTCTCCAACACCCTCGTGGGACTATACGGGCAGGGGCAAGGGGTGGTTGCCAGAACCGTATTTAGCCGTTAGATAAGAATCTGGAAAGACGGTGCGTGCAACTTTCCACAGGATGTCAGGGTCCTCATTTTAACAAGATCAAACTAAATAAGTTATTTACAAAAAAGATACTAACTTAAATATGTATTTTTAAAAAAAAAAAATCGATAACAATATTTGAATGCCATTTTGCGGAAATGTACGATACCTATCACTTCCAGTTTTTACGATTTTACTCATATAAAATAAATCGGAAAATATTTAAGCTTTATAAACCATTGTTTTCTACATAAAAAAACAGGGGTGTGGAGTCGCAAAAAAAAAACACGGCTCCAACTCTGACATCGACCAACAACCCGACTAAGATTACTACTAAAAAAAGTCAAATTTTGTCAGGTTTTTTCTTACATTTAATATTTATGTGTAAATGGTCGTCAAATTAACCACCAACGAACCAATCCGGCAAATAGCAGAATTTTTCATATTATACACATAATATACACGTATATATGTATATTGCACAAAAAGAAGATGCTATAGTCATAAATAAAATGAAACAAGTACATACACGCAGAAATGCACTTGATGGAAAAAGTTGTCGAAGTCGCTCGTTTTTTACAACTCTGGCCAAAACAGTGCGACTCCACGATTCAAACTCCGATTCCGCAGTCCTAATATAAAACCATCATTGCTTACACAGGTTTTTTTTACTCCCAAAATATCAGGTTTTAACAAATTTCCTTTTTGTAATCAGCTTTTCATTATCCTTAACATGAAACTTTTTACCAAGTGTTGGTATTGTAAGTATAATGAATAAAAAAAGGCACAGAAAACGGTATCTAGCGGTATTAATTGTTGATCAACTATTTATATTAAGTAGCCGCGCATCAAACCCACAAACCAGCCACTGTAGATGAGTACCTAAATATTATATAATATGTTTGATTACAATCAAATTGCAAATTCATTTTGGGTTTACAAAGTTATTAAATGTTATTTTTCTGTTTATTATTAATATTTGAATTAAGTGAAAACTTTCTTCTGTAGGTAAATCGTCACCTTATATATCAGTGCTCCGCAACCTTTTCTCACCTACGGCACACCTAAGCACTCTAATTTCACGGCACACCACTTGCCAAAATATGTAAATTTCATAAACGATGCTACAATTTATTAATTTATCAAATAAAATTATACACTTGTACTTTTTCAAAGTGATTGTTTAATTCATTCAGATGCTCAGAGATGTCATAAATGTAACAAGTTCATCCAATGATTCTTTTAAAAGAGTTAATACTCTATAAGAGTTGATGGAATTCTGGCATGTTTTAGAATAAAAATAAATTGTCCCACATCTAACATATTTTTCTGTGAAACAATCGAGTTTGAAATATTTTCAAAAAAATGCTTGAAAAGGCTGTTGATTTAATACTGAGTATTATTTTGATACATTTTTTCATTATTTATAATAATTCCAGTGGGCAATTTTTTGCCATCAATGCTTCTCAATATATGAAGCAATTTTTTATTTCTACATTAGGATTTTTTTGTAGACAAACAATTATTCCATTAAATATCGAAGTTTTGCAATATTTGTTTCAACGAGAATAATTTAAACGGAAATCTTAGCAACCGAATGGATTTTATTTGTTTCTAACGTAAAAATATTCGATTTTTTGTAATATTGGACGCACTGCACCTGCACCGCGGCACATCGGTTGCGGAGCACTGTTATGTATTATGAGGAATTTAAAGTATCGTCTTTTTATATGCTAAACGTGATATATTATATCTATTCGGCACACAAGTAAAAGAACACATGACTTTTTATTGTATCGTCTGGCCCACGAAATCCCTTATTCGGACCTGACATCCTTTGCGAGGCACGGCGCTGCCCCCAGCGCGAAGGCAATTATCACGCTTTTTCGGTTCCCTTCCCCTCGTCGAATAAATTCCGCTGGAATTTCATCTCGCTAGATTCTATCTCCCCTTGGCAGACGGTCGCAGTGCGGTGGGTCGCTTATCCTTTCGGGGTCCCGGCTTCTCCTTACTTGTTTGTGATACTTTAATATTAATTTACAGGATCTAACGGTAAAGGGCTATAAGCGAACACTAAGTCGCTGGTGAATCATATTTTTTTAGTTATGTCTATTTTACGTAGTTCATGATATATTATGAAAACTACAACCAGTCGATGTTTAAACTAAGTCTAAATTGTTGGAATTTCGCTAAATAACTAATGCTATAGATTTAGATGGCAGGAAAGTGCTGATTTTAATTATTAAAGACTACTTATTATA